>CM046880.1:601675306-602970321 GCA_025667525.1 Glebionis coronaria
GGGGTCGTTTTGAAAATTTTCAAAACTTAATGTCCACCTTTTGCAAAAAATAAAACTTGCTCTATAAGCCGTTATTTCCACCTCATTTGAGCAAACATATATCCAGGAATATCTCACACACACAATTCATTATCATTCTTCCCGAATTTTTGGGATCTGGGTTTTTTTTCATCAATCAAACATTTTAATGGCTGAACCAGACCCTAATTGTAAGAATAATCTTCACATTCATTGATTATTTGTTTTTTCTTACCGTTATTCATTGATTTACTGTTTATTTTTTGGTTAATGGATTATTAGTTTTCAGCTTATTATTTATAATCTATATTTTGTAGATTGTTTTTTAAACTTTTAGGCTTTTAATCTTATTAAATCTAATAAGCTATTATAAGCTTAAAAGTTTGATAAATAAGCTACAAAAAAGGAGCTTATTAATAATAAGCCGAAACCTTTACTCTTTATTTTCTGGTTAATGGATTATTGGTTTTCGGCTTATTATTTATAATCTATATTTTGTAGCTTGTTTTTTAAACTTTTAGGCTTTTAATCTTATTAAATCTAATAAGCTATTATAAGCTTAAAAGTTTGATAAATAAGCTACAAAAAAGGAGCTTATTAATAATAAGCCGAAACCCTTACTCTTTATTTTTTGGTTAATGGATTATTTGTTTTTTGCTTATTATTTATAAGCTATATTTTGTAACTTATTTTCCATTAAATTTAGGCTCTTAAGTTTATTAAAGCTAATAAGCTGTTATAATCTTAAAAGTTTAAAAAGTAAGTTTCAAACACAATGAGCTTATTAATAATAAGCCGAAACCCTTACTGTTTATTTTTGGTTAATGGACTACTGGTTTTCGGCTTATTATTAATAAGCTATATTTTTGTAGCTTGTTTTTTTCAAACTTTTAGGCTTTTAAGTTTATTAAAACTAATAAACTGTTATAAGCTTAAAAAGTATGAAGAATAAGCTTCAAACAAAAAAATGAGCTTATTAATAATTAGCCGAAACCCTGATTGTTCGATTATAGTTAATGTTTTATTGGTTTTTTGGCTTATTATTTATAAGCTTTCTTTTGTATTATGTTTTTCAAACTTGTAGGCTTCTAATCTTATTAAATCAACTATGCTTTTATAACCTTAAGAGTTTGAAATATAAGTTTAAAAGAAAACGGAGCTTATGAATAATAAGCCGCAAAACCCTAACTAGATGACTTAATGGTTTTTTCAGCTTATTATTTATAAGCTCTGTTTTGTAGTTTGTTTTTCACACTTTTGAGCTTATGAAGTCTAATAACCTTTTATAAGCTTAAAAAGTTTGAAATATAAGATTAAAAAAAAGGAGCTTATTAATAATAAGCTGAACACACTAACTGTTTGTTTACGGTTAATGCCTTATTGGTTTTTCGTCTTATTACTTATAACATCTTATTAATTCATAATCAGTTTTTGCGAACCTAAAAGTTTGCAAATAAGCTAAAAAAATGAGTTTGAGTTTAATAAGCCGAACATCAAAAGTTTATTTAGAAGTTTTTAGGCCTTTATTTGATTCGATTTGATTAGGGTTTGGAGATTGATTCTATCGGTGTGTGACGTCATGTGGTTTTATCAGTGTTTAAGCTCAAACAAATTTGTGTACGGAAATGGTTTGATTTGATTATGGATTAGTATTTGATTTGGTTCGATAAACTGTGATGTTTCTTATAATGTTTAATTTGTTGCTTAATTTCTGACTTTTTATGCTTATATAAAGCTTATTAAGTCATAATAAGCTTATAACAATATGCCACAATATTTTAAATATTTACAACAAACGAGCTTATAACCTTCTGAAAACCAACTATAAGTATGATTTTATAAGTTTTAATACGTTTGTAAGCTTTTTTTAAGGGCTAAATTACGCTATATTTCTGTTTTTGTATGTTATATATATATGATTCTTACATGTACAACTGACTGACGCATATGTATTTGTAGGTCTCCCACCGAGGCATCCATCAAACTCGGGAGTGTCATCTGGTGTGGGCAGAGCACTATCTTTCAGTACATCAGGCGTCAACTCGTCTGGCAGCACTAGTTTATTTGATTTGGAAGTTTCAAGTGTTGTCAACCGTAATAGGAGTTGGGTTCCAGATGTTGTCCCTGATATGAAACCCACCAAGGGGCATGTATTTGGTTCTTTGCGCCAAGCGCATGACTTTTACGCGCACTACGGTAAACTTGGTGGGTTTGATATTAAGCTAGGTACTGAAAAAAATTACCATTCTACTGAGTATCCGAACATCAAGTATTTTCATTGTTCTAGGGGTGGTAAAAAAAGGAAGCAAAATACGATAGTCATAGTGCTGATGTCTCGAATGCTAAAGGGAAAAACATCTTTGTTGATAAGTGTGCTATTACTAATAGAAAGGGAAAAGGTATAGCTGTCGACATTAATGATAAGGGAAAAGGTATTCATGTTGATGGGGTCGTTAGTGATAAGGGTAAGAGCGTTGATGTTAATCCTAATGGTGTTGCAAATGTCGATGTTTCTGTTGGTGATAGTGTTAGTTGTAAGGGTGGTAAATTAGATGTTTCTGTCGATGATAGTGCTAGTGGTAAGTGTGGTGACTCAAATTATAAGAGGACACCTAGGAAAAACAAATCGTCTAAAACTGATTGTTTAGCTCGGATGTGTGTTAGGAAGTTAGATGGTGACCTTTTTGAGGTTTATGGGTTTATTGAAGAACACAACCATCCCTTGGTTTCACCCGATGATCGACAATTTATGTTGAGTTCTAGAGAACTTAACTTTTCAAAACAGCAATTCCTGTGCCAAGTTTCAAACACCAATGTTGGACCAGTCAGGGCTTTTAAGCTTATGAAAGAAATGTATGGTGGTTTTGAGAACATCGGGGCTACTGCAGTTGATTGTAAAAACTTTAAGCGTGATATGAATTTGTTTATCGGGAATAGGGATGCACAAATGGCTGTTGAGAAGTTAGAGAACCGAGCGAAAATGTGTGGTGATTTTTTTGTGGATTATTATCAGGGTGAGGGCGGCACGTTGTGTGGTCTTTTTTGGGCTGATAAGACTGCAAAAAGAAACTACAGGCGGTTTGGTGATGTGATCTCTTTTGATGCGACGTTCAGATCGAACAGGTAATAATGATGTTTTTTAGTTGTATTTTTTATTATTCAATAACATCGATGCACTATTTGTTTACATTCTGATGCCTTTTTTTTTACCATGTTTATTTCAGATACAACATGGTGTTCGTGCCATTTACTGGTATCGACAACCATAACCGTTCTGTGACATTCGGTGCTGGCTTATTATCTGATGAGACTGTCAACTCATACAAGTGGCTCATTCAATCTTTCAAAAAGGCATTTGGTACTACACCACAAGTTGTCGTTATAGATCAAGACCCGTCTATGAAACAAGCCATCGAAACCGAATTGCCAAACTCACGACATCGTTATTGCATGTGGCACATCATGCAGAAGCTGTTGACCAAGGTAAATTTATAATTTTTTGATGTACATAGTTGTTTATAAACGATGTTATAATGTTGATTAAAAAATATATATATATATATATATATATAATTATTTACTTTTGTGTTTATTCAACAGGTTGGATATGCCGTTTGCAGCCAAGATGATTTCAAGAGACGGTTTTGCAGTATTGTTTGGACAGATCGCATATCGCCCGAGTTGTTTGAGGAACAGTGGGTATCTATAATGAGGGAGTTTGATCTTGTTGATCATAAGTGGTTGTCCGACCTTTTTGCCATGAGACACCGATGGATTCCTGCTTTCCTGCGTGATGAAGATTTATCTGGTCTTATGCGTACTACGTCGAGATCTGAATCTGAAAATAGCTTCTTCAATAGATGGACAAACCATGATTTGACACTTGTTGAGTTTTTGAGCCATTATGATTCTGCTATGGACGCACAAAGGTATGTTTTAATAAACTTTAAAACTGATGCCTTATTTGTTTGTTATATGCTGTTATATCTGTTATTATACTCTTCATTTTATATGTGTTACACTCTTCATTTTATATGTGTTACGATATGATAATTATGTTTATCGATATTTTAACAGGTATACTCAACGAAAAAACGATTATGAGTCGCGTGTCAACCGACCTGATTTACGTACTGGGCTCAAGATGGAGAAGGATGCGTCTGAACTGTACACTTTGAACGTTTTCTATGACGTGCAGGAGGAAATTGTGGCTTCTATGAACCATTGTTTGTCTATCGGTGTTGAAGAAATCGGTCTATTTGAAAAATACTTCATTCGTGACACAGATCTTAAAAAATGGACCGACAAACATGAATTTGAAGTTTATGAGGTACGTGATCACCTAAAATATACATTCAAACCTAACAAACATTTAATCTTTATATGCATGTTTGTGTTATTTCATACATTAATACTTTCATTTTTCAATTTAACTTGTATTGTTTGTTTACTTTAATGTTTTCAGGTTGTGTATGGAGACGATATGTCAGTCACATGTTCTTGTAGACGATTCAAATTGTATGGGTTGCTGTGTCACCATATTTTTTATGTTTTGAGGATGAACAACGTCGAAGAATTTCCAAATGAGTATTTACTTGACAGGTGGGCCAAAACTGAACATAATGAATGGTTTGATAACAGCTATGAGATGTGCGAGTCTAGTTCAGCTGCTGGTGTCCGTGAGCTTCGTCAGATTTTTGAAAATACAGTTGATAGGTTGGTCCCGTTTCAAGACAAAATGGATGATTACAAGACAGATTTGTTGGGGTTGTTGACTAAGGCTGAAGAAGATGTACCAGTTGTGAAGCGTGTAGACAGAAAAGAAGTTTTCTGTACCATGCTTGGTGTGACAGAGCCTGTTAGTGTTGGTATCCATGTTCCCAGACAGTCAAAGAATAAGGGCAGTGGTTCTCGCTCAAGGTGGAAGAATGCTGATGAGTTGGTCCGGAATGAAGTCGTTGCCTCAAAGAAACGGAGAACTTGCCTCAGGTGTGGAAAGGCTGAAGGACACAATTCCAGGACCTGCACTAACCAGCCAATTGATGGGTCCTCTTCTAGCAGACGTCCAACACGCACCACTCGTTCCACAGATGTCGACTACAGAGATTGATAACTTGATGGTCACTTCTGCATAAACTATCAGTTTTGTTTTATTTTATGTTTTTCCTTTATGAGTTTTAAGACTTATGCATAATAAATCTCATGTGTAATGAGTGTGCTTACTATGATTGTTTCATGGTAATTGATTGTCATTGGTTTCGTTTTTTTTACGCAGTTGAAATCAAATGATACTTTTTTATTAATGATTATAATTGTGTGGTTAATCTGCTCTTTTTTTTTATTTTTTTTTGATGTTTTTAATATTTGTTATTGTTATATAATATACTGTTAATTCTGCCTTTTTTTTTGTTAACAAATATATGCATATAAATTTATTAAACTGATGCCTTAATATATTAATAAATACCATTAATTAAAAGATCATCATTACAAATACTCTATTATTTTTTATATTAACTTGGTAATTTTAAAATTAAATTAGTATTATTAAATAAATTACTAAATACAACAAATTTTATTCTATTGTCTATAAATCATAAATGGTAAAATTATTAAAGTAAAAATGTCAAAACGCATAAAGCCAAATCCAATAAGTTATAATCTGTTTATTTTGGGTTTGAAATGATTTATGTTTATATAATTAGATCAACCATTAAGTACAACTCTAGGGCATATCTTAACGATAAAGACCCTAGGGCACAGCGGTGAGTATGTTTGTGTGTGATAGTAGGGGTGCAGGTTCGAGTCCTGACTTCTACTTTTTGTTACAATTTTTTTTTTGTATATATATTTTTTTTTGTATATTTTTTTTCTTTGTTTAAACTATAATAACTGTAAATTTATAATATAGAAACACAAACAAACTATGTAAGTTAATTCGAATTAAAATGAAATGGTTCACTTTTTTTTCTTTGATATTTACTGTTTTGGTGGATATTGTATGTACGTTTTTTAGATTTTAGTTTTGTTTTGTGTATAACGGTACCCCACAAGCCAATGATATTTTATTAATCAATGTCAAACAAAAACAACACCAAACTAATCACACCAACTCCACATATCAATAAAGTATTAACACGTAATCAAAAATAAAAATAAAAAAATAAATAAATAAATAAAAAAATAAAAAAAATAAAAAAAATAAGATTGACAATTTGGAGTTTAGCTTGTAATACAATACTCCACCCCAAAATATACTGATGCACTAAAAAATATCAAACTGATGTTCTAATTTTACCATAATAATATGATAAACACAAATCATTGATATACCACAATCATAATAACAGTAAATAATTCATACAACCGTATATGACATACTAACGGAAATACATGGTACGTACGTGTATATAAAAGTTTCAAATACACAACCATAACTCCATATAAACTTGTTTATAGACGATTTAAAAACTTAAGCCCATCTTTTTTTCTTGAGAAATACCCACTTCTGCTTGATCGTTGTTTCATGAGTATCATAATACTTCGTCACTCTTTTTCGAAGTTTATTGAATGCGTATGCTTTAAAATTGATCTTTTGATTGTTGTTAAACTTTGTGTACCTGTGCGTTTCATCATCAACTTGAGCCTTCTTTTCGTTAAGAACTGTTGTCAACATCTTCACAACATATTTCTGGCGAAGATTATTTATTTGCTTCATTTGGACAGTAGATGTTTCATTTTTGAACCCCGCGTTGAAAGGCTTTCTTCGTCCATTGTATAACTCCATATGTCGCATAACAAAAATCCCAGAATCTATTTCATTGAATACAGTTTTCCATTGAATGTCCAAAATCTTTGGTATCGTTTTAGATATTTTTTCTGCACTTTTGTGATCCACTGCTTTAAGGTACGCAACGAGCTGGTTCGTCTATCACATATCAATTATTTGTTCATTAGTTTCATAAGTGTACATTTTAAACACAAATACATTATATTTTTATAATCATTATGATGAGTAAGTTACTAAATACATCATTAACATAAATGGCAAATTGAATCTTACCAGCAATACCGGAAGTTGACCGTATCGGTTGTACACGTTTGTCTCTTTGTGCATCACATTATCGATTATATCTATCTCAAACGACTTGAGATTATACACGATCAAAAAATAGTGACTATGTCCTTCTTCAGCTAACATTATTGGAAAGAATACCTGGTTTAAAAAAAATGAATCGTTAAATCAATTGTTTAAAACTCATGTTTACTCATATATTTTTTATTGTATATGCAAATTAAATATATGTATTTTTTTGTTGTTAGAAAAAAACTTACCAACTCAAATTTTTCAAGAGTTTCCTGATTGGTATATTCCAAAGCTTCCTTCATATTCGTCTTGAATTCTGCCATCTTGGACGATATCTTTAATACATGTTATATGCACGTTATACAGTTTGCATTACATTAAATTTTGCATAATAATTTGAAATTTATGTTGGTAAATATTATGTACTTACCATCATTCCAGTTTTGCAGTATAAAAACTTTGTTTTCGTCTTGTTTTTAAGTCGTTCTTCATGGTTTTGTATTATGCTCCAAACGTCAATGGTGGCGCTTGTTACTGCAAATCCTGTATGCATGCTCTCAAAAGCGGCTCTTGGAACTTCCATGTTGTGCGACTTAAAAATTATATCCCTATACAAATGACATATTCAAATTAAATAAAAAAAATATAAAAATATAAAAAAAATATAAAAAATTAAAAAATAAATAAAAAATAAAAAACAAATAGATACACTAATTTTATTATGTTGATGCCCTAATATAATTATAGTATAATTTCAAAACAAATGATACGCCAAAATTATAATACTTACGTTGCAGGAAGCCTTGCTGTGAATATGCTGTCAGCCACTGGCTGTTCATCATGTTGTAAGTACTTTGTCATGCTAACCTTTCTGTCGATATAAGGAGAACACATTGATTCTGGAAATTCACGAATCCTTTGATCTCTCACTCGAGCTCCACCATCGTTTGTCGGCATGACATAGCTTATTGGAACTGCTGCGATTGCTCCAACTGGTCTCACATCATGTTGGTCTTGCCCAATCATACTACCGGAAAATGATCCTTCTTGTGTTGTGCCAATTGTCGATACCGTGTTGTATACATCTACAACATCTCCTTCTGCTTTCCTTTTCAACTTAAGTTTTGCATTTTTTGTGTAAGCTTGTTGTATGATTGATTGTGTATCTTTTTTTGCGCATGCAAATTCCTTTGATGATTCTATTGTGTCATTTGTGTTCCCCTTTTGGACATCCACATGTGCAAACCTACACAAAACAAACAACAATGCACATACTACAAGTCAAATGTATGCCTTTTTTTCAAATGAAATAGATGCGCTTTTTTATATCCTTAAGTTAAAATTATACAATATATATTAAATAAAACCTTTAGATTATACCAATTGATGTCACAAATACAAAACTCAATCTGCTGTCTATTGTGTATATATTAGTTAGTATTCATCATAAAAAAATATATATATATATATATATATAAATAAAAATAAAATAAATAATAATAATAATAATAATAATAATAATAATATTGTTTACACAAATACACACCATAATTCACAAACCAAAATTATTAATACTTAATATTTAATGTTTTACAACCCATAATAGTTAATATTATACAAGCTACAATACACGACATACGGTTATTAATTTACATGCAACACGACAAATATCCTACTAATTAAACCTACATAATATCCGAATAGTTAAACATTAACAAAACGTGCATGGTTATATATTCTTGTTTTTCCTAAGATAATAAATATGGGGGGATTTAGTGGACCTTGTGTTGACGTTTTCACGTACGGGAGCTTGGTTGATTACACCTTCGTTTATTCCAGATTTGTTTTGCAATTCATTCCTAACGACCCCTTCTGGTTGAAGCATAGGGAGACTCATCACCTTTGATATGTCGTCGGTTTGGTCAGGTAGAGTTGGAGTAAGTAAATTAAAAGTTGGTGGTGAGAAATCAGGCGCTTCGAAATCAAAAGCGGGCCTTTTGGTTTTTGAAACATCCGACACAGTCCTTACATCAGCCTGTTGATTGTTACCTCCAGACACGAGCATGCTGATTGAACTTGTGTCTTCCATCACTATATTGCAAGACTTTTCTTTTCCATCACGTATTGTGCTTGCTGGAGTCTTCATTTTAGTCAAAATCTGGCTTAAGGATCTGTTGTCATCCTTGCTTTGGCTTCTAGTTACACGTCTGGCAGTTTCTTGTATCATCATAGTCGTCATATTGTTTGTATTTTCAGTGACGCTTTCATCCATTTTTGGTGGTTGTATTTCCTCATCATTTGGACTTTCGTTCATATCATCCAATGATAACAAGCTTTGGTCTTCCAAATCATTTGCATTTTCGTGAACAGCCACATTCGTCTCCTTGTCTTTGTTTGTCTCTAAAGTATACCCGACTGTGTCCATTCCATTTTTTTCATGTTGTGGTGGCTGCAAAAACTCATCTGTTTCTTCGGTAATGGATATGACTGGTTCTTTTTCCGCATTGTCATCATTAGTATGCACATTAAACTGTTTGAATTCAGCCGCTATTTTACCAGATTTAAATGCAATCACCATCTTTTCGTTCCTTGATTTGATCAAACCAGCAATTGCTTCGTTTTCAGGATATGAGATGGTTGCTAGTTCCAACATCTCGTCGACTTTGTCTCGCACACCTTCTGTGAATGCCAATGTGTTGTTGATATCATTCATCATTTCCTGTTACAAATTGTGTCATAATTATATTGGGTAAAAACGTTCAATAAAGATAATGGTATGATTTGTTAACATATGCCTTAACTGCGAATAACAGATGCCCTTTTTTGAATAATAAAACAAACATGATTTGTTCATCTATTCAACATTCCCCATGTTAACAAAAATATACTCATATGTCTAAATAAAAAAAAATGTACAATAAAGATAACAGTCAAACAACATTCCCCATGTTCAATAAAGATATCAGTCAATCAACATCTACAAATTTATAAAAAAACCCTAAAACGAACACTATTATCCTAATAGCTAAACAACCTAATACGCTAAGTACATAAATTACCTTTTTTATATATCTAAATCATCATCTAACTAAAAAAAATGTATAAATGAGATTACCTCTACTGACTTGTTCTGAAATATCTTAATGGCTTCCATCTTGTATGAACTTTCAACATTCGAAAAAATGCCATCCGCAAGATCAATCCTTGGTGTGTACACATGACGGATGATGTCATCTTTGGTATATTCCAATGCTTTAACTGCAGCATATTTTTTATATTTTTTTATTTGGATGTTGATTAAAATATATATCGAAAAAATAAAAAACAAACAAAATAATAAATAATTAATCAACACAATTGTATTATGTGGTATATTTTTTATTACCTGGTGATTCCATTCTCGATCGGATTGATGCTTTTGTTGTTTTCTTTTTTGGTGGCGGTATGATATACTCAAACCCTTTCTTTATAGGCAGCCTACCAAATCCTCCAATACCCAATTCTAGTTTCTCTCTACGCTTTAATTTGATTGTGTCCCATGATTTCATCAGTGGTATATGTTCTTCCGCATCAACACTTTCATCATTTGCTTCCATCAGTGAGATATGCTCTTGAGCATCAACCCGTTTTTCATTCGCGGTATCATCAACAACAGTTGCGTTGAGATATAGAAGCTGTGACAACATATAAGAATTATAAATTTTTTATTTTTTATTTTTTTTATGGTTTTTTTTTTAAAATGAAAAATAACGTTTATGCATTTTTTACAAACAGATGCATATTTTTTGTGTAATATGATGCTATATTTTTTAAATATATTTTATTTTTGTTTAAATTATTTTATTATATTTTTTTTATTATGAACAAAATTAATAATATCTATGATAACCATAAGAATATCAACTAATAATAATAATAAACATAATAATTAAAAAAATAATAGAAAAATAAAACAACGATATTCACGTACCACCATCAGTACCAACGGGCCCCCGAAACCTTGTGATGATTTGTATTCCCTTCTGGTTTTTTTTTATCGCTCCCAACATGTAAGTGCACCAGTCCATATCTTTTATGTCGTCTTCACTGTTTATACACTCTAAAAACTTCTGGTTCACCGTTCCCAATTTCGGGCATTCTCCAATTATTGAAAAAAACGCAACCAGAAAGTTTAACTTGAACAAACGACCCTCCTGATGTTCGTATAGTAACCTTTCAACCACGGTTTTTATTGTGAACCTATCATTTGGATAATCGTTAGATTGTCGCCAGTCGGTTATAAGTGGGTACCCTGTGGTTGCGGTTGGCACTTCTGTGACTTGCTTTGTCCCCATTGGGATCCCGATCATGTCATGAATCATCTTTGCTGTTATGAGTATGGCCCGACCGTCACTCATCTTGATTATAGAGTTGGTTGGATCAAAATTATCAACTACCCAATACCCTAATTTTGTTGGAGTTGTGTTAATATTGAAGTTGTTATCTAAAAACGAACCAAATCCAATCTCAACCAAATTCTGCTTCTGTATGTCGGTCAACTTCCCTAAAATTTTCACTAAATCTCTTGGTGATGATCTTGGCTTGATTGTTGGTATAGTCGTGGTTGACCCTTTTACTTCCTCGCCATCTGTAATCTTAATCTTCTTTTTACTTTTTACAACCTTTTTACCGTGCAAATCTTGTTGTTTTCGTTTTTTTGCATGCTGTTTCGTTTTTTTGTTTGGTTGTTTACTCACTGCTGTTTTCTCATGTCCACCAACATCTTCATACGATTCATTTTCTTCAGTTTCTGACACGGATATATATATATCGTCACCTTCTTGTTCAACAACTGAAATTCAGCAAACAAATTAGTCAATCGGCAAATGATATGTTTTATTGTGACAAACATATTAAACAAACAGATGATCTAAAATGTAACAAACAAATGCAACAAACGCATTATAGTTTTTATATCCGATACTGTTTGTGTTTTTTTTGCCTATACAGCAATCTTATATCTTATTTAGTTTGCGGCTTACGTTTCATATGCTCACTTTTTGTAGATATTTTATTGTGACAAACATATTAAACAAACAGATGATCTAAAATGTAACAAACAAATGCAACAAACGCATTATAGTTTTTATATCCGATACTGTTTGTGTTTTTGGCCTGTACAGCAATCTTATATCTTATTTAGTTTGCGGCTTACGTTTCATATGCTCACTTTTTGTAGATTATTTTAAACACTTTTTCTGATTATATAAGATTATTATGTTATGATAAGCTTAAATAATTTGAGAAGTATCTAAATAATCCCCAAAAAATTGAGGTTATGTAAATAGGCTGAAAACCACATAACCCGCTGTATAATCATAACCAAACACCCATAAAGATTAATTATGAAAGGGTTATGCCATGTAATATTTGATAGATTACACCTAAGGTATATAATCTTTTTTAGCACACTTGCTGATATATGCATCTCCTAGTTGTGCACTTGTTGTTTTGGTACACCCCAATGTATTTGACAGTATGCATAAATTTTAACAAATAGATGAATATAGTACTTTAACAAATAGATGCATATAATAATTTAACAAATATATGCACATAATTTTAACATATACACGCCATAAATATTATGCAACGACAGTATGATGAACTTTAACAAATAGATGCATATAATTTTAACATATAAACGCCACAGTTATTATGCAACCGCAATATGCATGAAATTTAACTAATAGATGCAATCCCAAACAGCCTCTTTTTAAACTACAGTTTTGACAAGCAATTACAAGTCATTTATTAACAAGTAGTTTCAATAAGCAAACCTAGAATATCCCTTATAATCAGTTACAATATACCAAAATTACGCCCATATACATGGGTTCTATCATCCCCTAACTTGATTGTATACTTAAACCTCAAGACTTAATCTATCATCTTAAACATAAACATAAAAATCTTGACTCGGGTGATAACATCTTCTTAAAGTTTAAGGTCAACCAATACCCGAATGATCGAAGTATGAAAAACCATAATACTATCACTGACATTATGCGAATCATTATCCGTCTCTAAATAACTAATCATGACCATATCATTTTCACCATACCCCAACAAAAAAAAATACAAATTAGAGTGACTGCCAAACACACCCTAACTTTCGTTTACAAGGCATAACACGATACAAATTTGCACACACAATGATGCACGGATTTCAGTAATTCTTACATCCTTATTTGTTTTTTGGGTAACCATGATATCCTAAGTTTTTTGGCCGACTGATACACAATTACAGCATTACAACAAATATTTTTTTCATTAAATATATCATATAATTAAACAAAAAAAATAATAACAATAATAAAAAAATATATCATAACAACTTAAAAACATGTATACACCATAACAGCATTATTTAATTTACAAAAAAAAACATCAAAATTTTTAACATAATACACATAAATAAAAACTTACAATCGTCCGAATCATCACATATCTGTTGATTCCACTTTTCCAACGTCCTTGGACTTATTCGAGATGCTACAAAACAATACAAATAATTAAAATACCAAACATTTTATCAATTTATACAAAAAAACATGTATAATCAATAAAAAACTTACGGTTTGAAATTTTTTTTTTCGCCATTTGTTGATTCAATATAAGGGGGTTTAATAGATCGTGGTATTTGTATGATTTTATTGTGGAATGCTACGTTTTTCCGAGTGATTTACATGATCAAACGAGTGATTTTGACTTTTTTGATAGAGTAGTGTGTGTTTCGGTGTAAAAGTGTGTGTTTTTATGAAAACAATGATCCGTTCCATTTAATTTGTAAAAACGTTTTATGTTTATTTGCATTTAACCCCTGTTTTATTGTTTATTGCTTTAGTTTCTTTGAAGTTTCGAAATTTACAATTTGTACCCTGCGATTTTGTTTTCTAAGTTTTCTACAAAAAGAAGGTTTTCTCTAGAGCCCACCCCTATATATATATATATTATATATAGATATAATTATTATTTGATACCACACTTTTTAATCCAGTCATATCCCAGTCACATCTTTTAACCAATAACATTTGAGATTTTCCTAAAAAATCTCAAAAGTTACCTACATTTCGTCACTTTAGGCTGGAAAGTGTTTTTTCTGAAAACGTAATTTTTAAAAAACTGCGTTTTCATATCATAACTATGTATACTTATGTAAACTCACATTTTTTCATTTTTTTCTACCACATGTGGGGTGTCAAAACACACACAACCTCCATAACCATCTTCTTCATCACTTAATCTTTATTCAATCCAATAAAGATTTGTTCATCTGTATTTAAAATGTGATTCATATAAAGCATGAATCAGCCAGTATAATTATAAACCCTAAAATCATTTAACAACCCTAAAATCATTCAAAAACCCTAAAATCATTCAAAAACCCTAAAATCATAGATCCTATTATCATCACCAGATCAAAGATGTAGAGGTAACCTAACTTCAGTTTTATGTATATAGCTAAATGTGTATCATCACCAGATCATACTTAAATCAGGGTTTATACACACACAACGATTCTATAAACCCTAATAACAGGTTCGTTTTTTTCTTTCTGGTAATTTGTGTGTTGATGATAATTTAATTGTATAATCATTTATGACAATATTACCCTAATTAAAAAAAAATTTGATTTGTGTTTAAACTGCGGGTTTTATATGATTTTTTAATAAGAAGGATGGTGGCAATGTCCAAAGTTTGTTGGTTTGGCCGGAAAAATGTTAGTTTGTTCATGTCGCATACCAACTGTTTGATAAAATGTTTCAATGACAGATCACAGAATGGTTGTGTCACTTGGGAGGGATTCATTGCGATGTTGCGGGTTTTCACAAACATCATGGCATTTTTAGATAAATTATTGAGGAGAACCATGGACTGCGACCATGCATGGTGGCTCCCACTAAAATCATAGCTAGGGCTCGACATATCTCTTGGTATATATATTCTAGAAGCTCCTATAATATCAAAAGCAAATGCAATAGCAAAGGCGTTGTCGGCTCCTATAAAAGCCATGCCCTAATGTTTTTGTACGTAAGATGAACACAAATCTGGCCCTTCTGATGGCTATGATTTCAGTTTCCTACATATAAGGTATTAACCTTCTATTATCTTTCCGTTATTTCACCTCCAAATTTCATGTCAAATAGTGTATGGCCATCGTATATTAAATAAAGTTCCTGTCTGTTTACACCAATAGCATGCAACTTATGAAGCCAAAGTGCTAAAAGGTGCTTACATGCCCAAATGAGAATGATAATTTTCTTAATTTTATAAATTGCAGGCAATAGATGATGCAGGTCATGATAAAGCGACTGTGTTCAAAGTCAAAGGACTGGGAGTAGTTGACAAAGAAATTGGGCAGCTTGTGAGGCTTCTTTGGAACAGGTACCATCACAAGTTACCAGTGGATTTCTATTAATGTTGATAACAACGTTCTTTTTAATTGTTACTATATTAATATATGTATGCCAATCATATTAGCGGATTATGTGTTTAAAATAGGATTTTGTTTCTGGTTTTATGTACGGTGAGTCCTCTAATACCATATTCATAAAACTATTGCTGAATCAACCTGATCCTGATGCATTGTATTTATTTTTGGGTAGTATATTTTAATAGCATATAATACAAGTTTTAAGTCGTGGTTGTATGTGGCATCACAAAATCATAGCATTCGTACCAATTTCAGCCTATTTGATTCCTTCTTGAACTTTAATGCCAAACAAGACCACATAAACCAACTAAATCTAAACTCAGCCATTCAAACTTAGTTAACACCACCTCAAAAAACTTCTAAGCCCACAAGACCAAATCAGTGGAAATTTCACATACAATGAATAAAGAAGTGCAAGTTTCTTCCTATGGGCTATCAAATTTAAAATGTATACAAGTAACTTTTATCTTATTCCAGATCACCTCACTTTGTTATGCAAAGCTACACGGGTCGGTTAACATTTTCCTACTGTAATTATATAGTCTCTAAAATTCCTATTGTAATGATACTTAGTTTGTTGGAAAGGAGGAGATGAACTACCCTTGTGAAGCTACTTATTCTCATTGAAATATTTACCATACACTTAATATAGATTCAATAGGATATCTACATTACAGATCCAAACACCCCCAAAATCCCGTTTCTTTGAAATTACTCATTGTTCATAGTTGTTTTTATATGGGTGTTGCAGGTTTACGTTTTTGCAGAATAAGAAGTAAATACATTTTGAAAATTCTGTCGAATCTTCCGGTTTACAGTCACTATGTACGACAAGAATGCTACGAGCCTTTGGAAATGGCTGCTGCCATTTCCAGGCTGTTGTTATAGGTTAAAATTTTATTGTTCATCGTTAAGTTTGCAATTTTGTATGTGTGTGTAATTTATTCTTACCATTTTGTTGTTTCACATAGTCAACACTCTGAAAAGTCACCATCTCAGAGTTTATTAAGGGCCTATGATCTCACATTTGTTGTTTCGAAATTGCAGACCAAGATTGCATTCCAAAATCGGTGAATCAGCACCTGTTTAAGGAGACTAATTGTTAGTGATTGGATGTACAGTACCCTTCATGATCAAGCTACCAAAATAGGTTCACTTATAGTTTTGAGCCAGATAATATCTCTTGTCGAAATAGCACAAATGTCGAAAGCTCCTATCCAGAAGTTTGCTGACTTTGTAAGTACATATTTGACTGATATTACTATTTTCTATCATTGTTACTTTCATCAGGTATGTTAGCAAAGTCAACAAAGGATGCAGCTACTATTGCTGGCCTTCATGTTATGCGTTTGCTGAATGAACCGACTGCAGCTGCTATTGCCTATGGGATTGACAAGAATTTCTAACAAGTTATTGTTATATTGATCTTGCTTTTCCATAATTTATTAAATAATATACATGCAACCACTCAATGGATGGTTTCCGCTCATTTCAAACCTGAGTACAAAAACCAGTCGGCGTGTTTAGCACAATCACCTCAGCTTCACAAGCAAATGGCAGTCTATGGAAAGTTTCAACATGCATATGTTCTCGTTCCTGCTAATAGAGCTGAATATTCCTATACACACATGCATTTGTGTGAATGCATAGGTCTTGATGCTCTTAAACAATTACACTTTACGTTTCAGAACAAGAATAAAAAATCCAAACAACAGATCTGCTATGCTTTGGCAGTTGTATATACAGGCCACTATATTTTTTGCATGTCAACCTAACAAGTTTTTACAAACTTATATGGATTAATTTCTTGATAGTTTATTTTTTTAGTAATGGTGGATGCAGGTTTCCAACGGTGAAAAAATATCTGACAAAGAGAAATCTCCTTAGTGTGATGGTGGAATCATTTGTGCGGAGATCACTGATCTTATTAACAAAATAAGTAAAGATGTGACTGGTGGGGATACAGCCACCAGTCTCGACTTATCGGATAAAGTTCAAGATCTTGAGGATCAAAATGGAGATGCAGTTCCATCAAACCTATTACAGTTTCACATCTCGACAAACAAACTACACCTATGATCTCTGATGATGTGAATGATGCACATCAAAAGGAACCCAGGTGAAATGACATTTCAGTGCCTCAAAATATCTAATTACCAGTCAATTTATATGTTGAAAAAAGGAATCAAGTACTAATATCATTTAGATTTTTTAGATTGGATGTTCCGGTGATAAGACCTAGAAGCTCGTCACCTGTAGTGGAAGTTAATGAAGGAAACAAACGACCTGCCTGTGACTCACCTGTGAAGAAAACTAACGCAAAAGCTGTTATATGCGACTTCTTTGCAAAGGGTTGGTGCATTAAGGGAGACTCTTGTAGCTTTTATCACATAAAATGCATTGGCTACATTCTATATCACTCGACTTAATAAACTCTGGAGGCTACTGGACCTCGCTTTTTCTCCTACTGAACTCTTCGATATCATCCTACCCGGGGACAAGCCTTTATGTTATACACTATAATTGACTTTAAAAACAACATGTCCCAAAAACTTAGTCGTCCCAAAGTACTTATCTGACCCATATCTTAGAGAATGGGTTAAGTACTCCGGTAATCCCATCATAAGCCTACCTGAGGGGATTGAACCTGGCGAGTTCAATGACCCGACCACCACTTGGCTTGAAGAAGATGGTAAATGGAGAACGATTGTTTAAATCAAGAAAGATAAGACAGGGATTGCATTTTTGTATAAATCAATGACTTTTTTAATTGGATTATGAATGAAGCGCCACTTTATAAATTTAAAGATACTGGGATATGGGAGTGTCCAGATTGAGTTTGTAGAACCTGCTCTTTTTTTGAAATTGCTACAGCACCACACTTCATCAGATACATCACTTAAGTGAAGCTGGGAAACAGGGGTTGCTTTTATTCTGTTTGTAAAACCTGTTGATGCCACAAAAGTAAAATATCAGTCGGACTCAGGTTCTTTAGTCTGATGTTTGAGTGTTTTTTTTGCTGAGGAGAACCACAAGAAATCCATTCACATACGAACAACCCTTGAAATTTGGGATATGAACCAGGTAATGTAATCATATTACAACGAAACTTACAGGTTTGGAACTTTATTGGGAACTTATTTTTATTGCTTTAAAGTTTGGAACATTATTGGTATTGTGTAATAGGAGTAATATGACCTTATATAGCTATTATGATAATTTTATGCATTTATGATTTTTACAAGTGTAGTTTATCGTCCCTCGTGTCTTGGCTGGGCATGGACACCCCTATTATGGTTGCAGCCATACTGAGACTTGGTTAACGCTTTCTTATTCGCAGATCCGAGCTTCACTTAAAGCAGTATATTTTCAGCTAACAGACCCAAGCAACCATAAAATTGCAGTTGTAGCAACTATAACCAATAAGTTGCAGTACACTGACCCAAACACCCCGTAAAAGCTTATGCATTGGATAAACTTAAAAGTCAACCTTCTGGTTAGAATTCTTTCCCATGCTATGTAGTTATGCATTATTACTTGCTACAGAACCAACATATATGAGCATTGGCTGATGCTAAAACAAATATACTTCCGGTCATTTATGATTGTAGCATCTAAGGGTGTGTTTGGAAACATTTTAAAAGTGATCACATGTTCTACGTTTCACTGTATTGTACTTTGTAGGCAGACAGGACAGAGTCAGTTACCATGTTGCTCTTTTTTTAGAAAACTTTCTCTAAGCCAAATCCGTTACCAGTCTGCCCATTTACCCTACTCTAATAGTCTAATATACATGCTTTATATGATAAATTTTACATGTGATTGCCTGATATATGCGTGAATAGTGACAGGGTTCGAAAGTACATGAGTGGAAGCTTATAATACATAATCTTCCTTTTAAGGTGAGTATAGTGCTTGCCCAGTTATGATGTTAACTCTATGTTAACCTATATCTATATAAGAGATGATATTTATCTCAAACGGTTACTTGAGAAAGGCAGATAAATTAATTAACTATTTTACAAAGAAATTAGAATCAAGTATATTTTGGAGACCGTAGTTCTGTATGACATTTTCACCGGAATGATGAGCGTAAACAATGAGATTCAAGTACAAGGGGTTGAAAAATATAATCACACCTGAATAAAAAATTAGTGGTAATAGTAAAAATCGTTTTACCTTCAAGATTATGTCAGGTTTCTCAAATTCTTTTTTGGAAATGGAGCATTCTCATAATTCTAAACAGGTCTGCTGCATATATGCTTGGCCAACATAATTAATATTTGCAATATATATCTACAAATAACATTGTCATATACAAAAAAATGAAATCCTTTTTAGAACTGAAGTTTACAATGAACCTGTTTTAGACAGAATCTTGGTCAAAAGTTACTGCATCAAATTTAACATTTAACTCGATAGAGTTGTAAGTTGAAAGTGCAATTATGACTACTTTGCTACTAAAATTGCAAAAAAATCCAATCTTACTGGTAAATTGAACACTCATGTAAAAGAGCATACCAAGAGGATATCGGCTATGTGCTATGCAGATTTTCTTGTACCTGGAAAACTTTTTGAGTGGCTCTGCTCTTTAATGGATGCCTATGATTTCATTATCTTGATCTTGCCTCAGCAATATATTCTAGGCATGCTAAAAACAGTTTTGCCCAGGTATGATAAATTTATATACTATGGTCATTGCTTGCAAAAACTCACCTTTACCCATATGAGTTAATGTCTCTCATGGGTCAGGTGCGTCCTCCTGGTCATCATGATGGTGCGTCCTCCTGGTCTGCCTGCACAACAATGCAGCAGTTGGTACACTATCAAGGTTATCAGCAACGAATCCCTGAATTAAGTTCCTAAACGAGATCCCAAGATCTACCAGTTATGGCATATCTGATGAAGAACTTGATCAGATCAAGTGTGATGTTATATAATATATATATAACAACCACAGCTTTCTTATTCAACATTTGCAGGGAAGTGATTTATAAATTTTAAACGGATGGTATGCACATCTGAAGGTTGAAGAGAGGTTTCACATGAGACTATTGTGGTCATATTATAGTGCAATTAAAATACCATCTAGGGATCGTATACATAGAATTTTTTACTCTACGTTAGTAGCGTTATGAAAATATGTGAGGATTTAGTAGAGGTCTAGCAATAGTTCCCTGAAATAACAAAAAATGTCACACAGTTTAGTAACAGGAGTAGAGTATATATATGTTGAACCTGATCATTCCCTTATATAGGAATGTCTACAAGTAGTAAATTTGTTTCTTGTATCATTCAGGTCACTAATAGTCATTTCTAGCAACTTTCTATTATATTTGCACTATTTTGTGTTATTTCGCTCACTTTCCTTGTTTTCCAACAAGTTCTTTTGAAATAATGAAAGAAGAAGCGGTTGTAACAACTGCTTTTACATTGGCAAGAATACTATCAAATATTAATGTATCGAGAGGTGGTCGTACAAGCTTAGTTATGTATGACATAGACGTTTTGAAGAAATTTGCTTTGTTGGAGGTACTCGGCCTTTAAGAAACAAGTATCTCAGAAGTAGATGTTGAAATTGCTGGTTTTTATTGCCCCATGCTAAGAATCCTAAAAGTGAATACATACTCGAGTGAAAGGTGTGACGATATGGCTATAGCAATTAGAAAATCTTACATGAGTTAAGCCACCTTGAACTCATGGATGCTTCGCAGGTTGTTTTCCTGATTGAAAATGCTTTATGTTTTTGTGTAGTTTTAAAGCTGCATACATACGAAATTTATTCCTAGATGGTACTTCATTGTAGTAGTTTACTATTAGTTCACTAGATGGTATTTTAGTTCCTTAATGTCTGAGTTCAGTTTGTATAACTTTCAGGGAATGCTATTCAATTTGTGTTTCCGCCTAAGCAAAATAGTTATAAAATATTGAAGGTTTCAAAAGTACTTAATATTAGTATCTATTTATGAGTAGAAGCACAAGCAAAAAACATAATCAATCCCACTCACTTAATATTATGAAAGTCAATTACAATAGCAAAATGGCAACATTTTATTGATCTATCAATATACAAAACGGGACCAGCCGCACAAACATGTACTGTATAACAACTATCAATGTCTCACGTGACAAAAACATGTATTCAAGTAAAATAAGCAACGTCAGAGAACTCAATCAAAACTTTTGAAATACTAATAAAAAATGCAAAACGTTAGAACACATACTTAACATTAAAGAATATGTGCGACTTAACAATGACATTTCATAACAAACATTTAATAGTTACTAGCATGGTACCCGCGCAATGCAACGACGGGTAATAAGTGACTATTTTTTAGCAATCGATTTAACATTAAAATGTAAAAAAACTGAATTAAAATAAAATCACTAAAAATGAAGAAAAAAACAAAAACTTTGTAAATATATCAAATGTTGAATTATAGAGAACAAAATTTTATAAAAATATGGTGAAATTAGATTATGAAAAAAAATAAATGAGTTAAAAGATATTTCAATTTAAAAATAAAAATTGTTTTTTAATAAGTTGTTAAAAACTTGTTACAAAAGTTTGTTAGAAAAAAATGGATGGTCAAGATTTGAAGTTAGGTTTGGATTAAATATGATCTAATGGTTAAGTTATTAATATGTTTATCTTAATTTTTGGTTTGGAGTTAGGTTTGGAGTTAGGATATGTATGTGCACCCTTTATAAATAGTATAGATATAGATATAGATATAGATAATGTATTGCACCTCCAAGGCTCCAAACGCCCTGTAAAATGATGTTTTTATCTTTACCCAGTGATTAAGTAGTAAAAGTGTTTACGCCATTATTCTGCAGGCGGATTTTGAAGAAATTGAAGACTGTGTCAAATCCTTTTCGACACATGTGAAGGCAAATTATTTAATTTATTCTCCTTTTCAATCCATATACGTTTGATAGGGAGACAGAAAAAAGAATCAGTACACATTTAACAGAATACAATATGCATTTAACAGAATACATTCTTGGAATGAAAACAGAAACAGATCTCATGTTAGTATTGCTTTGAAATTTTGACAACCATCTTGAACATACAATTCATTTACATGGTGATCATGTAAATCGTTAGCATGGCTCATCATAAATTGATTAATCCCTTATTGCTTAAATGAAATTTGAATTTGTTATATTCTTAAGATGTTTATGAATCCTCTTAGCATGTAAGTTGCTTATAAGAACATAAACTAAAGACATAGATATGAGTCTAAAAAATAATTTATGTGTCAAACTTAATTAGACGTATATTGTAAAATAATTTAAATTATTCATATACTGTCTCATTACAATCTAAAACTAATGCATAGTATAAAATAAAATAATCATTACTAATCATCTATCGATTGCAATTTTTAGTTAACTTTTATATTATCTTCAAGTACACCAACATTGCAAAATTCACTTGATCAACTTGTGTGATGTGTAAAACATAAAGCTCTCATTTAACCTTTGCATATGCGAGGAATGAAATTCGCATGACGCACACTAAATTAAATAATATATAAAATAAAGTAAGCTAAACATGACAAGACAAGAGACGGTCTTCTTTTTTAATATATTTAGAGTCTGTTTGGTTCGTAGATGAGTTTAGGATTATGATTAGATTTGCATCATATTTATATTTATACTTATTTTGAATTTGATATAGGAATTAGAGTATATGTTATTAAATATATTAATGATACTTTGATGTAAAATAAAATATATATTTTATATTAAAACAGAATTTAAGATAATCTTTAAATTATAAAAAATAAAGACAAAACTAAAAAAGTGAGTTTCTCATCATCACTACGATTGATGTTTTAATGTATATATCATCACTACGATTGAAAAGTGAGTTGTAGAAAAAAAACTAACGTGACGCTGATGTGGAGGTAAGTTTACCACCACCACTCCCTTCAGCCGAACAACCTAACAACGAAGAATTGGGTTTAACGCATAAAGAAAAAGATAATTTATTTTCTGTCACCAAGACTTCAACATGAAACTTTCCGCTTCCTGCCTTATAAGATAAATAAACGTTTGTGGATAAAGCACGTCCGATGGCCAAAAGATTCACATGGAACAGAACACTATGTTGCTCGACCAAGGCTCAAACATATTAATATTAGTTTCCTTTTAGTTCCAAAAGATTAATGTTGGATGGTTGTTGAAACTTATGATGAATTGCTTAGCATTCAAGTTTGGTTGTTACTATCTAACTCAGGAAAAATATTATATTAATACATTCAGTGAATCCAACGGTATTTCTACAGTAGCATTACTTTTCTTTACATCTTATGGGGAGGTGTACGAGAGTTTTGCGGTTGTGGGTCACAAGAAAACCTTTTGAGAGGCATCTATAATTATGGTGAGCTTCATACCTTTTTTCTTTATCACATGATTATTAAATATTATTCGGTCCATATGGGTTTCAAAAACCGGTGAAAGTACTTATGTGAGTTAGCTATCACTTATGGCATGAAATTAACTTGTAGCTTGGAGGTTCTGATAATTTGAATGACGTCATTTGTATAAATTACAAAAGCAGTTGTTTGATTGTGTTTCTAAGGAAGTGACTGAGTACCTAAGTAGTTGAAGTACCTACCAACTACTGTCAACAACATGATTTTTAATGTTCCTTAATGTTGCATTAACAAATAAGACATTGGTTCATTGTGTTAACAAATATGTTATTTGATTAGATATAAGAAAAATATAAGAGATCAATACTAACCTATATGTTACGATACATTCTTACTCAAAGTTTAGTGTATCTTAAATGTTTAGACGGACTTTTTAGGTTAAACCTATTCAAATATAGGTTCTTTACCAAATAGTTTTTGTATTTGATTGTTACTTTACACACTCATATCGTAAATGAAACACTTTCAGATAATATGATTGATCAGTTGGAAAGATTGAGAATCGAGTATGCAACTACTTATCTGAAGTATCAGGCCAATCAAAACCTACTACAAATATGATACAACAAAAAATATTGAGGAGAACAAGAAGGTTGGTTTAGCCGTGATTCCAGATGATTTTATTTGCCCGGCATCTCTTGCGCTCATGAAAGATCTTATAATTGTGGCCAACGGATAGGTATGTTGTATTCAGTACAATAGGAGTGTTTGGATATGTCTTTTTAAGGTCAACAATTGTATTGTTTGGAATATCATCGCAGGTGCGAATGAAGTTTCTTATAGAGTTAATACCTAAAAGTGTGTGTATTACCATTAACTTCCGGTTTATGTTATTCACGACACACAAACATAATAATTAAACTCATATTAATAGAAAACATTGATGTATTTTTATAATTACTTACTCTTAATGTAGATTACAATATATTAGTTCTAACAGAAATCCTGGTTATGTCAATTTCAATAATCAATTAATAATACCGTATTAAGAGGTCATTTAACCTTAATCTCCAAATCAATGAATTTAACCAAACCACGTCCGTTGGGTGGCCCAAAGCATAAAAACATCACACACATTTCCAACAAACATAAAAAACACAAAATGAATTTTAGACTTCTTTTAAAAATTACAGATTGTTTAACAAATTATATTATTCGAACTTCACAATATAAATTTTAAAATTCGGATTAAATTTAAAATTAATTAAAAAAACAATTTTTAACATAAATTTAACGTTACTTAAACATAAACTATAACTAAAAATATACCAAAGATTAAATTAAAAATACAATAACTTAAAAACGCACAAACAATTAACCCTCCAAAACAACAACTAATATATATATATATATATATATATATATATATATATATATATATATATATATATATATCTATCTATATATATATATATATATATATATATATATATATATATATATATATATATATATATATATATATATATATATATATATCTATATATATATATATATATATATATATATATATATATATATATATATATATATATATATATATATATATATATATATATATATATATATATATATATATATATATATATATATATATATATATATATTGTTGTTTTATAAATTAATAACAAAAGGAAAATAATCCCAACAAAGAAAATTCGATTAATGAACACAAAATAATAACGAAAATAAAAATATTTTTCGTGTCACTTGAGTTCAAGTGACTTTTGGACGTTTTTCAATATTTTTTTGGAGTTTTTATGATATATTTAAATAAAAATATAGCTATAAAAAATGAAACGTTATTTAAATAAATCTACCATATGATCGGACAAATACTCCTAAATTAGACGTAATATGTAATTTTAAAAAGAAATCCTAACTCATACTTTAAAAAAAAATCATAAAAAGACAAGTTACTTGCACGAGTCAATCAAGCTAGTAGCATGACTTTGAGGGCCCTGTGTCGAAACTATAAAAAGGCCGTTAAAAATTACTAATAAGCACCGAGGAATACATATAATTTAGATAGAAGAAACCTCGTTATAGTTTAAGATGTTAAAAAAAAAGGAATGTCAAATTAAAAGATTAGACTTTTTTTTTTTGAAGATTTTTTTTTTTTTTTAAAGATCAGACTACCTCTTACTCTTATTACATAAGGTAACTTTTGAATTTTCATAGTTGAATTTAGAGAGAACCATGCTATTATTCGTTGATGTTGTTACATATAAGTAAAACCAAATGGAC
Source organism: Glebionis coronaria (assembly GCA_025667525.1). Classification (NCBI taxonomy): domain Eukaryota; kingdom Viridiplantae; phylum Streptophyta; class Magnoliopsida; order Asterales; family Asteraceae; genus Glebionis; species Glebionis coronaria. The sequence goes on from CM046880.1 coordinate 601,701,582, forward strand.
TATGAAATTGGGCTTTAGTTTATACATATAAGTTGAATATTGGAAAATTTGGAGGCCCGTCAAGCACTTTGGGCCCTGTGCACATACCCAAATCCGGGCGTGTTCGTGTGACTAACATGATTTCCAAAAACGATCCTACAAGTATAAAAGAGAGTTATATGTTAATAAAACTCAAATGGTACATAAAATCGTATCGTAATGAACTTTTTTTTAAGGGTTCGGGTTAATTTGATCGACCTGGTCTTTTATATTTTATAACACTTTTTATAATTTATATTTAGAAAATAAATTTTTTTTAATATTTTATAGTAATAAAGATATAAGTATATAAACTGACACACTAAAATAAAAAATGGATCTTATAACATTCAACAACCACGCCCACCACACCTAAAAATGGATCTTACAAATTTGGAATCATAGGAACCTTAAAACTGTGTCGAAGGATAATGGGTTTGGTGGGTATGAGGAGAGGAAGGTGGTTGTGGGGTTAAAAGAGGCGGAGATAACCTTTAGGCTCGCTAACTGCTATGCCTATGCCAACTTTTTCGTTTGTATTATAGAAAAAGAGAAGTTTTGTTTTGGCTCAGAGGCATATTAAAGCTACATGGAAGCTAATTTATATATTAGTATGGATCTCTAAATTCACAAAGTACTTGAACAACGAATCGTTGTTGTTTAACAAGTTTCTTTTTTGTAGGATGTGACCAAACACAGTTGGGATTTGGGAATGTGTGTCGGAGAGAAATGTATGTTGAAGATACCTTCCAAAAGGGGTTACGAAGAGCGTGGTTCACCACCTAAAATACAAGGTAATTCTCACTTCTCATCTTCCAGTTATCCCAAAAGCATAGATAGAAAAGAACTATATACAATTTTACTACTTACAAATAACGACCTTTTTACCTAAATCTGTAAAAGATAGCTTATATGATTAGGCCTTAAATGTCGATCTTCTGCACATCCCCCTGCTATGTACAACACTTATTGATTTGAGTACATGTTATGCTGAAAGCATGCAAAACAAGTTGGAAATGGGTCAAAACATGAGTCGGGTCTGGATTATCTGAAACACCTTTTTTCTGATCTTGAAAACTTTACAATGGACAAGTATTTTGCTAAATATTATCACAAATCATCTACTGTAAAAAAGTTCTCATTTTTCTTAAGTAAGCAATTAAGTAAATTTTGTATTCTTTAAATGCTGAAATGGCCGCTCGAATGTGTGTGCTTGGTTATGGTGGCGGGGGTTGTGGTTCAGGGGTTGTCCTTACGTTCTTTCTTTTGCTGGGTTGGTTATTACATAAGGTAACTTTTGAATTTTCATAGTCTGAGCGTAGAGATAAAGAAAAAATTGTTAAGATTCGTATACTTAGAAACATTCGTTTGATCCGTGAGCTTTTGAAACAGAATATGGTGCCTGAAAGGATTGTTCATCACATTGTTCAAGAGCTTTTAGGACCCGACAATAAAATTTTCCCTGCAGAAGAGAATGTGGAGGCAATATGCCAGTTTTTCCAGACAATAGGCAAACAACTCGATGAAAGCCCAAAATCATAACGTATTAATGATACGTACTTTATCCGGCTGAAAGAACTTCAATCGAACCAACACCTTGCAGCACGTATGAGGTTTTTGGTTCGTGATGTTATTGATCTCCTCTCAAATAAATGGATTCCAAGGCGGGAAGAGGTACTGTCCAATTTCGTTACAAAATTCATAATTATATTAGTCATGTTATAGTATAAAATCTGTATAAATATGAGTTGGATGATATCGACACCTCTTGTTCGTTATTAATTAAGGATGTACCACATCAAAAGCATTATACAAGTATGCTTATATTTGAGGCTCTGCTGAGGTTGAGCGTTTGAGCATCAGGGCACTGATCAATGATATCCATGTCTCCTTTTTTTGCCATTTAGCCATACAATTGTCTTTGATTCCCATGATAAAAAAAATTTTGGGCAATGATCCCATGCATCTCGGTCAGTTACCCTGTTGCTCAAAATGTTGGCTCAAACGCTTGGCTTCGGTATATTATATAGAGAGACCTCAACTATGAGCCAACTCACATCCCTTTCTCCCCTTCGATCATAAGTTATTGTTGAAGTTAATAAATATTAGATATGAATGTCGTCATTTATTGAATATTAAATAGGACATAACTATTCGAATTTTTATCTTTAATCTTTGAACCTTAGGATAAAAATTATAGTGCTTCTACTTGATATGAATCCTATCATTGATGCAATTTTTTTTGGATTCCCTTATACATATTTTATATTGGTGGAAACAATATCCGAGTAGTTGAATCCACTTAAAATTATTGACCACTGAACTATCACACTGGTACTGCAACTCGATTATTTAATTTAAAAAATATTACTATCACGGGTACTGCAACTCGATTATTTAGTTCAAAACATATTTACTAGTGACAGTAGAATTTGAATTCAAACGCATTTGTTTGCATCTACAGTATAAAAGTTTGCATGGTTTCACCTGTGAGGAATTTGAGGATTTTTTTTTTCTCATTTTTGTGTTACAGGGTTCTAACTTCTGACCAAGATGGCCCTTTTGTCAAAGCTGCAAGACCTGATGATTGATCTTCAAAAATGTCTAGTGAACTTTAGAATAAACAGTAGGGTACACTACTACAAAAAAGGCTTTTTAGACCTTCTTATAAAGACCTGCTACAAAATGCACAGGTCTAAAAAGCACATTCGCATTATTTGGACCGGTAATAATAAAAACAACAGGTCTAAATAAGAAAATTACATTTGAGCCGGTTAGAAATTAAACAACGGGTCTAAAAGACAACCTTTAGAACCGGTGATATCTATTTGGGTCTAAAAAGTTGTAGCGGGATTTAATTTCAGTTTTCTTCACAATTTTCAATTTGACCACTTAAAAGAAGAAGAGGGAAAATTTTGACGGCGGTGATATCTATGTGGGTCACGACTCACAATTTATTTATTCTATTTCCCACAAAACCCTAACTAGCCAATGCAGCAGCCGCCGTCACCTACACCACCGCCAGCGCCTCTGCACCTATTCACCACCATCACAGTAACCTGCGAAGGCTACCATTGCAAACCCCGTAAAAGTGAGAAACCTCGATTTCTTATTTTATTTTAGATTTATTTTTTCATTTCTGATTTTGTGATGTCTTTTTTATATTTGTTCTATCAAGTTTAATTATTCAAGTGTTTACTAATTTGATATCCGCTTGTATAACACTTAAATATACACTCCTAGACAATGAATTATGAAAAGGTGTCTGGGTTTGAATATTTGAATTGCTTGTTTAGTTGGTAAGTAGTCATAAATAAATAATCCCAAACAATTACTAGACCAATCAATCTATATAATTGTATACTGTGATTCAATTTTTTGTGTTTCGCTGTTGTCGTGCTTATGATGTTATGAGCTGAATTGTGGACTCCCATCAGTTGACCCCTATGGTTTATGCAAGCGAATAGGGTCGGATGGACCTTAGTTATACATTAGGCTAAGCGTTTATAATTGACTCCGTAGTTTTATATTTGCTGGTCATTGTTTTCACACCAATATTACACGTGTTTCTACTATCAAATGATATTATTTAGTGTTCATATGCATCTATACTTAGCTTGATAATCATATGCATCTATACTTAGCTTGATAATTGTGCACCCAAAATAAAAATGACAAAAGTGTTTGATAATTGGGAGAGGTTAGTGAAAGGTACACTATGGCCAGAACAGCTACGTTAACCGGAAAAAGTCATGAACATAAGACGAGTGGATTAGCAACTGCAGTGCCTAATTCGCTTCAACAGACGACTATTATAAATGCCAACTTTCAAGCTGCTGATGAGATCCAATATTAAGATACTCATGTTTCCAGGAATTTTAAGTTTTGTTTTATAAGATTTACTGTCAAAAGTACAAAAAGAAAACAAAACCACCCCAGTCATGTTGATTACTGTGTAGACATGAATTAGGAATAACCACAAACTTTTATTTTGGTCTTATTTGTTCTTAAATACATGGTATTTATTCATACAGTTTGCATTCTGGGATAGAAAATGGTTAATGTATTTTAAATGTATAATAGTGATGATTATGTGATTGATGTTGATGAAAAATTTGAAAAAGTGCAATTGGCAGGACGGGAAGAGAGTGCAAGAAGTGGTTGCCGTATTTGAGGTCTTGTCTAGGAATCGATCGTAATGTAAGTCTTTTAACTTTTCTTTGTATACATCGTTTGATTAACTAATTTAGGCATGATAAAAAATTACTGTGTTTCTATGTATTTGTATTTCTAAATAATTGTAGAAAATTCGAAAAAAGAATGTTTAGGTTAGTTTTATCAGTGAGAGTAAAGTAGAAGAACTGTGCATCTGATTGTTGATGCTTTCTGTAGTTATATTGCCGTAGTTATATTGCCGTTTAGTGTTAGAAAGTAGTAGGCTTTCGGCTGACCGAATTTAAGTGGAACTAGTAGGAAATATTTATCGTGAAGGTTTCTGATTTTGGAGTGCATTATTGACAGGATGAAGTGCGAGACTTGTGCCGCTAACACGGCTGACTGTCCCGGTCGTTTTGGACACCGAGGCTTGGGACAAGGGATAGAAAGATGAAGTGCGAGACTTGTGCCTCTAACACGTCTGACTGTCCCGGTCGTTTTGGACACCGACATTTCTAAGTATAATGCCATGTGTGTGCTTTAGTTGCTCAAAGCTCCTTGCCGATGAGGTAGTACTTTATATACCCATGCTGGAATACGTCGTTACCTTATATATCTCTTGGTATGGTTTGATATTGTTGCTGGTGTTGAGTGTTTTAGTCCAATTTTTATCTATATAATTTGGGCATTCGCTTTGGTACCATCTAAACTGCGTGCTTTATCTGTTTTTCTACTTATTTGCTTGTATTGCACATAGCAAAATTTATCAACTGGCCCATCATTGTCTGCATTTCAAGAAGATTATAAATTTGAGCAAGCCTTGAAAATAAGAAACCCACAAAATATGCTTGCTTTAAACGAATGGGTTATATAAGAAACTATACTTGATAGAGTAGATGAAATGATTTTGACCTCTGCTATATGGGTAAATTACATACTCAAATAAATAGAATCAGAAAGCTATAGTTAAGAGACTATGTTTCAGTTAGATGATTGACGATGGTGCAGGTATGACTACTTGATATGGTTGTAGGATTTAGGAAGTGGAGTTGTTTCGGGTATTGATGAATTATTAATGATTAGTTGTTTCTTGTGCTGAATAACATTTGAAACACTGATCTTGTGCTTAATCATCTGAGTTAGAAAATGCGTCTCCTGGTGTGGTTTCTTGTGCTGGTCTTCTTTTTTTGGTGGCTCACGAGAGTGGATTTTAGTCCATAGGAATAGTAAGCCAACGAAAACAACTAGTTCACTATTTGTTCCGTTAAGTTTGTTACTTCTTTCGCTTATCTGACTTGTATCATCTCGATTTCTTAGGTATTTTACAAAATAACTCCAACTTGTATTATTATTATAAAACCATGTATTACATCATTCAATCTGAGCTAGCTATAAACGGTGTCGTTCCTATCGTTATACAAGTGCAATTACTGAATGTGTTGTATCAATTTGCACGCTTCCCAGCAGGACATTTTGTGATGGCGGTTTACTTCTGAACTTGAAGGTTTATGACTCAAATCCAAGCAAAAAGAAACTGCTGTAAGTTATTAAAGTTTTCTCATATATGGAAAACAGCATAATAAAAAGTCTATGATAGCTATGAAAGCTCATTCCGGTGTGCTACTTAGACAGCTTTCGGTCTCAATTGCATTGCTTCTAGGCTCACTTCATTGAACTTGAGCTATGCCCATACACTTCAAAGCCCTTATATCACCAATTCACTACAAATGTGTTTATATGACTTATGTTTGTACTATATTATGGGTCAGTTCTAACAAATTTTTTAAATATATTTTTGTGTAGGAATCTTAAAGGAAAGTGATTTTAGAACTGGTTTGTTTACGTCTCCAGATCTGATTGATGTGAAAGAAAATCTCTCTTAATTGGTAAGTTTTTAATCAAATTGTTATCTCTCCTTGATTTGGACATCGCAAGAAACGTTAAGTATGTTTGTTTATCATTTGCAGGTGGTTGATGCGGTGTTTTGTTGGTTACTGATGCGGTTTATAGCGCGTGTTAGGATGGGCAAAGTTAAGACTTGGTATCTATTCTTCATATGGGTTAATTCTCAAGTTTAAAAACCGGTTTGGGACGTCATCAACTTCATCAAGCCCTTTTTAATTTGGTCAGGTTACTGCAAGACAATGCATAATAGTGAGACTTAACAGTAAGGTCAATCATTTAATTTTCACTTTCACTTTCGTTCAAGTAGTTGTTAAGTTAGTTTCCAGTTTTTTCAAATATGTTGTATGAACTCAAGTTTTAATCTTATTGATTGTTCTTGATCAGAATTATTGCATTGTTCAGCTTGTAAAAAAAATAATCTAATGGTTGCTGGAGTAGCAGCATCAAAAGTTTTTTTTATTATTTTTTTAATTCACATAGTGCCATGTTTTTTGACAGAAAACCGGGATCTATAAATACATAATAGTGCCAGTTTATTAAACAGGGCTCTATTTGCTCCTCAAATAGAGTCCCCTCCCCTTTGAGCCCATCACCAAAAGAGGGATCTATGCCCCTTTCTAACAAGGCTTTATGTCACTTTTTGTAGTAGTGTAGCTACATGGTTCTGAAAAGAGCATGTTTGTCCTTCTCCATCTCTGTCTCTCTCTATAATTTTAGTTGCTTTTCTCATTCGGTGTTGTCTTGTGTTAATTGGTTTAGTGGTCGTATGTAATTTGTATAAAATGGGCATGAGTATCTTAGATGGCTTAGTATAATCTGATATTTTTGTTTATCTGATGTTTCTTAAGCATTCAATCATGTTCTCTCATATAGTTTCTACTAAAACTTTGTTGTCTTTTAATCTATACTATAACTTAGGTGTATCTTCAAGGATGGATTTTGACATCGTTTGGGTGGGAAAGTGAAGATCTGGAGGGAAAGAGTTGAAAATACTTATATGATTCGACTTTGTCATTACATGAACAAATGTCCATCAAGCCAAAACGAGTGCTCGCATCTCGGTGGAAAAGACTCATCAGCTCTTGGATTAAAGGAAAATCTAAGGTATGCAATAATATTGTTTTAGCTTTTAGTAACAAAAAATATTTTTTTTGTTTAACTCCTTGTTTGTACTTCAACAAATCAATGACAAAAATAAGGCTAACAGGGAAAAAAGGATGATGGTGCAGGTGATGGACTGACGGGTAAAACAAGTTATGCTCAAGTTCATGAAAAACAAAAGGTAATTTAATATTTCCCTCATATGCATATGTATTAAGAGATTACATTAGGTGCACCTATGAAAATCATCTTTTGATACACCTAATGTAATCTCTTAATTCAAATTTCATTCATAAATTAGCTCCATCACTAGTTGATAGTAGCACAAGACAATTTAGGCAAAAGAACGACCCACACAAACGTTTTTGCTGCATTGATAACACAAATACGCAGTGGCATACCATATTACTTCTCAAATACTAAGGCAAGTACAATATACTCCGTAGCATTTAGCAGCAGCTTACCCTCGAGAACCAAACACACTAGAGTGCTAAAAGACCCAGACCAAACCAAAGAAAATTGCAGCAGAAAGGAACAGAGATGCGACTTATATTACAGACAATTTGCAAAATCCCATGACAGACACCAAACATTTGACATTCCAATAAGTATAAATCTTGGTGGAAAAAAAGAGCACACTTGTTCATATACCTTATGTATAACAGCATTCAAATTTTCATCAGGATATTTGGGTGTTTGGGTAAAACTGCTTATCTTTTTTTATTCTAGAATACGTAGTACAAAATAAGATGAGTTGGGTGAATTCTTATAAGTTTAGCGACTATTAAAATCATAATAGTTGGTATTATGATCTAAATGAACTATAAAAAGTTAGCAGAATGACAAAAGTGAACATATACGTAAAGTACGACACTAGAAATTGATAACGCTTTCTAATTATTACGACAATAAATGATTCCTTGGGCTATTAGAAATTAACACTTGTTTTCCTATACTTCTTTTTGCTGTTGAAACAGGCGATCTTGAGACATGGACCAACTTGGAAGGAGTTATGTCGACTAATGGCTCAAGATTATCTCTATTTGTTCTTGCTACTTTTATGTCATGGTATTTATGTTGATTCTAAGACTTATATCTTGGATGTTAATGTAACTTGGTATATGGAAATGAAATATTTTATTGTTTAATCAATTATTTTTCTTCTGCTTACATGCTTTCAAAATTTTGATTGTTTTGTGTTTGGCTGTTAAATATCTTGCATAGATACAGGATACGGAGTTTTATGCTATCACTTATTAGGACACTAATCATGTTAAATAAACATGGGACAAAATGTGTTTTATAACACTAAATTTGGTCCTAACAAATCAACTATCTATTAAGACCTTTCTTTTGGTACTAAAATGAGAGTTTATCTATTATGTTTTCGTCTTATAAAAATGTATGTTAGGACCCGTGAAAGCGTCCCACTATATCAGAGATAGTTAAGCAAATATTAGAACACCGGATAACGTCCTAAGATGTGGTCTATTACGACCCTATTTGGTTGCGTAAACCCTTTTATGGGACCAAATTATTAGTTTTGTAACGTCCGAGTTTATTAGGACGCCGAAAAATGTCCTAGATATCTATTACAACCCCTTCCTATGAGACACTTTGATTTTGGTCTTATTAAGTTAAAGGTCCTATAAACTCATTTTATAGGACACTAATCGGCCTCCTATAAGCCCTTTTTTCTTGTAGTGGGTGAACAAAACCGGCCGGTTCTTTTTTTAGTACTATTATTTATTTCCAAATATTGAAAAGTTAAACACGCTACCAACCTTCTTTTAAAATAACACACTGCTTTCCTAACATGTCACTTTTTCAACCTTTCATTGCCTTCTCTTTCATTAACTAGTTTGTATCGAACCACCATAGTAACAATAGCCCAACGCATCACCATTGATTCAATTGTGTGAAACAAACTCATAATCACATAGTAAGTGATGGAAATTCTTTTGTTTACCAAATATCTTTGTTATCACCTCATGTATTTAATAGCAGAAGTGATTCACCTCAAGCACTGCCAAGTTCAAAGAAATTTTTCAATAAATAGTTAGGATGGCTACTAGTTTCTAGTTAATTAGAGGTCAAAATAATGTGTATAGCAGTTTTGATAATGCCAGACAGTCTCAAAACTATTCATCTCTGAAAAAATACAGTGCTTTATTCTGCCATGCTTTTAGGATAGGATTAAAATTAAACGTTTGAGATTTTGAATTGCTGTTATCAACAAATGTGAAAATACCCATCAAGAACAATTGTTGCTCAAAAGTGGATATGTGCAAACATCACTATTATGAAAATTCAAAAAGACAAGCTCAAATTATCAAAACAATAGATATATATAAATCCATAACTAATTTTAAAACTAAACCGATATATGTCAAACATAACGTAGAAGCAAAATATACTTCAAAAGACAGAGAAATCTAGAACCAAAGACATCATGTCCAATCTAATAGCCTCCACCATAATAGCCTCCGTTATCATAATAGCCTCCACCATAATAGCCTCCACCATAATAGCCTCCACCATAATTGCCTCCACCATAATAGCCTCCACCATAATAGCCTCCATGAGGTTGGTAAAAGCCTCCATGAGGTTGGTAAAAGCCTCCATGAGGTTGGTAAAAGCCCCCTGCTGCGTTTGCATTATTAGTCGGCGGATTTGCACTAGTTGAGGGACTTTTAGGTGGGGACTTTAAAAACAAGTTGGATTCATCTTGTCCAATTTGACATGGACCTACCTCTAGTTCTCCCCTCAGTATATATTTTGTCAAACGATTCATAAGTTTGTCTTTATCAATGTGACCTGAAACCTGTACAATCCTCTCGCCATCCCAATTGAAACTTCTTACCGGTTCCCTACTTTCTCCATGCTCATCTACGTACCAACAATGAAATTGTTTGATTAATCTTTGAACAGAAAAAATTATAAAGTATAAACTGATAATATAGATCACGAAAGCATACCTTCAAAACCAGACATCTCATTCAGTAATTTTCCCACTTTGGCTGGCCAATCCTTCTTGTAGTTTTTGACTTTCAAAGTAAGATGCTGTGATAAGAGACAAAATATATATTAGGAATACGGTTCCATAAAATTATTTAGAGTTAATTGTAGGGCGTTTTCTACAAACCATGTATGCTGGACGAGGCTTCTTTTCTGGAGTTTTGGACTTGGATTTTTTTGAACAAGCTTTTTTGAGAAATCTTCTTGAGAAACGCCAAACCCCTTTTAAAACCTTAAACCCCTTTTTTGGAGCTTTGGGAATCCACTTCTTTGAACAAGCTGTGACACTGCTCGAGAAATCTTTAACCCCATTCATGGAACCCGCTTGTCTCAGTAGCTCTCGATCACTTCTTTTCCAAATAAGTCTCCTATAATTTCCATGACAAAATCAAACACTCCATAGAGGTATACAAATGGTACCATGGCCATATACACATATCAATACTTCCAGGACTAAACAAGATCTTTCTGCCACTCCCACATATTTAGAAAACTACTCTTACTAACAATTTTATGGAAGTCAATACGAATATGATGTTTGCAGGTCACTCTGGTTTACAAATTATAATTACTAATTAACCAAGTAGTAGCAGCTCATGAAACAATTAACTATGGCCAAGACACGCTCTAGTTTTGCTACTTATTCAGCAAAGTTCAATATAAGCTTCTCAAGTGCTGTACCGAAAATTTTCAGAAACATAGTAATAGCAACCACCTTGTTTGTAATTTTCTTGAAGTTAAAAAGTGCTATTTAGAGAAGCAAACATACTGTTCCTAGCTAGCTTATTGAACAATTAAGGTCAAATTATTGTAAGACAGTAAAGTTATTATGATGAATTGTAAATAAAAAAGAGGAGCAGGTAAACGTTTATAAAAGACCAAAGAGCAATCAAACAGCAAACAGAACAAAGAGAGAAAAACTAACCCGTGGCACACCACAATACGTTTGAATCCAGGAAAAAAATTAGAACCCGTGGCACAGCAAATCGGAAGTCGAGTTTGAGTAACGAACGAGAAAATAATGAATGATAATGTAAGGGTACGATTCATTATATAGGGATTACAAACACTATTCTAGAACACGGGCTTCAGCCCAATACATAATAATAACCATAAATAAATAATGTCCTTTTATACATGCAAAATTATAGATCGGTGTGTCTCGTAATTTTCGTTTTCTTCATAGACTATCAATATACGTATCATATCCGAAGGATCTAAGATAATAATTTCCAACTATGTGATTTTATTCCTCTTTTTAGAAGACTAGACGATTACCCGCGCACAGCGGTGGAATTGCCTAGCGACTTATAATTAACGATATTCTAATTGATCAGGTGGTCAAATCGGTAAATCGGTGATTCGGCCGGATTGAGTCGGTGGTCGAGCCCGTGCCCGGTGACTCGACCGGGTTGACCCAGTGGTCGAACCCGTGACTCAACCGGATTGACCCGGTGGTCGAAACCGTAACTCGATGACTCAACCGGATTGACCGGTGGTCAAACCCGTGGGCCGATGACTCGACCGGATTGAACCGATGGTCGAACCCGTGACCCGATGGTCGAACCCTGACCCGATGACTTGACCAGGTTGACCCGATATAACAACCGGATTAACCCGGTGGTTCAACCCGTGACCATGTATTAAATGTTTGACTTTATAATTATTGCATTCTAATCTATATAAGGAATTTAAGTTTTTCACTATTTCCTTAATTATCACTTTTTTCACTTTCAAGAATTGGGCATACACCCTTTATATAATAGTATAGATATAGGGATTCTTTTAATTTTAATTTTTTCAGCAAGATGGTTTCAAACACAATACAATCAAATAACCATTGAACCTTACGTAACACACTAATTAGCCCAATAAAAATGACAAACTTATTAGCCTGGTTTTTATTCAATACATGAGCCCACAACCTAATTCTAAAAAATTACTCAACATCAAAGCCTCTAGTTATATCATCTTCTTCATCAACCTGTACCATTCCATATTTATTATTATTTTTTATAGATCTTCAAAGTCCAATCTATGTCATCTTCTTCACCAACCCGCCCCTTTTTTCTTTTCTTCTAACCGGGTGGAGGACACAAATTAACCTTACAAAATGTGATTACTGAACAAACAATGGAGGGCACTTCCCCCCTATGTAGCCCTGAAACAGGAACGGCACGGGGATACGGGAACGATACGGGAACGGGAATCGGCAAAAATAAAAAAATCAAGATACGGGAAATAAAAATATATAAAAAAATAAATATAGAAAGAGAATTTATGGTGATTCTCTATTATGGTGATTCTCTATTATGTCCGGTGTGTAGTGAGCATGGAGAGAGTGTTGATCATCTTTTCTTCTCGTATGAGATGACACGAGATATTAGGATTTTACTGGCTAGATGGTGTCAACTGAATATTCCCCAAGTTTTTAATAATATGGCTTCGAGTGTTTTTCGTGGTTAGACGACACTTAAGTGTCGAATAAAGCTAGACTTATTCTTGAAGGGGTTGCAGTTATGATAATGTGCGTCTATATTAAACTTTCGCAATGCTATGATGTTTTTAATGTCTAAATCTAAGAAGACGAAATTTTGGGACTCTACTGTATATCAATCGTTTTTGTAGATTTCTTCTAGGAATCCTAAGCTTACTCTAAGTCGTATAAACTGGTTATGAAATCCTATTGATTATTCTTCCTTAATGTAATTGTTTCGTGGTCTAACTTTTGTTAGTTTTAATATAAAGCCGTCATTTAAAAAAATGGATATTTCTTTATGTGAAAAGTGATTAGTTGGTGTAGTTTTCTTTCTAGTTTGATTTTAGATATGATCTTTTATACTATATTGTCGTTCTAACTATTGCTAGAATTAGAGATGATGTTGGAGACGGGGATGGAGATTATGAAAAGAGTTTATTATTAGAGTTAAGTACATAGATGATCCTTGTAGTTGTTGAAAATTAAGAATTTAGTCCATCTTTCATATTTGTAACAGATCATGTTTTTGTTGTTTTAACATTTCTCTCAAACTAACTCGATTTAACAGAATTGGGTTGAATCTGGAACGTGTTAAAACCACAAGGATTGGATTTGTTAACAAACTAATCAGTGATTTTCAACAAATCACAAGGACCATTTATATAGTTAACTATTATAATAACAAGTTACATAAATTAGCTTTCAATTTTAAGATATTATGAAGAAAAAAACTTTATTTTAAAAGATCATGTAAGAATATTTTTTTAATCTTTTATAAGTTTACTAGCTTAAAGACCCGTCTAACGCCGGGTTTAGCTTAAACAGTTATTTTCGTAAAATAAAATGAAAGGATGTTTATATTTAAAAAAGCGAAACGTCTTTTCGTAATAGATGAGGACAACAAAAGAAAGAACATGTAGCATTCATGGCCATATTAGAGTTTGTGACAATAAAAAAAGCCTTCAATCCGCTATGGTCTTCACGTATGCACGTATGACGTATGTTAGTCTCAATTGATTGAAAAGAAACTGTCCATGTCGCTAACACCTGAAAGTTTAAAATTAAGATGATTACAAATGGATACGTGAACTTTAAGTAAGACTTTTAATTTATGTAAAAAAATAGATTACATACCATTATAAACTTCGTCAAAGACCATGCAAGACTTCCTTGTATACAACATTTGTAGTTGTTTTACATACATTCCCGTCTGTGTCACATACAACAACCTTCAACCCTTTCTTGCTTTTTACTCGAGAGACAACTACATATAGTTGAACGTGAGTAAAAACTAGACGTGGTAAGTAGAGACCTACTTTAGAAAGTGATTGTCCTTGACTTTTATTAATGGTCATTACAAATGAGAGTGAAATAGGGAACTGTTTTCTGACAATTTTTAGCGGTAAACGCTTGTCAGATGGAGTTATTCTTAACCTAGGAAGGATAACTACCTTTCCAAAATGTGTTCCATTGATAATCCTGGCACTAATACCAGTTCTCGTTAGATTAAGCACCTGCAACCTTGTTCCATTACACAATCCGTTTGGTTGATCGATATTTCTCAAAAGCATTATAGGCACACCCACCTTTAATGCTAACCTGTGATTCGGGACACCTGAGAACTTCGATCCATTTATAAACCCAGATGACAAAACATATTCATCGACGGAAGCACCACGATCAGCTTTGTCTATGCTGTCGCAACTCATATAGACGGTCTCTTCGCCAGGAAATCTTTCCAACAACTTCTCGTTTATACAGTCAATAATTTCATTAGTTGGCGCCAGAATTGCATTTTCTTGGAAGTAGGAAGCATCATTTATGTTGTCAAGAAGATTCGGGTACGTGAAATCCACAATAGACGTGACTGGATCGTCAGTCGCGTCTAACAGAATATCTTGAGGCACATCTATTTCAACCTCTCCGTCATTATCTTCCCCAAGTTCACCGTCTCCTAACTTTAGTATCCATTGGGAAAAATCTCGTATCTCGTCAACATCCTCTGGTCTTGAACCAACTGTAAGTCTCATATTCGTTGTCAACTTAAGCACTCTGCAATGATCCCACAAGTAGGACTGCTTCAGTTAGGCACTTACAATGTCTTGACGCGATCCTTTTGGAACAATGGGAAGAACCTGCCTAAAATCTCCTCTAAAAACAACTGTCATACCTCCAAATGGCTCTTGATTCATTTCATGCCTGTTTATCCTCAGTACGTCCTTTAACGTGCGATCGAGAGCCTCAAAATAAAGTTTGTTAGCCATCGGAGCCTCGTCCCAAATAATAAGTTTACATTTCTTTAGCAACTGCCCAAGATCACTTTGAGGACATATGGAGCAGGTTGACGTTTCATCTACATTTATCGAAATATGAAACCGCGAGTGTGCAGTCCTACCTCCCGGCATCAACAAAGACGCAATACCGCTAGATGCAACGTTTAAGATAATGTCTCCTCGTCTCCTAATACCAGCGGCTAGTGCCTTCCATAGGAAAGTCTTTCCTGTACCTCCATATCCGTAAACAAAATACACGCCTCCGCTTAGCTCCTCAACAGAACCCATGATAGTGTCATAAACGCCTTTTTGTTCTACGGTTAAAGAAGCGTACAGGCGTTCATACTCGTTCTGCAACTCAACGAGATCATAATCAGTCTCATCATATATAAGACGATTTCCAAACGCAGTTATGTATCTGTCGTCTGGATAAGGCATCTCAGGCCAACTACGTAGGGAATAACCTCTGGATTGCATAACTTCTCCTATATAGAACAAACATACATTCTTCTTTTCTTCATCACCGACAATCAAATATGCAAAATAATCACGTATATCAAACAAAAATAAGCATATGGGAATCATTCTTAAAATTTTAAGTTACATGTTGTGTACTAAATAGAGGAGCATAAAGGTTTACATGGATCGTTCAATAGCTCTCTCTTCTTGCGTTGCACATCCTCTGCCATCAAGTGCCATGTTTCTAACCAAACTTCCAAAGGTTTGGTGAGTTCTTTTTACGTCAGCAATGTAACAAACAACTCACGGATTTGATCAGGAGGTGCCCAATGTCCAACGTCTTTAATACTCTCGACATACTCCTTGTCGTCCTCTAAAAGTCCAGCCGCATAGCAAGCTTCTTTGTAGGTAGGATAAACAATCTTGTTAACTGTTTTTATCCCGTCATAGTCTATACAACCTTTCGCACTATTTAACATCATCCTACAATAGTATGTGTCTCTTGTAGATATAGACACATTATGATTTCTATCAATCGCTCTTCCTTTCTTCCTAAAGGTCCATATTCTTTTAGATGCGTTCCATACAAATTTTGTTGGAAACTCAGCATACGTAAGCTCTCGTGCAACCGGATAGAGTTCATTCATTTTTAACCAACCTTCAAACATACCATGTCCAACAGTAGACTTGTGAATGACTGTTTCAAGGTCTGAGTTCTCGTCAGTAAACTATTTGTTGGTCCCCTCGTAAGTGAAACGACAACCGCTCAACAGCAGGTGTTCGGTAATGAACCTCAAAACCAAATATTCTCCACGCCGCCTCACACGCGGATAGATATCTACAATCTAAGTAAGCCTTGATTTCGTCTACAGGTTTTTCAACTTGTTCACCGTCTTTTGTTGTACCCGGTTTGTACAACTGTGCTGATACCCTATAAGGTCCTTTGTTAATGTACTTACACAAATACTTTATAGATCCGTTCTGATTTAACCACTCTACATTAATGTGACACACATATCGTTTTAGAAGAGTGTAATTATACGGTATAACATAACCATTATGTAGTTGAGCTCCTTTAGCAGCTTCCACATACCTACCGTTATCACATCTTTTATATACAGGGTACCCATCAGCGTAAACGGAGCTGCGTTCGCAGAACTTAAATGGGAAACGTTTGCTACATTTACCGTCGACCGTATAAACCTGTTTAGGCTCGTCCGCACCGCAAGGACCGTGCATCATAAAATCAGAAAGCAATTTGTATAATTCTGGATCTTCGTTTTTATCCGGTATCTTCGCGAAAATGTATTTGTCAATTTGCTCAGCATTTGGCACCTTGTCGTCCCTATGCAAGAACAAACACAGATGCGTGTGAGGGAGACCTCTCTTTTGGAATTCTACCGTGTACACAACTGTTAAAATAAGAACAATACTCAAAGTTAAATACAAATTACGCTATAACCAAAGAAATGTTTCGTTATTAATGGACATCTTTAAGCTAATAGTTTTTTGTCTTTACCTGCTTGGGTACGCCCAAACAATCGCATATCTTTCACGTCCTTCACCAGCAGGTCAAGTTTTTGTTTGAAAACTCTTGTTAGCACGTCCGGTCTGTCAAAATATGTAAGGTTATTATCACGCATGAATCGTGCAACCTCTGGCCAGTTTGGATTACATGTTATCGTTATGAAAAAATCCGGGCATCCGTACGATATACATAATGCCATGGCGTCCATATAGTTCTGCTTCATGAACCTTGGACCACCGGTAAACGTAGAAGGCAAGGCTATCGGTTTCCCAAGAACTGTCGGGTTGGTATTCCCAGATGCAATGCTCTTACGGATGTTCGAGTATGTATCACACCTTAGTTTAGACTGATTAGACCGGTGGAAATACAAACGTTCAGTCTCCACCATTGTATAACCATCCACAAGAAACTGTTGAAACAAACGACCCCCACGAACAAATAAATTTTCTTGATTGGGTATGTCTTGTATTTGAAAAGCAAACCACTAACGCATACTAACATATTTTTGTTTTTCCACATCGTCTTTGTTCTCCTCTTCATCCGGGTCCGGTATTCTTTGGACAACCTTTTTTTTATGAGGCATTTCAAGATAATAACCATCTTGTCCACGCGGCATCAACAATGGGTACTGCAAAGGAAGATACATCGGATGGAAAATGTTGATACATTGGAAACCTTCTTTACGCTTTTCAATGACAATATCTCTTTGATTTACGCAAGCATCAAAGTCACCTACAATCAGTCCAACGAGCTCGTTGGCAGTTGATAGATTGTAGTTCCGTCCATCTTTACCACGTTTGTCTACCAACTTTATTTTAATATTTTGCTCGGTGTCTTGATTGTAACTGTCACGCGCCCTTCTAAATGTTTTAACCAAATTACTCGAGGTATCCAAAGCATCTTTAACTTCACGAACTATGTTTCTGTCAATAGGATGCTTAGCGTTAGCAGGAGCGGACGATGTGTTAGAGCCGTTGCGATTTATACATAACATGTCAATAATATAAACTGTGTGGCAACTTTGGATTAAAACAATATCAAGAACATGCAAACAGTGTAACGAATAAATTACCTTAAGGCTTTTACTTTGTTATCTACTTCGTTCTCAGTATCAAAGATATACGGTTGTGCGAACTTGGGCATCTCACCATTCTCGGGAAGCAAGCTCCCAATTTTATGATATGTTTGTCCATGCAAGCGAAAAACATAAGGTCCTCGTCCGTTCTTATTTATTGAGTCGTCAACCGTCCCCCCCCCCCCCCCCATGGAAGTAAAAGCAAACATACTGTTGTATGATCTGATGTTGTTTTTAAAATTTTAACTCTTTGCATCGTTGTTATTAAACAAATCAACCAACTTTTTTGGAGCCGAAGGGGGTTGTTTAATAAAAACTTTTCCCTTTTGACAACATATACTATAAGGTTTGTTGTTTAGATTATAGTTGCCTGTTCTTGCTTCCTTCTCCCATACCAAAGCATGACATTCTGTGCACTCATATATAGGGTCACCATGGTCGTAGTATTCTGGGCATGAACAAAAATAATAAGCAAAATGTGAATAACGGAACGTATTTTCAGTTTGACATTAAGTAGTAACGCTATGTTAATACTTAGATATTCCAACGTATTTATCATAGACTTTTCTGAATTTTCCATCGTCACCACCAAGATTAAATCGTACCGGAGTTTGAGGTATTCGCGACTTCCGCTTATTTTTTGTTGGCAACCTTGATGATTAACCGACTTCGTATGTTGAGTTATTTGCTGATAGAGATGGCATGTTTTTTTGTAACTTGGGAATTAGAGTTACTTCTAACTGGTTGCCTAACACTTTCAGGGACAGGTGTTTCAAAAATAACTGAAAATTATTATATGTGACAACGAATCAGTTAACTGATAGTAAATAATAATTGAATAAACATATGTTAAGATTGAAATGTATAAACTTGTTACCATTTGTTACATCACTCAAGGGGGATTGTCGGACATGAGTTGATGAACATGCACATGATGGATCCTTGGTAATAACATACGCAGCAGGAGACGTAGTACCATTCGCTGTCTTTCTTGGTCTACCTCAACCAATTTGGGTTGTTGCATCGTTACTGAAACAAATATTGAATATGTTTATAAATGTATTTTTCTTTAAACGATGTTTTAACTAATTTATACATGAAATGTATAGAGTTATTACCGTTCGTAATATCACTCAACTGAGATTATGGGACACGTGTTGATGAACCTGTTGAAACTTATATACCGCCTGACACTGGATTGTTTGCAGGGCTTATAAACGATTAAAATTGATGTTGTTGCTGGTAAGTATTGGACTTTGGGACACTGCATACATATGATTCAGAGATTAACTTTCCAAATATGTTGTATATATTTTACAAACATATAAATAGTGTAATGAACTATATGTGACATTACCGGTTCAGGTTTCCAGTTGCTGTATTAGTATTAATATCATGCGACAAAGGAGGCGTAGTAACCTTTGGTGTTTTCCTTGGTCTACCTCTACCAACCACTGGTGTCACGATGTTTGTTTTTTTACCTTGCACAGACGCAATGTTTTTTTTTGGTGTCTTACCATTTGCATTAACACTATTTTTGATATTATTTGTAACAGATTGCTGATTTAAACCTAACATAATATAACATAAGTTATAATGAATCAAATTTAAAACATACTACATAGTCATGTTAACCTCCAAAAATTGTTACTAAGGTAAGTAAATAACACACCTGATTGTGGTTGATTAGTTTGAAGTAATATTGTCTAAACCGTGCAGGGTCATTCTGAAATAATGGTGATAGACTTGGCATGGAGGTTATATTTTGTGAGGAATCTGTAACATGATAAATAAACAGAGATGTTATGCTTACGTTAAAAACACACCAGTGTGCTAATGAAACTAAATATGTCTTTTTAAGGTTACATACTTACAATTACCAAAGCCAGAAAGTAGTTGTCGATTATTGCTTGCTTGTTGGGACATTGTATGCTGTGTTGAAGAACCTACTCATAAACAGTTAATAAGTTTAGTCTAAACAATGCTCATGTAAGGAAACCTAAAGACAAATACACGACTAACAAAAATATGAACTAACCTGTATGTGATTCAGAAATTGTCAAGCCTGTTTGACTAACTTGAGAACATTGCCCAATGACGGTGATAATTGAGTTAGAAATGTGTTCCTATTTATTCCTAAACCTGTTACTTCATTTAATTGCAAGAGTTTTGTATGTCATTCTTTGGTTAAACAAACGCCACTCGTGTATTAACATAACTAAAAGTTAAATATTTTACACAACAGACAGGTTAACTTACAGTTACTAACGTCTGATAAAGGAAGCCTTGTTTGTTTCCCAGTTTGTTTCCCAGTATGCGTAGAAGAACCTATTACCGTTCAAACCAAATAATTAGAATGCATATTTTTTCATACATCTGTAAATCATTCTAACTGTATGATAACTACTTAGCATAAAGTATTTTAAAGGACAGTTTCATAAACCTGTTATGTTGATTTGTCTTGTGAGAGAAGTGTTGTATTTTGGAACACCACCATCAAGTGGATCATCTAATAACATAAGAACAAACAAATCAATATCTTGATTAACATGCAAAAAAACGAATAGATTATTTAATGTGAACAAAACTTACAATTGAGTATTTCAACAAGTGATACTGTTCTTTTTGGAGCCGGTGTACTTTTTTCTGATGTATGAACAGCTTGATTTGAATGTTGACGGCTCATGATGACATTGAAATAAGAGTTTTCATTTAAATGTAACGTGTTTTGATTCACAGCAACTTTCTTTTTATGCTTTCTTGATTTGATTTGATTGTTATCGTCTATGTTAATGGATTAGTGCAGACGAAGAGACATTTTTTGTGTTTATGATTCTGTGTAGTTGCATAAAACATTGAACAAACAATATTTATAAATGTTACATTTTAATATGCATGATTTTAGGGATTCTTATTTAATACTCATAAATTTATTTAATACTCATAAATCAGATGATTATATTTGTGGAAGTCATATTTATGGTAATTAGTAAAAATATCGTAACTGAAAATGGCACAATTAATAACAGATCAACACCAATTTAAATTCGAATCAAATACAATTAATGAGAGATTTCATTAACAAAGCTGAAAACATAAAATTTATTTCTCAAAAAACATAAGACAAACATTTTTTGAATAGTCCACCATGTATGTTTAATCATCACTGAAGCAGTTGATGTCAACATAGCAGCCAACGTCTAACTCAAGTCCCATTGCACGAAATTCCTGAATCATGGCATCGACCTTTAGAAACATCTCAATCACGCGGTTCAAGACCTCTTGGCAATCATTATGATCCCCAACATTCAGTTTTAGCCACTCAACCATAACAGAGGTGTCCAAATCAGCTGTAAAGAAAAAAATTGTGACGATCAACATACAAACTGGTTATACAAAACTATAACGGAACTATTTAGAACTGAAGTTATTTACCAATTCTAGTGGATTCAACTTTTTCTAAGACAGAAAAAAGGAATGAAATCGCATCATCAACCTTTTGTTTTATTTTTTGTGCGTGTTGTTGAGCCACACCATTTTTTGTACTGCCATTGACATCTCCTTGCTCATCCTACTGTTTATGTTGTTGTTCTTCATTTGGTTCGTCAGTTATTGGTTTGGACGAATGAAGAATGATTTCAGGTTTCAAATTAGCCACGATTAGTATATGTTATGATTTGGAGGTTTATGAAATTAGTGAATGAATATAGAATCAGATTTAGGGTTTCATAGACGAATACGTTTTTTTTTGTGTGTTATATGAGATTAACAAAGATTCTATATATAAGAGTGTTTAGGCCCTTTATTTACACTTTTAGTCATGAAAAAAATACAAATGTCATAAATGAGCCAATTATAATGAGTCTTTAAGTTAAACAAATATTACAAATATATAATTAAACGATTAACAAAAATGATAATTAAAACAATGTTTATTTATAGCTTAATAGGTTAAAAAACTTAAACGAACAAAAAAATGACCACCGAAACATAAAAATATAACATATACTTATTTAACGAAAAACCGTACTAAACCTGTTTTTGCAATATTTCAATTATCATCATCTTCATTGTCCGTACTATCATTATCAGGATCATACTCATCATCACTTGCATAGTTACCCGCAGGTTTGTAATCTTCGTCATCCGAAACATCGTTATTTGGATCATACTCTTCATCAGTATCATCCTTTGTTGCACCTTCGTCATCAATAAAATATAAATCATCAATAGTCTTCTCTGGAGAATCTTCAGTAACATCATCTGAATGTTCTAAATCAATGCCATTTTCTTCATTAGTTGCTTCATAAAGGACATCGTTAACAACACCTTGTGTCATGTTAATATCGGTGTCATTGTTAGGAATTTCCTCATCCGTGGTTTCGTCAATAAGATGTAAAGGTTCCGATTGTGTCATGTTAATAACGGTGTCACTGTTAGGAATGTCCCCATCCATGGTTTCGTCAATAAGATGTAAAGGTTCCGATGTACAGGGAAAAGTCCTTGCTTTTTTTGTTGAACGGGAACAGGAAAAAGATTCGTCCTCATCATTAACCTAAAAATGCAACATGAACAACCGTATAAATAAAATATCTTTAAATTATGTATACATAATCAATGAAAGAAATGAGTTGTCACTTTTTGTCATTTTTTCGTTATCAACGTTTTTGTTCTCTTTATCCAGTGGAACAACATCTTCGTCGTCAGAATCAGCAAGATGAATAACTTCTTCATCATCAACGGTTTGACCAACGACATTTTCACTCAGATCTTTCTAGGGCTGCAAAATTGTTTTCTCAACAAATATTAATTTAGACATCTAACATTAAACATATGTATAAAAAAAAATTTAAATGATATGTTATAGATGATTTTAACACTAATATCATCACTGATATCCTTGAAGGGTTGAAAACAAAAAAAAACAAAGTAGTTAAAAAATTGCTATCTTTCTGCGTATATAATATGTATAATTATTTAATCTAAATAATATGATAGTTATATTGTAAGACTAACATCATCATCATCATCATCGGATAGATCAATTACAACTTTATTGTCGGCGTTTGATGACTTGTTTTCTCCTGAATCCTTCATATTTAGAGTATATAAAATCCTACAACAAATAAAATTAACAAACATAATATGAAAATACTGATTGATAAAACATACATGAAAAATATAATAAGGACTTATGAAAGACACATTACTACCTTAGATGATGTGGTATAAGGTTTTTTATTGTAAGAAATAGTTTTTTGCATGTGTTTTTTAATATGAAAATCATTAGTTCTTATAGGAATGAGAAAATTTTTCTAAACATGTACTTGATCTTCAAAATAAAAGTATTTTTAATAAAAATAATACTTGTTGAATGTAATAAACATGTTTTTAACAAACAATGCTTTTAGGTGACAACAAAATCACCTAAATAATTGATGATTATGAAAAAAAAACAAAACATACACATTCCATAATGCATGCAAAAACTATACAAAATATATAAAGTACATAATGCATGCAACAAACATATGCATCTTGTTAAACTTCTCATTAAACATTGATAATATTTACCAAATAAATGATCTATTTTATTAATTTTCCAATTTAATTAAAAAAATATAGGCTATAGGTGGGAAACGTATAACCATAATAATTATGGTATCTCATTTACCAAAATACTCCATCCATATCAAAATTATAAAAAACATAACTAGCACAAACCGGATGATCATTAACAAAAATAGTTTCCGAGACTCGCTTGTTCTTATCTACAACTCAAGGTAAACTCGTTACCTTTTTCGATTAATTTTCATATTCAATTGATCATCTAGATGTCGCATGCATCATCTTATACAAATGAACAGTGCAATAAATTTAATTTGTATGTTTTGAGATGTGTGTAAAGAGATTGAATGTTATTTATTGTATTATCTGTTATTAGTGATTGAAATCATACGATTATCAGTTGACATTACCCAAAGATATAGGTCATCCCTTTTAGATTAAGATTAGCAGATAATATGATTCATGTACAAATTAATGCAACAGTTATTGGAAGGGATCATTGATTTGACTAAGGTTTATGTAACTTTAAATCAAGATGTTAATAGTTTGATTATCAAGTGTCCTAATTAGTTTCCCATTTTTTATGATCCGCATGTCTTTTTATCCGTACAGTAACTTAAATTTAAAGTGGATGATGATGAACTGAAAGTTATATAAATCATAGTAGATGATATTCAGGTTGCAAACCTAAAAAACGTTTTGAATGGATTATGGCATTTTATTGATTACAACATGGATCATAGCTTGTCTGTTTAAACATTTTCCTTTGTGTTTTAAACCATTAAAAAGTGAACTGATATAATGATGCATAAAAAATACCATATCAGTCCATATGGTATGTCCTTCAAACATTGGTAAATCACCATTATTAGCCATTTCCATTTATAAAGTAAATAAAACTAACTAAGATTATATTCAGGTTGAAAACCTGAAAAACTTTTTGAATGGATTATGGCATTTTATTGATTACAACATGGATCATAGCTTGTCTGTTTAAATATTGGCTATTGTGTTTAAAAACTTTAAAAAGTGAACTGATATAATGATGCATAGAAAATACCATATCAGTCCATATGGTATGTCCTTCGAAGTTTGGTAAATCACCATTATTAGCAATTTTCCATTTTGAAAGTAAATAAAAGTAACTAAAAGTATTCCATATGATTCAGTGATAAAAAGTGTTTAACGCGTTTATAGTACATGCCTTATAAAAAACTGCAACTTCTATATTCAGCTATTTAATTTGTTTCAGGCTATCATGGATGATGAATTTATTTTCCCAATGTGCATTGAAGAATACAAAAGCTTTTTGGTGCGTATTGTTACGTTTTCATTAAACACGTGTTAGTTATTTACTAACAACAGATTGTTTTACATAGTAGTAACATGAGACATCTATGTTGTAGGTATTACCAAAAGTATTCAAAGTCAGGTTCTTCAATGCTCAGCCATACATTCTTGTTAACGGACCAAACAGGTATCGTTACGTATGCTTAATAAGAAGTGATAAAACAAAGCTGCATTTGTATGGGGACGAATGGGAAGCATTTGAAAAAGATAATTTGGATGATAATGTGCGTATGCTTCACTTTATTAAATAAGGGGATGACTTGTTTTACGTAACAGGATATGTAAATGGCGGATGTGAAGCCAAAGGTTATGATCGGCGTGCTGTGGGGAACCGAGTTGTGAGATGTCTTGTAAGGTTTACGCGCGGAGGGCAGGTACACATTATATAATATGCAGATTTTGTTTACAATGATGGTTGAACTGAAAACCTTTAGTGGAAAGAATCAAACAAATGCTTCTTTTTTTGACAGGTTCTTCCGGGAGATTTTTGCAAGACATTTGGAAGACCAGATTTAAGGTGTACGTCAACCACACAAGGTACAAACTTAACCATGAGATGATTCAAACAGACCCAAATAGTGTTGTACGATCAAACTTCCTATTCGGGACCATGTGGGATAGGCTCGGTGCTGACCTAAAAATTCAGGAAGGACAGAATCTGGTTTTTACAAACATGGGTAACTATGGGTTACATATGTCTGTCTTTAAGCACAATGGGATAGCAAAGTTTAATGCTCATATCTACCCAACAATGTTGAGGCTTCCGGTTTGTGAGATACCACTTTATGCTTCTAAGGGTATGTACATTGTTTTTGTACTAAAGTTTTTACAAATATAGTTGGATACTTGTGGTAATAGCTACATGTACATATCATGACTGATAAAAGAGCAAGGCATTTCTGTGGATGGGAAGGAGATACTACTCACAAAAATGAAGTTAACGTTGTCTACATTGAGCTCAATGCACCTGTGTATGACCTTTCTCAATTGGTGACCATCAAAGTTCAACTTTAGTAAATCTAATGTAGGCAGTAGTGTAAGAATATATATAGAGGTTTAATTCTTTTTAAATCGAATGTATGTAGTAGTAAATTGAATGTAGGTAGTAGTGTTAACTGATAATGTGTATTTAATATATGCCTTAATCAGGCATTGCCGGATGATTTCTGCGCAACACATATGATGCATACATACACCAGAGCGCTTCTTGTTCATGATGATGTAAGGTTCCTTATGAAACTAAGAACGATTCCGGACCGCCTTCGTCCAGAAAGATTGTGCCACGTCAAAATGGCTGGGAAGTGGAGGGTATTTGGAGAAACTTGCGGTTTTAAGACACCCAAAATGATGCGAATGAAGGTAATAGAGGCGGTGGAAGGTGAAAACATGCAGGTTCTCTTATTCCAAGTATGTTAAATCACACTTGTGATTGCTGGTCACATTTGTATGTCTTTTGCTGCTGAACACTTCTACGGATTACTTGTTCTGTTTATTTGTCTGTGATGATTGTGTTTAGACTTGGTTTAAATGTTTGTTCTTAGGTTTCGGTCAAAACTTTGGTTGTTATGTTCACTGTTAGCATGGTTCTTTTGGTAACTTTGAATACTTATCATTTGGATGTTTGTGTTTTAATGTATGGAATGCTAAACTTGTGTCATAATGTGTTAGCAGATTGTACCCAATTATGTAATTACCTAATTTGTGTCTAAATGACTGCAATTATAAAAGTTGGGCCGTATATACAAATATATCATTAGTCTTGTGTAGGTCATAATGACCAATATTGGGCTTTCCATTATTAAACTTCTACATAATTTTGGGCTTTATATTATTGGCTTTAAAACTGGGCTTTCATATATATATGTAATTGTGGTTTTAATATACATAACATTTGGGCTTTCATGTAAAATATATATCTTTCAAAAACATTAAAGAAAAATTAAAATGTTTTGATTTGGCTGGATTCATATGTTTGTATACATTTTTTGTAATCGGTAACACATTGAAATAACATTTAAACTTAACAAAATAATGAAATCTTGGTGATTTGACGCCATCATATGCCAATTAAAGCTCATCGTAATCATAAACCTCTATTTAACCGTCATCATCAACACCTCTTATTCATGTTGTACTTCGTACGAAGAAATAATTGTTCAACAAAACTTAGGTATACTAACTTAAGGAATACAAACAATGTGAAAAGTGTGTTATTAAATTCGTGTTTGAAATAGTATAACGACATCTTATTAAACCAATGTTTACAAACAAACAATATATAACACTTGTACATGTATTTACATGATTATTTGAATGATAAAAACGCGTCATTCTCTTGATCAAAAAAGTTATGATGAACCTCTATCAAAAATCATTGTCTTGAACAAGCTCTGCTTAAAAACTGTTGTTCCGACGGCTTGACAGACTTCTTCTTACATGTTTTGCATCTGAGATACCACCAGCCTTCCTCTTCGTGAATGGCTATTATAGTTCCAATTATGATGCTGGAAACACCCTAAGAAAAATAAATGAAAACATGGTTATAATCTTTTGCACTTATTTATAATAAACAAATTTTTTAGATAACTTTATAATTTATTACATGTTCGACATCCAACAGCTCAGTGATATTTCTAGGAGGGAATCCAGTGACGAAAACATCATTTGTAGAATTCTTTGAAGCAGCGGAGATATGGGTAACCGTATTTTCAGATTCATCTTTGTTGTCATTAGAAAACAACCTGTAATCGGATCCCAAAAAATATATGAATACATGAAACTGCAACACGGACGCATATACATACAAAACAAAGACTTTTAAAAAACTTTAAAAATACCTTCCACAGTATTCTTTAACGTCAGCAAAGTTCGCATCAGTAATTGGTTCAGAACAGTCGAACAGGAACAACTTAGTTGAATGGTATCCATTCTGAACGCACATATGACCTATAATTTGAGTATAAAATCATAATAAGTATAATTTTACGCACCTAAATAAACATACAACGTATTATTTAACATAAAATGTTAACTTTTATGTTACTTACCATCCCTTGTTTTCATCATGGCCAATTGAACGACCATCACAATCTTAGCATGGATAGAGCATTTGTTCAAGAAGTCACTCAATTGTTGAGCATATTCTCCCCACATGGTAGCACGCAGTTCATTACCTCTAAATCATAGAAGAAGTGAAAAAAATTAAACCTCTAATAACATTAGTTTTATTCAGCCTAAATATGTTATTATTACTTACTCTGCATCGACTAACATGGATGTTTTCTTCTTCCCTTGCATGGCAAGAAGCCATATTTGTCTTATTTGAAAATTTGGGGTTGTGAGGCGTATGTGAAACGTGACTCTGGAGATAAACTCCAACAACGCTCAGTAAAATATATCTTTGTAGGTTACCCTAAGGAAACTATGGGTTACTACTTTTATTATCCGGCTGAGAACAAAGTAGTTGTGGCTCGTTACCTTATATATCTCTTGGTATGGTTAGATATTGTTGCTGGTGTTGAGTGTTTTAGTCCAATTTTTATCTATATAATTTGGGCATTCGCTTTGGTACCATCTAAACTGCGTGCTTTATCTGTTTTTCTACTTATTTGCTTGTATTGCACATAGCAAAATTTATCAACTGGCCCATCATTGTCTGCATTTCAGGAAGATTATAAATTTGAGCAAGCCTTGAAAATAAGAAACCCACAAAATATGCTTGCTTTAAACGAATGGGTTATATAAGAAACTATACTTGATAGAGTAGATGAAATGATTTTGACCTCTGCTATATGGGTAAATTACATACTCAAATAAATAGAATCAGAAAGCTATAGTTAAGAGACTATGTTTCAGTTAGATGATTGACGATGGTGCAGGTATGACTACTTGATATGGTTGTAGGATTTAGGAAGTGGAGTTGTTTCGGGTATTGATGAATTATTAATGATTAGTTGTTTCTTGTGCTGAATAACATTTGAAACACTGATCTTGTGCTTAATCATTTGAGTTAGAAAATGCGTCTCCTGGTGTGGTTTCTTGTGCTGGTCTTCTTGTTTTGGTGGCTCACGAGAGTGTGGATTTTAGTCCATAGGAATAGTAAGCCAACGAAAACAACTAGTTCACTATTTGTTCCGTTAAGTTTGTTACTTCTTTCGCTTATTTGACTTGTATCATCTCGATTTCTTAGGTATTTTACGAAATAACTCCAACTTGTATTATTATTATAAAACCATGTATTACATCATTCAATCTGAGCTAGCTATAAACGGTGTCGTTCCTATCGTTATACAAGTGCAATTACTGAATGTGTTGTATCAATTTGCACGCTTCCCAGCAGGACATTTTGTGATGGCGGTTTACTTCTGAACTTGAAGGTTTATGACTCAAATCCAAGCAAAAAGAAACTGCTGTAAGTTATTAAAGTTTTCTCATATATGGAAAACAGCATAATAAAAAGTCTATGATAGCTATGAAAGCTCATTCCGGTGTGCTACTTAGACAGCTTTCGGTCTCAATTGCATTGCTTCTAGGCTCACTTCATTGAACTTGAGCTATGCCCATACACTTCAAAGCCCTTATATCACCAATTCACTACAAATGTGTTTATATGACTTATGTTTGTACTATATTATGGGTCAGTTCTAACAAATTTTTTAAATATATTTTTGTGTAGGAATCTTAAAGGAAAGTGATTTTAGAACTGGTTTGTTTACGTCTCCAGATCTGATTGATGTGAAAGAAAATCTCTCTTAATTGGTAAGTTTTTAATCAAATTGTTATCTCTCCTTGATTTGGACATCGCAAGAAACGTTAAGTATGTTTGTTTATCATTTGCAGGTGGTTGATGCGGTGTTTTGTTGGTTACTGATGCGGTTTATAGCGCGTGTTAGGATGGGCAAAGTTAAGACTTGGTATCTATTCTTCATATGGGTTATTACCATCAGAGATGTATCTAAGATGTGTGCATTATCTATGTAATACATGAACACTATGGAATGGTCGGTTGCCATTTCCCAAGTGTTTGTTTTCTAGAATTCGCTTCCTTTTTATGAAATGCTCTAAATAGTGTACTCCTTTAATAAGTAAAAAACTGTTAACACATGTTTATTGTTTTGGTTTCCTTAACTTGCAGGGCTAGCTAACAAGAGGAACAAGAAGATGGTTAGCATTCAAGTTATAATAGTTATGTCTGATATGATTGAGTCTTAGCGATTTAGATACATTATCGGGTTAAGATATGTCTGATATGATTCAAGTTATAATATTTTGTAATCTTCGTTTGCAACTTGTTATAAATGATCTTTTGTGATTTTCATTTGTAACGGCTTATAGCAGATGTTTGAGATTGCCTATTTAGCTCATAGTGACTGTTTGGGAATGCTTAACTAAATTGCTGCTATATTTGCAGTTATTTGATATAGCAATCCCAAACAGCCCATATTTTTTTTATATAAAAAAACAACATAAAGACCGGTTTATATGATTCCCACCGGTTCTAAAAGTAATCTTTTTGACCGGTGCCTACACCGGTCTAAAAACTCAACGTTTAGACCGGTGCCTAGACCGGTCTTTATGTTGAAAAGCTTTTGGACCTCCCCTGATACAGACCTGCTGACTGGTATATATTTACCTAACGATTGTATTGGTGCGAAGAACGTGTAGTTTGCTACTAATGCCCTATTAGTTCAAAGATGATTATTTCTCCCTGACTAATGTATACTCCGTATGCTGTTAGATTTGCTGATATGCATTTTAGCATATAACCTCAAGCACTGCCAAGTTCTAAGAAATTTTTCAATAAATAGTTAGGATTGGCTACTAGATTCTAGTAGTTAATTAGAGGTCAAAATAATGTGTATAGCAGTTTTGACTTTTGATAATCAATGCCAGACAGTCTCAAAACTATTCATCTCTGAAAAAATACAGTGCTTTATTCTGCCATGCTTTTAGGATAGGATTAAAATCAAACGTTTGAGATTTTGAATTGCTGTTATCAACAAATGTGAAAATACCCATCAAGAACAATTGTTGCTCAAAAGTGGATATGTGCAAACATCACTATTATGAAAATTCAAAAAGACAAGCTCAAATTATCAAAACAATAGATATATATAAATCCATAACTAATTTTAAAACTAAACCGATATATGTCAAACATAACGTAGAAGCAAAATATACTTCAAAAGACAGAGAAATCTAGAACCAAAGATATCATGTCCAATCTAATAGCCTCCACCATAATAGCCTCCGTTATCATAATAGCCTCCACCATAATAGCCTCCACCATAATTGCCTCCACCATAATAGCCTCCATGAGGTTGGTAAAAGCCTCCATGAGGTTGGTAAAAGCCTCCATGAGGTTGGTAAAAGCCCCCTGCTGCGTTTGCATTATTAGTCGGCGGATTTGCACTAGTTGAGGGACTTGTTGAGGGACTTTTAGATGGGGGCTTACAATCCAAGTGGGATTCACATCCAATGTGAAATGGACCTACCTCTAGTTCTCCCCTCTTTATATATTTTGTCAGACGATGCAAAAATTTCCGGTGATCAATGCAACCTGAAACCTGTATATTCCCCTGGTCATCCCAAGCGCACTTTTTTACCCCATCCACACTTTCCCCATGCTCATCTACACACCAACAATGAAATTGTATGATTAATCTTACAGAACACAAAAATATATAAAGTATAAACTGATAATATAGATCACGAAAGCATACTTTCAAAACCAGACATTTCATTCAGTAATTTATTCAGTTTGGCTGGCCATGCCTTCTCGGTGTTGGCTTTCAAAGTAACATGCTGTGATAAGAGACAGAATATATATTAGGAAATATGGAGACAACAAAAGTATTTAGAGTTAATTGTCTGCAAATGTATCAAATGGTAAGATGAATACATTAAGACAATTAACCCAAAGTATATACATAAGATGTTTTCAACAAACCATTGGAAGAGGCTTCTTTTTTGGAGTTTGGGACTCGGATTTTTTTGAACAAGCTTTTTTGACAAATCTTCTTGAGAAACGACAAACCCCTTTTAAAACCTTTAACCCCTTTTTTGAAGCTTTGGGGATCCACTTCTTTGAACAAGCTGTGACACTGCTTGTTGGTTAATCTTGATTCATTTAGGTGTCACGTTTTATTTGATGTTTATTAGTAGTACCTATTACTATTGTTTTAGTAAATGTAGGACCATGTATTTCATTTGATTTGGTCATGTAGGACCGAGTATATGGGAGCATCAGAATGTGGGGTTGTTGCTTGAAAGAAGGGACGTGGGTTGGATGTACTAGCTATATATATAGCTACTTATCACAATGAATAAAGTGTAGTTTTTCCATCTTACAAAAGTCTCTTTCATCTTCTTATACATACTGCCTGCAACATATTTCATAGTAAGTGTGTACTGTGTGTGTATAACGTGGGCCTGATCCTTCATTTGGTATCAGAGCGTAGGCTCGTACCGGGGAAGCCTCCGCCGCTGGCGGGTGTGTCGGTCGGTGGAGGGCAGGCAGGAGTGAAAGATTTGTTAGGGACAGCAGGTGGCTGTTCGGGACTGTGTTGCAACAGAAGACAGAGGCTTTATGGTGGTTTCTTCTTGGCCGTTGTCGCGGAGGAGTGCCGGTTAAGATGGCAGGGCTATGTTGGATCGAAGGTGGGTTTGACTTTGGATCAAGAAAGATAGGACCGACTTCAAACCTTATGCAACTAGTTCGAAAAAAAAAAGACGTAGCAGGAGATTGTCGAATGGCAGCAAACAAGAAAGACGAAAGAAATCAACAACTTTTGATCACAGTAGGTGACCAAAGAACGCGACAGAAAGATAGCATGAAAAAAAGAAAGAAAGAAAGGAAGAAAGAAAGAAAGAAAGAAAGAAAGTCGACAGAAAGAGTCGACAGAAAGTGTCAGACAGAAAGAGTCGGACAAGAAAGTAGTCGACAAGAAAGTAGTCGACAAGAAAGTAGCAAGATTTTCTTGCAAGAAAGAATGGAAGGAAGAAGAGGCGTCACAAGAAAGAATGAAAGAGGTCGGTGTCGCTTCGCAAGAAAGAAAGAAGGCCTCGAAAGAAAGATAGAGACCGATGGTATTGCAAGAAAGAAAGAAAGTGGCAAGCCATAAAAAATATCAGACCTTATGGTTTGAATAGCAAGTTAGAATGCGATTCTATGTTACCAAGAAAGAGAATTGGATCAAGAAAGCAAGTAGAAAGTTTTACGATCGAGAATCAAGATTAAGGGGTTGATTGTTGGTTAATCTTGATTCATTTAGGTGTCACGTTTTATTTGATGTTTATTAGTAGTACCTATTACTATTGTTTTAGTAAATGTAGGACCATGTATTTCATTTGATTTGGTCATGTAGGACCGAGTATATGGGAGCATCAGAATGTGGGGTTGTTGCTTGAAAGAAGGGACGTGGGTTGGATGTACTAGCTATATATATAGCTACTTATCACAATGAATAAAGTGTAGTTTTTCCATCTTACAAAAGTCTCTTTCATCTTCTTATACATACTGCCTGCAACATATTTCATAGTAAGTGTGTACTGTGTGTGTATAACGTGGGCCTGATCCTTCACTGCTCGAGAAATCCTTAACCTTATTTAAATACCCCATGAAACCCGCTTATCTCAGTAGCTGTAGCTCTCGATCTCTTCTTTTCCAAATAAGTCTCCTATAATTTCCACAAAATATACACTAATCATATTCAGACAAAATCAAACACTCCATAGAGGTATACAAATGGTACCATGGCCATATACACATATAAATACTTCCATGACTAAACAAGATCTTTCTGCCACTCCCACATATTTAGAAAACAACTCTTACTAACAATTTTATGGAAGTCAATACGAATATGATACTCGCAGGTGATAATATAAAAAACCAGCACAGCACACAGTAGCGGCGCACTCTGGTTTACAAATTATAATTACTAATTAACCAAGTAGTAGCAGCTCATGAAACAATTAACTATGGCCAAGACACGCTCTAGTTTTGCTACTTATTCAGCAATGTTCAATATAAGCTTCTCAAGTGCTGTACCGAAAATTTTCAGAAACATAGTAATAGCAACCACCTTGTTTGTAATTTTCTTGAAGTTAAAAAGTGCTATTTAGAGAAGCAAACATACTGTTCCTAGCTAGCTTATTGAACAATTAAGGTCAAATTATTGTAAGACAGTAAAGTTATTATGATGAATTGTAAATAAAAAAGAGGAGCAGGTAAACGTTTATAAAAGACCAAAGAGCAATCAAACAGCAAACAGAACAAAGAGAGAAAAACTAACCCGTGGCACACCACAATACGTTTGAATCCAGGAAAAAAATTAGAACCCGTGGCACAGCAAATCGGAAGTCGAGTTTGAGTAACGAACGAGAAAATAATGAATGATAATGTAAGGGTACGATTCATTATATAGGGATTACAAACACTATTCTAGAACACGGGCTTGAGCCCAATACATAATAATAACCATAAATAAATAATGTCCTTTTATACATGCAAAATTATGGATCGGTGTGTCTAATCTTTAGCCTAAGTTTGCTATGCTGAATGTTGTATTTCAGCCATTCCAAATTAATTATTCTTATTTAACTTTTTAATATATTTTTTCTCAATCTTGATTTTTAACTAGGTAAGGTGCCGGGACTTCGCTGCGAGTGTTTTGATTTCATTAGTTGCGGCGTATGTATGGTATGGTAGAAACGTGAACCGACAATTAGATGACATATGGACAATCAGTACCATCTAAGAGCGTATCTGTTAACTCCATCAATTATAAATTTTTGGTTAGAGATGTACATCTGGAATGTTTAGTTCTTTACAGCCTGGGATTCAAATTTTACAGTTTGAACCTTATGTTGTAAGAAAGGAACAATGCATTTTCCCAATAGCAAAAGACTTGGTGTTTGACAATACCAACAAACATATAAGATAAACTAGCATAGTACTTATACGGTGATAATTTTTTAGGCGAACAAAGTTTAGTCTGCTGCCCATTAAGTTTATATTCACATTAATGTTAATGTTGTAAAAAATCGAATTAAAATAAACACCACTAAAAATGAAAAACATATCAAAATGGATATTGAGAGCATAAAATTTTTAAAACATAGCTTAAGTTGAAACTCTGAAAGCATGATCAAAGCTAAGCGGTTTCAAGTTTGGTTCCTACTAGGTGCACTTGGGTGTCTTGTTTATTTCAGGTTTTGGTTATATTTTCCTATGATTCCCCAAATTATATGTAAACAAAAGTCTAACAAAAGTCTAAAAAAAGAGAACCGATTCTCTTTTAAGAATGTTGACTAAGAAGTAGAGATTCAGAGATGCTTGATCTCGTCAGTAACTCTTCCGATGTATGTTTTTACCCTTTTTTACTTTTTGTACTGTTTGATCTGCTTGTTTATGCTTATAATATGATTTTTAGCTTACTTTGTTACTTTATATATGGGCTTATTCGATTTCCCCTTATATTTTGTAAGCCTCAGTTTTCTGGCTTTTAAGGGCTTATATGAATTTCATATCGTAATAGACTTATATAAGCCCACAAGTCTAGAAATAAGCCGGAAATTTGAGGCTAATGTAAGATAAGCCGAAATCATATAAGCTCATAACTGTGTTAGTTTGAGCTTGTTCTAAAACCTTTAGGCTCGCTAACTGCTATGCCTATGCCAACTTTTTCGTTTGTATTATAGAAAAAGAGAAGTTTTGTTTTCAGTCAGAGGCATATTAAAGCTACATGGAAGCTAATTTATATATTAGTATGGATCTCTAAATTCACAAAGTACTTGAACAATGAATCGTTGTTGTTTAACAAGTTTCTTTTTTGTAGGATGTGACCAAACACAGTTGGGATTTGGGAATGTGAACCAGGTAATGTAATCATATTACAACGAAACTTACAGGTTTGGAACTTTATTGGGAACTTATTTTTATTGCTTTAAAGTTTGGAACATTATTGGTATTGTGTAATAGGAGTAATATGACCTTATATAGCTATTATGATAATTTTATGCATTTATGATTTTTACAAGCGTAGTTTACCGTCCCTCATGTCTTGGCTGGGCATGGACACCCCTATTGTGGTTGAAGCCATACTGAGACTTGGTTAACGCTTTCTTATTCGCAGATCCGAGCTTCACTTAAAGCAGTATATTTTCAGCTAACAGACCCAAGCAACCATAAAATTGCAGTTGTAGCAACTATAACCAATAAGTTGCAATACACTGACCCAAACACCCCGTAAAAGCTTATGCATTGGATAAACTTAAAAGTCAACCTTCTGGTTAGAATTCTCTCCCATGCTATGTAGTTATGCATTACTTCTTGCTACAGAACCAACATATATGAGCATTGGCTGATGCTAAAACAAATATACTTCCGGTCATTTATGATTGTAGCATCTAAGGGTGTGTTTGGAAACATTTTAAAAGTGATCACAAATAATTTCTTAAAGACTGTTATGTATTAGTCTTTATTAGCCTAAGTCGCGTCTAGGGGATAGTTATCGAGTGTCCTAAATAGCCTATAGCAATAAAGGTCGGTTGGCTGGGTCAAAGCCCAACCCGACCCGTAGTGTATGTAACAGTCGGTTCCCCCTCATCTCTATAAAAGGAGATGAGGGGGAACGAGATTCACAACGCTTCTTTATCAATGTACTAAACTAATCGGTTCGATTAGGGTACATACCTTGTGGGTTTTCTTTTCTGTCGATTCGATGCATCTTTGATCGGAGTTATCCGCATCTAGTAACTAGGTTGTAGTCGATAATACTACAAGTGGTATCAGAGCTTCAGGTCTCGAGGTCGCTGGTTACTAGGAATCGATCGAGGAGGATTGGTGTTCAGATCGTGGACATCAAGGAGCAGCAGCTAGGTTCGATTGAAAAGAGAGTCGTTGTTCTTCTTTGATCGACAAGGTTGCAGTAGTATCGAAAAGAAAAGGAAAAAAAAAAAGTTGGTTCTTCTTCACAGGTTTGGTGGTGGTGGCTGTTTTGCCGCCATTGCTCTAAAGGGAAGAAGAAGACGTTGTTGGTCTTTTGGTATATAAAAGTCAACAGATACTACAAAGGAGATTGGGCCAGATTTTGGCCTAAGGTTTTATATAAGCCATACTTTTAATTTGGTCTTTTGACTAAATTTATAATAGGCTTTTTATAATTTTGTTTTGTTTTGTTTTAAATAAAACAAAAAGGTGAATACTTTGTAGGGAATTTTTTTTTTTTTTAAACACAAGGGGACTTCGTAATTCGTGATTGTGAGGTTTAAAATATCACAAGGTTTAGCGAATTATCGAAGGGGACTTTGTTAGTTTGTGATTGTGGGGTTTTTTCACAAGGTTTAGCAAACTAATAAAGGGGCTTTGTCGGTTTGTGATTGTGAGGTTTTTCACAAGGTTTAGCAAATCAACAAAGGGATAAAGAAGCGTTCAAGACTTGTCGAGGTTGCAAGATTTCTTAGGTTATTAGAAATCGGTTTGCAAAATTAAAAGTACGACAAGGGTTACTTCAAAAGACGTCGGGTACTTTCTTGATTCAAGGGTTGTCGATTTGTTGGATAGGTTAATTTCCAAGGTCCGGTCGATATTTGAGTAAGAAAGGGTTTTCTTTTGAAGGGTTACTTGGTTTGATCGATTTATAAGATTTTTATCTTAGCGTTATATCGATAAATCAAGGGTAGTGTTTACACACAGGAACTTTGCTAGATCGTATTTTTTGTGTTAACTAAATTCACAAAAGATTAAATTGGTTAGCAAAGGGTTAAAATAAGATGACGCTGAGCAAATTTGACATCGAGAAGTTCGATGGGAAGAATGACTTTGGGTTATGGCAGGTAAGGATGAAGGCTTTGCTGGAACATCTGGAATTAGATGCAGCATTGGAGGAATTTCCCGCCACCACAATAGTGGCTTACGATAACGTCATTCAGAAAAAGGCTTACAGCGCATTGATCTTGTGTTTGGATGATCGGGTCCTACGGGAGATCACCAAGGAGACGACTGCAGCGGGAATTTGGAAAAAGTTAGAGACTTTATACATGACAAAGTCTTTAGCTAATCGTTTGTACTTGAAGAAAAAGTTATATACTTTTCAAATGCATCAAGGTAAGAGTCAGTCTGAACATATTGATGAGTTTCACAAGCTCGTTGGTGACTTAGCGGCTATAGATACTGCTATATCGGATGAGGATCAGGCATTATTATTACTCACATCTTTACCATCATCTTACGATAATCTCGTGGAGAACAGAAGATGACGGAAGCAAAGGGTGATGGTGGTGAAGGGTTGTATGTGAGGGAGAGATCTAATCAGATAGATATGGAGCAGGGTGAAAATAGTTCGTGGTCAAGGTCACAAGGAAGGAGCAACAAACTCAAGTGTTATATATGTCAGTCTAAGGATCATTTGAAGAGGGATTGTCCCAGGTATAATCACAAGAAATCTCAAGGTTTTGTCAAGAATGAAGATCAGGTATCCAGTTCTGGAGCTGATAGGTATGACAATGCTGATGTTATGATGGCTATGAGTGTTGATGAACTTTTGGACTGGATCATGGATTCAGGGGGCTCATACCATATGACATACAGGAGAGATTATTTGGTTGATTTTAAAGAGTATGACGGTGGTAATGTACTGCTAGGTGATGGCAGGGAATGCCGTGTACGAGGGACAGGAAAGGTTCAAGTACGAATGAGGGATGGATCAAGTTTCTTGTTGGACAACGTCAAGTATGTTCCGGAATTAAGACGAAACTTGATATCGCTGGGCACTCTTGAAAAAGAGGGTTTTTCCGTGAAGATGCAGTCGGGCAAGATCAAGGTTATAAAGGGTTCACTGGTGGTACTATCAGGAACCAGAAGGGCTAATTGCGTATATACCCTGAACGGTCAGGCTATGACCGGGAAGACAACGAAGGGTAGGAAGCAGTTAGGAAAATTCCAGACTGGGTGGAAGATCAAGACAGGTGATGTTCTTGATTCTTGTAATCAGAAGTCTACACAACAATGTATGAAGAGTGGGGTCGCCAAACATTTGGATGTTGCAGGATTACAGCAGCAGAATGGGTTGGTTGAGAAGACAAACGTGACACTCTTGGATAAGGTACGTTGTTTTCTGATTAAGTCTGGTCTGTCCAAGGTTTTTTGGACAGAGGATACAACCATGTCTACATATCTAGATAATAGGTCACCATCAGCAGCGATTGGATTCAAGAAGACTATAGATATGTTGGGTTCTTTTGGTTGGCTTGCTAGTATTGAGCAAGGGATGCTTGAACCGGTTAAGTTCAAGTGCATATTCCTGGGATACCATAAAGGTATTAATGTTTATCAACTTTGGAGGTTAGATGACGTTACTTCAAAGGGAGTGCTTTACAGGAATATGGGTTTCAATGAAAGTGGGCAATACAAGAAAACTTTCATTGGTTCTGGTGTATGTACAAGTTCAGTGCACGTGTTGCAAGGAGTTGAGTTTGAGGTGGAATATCGGGAGGATCAAGCACTTGAGGTGGAACCTCAGGGGAATGTTGGTCATGTAGTTGTTCCAAAGAAAGTACAAACTCAAGTTTTGATATACTA
The DNA here is from genome assembly GCA_025667525.1 of Glebionis coronaria. Classification (NCBI taxonomy): domain Eukaryota; kingdom Viridiplantae; phylum Streptophyta; class Magnoliopsida; order Asterales; family Asteraceae; genus Glebionis; species Glebionis coronaria. Next base: position 601,741,095 of record CM046880.1, read on the forward strand.
TCATCTAGCACGTGATAGGGAGCAACACTTAGCACGGGAACTATTCAAGTATAGAGAAGACAGTAATGATGCTGCTTTTGCAGTTGCTGCAGTGAAGAAGATATTGTTGGGAATAAAATTGACCAAGTCCCTAGACGCTGATAAGAGGAACTTGGACGCTGACAAGAGTAAACGAGACGCTGACAGATGAGACGCTGATAAGAATTATCAAGGCGTTGACAAGAAGAATCTTAAAGACAAAGACAAGGACTAAATCTGCCAATGATCAATTCTTCAAGCTGGTGGACAAAATATGAAGATAAGAATTCAGAATATATTCTTAAATGTTTAAAAGATTTAGTCAATAAGTTATTTATGTATGTTTATCTTATGTCTCTTCCTAAAATAGTTGATCTTAGCTTTTTGTACAAGGCTCCTTAAACCTATAAAAGGAGGCCTTAGGGTTTGACATAAAATATATATCTCACACATATCTTTTCACACACATCTTCTACATATCTCATAACACTTTCATTGTAATCATTCATTGATATTATTAATCAAAGTGAAAGTTCGGTTTACTTTGTTTTATTCTTTGTTCAAAGTGTTAAATTCCGCATAACACTTAGATTACTTCATACATATCAAAAGTTTCTCTACGTGTATAACTTGATCTAATCTCGTATACACAAGCTAAATCGATCTAAGTTTGGGATCAACAAGTGGTATCAGAGCTTGTTGAGGAACTTTGATTTGAAGAACGAGATCCAATATTCGTGGGGTGAACCAGGCTAAAGAAGAAGGTGAAGAAGAATCTGATGATGTTTTCAGTTAAGGCCACGTCTACTTCAAGTTCCAATTCTTCTTCATGTTCTGATAATGAGGTATGTGATAACTCTTCTTGTAGGTTAAATACTGAACGACTTAATAAAGAAGTTTTAAGATTGTTAGAAGATGTGAGTAATGAGAGATGCAAGTGGTCTAATTATAAAGTTGCTCTTACTGAAACTGAAAAGACTGTAGCTGAGTATAAGAAAATGGAGTTTGATTTAAAAGATAAAATAAATATCTTAAAACATGAGTTACATCAAAGTAAAGATATTCAAGATATCGTGAATAGGGTTAATCTTGATTTGATAGCTAAGTTAGATGAGGCTAACAAAAATAAAGATAATGTGAGTCTTAAAATCCAGAGATTTGATAAGGCCACACAAACCCTAGGAGAGTGTGTAGGTAAACAAAGGGACTCTAAGGATATGAGTGGGATTGGGATGAAGGATTATACTGGTGTTCCACCACCAGCTGGGGACTTCTATGGTGTCCAAAGAAAGGACTTGTCTTGGACTGGTATTCCAGAACTCCAAGAAGAGGAATTTATTCCTCCACCAAGAGTCACTTCCCCAGTTGAAGAGTATAATCAAAAGTTGACTGACCTAAATGAATGGAAGAAAGCCAATCCTACTTTGTTTGTTAAGGGAGGTTTGCTGTGTGAAAGTCCAAATGACCCTACCCCTATCACAACACAAGAACCTACCCCTATCAAGATAACAAACCCAACCACTGGCAAGACTGTTGACCTTGGCTCACACACTGTTAAGAAACCTAGTGTCAAGTATGCAGAGATGTATAGGAAACCTAGGTCACCCCAAAGCCAAGCAAGTGTTAATGGGACAGGGGTTTATCAGTCTAAGCCTAAGTTTGTGTCCAAAAAGGCATGTTACTCATGTGGGAGCTTCTCGCATTTGGCCTATAATTGTATGAGTGAATACAATTCTTTCGTTGACAATAGGTCACCCAATGTCAACCATAGACCTTTTGTCCACACTAGACCACATGCTACTAGACCAGCTCCTTTCTTCTCTAAGGCAGCTAATACCCATGGACAAAGGCCCTTTCAAAAGACCAACACTTGGTCAAACAGACAGTATGTTCCTGTAGCAAACCCTAATTTGGGCGCTGACAAGAACAAATTCAGCGCTGACAAGAAAAAATTCAGCGCTGACAGGAACAAATTCAGCGCTGACAAGAACAAATTCAGCGCTGACAGAAACAATTTCAACGCTGACAGGCACAAATGCAGCGCTGACAGCTCCAAGTTTGGTATGAGACCTTATTTTAGACCATATAAACAAAGATACTTGGTTAATAAGGGTCAAGGGTCTGACGCATCATCCTACTTAACATGGAAACCTAAACAAGAGCAAAACTCTAGTTTTAATGGTATTTCAATGACTTGCAATAGATTTAAATATCTTGAGAAGGTCATTACTAGTCTCATTGGAACAAATTGGGTGCTTAGGTCACAAAGGGATGAACAGCCATTTATGGTAAAGAATAAATCCACTCTAGTTGAACAACTAGACAAATCCAAGTCTGACAAGGCTTGGATCTCCAAAGGAAACTAATTTGTTTTCTTTTTGAGCAGCCTATCCAAAAGCAGGTTAATGATCAAGGATATTGGGATAGTGGATGCTCAAAGAACATGCATTGTTGATCTTTCCACTAATATTATTTTTATCCACTGACATGTTATCTCTACCCATTATCATGGGATAGGGTAGCCTCTGTTGGTGTGTGTTTTTGTGGTTTTTGTCTAACTATGCAGGAAAATGGAGCTACATTTGGATGGATACAGAATTGTAAACTTTTATTTATGATGGTTGGAGTGTTTACATTCCTATCTTGAGATAAAATTTTGCTTCTTCGTTTGATTTGTATGCTTCTGTTAAGGGGAGGTAAACCTCTAGGTATTTGGGTACTCTTAGAGCACTCTTGCACGATTCTAGATTGTGTCCACTGGTGAGTGGGGGTTAGAAATAGTGAAGGCTCTTTCATTATGAAATTGTTGGAATTTCTAAACCTCGAGGCACTGTAGCATGCACGTAACTTATTTTGCATGCATGCTGCCAAGACTTTTGACCTAGAATTGGGTGTGGTCGTATGGGTGACTTGGGGTAGATATATTTTTGGGCTTACTTGGGGAGTTGCAAAGGTTTTATATAAATTAACTTTCTCTTTGGGGCATTTGTGAACAAAGGACTCTAGAGTTCATGTGTGTCTATCATACTTTTGCATGTGTGTATGCATGAACAGTGTTTGTCACTCTTGCTTATTAGAGTCTAGTTAATTTCCTTAGGATTATTACCTTTGTTTATGTTCTAACTAAAGTTCTCTACTTTCTCAAGTCTATTTTATGCTATGACATCTTAGCTGGTGTGATTTATAAACTTCTTTATAGTCCCAAAACGTTTCATCACCCTTACAGTTTTCAAATTTTTGGATATATGGAAGCCTAATGATCATTGAGATGTTTTTCCTAGTGATTGACATCTAGTAGCAGCAGAGATCACTTTCACAAGGGTGTATAGTGTTATGGAGATGGCTGAGACTATTGGCACTAGCTTTAATGCAAGTCAAGTCAGTCTTATCATCAGTAAGTCCATCCCCATGTCCTATGAATCAACATTAAGGATTCATTTCCCGAATGTGGATGAGGACAGTATGAAACCTTTGACATTAATGGAATTGACGAAAATCTGTATTAGCTTGTAAACGCATAATACAGAAATGGTACAAATTGTCAAGGATTGTTATTTTGGAAGCTGATACAAGGAGGATGTTCTTGATTCCGTCCTTGTATATTGATCTTGGAGAGGAGTCTTAAAAAGGGGAGGAGCAATTGAATTTGAGTGACAAAAGTAATAAAGAAAGCTCCAAAGACTCTACAGGTGCTGAAGATGATTAAGACCAAGTGAAGGCTGACTATACAAGTGATTTGAGTGATTGACTTTTCAAGATTTATTATTACTCAAATTCAGGGATAAGTATGTTTGTAAGAATCCTCTCTGTATGTTTTATTTTATTCAAAAACTTGATTACTAGAGTAGATATCAAGTTTAGGGGAGGATTGTTGGGAATAAAATTGACCAAGTCCCTAGACGCTGATAAGAGGAACTTGGACGCTGACAAGAGTAAACGAGACGCTGACAGATGAGACGCTGATAAGAATTATCAAGGCGTTGACAAGAAGAATCTTAAAGACAAAGACAAGGACTAAATCTGCCAATGATCAATTCTTCAAGCTGGTGGACAAAATATGAAGATAAGAATTCAGAATATATTCTTAAATGTTTAAAAGATTTAGTCAATAAGTTATTTATGTATGTTTATCTTATGTCTCTTCCTAAAATAGTTGATCTTAGCTTTTTGTACAAGGCTCCTTAAACCTATAAAAGGAGGCCTTAGGGTTTGACATAAAATATATATCTCACACATATCTTTTCACACACATCTTCTACATATCTCATAACACTTTCATTGTAATCATTCATTGATATTATTAATCAAAGTGAAAGTTCGGTTTACTTTGTTTTATTCTTTGTTCAAAGTGTTAAATTCCGCATAACACTTAGATTACTTCATACATATCAAAAGTTTCTCTACGTGTATAACTTGATCTAATCTCGTATACACAAGCTAAATCGATCTAAGTTTAGGATCAACAGATATATGCACACGAGTCATTAACTTTCAATGATACAGTTGCTTGTGAGGTTCTTTCCAAGTGGATGGCTGGATTGAAAGAAGAAATGGATACTCGGTTAGATGTGCATGTGCTCAGCAACGGTTGCAGGAAAAGCAGTGACGACAGATACGGTTATTACTGGGAGGATACACCAGGTATGTTCATACATCTATTTCTCTATATAGATTGTATGGTATTTTCTTGCGGATGCAAGGCTGAGATCTCGGTTACCAAGGGTTTGCTGGTTAAAGCAAAGGGAAATATACTTGGTATTAAGATCATCAGGAATCGGAGTGGTAATACTCTGAGGGTGTCACAGTCCAGGTTTTACAACAGAAAGTTGGTACAGACTTTGTTGAAGGGACACTCCATACTGTCGTTGGAGGATAGTCTATCAGGGGACTGTGATGTGGTAAAGAATAGTAAGTGGTCATATATATATGCGGTTGGAAGCCAGGAGTATCAGGTGGTCTGCACGAGACCTGACATAGCATCTGCAGATGTGAGTATGTTGGATAGGTTTGATCGTGGATTACAGACATACGTACAAGTTTTTGTGGATTTTGACTACACCATGGGTAGATCGATCACTGTCATGGGTATATCAATCACAAGGTACGGGGTGCTGATACATGGATGTGCGAGGAGCTGGGAAGCTAAGTTGCAGCACACGGAGGCTTTGTGGACAACTAAAGCGGAGTATATGACACTTACGGAGGTTGTGAAAGTAGCTATTTGGCTAAGGGGATTCTTGGAAGAGTTAGGCGTGAAGCTTAACACTGTTGCAGTTAATTGTGATAATCATGGCGCGATTCATTTATCGCGGAATCATGTTTTTCATGATAGGACTAAGCACATCAATGTGCGTTATCACTTTATCAGAAGAGTCTTGGATGCAAAGACGGCTGAAGTTCTGAAGGTGTGTACTGAACACAATGCTGCGGATGCCTTGACGAAGGTGGTACCTGGACGCAAGTTACAACACTGCTTGGAGCTGCTGAGTGTTGGGATAGGCTAATATAAGCCTAAGGTGGAAATTGTTATGTATTAGTCTTTATTAGCCTAAGTCGCGTCTAGGGGATAGTTATCGAGTGTCCTAAATAGCCTATAGCAATAAAGGTCGGTTGGCTGGGTCAAAGCCCAACCCGACCCGTAGTGTATGTAACAGTCGGTTCCCCCTCATCTCTATAAAAGGAGATGAGGGGGAACGAGATTCACAACGCTTCTTTATCAATGTACTAAACTAATCGGTTCGATTAGGGTACATACCTTGTGGGTTTTCTTTTCTGTCGATTCGATGCATCTTTGATCGGAGTTATCCGCATCTAGTAACTAGGTTGTAGTCGATAATACTACAAAGACAATATTCGGATTAGAGGAGCACGAGGTTTAATATTTGATGCACATGTTCTACGTTTCACTGTATTGTACTTTGTAGGCAGACAGGACAGAGTCAATTACCATGTTGCTCTTTTTTTAGAAAACTTTCTCTAAGCCAAATCCGTTACCAGTCTGCCCATTTACCCTACTCTAATAGTCTAATATACATGCTTTATATGATAAATTTTACATGTGATTGCCTGATATATGCGTGAATAGTGACAGGGTTCGAAAGTACATGGGTGGAAGCTTATAATACATAATCTTCCTTTTAAGGTGAGTATAGTGCTTGCCCAGTTATGATGTTAACTCTATGTTAACCTATATCTATATAAGAGATGATATTTATCTCAAACGGTTACTTGAGAAAGGCAGATAAATTAACTATTTTACAAAGAAATTAGAATCAGGTATATTTTGGAGACCGTAGTTCTGTATGACATTTTCACCGGAATGATGAGCGTAAACAATGAGATTCAAGTACAAGGGGTTGAAAAATATAATCACACTTGAATAAAACATTAGTGGTAATAGTAAAAACCGTTTTACCTTCAAGATTCAGGTTTCTCAAATTCTTTTTTGGAAATGGAGCATTCTCATAATTCTAAACAGGTCTGCTGCATATATGCTTGGCCAACATAATTAATATTTGCAATATATATCTACAAATAACATTGTCATATACAAAAAAATGAAATCCTTTTCAGAACTGAAGTTTACAATGATCCTGTTTTAGACAGAATCTTGGTCAAAAGTTACTGCATCAAATTTAACATTTAACTCGATAGAGTTGAAAGTGCAATTATGACTACTTTGCTACTAAAATTGCAAAAAAATCCAATCTTATAGGTAAATTGAACACTCATGTAAAAGAGCATACCAAGAGGATATCGGCTATGTGCTATGCAGATTTTCTTGTACCTGGAAAACTTTTTGAGTGGCTCTGCTCTTTAATGGATGCCTATGATTTCATTATCTTGATCTTGCCTCAGCAATATATTCTAGGCATGCTAAAAACAGTTTTGCCCAGGTATGATAAATTTATATACTATGGTCATTGCTTGCAAAAACTCACCTTTACCCATATGAGTTAATCTATGTCTCTGATGGGTCAGGTGCGTCCTCCTGGTCATCATGATGGTGCGTCCTCCTGGTCTGCCTGCACAACAATGCAGCAGTTGGTACACTATCAAGGTTATCAGCAACGAATCCCTGAATCAAGTTCCTAAACGAGATCCCAAGATCTACCACTTATGGCATATCTGATGAAGAACTTGATCAGGTCAAGTGTGATGTTATATAATATATAAATTTTAAACGGATGGTATGCACATCTAAAGGTTGAAGAGAGGTTTCACATGAGACTATTGTGGTCATATTATAGTGCAATTAAAATACCATCTAGGGATCGTATACATAGAATTTTTTACTCTACGTCAGTAGCGTTATGAAAATATGTGAGGATTTAGTAGAGGTCTAGCAATAGTTCCCTGAAATAACAAAAAACGTCACACAGTTTAGTAACAGGAGTAGAGTATATATATGTTGAACCTGATCATTCCCTTATATAGGAATGTCTGCAAAAGTAGTAAATATGTTTCTTGTATCATTCAGGTCACTAATAGTCATTTCTAGCAACTTTCTATTATATTTGCACTATTTTGTGTTATTTCGCTCACTTTCCTTTTTTTCCAACAAGATCTTTTGAAATAATGAAAGAAGAAGCGGTTGTAACAACTGCTTTTACATTGGCAAGAATACTATCAAATATTAATGTATCGAGAGGTGGTCCTACAAGCTTAGTTATGTATGACATAGACGTTTTGAAGAAATTTGCTTTGTTGGAGGTACTCGGCCTTTAAGAAACAAGTATCTCAGAAGTAGATGTTGAAATTGCTGGTTGTTATTGCCCCATGCTAAGAATACTAAAAGTGAATACATACTCGAGTGAAAGGTGTGACGATTTGGCTATAGCAATTGGAAAATCTTACATGAGTTAAGCCACCTTGAACTTATGGATGCTTCGCAGGTTGTTTTCCTGATTGAAAATGCTTCATGTTTTTGTGTAGCTTTAAAGGTGCATACATACGAAATTTATTCCTAGATGGTACTTCATTGTAGTAGTTTACTATTAGTTCACTAGATGGTATTTTAGTTCCTTAATGTATGAGTTCAGTTTGTATAAGTTTTAGGGAATGCTATTCAATCTGTGTTTCCGCCTAAGCAAAATAGTTATAAAATATTGAAGGTTTCAAAAGTACTTAATATTAGTATCTATTTCTGAGTAGAAGCACAAGCAAAAAACATAATCAATCCCACTCACTTAATATTATGAAAGTCAATTACAATAGCAAAATGGCAACATTTTATTGATCTATCAATATACAAAACGGACCAGCCGCACAAACATGTACTGTATAACAACTATCAATGTCTCACGTGACAAAAACATGTATTCAAGTAAAATAAGGAACGTCAGAGAACTCAATTAAAACTTTTGAAATACTAATAGAAAAATGCAAAACGTTAGAACACATACTTAACATTAAAGAATATGTGCGACTTAACAATGACATTTCATAACAAACATTTAATAGTTACTAGCATGGTACCCGCGCAATGCAACGACGGGTAATAAGTGACTATTTTTTATCAATCGATTTAACATTAAAATGTAAAAAAACTGAATTAAAATAAAATCACTAAAAATGAGGAAAAAAACAAAAACTTTGTAAATATATCAAATGTTGAATTACAGAGAACAAAATTTTATAAAAATATGGTGAAATTAGATTATGAAAAAAATAAACGAGTTAAAAGATATTTCAATTTAAAAATAAAAATTGTTTTTTAATAAGTTGTTAAAAACTTGTTACAAAAGTTTGTTAGAAAAAAATGGATGGTCAAGATTTGAAGTTAGGTTTGGATTAAAAATGATCTAATGGTTAAGTTATTAATATGTTTATCTTAATTTTTGGTTTGTAGTTAGGTTTGGAGTTAGGATATGTATGTGCACCCTTTATAAATAGTATAGATATAGATATAGATATAGATAATGTATTGCACCTCCAAGGCTCCAAACGCCCTGTAAAATGATGTTTTTATCTTTACCCAGTGATGAAGTAGTAAAAGTGTTTACGCCATTATTCTGCAGGCGGATTTTGAAGAAATTGAAGACTGTGTCAAATCCTTTTCGACACATGTGAAGGCAAATTATTTAATTTATACTCCTTTTCGATCCATGTACGTTTGATAGGGAGACAGAAAAAAGAATCAGTACACATTTAACAGAATACAATATGCATTTAACAGAATACATTCTTGGAATGAAAACAGAAACAGATCTCATGTTAGTATTGCTTTGAAATTTTGACAACCATCTTGAACATACAATTCATTTACATGGTGATCATGTAAATCGTTAGTATGGCTCATCATAAATTGATTAATCCCTTATTGCTTAAATGAAATTTGAATTTGTTATATTCTTAAGATGTTTATGAATCCTCTTAGCATGTAAGTTGCTTATAAGAACATAAAATAAAGACATAGATATGAGTCTAAAAAATAATTTATGTGTCAAACTTAATTAGACATATATTGTAAAATAATTTAAATTATTCATATACTGTTTCATTACAATCTAAAACTAATGCATAGTATAAAATAAAATAATCATTACTAATCATCTATCGATTGCAATTTTTAGTTAACTTTTATATTATCTTCAAGTACACCAACATTGCAAAATTCACTTGATCAACTTGTGTGATATGTAAAACATAAAGCTCTCATTTAACCTTTGCATATGCGAGGAATGAAATTCGCATGACGCACACTAAATTAAATAATATAAAAAATAAAGTAAGCTAAACATGACAAGACAAGAGACGGTCTTCTTTTTTAATATATTTAGAGTCTGTTTGGTTCGTAGATGAGTTTAGGATTATGATTAGATTTGCATCATATTTATATTTATACTTATTTTGAATTTGATATAGGAATTAGAGTATATGTTATTAAATATATTAATGATACTTTGATGTAAAATAAAATATATATTTTATATTAAAACAGAATTTAAGATAATCTTTAAATTATAAAAAATAAAGACAAAACTAAAAAAGTGAGTTTCTCATCATCACTACGATTGATGTTTTAATGTATATATCATCACTACGATTGAAAAGTGAGTTGTAGAAAAAAACTAACGTGACGCTGATGTGGAGGTAAGTTTACCACCACCACTCCCTTCAGCCGAACAACCTAACAACGAAGAATTGGGTTTAACGCATAAAGAAAAAGATAATTTATTTTCTGTCACCAAGACTTCAACATGGAACTTTCCGTTTCCTGCCTTATAAGATAAATAAACGTTTGTGGATAAAGCACGTCCGATGGCCAAAAGATTCACATAGAACAAAACACGTATGTTGCTCGACCAAGGCTCAAACATATCTAATATTAGTTTCCTTTTAGTTCCAAATGATTAATGTTGGATGGTTGTTGAAACTTATGATGAATTGCTTAGCATTCAAGTTTGGTTGTTACTATCTAACTCAGGAAAAATATTATATTAATACATTCAGTGAATCCAACGGTATTTCTACAGTAGCATTACTTTTTTTACATCTTATGGGGAGGTGTACGAGAGTTTTGCTGTTGTGGGTCACAAGAAAACCTTTTGAGAGGCATCTATAATTATGGCTTCATACCTTTTTTCTTTATCACATGATTATTAAATATTATTCGGTCCATATGGGTTTCAAAAACCGGTGAAAGTACTTATGTGAGTTAGCTATCACTTATGGCATGAAATTAACTTGTAGCTTGGAGGTTCTGAAAATTTGAATGACGTCATTTGTATAAATTACAAAAGCAGTTGTCTGATTGTGTTTCTAAGGAAGTGACTGAGTACCTAAGTAATTGAAGTACCTACCAACTACTGTCAACAACATGATTTTTAATGTTCCTTAATGTTGCATTAACAAATAAGACATTGGTTCATTGTGTTAACAAATATGTTATTTGATTAGATATCAGAAAAATATAAGAGATCAATACTAACCTATATGTTAAGATACATTCTTACTCAAAGTTTAGTGTATCTTAAATGTTTAGACGGACTTTTTAGGTTAAACCTATTCAAATATAGGTTCTTTACCAAATAGTTTTTGTATTTGATTGTTACTTTACACACTCATATCGTAAATGAAATACTTTCAGATAATATGATTGATCAGTTGGAAAGATTGAGAATCGAGTATGCAACTACTTATCTGAAGTATCAGGCCAATCAAAACCTACTACAGATATGATACAACAAAAAAATATTGAGGAGAACAAGAAGGTTGGTTTAGCCGTGATTCCAGATGATTTTATTTTCCCGGTATCTCTTGCGCTCATGAAGGATCTTATAATTATGGCCAACGGATAGGTATGTTGTATTCAGTACAATAGGAGTGTTTGGATATGTCTTTTTAAGGTCAACAATTGTATTGTTTGGAATATCATCGCAGGTGCGAATGAAGTTTCTTATAGAGTTAATACCTAAAAGTGTGTGTATTACCATTAACTTCCGGTTTATGTTATTCACGACACACAAACATAATAATTAAACTCATATTAATAGAAAACATTGATGTATTTTTATAATTACTTAATCTTAATGTAGATTACAATATATTAGTTCTAACAGAAATCCTGGTTATGTCAATTTCAATAATCAATTAATAATACCGTATTAAGAGGTCAATTAACCTTAATCTCCAAATCAATGAATTTAACCAAACCACGTCTGTTGGTGGCCCAAAGCATAAAAACATCACACACATTGCCAACAAACATAAAAAAACACAAAATTAATTTTAGACTTCTTTTAAAAATTACAGATTGTTTAACAAATTATATTATTCGAACTTCACAATATAAATTTTAAAATTCGGATTAAATTTAAAATTAATTAAAAAACTATTTTTAACATAAATTTAACGTTACTTAAACATAAACTATAACTAAAAATATACCAAAGATTAAATTAAAAATACAATAACTTAAAAACGCACAAACAATTAACCCTCCAAAACAACAACTAATATATATATATATATATGTATATATATATATATATATATATATATATATATATATATATATATATATATATATATATATATATATATATATATATATATATATATATATATATATATATATATAGATTTTAGTTAAAGTAGTGTAGTATCTTATAATTGTTAAAATAAAAAGTGTTTTGAACCTTTAGATCTACTAGATTAATTAGATGACATCAATCTCATTAAAAGAAGATTAAACTTTTAATTAATTGCATTTTTATGTAGGTTATGACATTTATGAAAAAATTAGTCTCATTGCTTAAATTTAACTATATTTATTACCCTTATTAATTATATGAATTTGAAACGCATGATATTAATTGAAAAAAAACACTATCAATTTTTTTCAAAAGTAACTACTACGTATATTTTACTTATGTACTAGCAACAATTTTATAGTTTTAGTTTTTTATGTTGTTTCACATTTTAATTTATACTATTTTAGACACTTTATTTTGTGTATATTATATTAATTTAATTAATTTATAGTTATGGATATCAACTGGTACATGATGATTTTTTATTGGTTAGTTAGTGTACGAGTTAAATGTCATATATGTAGCATCATGTTTGTAATTTTAGATGTGACGAAAATTGTATCTATTTTTTGTATGAGTTGATAGACATGTATCATCATTTTCTTGTTGACGTATCGTATTATTATATTGTAAAATACTGAATATTTAGTTGTGTAGACTTGTAAAGATTATTATTTAGACATAATGTAGCAAAAATTTGGTATGTATCAATTCTACCTAATATAAAGAATAAAAATTTAAAAAAAGAATAAATATAAAGATGTATCAAGAAAACGTTATTTATCAAAAAGTTTGGTTAAATGAAAATTAAATATTGTTTAAAAGAATAAATAATATTGTTTAAATGATAATTAATTTTAGGTCTATTTATTAATTACCCTTTGACTAGAGATTTGTTACATTAATTCAACTCATATATCATTAATTATATCTAATAGTAACTAATTATTCCAACGATTTATACTACTTTTCATTTTAACAATTTTAAAGAGGTAAACTACATTAACCTAACTATATATATATATATATATATATATATATATATATATATATATATATATATATATATATATATATATATATATATATATATATATATATATATATATATATATATATATATATATATATATATATATATATATATATATATATATATTGTTGTTTTATAAATTAATAACAAAAGGAAAATAATCCCAACAAAGAAAATTCAATTAATGAACACAAAATAATAACGAAAACAAAAATATTTTTGGTGTCACTTGAGTTCAAGTGACTTTTGGACGTTTTTCAATATTTTTTTGGAGTTTTTATAATATATTTAAATAAAAATATAGCTATAAAAAAATGAAACGTTATTTAAATAAATCTACCATATGATCGGACAAATACTCCTAAATTAGACGTAATATGTAATTTTAAAAAGAAATCCTAACTCATACTTTAAAAAAAATCATAAAAAGACAAGTTACTTGCACGAGTCAATCAAGCTAGTAGCATGACTTTGAGGGCCCTGTGTCAAAACTATAAAAAGCCCGTTAAAAATTACTAATAAGCACCGAGGAATACATATAATTTAGATAGAAGAGACTTCGTTATAGTTTAAGATGTTAAAAAAAAAAGGAATGTCAAATTAAAAGATCAGACTTTTTTTTTTGAAGATTTTTTTTTTAAAGATGAGACTACCTCTTACTCTTATTACATAAGGTAACTTTTGAATTTTCATAGTTGAATTTAGAGAGAACCATGCTATTATTCGTTGATGCTGTTACATATAAGTAAAACCAAATGGACTATGAAATTGGGCTTTAGTTTATACATATAAGTTGAATATTGGAAAATTTGGAGGCTCGTCAAGCACTTTGGGCCCTGTGCACATGCCCAAATCCGGGCGTGTTCGTGTGACTAACATGATTTCCAAAAACGATCCTACAAATATAAAAGAGAGCTATATGTTAATAAAACTCAAATGGTACATAAAATCGTATCGTAATGAACTTTTTTTTAAGGGTTCGGGTTAATTTGATCGACCGGATAAGACATGGTCTTTTATATTTTATAACACTTTTTATATTTTATATTTAGAAAATAAATTTTTTTAATATTTTATAGTAATAAAGATATAAGTATCTAATATGATGATATATATAAACTGACACACTAAAACTAAAAATGGATCTTATAACATTCAACAACCACGCCCACCACACCTAAAAATGGATCTTACAAATTTTGAATCATAGGAACCTTAAAACCGTGTCGAAGGATAATGGGTTTGGTGGGTATGAGGAGAGGAAGGTGGTTGTGGGGTTAAAAGAGGCGGAGATGGTGTGTAAGACGATGAGGTTTTTTGTTCGTGATGTTATTGATCTCCTCTCAAATAAATGGATTCCAAGGCGGGAAGAGGTACTGTCCAATTTCGTTACAAAATTCATAATTATATTAGTCATGTTATAGTATAAAATCTGTATAAATATGAGTTGGATGATATCGACACCTCTTGTTCGTTATTAATTAAGGATGTACCACATCAAAAGCATTATACAAGTATGCTTATATTTGAGGCTCTGCTGAGGTTGAGCGTTTGAGCATCAGGGCACTGATCAATGATATCCATGTCTCCTTTTTTTGCCATTTAGCCATATAATTGTCTTTGATTCCCATGATAAAAAAAATTTTGGGCAATGATCCCATGCATCTCGGTCAGTTACCCTGCTGCTCAAAATGTTGGCTCAAACGCTTGGCTTCGGTATATTATATAGAGAGACCTCAACTATGAGCCAACTCACATCCCTTTCTCCCCTTCGATCATAAGTTATTGTTGAAGTTAATAAATATTAGATATGAATGTCGTCATTTATTGAATATTAAATAGGACATAACTATTCGAATTTTTATCTTTAATCTTTGAACCTTAGGATAAAAATTATAGTGCTTCTACTTGATATGAATCCTATCATTGATGCAATTTTTTTTGGATTCCCTTATACATATTTTATATTGGTGGAAACAATATCCGAGTAGTTGAATCCACTTAAAATTATTGACCACTGAACTATCACACTGGTACTGCAACTCGATTATTTAATTTAAAAAATATTACTATCACGGGTACTGCAACTCGATTATTTAGTTCAAAACATATTTACTAGTGACAGTAGAATTTGAATTCAAACGCATTTGTTTGCATCTACAGTATAAAAGTTTGCATGGTTTCACCTGTGAGGAATTTGAGGATTTTTTTTTCTCATTTTTGTGTTACAGGGTTCTAACTTCTGACCAAGATGGCCCTTTTGTCAAAGCTGCAAGACCTGATGATTGATCTTCAAAAATGTCTAGTGAACTTTAGAATAAACAGTAGGGTACACTACTACAAAAAAGGCTTTTTAGACCTTCTTATAAAGACCTGCTACAAAATGCACAGGTCTAAAAAGCACATTCGCATTATTTGGACCGGTAATAATAAAAACAACAGGTCTAAATAAGAAAATTACATTTGAGCCGGTTAGAAATTAAACAACGGGTCTAAAAGACAACCTTTAGAACCGGTGATATCTATTTGGGTCTAAAAAGTTGTAGCGGGATTTAATTTCAGTTTTCTTCACAATTTTCAATTTGACCACTTAAAAGAAGAAGAGGGAAAATTTTGACGGCGGTGATATCTATGTGGGTCACGACTCACAATTTATTTATTCTATTTCCCACAAAACCCTAACTAGCCAATGCAGCAGCCGCCGTCACCTACACCACCGCCAGCGCCTCTGCACCTATTCACCACCATCACAGTAACCTGCGAAGGCTACCATTGCAAACCCCGTAAAAGTGAGAAACCTCGATTTCTTATTTTATTTTAGATTTATTTTTTCATTTCTGATTTTGTGATGTCTTTTTTATATTTGTTCTATCAAGTTTAATTATTCAAGTGTTTACTAATTTGATATCCGCTTGTATAACACTTAAATATACACTCCTAGACAATGAATTATGAAAAGGTGTCTGGGTTTGAATATTTGAATTGCTTGTTTAGTTGGTAAGTAGTCATAAATAAATAATCCCAAACAATTACTAGACCAATCAATCTATATAATTGTATACTGTGATTCAATTTTTTGTGTTTCGCTGTTGTCGTGCTTATGATGTTATGAGCTGAATTGTGGACTCCCATCAGTTGACCCCTATGGTTTATGCAAGCGAATAGGGTCGGATGGACCTTAGTTATACATTAGGCTAAGCGTTTATAATTGACTCCGTAGTTTTATATTTGCTGGTCATTGTTTTCACACCAATATTACACGTGTTTCTACTATCAAATGATATTATTTAGTGTTCATATGCATCTATACTTAGCTTGATAATCATATGCATCTATACTTAGCTTGATAATTGTGCACCCAAAATAAAAATGACAAAAGTGTTTGATAATTGGGAGAGGTTAGTGAAAGGTACACTATGGCCAGAACAGCTACGTTAACCGGAAAAAGTCATGAACATAAGACGAGTGGATTAGCAACTGCAGTGCCTAATTCGCTTCAACAGACGACTATTATAAATGCCAACTTTCAAGCTGCTGATGAGATCCAATATTAAGATACTCATGTTTCCAGGAATTTTAAGTTTTGTTTTATAAGATTTACTGTCAAAAGTACAAAAAGAAAACAAAACCACCCCAGTCATGTTGATTACTGTGTAGACATGAATTAGGAATAACCACAAACTTTTATTTTGGTCTTATTTGTTCTTAAATACATGGTATTTATTCATACAGTTTGCATTCTGGGATAGAAAATGGTTAATGTATTTTAAATGTATAATAGTGATGATTATGTGATTGATGTTGATGAAAAATTTGAAAAAGTGCAATTGGCAGGACGGGAAGAGAGTGCAAGAAGTGGTTGCCGTATTTGAGGTCTTGTCTAGGAATCGATCGTAATGTAAGTCTTTTAACTTTTCTTTGTATACATCGTTTGATTAACTAATTTAGGCATGATAAAAAATTACTGTGTTTCTATGTATTTGTATTTCTAAATAATTGTAGAAAATTCGAAAAAAGAATGTTTAGGTTAGTTTTATCAGTGAGAGTAAAGTAGAAGAACAGTGCATCTGATTGTTGATGCTTTCTGTAGTTATATTGCCGTAGTTATATTGCCGTTTAGTGTTAGAAAGTAGTAGGCTTTCGGCTGACCGAATTTAAGTGGAACTAGTAGGAAATATTTATCGTGAAGGTTTCTGATTTTGGAGTGCATTATTGACAGGATGAAGTGCGAGACTTGTGCCGCTAACACGGCTGACTGTCCCGGTCGTTTTGGACACCGAGGCTTGGGACAAGGGATAGAAAGATGAAGTGCGAGACTTGTGCCTCTAACACGTCTGACTGTCCCGGTCGTTTTGGACACCGACATTTCTAAGTATAATGCCATGTGTGTGCTTTAGTTGCTCAAAGCTCCTTGCCGATGAGGTAGTACTTTATATACCCATGCTGGAATACGTCGTTACCTTATATATCTCTTGGTATGGTTTGATATTGTTGCTGGTGTTGAGTGTTTTAGTCCAATTTTTATCTATATAATTTGGGCATTCGCTTTGGTACCATCTAAACTGCGTGCTTTATCTGTTTTTCTACTTATTTGCTTGTATTGCACATAGCAAAATTTATCAACTGGCCCATCATTGTCTGCATTTCAGGAAGATTATAAATTTGAGCAAGCCTTGAAAATAAGAAACCCACAAAATATGCTTGCTTTAAACGAATGGGTTATATAAGAAACTATACTTGATAGAGTAGATGAAATGATTTTGACCTCTGCTATATGGGTAAATTACATACTCAAATAAATAGAATCAGAAAGCTATAGTTAAGAGACTATGTTTCAGTTAGATGATTGACGATGGTGCAGGTATGACTACTTGATATGGTTGTAGGATTTAGGAAGTGGAGTTGTTTCGGGTATTGATGAATTATTAATGATTAGTTGTTTCTTGTGCTGAATAACATTTGAAACACTGATCTTGTGCTTAATCATCTGAGTTAGAAAATGCGTCTCCTGGTGTGGTTTCTTGTGCTGGTCTTCTTTTTTTGGTGGCTCACGAGAGTGGATTTTAGTCCATAGGAATAGTAAGCCAACGAAAACAACTAGTTCACTATTTGTTCCGTTAAGTTTGTTACTTCTTTCGCTTATCTGACTTGTATCATCTCGATTTCTTAGGTATTTTACAAAATAACTCCAACTTGTATTATTATTATAAAACCATGTATTACATCATTCAATCTGAGCTAGCTATAAACGGTGTCGTTCCTATCGTTATACAAGTGCAATTACTGAATGTGTTGTATCAATTTGCACGCTTCCCAGCAGGACATTTTGTGATGGCGGTTTACTTCTGAACTTGAAGGTTTATGACTCAAATCCAAGCAAAAAGAAACTGCTGTAAGTTATTAAAGTTTTCTCATATATGGAAAACAGCATAATAAAAAGTCTATGATAGCTATGAAAGCTCATTCCGGTGTGCTACTTAGACAGCTTTCGGTCTCAATTGCATTGCTTCTAGGCTCACTTCATTGAACTTGAGCTATGCCCATACACTTCAAAGCCCTTATATCACCAATTCACTACAAATGTGTTTATATGACTTATGTTTGTACTATATTATGGGTCAGTTCTAACAAATTTTTTAAATATATTTTTGTGTAGGAATCTTAAAGGAAAGTGATTTTAGAACTGGTTTGTTTACGTCTCCAGATCTGATTGATGTGAAAGAAAATCTCTCTTAATTGGTAAGTTTTTAATCAAATTGTTATCTCTCCTTGATTTGGACATCGCAAGAAACGTTAAGTATGTTTGTTTATCATTTGCAGGTGGTTGATGCGGTGTTTTGTTGGTTACTGATGCGGTTTATAGCGCGTGTTAGGATGGGCAAAGTTAAGACTTGGTATCTATTCTTCATATGGGTTAATTCTCAAGTTTAAAAACCGGTTTGGGACGTCATCAACTTCATCAAGCCCTTTTTAATTTGGTCAGGTTACTGCAAGACAATGCATAATAGTGAGACTTAACAGTAAGGTCAATCATTTAATTTTCACTTTCACTTTCGTTCAAGTAGTTGTTAAGTTAGTTTCCAGTTTTTTCAAATATGTTGTATGAACTCAAGTTTTAATCTTATTGATTGTTCTTGATCAGAATTATTGCATTGTTCAGCTTGTAAAAAAAATAATCTAATGGTTGCTGGAGTAGCAGCATCAAAAGTTTTTTTTATTATTTTTTTAATTCACATAGTGCCATGTTTTTTGACAGAAAACCGGGATCTATAAATACATAATAGTGCCAGTTTATTAAACAGGGCTCTATTTGCTCCTCAAATAGAGTCCCCTCCCCTTTGAGCCCATCACCAAAAGAGGGATCTATGCCCCTTTCTAACAAGGCTTTATGTCACTTTTTGTAGTAGTGTAGCTACATGGTTCTGAAAAGAGCATGTTTGTCCTTCTCCATCTCTGTCTCTCTCTATAATTTTAGTTGCTTTTCTCATTCGGTGTTGTCTTGTGTTAATTGGTTTAGTGGTCGTATGTAATTTGTATAAAATGGGCATGAGTATCTTAGATGGCTTAGTATAATCTGATATTTTTGTTTATCTGATGTTTCTTAAGCATTCAATCATGTTCTCTCATATAGTTTCTACTAAAACTTTGTTGTCTTTTAATCTATACTATAACTTAGGTGTATCTTCAAGGATGGATTTTGACATCGTTTGGGTGGGAAAGTGAAGATCTGGAGGGAAAGAGTTGAAAATACTTATATGATTCGACTTTGTCATTACATGAACAAATGTCCATCAAGCCAAAACGAGTGCTCGCATCTCGGTGGAAAAGACTCATCAGCTCTTGGATTAAAGGAAAATCTAAGGTATGCAATAATATTGTTTTAGCTTTTAGTAACAAAAAATATTTTTTTTGTTTAACTCCTTGTTTGTACTTCAACAAATCAATGACAAAAATAAGGCTAACAGGGAAAAAAGGATGATGGTGCAGGTGATGGACTGACGGGTAAAACAAGTTATGCTCAAGTTCATGAAAAACAAAAGGTAATTTAATATTTCCCTCATATGCATATGTATTAAGAGATTACATTAGGTGCACCTATGAAAATCATCTTTTGATACACCTAATGTAATCTCTTAATTCAAATTTCATTCATAAATTAGCTCCATCACTAGTTGATAGTAGCACAAGACAATTTAGGCAAAAGAACGACCCACACAAACGTTTTTGCTGCATTGATAACACAAATACGCAGTGGCATACCATATTACTTCTCAAATACTAAGGCAAGTACAATATACTCCGTAGCATTTAGCAGCAGCTTACCCTCGAGAACCAAACACACTAGAGTGCTAAAAGACCCAGACCAAACCAAAGAAAATTGCAGCAGAAAGGAACAGAGATGCGACTTATATTACAGACAATTTGCAAAATCCCATGACAGACACCAAACATTTGACATTCCAATAAGTATAAATCTTGGTGGAAAAAAAGAGCACACTTGTTCATATACCTTATGTATAACAGCATTCAAATTTTCATCAGGATATTTGGGTGTTTGGGTAAAACTGCTTATCTTTTTTTATTCTAGAATACGTAGTACAAAATAAGATGAGTTGGGTGAATTCTTATAAGTTTAGCGACTATTAAAATCATAATAGTTGGTATTATGATCTAAATGAACTATAAAAAGTTAGCAGAATGACAAAAGTGAACATATACGTAAAGTACGACACTAGAAATTGATAACGCTTTCTAATTATTACGACAATAAATGATTCCTTGGGCTATTAGAAATTAACACTTGTTTTCCTATACTTCTTTTTGCTGTTGAAACAGGCGATCTTGAGACATGGACCAACTTGGAAGGAGTTATGTCGACTAATGGCTCAAGATTATCTCTATTTGTTCTTGCTACTTTTATGTCATGGTATTTATGTTGATTCTAAGACTTATATCTTGGATGTTAATGTAACTTGGTATATGGAAATGAAATATTTTATTGTTTAATCAATTATTTTTCTTCTGCTTACATGCTTTCAAAATTTTGATTGTTTTGTGTTTGGCTGTTAAATATCTTGCATAGATACAGGATACGGAGTTTTATGCTATCACTTATTAGGACACTAATCATGTTAAATAAACATGGGACAAAATGTCTTTTATAACACTAAATTTGGTCCTAACAAATCAACTATCTATTAAGACCTTTCTTTTGGTACTAAAATGAGAGTTTATCTATTATGTTTTCGTCTTATAAAAATGTATGTTAGGACCCGTGAAAGCGTCCCACTATATCAGAGATAGTTAAGCAAATATTAGAACACCGGATAACGTCCTAAGATGTGGTCTATTACGACCCTATTTGGTTGCGTAAACCCTTTTATGGGACCAAATTATTAGTTTTGTAACGTCCGAGTTTATTAGGACGCCGAAAAATGTCCTAGATATCTATTACAACCCCTTCCTATGAGACACTTTGATTTTGGTCTTATTAAGTTAAAGGTCCTATAAACTCATTTTATAGGACACTAATCGGCCTCCTATAAGCCCTTTTTTCTTGTAGTGGGTGAACAAAACCGGCCGGTTCTTTTTTTAGTACTATTATTTATTTCCAAATATTGAAAAGTTAAACACGCTACCAACCTTCTTTTAAAATAACACACTGCTTTCCTAACATGTCACTTTTTCAACCTTTCATTGCCTTCTCTTTCATTAACTAGTTTGTATCGAACCACCATAGTAACAATAGCCCAACGCATCACCATTGATTCAATTGTGTGAAACAAACTCATAATCACATAGTAAGTGATGGAAATTCTTTTGTTTACCAAATATCTTTGTTATCACCTCATGTATTTAATAGCAGAAGTGATTCACCTCAAGCACTGCCAAGTTCAAAGAAATTTTTCAATAAATAGTTAGGATGGCTACTAGTTTCTAGTTAATTAGAGGTCAAAATAATGTGTATAGCAGTTTTGATAATGCCAGACAGTCTCAAAACTATTCATCTCTGAAAAAATACAGTGCTTTATTCTGCCATGCTTTTAGGATAGGATTAAAATTAAACGTTTGAGATTTTGAATTGCTGTTATCAACAAATGTGAAAATACCCATCAAGAACAATTGTTGCTCAAAAGTGGATATGTGCAAACATCACTATTATGAAAATTCAAAAAGACAAGCTCAAATTATCAAAACAATAGATATATATAAATCCATAACTAATTTTAAAACTAAACCGATATATGTCAAACATAACGTAGAAGCAAAATATACTTCAAAAGACAGAGAAATCTAGAACCAAAGACATCATGTCCAATCTAATAGCCTCCACCATAATAGCCTCCGTTATCATAATAGCCTCCACCATAATAGCCTCCACCATAATAGCCTCCACCATAATTGCCTCCACCATAATAGCCTCCACCATAATAGCCTCCATGAGGTTGGTAAAAGCCTCCATGAGGTTGGTAAAAGCCTCCATGAGGTTGGTAAAAGCCCCCTGCTGCGTTTGCATTATTAGTCGGCGGATTTGCACTAGTTGAGGGACTTTTAGGTGGGGACTTTAAAAACAAGTTGGATTCATCTTGTCCAATTTGACATGGACCTACCTCTAGTTCTCCCCTCAGTATATATTTTGTCAAACGATTCATAAGTTTGTCTTTATCAATGTGACCTGAAACCTGTACAATCCTCTCGCCATCCCAATTGAAACTTCTTACCGGTTCCCTACTTTCTCCATGCTCATCTACGTACCAACAATGAAATTGTTTGATTAATCTTTGAACAGAAAAAATTATAAAGTATAAACTGATAATATAGATCACGAAAGCATACCTTCAAAACCAGACATCTCATTCAGTAATTTTCCCACTTTGGCTGGCCAATCCTTCTTGTAGTTTTTGACTTTCAAAGTAAGATGCTGTGATAAGAGACAAAATATATATTAGGAATACGGTTCCATAAAATTATTTAGAGTTAATTGTAGGGCGTTTTCTACAAACCATGTATGCTGGACGAGGCTTCTTTTCTGGAGTTTTGGACTTGGATTTTTTTGAACAAGCTTTTTTGAGAAATCTTCTTGAGAAACGCCAAACCCCTTTTAAAACCTTAAACCCCTTTTTTGGAGCTTTGGGAATCCACTTCTTTGAACAAGCTGTGACACTGCTCGAGAAATCTTTAACCCCATTCATGGAACCCGCTTGTCTCAGTAGCTCTCGATCACTTCTTTTCCAAATAAGTCTCCTATAATTTCCATGACAAAATCAAACACTCCATAGAGGTATACAAATGGTACCATGGCCATATACACATATCAATACTTCCAGGACTAAACAAGATCTTTCTGCCACTCCCACATATTTAGAAAACTACTCTTACTAACAATTTTATGGAAGTCAATACGAATATGATGTTTGCAGGTCACTCTGGTTTACAAATTATAATTACTAATTAACCAAGTAGTAGCAGCTCATGAAACAATTAACTATGGCCAAGACACGCTCTAGTTTTGCTACTTATTCAGCAAAGTTCAATATAAGCTTCTCAAGTGCTGTACCGAAAATTTTCAGAAACATAGTAATAGCAACCACCTTGTTTGTAATTTTCTTGAAGTTAAAAAGTGCTATTTAGAGAAGCAAACATACTGTTCCTAGCTAGCTTATTGAACAATTAAGGTCAAATTATTGTAAGACAGTAAAGTTATTATGATGAATTGTAAATAAAAAAGAGGAGCAGGTAAACGTTTATAAAAGACCAAAGAGCAATCAAACAGCAAACAGAACAAAGAGAGAAAAACTAACCCGTGGCACACCACAATACGTTTGAATCCAGGAAAAAAATTAGAACCCGTGGCACAGCAAATCGGAAGTCGAGTTTGAGTAACGAACGAGAAAATAATGAATGATAATGTAAGGGTACGATTCATTATATAGGGATTACAAACACTATTCTAGAACACGGGCTTCAGCCCAATACATAATAATAACCATAAATAAATAATGTCCTTTTATACATGCAAAATTATAGATCGGTGTGTCTCGTAATTTTCGTTTTCTTCATAGACTATCAATATACGTATCATATCCGAAGGATCTAAGATAATAATTTCCAACTATGTGATTTTATTCCTCTTTTTAGAAGACTAGACGATTACCCGCGCACAGCGGTGGAATTGCCTAGCGACTTATAATTAACGATATTCTAATTGATCAGGTGGTCAAATCGGTAAATCGGTGATTCGGCCGGATTGAGTCGGTGGTCGAGCCCGTGCCCGGTGACTCGACCGGGTTGACCCAGTGGTCGAACCCGTGACTCAACCGGATTGACCCGGTGGTCGAAACCGTAACTCGATGACTCAACCGGATTGACCGGTGGTCAAACCCGTGGGCCGATGACTCGACCGGATTGAACCGATGGTCGAACCCGTGACCCGATGGTCGAACCCTGACCCGATGACTTGACCAGGTTGACCCGATATAACAACCGGATTAACCCGGTGGTTCAACCCGTGACCATGTATTAAATGTTTGACTTTATAATTATTGCATTCTAATTTATATAAGGAATTTAAGTTTTTCACTATTTCCTTAATTATCACTTTTTTCACTTTCAAGAATTGGGCATACACCCTTTATATAATAGTATAGATATAGGGATTCTTTTAATTTTAATTTTTTCAGCAAGATGGTTTCAAACACAATACAATCAAATAACCATTGAACCTTACGTAACACACTAATTAGCCCAATAAAAATGACAAACTTATTAGCCTGGTTTTTATTCAATACATGAGCCCACAACCTAATTCTAAAAAATTACTCAACATCAAAGGCTCTAGTTATATCATCTTCTTCATCAACCTGTACCATTCCATATTTATTATTATTTTTTATAGATCTTCAAAGTCCAATCTATGTCATCTTCTTCACCAACCCGCCCCTTTTTTCTTTTCTTCTAACCGGGTGGAGGACACAAATTAACCTTACAAAATGTGATTACTGAACAAACAATGGAGGGCACTTCCCCCCTATGTAGCCCTGAAACAGGAACGGCACGGGGATACGGGAACGATACGGGAACGGGAATCGGCAAAAATAAAAAAATCAAGATACGGGAAATAAAAATATATAAAAAAATAAATATAAAAAGAGAATTTATGGTGATTCTCTATTATGGTGATTCTCTATTATGTCCGGTGTGTAGTGAGCATGGAGAGAGTGTTGATCATCTTTTCTTCTCGTATGAGATGACACGAGATATTAGGATTTTACTGGCTAGATGGTGTCAACTGAATATTCCCCAAGTTTTTAATAATATGGCTTCGAGTGTTTTTCGTGGTTAGACGACACTTAAGTGTCGAATAAAGCTAGACTTATTCTTGAAGGGGTTGCAGTTATGATAATGTGCGTCTATATTAAACTTTCGCAATGCTATGATGTTTTTAATGTCTAAATCTAAGAAGACGAAATTTTGGGACTCTACTGTATATCAATCGTTTTTGTAGATTTCTTCTAGGAATCCTAAGCTTACTCTAAGTCGTATAAACTGGTTATGAAATCCTATTGATTATTCTTCCTTAATGTAATTGTTTCGTGGTCTAACTTTTGTTAGTTTTAATATAAAGCCGTCATTTAAAAAAATGGATATTTCTTTATGTGAAAAGTGATTAGTTGGTGTAGTTTTCTTTCTAGTTTGATTTTAGATATGATCTTTTATACTATATTGTCGTTCTAACTATTGCTAGAATTAGAGATGATGTTGGAGACGGGGATGGAGATTATGAAAAGAGTTTATTATTAGAGTTAAGTACATAGATGATCCTTGTAGTTGTTGAAAATTAAGAATTTAGTCCATCTTTCATATTTGTAACAGATCATGTTTTTGTTGTTTTAACATTTCTCTCAAACTAACTCGATTTAACAGAATTGGGTTGAATCTGGAACGTGTTAAAACCACAAGGATTGGATTTGTTAACAAACTAATCAGTGATTTTCAACAAATCACAAGGACCATTTATATAGTTAACTATTATAATAACAAGTTACATAAATTAGCTTTCAATTTTAAGATATTATGAAGAAAAAAACTTTATTTTAAAAGATCATGTAAGAATATTTTTTTAATCTTTTATAAGTTTACTAGCTTAAAGACCCGTCTAACGCCGGGTTTAGCTTAAACAGTTATTTTCGTAAAATAAAATGAAAGGATGTTTATATTTAAAAAAGCGAAACGTCTTTTCGTAATGGATGAGGACAACAAAAGAAAGAACATGTAGCATTCATGGCCATATTAGAGTTTGTGACAATAAAAAAAGCCTTCAATCCGCTATGGTCTTCACGTATGCACGTATGACGTATGTTAGTCTCAATTGATTGAAAAGAAACTGTCCATGTCGCTAACACCTGAAAGTTTAAAATTAAGATGATTACAAATGGATACGTGAACTTTAAGTAAGACTTTTAATTTATGTAAAAAAATAGATTACATACCATTATAAACTTCGTCAAAGACCATGCAAGACTTCCTTGTATACAACATTTGTAGTTGTTTTACATACATTCCCGTCTGTGTCACATACAACAACCTTCAACCCTTTCTTGCTTTTTACTCGAGAGACAACTACATATAGTTGAACGTGAGTAAAAACTAGACGTGGTAAGTAGAGACCTACTTTAGAAAGTGATTGTCCTTGACTTTTATTAATGGTCATTACAAATGAGAGTGAAATAGGGAACTGTTTTCTGACAATTTTTAGCGGTAAACGCTTGTCAGATGGAGTTATTCTTAACCTAGGAAGGATAACTACCTTTCCAAAATGTGTTCCATTGATAATCCTGGCACTAATACCAGTTCTCGTTAGATTAAGCACCTGCAACCTTGTTCCATTACACAATCCGTTTGGTTGATCGATATTTCTCAAAAGCATTATAGGCACACCCACCTTTAATGCTAACCTGTGATTCGGGACACCTGAGAACTTCGATCCATTTATAAACCCAGATGACAAAACATATTCATCGACGGAAGCACCACGATCAGCTTTGTCTATGCTGTCGCAACTCATATAGACGGTCTCTTCGCCAGGAAATCTTTCCAACAACTTCTCGTTTATACAGTCAATAATTTCATTAGTTGGCGCCAGAATTGCATTTTCTTGGAAGTAGGAAGCATCATTTATGTTGTCAAGAAGATTCGGGTACGTGAAATCCACAATAGACGTGACTGGATCGTCAGTCGCGTCTAACAGAATATCTTGAGGCACATCTATTTCAACCTCTCCGTCATTATCTTCCCCAAGTTCACCGTCTCCTAACTTTAGTATCCATTGGGAAAAATCTCGTATCTCGTCAACATCCTCTGGTCTTGAACCAACTGTAAGTCTCATATTCGTTGTCAACTTAAGCACTCTGCAATGATCCCACAAGTAGGACTGCTTCAGTTAGGCACTTACAATGTCTTGACGCGATCCTTTTGGAACAATGGGAAGAACCTGCCTAAAATCTCCTCTAAAAACAACTGTCATACCTCCAAATGGCTCTTGATTCATTTCATGCCTGTTTATCCTCAGTACGTCCTTTAACGTGCGATCGAGAGCCTCAAAATAAAGTTTGTTAGCCATCGGAGCCTCGTCCCAAATAATAAGTTTACATTTCTTTAGCAACTGCCCAAGATCACTTTGAGGACATATGGAGCAGGTTGACGTTTCATCTACATTTATCGAAATATGAAACCGCGAGTGTGCAGTCCTACCTCCCGGCATCAACAAAGACGCAATACCGCTAGATGCAACGTTTAAGATAATGTCTCCTCGTCTCCTAATACCAGCGGCTAGTGCCTTCCATAGGAAAGTCTTTCCTGTACCTCCATATCCGTAAACAAAATACACGCCTCCGCTTAGCTCCTCAACAGAACCCATGATAGTGTCATAAACGCCTTTTTGTTCTACGGTTAAAGAAGCGTACAGGCGTTCATACTCGTTCTGCAACTCAACGAGATCATAATCAGTCTCATCATATATAAGACGATTTCCAAACGCAGTTATGTATCTGTCGTCTGGATAAGGCATCTCAGGCCAACTACGTAGGGAATAACCTCTGGATTGCATAACTTCTCCTATATAGAACAAACATACATTCTTCTTTTCTTCATCACCGACAATCAAATATGCAAAATAATCACGTATATCAAACAAAAATAAGCATATGGGAATCATTCTTAAAATTTTAAGTTACATGTTGTGTACTAAATAGAGGAGCATAAAGGTTTACATGGATCGTTCAATAGCTCTCTCTTCTTGCGTTGCACATCCTCTGCCATCAAGTGCCATGTTTCTAACCAAACTTCCAAAGGTTTGGTGAGTTCTTTTTACGTCAGCAATGTAACAAACAACTCACGGATTTGATCAGGAGGTGCCCAATGTCCAACGTCTTTAATACTCTCGACATACTCCTTGTCGTCCTCTAAAAGTCCAGCCGCATAGCAAGCTTCTTTGTAGGTAGGATAAACAATCTTGTTAACTGTTTTTATCCCGTCATAGTCTATACAACCTTTCGCACTATTTAACATCATCCTACAATAGTATGTGTCTCTTGTAGATATAGACACATTATGATTTCTATCAATCGCTCTTCCTTTCTTCCTAAAGGTCCATATTCTTTTAGATGCGTTCCATACAAATTTTGTTGGAAACTCAGCATACGTAAGCTCTCGTGCAACCGGATAGAGTTCATTCATTTTTAACCAACCTTCAAACATACCATGTCCAACAGTAGACTTGTGAATGACTGTTTCAAGGTCTGAGTTCTCGTCAGTAAACTATTTGTTGGTCCCCTCGTAAGTGAAACGACAACCGCTCAACAGCAGGTGTTCGGTAATGAACCTCAAAACCAAATATTCTCCACGCCGCCTCACACGCGGATAGATATCTACAATCTAAGTAAGCCTTGATTTCGTCTACAGGTTTTTCAACTTGTTCACCGTCTTTTGTTGTACCCGGTTTGTACAACTGTGCTGATACCCTATAAGGTCCTTTGTTAATGTACTTACACAAATACTTTATAGATCCGTTCTGATTTAACCACTCTACATTAATGTGACACACATATCGTTTTAGAAGAGTGTAATTATACGGTATAACATAACCATTATGTAGTTGAGCTCCTTTAGCAGCTTCCACATACCTACCGTTATCACATCTTTTATATACAGGGTACCCATCAGCGTAAACGGAGCTGCGTTCGCAGAACTTAAATGGGAAACGTTTGCTACATTTACCGTCGACCGTATAAACCTGTTTAGGCTCGTCCGCACCGCAAGGACCGTGCATCATAAAATCAGAAAGCAATTTGTATAATTCTGGATCTTCGTTTTTATCCGGTATCTTCGCGAAAATGTATTTGTCAATTTGCTCAGCATTTGGCACCTTGTCGTCCCTATGCAAGAACAAACACAGATGCGTGTGAGGGAGACCTCTCTTTTGGAATTCTACCGTGTACACAACTGTTAAAATAAGAACAATACTCAAAGTTAAATACAAATTACGCTATAACCAAAGAAATGTTTCGTTATTAATGGACATCTTTAAGCTAATAGTTTTTTGTCTTTACCTGCTTGGGTACGCCCAAACAATCGCATATCTTTCACGTCCTTCACCAGCAGGTCAAGTTTTTGTTTGAAAACTCTTGTTAGCACGTCCGGTCTGTCAAAATATGTAAGGTTATTATCACGCATGAATCGTGCAACCTCTGGCCAGTTTGGATTACATGTTATCGTTATGAAAAAATCCGGGCATCCGTACGATATACATAATGCCATGGCGTCCATATAGTTCTGCTTCATGAACCTTGGACCACCGGTAAACGTAGAAGGCAAGGCTATCGGTTTCCCAAGAACTGTCGGGTTGGTATTCCCAGATGCAATGCTCTTACGGATGTTCGAGTATGTATCACACCTTAGTTTAGACTGATTAGACCGGTGGAAATACAAACGTTCAGTCTCCACCATTGTATAACCATCCACAAGAAACTGTTGAAACAAACGACCCCCACGAACAAATAAATTTTCTTGATTGGGTATGTCTTGTATTTGAAAAGCAAACCACTAACGCATACTAACATATTTTTGTTTTTCCACATCGTCTTTGTTCTCCTCTTCATCCGGGTCCGGTATTCTTTGGACAACCTTTTTTTTATGAGGCATTTCAAGATAATAACCATCTTGTCCACGCGGCATCAACAATGGGTACTGCAAAGGAAGATACATCGGATGGAAAATGTTGATACATTGGAAACCTTCTTTACGCTTTTCAATGACAATATCTCTTTGATTTACGCAAGCATCAAAGTCACCTACAATCAGTCCAACGAGCTCGTTGGCAGTTGATAGATTGTAGTTCCGTCCATCTTTACCACGTTTGTCTACCAACTTTATTTTAATATTTTGCTCGGTGTCTTGATTGTAACTGTCACGCGCCCTTCTAAATGTTTTAACCAAATTACTCGAGGTATCCAAAGCATCTTTAACTTCACGAACTATGTTTCTGTCAATAGGATGCTTAGCGTTAGCAGGAGCGGACGATGTGTTAGAGCCGTTGCGATTTATACATAACATGTCAATAATATAAACTGTGTGGCAACTTTGGATTAAAACAATATCAAGAACATGCAAACAGTGTAACGAATAAATTACCTTAAGGCTTTTACTTTGTTATCTACTTCGTTCTCAGTATCAAAGATATACGGTTGTGCGAACTTGGGCATCTCACCATTCTCGGGAAGCAAGCTCCCAATTTTATGATATGTTTGTCCATGCAAGCGAAAAACATAAGGTCCTCGTCCGTTCTTATTTATTGAGTCGTCAACCGTCCCCCCCCCCCCCCCCATGGAAGTAAAAGCAAACATACTGTTGTATGATCTGATGTTGTTTTTAAAATTTTAACTCTTTGCATCGTTGTTATTAAACAAATCAACCAACTTTTTTGGAGCCGAAGGGGGTTGTTTAATAAAAACTTTTCCCTTTTGACAACATATACTATAAGGTTTGTTGTTTAGATTATAGTTGCCTGTTCTTGCTTCCTTCTCCCATACCAAAGCATGACATTCTGTGCACTCATATATAGGGTCACCATGGTCGTAGTATTCTGGGCATGAACAAAAATAATAAGCAAAATGTGAATAACGGAACGTATTTTCAGTTTGACATTAAGTAGTAACGCTATGTTAATACTTAGATATTCCAACGTATTTATCATAGACTTTTCTGAATTTTCCATCGTCACCACCAAGATTAAATCGTACCGGAGTTTGAGGTATTCGCGACTTCCGCTTATTTTTTGTTGGCAACCTTGATGATTAACCGACTTCGTATGTTGAGTTATTTGCTGATAGAGATGGCATGTTTTTTTGTAACTTGGGAATTAGAGTTACTTCTAACTGGTTGCCTAACACTTTCAGGGACAGGTGTTTCAAAAATAACTGAAAATTATTATATGTGACAACGAATCAGTTAACTGATAGTAAATAATAATTGAATAAACATATGTTAAGATTGAAATGTATAAACTTGTTACCATTTGTTACATCACTCAAGGGGGATTGTCGGACATGAGTTGATGAACATGCACATGATGGATCCTTGGTAATAACATACGCAGCAGGAGACGTAGTACCATTCGCTGTCTTTCTTGGTCTACCTCAACCAATTTGGGTTGTTGCATCGTTACTGAAACAAATATTGAATATGTTTATAAATGTATTTTTCTTTAAACGATGTTTTAACTAATTTATACATGAAATGTATAGAGTTATTACCGTTCGTAATATCACTCAACTGAGATTATGGGACACGTGTTGATGAACCTGTTGAAACTTATATACCGCCTGACACTGGATTGTTTGCAGGGCTTATAAACGATTAAAATTGATGTTGTTGCTGGTAAGTATTGGACTTTGGGACACTGCATACATATGATTCAGAGATTAACTTTCCAAATATGTTGTATATATTTTACAAACATATAAATAGTGTAATGAACTATATGTGACATTACCGGTTCAGGTTTCCAGTTGCTGTATTAGTATTAATATCATGCGACAAAGGAGGCGTAGTAACCTTTGGTGTTTTCCTTGGTCTACCTCTACCAACCACTGGTGTCACGATGTTTGTTTTTTTACCTTGCACAGACGCAATGTTTTTTTTTGGTGTCTTACCATTTGCATTAACACTATTTTTGATATTATTTGTAACAGATTGCTGATTTAAACCTAACATAATATAACATAAGTTATAATGAATCAAATTTAAAACATACTACATAGTCATGTTAACCTCCAAAAATTGTTACTAAGGTAAGTAAATAACACACCTGATTGTGGTTGATTAGTTTGAAGTAATATTGTCTAAACCGTGCAGGGTCATTCTGAAATAATGGTGATAGACTTGGCATGGAGGTTATATTTTGTGAGGAATCTGTAACATGATAAATAAACAGAGATGTTATGCTTACGTTAAAAACACACCAGTGTGCTAATGAAACTAAATATGTCTTTTTAAGGTTACATACTTACAATTACCAAAGCCAGAAAGTAGTTGTCGATTATTGCTTGCTTGTTGGGACATTGTATGCTGTGTTGAAGAACCTACTCATAAACAGTTAATAAGTTTAGTCTAAACAATGCTCATGTAAGGAAACCTAAAGACAAATACACGACTAACAAAAATATGAACTAACCTGTATGTGATTCAGAAATTGTCAAGCCTGTTTGACTAACTTGAGAACATTGCCCAATGACGGTGATAATTGAGTTAGAAATGTGTTCCTATTTATTCCTAAACCTGTTACTTCATTTAATTGCAAGAGTTTTGTATGTCATTCTTTGGTTAAACAAACGCCACTCGTGTATTAACATAACTAAAAGTTAAATATTTTACACAACAGACAGGTTAACTTACAGTTACTAACGTCTGATAAAGGAAGCCTTGTTTGTTTCCCAGTTTGTTTCCCAGTATGCGTAGAAGAACCTATTACCGTTCAAACCAAATAATTAGAATGCATATTTTTTCATACATCTGTAAATCATTCTAACTGTATGATAACTACTTAGCATAAAGTATTTTAAAGGACAGTTTCATAAACCTGTTATGTTGATTTGTCTTGTGAGAGAAGTGTTGTATTTTGGAACACCACCATCAAGTGGATCATCTAATAACATAAGAACAAACAAATCAATATCTTGATTAACATGCAAAAAAACGAATAGATTATTTAATGTGAACAAAACTTACAATTGAGTATTTCAACAAGTGATACTGTTCTTTTTGGAGCCGGTGTACTTTTTTCTGATGTATGAACAGCTTGATTTGAATGTTGACGGCTCATGATGACATTGAAATAAGAGTTTTCATTTAAATGTAACGTGTTTTGATTCACAGCAACTTTCTTTTTATGCTTTCTTGATTTGATTTGATTGTTATCGTCTATGTTAATGGATTAGTGCAGACGAAGAGACATTTTTTGTGTTTATGATTCTGTGTAGTTGCATAAAACATTGAACAAACAATATTTATAAATGTTACATTTTAATATGCATGATTTTAGGGATTCTTATTTAATACTCATAAATTTATTTAATACTCATAAATCAGATGATTATATTTGTGGAAGTCATATTTATGGTAATTAGTAAAAATATCGTAACTGAAAATGGCACAATTAATAACAGATCAACACCAATTTAAATTCGAATCAAATACAATTAATGAGAGATTTCATTAACAAAGCTGAAAACATAAAATTTATTTCTCAAAAAACATAAGACAAACATTTTTTGAATAGTCCACCATGTATGTTTAATCATCACTGAAGCAGTTGATGTCAACATAGCAGCCAACGTCTAACTCAAGTCCCATTGCACGAAATTCCTGAATCATGGCATCGACCTTTAGAAACATCTCAATCACGCGGTTCAAGACCTCTTGGCAATCATTATGATCCCCAACATTCAGTTTTAGCCACTCAACCATAACAGAGGTGTCCAAATCAGCTGTAAAGAAAAAAATTGTGACGATCAACATACAAACTGGTTATACAAAACTATAACGGAACTATTTAGAACTGAAGTTATTTACCAATTCTAGTGGATTCAACTTTTTCTAAGACAGAAAAAAGGAATGAAATCGCATCATCAACCTTTTGTTTTATTTTTTGTGCGTGTTGTTGAGCCACACCATTTTTTGTACTGCCATTGACATCTCCTTGCTCATCCTACTGTTTATGTTGTTGTTCTTCATTTGGTTCGTCAGTTATTGGTTTGGACGAATGAAGAATGATTTCAGGTTTCAAATTAGCCACGATTAGTATATGTTATGATTTGGAGGTTTATGAAATTAGTGAATGAATATAGAATCAGATTTAGGGTTTCATAGACGAATACGTTTTTTTTTGTGTGTTATATGAGATTAACAAAGATTCTATATATAAGAGTGTTTAGGCCCTTTATTTACACTTTTAGTCATGAAAAAAATACAAATGTCATAAATGAGCCAATTATAATGAGTCTTTAAGTTAAACAAATATTACAAATATATAATTAAACGATTAACAAAAATGATAATTAAAACAATGTTTATTTATAGCTTAATAGGTTAAAAAACTTAAACGAACAAAAAAATGACCACCGAAACATAAAAATATAACATATACTTATTTAACGAAAAACCGTACTAAACCTGTTTTTGCAATATTTCAATTATCATCATCTTCATTGTCCGTACTATCATTATCAGGATCATACTCATCATCACTTGCATAGTTACCCGCAGGTTTGTAATCTTCGTCATCCGAAACATCGTTATTTGGATCATACTCTTCATCAGTATCATCCTTTGTTGCACCTTCGTCATCAATAAAATATAAATCATCAATAGTCTTCTCTGGAGAATCTTCAGTAACATCATCTGAATGTTCTAAATCAATGCCATTTTCTTCATTAGTTGCTTCATAAAGGACATCGTTAACAACACCTTGTGTCATGTTAATATCGGTGTCATTGTTAGGAATTTCCTCATCCGTGGTTTCGTCAATAAGATGTAAAGGTTCCGATTGTGTCATGTTAATAACGGTGTCACTGTTAGGAATGTCCCCATCCATGGTTTCGTCAATAAGATGTAAAGGTTCCGATGTACAGGGAAAAGTCCTTGCTTTTTTTGTTGAACGGGAACAGGAAAAAGATTCGTCCTCATCATTAACCTAAAAATGCAACATGAACAACCGTATAAATAAAATATCTTTAAATTATGTATACATAATCAATGAAAGAAATGAGTTGTCACTTTTTGTCATTTTTTCGTTATCAACGTTTTTGTTCTCTTTATCCAGTGGAACAACATCTTCGTCGTCAGAATCAGCAAGATGAATAACTTCTTCATCATCAACGGTTTGACCAACGACATTTTCACTCAGATCTTTCTAGGGCTGCAAAATTGTTTTCTCAACAAATATTAATTTAGACATCTAACATTAAACATATGTATAAAAAAAAATTTAAATGATATGTTATAGATGATTTTAACACTAATATCATCACTGATATCCTTGAAGGGTTGAAAACAAAAAAAAACAAAGTAGTTAAAAAATTGCTATCTTTCTGCGTATATAATATGTATAATTATTTAATCTAAATAATATGATAGTTATATTGTAAGACTAACATCATCATCATCATCATCGGATAGATCAATTACAACTTTATTGTCGGCGTTTGATGACTTGTTTTCTCCTGAATCCTTCATATTTAGAGTATATAAAATCCTACAACAAATAAAATTAACAAACATAATATGAAAATACTGATTGATAAAACATACATGAAAAATATAATAAGGACTTATGAAAGACACATTACTACCTTAGATGATGTGGTATAAGGTTTTTTATTGTAAGAAATAGTTTTTTGCATGTGTTTTTTAATATGAAAATCATTAGTTCTTATAGGAATGAGAAAATTTTTCTAAACATGTACTTGATCTTCAAAATAAAAGTATTTTTAATAAAAATAATACTTGTTGAATGTAATAAACATGTTTTTAACAAACAATGCTTTTAGGTGACAACAAAATCACCTAAATAATTGATGATTATGAAAAAAAAACAAAACATACACATTCCATAATGCATGCAAAAACTATACAAAATATATAAAGTACATAATGCATGCAACAAACATATGCATCTTGTTAAACTTCTCATTAAACATTGATAATATTTACCAAATAAATGATCTATTTTATTAATTTTCCAATTTAATTAAAAAAATATAGGCTATAGGTGGGAAACGTATAACCATAATAATTATGGTATCTCACTTACCAAAATACTCCATCCATATCAAAATTATAAAAAACATAACTAGCACAAACCGGATGATCATTAACAAAAATAGTTTCCGAGACTCGCTTGTTCTTATCTACAACTCAAGGTAAACTCGTTACCTTTTTCGATTAATTTTCATATTCAATTGATCATCTAGATGTCGCATGCATCATCTTATACAAATGAACAGTGCAATAAATTTAATTTGTATGTTTTGAGATGTGTGTAAAGAGATTGAATGTTATTTATTGTATTATCTGTTATTAGTGATTGAAATCATACGATTATCAGTTGACATTACCCAAAGATATAGGTCATCCCTTTTAGATTAAGATTAGCAGATAATATGATTCATGTACAAATTAATGCAACAGTTATTGGAAGGGATCATTGATTTGACTAAGGTTTATGTAACTTTAAATCAAGATGTTAATAGTTTGATTATCAAGTGTCCTAATTAGTTTCCCATTTTTTATGATCCGCATGTCTTTTTATCCGTACAGTAACTTAAATTTAAAGTGGATGATGATGAACTGAAAGTTATATAAATCATAGTAGATGATATTCAGGTTGCAAACCTAAAAAACGTTTTGAATGGATTATGGCATTTTATTGATTACAACATGGATCATAGCTTGTCTGTTTAAACATTTTCCTTTGTGTTTTAAACCATTAAAAAGTGAACTGATATAATGATGCATAAAAAATACCATATCAGTCCATATGGTATGTCCTTCAAACATTGGTAAATCACCATTATTAGCCATTTCCATTTATAAAGTAAATAAAACTAACTAAGATTATATTCAGGTTGAAAACCTGAAAAACTTTTTGAATGGATTATGGCATTTTATTGATTACAACATGGATCATAGCTTGTCTGTTTAAATATTGGCTATTGTGTTTAAAAACTTTAAAAAGTGAACTGATATAATGATGCATAGAAAATACCATATCAGTCCATATGGTATGTCCTTCGAAGTTTGGTAAATCACCATTATTAGCAATTTTCCATTTTGAAAGTAAATAAAAGTAACTAAAAGTATTCCATATGATTCAGTGATAAAAAGTGTTTAACGCGTTTATAGTACATGCCTTATAAAAAACTGCAACTTCTATATTCAGCTATTTAATTTGTTTCAGGCTATCATGGATGATGAATTTATTTTCCCAATGTGCATTGAAGAATACAAAAGCTTTTTGGTGCGTATTGTTACGTTTTCATTAAACACGTGTTAGTTATTTACTAACAACAGATTGTTTTACATAGTAGTAACATGAGACATCTATGTTGTAGGTATTACCAAAAGTATTCAAAGTCAGGTTCTTCAATGCTCAGCCATACATTCTTGTTAACGGACCAAACAGGTATCGTTACGTATGCTTAATAAGAAGTGATAAAACAAAGCTGCATTTGTATGGGGACGAATGGGAAGCATTTGAAAAAGATAATTTGGATGATAATGTGCGTATGCTTCACTTTATTAAATAAGGGGATGACTTGTTTTACGTAACAGGATATGTAAATGGCGGATGTGAAGCCAAAGGTTATGATCGGCGTGCTGTGGGGAACCGAGTTGTGAGATGTCTTGTAAGGTTTACGCGCGGAGGGCAGGTACACATTATATAATATGCAGATTTTGTTTACAATGATGGTTGAACTGAAAACCTTTAGTGGAAAGAATCAAACAAATGCTTCTTTTTTTGACAGGTTCTTCCGGGAGATTTTTGCAAGACATTTGGAAGACCAGATTTAAGGTGTACGTCAACCACACAAGGTACAAACTTAACCATGAGATGATTCAAACAGACCCAAATAGTGTTGTACGATCAAACTTCCTATTCGGGACCATGTGGGATAGGCTCGGTGCTGACCTAAAAATTCAGGAAGGACAGAATCTGGTTTTTACAAACATGGGTAACTATGGGTTACATATGTCTGTCTTTAAGCACAATGGGATAGCAAAGTTTAATGCTCATATCTACCCAACAATGTTGAGGCTTCCGGTTTGTGAGATACCACTTTATGCTTCTAAGGGTATGTACATTGTTTTTGTACTAAAGTTTTTACAAATATAGTTGGATACTTGTGGTAATAGCTACATGTACATATCATGACTGATAAAAGAGCAAGGCATTTCTGTGGATGGGAAGGAGATACTACTCACAAAAATGAAGTTAACGTTGTCTACATTGAGCTCAATGCACCTGTGTATGACCTTTCTCAATTGGTGACCATCAAAGTTCAACTTTAGTAAATCTAATGTAGGCAGTAGTGTAAGAATATATATAGAGGTTTAATTCTTTTTAAATCGAATGTATGTAGTAGTAAATTGAATGTAGGTAGTAGTGTTAACTGATAATGTGTATTTAATATATGCCTTAATCAGGCATTGCCGGATGATTTCTGCGCAACACATATGATGCATACATACACCAGAGCGCTTCTTGTTCATGATGATGTAAGGTTCCTTATGAAACTAAGAACGATTCTGGACCGCCTTCGTCCAGAAAGATTGTGCCACGTCAAAATGGCTGGGAAGTGGAGGGTATTTGGAGAAACTTGCGGTTTTAAGACACCCAAAATGATGCGAATGAAGGTAATAGAGGCGGTGGAAGGTGAAAACATGCAGGTTCTCTTATTCCAAGTATGTTAAATCACACTTGTGATTGCTGGTCACATTTGTATGTCTTTTGCTGCTGAACACTTCTACGGATTACTTGTTCTGTTTATTTGTCTGTGATGATTGTGTTTAGACTTGGTTTAAATGTTTGTTCTTAGGTTTCGGTCAAAACTTTGGTTGTTATGTTCACTGTTAGCATGGTTCTTTTGGTAACTTTGAATACTTATCATTTGGATGTTTGTGTTTTAATGTATGGAATGCTAAACTTGTGTCATAATGTGTTAGCAGATTGTACCCAATTATGTAATTACCTAATTTGTGTCTAAATGACTGCAATTATAAAAGTTGGGCCGTATATACAAATATATCATTAGTCTTGTGTAGGTCATAATGACCAATATTGGGCTTTCCATTATTAAACTTCTACATAATTTTGGGCTTTATATTATTGGCTTTAAAACTGGGCTTTCATATATATATGTAATTGTGGTTTTAATATACATAACATTTGGGCTTTCATCTAAAATATATATCTTTCAAAAACATTAAAGAAAAATTAAAATGTTTTGATTTGGCTGGATTCATATGTTTGTATACATTTTTTGTAATCGGTAACACATTGAAATAACATTTAAACTTAACAAAATAATGAAATCTTGGTGATTTGACGCCATCATATGCCAATTAAAGCTCATCGTAATCATAAACCTCTATTTAACCGTCATCATCAACACCTCTTATTCATGTTGTACTTCGTACGAAGAAATAATTGTTCAACAAAACTTAGGTATACTAACTTAAGGAATACAAACAATGTGAAAAGTGTGTTATTAAATTCGTGTTTGAAATAGTATAACGACATCTTATTAAACCAATGTTTACAAACAAACAATATATAACACTTGTACATGTATTTACATGATTATTTGAATGATAAAAACGCGTCATTCTCTTGATCAAAAAAGTTATGATGAACCTCTATCAAAAATCATTGTCTTGAACAAGCTCTGCTTAAAAACTGTTGTTCCGACGGCTTGACAGACTTCTTCTTACATGTTTTGCATCTGAGATACCACCAGCCTTCCTCTTCGTGAATGGCTATTATAGTTCCAATTATGATGCTGGAAACACCCTAAGAAAAATAAATGAAAACATGGTTATAATCTTTTGCACTTATTTATAATAAACAAATTTTTTAGATAACTTTATAATTTATTACATGTTCGACATCCAACAGCTCAGTGATATTTCTAGGAGGGAATCCAGTGACGAAAACATCATTTGTAGAATTCTTTGAAGCAGCGGAGATATGGGTAACCGTATTTTCAGATTCATCTTTGTTGTCATTAGAAAACAACCTGTAATCGGATCCCAAAAAATATATGAATACATGAAACTGCAACACGGACGCATATACATACAAAACAAAGACTTTTAAAAAACTTTAAAAATACCTTCCACAGTATTCTTTAACGTCAGCAAAGTTCGCATCAGTAATTGGTTCAGAACAGTCGAACAGGAACAACTTAGTTGAATGGTATCCATTCTGAACGCACATATGACCTATAATTTGAGTATAAAATCATAATAAGTATAATTTTACGCACCTAAATAAACATACAACGTATTATTTAACATAAAATGTTAACTTTTATGTTACTTACCATCCCTTGTTTTCATCATGGCCAATTGAACGACCATCACAATCTTAGCATGGATAGAGCATTTGTTCAAGAAGTCACTCAATTGTTGAGCATATTCTCCCCACATGGTAGCACGCAGTTCATTACCTCTAAATCATAGAAGAAGTGAAAAAAATTAAACCTCTAATAACATTAGTTTTATTCAGCCTAAATATGTTATTATTACTTACTCTGCATCGACTAACATGGATGTTTTCTTCTTCCCTTGCATGGCAAGAAGCCATATTTGTCTTATTTGAAAATTTGGGGTTGTGAGGCGTATGTGAAACGTGACTCTGGAGATAAACTCCAACAACGCTCAGTAAAATATATCTTTGTAGGTTACCCTAAGGAAACTATGGGTTACTACTTTTATTATCCGGCTGAGAACAAAGTAGTTGTGGCTCGTTACCTTATATATCTCTTGGTATGGTTAGATATTGTTGCTGGTGTTGAGTGTTTTAGTCCAATTTTTATCTATATAATTTGGGCATTCGCTTTGGTACCATCTAAACTGCGTGCTTTATCTGTTTTTCTACTTATTTGCTTGTATTGCACATAGCAAAATTTATCAACTGGCCCATCATTGTCTGCATTTCAGGAAGATTATAAATTTGAGCAAGCCTTGAAAATAAGAAACCCACAAAATATGCTTGCTTTAAACGAATGGGTTATATAAGAAACTATACTTGATAGAGTAGATGAAATGATTTTGACCTCTGCTATATGGGTAAATTACATACTCAAATAAATAGAATCAGAAAGCTATAGTTAAGAGACTATGTTTCAGTTAGATGATTGACGATGGTGCAGGTATGACTACTTGATATGGTTGTAGGATTTAGGAAGTGGAGTTGTTTCGGGTATTGATGAATTATTAATGATTAGTTGTTTCTTGTGCTGAATAACATTTGAAACACTGATCTTGTGCTTAATCATTTGAGTTAGAAAATGCGTCTCCTGGTGTGGTTTCTTGTGCTGGTCTTCTTGTTTTGGTGGCTCACGAGAGTGTGGATTTTAGTCCATAGGAATAGTAAGCCAACGAAAACAACTAGTTCACTATTTGTTCCGTTAAGTTTGTTACTTCTTTCGCTTATTTGACTTGTATCATCTCGATTTCTTAGGTATTTTACGAAATAACTCCAACTTGTATTATTATTATAAAACCATGTATTACATCATTCAATCTGAGCTAGCTATAAACGGTGTCGTTCCTATCGTTATACAAGTGCAATTACTGAATGTGTTGTATCAATTTGCACGCTTCCCAGCAGGACATTTTGTGATGGCGGTTTACTTCTGAACTTGAAGGTTTATGACTCAAATCCAAGCAAAAAGAAACTGCTGTAAGTTATTAAAGTTTTCTCATATATGGAAAACAGCATAATAAAAAGTCTATGATAGCTATGAAAGCTCATTCCGGTGTGCTACTTAGACAGCTTTCGGTCTCAATTGCATTGCTTCTAGGCTCACTTCATTGAACTTGAGCTATGCCCATACACTTCAAAGCCCTTATATCACCAATTCACTACAAATGTGTTTATATGACTTATGTTTGTACTATATTATGGGTCAGTTCTAACAAATTTTTTAAATATATTTTTGTGTAGGAATCTTAAAGGAAAGTGATTTTAGAACTGGTTTGTTTACGTCTCCAGATCTGATTGATGTGAAAGAAAATCTCTCTTAATTGGTAAGTTTTTAATCAAATTGTTATCTCTCCTTGATTTGGACATCGCAAGAAACGTTAAGTATGTTTGTTTATCATTTGCAGGTGGTTGATGCGGTGTTTTGTTGGTTACTGATGCGGTTTATAGCGCGTGTTAGGATGGGCAAAGTTAAGACTTGGTATCTATTCTTCATATGGGTTATTACCATCAGAGATGTATCTAAGATGTGTGCATTATCTATGTAATACATGAACACTATGGAATGGTCGGTTGCCATTTCCCAAGTGTTTGTTTTCTAGAATTCGCTTCCTTTTTATGAAATGCTCTAAATAGTGTACTCCTTTAATAAGTAAAAAACTGTTAACACATGTTTATTGTTTTGGTTTCCTTAACTTGCAGGGCTAGCTAACAAGAGGAACAAGAAGATGGTTAGCATTCAAGTTATAATAGTTATGTCTGATATGATTGAGTCTTAGCGATTTAGATACATTATCGGGTTAAGATATGTCTGATATGATTCAAGTTATAATATTTTGTAATCTTCGTTTGCAACTTGTTATAAATGATCTTTTGTGATTTTCATTTGTAACGGCTTATAGCAGATGTTTGAGATTGCCTATTTAGCTCATAGTGACTGTTTGGGAATGCTTAACTAAATTGCTGCTATATTTGCAGTTATTTGATATAGCAATCCCA
The DNA here is from genome assembly GCA_025667525.1 of Glebionis coronaria. Classification (NCBI taxonomy): domain Eukaryota; kingdom Viridiplantae; phylum Streptophyta; class Magnoliopsida; order Asterales; family Asteraceae; genus Glebionis; species Glebionis coronaria. Next base: position 601,784,224 of record CM046880.1, read on the forward strand.
AACAGCCCATATTTTTTTTATATAAAAAAACAACATAAAGACCGGTTTATATGATTCCCACCGGTTCTAAAAGTAATCTTTTTGACCGGTGCCTACACCGGTCTAAAAACTCAACGTTTAGACCGGTGCCTAGACCGGTCTTTATGTTGAAAAGCTTTTGGACCTCCCCTGATACAGACCTGCTGACTGGTATATATTTACCTAACGATTGTATTGGTGCGAAGAACGTGTAGTTTGCTACTAATGCCCTATTAGTTCAAAGATGATTATTTCTCCCTGACTAATGTATACTCCGTATGCTGTTAGATTTGCTGATATGCATTTTAGCATATAACCTCAAGCACTGCCAAGTTCTAAGAAATTTTTCAATAAATAGTTAGGATTGGCTACTAGATTCTAGTAGTTAATTAGAGGTCAAAATAATGTGTATAGCAGTTTTGACTTTTGATAATCAATGCCAGACAGTCTCAAAACTATTCATCTCTGAAAAAATACAGTGCTTTATTCTGCCATGCTTTTAGGATAGGATTAAAATCAAACGTTTGAGATTTTGAATTGCTGTTATCAACAAATGTGAAAATACCCATCAAGAACAATTGTTGCTCAAAAGTGGATATGTGCAAACATCACTATTATGAAAATTCAAAAAGACAAGCTCAAATTATCAAAACAATAGATATATATAAATCCATAACTAATTTTAAAACTAAACCGATATATGTCAAACATAACGTAGAAGCAAAATATACTTCAAAAGACAGAGAAATCTAGAACCAAAGATATCATGTCCAATCTAATAGCCTCCACCATAATAGCCTCCGTTATCATAATAGCCTCCACCATAATAGCCTCCACCATAATTGCCTCCACCATAATAGCCTCCATGAGGTTGGTAAAAGCCTCCATGAGGTTGGTAAAAGCCTCCATGAGGTTGGTAAAAGCCCCCTGCTGCGTTTGCATTATTAGTCGGCGGATTTGCACTAGTTGAGGGACTTGTTGAGGGACTTTTAGATGGGGGCTTACAATCCAAGTGGGATTCACATCCAATGTGAAATGGACCTACCTCTAGTTCTCCCCTCTTTATATATTTTGTCAGACGATGCAAAAATTTCCGGTGATCAATGCAACCTGAAACCTGTATATTCCCCTGGTCATCCCAAGCGCACTTTTTTACCCCATCCACACTTTCCCCATGCTCATCTACACACCAACAATGAAATTGTATGATTAATCTTACAGAACACAAAAATATATAAAGTATAAACTGATAATATAGATCACGAAAGCATACTTTCAAAACCAGACATTTCATTCAGTAATTTATTCAGTTTGGCTGGCCATGCCTTCTCGGTGTTGGCTTTCAAAGTAACATGCTGTGATAAGAGACAGAATATATATTAGGAAATATGGAGACAACAAAAGTATTTAGAGTTAATTGTCTGCAAATGTATCAAATGGTAAGATGAATACATTAAGACAATTAACCCAAAGTATATACATAAGATGTTTTCAACAAACCATTGGAAGAGGCTTCTTTTTTGGAGTTTGGGACTCGGATTTTTTTGAACAAGCTTTTTTGACAAATCTTCTTGAGAAACGACAAACCCCTTTTAAAACCTTTAACCCCTTTTTTGAAGCTTTGGGGATCCACTTCTTTGAACAAGCTGTGACACTGCTCGAGAAATCCTTAACCTTATTTAAATACCCCATGAAACCCGCTTATCTCAGTAGCTGTAGCTCTCGATCTCTTCTTTTCCAAATAAGTCTCCTATAATTTCCACAAAATATACACTAATCATATTCAGACAAAATCAAACACTCCATAGAGGTATACAAATGGTACCATGGCCATATACACATATAAATACTTCCATGACTAAACAAGATCTTTCTGCCACTCCCACATATTTAGAAAACAACTCTTACTAACAATTTTATGGAAGTCAATACGAATATGATACTCGCAGGTGATAATATAAAAAACCAGCACAGCACACAGTAGCGGCGCACTCTGGTTTACAAATTATAATTACTAATTAACCAAGTAGTAGCAGCTCATGAAACAATTAACTATGGCCAAGACACGCTCTAGTTTTGCTACTTATTCAGCAATGTTCAATATAAGCTTCTCAAGTGCTGTACCGAAAATTTTCAGAAACATAGTAATAGCAACCACCTTGTTTGTAATTTTCTTGAAGTTAAAAAGTGCTATTTAGAGAAGCAAACATACTGTTCCTAGCTAGCTTATTGAACAATTAAGGTCAAATTATTGTAAGACAGTAAAGTTATTATGATGAATTGTAAATAAAAAAGAGGAGCAGGTAAACGTTTATAAAAGACCAAAGAGCAATCAAACAGCAAACAGAACAAAGAGAGAAAAACTAACCCGTGGCACACCACAATACGTTTGAATCCAGGAAAAAAATTAGAACCCGTGGCACAGCAAATCGGAAGTCGAGTTTGAGTAACGAACGAGAAAATAATGAATGATAATGTAAGGGTACGATTCATTATATAGGGATTACAAACACTATTCTAGAACACGGGCTTCAGCCCAATACATAATAATAACCATAAATAAATAATGTCCTTTTATACATGCAAAATTATGGATCGGTGTGTCTAATCTTTAGCCTAAGTTTGCTATGCTGAATGTTGTATTTCAGCCATTCCAAATTAATTATTCTTATTTAACTTTTTAATATATTTTTTCTCAATCTTGATTTTTAACTAGGTAAGGTGCCGGGACTTCGCTGCGAGTGTTTTGATTTCATTAGTTGCGGCGTATGTATGGTATGGTAGAAACGTGAACCGACAATTAGATGACATATGGACAATCAGTACCATCTAAGAGCGTATCTGTTAACTCCATCAATTATAAATTTTTGGTTAGAGATGTACATCTGGAATGTTTAGTTCTTTACAGCCTGGGATTCAAATTTTACAGTTTGAACCTTATGTTGTAAGAAAGGAACAATGCATTTTCCCAATAGCAAAAGACTTGGTGTTTGACAATACCAACAAACATATAAGATAAACTAGCATAGTACTTATACGGTGATAATTTTTTAGGCGAACAAAGTTTAGTCTGCTGCCCATTAAGTTTATATTCACATTAATGTTAATGTTGTAAAAAATCGAATTAAAATAAACACCACTAAAAATGAAAAACATATCAAAATGGATATTGAGAGCATAAAATTTTTAAAACATAGCTTAAGTTGAAACTCTGAAAGCATGATCAAAGCTAAGCGGTTTCAAGTTTGGTTCCTACTAGGTGCACTTGGGTGTCTTGTTTATTTCAGGTTTTGGTTATATTTTCCTATGATTCCCCAAATTATATGTAAACAAAAGTCTAACAAAAGTCTAAAAAAAGAGAACCGATTCTCTTTTAAGAATGTTGACTAAGAAGTAGAGATTCAGAGATGCTTGATCTCGTCAGTAACTCTTCCGATGTATGTTTTTACCCTTTTTTACTTTTTGTACTGTTTGATCTGCTTGTTTATGCTTATAATATGATTTTTAGCTTACTTTGTTACTTTATATATGGGCTTATTCGATTTCCCCTTATATTTTGTAAGCCTCAGTTTTCTGGCTTTTAAGGGCTTATATGAATTTCATATCGTAATAGACTTATATAAGCCCACAAGTCTAGAAATAAGCCGGAAATTTGAGGCTAATGTAAGATAAGCCGAAATCATATAAGCTCATAACTGTGTTAGTTTGAGCTTGTTCTAAAACCTTTAGGCTCGCTAACTGCTATGCCTATGCCAACTTTTTCGTTTGTATTATAGAAAAAGAGAAGTTTTGTTTTCAGTCAGAGGCATATTAAAGCTACATGGAAGCTAATTTATATATTAGTATGGATCTCTAAATTCACAAAGTACTTGAACAATGAATCGTTGTTGTTTAACAAGTTTCTTTTTTGTAGGATGTGACCAAACACAGTTGGGATTTGGGAATGTGAACCAGGTAATGTAATCATATTACAACGAAACTTACAGGTTTGGAACTTTATTGGGAACTTATTTTTATTGCTTTAAAGTTTGGAACATTATTGGTATTGTGTAATAGGAGTAATATGACCTTATATAGCTATTATGATAATTTTATGCATTTATGATTTTTACAAGCGTAGTTTACCGTCCCTCATGTCTTGGCTGGGCATGGACACCCCTATTGTGGTTGAAGCCATACTGAGACTTGGTTAACGCTTTCTTATTCGCAGATCCGAGCTTCACTTAAAGCAGTATATTTTCAGCTAACAGACCCAAGCAACCATAAAATTGCAGTTGTAGCAACTATAACCAATAAGTTGCAATACACTGACCCAAACACCCCGTAAAAGCTTATGCATTGGATAAACTTAAAAGTCAACCTTCTGGTTAGAATTCTCTCCCATGCTATGTAGTTATGCATTACTTCTTGCTACAGAACCAACATATATGAGCATTGGCTGATGCTAAAACAAATATACTTCCGGTCATTTATGATTGTAGCATCTAAGGGTGTGTTTGGAAACATTTTAAAAGTGATCACAAATAATTTCTTAAAGACAATATTCGGATTAGAGGAGCACGAGGTTTAATATTTGATGCACATGTTCTACGTTTCACTGTATTGTACTTTGTAGGCAGACAGGACAGAGTCAATTACCATGTTGCTCTTTTTTTAGAAAACTTTCTCTAAGCCAAATCCGTTACCAGTCTGCCCATTTACCCTACTCTAATAGTCTAATATACATGCTTTATATGATAAATTTTACATGTGATTGCCTGATATATGCGTGAATAGTGACAGGGTTCGAAAGTACATGGGTGGAAGCTTATAATACATAATCTTCCTTTTAAGGTGAGTATAGTGCTTGCCCAGTTATGATGTTAACTCTATGTTAACCTATATCTATATAAGAGATGATATTTATCTCAAACGGTTACTTGAGAAAGGCAGATAAATTAACTATTTTACAAAGAAATTAGAATCAGGTATATTTTGGAGACCGTAGTTCTGTATGACATTTTCACCGGAATGATGAGCGTAAACAATGAGATTCAAGTACAAGGGGTTGAAAAATATAATCACACTTGAATAAAACATTAGTGGTAATAGTAAAAACCGTTTTACCTTCAAGATTCAGGTTTCTCAAATTCTTTTTTGGAAATGGAGCATTCTCATAATTCTAAACAGGTCTGCTGCATATATGCTTGGCCAACATAATTAATATTTGCAATATATATCTACAAATAACATTGTCATATACAAAAAAATGAAATCCTTTTCAGAACTGAAGTTTACAATGATCCTGTTTTAGACAGAATCTTGGTCAAAAGTTACTGCATCAAATTTAACATTTAACTCGATAGAGTTGAAAGTGCAATTATGACTACTTTGCTACTAAAATTGCAAAAAAATCCAATCTTACAGGTAAATTGAACACTCATGTAAAAGAGCATACCAAGAGGATATCGGCTATGTGCTATGCAGATTTTCTTGTACCTGGAAAACTTTTTGAGTGGCTCTGCTCTTTAATGGATGCCTATGATTTCATTATCTTGATCTTGCCTCAGCAATATATTCTAGGCATGCTAAAAACAGTTTTGCCCAGGTATGATAAATTTATATACTATGGTCATTGCTTGCAAAAACTCACCTTTACCCATATGAGTTAATCTATGTCTCTGATGGGTCAGGTGCGTCCTCCTGGTCATCATGATGGTGCGTCCTCCTGGTCTGCCTGCACAACAATGCAGCAGTTGGTACACTATCAAGGTTATCAGCAACGAATCCCTGAATCAAGTTCCTAAACGAGATCCCAAGATCTACCACTTATGGCATATCTGATGAAGAACTTGATCAGGTCAAGTGTGATGTTATATAATATATAAATTTTAAACGGATGGTATGCACATCTAAAGGTTGAAGAGAGGTTTCACATGAGACTATTGTGGTCATATTATAGTGCAATTAAAATACCATCTAGGGATCGTATACATAGAATTTTTTACTCTACGTCAGTAGCGTTATGAAAATATGTGAGGATTTAGTAGAGGTCTAGCAATAGTTCCCTGAAATAACAAAAAACGTCACACAGTTTAGTAACAGGAGTAGAGTATATATATGTTGAACCTGATCATTCCCTTATATAGGAATGTCTGCAAAAGTAGTAAATATGTTTCTTGTATCATTCAGGTCACTAATAGTCATTTCTAGCAACTTTCTATTATATTTGCACTATTTTGTGTTATTTCGCTCACTTTCCTTTTTTTCCAACAAGATCTTTTGAAATAATGAAAGAAGAAGCGGTTGTAACAACTGCTTTTACATTGGCAAGAATACTATCAAATATTAATGTATCGAGAGGTGGTCCTACAAGCTTAGTTATGTATGACATAGACGTTTTGAAGAAATTTGCTTTGTTGGAGGTACTCGGCCTTTAAGAAACAAGTATCTCAGAAGTAGATGTTGAAATTGCTGGTTGTTATTGCCCCATGCTAAGAATACTAAAAGTGAATACATACTCGAGTGAAAGGTGTGACGATTTGGCTATAGCAATTGGAAAATCTTACATGAGTTAAGCCACCTTGAACTTATGGATGCTTCGCAGGTTGTTTTCCTGATTGAAAATGCTTCATGTTTTTGTGTAGCTTTAAAGGTGCATACATACGAAATTTATTCCTAGATGGTACTTCATTGTAGTAGTTTACTATTAGTTCACTAGATGGTATTTTAGTTCCTTAATGTATGAGTTCAGTTTGTATAAGTTTTAGGGAATGCTATTCAATCTGTGTTTCCGCCTAAGCAAAATAGTTATAAAATATTGAAGGTTTCAAAAGTACTTAATATTAGTATCTATTTCTGAGTAGAAGCACAAGCAAAAAACATAATCAATCCCACTCACTTAATATTATGAAAGTCAATTACAATAGCAAAATGGCAACATTTTATTGATCTATCAATATACAAAACGGACCAGCCGCACAAACATGTACTGTATAACAACTATCAATGTCTCACGTGACAAAAACATGTATTCAAGTAAAATAAGGAACGTCAGAGAACTCAATTAAAACTTTTGAAATACTAATAGAAAAATGCAAAACGTTAGAACACATACTTAACATTAAAGAATATGTGCGACTTAACAATGACATTTCATAACAAACATTTAATAGTTACTAGCATGGTACCCGCGCAATGCAACGACGGGTAATAAGTGACTATTTTTTATCAATCGATTTAACATTAAAATGTAAAAAAACTGAATTAAAATAAAATCACTAAAAATGAGGAAAAAAACAAAAACTTTGTAAATATATCAAATGTTGAATTACAGAGAACAAAATTTTATAAAAATATGGTGAAATTAGATTATGAAAAAAATAAACGAGTTAAAAGATATTTCAATTTAAAAATAAAAATTGTTTTTTAATAAGTTGTTAAAAACTTGTTACAAAAGTTTGTTAGAAAAAAATGGATGGTCAAGATTTGAAGTTAGGTTTGGATTAAAAATGATCTAATGGTTAAGTTATTAATATGTTTATCTTAATTTTTGGTTTGTAGTTAGGTTTGGAGTTAGGATATGTATGTGCACCCTTTATAAATAGTATAGATATAGATATAGATATAGATAATGTATTGCACCTCCAAGGCTCCAAACGCCCTGTAAAATGATGTTTTTATCTTTACCCAGTGATGAAGTAGTAAAAGTGTTTACGCCATTATTCTGCAGGCGGATTTTGAAGAAATTGAAGACTGTGTCAAATCCTTTTCGACACATGTGAAGGCAAATTATTTAATTTATACTCCTTTTCGATCCATGTACGTTTGATAGGGAGACAGAAAAAAGAATCAGTACACATTTAACAGAATACAATATGCATTTAACAGAATACATTCTTGGAATGAAAACAGAAACAGATCTCATGTTAGTATTGCTTTGAAATTTTGACAACCATCTTGAACATACAATTCATTTACATGGTGATCATGTAAATCGTTAGTATGGCTCATCATAAATTGATTAATCCCTTATTGCTTAAATGAAATTTGAATTTGTTATATTCTTAAGATGTTTATGAATCCTCTTAGCATGTAAGTTGCTTATAAGAACATAAAATAAAGACATAGATATGAGTCTAAAAAATAATTTATGTGTCAAACTTAATTAGACATATATTGTAAAATAATTTAAATTATTCATATACTGTTTCATTACAATCTAAAACTAATGCATAGTATAAAATAAAATAATCATTACTAATCATCTATCGATTGCAATTTTTAGTTAACTTTTATATTATCTTCAAGTACACCAACATTGCAAAATTCACTTGATCAACTTGTGTGATATGTAAAACATAAAGCTCTCATTTAACCTTTGCATATGCGAGGAATGAAATTCGCATGACGCACACTAAATTAAATAATATAAAAAATAAAGTAAGCTAAACATGACAAGACAAGAGACGGTCTTCTTTTTTAATATATTTAGAGTCTGTTTGGTTCGTAGATGAGTTTAGGATTATGATTAGATTTGCATCATATTTATATTTATACTTATTTTGAATTTGATATAGGAATTAGAGTATATGTTATTAAATATATTAATGATACTTTGATGTAAAATAAAATATATATTTTATATTAAAACAGAATTTAAGATAATCTTTAAATTATAAAAAATAAAGACAAAACTAAAAAAGTGAGTTTCTCATCATCACTACGATTGATGTTTTAATGTATATATCATCACTACGATTGAAAAGTGAGTTGTAGAAAAAAACTAACGTGACGCTGATGTGGAGGTAAGTTTACCACCACCACTCCCTTCAGCCGAACAACCTAACAACGAAGAATTGGGTTTAACGCATAAAGAAAAAGATAATTTATTTTCTGTCACCAAGACTTCAACATGGAACTTTCCGTTTCCTGCCTTATAAGATAAATAAACGTTTGTGGATAAAGCACGTCCGATGGCCAAAAGATTCACATAGAACAAAACACGTATGTTGCTCGACCAAGGCTCAAACATATCTAATATTAGTTTCCTTTTAGTTCCAAATGATTAATGTTGGATGGTTGTTGAAACTTATGATGAATTGCTTAGCATTCAAGTTTGGTTGTTACTATCTAACTCAGGAAAAATATTATATTAATACATTCAGTGAATCCAACGGTATTTCTACAGTAGCATTACTTTTTTTACATCTTATGGGGAGGTGTACGAGAGTTTTGCTGTTGTGGGTCACAAGAAAACCTTTTGAGAGGCATCTATAATTATGGCTTCATACCTTTTTTCTTTATCACATGATTATTAAATATTATTCGGTCCATATGGGTTTCAAAAACCGGTGAAAGTACTTATGTGAGTTAGCTATCACTTATGGCATGAAATTAACTTGTAGCTTGGAGGTTCTGAAAATTTGAATGACGTCATTTGTATAAATTACAAAAGCAGTTGTCTGATTGTGTTTCTAAGGAAGTGACTGAGTACCTAAGTAATTGAAGTACCTACCAACTACTGTCAACAACATGATTTTTAATGTTCCTTAATGTTGCATTAACAAATAAGACATTGGTTCATTGTGTTAACAAATATGTTATTTGATTAGATATCAGAAAAATATAAGAGATCAATACTAACCTATATGTTAAGATACATTCTTACTCAAAGTTTAGTGTATCTTAAATGTTTAGACGGACTTTTTAGGTTAAACCTATTCAAATATAGGTTCTTTACCAAATAGTTTTTGTATTTGATTGTTACTTTACACACTCATATCGTAAATGAAATACTTTCAGATAATATGATTGATCAGTTGGAAAGATTGAGAATCGAGTATGCAACTACTTATCTGAAGTATCAGGCCAATCAAAACCTACTACAGATATGATACAACAAAAAAATATTGAGGAGAACAAGAAGGTTGGTTTAGCCGTGATTCCAGATGATTTTATTTTCCCGGTATCTCTTGCGCTCATGAAGGATCTTATAATTATGGCCAACGGATAGGTATGTTGTATTCAGTACAATAGGAGTGTTTGGATATGTCTTTTTAAGGTCAACAATTGTATTGTTTGGAATATCATCGCAGGTGCGAATGAAGTTTCTTATAGAGTTAATACCTAAAAGTGTGTGTATTACCATTAACTTCCGGTTTATGTTATTCACGACACACAAACATAATAATTAAACTCATATTAATAGAAAACATTGATGTATTTTTATAATTACTTAATCTTAATGTAGATTACAATATATTAGTTCTAACAGAAATCCTGGTTATGTCAATTTCAATAATCAATTAATAATACCGTATTAAGAGGTCAATTAACCTTAATCTCCAAATCAATGAATTTAACCAAACCACGTCTGTTGGTGGCCCAAAGCATAAAAACATCACACACATTGCCAACAAACATAAAAAAACACAAAATTAATTTTAGACTTCTTTTAAAAATTACAGATTGTTTAACAAATTATATTATTCGAACTTCACAATATAAATTTTAAAATTCGGATTAAATTTAAAATTAATTAAAAAACTATTTTTAACATAAATTTAACGTTACTTAAACATAAACTATAACTAAAAATATACCAAAGATTAAATTAAAAATACAATAACTTAAAAACGCACAAACAATTAACCCTCCAAAACAACAACTAATATATATATATATATGTATATATATATATATATATATATATATATATATATATATATATATATATATATATATATATATATATATATATATATATATATATATATATATATATATATATATATATATATATATATATATATATATATATATAGATTTTAGTTAAAGTAGTGTAGTATCTTATAATTGTTAAAATAAAAAGTGTTTTGAACCTTTAGATCTACTAGATTAATTAGATGACATCAATCTCATTAAAAGAAGATTAAACTTTTAATTAATTGCATTTTTATGTAGGTTATGACATTTATGAAAAAATTAGTCTCATTGCTTAAATTTAACTATATTTATTACCCTTATTAATTATATGAATTTGAAACGCATGATATTAATTGAAAAAAAACACTATCAATTTTTTTCAAAAGTAACTACTACGTATATTTTACTTATGTACTAGCAACAATTTTATAGTTTTAGTTTTTTATGTTGTTTCACATTTTAATTTATACTATTTTAGACACTTTATTTTGTGTATATTATATTAATTTAATTAATTTATAGTTATGGATATCAACTGGTACATGATGATTTTTTATTGGTTAGTTAGTGTACGAGTTAAATGTCATATATGTAGCATCATGTTTGTAATTTTAGATGTGACGAAAATTGTATCTATTTTTTGTATGAGTTGATAGACATGTATCATCATTTTCTTGTTGACGTATCGTATTATTATATTGTAAAATACTGAATATTTAGTTGTGTAGACTTGTAAAGATTATTATTTAGACATAATGTAGCAAAAATTTGGTATGTATCAATTCTACCTAATATAAAGAATAAAAATTTAAAAAAAGAATAAATATAAAGATGTATCAAGAAAACGTTATTTATCAAAAAGTTTGGTTAAATGAAAATTAAATATTGTTTAAAAGAATAAATAATATTGTTTAAATGATAATTAATTTTAGGTCTATTTATTAATTACCCTTTGACTAGAGATTTGTTACATTAATTCAACTCATATATCATTAATTATATCTAATAGTAACTAATTATTCCAACGATTTATACTACTTTTCATTTTAACAATTTTAAAGAGGTAAACTACATTAACCTAACTATATATATATATATATATATATATATATATATATATATATATATATATATATATATATATATATATATATATATATATATATATATATATATATATATATATATATATATATATATATATATATATATTGTTGTTTTATAAATTAATAACAAAAGGAAAATAATCCCAACAAAGAAAATTCAATTAATGAACACAAAATAATAACGAAAACAAAAATATTTTTGGTGTCACTTGAGTTCAAGTGACTTTTGGACGTTTTTCAATATTTTTTTGGAGTTTTTATAATATATTTAAATAAAAATATAGCTATAAAAAAATGAAACGTTATTTAAATAAATCTACCATATGATCGGACAAATACTCCTAAATTAGACGTAATATGTAATTTTAAAAAGAAATCCTAACTCATACTTTAAAAAAAATCATAAAAAGACAAGTTACTTGCACGAGTCAATCAAGCTAGTAGCATGACTTTGAGGGCCCTGTGTCAAAACTATAAAAAGCCCGTTAAAAATTACTAATAAGCACCGAGGAATACATATAATTTAGATAGAAGAGACTTCGTTATAGTTTAAGATGTTAAAAAAAAAAGGAATGTCAAATTAAAAGATCAGACTTTTTTTTTTGAAGATTTTTTTTTTTAAAGATGAGACTACCTCTTACTCTTATTACATAAGGTAACTTTTGAATTTTCATAGTTGAATTTAGAGAGAACCATGCTATTATTCGTTGATGCTGTTACATATAAGTAAAACCAAATGGACTATGAAATTGGGCTTTAGTTTATACATATAAGTTGAATATTGGAAAATTTGGAGGCTCGTCAAGCACTTTGGGCCCTGTGCACATGCCCAAATCCGGGCGTGTTCGTGTGACTAACATGATTTCCAAAAACGATCCTACAAATATAAAAGAGAGCTATATGTTAATAAAACTCAAATGGTACATAAAATCGTATCGTAATGAACTTTTTTTTAAGGGTTCGGGTTAATTTGATCGACCGGATAAGACATGGTCTTTTATATTTTATAACACTTTTTATATTTTATATTTAGAAAATAAATTTTTTTAATATTTTATAGTAATAAAGATATAAGTATCTAATATGATGATATATATAAACTGACACACTAAAACTAAAAATGGATCTTATAACATTCAACAACCACGCCCACCACACCTAAAAATGGATCTTACAAATTTTGAATCATAGGAACCTTAAAACCGTGTCGAAGGATAATGGGTTTGGTGGGTATGAGGAGAGGAAGGTGGTTGTGGGGTTAAAAGAGGCGGAGATGGTGTGTAAGACGATGAGGTTTTTTGTTCGTGATGTTATTGATCTCCTCTCAAATAAATGGATTCCAAGGCGGGAAGAGGTACTGTCCAATTTCGTTACAAAATTCATAATTATATTAGTCATGTTATAGTATAAAATCTGTATAAATATGAGTTGGATGATATCGACACCTCTTGTTCGTTATTAATTAAGGATGTACCACATCAAAAGCATTATACAAGTATGCTTATATTTGAGGCTCTGCTGAGGTTGAGCGTTTGAGCATCAGGGCACTGATCAATGATATCCATGTCTCCTTTTTTTGCCATTTAGCCATATAATTGTCTTTGATTCCCATGATAAAAAAAATTTTGGGCAATGATCCCATGCATCTCGGTCAGTTACCCTGCTGCTCAAAATGTTGGCTCAAACGCTTGGCTTCGGTATATTATATAGAGAGACCTCAACTATGAGCCAACTCACATCCCTTTCTCCCCTTCGATCATAAGTTATTGTTGAAGTTAATAAATATTAGATATGAATGTCGTCATTTATTGAATATTAAATAGGACATAACTATTCGAATTTTTATCTTTAATCTTTGAACCTTAGGATAAAAATTATAGTGCTTCTACTTGATATGAATCCTATCATTGATGCAATTTTTTTTGGATTCCCTTATACATATTTTATATTGGTGGAAACAATATCCGAGTAGTTGAATCCACTTAAAATTATTGACCACTGAACTATCACACTGGTACTGCAACTCGATTATTTAATTTAAAAAATATTACTATCACGGGTACTGCAACTCGATTATTTAGTTCAAAACATATTTACTAGTGACAGTAGAATTTGAATTCAAACGCATTTGTTTGCATCTACAGTATAAAAGTTTGCATGGTTTCACCTGTGAGGAATTTGAGGATTTTTTTTTCTCATTTTTGTGTTACAGGGTTCTAACTTCTGACCAAGATGGCCCTTTTGTCAAAGCTGCAAGACCTGATGATTGATCTTCAAAAATGTCTAGTGAACTTTAGAATAAACAGTAGGGTACACTACTACAAAAAAGGCTTTTTAGACCTTCTTATAAAGACCTGCTACAAAATGCACAGGTCTAAAAAGCACATTCGCATTATTTGGACCGGTAATAATAAAAACAACAGGTCTAAATAAGAAAATTACATTTGAGCCGGTTAGAAATTAAACAACGGGTCTAAAAGACAACCTTTAGAACCGGTGATATCTATTTGGGTCTAAAAAGTTGTAGCGGGATTTAATTTCAGTTTTCTTCACAATTTTCAATTTGACCACTTAAAAGAAGAAGAGGGAAAATTTTGACGGCGGTGATATCTATGTGGGTCACGACTCACAATTTATTTATTCTATTTCCCACAAAACCCTAACTAGCCAATGCAGCAGCCGCCGTCACCTACACCACCGCCAGCGCCTCTGCACCTATTCACCACCATCACAGTAACCTGCGAAGGCTACCATTGCAAACCCCGTAAAAGTGAGAAACCTCGATTTCTTATTTTATTTTAGATTTATTTTTTCATTTCTGATTTTGTGATGTCTTTTTTATATTTGTTCTATCAAGTTTAATTATTCAAGTGTTTACTAATTTGATATCCGCTTGTATAACACTTAAATATACACTCCTAGACAATGAATTATGAAAAGGTGTCTGGGTTTGAATATTTGAATTGCTTGTTTAGTTGGTAAGTAGTCATAAATAAATAATCCCAAACAATTACTAGACCAATCAATCTATATAATTGTATACTGTGATTCAATTTTTTGTGTTTCGCTGTTGTCGTGCTTATGATGTTATGAGCTGAATTGTGGACTCCCATCAGTTGACCCCTATGGTTTATGCAAGCGAATAGGGTCGGATGGACCTTAGTTATACATTAGGCTAAGCGTTTATAATTGACTCCGTAGTTTTATATTTGCTGGTCATTGTTTTCACACCAATATTACACGTGTTTCTACTATCAAATGATATTATTTAGTGTTCATATGCATCTATACTTAGCTTGATAATCATATGCATCTATACTTAGCTTGATAATTGTGCACCCAAAATAAAAATGACAAAAGTGTTTGATAATTGGGAGAGGTTAGTGAAAGGTACACTATGGCCAGAACAGCTACGTTAACCGGAAAAAGTCATGAACATAAGACGAGTGGATTAGCAACTGCAGTGCCTAATTCGCTTCAACAGACGACTATTATAAATGCCAACTTTCAAGCTGCTGATGAGATCCAATATTAAGATACTCATGTTTCCAGGAATTTTAAGTTTTGTTTTATAAGATTTACTGTCAAAAGTACAAAAAGAAAACAAAACCACCCCAGTCATGTTGATTACTGTGTAGACATGAATTAGGAATAACCACAAACTTTTATTTTGGTCTTATTTGTTCTTAAATACATGGTATTTATTCATACAGTTTGCATTCTGGGATAGAAAATGGTTAATGTATTTTAAATGTATAATAGTGATGATTATGTGATTGATGTTGATGAAAAATTTGAAAAAGTGCAATTGGCAGGACGGGAAGAGAGTGCAAGAAGTGGTTGCCGTATTTGAGGTCTTGTCTAGGAATCGATCGTAATGTAAGTCTTTTAACTTTTCTTTGTATACATCGTTTGATTAACTAATTTAGGCATGATAAAAAATTACTGTGTTTCTATGTATTTGTATTTCTAAATAATTGTAGAAAATTCGAAAAAAGAATGTTTAGGTTAGTTTTATCAGTGAGAGTAAAGTAGAAGAACTGTGCATCTGATTGTTGATGCTTTCTGTAGTTATATTGCCGTAGTTATATTGCCGTTTAGTGTTAGAAAGTAGTAGGCTTTCGGCTGACCGAATTTAAGTGGAACTAGTAGGAAATATTTATCGTGAAGGTTTCTGATTTTGGAGTGCATTATTGACAGGATGAAGTGCGAGACTTGTGCCGCTAACACGGCTGACTGTCCCGGTCGTTTTGGACACCGAGGCTTGGGACAAGGGATAGAAAGATGAAGTGCGAGACTTGTGCCTCTAACACGTCTGACTGTCCCGGTCGTTTTGGACACCGACATTTCTAAGTATAATGCCATGTGTGTGCTTTAGTTGCTCAAAGCTCCTTGCCGATGAGGTAGTACTTTATATACCCATGCTGGAATACGTCGTTACCTTATATATCTCTTGGTATGGTTTGATATTGTTGCTGGTGTTGAGTGTTTTAGTCCAATTTTTATCTATATAATTTGGGCATTCGCTTTGGTACCATCTAAACTGCGTGCTTTATCTGTTTTTCTACTTATTTGCTTGTATTGCACATAGCAAAATTTATCAACTGGCCCATCATTGTCTGCATTTCAGGAAGATTATAAATTTGAGCAAGCCTTGAAAATAAGAAACCCACAAAATATGCTTGCTTTAAACGAATGGGTTATATAAGAAACTATACTTGATAGAGTAGATGAAATGATTTTGACCTCTGCTATATGGGTAAATTACATACTCAAATAAATAGAATCAGAAAGCTATAGTTAAGAGACTATGTTTCAGTTAGATGATTGACGATGGTGCAGGTATGACTACTTGATATGGTTGTAGGATTTAGGAAGTGGAGTTGTTTCGGGTATTGATGAATTATTAATGATTAGTTGTTTCTTGTGCTGAATAACATTTGAAACACTGATCTTGTGCTTAATCATCTGAGTTAGAAAATGCGTCTCCTGGTGTGGTTTCTTGTGCTGGTCTTCTTTTTTTGGTGGCTCACGAGAGTGGATTTTAGTCCATAGGAATAGTAAGCCAACGAAAACAACTAGTTCACTATTTGTTCCGTTAAGTTTGTTACTTCTTTCGCTTATCTGACTTGTATCATCTCGATTTCTTAGGTATTTTACAAAATAACTCCAACTTGTATTATTATTATAAAACCATGTATTACATCATTCAATCTGAGCTAGCTATAAACGGTGTCGTTCCTATCGTTATACAAGTGCAATTACTGAATGTGTTGTATCAATTTGCACGCTTCCCAGCAGGACATTTTGTGATGGCGGTTTACTTCTGAACTTGAAGGTTTATGACTCAAATCCAAGCAAAAAGAAACTGCTGTAAGTTATTAAAGTTTTCTCATATATGGAAAACAGCATAATAAAAAGTCTATGATAGCTATGAAAGCTCATTCCGGTGTGCTACTTAGACAGCTTTCGGTCTCAATTGCATTGCTTCTAGGCTCACTTCATTGAACTTGAGCTATGCCCATACACTTCAAAGCCCTTATATCACCAATTCACTACAAATGTGTTTATATGACTTATGTTTGTACTATATTATGGGTCAGTTCTAACAAATTTTTTAAATATATTTTTGTGTAGGAATCTTAAAGGAAAGTGATTTTAGAACTGGTTTGTTTACGTCTCCAGATCTGATTGATGTGAAAGAAAATCTCTCTTAATTGGTAAGTTTTTAATCAAATTGTTATCTCTCCTTGATTTGGACATCGCAAGAAACGTTAAGTATGTTTGTTTATCATTTGCAGGTGGTTGATGCGGTGTTTTGTTGGTTACTGATGCGGTTTATAGCGCGTGTTAGGATGGGCAAAGTTAAGACTTGGTATCTATTCTTCATATGGGTTAATTCTCAAGTTTAAAAACCGGTTTGGGACGTCATCAACTTCATCAAGCCCTTTTTAATTTGGTCAGGTTACTGCAAGACAATGCATAATAGTGAGACTTAACAGTAAGGTCAATCATTTAATTTTCACTTTCACTTTCGTTCAAGTAGTTGTTAAGTTAGTTTCCAGTTTTTTCAAATATGTTGTATGAACTCAAGTTTTAATCTTATTGATTGTTCTTGATCAGAATTATTGCATTGTTCAGCTTGTAAAAAAAATAATCTAATGGTTGCTGGAGTAGCAGCATCAAAAGTTTTTTTTATTATTTTTTTAATTCACATAGTGCCATGTTTTTTGACAGAAAACCGGGATCTATAAATACATAATAGTGCCAGTTTATTAAACAGGGCTCTATTTGCTCCTCAAATAGAGTCCCCTCCCCTTTGAGCCCATCACCAAAAGAGGGATCTATGCCCCTTTCTAACAAGGCTTTATGTCACTTTTTGTAGTAGTGTAGCTACATGGTTCTGAAAAGAGCATGTTTGTCCTTCTCCATCTCTGTCTCTCTCTATAATTTTAGTTGCTTTTCTCATTCGGTGTTGTCTTGTGTTAATTGGTTTAGTGGTCGTATGTAATTTGTATAAAATGGGCATGAGTATCTTAGATGGCTTAGTATAATCTGATATTTTTGTTTATCTGATGTTTCTTAAGCATTCAATCATGTTCTCTCATATAGTTTCTACTAAAACTTTGTTGTCTTTTAATCTATACTATAACTTAGGTGTATCTTCAAGGATGGATTTTGACATCGTTTGGGTGGGAAAGTGAAGATCTGGAGGGAAAGAGTTGAAAATACTTATATGATTCGACTTTGTCATTACATGAACAAATGTCCATCAAGCCAAAACGAGTGCTCGCATCTCGGTGGAAAAGACTCATCAGCTCTTGGATTAAAGGAAAATCTAAGGTATGCAATAATATTGTTTTAGCTTTTAGTAACAAAAAATATTTTTTTTGTTTAACTCCTTGTTTGTACTTCAACAAATCAATGACAAAAATAAGGCTAACAGGGAAAAAAGGATGATGGTGCAGGTGATGGACTGACGGGTAAAACAAGTTATGCTCAAGTTCATGAAAAACAAAAGGTAATTTAATATTTCCCTCATATGCATATGTATTAAGAGATTACATTAGGTGCACCTATGAAAATCATCTTTTGATACACCTAATGTAATCTCTTAATTCAAATTTCATTCATAAATTAGCTCCATCACTAGTTGATAGTAGCACAAGACAATTTAGGCAAAAGAACGACCCACACAAACGTTTTTGCTGCATTGATAACACAAATACGCAGTGGCATACCATATTACTTCTCAAATACTAAGGCAAGTACAATATACTCCGTAGCATTTAGCAGCAGCTTACCCTCGAGAACCAAACACACTAGAGTGCTAAAAGACCCAGACCAAACCAAAGAAAATTGCAGCAGAAAGGAACAGAGATGCGACTTATATTACAGACAATTTGCAAAATCCCATGACAGACACCAAACATTTGACATTCCAATAAGTATAAATCTTGGTGGAAAAAAAGAGCACACTTGTTCATATACCTTATGTATAACAGCATTCAAATTTTCATCAGGATATTTGGGTGTTTGGGTAAAACTGCTTATCTTTTTTTATTCTAGAATACGTAGTACAAAATAAGATGAGTTGGGTGAATTCTTATAAGTTTAGCGACTATTAAAATCATAATAGTTGGTATTATGATCTAAATGAACTATAAAAAGTTAGCAGAATGACAAAAGTGAACATATACGTAAAGTACGACACTAGAAATTGATAACGCTTTCTAATTATTACGACAATAAATGATTCCTTGGGCTATTAGAAATTAACACTTGTTTTCCTATACTTCTTTTTGCTGTTGAAACAGGCGATCTTGAGACATGGACCAACTTGGAAGGAGTTATGTCGACTAATGGCTCAAGATTATCTCTATTTGTTCTTGCTACTTTTATGTCATGGTATTTATGTTGATTCTAAGACTTATATCTTGGATGTTAATGTAACTTGGTATATGGAAATGAAATATTTTATTGTTTAATCAATTATTTTTCTTCTGCTTACATGCTTTCAAAATTTTGATTGTTTTGTGTTTGGCTGTTAAATATCTTGCATAGATACAGGATACGGAGTTTTATGCTATCACTTATTAGGACACTAATCATGTTAAATAAACATGGGACAAAATGTGTTTTATAACACTAAATTTGGTCCTAACAAATCAACTATCTATTAAGACCTTTCTTTTGGTACTAAAATGAGAGTTTATCTATTATGTTTTCGTCTTATAAAAATGTATGTTAGGACCCGTGAAAGCGTCCCACTATATCAGAGATAGTTAAGCAAATATTAGAACACCGGATAACGTCCTAAGATGTGGTCTATTACGACCCTATTTGGTTGCGTAAACCCTTTTATGGGACCAAATTATTAGTTTTGTAACGTCCGAGTTTATTAGGACGCCGAAAAATGTCCTAGATATCTATTACAACCCCTTCCTATGAGACACTTTGATTTTGGTCTTATTAAGTTAAAGGTCCTATAAACTCATTTTATAGGACACTAATCGGCCTCCTATAAGCCCTTTTTTCTTGTAGTGGGTGAACAAAACCGGCCGGTTCTTTTTTTAGTACTATTATTTATTTCCAAATATTGAAAAGTTAAACACGCTACCAACCTTCTTTTAAAATAACACACTGCTTTCCTAACATGTCACTTTTTCAACCTTTCATTGCCTTCTCTTTCATTAACTAGTTTGTATCGAACCACCATAGTAACAATAGCCCAACGCATCACCATTGATTCAATTGTGTGAAACAAACTCATAATCACATAGTAAGTGATGGAAATTCTTTTGTTTACCAAATATCTTTGTTATCACCTCATGTATTTAATAGCAGAAGTGATTCACCTCAAGCACTGCCAAGTTCAAAGAAATTTTTCAATAAATAGTTAGGATGGCTACTAGTTTCTAGTTAATTAGAGGTCAAAATAATGTGTATAGCAGTTTTGATAATGCCAGACAGTCTCAAAACTATTCATCTCTGAAAAAATACAGTGCTTTATTCTGCCATGCTTTTAGGATAGGATTAAAATTAAACGTTTGAGATTTTGAATTGCTGTTATCAACAAATGTGAAAATACCCATCAAGAACAATTGTTGCTCAAAAGTGGATATCACTATTATGAAAATTCAAAAAGACAAGCTCAAATTATCAAAACAATAGATATATATAAATCCATAACTAATTTTAAAACTAAACCGATATATGTCAAACATAACGTAGAAGCAAAATATACTTCAAAAGACAGAGAAATCTAGAACCAAAGACATCATGTCCAATCTAATAGCCTCCACCATAATAGCCTCCGTTATCATAATAGCCTCCACCATAATAGCCTCCACCATAATAGCCTCCACCATAATTGCCTCCACCATAATAGCCTCCACCATAATAGCCTCCATGAGGTTGGTAAAAGCCTCCATGAGGTTGGTAAAAGCCTCCATGAGGTTGGTAAAAGCCCCCTGCTGCGTTTGCATTATTAGTCGGCGGATTTGCACTAGTTGAGGGACTTTTAGGTGGGGACTTTAAAAACAAGTTGGATTCATCTTGTCCAATTTGACATGGACCTACCTCTAGTTCTCCCCTCAGTATATATTTTGTCAAACGATTCATAAGTTTGTCTTTATCAATGTGACCTGAAACCTGTACAATCCTCTCGCCATCCCAATTGAAACTTCTTACCGGTTCCCTACTTTCTCCATGCTCATCTACGTACCAACAATGAAATTGTTTGATTAATCTTTGAACAGAAAAAATTATAAAGTATAAACTGATAATATAGATCACGAAAGCATACCTTCAAAACCAGACATCTCATTCAGTAATTTTCCCACTTTGGCTGGCCAATCCTTCTTGTAGTTTTTGACTTTCAAAGTAAGATGCTGTGATAAGAGACAAAATATATATTAGGAATACGGTTCCATAAAATTATTTAGAGTTAATTGTAGGGCGTTTTCTACAAACCATGTATGCTGGACGAGGCTTCTTTTCTGGAGTTTTGGACTTGGATTTTTTTGAACAAGCTTTTTTGAGAAATCTTCTTGAGAAACGCCAAACCCCTTTTAAAACCTTAAACCCCTTTTTTGGAGCTTTGGGAATCCACTTCTTTGAACAAGCTGTGACACTGCTCGAGAAATCTTTAACCCCATTCATGGAACCCGCTTGTCTCAGTAGCTCTCGATCACTTCTTTTCCAAATAAGTCTCCTATAATTTCCATGACAAAATCAAACACTCCATAGAGGTATACAAATGGTACCATGGCCATATACACATATCAATACTTCCAGGACTAAACAAGATCTTTCTGCCACTCCCACATATTTAGAAAACTACTCTTACTAACAATTTTATGGAAGTCAATACGAATATGATGTTTGCAGGTCACTCTGGTTTACAAATTATAATTACTAATTAACCAAGTAGTAGCAGCTCATGAAACAATTAACTATGGCCAAGACACGCTCTAGTTTTGCTACTTATTCAGCAAAGTTCAATATAAGCTTCTCAAGTGCTGTACCGAAAATTTTCAGAAACATAGTAATAGCAACCACCTTGTTTGTAATTTTCTTGAAGTTAAAAAGTGCTATTTAGAGAAGCAAACATACTGTTCCTAGCTAGCTTATTGAACAATTAAGGTCAAATTATTGTAAGACAGTAAAGTTATTATGATGAATTGTAAATAAAAAAGAGGAGCAGGTAAACGTTTATAAAAGACCAAAGAGCAATCAAACAGCAAACAGAACAAAGAGAGAAAAACTAACCCGTGGCACACCACAATACGTTTGAATCCAGGAAAAAAATTAGAACCCGTGGCACAGCAAATCGGAAGTCGAGTTTGAGTAACGAACGAGAAAATAATGAATGATAATGTAAGGGTACGATTCATTATATAGGGATTACAAACACTATTCTAGAACACGGGCTTCAGCCCAATACATAATAATAACCATAAATAAATAATGTCCTTTTATACATGCAAAATTATAGATCGGTGTGTCTCGTAATTTTCGTTTTCTTCATAGACTATCAATATACGTATCATATCCGAAGGATCTAAGATAATAATTTCCAACTATGTGATTTTATTCCTCTTTTTAGAAGACTAGACGATTACCCGCGCACAGCGGTGGAATTGCCTAGCGACTTATAATTAACGATATTCTAATTGATCAGGTGGTCAAATCGGTAAATCGGTGATTCGGCCGGATTGAGTCGGTGGTCGAGCCCGTGCCCGGTGACTCGACCGGGTTGACCCAGTGGTCGAACCCGTGACTCAACCGGATTGACCCGGTGGTCGAAACCGTAACTCGATGACTCAACCGGATTGACCGGTGGTCAAACCCGTGGGCCGATGACTCGACCGGATTGAACCGATGGTCGAACCCGTGACCCGATGGTCGAACCCTGACCCGATGACTTGACCAGGTTGACCCGATATAACAACCGGATTAACCCGGTGGTTCAACCCGTGACCATGTATTAAATGTTTGACTTTATAATTATTGCATTCTAATCTATATAAGGAATTTAAGTTTTTCACTATTTCCTTAATTATCACTTTTTTCACTTTCAAGAATTGGGCATACACCCTTTATATAATAGTATAGATATAGGGATTCTTTTAATTTTAATTTTTTCAGCAAGATGGTTTCAAACACAATACAATCAAATAACCATTGAACCTTACGTAACACACTAATTAGCCCAATAAAAATGACAAACTTATTAGCCTGGTTTTTATTCAATACATGAGCCCACAACCTAATTCTAAAAAATTACTCAACATCAAAGCCTCTAGTTATATCATCTTCTTCATCAACCTGTACCATTCCATATTTATTATTATTTTTTATAGATCTTCAAAGTCCAATCTATGTCATCTTCTTCACCAACCCGCCCCTTTTTTCTTTTCTTCTAACCGGGTGGAGGACACAAATTAACCTTACAAAATGTGATTACTGAACAAACAATGGAGGGCACTTCCCCCCTATGTAGCCCTGAAACAGGAACGGCACGGGGATACGGGAACGATACGGGAACGGGAATCGGCAAAAATAAAAAAATCAAGATACGGGAAATAAAAATATATAAAAAAATAAATATAGAAAGAGAATTTATGGTGATTCTCTATTATGGTGATTCTCTATTATGTCCGGTGTGTAGTGAGCATGGAGAGAGTGTTGATCATCTTTTCTTCTCGTATGAGATGACACGAGATATTAGGATTTTACTGGCTAGATGGTGTCAACTGAATATTCCCCAAGTTTTTAATAATATGGCTTCGAGTGTTTTTCGTGGTTAGACGACACTTAAGTGTCGAATAAAGCTAGACTTATTCTTGAAGGGGTTGCAGTTATGATAATGTGCGTCTATATTAAACTTTCGCAATGCTATGATGTTTTTAATGTCTAAATCTAAGAAGACGAAATTTTGGGACTCTACTGTATATCAATCGTTTTTGTAGATTTCTTCTAGGAATCCTAAGCTTACTCTAAGTCGTATAAACTGGTTATGAAATCCTATTGATTATTCTTCCTTAATGTAATTGTTTCGTGGTCTAACTTTTGTTAGTTTTAATATAAAGCCGTCATTTAAAAAAATGGATATTTCTTTATGTGAAAAGTGATTAGTTGGTGTAGTTTTCTTTCTAGTTTGATTTTAGATATGATCTTTTATACTATATTGTCGTTCTAACTATTGCTAGAATTAGAGATGATGTTGGAGACGGGGATGGAGATTATGAAAAGAGTTTATTATTAGAGTTAAGTACATAGATGATCCTTGTAGTTGTTGAAAATTAAGAATTTAGTCCATCTTTCATATTTGTAACAGATCATGTTTTTGTTGTTTTAACATTTCTCTCAAACTAACTCGATTTAACAGAATTGGGTTGAATCTGGAACGTGTTAAAACCACAAGGATTGGATTTGTTAACAAACTAATCAGTGATTTTCAACAAATCACAAGGACCATTTATATAGTTAACTATTATAATAACAAGTTACATAAATTAGCTTTCAATTTTAAGATATTATGAAGAAAAAAACTTTATTTTAAAAGATCATGTAAGAATATTTTTTTAATCTTTTATAAGTTTACTAGCTTAAAGACCCGTCTAACGCCGGGTTTAGCTTAAACAGTTATTTTCGTAAAATAAAATGAAAGGATGTTTATATTTAAAAAAGCGAAACGTCTTTTCGTAATAGATGAGGACAACAAAAGAAAGAACATGTAGCATTCATGGCCATATTAGAGTTTGTGACAATAAAAAAAGCCTTCAATCCGCTATGGTCTTCACGTATGCACGTATGACGTATGTTAGTCTCAATTGATTGAAAAGAAACTGTCCATGTCGCTAACACCTGAAAGTTTAAAATTAAGATGATTACAAATGGATACGTGAACTTTAAGTAAGACTTTTAATTTATGTAAAAAAATAGATTACATACCATTATAAACTTCGTCAAAGACCATGCAAGACTTCCTTGTATACAACATTTGTAGTTGTTTTACATACATTCCCGTCTGTGTCACATACAACAACCTTCAACCCTTTCTTGCTTTTTACTCGAGAGACAACTACATATAGTTGAACGTGAGTAAAAACTAGACGTGGTAAGTAGAGACCTACTTTAGAAAGTGATTGTCCTTGACTTTTATTAATGGTCATTACAAATGAGAGTGAAATAGGGAACTGTTTTCTGACAATTTTTAGCGGTAAACGCTTGTCAGATGGAGTTATTCTTAACCTAGGAAGGATAACTACCTTTCCAAAATGTGTTCCATTGATAATCCTGGCACTAATACCAGTTCTCGTTAGATTAAGCACCTGCAACCTTGTTCCATTACACAATCCGTTTGGTTGATCGATATTTCTCAAAAGCATTATAGGCACACCCACCTTTAATGCTAACCTGTGATTCGGGACACCTGAGAACTTCGATCCATTTATAAACCCAGATGACAAAACATATTCATCGACGGAAGCACCACGATCAGCTTTGTCTATGCTGTCGCAACTCATATAGACGGTCTCTTCGCCAGGAAATCTTTCCAACAACTTCTCGTTTATACAGTCAATAATTTCATTAGTTGGCGCCAGAATTGCATTTTCTTGGAAGTAGGAAGCATCATTTATGTTGTCAAGAAGATTCGGGTACGTGAAATCCACAATAGACGTGACTGGATCGTCAGTCGCGTCTAACAGAATATCTTGAGGCACATCTATTTCAACCTCTCCGTCATTATCTTCCCCAAGTTCACCGTCTCCTAACTTTAGTATCCATTGGGAAAAATCTCGTATCTCGTCAACATCCTCTGGTCTTGAACCAACTGTAAGTCTCATATTCGTTGTCAACTTAAGCACTCTGCAATGATCCCACAAGTAGGACTGCTTCAGTTAGGCACTTACAATGTCTTGACGCGATCCTTTTGGAACAATGGGAAGAACCTGCCTAAAATCTCCTCTAAAAACAACTGTCATACCTCCAAATGGCTCTTGATTCATTTCATGCCTGTTTATCCTCAGTACGTCCTTTAACGTGCGATCGAGAGCCTCAAAATAAAGTTTGTTAGCCATCGGAGCCTCGTCCCAAATAATAAGTTTACATTTCTTTAGCAACTGCCCAAGATCACTTTGAGGACATATGGAGCAGGTTGACGTTTCATCTACATTTATCGAAATATGAAACCGCGAGTGTGCAGTCCTACCTCCCGGCATCAACAAAGACGCAATACCGCTAGATGCAACGTTTAAGATAATGTCTCCTCGTCTCCTAATACCAGCGGCTAGTGCCTTCCATAGGAAAGTCTTTCCTGTACCTCCATATCCGTAAACAAAATACACGCCTCCGCTTAGCTCCTCAACAGAACCCATGATAGTGTCATAAACGCCTTTTTGTTCTACGGTTAAAGAAGCGTACAGGCGTTCATACTCGTTCTGCAACTCAACGAGATCATAATCAGTCTCATCATATATAAGACGATTTCCAAACGCAGTTATGTATCTGTCGTCTGGATAAGGCATCTCAGGCCAACTACGTAGGGAATAACCTCTGGATTGCATAACTTCTCCTATATAGAACAAACATACATTCTTCTTTTCTTCATCACCGACAATCAAATATGCAAAATAATCACGTATATCAAACAAAAATAAGCATATGGGAATCATTCTTAAAATTTTAAGTTACATGTTGTGTACTAAATAGAGGAGCATAAAGGTTTACATGGATCGTTCAATAGCTCTCTCTTCTTGCGTTGCACATCCTCTGCCATCAAGTGCCATGTTTCTAACCAAACTTCCAAAGGTTTGGTGAGTTCTTTTTACGTCAGCAATGTAACAAACAACTCACGGATTTGATCAGGAGGTGCCCAATGTCCAACGTCTTTAATACTCTCGACATACTCCTTGTCGTCCTCTAAAAGTCCAGCCGCATAGCAAGCTTCTTTGTAGGTAGGATAAACAATCTTGTTAACTGTTTTTATCCCGTCATAGTCTATACAACCTTTCGCACTATTTAACATCATCCTACAATAGTATGTGTCTCTTGTAGATATAGACACATTATGATTTCTATCAATCGCTCTTCCTTTCTTCCTAAAGGTCCATATTCTTTTAGATGCGTTCCATACAAATTTTGTTGGAAACTCAGCATACGTAAGCTCTCGTGCAACCGGATAGAGTTCATTCATTTTTAACCAACCTTCAAACATACCATGTCCAACAGTAGACTTGTGAATGACTGTTTCAAGGTCTGAGTTCTCGTCAGTAAACTATTTGTTGGTCCCCTCGTAAGTGAAACGACAACCGCTCAACAGCAGGTGTTCGGTAATGAACCTCAAAACCAAATATTCTCCACGCCGCCTCACACGCGGATAGATATCTACAATCTAAGTAAGCCTTGATTTCGTCTACAGGTTTTTCAACTTGTTCACCGTCTTTTGTTGTACCCGGTTTGTACAACTGTGCTGATACCCTATAAGGTCCTTTGTTAATGTACTTACACAAATACTTTATAGATCCGTTCTGATTTAACCACTCTACATTAATGTGACACACATATCGTTTTAGAAGAGTGTAATTATACGGTATAACATAACCATTATGTAGTTGAGCTCCTTTAGCAGCTTCCACATACCTACCGTTATCACATCTTTTATATACAGGGTACCCATCAGCGTAAACGGAGCTGCGTTCGCAGAACTTAAATGGGAAACGTTTGCTACATTTACCGTCGACCGTATAAACCTGTTTAGGCTCGTCCGCACCGCAAGGACCGTGCATCATAAAATCAGAAAGCAATTTGTATAATTCTGGATCTTCGTTTTTATCCGGTATCTTCGCGAAAATGTATTTGTCAATTTGCTCAGCATTTGGCACCTTGTCGTCCCTATGCAAGAACAAACACAGATGCGTGTGAGGGAGACCTCTCTTTTGGAATTCTACCGTGTACACAACTGTTAAAATAAGAACAATACTCAAAGTTAAATACAAATTACGCTATAACCAAAGAAATGTTTCGTTATTAATGGACATCTTTAAGCTAATAGTTTTTTGTCTTTACCTGCTTGGGTACGCCCAAACAATCGCATATCTTTCACGTCCTTCACCAGCAGGTCAAGTTTTTGTTTGAAAACTCTTGTTAGCACGTCCGGTCTGTCAAAATATGTAAGGTTATTATCACGCATGAATCGTGCAACCTCTGGCCAGTTTGGATTACATGTTATCGTTATGAAAAAATCCGGGCATCCGTACGATATACATAATGCCATGGAGTCCATATAGTTCTGCTTCATGAACCTTGGACCACCGGTAAACGTAGAAGGCAAGGCTATCGGTTTCCCAAGAACTGTCGGGTTGGTATTCCCAGATGCAATGCTCTTACGGATGTTCGAGTATGTATCACACCTTAGTTTAGACTGATTAGACCGGTGGAAATACAAACGTTCAGTCTCCACCATTGTATAACCATCCACAAGAAACTGTTGAAACAAACGACCCCCACGAACAAATAAATTTTCTTGATTGGGTATGTCTTGTATTTGAAAAGCAAACCACTAACGCATACTAACATATTTTTGTTTTTCCACATCGTCTTTGTTCTCCTCTTCATCCGGGTCCGGTATTCTTTGGACAACCTTTTTTTTTATGAGGCATTTCAAGATAATAACCATCTTGTCCACGCGGCATCAACAATGGGTACTGCAAAGGAAGATACATCGGATGGAAAATGTTGATACATTGGAAACCTTCTTTACGCTTTTCAATGACAATATCTCTTTGATTTACGCAAGCATCAAAGTCACCTACAATCAGTCCAACGAGCTCGTTGGCAGTTGATAGATTGTAGTTCCGTCCATCTTTACCACGTTTGTCTACCAACTTTATTTTAATATTTTGCTCGGTGTCTTGATTGTAACTGTCACGCGCCCTTCTAAATGTTTTAACCAAATTACTCGAGGTATCCAAAGCATCTTTAACTTCACGAACTATGTTTCTGTCAATAGGATGCTTAGCGTTAGCAGGAGCGGACGATGTGTTAGAGCCGTTGCGATTTATACATAACATGTCAATAATATAAACTGTGTGGCAACTTTGGATTAAAACAATATCAAGAACATGCAAACAGTGTAACGAATAAATTACCTTAAGGCTTTTACTTTGTTATCTACTTCGTTCTCAGTATCAAAGATATACGGTTGTGCGAACTTGGGCATCTCACCATTCTCGGGAAGCAAGCTCCCAATTTTATGATATGTTTGTCCATGCAAGCGAAAAACATAAGGTCCTCGTCCGTTCTTATTTATTGAGTCGTCAACCGTCCCCCCCCCCCCCCATGGAAGTAAAAGCAAACATACTGTTGTATGATCTGATGTTGTTTTTAAAATTTTAACTCTTTGCATCGTTGTTATTAAACAAATCAACCAACTTTTTTGGAGCCGAAGGGGGTTGTTTAATAAAAACTTTTCCCTTTTGACAACATATACTATAAGGTTTGTTGTTTAGATTATAGTTGCCTGTTCTTGCTTCCTTCTCCCATACCAAAGCATGACATTCTGTGCACTCATATATAGGGTCACCATGGTCGTAGTATTCTGGGCATGAACAAAAATAATAAGCAAAATGTGAATAACGGAACGTATTTTCAGTTTGACATTAAGTAGTAACGCTATGTTAATACTTAGATATTCCAACGTATTTATCATAGACTTTTCTGAATTTTCCATCGTCACCACCAAGATTAAATCGTACCGGAGTTTGAGGTATTCGCGACTTCCGCTTATTTTTTGTTGGCAACCTTGATGATTAACCGACTTCGTATGTTGAGTTATTTGCTGATAGAGATGGCATGTTTTTTTGTAACTTGGGAATTACAGTTACTTCTAACTGGTTGCCTAACACTTTCAGGGACAGGTGTTTCAAAAATAACTGAAAATTATTATATGTGACAACGAATCAGTTAACTGATAGTAAATAATAATTGAATAAACATATGTTAAGATTGAAATGTATAAACTTGTTACCATTTGTTACATCACTCAAGGGGGATTGTCGGACATGAGTTGATGAACATGCACATGATGGATCCTTGGTAATAACATACGCAGCAGGAGACGTAGTACCATTCGCTGTCTTTCTTGGTCTACCTCAACCAATTTGGGTTGTTGCATCGTTACTGAAACAAATATTGAATATGTTTATAAATGTATTTTTCTTTAAACGATGTTTTAACTAATTTATACATGAAATGTATAGAGTTATTACCGTTCGTAATATCACTCAACTGAGATTATGGGACACGTGTTGATGAACCTGTTGAAACTTATATACCGCCTGACACTGGATTGTTTGCAGGGCTTATAAACGATTAAAATTGATGTTGTTGCTGGTAAGTATTGGACTTTGGGACACTGCATACATATGATTCAGAGATTAACTTTCCAAATATGTTGTATATATTTTACAAACATATAAATAGTGTAATGAACTATATGTGACATTACCGGTTCAGGTTTCCAGTTGCTGTATTAGTATTAATATCATGCGACAAAGGAGGCGTAGTAACCTTTGGTGTTTTCCTTGGTCTACCTCTACCAACCACTGGTGTCACGATGTTTGTTTTTTTACCTTGCACAGACGCAATGCGCTTTTTTGGTGTCTTACCATTTGCATTAACACTATTTTTGATATTATTTGTAACAGATTGCTGATTTAAACCTAACATAATATAACATAAGTTATAATGAATCAAATTTAAAACATACTACATAGTCATGTTAACCTCCAAAAATTGTTACTAAGGTAAGTAAATAACACACCTGATTGTGGTTGATTAGTTTGAAGTAATATTGTCTAAACCGTGCAGGGTCATTCTGAAATAATGGTGATAGACTTGGCATGGAGGTTATATTTTGTGAGGAATCTGTAACATGATAAATAAACAGAGATGTTATGCTTACGTTAAAAACACACCAGTGTGCTAATGAAACTAAATATGTCTTTTTAAGGTTACATACTTACAATTACCAAAGCCAGAAAGTAGTTGTCGATTATTGCTTGCTTGTTGGGACATTGTATGCTGTGTTGAAGAACCTACTCATAAACAGTTAATAAGTTTAGTCTAAACAATGCTCATGTAAGGAAACCTAAAGACAAATACACGACTAACAAAAATATGAACTAACCTGTATGTGATTCAGAAATTGTCAAGCCTGTTTGACTAACTTGAGAACATTGCCCAATGACGGTGATAATTGAGTTAGAAATGTGTTCCTATTTATTCCTAAACCTGTTACTTCATTTAATTGCAAGAGTTTTGTATGTCATTCTTTGGTTAAACAAACGCCACTCGTGTATTAACATAACTAAAAGTTAAATATTTTACACAACAGACAGGTTAACTTACAGTTACTAACGTCTGATAAAGGAAGCCTTGTTTGTTTCCCAGTTTGTTTCCCAGTATGCGTAGAAGAACCTATTACCGTTCAAACCAAATAATTAGAATGCATATTTTTTCATACATCTGTAAATCATTCTAACTGTATGATAACTACTTAGCATAAAGTATTTTAAAGGACAGTTTCATAAACCTGTTATGTTGATTTGTCTTGTGAGAGAAGTGTTGTATTTTGGAACACCACCATCAAGTGGATCATCTAATAACATAAGAACAAACAAATCAATATCTTGATTAACATGCAAAAAAACGAATAGATTATTTAATGTGAACAAAACTTACAATTGAGTATTTCAACAAGTGATACTGTTCTTTTTGGAGCCGGTGTACTTTTTTCTGATGTATGAACAGCTTGATTTGAATGTTGACGGCTCATGATGACATTGAAATAAGAGTTTTCATTTAAATGTAACGTGTTTTGATTCACAGCAACTTTCTTTTTATGCTTTCTTGATTTGATTTGATTGTTATCGTCTATGTTAATGGATTAGTGCAGACGAAGAGACATTTTTTGTGTTTATGATTCTGTGTAGTTGCATAAAACATTGAACAAACAATATTTATAAATGTTACATTTTAATATGCATGATTTTAGGGATTCTTATTTAATACTCATAAATTTATTTAATACTCATAAATCAGATGATTATATTTGTGGAAGTCATATTTATGGTAATTAGTAAAAATATCGTAACTGAAAATGGCACAATTAATAACAGATCAACACCAATTTAAATTCGAATCAAATACAATTAATGAGAGATTTCATTAACAAAGCTGAAAACATAAAATTTATTTCTCAAAAAACATAAGACAAACATTTTTTGAATAGTCCACCATGTATGTTTAATCATCACTGAAGCAGTTGATGTCAACATAGCAGCCAACGTCTAACTCAAGTCCCATTGCACGAAATTCCTGAATCATGGCATCGACCTTTAGAAACATCTCAATCACGCGGTTCAAGACCTCTTGGCAATCATTATGATCCCCAACATTCAGTTTTAGCCACTCAACCATAACAGAGGTGTCCAAATCAGCTGTAAAGAAAAAAATTGTGACGATCAACATACAAACTGGTTATACAAAACTATAACGGAACTATTTAGAACTGAAGTTATTTACCAATTCTAGTGGATTCAACTTTTTCTAAGACAGAAAAAAGGAATGAAATCGCATCATCAACCTTTTGTTTTATTTTTTGTGCGTGTTGTTGAGCCACACCATTTTTTGTACTGCCATTGACATCTCCTTGCTCATCCTACTGTTTATGTTGTTGTTCTTCATTTGGTTCGTCAGTTATTGGTTTGGACGAATGAAGAATGATTTCAGGTTTCAAATTAGCCACGATTAGTATATGTTATGATTTGGAGGTTTATGAAATTAGTGAATGAATATAGAATCAGATTTAGGGTTTCATAGACGAATACGTTTTTTTTTGTGTGTTATATGAGATTAACAAAGATTCTATATATAAGAGTGTTTAGGCCCTTTATTTACACTTTTAGTCATGAAAAAAATACAAATGTCATAAATGAGCCAATTATAATGAGTCTTTAAGTTAAACAAATATTACAAATATATAATTAAACGATTAACAAAAATGATAATTAAAACAATGTTTATTTATAGCTTAATAGGTTAAAAAACTTAAACGAACAAAAAAATGACCACCGAAACATAAAAATATAACATATACTTATTTAACGAAAAACCGTACTAAACCTGTTTTTGCAATATTTCAATTATCATCATCTTCATTGTCCGTACTATCATTATCAGGATCATACTCATCATCACTTGCATAGTTACCCGCAGGTTTGTAATCTTCGTCATCCGAAACATCGTTATTTGGATCATACTCTTCATCAGTATCATCCTTTGTTGCACCTTCGTCATCAATAAAATATAAATCATCAATAGTCTTCTCTGGAGAATCTTCAGTAACATCATCTGAATGTTCTAAATCAATGCCATTTTCTTCATTAGTTGCTTCATAAAGGACATCGTTAACAACACCTTGTGTCATGTTAATATCGGTGTCATTGTTAGGAATTTCCTCATCCGTGGTTTCGTCAATAAGATGTAAAGGTTCCGATTGTGTCATGTTAATAACGGTGTCACTGTTAGGAATGTCCCCATCCATGGTTTCGTCAATAAGATGTAAAGGTTCCGATGTACAGGGAAAAGTCCTTGCTTTTTTTGTTGAACGGGAACAGGAAAAAGATTCGTCCTCATCATTAACCTAAAAATGCAACATGAACAACCGTATAAATAAAATATCTTTAAATTATGTATACATAATCAATGAAAGAAATGAGTTGTCACTTTTTGTCATTTTTTCGTTATCAACGTTTTTGTTCTCTTTATCCAGTGGAACAACATCTTCGTCGTCAGAATCAGCAAGATGAATAACTTCTTCATCATCAACGGTTTGACCAACGACATTTTCACTCAGATCTTTCTAGGGCTGCAAAATTGTTTTCTCAACAAATATTAATTTAGACATCTAACATTAAACATATGTATAAAAAAAAATTTAAATGATATGTTATAGATGATTTTAACACTAATATCATCACTGATATCCTTGAAGGGTTGAAAACAAAAAAAAACAAAGTAGTTAAAAAATTGCTATCTTTCTGCGTATATAATATGTATAATTATTTAATCTAAATAATATGATAGTTATATTGTAAGACTAACATCATCATCATCATCATCGGATAGATCAATTACAACTTTATTGTCGGCGTTTGATGACTTGTTTTCTCCTGAATCCTTCATATTTAGAGTATATAAAATCCTACAACAAATAAAATTAACAAACATAATATGAAAATACTGATTGATAAAACATACATGAAAAATATAATAAGGACTTATGAAAGACACATTACTACCTTAGATGATGTGGTATAAGGTTTTTTATTGTAAGAAATAGTTTTTTGCATGTGTTTTTTAATATGAAAATCATTAGTTCTTATAGGAATGAGAAAATTTTTCTAAACATGTACTTGATCTTCAAAATAAAAGTATTTTTAATAAAAATAATACTTGTTGAATGTAATAAACATGTTTTTAACAAACAATGCTTTTAGGTGACAACAAAATCACCTAAATAATTGATGATTATGAAAAAAAAACAAAACATACACATTCCATAATGCATGCAAAAACTATACAAAATATATAAAGTACATAATGCATGCAACAAACATATGCATCTTGTTAAACTTCTCATTAAACATTGATAATATTTACCAAATAAATGATCTATTTTATTAATTTTCCAATTTAATTAAAAAAATATAGGCTATAGGTGGGAAACGTATAACCATAATAATTATGGTATCTCACTTACCAAAATACTCCATCCATATCAAAATTATAAAAAACATAACTAGCACAAACCGGATGATCATTAACAAAAATAGTTTCCGAGACTCGCTTGTTCTTATCTACAACTCAAGGTAAACTCGTTACCTTTTTCGATTAATTTTCATATTCAATTGATCATCTAGATGTCGCATGCATCATCTTATACAAATGAACAGTGCAATAAATTTAATTTGTATGTTTTGAGATGTGTGTAAAGAGATTGAATGTTATTTATTGTATTATCTGTTATTAGTGATTGAAATCATACGATTATCAGTTGACATTACCCAAAGATATAGGTCATCCCTTTTAGATTAAGATTAGCAGATAATATGATTCATGTACAAATTAATGCAACAGTTATTGGAAGGGATCATTGATTTGACTAAGGTTTATGTAACTTTAAATCAAGATGTTAATAGTTTGATTATCAAGTGTCCTAATTAGTTTCCCATTTTTTATGATCCGCATGTCTTTTTATCCGTACAGTAACTTAAATTTAAAGTGGATGATGATGAACTGAAAGTTATATAAATCATAGTAGATGATATTCAGGTTGCAAACCTAAAAAACGTTTTGAATGGATTATGGCATTTTATTGATTACAACATGGATCATAGCTTGTCTGTTTAAACATTTTCCTTTGTGTTTTAAACCATTAAAAAGTGAACTGATATAATGATGCATAAAAAATACCATATCAGTCCATATGGTATGTCCTTCAAACATTGGTAAATCACCATTATTAGCCATTTCCATTTATAAAGTAAATAAAACTAACTAAGATTATATTCAGGTTGAAAACCTGAAAAACTTTTTGAATGGATTATGGCATTTTATTGATTACAACATGGATCATAGCTTGTCTGTTTAAATATTGGCTATTGTGTTTAAAAACTTTAAAAAGTGAACTGATATAATGATGCATAGAAAATACCATATCAGTCCATATGGTATGTCCTTCGAAGTTTGGTAAATCACCATTATTAGCAATTTTCCATTTTGAAAGTAAATAAAAGTAACTAAAAGTATTCCATATGATTCAGTGATAAAAAGTGTTTAACGCGTTTATAGTACATGCCTTATAAAAAACTGCAACTTCTATATTCAGCTATTTAATTTGTTTCAGGCTATCATGGATGATGAATTTATTTTCCCAATGTGCATTGAAGAATACAAAAGCTTTTTGGTGCGTATTGTTACGTTTTCATTAAACACGTGTTAGTTATTTACTAACAACAGATTGTTTTACATAGTAGTAACATGAGACATCTATGTTGTAGGTATTACCAAAAGTATTCAAAGTCAGGTTCTTCAATGCTCAGCCATACATTCTTGTTAACGGACCAAACAGGTATCGTTACGTATGCTTAATAAGAAGTGATAAAACAAAGCTGCATTTGTATGGGGACGAATGGGAAGCATTTGAAAAAGATAATTTGGATGATAATGTGCGTATGCTTCACTTTATTAAATAAGGGGATGACTTGTTTTACGTAACAGGATATGTAAATGGCGGATGTGAAGCCAAAGGTTATGATCGGCGTGCTGTGGGGAACCGAGTTGTGAGATGTCTTGTAAGGTTTACGCGCGGAGGGCAGGTACACATTATATAATATGCAGATTTTGTTTACAATGATGGTTGAACTGAAAACCTTTAGTGGAAAGAATCAAACAAATGCTTCTTTTTTTGACAGGTTCTTCCGGGAGATTTTTGCAAGACATTTGGAAGACCAGATTTAAGGTGTACGTCAACCACACAAGGTACAAACTTAACCATGAGATGATTCAAACAGACCCAAATAGTGTTGTACGATCAAACTTCCTATTCGGGACCATGTGGGATAGGCTCGGTGCTGACCTAAAAATTCAGGAAGGACAGAATCTGGTTTTTACAAACATGGGTAACTATGGGTTACATATGTCTGTCTTTAAGCACAATGGGATAGCAAAGTTTAATGCTCATATCTACCCAACAATGTTGAGGCTTCCGGTTTGTGAGATACCACTTTATGCTTCTAAGGGTATGTACATTGTTTTTGTACTAAAGTTTTTACAAATATAGTTGGATACTTGTGGTAATAGCTACATGTACATATCATGACTGATAAAAGAGCAAGGCATTTCTGTGGATGGGAAGGAGATACTACTCACAAAAATGAAGTTAACGTTGTCTACATTGAGCTCAATGCACCTGTGTATGACCTTTCTCAATTGGTGACCATCAAAGTTCAACTTTAGTAAATCTAATGTAGGCAGTAGTGTAAGAATATATATAGAGGTTTAATTCTTTTTAAATCGAATGTATGTAGTAGTAAATTGAATGTAGGTAGTAGTGTTAACTGATAATGTGTATTTAATATATGCCTTAATCAGGCATTGCCGGATGATTTCTGCGCAACACATATGATGCATACATACACCAGAGCGCTTCTTGTTCATGATGATGTAAGGTTCCTTATGAAACTAAGAACGATTCCGGACCGCCTTCGTCCAGAAAGATTGTGCCACGTCAAAATGGCTGGGAAGTGGAGGGTATTTGGAGAAACTTGCGGTTTTAAGACACCCAAAATGATGCGAATGAAGGTAATAGAGGCGGTGGAAGGTGAAAACATGCAGGTTCTCTTATTCCAAGTATGTTAAATCACACTTGTGATTGCTGGTCACATTTGTATGTCTTTTGCTGCTGAACACTTCTACGGATTACTTGTTCTGTTTATTTGTCTGTGATGATTGTGTTTAGACTTGGTTTAAATGTTTGTTCTTAGGTTTCGGTCAAAACTTTGGTTGTTATGTTCACTGTTAGCATGGTTCTTTTGGTAACTTTGAATACTTATCATTTGGATGTTTGTGTTTTAATGTATGGAATGCTAAACTTGTGTCATAATGTGTTAGCAGATTGTACCCAATTATGTAATTACCTAATTTGTGTCTAAATGACTGCAATTATAAAAGTTGGGCCGTATATACAAATATATCATTAGTCTTGTGTAGGTCATAATGACCAATATTGGGCTTTCCATTATTAAACTTCTACATAATTTTGGGCTTTATATTATTGGCTTTAAAACTGGGCTTTCATATATATATGTAATTGTGGTTTTAATATACATAACATTTGGGCTTTCATCTAAAATATATATCTTTCAAAAACATTAAAGAAAAATTAAAATGTTTTGATTTGGCTGGATTCATATGTTTGTATACATTTTTTGTAATCGGTAACACATTGAAATAACATTTAAACTTAACAAAATAATGAAATCTTGGTGATTTGACGCCATCATATGCCAATTAAAGCTCATCGTAATCATAAACCTCTATTTAACCGTCATCATCAACACCTCTTATTCATGTTGTACTTCGTACGAAGAAATAATTGTTCAACAAAACTTAGGTATACTAACTTAAGGAATACAAACAATGTGAAAAGTGTGTTATTAAATTCGTGTTTGAAATAGTATAACGACATCTTATTAAACCAATGTTTACAAACAAACAATATATAACACTTGTACATGTATTTACATGATTATTTGAATGATAAAAACGCGTCATTCTCTTGATCAAAAAAGTTATGATGAACCTCTATCAAAAATCATTGTCTTGAACAAGCTCTGCTTAAAAACTGTTGTTCCGACGGCTTGACAGACTTCTTCTTACATGTTTTGCATCTGAGATACCACCAGCCTTCCTCTTCGTGAATGGCTATTATAGTTCCAATTATGATGCTGGAAACACCCTAAGAAAAATAAATGAAAACATGGTTATAATCTTTTGCACTTATTTATAATAAACAAATTTTTTAGATAACTTTATAATTTATTACATGTTCGACATCCAACAGCTCAGTGATATTTCTAGGAGGGAATCCAGTGACGAAAACATCATTTGTAGAATTCTTTGAAGCAGCGGAGATATGGGTAACCGTATTTTCAGATTCATCTTTGTTGTCATTAGAAAACAACCTGTAATCGGATCCCAAAAAATATATGAATACATGAAACTGCAACACGGACGCATATACATACAAAACAAAGACTTTTAAAAAACTTTAAAAATACCTTCCACAGTATTCTTTAACGTCAGCAAAGTTCGCATCAGTAATTGGTTCAGAACAGTCGAACAGGAACAACTTAGTTGAATGGTATCCATTCTGAACGCACATATGACCTATAATTTGAGTATAAAATCATAATAAGTATAATTTTACGCACCTAAATAAACATACAACGTATTATTTAACATAAAATGTTAACTTTTATGTTACTTACCATCCCTTGTTTTCATCATGGCCAATTGAACGACCATCACAATCTTAGCATGGATAGAGCATTTGTTCAAGAAGTCACTCAATTGTTGAGCATATTCTCCCCACATGGTAGCACGCAGTTCATTACCTCTAAATCATAGAAGAAGTGAAAAAAATTAAACCTCTAATAACATTAGTTTTATTCAGCCTAAATATGTTATTATTACTTACTCTGCATCGACTAACATGGATGTTTTCTTCTTCCCTTGCATGGCAAGAAGCCATATTTGTCTTATTTGAAAATTTGGGGTTGTGAGGCGTATGTGAAACGTGACTCTGGAGATAAACTCCAACAACGCTCAGTAAAATATATCTTTGTAGGTTACCCTAAGGAAACTATGGGTTACTACTTTTATTATCCGGCTGAGAACAAAGTAGTTGTGGCTCGTTACCTTATATATCTCTTGGTATGGTTAGATATTGTTGCTGGTGTTGAGTGTTTTAGTCCAATTTTTATCTATATAATTTGGGCATTCGCTTTGGTACCATCTAAACTGCGTGCTTTATCTGTTTTTCTACTTATTTGCTTGTATTGCACATAGCAAAATTTATCAACTGGCCCATCATTGTCTGCATTTCAGGAAGATTATAAATTTGAGCAAGCCTTGAAAATAAGAAACCCACAAAATATGCTTGCTTTAAACGAATGGGTTATATAAGAAACTATACTTGATAGAGTAGATGAAATGATTTTGACCTCTGCTATATGGGTAAATTACATACTCAAATAAATAGAATCAGAAAGCTATAGTTAAGAGACTATGTTTCAGTTAGATGATTGACGATGGTGCAGGTATGACTACTTGATATGGTTGTAGGATTTAGGAAGTGGAGTTGTTTCGGGTATTGATGAATTATTAATGATTAGTTGTTTCTTGTGCTGAATAACATTTGAAACACTGATCTTGTGCTTAATCATTTGAGTTAGAAAATGCGTCTCCTGGTGTGGTTTCTTGTGCTGGTCTTCTTGTTTTGGTGGCTCACGAGAGTGTGGATTTTAGTCCATAGGAATAGTAAGCCAACGAAAACAACTAGTTCACTATTTGTTCCGTTAAGTTTGTTACTTCTTTCGCTTATTTGACTTGTATCATCTCGATTTCTTAGGTATTTTACGAAATAACTCCAACTTGTATTATTATTATAAAACCATGTATTACATCATTCAATCTGAGCTAGCTATAAACGGTGTCGTTCCTATCGTTATACAAGTGCAATTACTGAATGTGTTGTATCAATTTGCACGCTTCCCAGCAGGACATTTTGTGATGGCGGTTTACTTCTGAACTTGAAGGTTTATGACTCAAATCCAAGCAAAAAGAAACTGCTGTAAGTTATTAAAGTTTTCTCATATATGGAAAACAGCATAATAAAAAGTCTATGATAGCTATGAAAGCTCATTCCGGTGTGCTACTTAGACAGCTTTCGGTCTCAATTGCATTGCTTCTAGGCTCACTTCATTGAACTTGAGCTATGCCCATACACTTCAAAGCCCTTATATCACCAATTCACTACAAATGTGTTTATATGACTTATGTTTGTACTATATTATGGGTCAGTTCTAACAAATTTTTTAAATATATTTTTGTGTAGGAATCTTAAAGGAAAGTGATTTTAGAACTGGTTTGTTTACGTCTCCAGATCTGATTGATGTGAAAGAAAATCTCTCTTAATTGGTAAGTTTTTAATCAAATTGTTATCTCTCCTTGATTTGGACATCGCAAGAAACGTTAAGTATGTTTGTTTATCATTTGCAGGTGGTTGATGCGGTGTTTTGTTGGTTACTGATGCGGTTTATAGCGCGTGTTAGGATGGGCAAAGTTAAGACTTGGTATCTATTCTTCATATGGGTTATTACCATCAGAGATGTATCTAAGATGTGTGCATTATCTATGTAATACATGAACACTATGGAATGGTCGGTTGCCATTTCCCAAGTGTTTGTTTTCTAGAATTCGCTTCCTTTTTATGAAATGCTCTAAATAGTGTACTCCTTTAATAAGTAAAAAACTGTTAACACATGTTTATTGTTTTGGTTTCCTTAACTTGCAGGGCTAGCTAACAAGAGGAACAAGAAGATGGTTAGCATTCAAGTTATAATAGTTATGTCTGATATGATTGAGTCTTAGCGATTTAGATACATTATCGGGTTAAGATATGTCTGATATGATTCAAGTTATAATATTTTGTAATCTTCGTTTGCAACTTGTTATAAATGATCTTTTGTGATTTTCATTTGTAACGGCT
Source organism: Glebionis coronaria (assembly GCA_025667525.1). Taxonomy (NCBI): domain Eukaryota; kingdom Viridiplantae; phylum Streptophyta; class Magnoliopsida; order Asterales; family Asteraceae; genus Glebionis; species Glebionis coronaria. The sequence continues at coordinate 601,825,942 of CM046880.1, forward strand.
TATAGCAGATGTTTGAGATTGCCTATTTAGCTCATAGTGACTGTTTGGGAATGCTTAACTAAATTGCTGCTATATTTGCAGTTATTTGATATAGCAATCCCAAACAGCCCATATTTTTTTTATATAAAAAAACAACATAAAGACCGGTTTATATGATTCCCACCGGTTCTAAAAGTAATCTTTTTGACCGGTGCCTACACCGGTCTAAAAACTCAACGTTTAGACCGGTGCCTAGACCGGTCTTTATGTTGAAAAGCTTTTGGACCTCCCCTGATACAGACCTGCTGACTGGTATATATTTACCTAACGATTGTATTGGTGCGAAGAACGTGTAGTTTGCTACTAATGCCCTATTAGTTCAAAGATGATTATTTCTCCCTGACTAATGTATACTCCGTATGCTGTTAGATTTGCTGATATGCATTTTAGCATATAACCTCAAGCACTGCCAAGTTCTAAGAAATTTTTCAATAAATAGTTAGGATTGGCTACTAGATTCTAGTAGTTAATTAGAGGTCAAAATAATGTGTATAGCAGTTTTGACTTTTGATAATCAATGCCAGACAGTCTCAAAACTATTCATCTCTGAAAAAATACAGTGCTTTATTCTGCCATGCTTTTAGGATAGGATTAAAATCAAACGTTTGAGATTTTGAATTGCTGTTATCAACAAATGTGAAAATACCCATCAAGAACAATTGTTGCTCAAAAGTGGATATGTGCAAACATCACTATTATGAAAATTCAAAAAGACAAGCTCAAATTATCAAAACAATAGATATATATAAATCCATAACTAATTTTAAAACTAAACCGATATATGTCAAACATAACGTAGAAGCAAAATATACTTCAAAAGACAGAGAAATCTAGAACCAAAGATATCATGTCCAATCTAATAGCCTCCACCATAATAGCCTCCGTTATCATAATAGCCTCCACCATAATAGCCTCCACCATAATTGCCTCCACCATAATAGCCTCCATGAGGTTGGTAAAAGCCTCCATGAGGTTGGTAAAAGCCTCCATGAGGTTGGTAAAAGCCCCCTGCTGCGTTTGCATTATTAGTCGGCGGATTTGCACTAGTTGAGGGACTTGTTGAGGGACTTTTAGATGGGGGCTTACAATCCAAGTGGGATTCACATCCAATGTGAAATGGACCTACCTCTAGTTCTCCCCTCTTTATATATTTTGTCAGACGATGCAAAAATTTCCGGTGATCAATGCAACCTGAAACCTGTATATTCCCCTGGTCATCCCAAGCGCACTTTTTTACCCCATCCACACTTTCCCCATGCTCATCTACACACCAACAATGAAATTGTATGATTAATCTTACAGAACACAAAAATATATAAAGTATAAACTGATAATATAGATCACGAAAGCATACTTTCAAAACCAGACATTTCATTCAGTAATTTATTCAGTTTGGCTGGCCATGCCTTCTCGGTGTTGGCTTTCAAAGTAACATGCTGTGATAAGAGACAGAATATATATTAGGAAATATGGAGACAACAAAAGTATTTAGAGTTAATTGTCTGCAAATGTATCAAATGGTAAGATGAATACATTAAGACAATTAACCCAAAGTATATACATAAGATGTTTTCAACAAACCATTGGAAGAGGCTTCTTTTTTGGAGTTTGGGACTCGGATTTTTTTGAACAAGCTTTTTTGACAAATCTTCTTGAGAAACGACAAACCCCTTTTAAAACCTTTAACCCCTTTTTTGAAGCTTTGGGGATCCACTTCTTTGAACAAGCTGTGACACTGCTCGAGAAATCCTTAACCTTATTTAAATACCCCATGAAACCCGCTTATCTCAGTAGCTGTAGCTCTCGATCTCTTCTTTTCCAAATAAGTCTCCTATAATTTCCACAAAATATACACTAATCATATTCAGACAAAATCAAACACTCCATAGAGGTATACAAATGGTACCATGGCCATATACACATATAAATACTTCCATGACTAAACAAGATCTTTCTGCCACTCCCACATATTTAGAAAACAACTCTTACTAACAATTTTATGGAAGTCAATACGAATATGATACTCGCAGGTGATAATATAAAAAACCAGCACAGCACACAGTAGCGGCGCACTCTGGTTTACAAATTATAATTACTAATTAACCAAGTAGTAGCAGCTCATGAAACAATTAACTATGGCCAAGACACGCTCTAGTTTTGCTACTTATTCAGCAATGTTCAATATAAGCTTCTCAAGTGCTGTACCGAAAATTTTCAGAAACATAGTAATAGCAACCACCTTGTTTGTAATTTTCTTGAAGTTAAAAAGTGCTATTTAGAGAAGCAAACATACTGTTCCTAGCTAGCTTATTGAACAATTAAGGTCAAATTATTGTAAGACAGTAAAGTTATTATGATGAATTGTAAATAAAAAAGAGGAGCAGGTAAACGTTTATAAAAGACCAAAGAGCAATCAAACAGCAAACAGAACAAAGAGAGAAAAACTAACCCGTGGCACACCACAATACGTTTGAATCCAGGAAAAAAATTAGAACCCGTGGCACAGCAAATCGGAAGTCGAGTTTGAGTAACGAACGAGAAAATAATGAATGATAATGTAAGGGTACGATTCATTATATAGGGATTACAAACACTATTCTAGAACACGGGCTTGAGCCCAATACATAATAATAACCATAAATAAATAATGTCCTTTTATACATGCAAAATTATGGATCGGTGTGTCTAATCTTTAGCCTAAGTTTGCTATGCTGAATGTTGTATTTCAGCCATTCCAAATTAATTATTCTTATTTAACTTTTTAATATATTTTTTCTCAATCTTGATTTTTAACTAGGTAAGGTGCCGGGACTTCGCTGCGAGTGTTTTGATTTCATTAGTTGCGGCGTATGTATGGTATGGTAGAAACGTGAACCGACAATTAGATGACATATGGACAATCAGTACCATCTAAGAGCGTATCTGTTAACTCCATCAATTATAAATTTTTGGTTAGAGATGTACATCTGGAATGTTTAGTTCTTTACAGCCTGGGATTCAAATTTTACAGTTTGAACCTTATGTTGTAAGAAAGGAACAATGCATTTTCCCAATAGCAAAAGACTTGGTGTTTGACAATACCAACAAACATATAAGATAAACTAGCATAGTACTTATACGGTGATAATTTTTTAGGCGAACAAAGTTTAGTCTGCTGCCCATTAAGTTTATATTCACATTAATGTTAATGTTGTAAAAAATCGAATTAAAATAAACACCACTAAAAATGAAAAACATATCAAAATGGATATTGAGAGCATAAAATTTTTAAAACATAGCTTAAGTTGAAACTCTGAAAGCATGATCAAAGCTAAGCGGTTTCAAGTTTGGTTCCTACTAGGTGCACTTGGGTGTCTTGTTTATTTCAGGTTTTGGTTATATTTTCCTATGATTCCCCAAATTATATGTAAACAAAAGTCTAACAAAAGTCTAAAAAAAGAGAACCGATTCTCTTTTAAGAATGTTGACTAAGAAGTAGAGATTCAGAGATGCTTGATCTCGTCAGTAACTCTTCCGATGTATGTTTTTACCCTTTTTTACTTTTTGTACTGTTTGATCTGCTTGTTTATGCTTATAATATGATTTTTAGCTTACTTTGTTACTTTATATATGGGCTTATTCGATTTCCCCTTATATTTTGTAAGCCTCAGTTTTCTGGCTTTTAAGGGCTTATATGAATTTCATATCGTAATAGACTTATATAAGCCCACAAGTCTAGAAATAAGCCGGAAATTTGAGGCTAATGTAAGATAAGCCGAAATCATATAAGCTCATAACTGTGTTAGTTTGAGCTTGTTCTAAAACCTTTAGGCTCGCTAACTGCTATGCCTATGCCAACTTTTTCGTTTGTATTATAGAAAAAGAGAAGTTTTGTTTTCAGTCAGAGGCATATTAAAGCTACATGGAAGCTAATTTATATATTAGTATGGATCTCTAAATTCACAAAGTACTTGAACAATGAATCGTTGTTGTTTAACAAGTTTCTTTTTTGTAGGATGTGACCAAACACAGTTGGGATTTGGGAATGTGAACCAGGTAATGTAATCATATTACAACGAAACTTACAGGTTTGGAACTTTATTGGGAACTTATTTTTATTGCTTTAAAGTTTGGAACATTATTGGTATTGTGTAATAGGAGTAATATGACCTTATATAGCTATTATGATAATTTTATGCATTTATGATTTTTACAAGCGTAGTTTACCGTCCCTCATGTCTTGGCTGGGCATGGACACCCCTATTGTGGTTGAAGCCATACTGAGACTTGGTTAACGCTTTCTTATTCGCAGATCCGAGCTTCACTTAAAGCAGTATATTTTCAGCTAACAGACCCAAGCAACCATAAAATTGCAGTTGTAGCAACTATAACCAATAAGTTGCAATACACTGACCCAAACACCCCGTAAAAGCTTATGCATTGGATAAACTTAAAAGTCAACCTTCTGGTTAGAATTCTCTCCCATGCTATGTAGTTATGCATTACTTCTTGCTACAGAACCAACATATATGAGCATTGGCTGATGCTAAAACAAATATACTTCCGGTCATTTATGATTGTAGCATCTAAGGGTGTGTTTGGAAACATTTTAAAAGTGATCACAAATAATTTCTTAAAGACTGTTATGTATTAGTCTTTATTAGCCTAAGTCGCGTCTAGGGGATAGTTATCGAGTGTCCTAAATAGCCTATAGCAATAAAGGTCGGTTGGCTGGGTCAAAGCCCAACCCGACCCGTAGTGTATGTAACAGTCGGTTCCCCCTCATCTCTATAAAAGGAGATGAGGGGGAACGAGATTCACAACGCTTCTTTATCAATGTACTAAACTAATCGGTTCGATTAGGGTACATACCTTGTGGGTTTTCTTTTCTGTCGATTCGATGCATCTTTGATCGGAGTTATCCGCATCTAGTAACTAGGTTGTAGTCGATAATACTACAAGTGGTATCAGAGCTTCAGGTCTCGAGGTCGCTGGTTACTAGGAATCGATCGAGGAGGATTGGTGTTCAGATCGTGGACATCAAGGAGCAGCAGCTAGGTTCGATTGAAAAGAGAGTCGTTGTTCTTCTTTGATCGACAAGGTTGCAGTAGTATCGAAAAGAAAAGGAAAAAAAAAAAAGTTGGTTCTTCTTCACAGGTTTGGTGGTGGTGGCTGTTTTGCCGCCATTGCTCTAAAGGGAAGAAGAAGACGTTGTTGGTCTTTTGGTATAGAAAAGTCAACAGATACTACAAAGGAGATTGGGCCAGATTTTGGCCTAAGGTTTTATATAAGCCATACTTTTAATTTGGTCTTTTGACTAAATTTATAATAGGCTTTTTATAATTTTGTTTTGTTTTGTTTTAAATAAAACAAAAAGGTGAATACTTTGTAGGGAATTTTTTTTTTTTTTAAACACAAGGGGACTTCGTAATTCGTGATTGTGAGGTTTAAAATATCACAAGGTTTAGCGAATTATCGAAGGGGACTTTGTTAGTTTGTGATTGTGGGGTTTTTTCACAAGGTTTAGCAAACTAATAAAGGGGCTTTGTCGGTTTGTGATTGTGAGGTTTTTCACAAGGTTTAGCAAATCAACAAAGGGATAAAGAAGCGTTCAAGACTTGTCGAGGTTGCAAGATTTCTTAGGTTATTAGAAATCGGTTTGCAAAATTAAAAGTACGACAAGGGTTACTTCAAAAGACGTCGGGTACTTTCTTGATTCAAGGGTTGTCGATTTGTTGGATAGGTTAATTTCCAAGGTCCGGTCGATATTTGAGTAAGAAAGGGTTTTCTTTTGAAGGGTTACTTGGTTTGATCGATTTATAAGATTTTTATCTTAGCGTTATATCGATAAATCAAGGGTAGTGTTTACACACAGGAACTTTGCTAGATCGTATTTTTTGTGTTAACTAAATTCACAAAAGATTAAATTGGTTAGCAAAGGGTTAAAATAAGATGACGCTGAGCAAATTTGACATCGAGAAGTTCGATGGGAAGAATGACTTTGGGTTATGGCAGGTAAGGATGAAGGCTTTGCTGGAACATCTGGAATTAGATGCAGCATTGGAGGAATTTCCCGCCACCACAATAGTGGCTTACGATAACGTCATTCAGAAAAAGGCTTACAGCGCATTGATCTTGTGTTTGGATGATCGGGTCCTACGGGAGATCACCAAGGAGACGACTGCAGCGGGAATTTGGAAAAAGTTAGAGACTTTATACATGACAAAGTCTTTAGCTAATCGTTTGTACTTGAAGAAAAAGTTATATACTTTTCAAATGCATCAAGGTAAGAGTCAGTCTGAACATATTGATGAGTTTCACAAGCTCGTTGGTGACTTAGCGGCTATAGATACTGCTATATCGGATGAGGATCAGGCATTATTATTACTCACATCTTTACCATCATCTTACGATAATCTCGTGGAGAACAGAAGATGACGGAAGCAAAGGGTGATGGTGGTGAAGGGTTGTATGTGAGGGAGAGATCTAATCAGATAGATATGGAGCAGGGTGAAAATAGTTCGTGGTCAAGGTCACAAGGAAGGAGCAACAAACTCAAGTGTTATATATGTCAGTCTAAGGATCATTTGAAGAGGGATTGTCCCAGGTATAATCACAAGAAATCTCAAGGTTTTGTCAAGAATGAAGATCAGGTATCCAGTTCTGGAGCTGATAGGTATGACAATGCTGATGTTATGATGGCTATGAGTGTTGATGAACTTTTGGACTGGATCATGGATTCAGGGGGCTCATACCATATGACATACAGGAGAGATTATTTGGTTGATTTTAAAGAGTATGACGGTGGTAATGTACTGCTAGGTGATGGCAGGGAATGCCGTGTACGAGGGACAGGAAAGGTTCAAGTACGAATGAGGGATGGATCAAGTTTCTTGTTGGACAACGTCAAGTATGTTCCGGAATTAAGACGAAACTTGATATCGCTGGGCACTCTTGAAAAAGAGGGTTTTTCCGTGAAGATGCAGTCGGGCAAGATCAAGGTTATAAAGGGTTCACTGGTGGTACTATCAGGAACCAGAAGGGCTAATTGCGTATATACCCTGAACGGTCAGGCTATGACCGGGAAGACAACGAAGGGTAGGAAGCAGTTAGGAAAATTCCAGACTGGGTGGAAGATCAAGACAGGTGATGTTCTTGATTCTTGTAATCAGAAGTCTACACAACAATGTATGAAGAGTGGGGTCGCCAAACATTTGGATGTTGCAGGATTACAGCAGCAGAATGGGTTGGTTGAGAAGACAAACGTGACACTCTTGGATAAGGTACGTTGTTTTCTGATTAAGTCTGGTCTGTCCAAGGTTTTTTGGACAGAGGATACAACCATGTCTACATATCTAGATAATAGGTCACCATCAGCAGCGATTGGATTCAAGAAGACTATAGATATGTTGGGTTCTTTTGGTTGGCTTGCTAGTATTGAGCAAGGGATGCTTGAACCGGTTAAGTTCAAGTGCATATTCCTGGGATACCATAAAGGTATTAATGTTTATCAACTTTGGAGGTTAGATGACGTTACTTCAAAGGGAGTGCTTTACAGGAATATGGGTTTCAATGAAAGTGGGCAATACAAGAAAACTTTCATTGGTTCTGGTGTATGTACAAGTTCAGTGCACGTGTTGCAAGGAGTTGAGTTTGAGGTGGAATATCGGGAGGATCAAGCACTTGAGGTGGAACCTCAGGGGAATGTTGGTCATGTAGTTGTTCCAAAGAAAGTACAAACTCAAGTTTTGATATACTATCATCTAGCACGTGATAGGGAGCAACACTTAGCACGGGAACTATTCAAGTATAGAGAAGACAGTAATGATGCTGCTTTTGCAGTTGCTGCAGTGAAGAAGATATTGTTGGGAATAAAATTGACCAAGTCCCTAGACGCTGATAAGAGGAACTTGGACGCTGACAAGAGTAAACGAGACGCTGACAGATGAGACGCTGATAAGAATTATCAAGGCGTTGACAAGAAGAATCTTAAAGACAAAGACAAGGACTAAATCTGCCAATGATCAATTCTTCAAGCTGGTGGACAAAATATGAAGATAAGAATTCAGAATATATTCTTAAATGTTTAAAAGATTTAGTCAATAAGTTATTTATGTATGTTTATCTTATGTCTCTTCCTAAAATAGTTGATCTTAGCTTTTTGTACAAGGCTCCTTAAACCTATAAAAGGAGGCCTTAGGGTTTGACATAAAATATATATCTCACACATATCTTTTCACACACATCTTCTACATATCTCATAACACTTTCATTGTAATCATTCATTGATATTATTAATCAAAGTGAAAGTTCGGTTTACTTTGTTTTATTCTTTGTTCAAAGTGTTAAATTCCGCATAACACTTAGATTACTTCATACATATCAAAAGTTTCTCTACGTGTATAACTTGATCTAATCTCGTATACACAAGCTAAATCGATCTAAGTTTGGGATCAACAAGTGGTATCAGAGCTTGTTGAGGAACTTTGATTTGAAGAACGAGATCCAATATTCGTGGGGTGAACCAGGCTAAAGAAGAAGGTGAAGAAGAATCTGATGATGTTTTCAGTTAAGGCCACGTCTACTTCAAGTTCCAATTCTTCTTCATGTTCTGATAATGAGGTATGTGATAACTCTTCTTGTAGGTTAAATACTGAACGACTTAATAAAGAAGTTTTAAGATTGTTAGAAGATGTGAGTAATGAGAGATGCAAGTGGTCTAATTATAAAGTTGCTCTTACTGAAACTGAAAAGACTGTAGCTGAGTATAAGAAAATGGAGTTTGATTTAAAAGATAAAATAAATATCTTAAAACATGAGTTACATCAAAGTAAAGATATTCAAGATATCGTGAATAGGGTTAATCTTGATTTGATAGCTAAGTTAGATGAGGCTAACAAAAATAAAGATAATGTGAGTCTTAAAATCCAGAGATTTGATAAGGCCACACAAACCCTAGGAGAGTGTGTAGGTAAACAAAGGGACTCTAAGGATATGAGTGGGATTGGGATGAAGGATTATACTGGTGTTCCACCACCAGCTGGGGACTTCTATGGTGTCCAAAGAAAGGACTTGTCTTGGACTGGTATTCCAGAACTCCAAGAAGAGGAATTTATTCCTCCACCAAGAGTCACTTCCCCAGTTGAAGAGTATAATCAAAAGTTGACTGACCTAAATGAATGGAAGAAAGCCAATCCTACTTTGTTTGTTAAGGGAGGTTTGCTGTGTGAAAGTCCAAATGACCCTACCCCTATCACAACACAAGAACCTACCCCTATCAAGATAACAAACCCAACCACTGGCAAGACTGTTGACCTTGGCTCACACACTGTTAAGAAACCTAGTGTCAAGTATGCAGAGATGTATAGGAAACCTAGGTCACCCCAAAGCCAAGCAAGTGTTAATGGGACAGGGGTTTATCAGTCTAAGCCTAAGTTTGTGTCCAAAAAGGCATGTTACTCATGTGGGAGCTTCTCGCATTTGGCCTATAATTGTATGAGTGAATACAATTCTTTCGTTGACAATAGGTCACCCAATGTCAACCATAGACCTTTTGTCCACACTAGACCACATGCTACTAGACCAGCTCCTTTCTTCTCTAAGGCAGCTAATACCCATGGACAAAGGCCCTTTCAAAAGACCAACACTTGGTCAAACAGACAGTATGTTCCTGTAGCAAACCCTAATTTGGGCGCTGACAAGAACAAATTCAGCGCTGACAAGAAAAAATTCAGCGCTGACAGGAACAAATTCAGCGCTGACAAGAACAAATTCAGCGCTGACAGAAACAATTTCAACGCTGACAGGCACAAATGCAGCGCTGACAGCTCCAAGTTTGGTATGAGACCTTATTTTAGACCATATAAACAAAGATACTTGGTTAATAAGGGTCAAGGGTCTGACGCATCATCCTACTTAACATGGAAACCTAAACAAGAGCAAAACTCTAGTTTTAATGGTATTTCAATGACTTGCAATAGATTTAAATATCTTGAGAAGGTCATTACTAGTCTCATTGGAACAAATTGGGTGCTTAGGTCACAAAGGGATGAACAGCCATTTATGGTAAAGAATAAATCCACTCTAGTTGAACAACTAGACAAATCCAAGTCTGACAAGGCTTGGATCTCCAAAGGAAACTAATTTGTTTTCTTTTTGAGCAGCCTATCCAAAAGCAGGTTAATGATCAAGGATATTGGGATAGTGGATGCTCAAAGAACATGCATTGTTGATCTTTCCACTAATATTATTTTTATCCACTGACATGTTATCTCTACCCATTATCATGGGATAGGGTAGCCTCTGTTGGTGTGTGTTTTTGTGGTTTTTGTCTAACTATGCAGGAAAATGGAGCTACATTTGGATGGATACAGAATTGTAAACTTTTATTTATGATGGTTGGAGTGTTTACATTCCTATCTTGAGATAAAATTTTGCTTCTTCGTTTGATTTGTATGCTTCTGTTAAGGGGAGGTAAACCTCTAGGTATTTGGGTACTCTTAGAGCACTCTTGCACGATTCTAGATTGTGTCCACTGGTGAGTGGGGGTTAGAAATAGTGAAGGCTCTTTCATTATGAAATTGTTGGAATTTCTAAACCTCGAGGCACTGTAGCATGCACGTAACTTATTTTGCATGCATGCTGCCAAGACTTTTGACCTAGAATTGGGTGTGGTCGTATGGGTGACTTGGGGTAGATATATTTTTGGGCTTACTTGGGGAGTTGCAAAGGTTTTATATAAATTAACTTTCTCTTTGGGGCATTTGTGAACAAAGGACTCTAGAGTTCATGTGTGTCTATCATACTTTTGCATGTGTGTATGCATGAACAGTGTTTGTCACTCTTGCTTATTAGAGTCTAGTTAATTTCCTTAGGATTATTACCTTTGTTTATGTTCTAACTAAAGTTCTCTACTTTCTCAAGTCTATTTTATGCTATGACATCTTAGCTGGTGTGATTTATAAACTTCTTTATAGTCCCAAAACGTTTCATCACCCTTACAGTTTTCAAATTTTTGGATATATGGAAGCCTAATGATCATTGAGATGTTTTTCCTAGTGATTGACATCTAGTAGCAGCAGAGATCACTTTCACAAGGGTGTATAGTGTTATGGAGATGGCTGAGACTATTGGCACTAGCTTTAATGCAAGTCAAGTCAGTCTTATCATCAGTAAGTCCATCCCCATGTCCTATGAATCAACATTAAGGATTCATTTCCCGAATGTGGATGAGGACAGTATGAAACCTTTGACATTAATGGAATTGACGAAAATCTGTATTAGCTTGTAAACGCATAATACAGAAATGGTACAAATTGTCAAGGATTGTTATTTTGGAAGCTGATACAAGGAGGATGTTCTTGATTCCGTCCTTGTATATTGATCTTGGAGAGGAGTCTTAAAAAGGGGAGGAGCAATTGAATTTGAGTGACAAAAGTAATAAAGAAAGCTCCAAAGACTCTACAGGTGCTGAAGATGATTAAGACCAAGTGAAGGCTGACTATACAAGTGATTTGAGTGATTGACTTTTCAAGATTTATTATTACTCAAATTTAGGGATAAGTATGTTTGTAAGAATCCTCTCTGTATGTTTTATTTTATTCAAAAACTTGATTACTAGAGTAGATATCAAGTTTAGGGGAGGATTGTTGGGAATAAAATTGACCAAGTCCCTAGACGCTGATAAGAGGAACTTGGACGCTGACAAGAGTAAACGAGACGCTGACAGATGAGACGCTGATAAGAATTATCAAGGCGTTGACAAGAAGAATCTTAAAGACAAAGACAAGGACTAAATCTGCCAATGATCAATTCTTCAAGCTGGTGGACAAAATATGAAGATAAGAATTCAGAATATATTCTTAAATGTTTAAAAGATTTAGTCAATAAGTTATTTATGTATGTTTATCTTATGTCTCTTCCTAAAATAGTTGATCTTAGCTTTTTGTACAAGGCTCCTTAAACCTATAAAAGGAGGCCTTAGGGTTTGACATAAAATATATATCTCACACATATCTTTTCACACACATCTTCTACATATCTCATAACACTTTCATTGTAATCATTCATTGATATTATTAATCAAAGTGAAAGTTCGGTTTACTTTGTTTTATTCTTTGTTCAAAGTGTTAAATTCCGCATAACACTTAGATTACTTCATACATATCAAAAGTTTCTCTACGTGTATAACTTGATCTAATCTCGTATACACAAGCTAAATCGATCTAAGTTTAGGATCAACAGATATATGCACACGAGTCATTAACTTTCAATGATACAGTTGCTTGTGAGGTTCTTTCCAAGTGGATGGCTGGATTGAAAGAAGAAATGGATACTCGGTTAGATGTGCATGTGCTCAGCAACGGTTGCAGGAAAAGCAGTGACGACAGATACGGTTATTACTGGGAGGATACACCAGGTATGTTCATACATCTATTTCTCTATATAGATTGTATGGTATTTTCTTGCGGATGCAAGGCTGAGATCTCGGTTACCAAGGGTTTGCTGGTTAAAGCAAAGGGAAATATACTTGGTATTAAGATCATCAGGAATCGGAGTGGTAATACTCTGAGGGTGTCACAGTCCAGGTTTTACAACAGAAAGTTGGTACAGACTTTGTTGAAGGGACACTCCATACTGTCGTTGGAGGATAGTCTATCAGGGGACTGTGATGTGGTAAAGAATAGTAAGTGGTCATATATATATGCGGTTGGAAGCCAGGAGTATCAGGTGGTCTGCACGAGACCTGACATAGCATCTGCAGATGTGAGTATGTTGGATAGGTTTGATCGTGGATTACAGACATACGTACAAGTTTTTGTGGATTTTGACTACACCATGGGTAGATCGATCACTGTCATGGGTATATCAATCACAAGGTACGGGGTGCTGATACATGGATGTGCGAGGAGCTGGGAAGCTAAGTTGCAGCACACGGAGGCTTTGTGGACAACTAAAGCGGAGTATATGACACTTACGGAGGTTGTGAAAGTAGCTATTTGGCTAAGGGGATTCTTGGAAGAGTTAGGCGTGAAGCTTAACACTGTTGCAGTTAATTGTGATAATCATGGCGCGATTCATTTATCGCGGAATCATGTTTTTCATGATAGGACTAAGCACATCAATGTGCGTTATCACTTTATCAGAAGAGTCTTGGATGCAAAGACGGCTGAAGTTCTGAAGGTGTGTACTGAACACAATGCTGCGGATGCCTTGACGAAGGTGGTACCTGGACGCAAGTTACAACACTGCTTGGAGCTGCTGAGTGTTGGGATAGGCTAATATAAGCCTAAGGTGGAAATTGTTATGTATTAGTCTTTATTAGCCTAAGTCGCGTCTAGGGGATAGTTATCGAGTGTCCTAAATAGCCTATAGCAATAAAGGTCGGTTGGCTGGGTCAAAGCCCAACCCGACCCGTAGTGTATGTAACAGTCGGTTCCCCCTCATCTCTATAAAAGGAGATGAGGGGGAACGAGATTCACAACGCTTCTTTATCAATGTACTAAACTAATCGGTTCGATTAGGGTACATACCTTGTGGGTTTTCTTTTCTGTCGATTCGATGCATCTTTGATCGGAGTTATCCGCATCTAGTAACTAGGTTGTAGTCGATAATACTACAAAGACAATATTCGGATTAGAGGAGCACGAGGTTTAATATTTGATGCACATGTTCTACGTTTCACTGTATTGTACTTTGTAGGCAGACAGGACAGAGTCAATTACCATGTTGCTCTTTTTTTAGAAAACTTTCTCTAAGCCAAATCCGTTACCAGTCTGCCCATTTACCCTACTCTAATAGTCTAATATACATGCTTTATATGATAAATTTTACATGTGATTGCCTGATATATGCGTGAATAGTGACAGGGTTCGAAAGTACATGGGTGGAAGCTTATAATACATAATCTTCCTTTTAAGGTGAGTATAGTGCTTGCCCAGTTATGATGTTAACTCTATGTTAACCTATATCTATATAAGAGATGATATTTATCTCAAACGGTTACTTGAGAAAGGCAGATAAATTAACTATTTTACAAAGAAATTAGAATCAGGTATATTTTGGAGACCGTAGTTCTGTATGACATTTTCACCGGAATGATGAGCGTAAACAATGAGATTCAAGTACAAGGGGTTGAAAAATATAATCACACTTGAATAAAACATTAGTGGTAATAGTAAAAACCGTTTTACCTTCAAGATTCAGGTTTCTCAAATTCTTTTTTGGAAATGGAGCATTCTCATAATTCTAAACAGGTCTGCTGCATATATGCTTGGCCAACATAATTAATATTTGCAATATATATCTACAAATAACATTGTCATATACAAAAAAATGAAATCCTTTTCAGAACTGAAGTTTACAATGATCCTGTTTTAGACAGAATCTTGGTCAAAAGTTACTGCATCAAATTTAACATTTAACTCGATAGAGTTGAAAGTGCAATTATGACTACTTTGCTACTAAAATTGCAAAAAAATCCAATCTTACAGGTAAATTGAACACTCATGTAAAAGAGCATACCAAGAGGATATCGGCTATGTGCTATGCAGATTTTCTTGTACCTGGAAAACTTTTTGAGTGGCTCTGCTCTTTAATGGATGCCTATGATTTCATTATCTTGATCTTGCCTCAGCAATATATTCTAGGCATGCTAAAAACAGTTTTGCCCAGGTATGATAAATTTATATACTATGGTCATTGCTTGCAAAAACTCACCTTTACCCATATGAGTTAATCTATGTCTCTGATGGGTCAGGTGCGTCCTCCTGGTCATCATGATGGTGCGTCCTCCTGGTCTGCCTGCACAACAATGCAGCAGTTGGTACACTATCAAGGTTATCAGCAACGAATCCCTGAATCAAGTTCCTAAACGAGATCCCAAGATCTACCACTTATGGCATATCTGATGAAGAACTTGATCAGGTCAAGTGTGATGTTATATAATATATAAATTTTAAACGGATGGTATGCACATCTAAAGGTTGAAGAGAGGTTTCACATGAGACTATTGTGGTCATATTATAGTGCAATTAAAATACCATCTAGGGATCGTATACATAGAATTTTTTACTCTACGTCAGTAGCGTTATGAAAATATGTGAGGATTTAGTAGAGGTCTAGCAATAGTTCCCTGAAATAACAAAAAACGTCACACAGTTTAGTAACAGGAGTAGAGTATATATATGTTGAACCTGATCATTCCCTTATATAGGAATGTCTGCAAAAGTAGTAAATATGTTTCTTGTATCATTCAGGTCACTAATAGTCATTTCTAGCAACTTTCTATTATATTTGCACTATTTTGTGTTATTTCGCTCACTTTCCTTTTTTTCCAACAAGATCTTTTGAAATAATGAAAGAAGAAGTGGTTGTAACAACTGCTTTTACATTGGCAAGAATACTATCAAATATTAATGTATCGAGAGGTGGTCCTACAAGCTTAGTTATGTATGACATAGACGTTTTGAAGAAATTTGCTTTGTTGGAGGTACTCGGCCTTTAAGAAACAAGTATCTCAGAAGTAGATGTTGAAATTGCTGGTTGTTATTGCCCCATGCTAAGAATACTAAAAGTGAATACATACTCGAGTGAAAGGTGTGACGATTTGGCTATAGCAATTGGAAAATCTTACATGAGTTAAGCCACCTTGAACTTATGGATGCTTCGCAGGTTGTTTTCCTGATTGAAAATGCTTCATGTTTTTGTGTAGCTTTAAAGGTGCATACATACGAAATTTATTCCTAGATGGTACTTCATTGTAGTAGTTTACTATTAGTTCACTAGATGGTATTTTAGTTCCTTAATGTATGAGTTCAGTTTGTATAAGTTTTAGGGAATGCTATTCAATCTGTGTTTCCGCCTAAGCAAAATAGTTATAAAATATTGAAGGTTTCAAAAGTACTTAATATTAGTATCTATTTCTGAGTAGAAGCACAAGCAAAAAACATAATCAATCCCACTCACTTAATATTATGAAAGTCAATTACAATAGCAAAATGGCAACATTTTATTGATCTATCAATATACAAAACGGACCAGCCGCACAAACATGTACTGTATAACAACTATCAATGTCTCACGTGACAAAAACATGTATTCAAGTAAAATAAGGAACGTCAGAGAACTCAATTAAAACTTTTGAAATACTAATAGAAAAATGCAAAACGTTAGAACACATACTTAACATTAAAGAATATGTGCGACTTAACAATGACATTTCATAACAAACATTTAATAGTTACTAGCATGGTACCCGCGCAATGCAACGACGGGTAATAAGTGACTATTTTTTATCAATCGATTTAACATTAAAATGTAAAAAAACTGAATTAAAATAAAATCACTAAAAATGAGGAAAAAAACAAAAACTTTGTAAATATATCAAATGTTGAATTACAGAGAACAAAATTTTATAAAAATATGGTGAAATTAGATTATGAAAAAAATAAACGAGTTAAAAGATATTTCAATTTAAAAATAAAAATTGTTTTTTAATAAGTTGTTAAAAACTTGTTACAAAAGTTTGTTAGAAAAAAATGGATGGTCAAGATTTGAAGTTAGGTTTGGATTAAAAATGATCTAATGGTTAAGTTATTAATATGTTTATCTTAATTTTTGGTTTGTAGTTAGGTTTGGAGTTAGGATATGTATGTGCACCCTTTATAAATAGTATAGATATAGATATAGATATAGATAATGTATTGCACCTCCAAGGCTCCAAACGCCCTGTAAAATGATGTTTTTATCTTTACCCAGTGATGAAGTAGTAAAAGTGTTTACGCCATTATTCTGCAGGCGGATTTTGAAGAAATTGAAGACTGTGTCAAATCCTTTTCGACACATGTGAAGGCAAATTATTTAATTTATACTCCTTTTCGATCCATGTACGTTTGATAGGGAGACAGAAAAAAGAATCAGTACACATTTAACAGAATACAATATGCATTTAACAGAATACATTCTTGGAATGAAAACAGAAACAGATCTCATGTTAGTATTGCTTTGAAATTTTGACAACCATCTTGAACATACAATTCATTTACATGGTGATCATGTAAATCGTTAGTATGGCTCATCATAAATTGATTAATCCCTTATTGCTTAAATGAAATTTGAATTTGTTATATTCTTAAGATGTTTATGAATCCTCTTAGCATGTAAGTTGCTTATAAGAACATAAAATAAAGACATAGATATGAGTCTAAAAAATAATTTATGTGTCAAACTTAATTAGACATATATTGTAAAATAATTTAAATTATTCATATACTGTTTCATTACAATCTAAAACTAATGCATAGTATAAAATAAAATAATCATTACTAATCATCTATCGATTGCAATTTTTAGTTAACTTTTATATTATCTTCAAGTACACCAACATTGCAAAATTCACTTGATCAACTTGTGTGATATGTAAAACATAAAGCTCTCATTTAACCTTTGCATATGCGAGGAATGAAATTCGCATGACGCACACTAAATTAAATAATATAAAAAATAAAGTAAGCTAAACATGACAAGACAAGAGACGGTCTTCTTTTTTAATATATTTAGAGTCTGTTTGGTTCGTAGATGAGTTTAGGATTATGATTAGATTTGCATCATATTTATATTTATACTTATTTTGAATTTGATATAGGAATTAGAGTATATGTTATTAAATATATTAATGATACTTTGATGTAAAATAAAATATATATTTTATATTAAAACAGAATTTAAGATAATCTTTAAATTATAAAAAATAAAGACAAAACTAAAAAAGTGAGTTTCTCATCATCACTACGATTGATGTTTTAATGTATATATCATCACTACGATTGAAAAGTGAGTTGTAGAAAAAAACTAACGTGACGCTGATGTGGAGGTAAGTTTACCACCACCACTCCCTTCAGCCGAACAACCTAACAACGAAGAATTGGGTTTAACGCATAAAGAAAAAGATAATTTATTTTCTGTCACCAAGACTTCAACATGGAACTTTCCGTTTCCTGCCTTATAAGATAAATAAACGTTTGTGGATAAAGCACGTCCGATGGCCAAAAGATTCACATAGAACAAAACACGTATGTTGCTCGACCAAGGCTCAAACATATCTAATATTAGTTTCCTTTTAGTTCCAAATGATTAATGTTGGATGGTTGTTGAAACTTATGATGAATTGCTTAGCATTCAAGTTTGGTTGTTACTATCTAACTCAGGAAAAATATTATATTAATACATTCAGTGAATCCAACGGTATTTCTACAGTAGCATTACTTTTTTTACATCTTATGGGGAGGTGTACGAGAGTTTTGCTGTTGTGGGTCACAAGAAAACCTTTTGAGAGGCATCTATAATTATGGCTTCATACCTTTTTTCTTTATCACATGATTATTAAATATTATTCGGTCCATATGGGTTTCAAAAACCGGTGAAAGTACTTATGTGAGTTAGCTATCACTTATGGCATGAAATTAACTTGTAGCTTGGAGGTTCTGAAAATTTGAATGACGTCATTTGTATAAATTACAAAAGCAGTTGTCTGATTGTGTTTCTAAGGAAGTGACTGAGTACCTAAGTAATTGAAGTACCTACCAACTACTGTCAACAACATGATTTTTAATGTTCCTTAATGTTGCATTAACAAATAAGACATTGGTTCATTGTGTTAACAAATATGTTATTTGATTAGATATCAGAAAAATATAAGAGATCAATACTAACCTATATGTTAAGATACATTCTTACTCAAAGTTTAGTGTATCTTAAATGTTTAGACGGACTTTTTAGGTTAAACCTATTCAAATATAGGTTCTTTACCAAATAGTTTTTGTATTTGATTGTTACTTTACACACTCATATCGTAAATGAAATACTTTCAGATAATATGATTGATCAGTTGGAAAGATTGAGAATCGAGTATGCAACTACTTATCTGAAGTATCAGGCCAATCAAAACCTACTACAGATATGATACAACAAAAAAATATTGAGGAGAACAAGAAGGTTGGTTTAGCCGTGATTCCAGATGATTTTATTTTCCCGGTATCTCTTGCGCTCATGAAGGATCTTATAATTATGGCCAACGGATAGGTATGTTGTATTCAGTACAATAGGAGTGTTTGGATATGTCTTTTTAAGGTCAACAATTGTATTGTTTGGAATATCATCGCAGGTGCGAATGAAGTTTCTTATAGAGTTAATACCTAAAAGTGTGTGTATTACCATTAACTTCCGGTTTATGTTATTCACGACACACAAACATAATAATTAAACTCATATTAATAGAAAACATTGATGTATTTTTATAATTACTTAATCTTAATGTAGATTACAATATATTAGTTCTAACAGAAATCCTGGTTATGTCAATTTCAATAATCAATTAATAATACCGTATTAAGAGGTCAATTAACCTTAATCTCCAAATCAATGAATTTAACCAAACCACGTCTGTTGGTGGCCCAAAGCATAAAAACATCACACACATTGCCAACAAACATAAAAAAACACAAAATTAATTTTAGACTTCTTTTAAAAATTACAGATTGTTTAACAAATTATATTATTCGAACTTCACAATATAAATTTTAAAATTCGGATTAAATTTAAAATTAATTAAAAAACTATTTTTAACATAAATTTAACGTTACTTAAACATAAACTATAACTAAAAATATACCAAAGATTAAATTAAAAATACAATAACTTAAAAACGCACAAACAATTAACCCTCCAAAACAACAACTAATATATATATATATGTATATATATATATATATATATATATATATATATATATATATATATATATATATATATATATATATATATATATATAGATTTTAGTTAAAGTAGTGTAGTATCTTATAATTGTTAAAATAAAAAGTGTTTTGAACCTTTAGATCTACTAGATTAATTAGATGACATCAATCTCATTAAAAGAAGATTAAACTTTTAATTAATTGCATTTTTATGTAGGTTATGACATTTATGAAAAAATTAGTCTCATTGCTTAAATTTAACTATATTTATTACCCTTATTAATTATATGAATTTGAAACGCATGATATTAATTGAAAAAAAACACTATCAATTTTTTTCAAAAGTAACTACTACGTATATTTTACTTATGTACTAGCAACAATTTTATAGTTTTAGTTTTTTATGTTGTTTCACATTTTAATTTATACTATTTTAGACACTTTATTTTGTGTATATTATATTAATTTAATTAATTTATAGTTATGGATATCAACTGGTACATGATGATTTTTTATTGGTTAGTTAGTGTACGAGTTAAATGTCATATATGTAGCATCATGTTTGTAATTTTAGATGTGACGAAAATTGTATCTATTTTTTGTATGAGTTGATAGACATGTATCATCATTTTCTTGTTGACGTATCGTATTATTATATTGTAAAATACTGAATATTTAGTTGTGTAGACTTGTAAAGATTATTATTTAGACATAATGTAGCAAAAATTTGGTATGTATCAATTCTACCTAATATAAAGAATAAAAATTTAAAAAAAGAATAAATATAAAGATGTATCAAGAAAACGTTATTTATCAAAAAGTTTGGTTAAATGAAAATTAAATATTGTTTAAAAGAATAAATAATATTGTTTAAATGATAATTAATTTTAGGTCTATTTATTAATTACCCTTTGACTAGAGATTTGTTACATTAATTCAACTCATATATCATTAATTATATCTAATAGTAACTAATTATTCCAACGATTTATACTACTTTTCATTTTAACAATTTTAAAGAGGTAAACTACATTAACCTAACTATATATATATATATATATATATATATATATATATATATATATATATATATATATATATATATATATATATATATATATATATATATATATATATATATATATATATATATATATATATATATATATATATTGTTGTTTTATAAATTAATAACAAAAGGAAAATAATCCCAACAAAGAAAATTCAATTAATGAACACAAAATAATAACGAAAACAAAAATATTTTTGGTGTCACTTGAGTTCAAGTGACTTTTGGACGTTTTTCAATATTTTTTTGGAGTTTTTATAATATATTTAAATAAAAATATAGCTATAAAAAAATGAAACGTTATTTAAATAAATCTACCATATGATCGGACAAATACTCCTAAATTAGACGTAATATGTAATTTTAAAAAGAAATCCTAACTCATACTTTAAAAAAAATCATAAAAAGACAAGTTACTTGCACGAGTCAATCAAGCTAGTAGCATGACTTTGAGGGCCCTGTGTCAAAACTATAAAAAGCCCGTTAAAAATTACTAATAAGCACCGAGGAATACATATAATTTAGATAGAAGAGACTTCGTTATAGTTTAAGATGTTAAAAAAAAAAGGAATGTCAAATTAAAAGATCAGACTTTTTTTTTTGAAGATTTTTTTTTTAAAGATGAGACTACCTCTTACTCTTATTACATAAGGTAACTTTTGAATTTTCATAGTTGAATTTAGAGAGAACCATGCTATTATTCGTTGATGCTGTTACATATAAGTAAAACCAAATGGACTATGAAATTGGGCTTTAGTTTATACATATAAGTTGAATATTGGAAAATTTGGAGGCTCGTCAAGCACTTTGGGCCCTGTGCACATGCCCAAATCCGGGCGTGTTCGTGTGACTAACATGATTTCCAAAAACGATCCTACAAATATAAAAGAGAGCTATATGTTAATAAAACTCAAATGGTACATAAAATCGTATCGTAATGAACTTTTTTTTAAGGGTTCGGGTTAATTTGATCGACCGGATAAGACATGGTCTTTTATATTTTATAACACTTTTTATATTTTATATTTAGAAAATAAATTTTTTTAATATTTTATAGTAATAAAGATATAAGTATCTAATATGATGATATATATAAACTGACACACTAAAACTAAAAATGGATCTTATAACATTCAACAACCACGCCCACCACACCTAAAAATGGATCTTACAAATTTTGAATCATAGGAACCTTAAAACCGTGTCGAAGGATAATGGGTTTGGTGGGTATGAGGAGAGGAAGGTGGTTGTGGGGTTAAAAGAGGCGGAGATGGTGTGTAAGACGATGAGGTTTTTTGTTCGTGATGTTATTGATCTCCTCTCAAATAAATGGATTCCAAGGCGGGAAGAGGTACTGTCCAATTTCGTTACAAAATTCATAATTATATTAGTCATGTTATAGTATAAAATCTGTATAAATATGAGTTGGATGATATCGACACCTCTTGTTCGTTATTAATTAAGGATGTACCACATCAAAAGCATTATACAAGTATGCTTATATTTGAGGCTCTGCTGAGGTTGAGCGTTTGAGCATCAGGGCACTGATCAATGATATCCATGTCTCCTTTTTTTGCCATTTAGCCATATAATTGTCTTTGATTCCCATGATAAAAAAAATTTTGGGCAATGATCCCATGCATCTCGGTCAGTTACCCTGCTGCTCAAAATGTTGGCTCAAACGCTTGGCTTCGGTATATTATATAGAGAGACCTCAACTATGAGCCAACTCACATCCCTTTCTCCCCTTCGATCATAAGTTATTGTTGAAGTTAATAAATATTAGATATGAATGTCGTCATTTATTGAATATTAAATAGGACATAACTATTCGAATTTTTATCTTTAATCTTTGAACCTTAGGATAAAAATTATAGTGCTTCTACTTGATATGAATCCTATCATTGATGCAATTTTTTTTGGATTCCCTTATACATATTTTATATTGGTGGAAACAATATCCGAGTAGTTGAATCCACTTAAAATTATTGACCACTGAACTATCACACTGGTACTGCAACTCGATTATTTAATTTAAAAAATATTACTATCACGGGTACTGCAACTCGATTATTTAGTTCAAAACATATTTACTAGTGACAGTAGAATTTGAATTCAAACGCATTTGTTTGCATCTACAGTATAAAAGTTTGCATGGTTTCACCTGTGAGGAATTTGAGGATTTTTTTTTCTCATTTTTGTGTTACAGGGTTCTAACTTCTGACCAAGATGGCCCTTTTGTCAAAGCTGCAAGACCTGATGATTGATCTTCAAAAATGTCTAGTGAACTTTAGAATAAACAGTAGGGTACACTACTACAAAAAAGGCTTTTTAGACCTTCTTATAAAGACCTGCTACAAAATGCACAGGTCTAAAAAGCACATTCGCATTATTTGGACCGGTAATAATAAAAACAACAGGTCTAAATAAGAAAATTACATTTGAGCCGGTTAGAAATTAAACAACGGGTCTAAAAGACAACCTTTAGAACCGGTGATATCTATTTGGGTCTAAAAAGTTGTAGCGGGATTTAATTTCAGTTTTCTTCACAATTTTCAATTTGACCACTTAAAAGAAGAAGAGGGAAAATTTTGACGGCGGTGATATCTATGTGGGTCACGACTCACAATTTATTTATTCTATTTCCCACAAAACCCTAACTAGCCAATGCAGCAGCCGCCGTCACCTACACCACCGCCAGCGCCTCTGCACCTATTCACCACCATCACAGTAACCTGCGAAGGCTACCATTGCAAACCCCGTAAAAGTGAGAAACCTCGATTTCTTATTTTATTTTAGATTTATTTTTTCATTTCTGATTTTGTGATGTCTTTTTTATATTTGTTCTATCAAGTTTAATTATTCAAGTGTTTACTAATTTGATATCCGCTTGTATAACACTTAAATATACACTCCTAGACAATGAATTATGAAAAGGTGTCTGGGTTTGAATATTTGAATTGCTTGTTTAGTTGGTAAGTAGTCATAAATAAATAATCCCAAACAATTACTAGACCAATCAATCTATATAATTGTATACTGTGATTCAATTTTTTGTGTTTCGCTGTTGTCGTGCTTATGATGTTATGAGCTGAATTGTGGACTCCCATCAGTTGACCCCTATGGTTTATGCAAGCGAATAGGGTCGGATGGACCTTAGTTATACATTAGGCTAAGCGTTTATAATTGACTCCGTAGTTTTATATTTGCTGGTCATTGTTTTCACACCAATATTACACGTGTTTCTACTATCAAATGATATTATTTAGTGTTCATATGCATCTATACTTAGCTTGATAATCATATGCATCTATACTTAGCTTGATAATTGTGCACCCAAAATAAAAATGACAAAAGTGTTTGATAATTGGGAGAGGTTAGTGAAAGGTACACTATGGCCAGAACAGCTACGTTAACCGGAAAAAGTCATGAACATAAGACGAGTGGATTAGCAACTGCAGTGCCTAATTCGCTTCAACAGACGACTATTATAAATGCCAACTTTCAAGCTGCTGATGAGATCCAATATTAAGATACTCATGTTTCCAGGAATTTTAAGTTTTGTTTTATAAGATTTACTGTCAAAAGTACAAAAAGAAAACAAAACCACCCCAGTCATGTTGATTACTGTGTAGACATGAATTAGGAATAACCACAAACTTTTATTTTGGTCTTATTTGTTCTTAAATACATGGTATTTATTCATACAGTTTGCATTCTGGGATAGAAAATGGTTAATGTATTTTAAATGTATAATAGTGATGATTATGTGATTGATGTTGATGAAAAATTTGAAAAAGTGCAATTGGCAGGACGGGAAGAGAGTGCAAGAAGTGGTTGCCGTATTTGAGGTCTTGTCTAGGAATCGATCGTAATGTAAGTCTTTTAACTTTTCTTTGTATACATCGTTTGATTAACTAATTTAGGCATGATAAAAAATTACTGTGTTTCTATGTATTTGTATTTCTAAATAATTGTAGAAAATTCGAAAAAAGAATGTTTAGGTTAGTTTTATCAGTGAGAGTAAAGTAGAAGAACAGTGCATCTGATTGTTGATGCTTTCTGTAGTTATATTGCCGTAGTTATATTGCCGTTTAGTGTTAGAAAGTAGTAGGCTTTCGGCTGACCGAATTTAAGTGGAACTAGTAGGAAATATTTATCGTGAAGGTTTCTGATTTTGGAGTGCATTATTGACAGGATGAAGTGCGAGACTTGTGCCGCTAACACGGCTGACTGTCCCGGTCGTTTTGGACACCGAGGCTTGGGACAAGGGATAGAAAGATGAAGTGCGAGACTTGTGCCTCTAACACGTCTGACTGTCCCGGTCGTTTTGGACACCGACATTTCTAAGTATAATGCCATGTGTGTGCTTTAGTTGCTCAAAGCTCCTTGCCGATGAGGTAGTACTTTATATACCCATGCTGGAATACGTCGTTACCTTATATATCTCTTGGTATGGTTTGATATTGTTGCTGGTGTTGAGTGTTTTAGTCCAATTTTTATCTATATAATTTGGGCATTCGCTTTGGTACCATCTAAACTGCGTGCTTTATCTGTTTTTCTACTTATTTGCTTGTATTGCACATAGCAAAATTTATCAACTGGCCCATCATTGTCTGCATTTCAGGAAGATTATAAATTTGAGCAAGCCTTGAAAATAAGAAACCCACAAAATATGCTTGCTTTAAACGAATGGGTTATATAAGAAACTATACTTGATAGAGTAGATGAAATGATTTTGACCTCTGCTATATGGGTAAATTACATACTCAAATAAATAGAATCAGAAAGCTATAGTTAAGAGACTATGTTTCAGTTAGATGATTGACGATGGTGCAGGTATGACTACTTGATATGGTTGTAGGATTTAGGAAGTGGAGTTGTTTCGGGTATTGATGAATTATTAATGATTAGTTGTTTCTTGTGCTGAATAACATTTGAAACACTGATCTTGTGCTTAATCATCTGAGTTAGAAAATGCGTCTCCTGGTGTGGTTTCTTGTGCTGGTCTTCTTTTTTTGGTGGCTCACGAGAGTGGATTTTAGTCCATAGGAATAGTAAGCCAACGAAAACAACTAGTTCACTATTTGTTCCGTTAAGTTTGTTACTTCTTTCGCTTATCTGACTTGTATCATCTCGATTTCTTAGGTATTTTACAAAATAACTCCAACTTGTATTATTATTATAAAACCATGTATTACATCATTCAATCTGAGCTAGCTATAAACGGTGTCGTTCCTATCGTTATACAAGTGCAATTACTGAATGTGTTGTATCAATTTGCACGCTTCCCAGCAGGACATTTTGTGATGGCGGTTTACTTCTGAACTTGAAGGTTTATGACTCAAATCCAAGCAAAAAGAAACTGCTGTAAGTTATTAAAGTTTTCTCATATATGGAAAACAGCATAATAAAAAGTCTATGATAGCTATGAAAGCTCATTCCGGTGTGCTACTTAGACAGCTTTCGGTCTCAATTGCATTGCTTCTAGGCTCACTTCATTGAACTTGAGCTATGCCCATACACTTCAAAGCCCTTATATCACCAATTCACTACAAATGTGTTTATATGACTTATGTTTGTACTATATTATGGGTCAGTTCTAACAAATTTTTTAAATATATTTTTGTGTAGGAATCTTAAAGGAAAGTGATTTTAGAACTGGTTTGTTTACGTCTCCAGATCTGATTGATGTGAAAGAAAATCTCTCTTAATTGGTAAGTTTTTAATCAAATTGTTATCTCTCCTTGATTTGGACATCGCAAGAAACGTTAAGTATGTTTGTTTATCATTTGCAGGTGGTTGATGCGGTGTTTTGTTGGTTACTGATGCGGTTTATAGCGCGTGTTAGGATGGGCAAAGTTAAGACTTGGTATCTATTCTTCATATGGGTTAATTCTCAAGTTTAAAAACCGGTTTGGGACGTCATCAACTTCATCAAGCCCTTTTTAATTTGGTCAGGTTACTGCAAGACAATGCATAATAGTGAGACTTAACAGTAAGGTCAATCATTTAATTTTCACTTTCACTTTCGTTCAAGTAGTTGTTAAGTTAGTTTCCAGTTTTTTCAAATATGTTGTATGAACTCAAGTTTTAATCTTATTGATTGTTCTTGATCAGAATTATTGCATTGTTCAGCTTGTAAAAAAAATAATCTAATGGTTGCTGGAGTAGCAGCATCAAAAGTTTTTTTTATTATTTTTTTAATTCACATAGTGCCATGTTTTTTGACAGAAAACCGGGATCTATAAATACATAATAGTGCCAGTTTATTAAACAGGGCTCTATTTGCTCCTCAAATAGAGTCCCCTCCCCTTTGAGCCCATCACCAAAAGAGGGATCTATGCCCCTTTCTAACAAGGCTTTATGTCACTTTTTGTAGTAGTGTAGCTACATGGTTCTGAAAAGAGCATGTTTGTCCTTCTCCATCTCTGTCTCTCTCTATAATTTTAGTTGCTTTTCTCATTCGGTGTTGTCTTGTGTTAATTGGTTTAGTGGTCGTATGTAATTTGTATAAAATGGGCATGAGTATCTTAGATGGCTTAGTATAATCTGATATTTTTGTTTATCTGATGTTTCTTAAGCATTCAATCATGTTCTCTCATATAGTTTCTACTAAAACTTTGTTGTCTTTTAATCTATACTATAACTTAGGTGTATCTTCAAGGATGGATTTTGACATCGTTTGGGTGGGAAAGTGAAGATCTGGAGGGAAAGAGTTGAAAATACTTATATGATTCGACTTTGTCATTACATGAACAAATGTCCATCAAGCCAAAACGAGTGCTCGCATCTCGGTGGAAAAGACTCATCAGCTCTTGGATTAAAGGAAAATCTAAGGTATGCAATAATATTGTTTTAGCTTTTAGTAACAAAAAATATTTTTTTTGTTTAACTCCTTGTTTGTACTTCAACAAATCAATGACAAAAATAAGGCTAACAGGGAAAAAAGGATGATGGTGCAGGTGATGGACTGACGGGTAAAACAAGTTATGCTCAAGTTCATGAAAAACAAAAGGTAATTTAATATTTCCCTCATATGCATATGTATTAAGAGATTACATTAGGTGCACCTATGAAAATCATCTTTTGATACACCTAATGTAATCTCTTAATTCAAATTTCATTCATAAATTAGCTCCATCACTAGTTGATAGTAGCACAAGACAATTTAGGCAAAAGAACGACCCACACAAACGTTTTTGCTGCATTGATAACACAAATACGCAGTGGCATACCATATTACTTCTCAAATACTAAGGCAAGTACAATATACTCCGTAGCATTTAGCAGCAGCTTACCCTCGAGAACCAAACACACTAGAGTGCTAAAAGACCCAGACCAAACCAAAGAAAATTGCAGCAGAAAGGAACAGAGATGCGACTTATATTACAGACAATTTGCAAAATCCCATGACAGACACCAAACATTTGACATTCCAATAAGTATAAATCTTGGTGGAAAAAAAGAGCACACTTGTTCATATACCTTATGTATAACAGCATTCAAATTTTCATCAGGATATTTGGGTGTTTGGGTAAAACTGCTTATCTTTTTTTATTCTAGAATACGTAGTACAAAATAAGATGAGTTGGGTGAATTCTTATAAGTTTAGCGACTATTAAAATCATAATAGTTGGTATTATGATCTAAATGAACTATAAAAAGTTAGCAGAATGACAAAAGTGAACATATACGTAAAGTACGACACTAGAAATTGATAACGCTTTCTAATTATTACGACAATAAATGATTCCTTGGGCTATTAGAAATTAACACTTGTTTTCCTATACTTCTTTTTGCTGTTGAAACAGGCGATCTTGAGACATGGACCAACTTGGAAGGAGTTATGTCGACTAATGGCTCAAGATTATCTCTATTTGTTCTTGCTACTTTTATGTCATGGTATTTATGTTGATTCTAAGACTTATATCTTGGATGTTAATGTAACTTGGTATATGGAAATGAAATATTTTATTGTTTAATCAATTATTTTTCTTCTGCTTACATGCTTTCAAAATTTTGATTGTTTTGTGTTTGGCTGTTAAATATCTTGCATAGATACAGGATACGGAGTTTTATGCTATCACTTATTAGGACACTAATCATGTTAAATAAACATGGGACAAAATGTGTTTTATAACACTAAATTTGGTCCTAACAAATCAACTATCTATTAAGACCTTTCTTTTGGTACTAAAATGAGAGTTTATCTATTATGTTTTCGTCTTATAAAAATGTATGTTAGGACCCGTGAAAGCGTCCCACTATATCAGAGATAGTTAAGCAAATATTAGAACACCGGATAACGTCCTAAGATGTGGTCTATTACGACCCTATTTGGTTGCGTAAACCCTTTTATGGGACCAAATTATTAGTTTTGTAACGTCCGAGTTTATTAGGACGCCGAAAAATGTCCTAGATATCTATTACAACCCCTTCCTATGAGACACTTTGATTTTGGTCTTATTAAGTTAAAGGTCCTATAAACTCATTTTATAGGACACTAATCGGCCTCCTATAAGCCCTTTTTTCTTGTAGTGGGTGAACAAAACCGGCCGGTTCTTTTTTTAGTACTATTATTTATTTCCAAATATTGAAAAGTTAAACACGCTACCAACCTTCTTTTAAAATAACACACTGCTTTCCTAACATGTCACTTTTTCAACCTTTCATTGCCTTCTCTTTCATTAACTAGTTTGTATCGAACCACCATAGTAACAATAGCCCAACGCATCACCATTGATTCAATTGTGTGAAACAAACTCATAATCACATAGTAAGTGATGGAAATTCTTTTGTTTACCAAATATCTTTGTTATCACCTCATGTATTTAATAGCAGAAGTGATTCACCTCAAGCACTGCCAAGTTCAAAGAAATTTTTCAATAAATAGTTAGGATGGCTACTAGTTTCTAGTTAATTAGAGGTCAAAATAATGTGTATAGCAGTTTTGATAATGCCAGACAGTCTCAAAACTATTCATCTCTGAAAAAATACAGTGCTTTATTCTGCCATGCTTTTAGGATAGGATTAAAATTAAACGTTTGAGATTTTGAATTGCTGTTATCAACAAATGTGAAAATACCCATCAAGAACAATTGTTGCTCAAAAGTGGATATGTGCAAACATCACTATTATGAAAATTCAAAAAGACAAGCTCAAATTATCAAAACAATAGATATATATAAATCCATAACTAATTTTAAAACTAAACCGATATATGTCAAACATAACGTAGAAGCAAAATATACTTCAAAAGACAGAGAAATCTAGAACCAAAGACATCATGTCCAATCTAATAGCCTCCACCATAATAGCCTCCGTTATCATAATAGCCTCCACCATAATAGCCTCCACCATAATAGCCTCCACCATAATTGCCTCCACCATAATAGCCTCCACCATAATAGCCTCCATGAGGTTGGTAAAAGCCTCCATGAGGTTGGTAAAAGCCTCCATGAGGTTGGTAAAAGCCCCCTGCTGCGTTTGCATTATTAGTCGGCGGATTTGCACTAGTTGAGGGACTTTTAGGTGGGGACTTTAAAAACAAGTTGGATTCATCTTGTCCAATTTGACATGGACCTACCTCTAGTTCTCCCCTCAGTATATATTTTGTCAAACGATTCATAAGTTTGTCTTTATCAATGTGACCTGAAACCTGTACAATCCTCTCGCCATCCCAATTGAAACTTCTTACCGGTTCCCTACTTTCTCCATGCTCATCTACGTACCAACAATGAAATTGTTTGATTAATCTTTGAACAGAAAAAATTATAAAGTATAAACTGATAATATAGATCACGAAAGCATACCTTCAAAACCAGACATCTCATTCAGTAATTTTCCCACTTTGGCTGGCCAATCCTTCTTGTAGTTTTTGACTTTCAAAGTAAGATGCTGTGATAAGAGACAAAATATATATTAGGAATACGGTTCCATAAAATTATTTAGAGTTAATTGTAGGGCGTTTTCTACAAACCATGTATGCTGGACGAGGCTTCTTTTCTGGAGTTTTGGACTTGGATTTTTTTGAACAAGCTTTTTTGAGAAATCTTCTTGAGAAACGCCAAACCCCTTTTAAAACCTTAAACCCCTTTTTTGGAGCTTTGGGAATCCACTTCTTTGAACAAGCTGTGACACTGCTCGAGAAATCTTTAACCCCATTCATGGAACCCGCTTGTCTCAGTAGCTCTCGATCACTTCTTTTCCAAATAAGTCTCCTATAATTTCCATGACAAAATCAAACACTCCATAGAGGTATACAAATGGTACCATGGCCATATACACATATCAATACTTCCAGGACTAAACAAGATCTTTCTGCCACTCCCACATATTTAGAAAACTACTCTTACTAACAATTTTATGGAAGTCAATACGAATATGATGTTTGCAGGTCACTCTGGTTTACAAATTATAATTACTAATTAACCAAGTAGTAGCAGCTCATGAAACAATTAACTATGGCCAAGACACGCTCTAGTTTTGCTACTTATTCAGCAAAGTTCAATATAAGCTTCTCAAGTGCTGTACCGAAAATTTTCAGAAACATAGTAATAGCAACCACCTTGTTTGTAATTTTCTTGAAGTTAAAAAGTGCTATTTAGAGAAGCAAACATACTGTTCCTAGCTAGCTTATTGAACAATTAAGGTCAAATTATTGTAAGACAGTAAAGTTATTATGATGAATTGTAAATAAAAAAGAGGAGCAGGTAAACGTTTATAAAAGACCAAAGAGCAATCAAACAGCAAACAGAACAAAGAGAGAAAAACTAACCCGTGGCACACCACAATACGTTTGAATCCAGGAAAAAAATTAGAACCCGTGGCACAGCAAATCGGAAGTCGAGTTTGAGTAACGAACGAGAAAATAATGAATGATAATGTAAGGGTACGATTCATTATATAGGGATTACAAACACTATTCTAGAACACGGGCTTCAGCCCAATACATAATAATAACCATAAATAAATAATGTCCTTTTATACATGCAAAATTATAGATCGGTGTGTCTCGTAATTTTCGTTTTCTTCATAGACTATCAATATACGTATCATATCCGAAGGATCTAAGATAATAATTTCCAACTATGTGATTTTATTCCTCTTTTTAGAAGACTAGACGATTACCCGCGCACAGCGGTGGAATTGCCTAGCGACTTATAATTAACGATATTCTAATTGATCAGGTGGTCAAATCGGTAAATCGGTGATTCGGCCGGATTGAGTCGGTGGTCGAGCCCGTGCCCGGTGACTCGACCGGGTTGACCCAGTGGTCGAACCCGTGACTCAACCGGATTGACCCGGTGGTCGAAACCGTAACTCGATGACTCAACCGGATTGACCGGTGGTCAAACCCGTGGGCCGATGACTCGACCGGATTGAACCGATGGTCGAACCCGTGACCCGATGGTCGAACCCTGACCCGATGACTTGACCAGGTTGACCCGATATAACAACCGGATTAACCCGGTGGTTCAACCCGTGACCATGTATTAAATGTTTGACTTTATAATTATTGCATTCTAATTTATATAAGGAATTTAAGTTTTTCACTATTTCCTTAATTATCACTTTTTTCACTTTCAAGAATTGGGCATACACCCTTTATATAATAGTATAGATATAGGGATTCTTTTAATTTTAATTTTTTCAGCAAGATGGTTTCAAACACAATACAATCAAATAACCATTGAACCTTACGTAACACACTAATTAGCCCAATAAAAATGACAAACTTATTAGCCTGGTTTTTATTCAATACATGAGCCCACAACCTAATTCTAAAAAATTACTCAACATCAAAGCCTCTAGTTATATCATCTTCTTCATCAACCTGTACCATTCCATATTTATTATTATTTTTTATAGATCTTCAAAGTCCAATCTATGTCATCTTCTTCACCAACCCGCCCCTTTTTTCTTTTCTTCTAACCGGGTGGAGGACACAAATTAACCTTACAAAATGTGATTACTGAACAAACAATGGAGGGCACTTCCCCCCTATGTAGCCCTGAAACAGGAACGGCACGGGGATACGGGAACGATACGGGAACGGGAATCGGCAAAAATAAAAAAATCAAGATACGGGAAATAAAAATATATAAAAAAATAAATATAGAAAGAGAATTTATGGTGATTCTCTATTATGGTGATTCTCTATTATGTCCGGTGTGTAGTGAGCATGGAGAGAGTGTTGATCATCTTTTCTTCTCGTATGAGATGACACGAGATATTAGGATTTTACTGGCTAGATGGTGTCAACTGAATATTCCCCAAGTTTTTAATAATATGGCTTCGAGTGTTTTTCGTGGTTAGACGACACTTAAGTGTCGAATAAAGCTAGACTTATTCTTGAAGGGGTTGCAGTTATGATAATGTGCGTCTATATTAAACTTTCGCAATGCTATGATGTTTTTAATGTCTAAATCTAAGAAGACGAAATTTTGGGACTCTACTGTATATCAATCGTTTTTGTAGATTTCTTCTAGGAATCCTAAGCTTACTCTAAGTCGTATAAACTGGTTATGAAATCCTATTGATTATTCTTCCTTAATGTAATTGTTTCGTGGTCTAACTTTTGTTAGTTTTAATATAAAGCCGTCATTTAAAAAAATGGATATTTCTTTATGTGAAAAGTGATTAGTTGGTGTAGTTTTCTTTCTAGTTTGATTTTAGATATGATCTTTTATACTATATTGTCGTTCTAACTATTGCTAGAATTAGAGATGATGTTGGAGACGGGGATGGAGATTATGAAAAGAGTTTATTATTAGAGTTAAGTACATAGATGATCCTTGTAGTTGTTGAAAATTAAGAATTTAGTCCATCTTTCATATTTGTAACAGATCATGTTTTTGTTGTTTTAACATTTCTCTCAAACTAACTCGATTTAACAGAATTGGGTTGAATCTGGAACGTGTTAAAACCACAAGGATTGGATTTGTTAACAAACTAATCAGTGATTTTCAACAAATCACAAGGACCATTTATATAGTTAACTATTATAATAACAAGTTACATAAATTAGCTTTCAATTTTAAGATATTATGAAGAAAAAAACTTTATTTTAAAAGATCATGTAAGAATATTTTTTTAATCTTTTATAAGTTTACTAGCTTAAAGACCCGTCTAACGCCGGGTTTAGCTTAAACAGTTATTTTCGTAAAATAAAATGAAAGGATGTTTATATTTAAAAAAGCGAAACGTCTTTTCGTAATGGATGAGGACAACAAAAGAAAGAACATGTAGCATTCATGGCCATATTAGAGTTTGTGACAATAAAAAAAGCCTTCAATCCGCTATGGTCTTCACGTATGCACGTATGACGTATGTTAGTCTCAATTGATTGAAAAGAAACTGTCCATGTCGCTAACACCTGAAAGTTTAAAATTAAGATGATTACAAATGGATACGTGAACTTTAAGTAAGACTTTTAATTTATGTAAAAAAATAGATTACATACCATTATAAACTTCGTCAAAGACCATGCAAGACTTCCTTGTATACAACATTTGTAGTTGTTTTACATACATTCCCGTCTGTGTCACATACAACAACCTTCAACCCTTTCTTGCTTTTTACTCGAGAGACAACTACATATAGTTGAACGTGAGTAAAAACTAGACGTGGTAAGTAGAGACCTACTTTAGAAAGTGATTGTCCTTGACTTTTATTAATGGTCATTACAAATGAGAGTGAAATAGGGAACTGTTTTCTGACAATTTTTAGCGGTAAACGCTTGTCAGATGGAGTTATTCTTAACCTAGGAAGGATAACTACCTTTCCAAAATGTGTTCCATTGATAATCCTGGCACTAATACCAGTTCTCGTTAGATTAAGCACCTGCAACCTTGTTCCATTACACAATCCGTTTGGTTGATCGATATTTCTCAAAAGCATTATAGGCACACCCACCTTTAATGCTAACCTGTGATTCGGGACACCTGAGAACTTCGATCCATTTATAAACCCAGATGACAAAACATATTCATCGACGGAAGCACCACGATCAGCTTTGTCTATGCTGTCGCAACTCATATAGACGGTCTCTTCGCCAGGAAATCTTTCCAACAACTTCTCGTTTATACAGTCAATAATTTCATTAGTTGGCGCCAGAATTGCATTTTCTTGGAAGTAGGAAGCATCATTTATGTTGTCAAGAAGATTCGGGTACGTGAAATCCACAATAGACGTGACTGGATCGTCAGTCGCGTCTAACAGAATATCTTGAGGCACATCTATTTCAACCTCTCCGTCATTATCTTCCCCAAGTTCACCGTCTCCTAACTTTAGTATCCATTGGGAAAAATCTCGTATCTCGTCAACATCCTCTGGTCTTGAACCAACTGTAAGTCTCATATTCGTTGTCAACTTAAGCACTCTGCAATGATCCCACAAGTAGGACTGCTTCAGTTAGGCACTTACAATGTCTTGACGCGATCCTTTTGGAACAATGGGAAGAACCTGCCTAAAATCTCCTCTAAAAACAACTGTCATACCTCCAAATGGCTCTTGATTCATTTCATGCCTGTTTATCCTCAGTACGTCCTTTAACGTGCGATCGAGAGCCTCAAAATAAAGTTTGTTAGCCATCGGAGCCTCGTCCCAAATAATAAGTTTACATTTCTTTAGCAACTGCCCAAGATCACTTTGAGGACATATGGAGCAGGTTGACGTTTCATCTACATTTATCGAAATATGAAACCGCGAGTGTGCAGTCCTACCTCCCGGCATCAACAAAGACGCAATACCGCTAGATGCAACGTTTAAGATAATGTCTCCTCGTCTCCTAATACCAGCGGCTAGTGCCTTCCATAGGAAAGTCTTTCCTGTACCTCCATATCCGTAAACAAAATACACGCCTCCGCTTAGCTCCTCAACAGAACCCATGATAGTGTCATAAACGCCTTTTTGTTCTACGGTTAAAGAAGCGTACAGGCGTTCATACTCGTTCTGCAACTCAACGAGATCATAATCAGTCTCATCATATATAAGACGATTTCCAAACGCAGTTATGTATCTGTCGTCTGGATAAGGCATCTCAGGCCAACTACGTAGGGAATAACCTCTGGATTGCATAACTTCTCCTATATAGAACAAACATACATTCTTCTTTTCTTCATCACCGACAATCAAATATGCAAAATAATCACGTATATCAAACAAAAATAAGCATATGGGAATCATTCTTAAAATTTTAAGTTACATGTTGTGTACTAAATAGAGGAGCATAAAGGTTTACATGGATCGTTCAATAGCTCTCTCTTCTTGCGTTGCACATCCTCTGCCATCAAGTGCCATGTTTCTAACCAAACTTCCAAAGGTTTGGTGAGTTCTTTTTACGTCAGCAATGTAACAAACAACTCACGGATTTGATCAGGAGGTGCCCAATGTCCAACGTCTTTAATACTCTCGACATACTCCTTGTCGTCCTCTAAAAGTCCAGCCGCATAGCAAGCTTCTTTGTAGGTAGGATAAACAATCTTGTTAACTGTTTTTATCCCGTCATAGTCTATACAACCTTTCGCACTATTTAACATCATCCTACAATAGTATGTGTCTCTTGTAGATATAGACACATTATGATTTCTATCAATCGCTCTTCCTTTCTTCCTAAAGGTCCATATTCTTTTAGATGCGTTCCATACAAATTTTGTTGGAAACTCAGCATACGTAAGCTCTCGTGCAAC
The DNA here is from genome assembly GCA_025667525.1 of Glebionis coronaria. Classification (NCBI taxonomy): domain Eukaryota; kingdom Viridiplantae; phylum Streptophyta; class Magnoliopsida; order Asterales; family Asteraceae; genus Glebionis; species Glebionis coronaria. The sequence goes on from CM046880.1 coordinate 601,862,475, forward strand.
CGGATAGAGTTCATTCATTTTTAACCAACCTTCAAACATACCATGTCCAACAGTAGACTTGTGAATGACTGTTTCAAGGTCTGAGTTCTCGTCAGTAAACTATTTGTTGGTCCCCTCGTAAGTGAAACGACAACCGCTCAACAGCAGGTGTTCGGTAATGAACCTCAAAACCAAATATTCTCCACGCCGCCTCACACGCGGATAGATATCTACAATCTAAGTAAGCCTTGATTTCGTCTACAGGTTTTTCAACTTGTTCACCGTCTTTTGTTGTACCCGGTTTGTACAACTGTGCTGATACCCTATAAGGTCCTTTGTTAATGTACTTACACAAATACTTTATAGATCCGTTCTGATTTAACCACTCTACATTAATGTGACACACATATCGTTTTAGAAGAGTGTAATTATACGGTATAACATAACCATTATGTAGTTGAGCTCCTTTAGCAGCTTCCACATACCTACCGTTATCACATCTTTTATATACAGGGTACCCATCAGCGTAAACGGAGCTGCGTTCGCAGAACTTAAATGGGAAACGTTTGCTACATTTACCGTCGACCGTATAAACCTGTTTAGGCTCGTCCGCACCGCAAGGACCGTGCATCATAAAATCAGAAAGCAATTTGTATAATTCTGGATCTTCGTTTTTATCCGGTATCTTCGCGAAAATGTATTTGTCAATTTGCTCAGCATTTGGCACCTTGTCGTCCCTATGCAAGAACAAACACAGATGCGTGTGAGGGAGACCTCTCTTTTGGAATTCTACCGTGTACACAACTGTTAAAATAAGAACAATACTCAAAGTTAAATACAAATTACGCTATAACCAAAGAAATGTTTCGTTATTAATGGACATCTTTAAGCTAATAGTTTTTTGTCTTTACCTGCTTGGGTACGCCCAAACAATCGCATATCTTTCACGTCCTTCACCAGCAGGTCAAGTTTTTGTTTGAAAACTCTTGTTAGCACGTCCGGTCTGTCAAAATATGTAAGGTTATTATCACGCATGAATCGTGCAACCTCTGGCCAGTTTGGATTACATGTTATCGTTATGAAAAAATCCGGGCATCCGTACGATATACATAATGCCATGGCGTCCATATAGTTCTGCTTCATGAACCTTGGACCACCGGTAAACGTAGAAGGCAAGGCTATCGGTTTCCCAAGAACTGTCGGGTTGGTATTCCCAGATGCAATGCTCTTACGGATGTTCGAGTATGTATCACACCTTAGTTTAGACTGATTAGACCGGTGGAAATACAAACGTTTAGTCTCCACCATTGTATAACCATCCACAAGAAACTGTTGAAACAAACGACCCCCACGAACAAATAAATTTTCTTGATTGGGTATGTCTTGTATTTGAAAAGCAAACCACTAACGCATACTAACATATTTTTGTTTTTCCACATCGTCTTTGTTCTCCTCTTCATCCGGGTCCGGTATTCTTTGGACAACCTTTTTTTTATGAGGCATTTCAAGATAATAACCATCTTGTCCACGCGGCATCAACAATGGGTACTGCAAAGGAAGATACATCGGATGGAAAATGTTGATACATTGGAAACCTTCTTTACGCTTTTCAATGACAATATCTCTTTGATTTACGCAAGCATCAAAGTCACCTACAATCAGTCCAACGAGCTCGTTGGCAGTTGATAGATTGTAGTTCCGTCCATCTTTACCACGTTTGTCTACCAACTTTATTTTAATATTTTGCTCGGTGTCTTGATTGTAACTGTCACGCGCCCTTCTAAATGTTTTAACCAAATTACTCGAGGTATCCAAAGCATCTTTAACTTCACGAACTATGTTTCTGTCAATAGGATGCTTAGCGTTAGCAGGAGCGGACGATGTGTTAGAGCCGTTGCGATTTATACATAACATGTCAATAATATAAACTGTGTGGCAACTTTGGATTAAAACAATATCAAGAACATGCAAACAGTGTAACGAATAAATTACCTTAAGGCTTTTACTTTGTTATCTACTTCGTTCTCAGTATCAAAGATATACGGTTGTGCGAACTTGGGCATCTCACCATTCTCGGGAAGCAAGCTCCCAATTTTATGATATGTTTGTCCATGCAAGCGAAAAACATAAGGTCCTCGTCCGTTCTTATTTATTGAGTCGTCAACCGTCCCCCCCCCCCCCCCCCATGGAAGTAAAAGCAAACATACTGTTGTATGATCTGATGTTGTTTTTAAAATTTTAACTCTTTGCATCGTTGTTATTAAACAAATCAACCAACTTTTTTGGAGCCGAAGGGGGTTGTTTAATAAAAACTTTTCCCTTTTGACAACATATACTATAAGGTTTGTTGTTTAGATTATAGTTGCCTGTTCTTGCTTCCTTCTCCCATACCAAAGCATGACATTCTGTGCACTCATATATAGGGTCACCATGGTCGTAGTATTCTGGGCATGAACAAAAATAATAAGCAAAATGTGAATAACGGAACGTATTTTCAGTTTGACATTAAGTAGTAACGCTATGTTAATACTTAGATATTCCAACGTATTTATCATAGACTTTTCTGAATTTTCCATCGTCACCACCAAGATTAAATCGTACCGGAGTTTGAGGTATTCGCGACTTCCGCTTATTTTTTGTTGGCAACCTTGATGATTAACCGACTTCGTATGTTGAGTTATTTGCTGATAGAGATGGCATGTTTTTTTGTAACTTGGGAATTAGAGTTACTTCTAACTGGTTGCCTAACACTTTCAGGGACAGGTGTTTCAAAAATAACTGAAAATTATTATATGTGACAACGAATCAGTTAACTGATAGTAAATAATAATTGAATAAACATATGTTAAGATTGAAATGTATAAACTTGTTACCATTTGTTACATCACTCAAGGGGGATTGTCGGACATGAGTTGATGAACATGCACATGATGGATCCTTGGTAATAACATACGCAGCAGGAGACGTAGTACCATTCGCTGTCTTTCTTGGTCTACCTCAACCAATTTGGGTTGTTGCATCGTTACTGAAACAAATATTGAATATGTTTATAAATGTATTTTTCTTTAAACGATGTTTTAACTAATTTATACATGAAATGTATAGAGTTATTACCGTTCGTAATATCACTCAACTGAGATTATGGGACACGTGTTGATGAACCTGTTGAAACTTATATACCGCCTGACACTGGATTGTTTGCAGGGCTTATAAACGATTAAAATTGATGTTGTTGCTGGTAAGTATTGGACTTTGGGACACTGCATACATATGATTCAGAGATTAACTTTCCAAATATGTTGTATATATTTTACAAACATATAAATAGTGTAATGAACTATATGTGACATTACCGGTTCAGGTTTCCAGTTGCTGTATTAGTATTAATATCATGCGACAAAGGAGGCGTAGTAACCTTTGGTGTTTTCCTTGGTCTACCTCTACCAACCACTGGTGTCACGATGTTTGTTTTTTTACCTTGCACAGACGCAATGCGCTTTTTTGGTGTCTTACCATTTGCATTAACACTATTTTTGATATTATTTGTAACAGATTGCTGATTTAAACCTAACATAATATAACATAAGTTATAATGAATCAAATTTAAAACATACTACATAGTCATGTTAACCTCCAAAAATTGTTACTAAGGTAAGTAAATAACACACCTGATTGTGGTTGATTAGTTTGAAGTAATATTGTCTAAACCGTGCAGGGTCATTCTGAAATAATGGTGATAGACTTGGCATGGAGGTTATATTTTGTGAGGAATCTGTAACATGATAAATAAACAGAGATGTTATGCTTACGTTAAAAACACACCAGTGTGCTAATGAAACTAAATATGTCTTTTTAAGGTTACATACTTACAATTACCAAAGCCAGAAAGTAGTTGTCGATTATTGCTTGCTTGTTGGGACATTGTATGCTGTGTTGAAGAACCTACTCATAAACAGTTAATAAGTTTAGTCTAAACAATGCTCATGTAAGGAAACCTAAAGACAAATACACGACTAACAAAAATATGAACTAACCTGTATGTGATTCAGAAATTGTCAAGCCTGTTTGACTAACTTGAGAACATTGCCCAATGACGGTGATAATTGAGTTAGAAATGTGTTCCTATTTATTCCTAAACCTGTTACTTCATTTAATTGCAAGAGTTTTGTATGTCATTCTTTGGTTAAACAAACGCCACTCGTGTATTAACATAACTAAAAGTTAAATATTTTACACAACAGACAGGTTAACTTACAGTTACTAACGTCTGATAAAGGAAGCCTTGTTTGTTTCCCAGTTTGTTTCCCAGTATGCGTAGAAGAACCTATTACCGTTCAAACCAAATAATTAGAATGCATATTTTTTCATACATCTGTAAATCATTCTAACTGTATGATAACTACTTAGCATAAAGTATTTTAAAGGACAGTTTCATAAACCTGTTATGTTGATTTGTCTTGTGAGAGAAGTGTTGTATTTTGGAACACCACCATCAAGTGGATCATCTAATAACATAAGAACAAACAAATCAATATCTTGATTAACATGCAAAAAAACGAATAGATTATTTAATGTGAACAAAACTTACAATTGAGTATTTCAACAAGTGATACTGTTCTTTTTGGAGCCGGTGTACTTTTTTCTGATGTATGAACAGCTTGATTTGAATGTTGACGGCTCATGATGACATTGAAATAAGAGTTTTCATTTAAATGTAACGTGTTTTGATTCACAGCAACTTTCTTTTTATGCTTTCTTGATTTGATTTGATTGTTATCGTCTATGTTAATGGATTAGTGCAGACGAAGAGACATTTTTTGTGTTTATGATTCTGTGTAGTTGCATAAAACATTGAACAAACAATATTTATAAATGTTACATTTTAATATGCATGATTTTAGGGATTCTTATTTAATACTCATAAATTTATTTAATACTCATAAATCAGATGATTATATTTGTGGAAGTCATATTTATGGTAATTAGTAAAAATATCGTAACTGAAAATGGCACAATTAATAACAGATCAACACCAATTTAAATTCGAATCAAATACAATTAATGAGAGATTTCATTAACAAAGCTGAAAACATAAAATTTATTTCTCAAAAAACATAAGACAAACATTTTTTGAATAGTCCACCATGTATGTTTAATCATCACTGAAGCAGTTGATGTCAACATAGCAGCCAACGTCTAACTCAAGTCCCATTGCACGAAATTCCTGAATCATGGCATCGACCTTTAGAAACATCTCAATCACGCGGTTCAAGACCTCTTGGCAATCATTATGATCCCCAACATTCAGTTTTAGCCACTCAACCATAACAGAGGTGTCCAAATCAGCTGTAAAGAAAAAAATTGTGACGATCAACATACAAACTGGTTATACAAAACTATAACGGAACTATTTAGAACTGAAGTTATTTACCAATTCTAGTGGATTCAACTTTTTCTAAGACAGAAAAAAGGAATGAAATCGCATCATCAACCTTTTGTTTTATTTTTTGTGCGTGTTGTTGAGCCACACCATTTTTTGTACTGCCATTGACATCTCCTTGCTCATCCTACTGTTTATGTTGTTGTTCTTCATTTGGTTCGTCAGTTATTGGTTTGGACGAATGAAGAATGATTTCAGGTTTCAAATTAGCCACGATTAGTATATGTTATGATTTGGAGGTTTATGAAATTAGTGAATGAATATAGAATCAGATTTAGGGTTTCATAGACGAATACGTTTTTTTTTGTGTGTTATATGAGATTAACAAAGATTCTATATATAAGAGTGTTTAGGCCCTTTATTTACACTTTTAGTCATGAAAAAAATACAAATGTCATAAATGAGCCAATTATAATGAGTCTTTAAGTTAAACAAATATTACAAATATATAATTAAACGATTAACAAAAATGATAATTAAAACAATGTTTATTTATAGCTTAATAGGTTAAAAAACTTAAACGAACAAAAAAATGACCACCGAAACATAAAAATATAACATATACTTATTTAACGAAAAACCGTACTAAACCTGTTTTTGCAATATTTCAATTATCATCATCTTCATTGTCCGTACTATCATTATCAGGATCATACTCATCATCACTTGCATAGTTACCCGCAGGTTTGTAATCTTCGTCATCCGAAACATCGTTATTTGGATCATACTCTTCATCAGTATCATCCTTTGTTGCACCTTCGTCATCAATAAAATATAAATCATCAATAGTCTTCTCTGGAGAATCTTCAGTAACATCATCTGAATGTTCTAAATCAATGCCATTTTCTTCATTAGTTGCTTCATAAAGGACATCGTTAACAACACCTTGTGTCATGTTAATATCGGTGTCATTGTTAGGAATTTCCTCATCCGTGGTTTCGTCAATAAGATGTAAAGGTTCCGATTGTGTCATGTTAATAACGGTGTCACTGTTAGGAATGTCCCCATCCATGGTTTCGTCAATAAGATGTAAAGGTTCCGATGTACAGGGAAAAGTCCTTGCTTTTTTTGTTGAACGGGAACAGGAAAAAGATTCGTCCTCATCATTAACCTAAAAATGCAACATGAACAACCGTATAAATAAAATATCTTTAAATTATGTATACATAATCAATGAAAGAAATGAGTTGTCACTTTTTGTCATTTTTTCGTTATCAACGTTTTTGTTCTCTTTATCCAGTGGAACAACATCTTCGTCGTCAGAATCAGCAAGATGAATAACTTCTTCATCATCAACGGTTTGACCAACGACATTTTCACTCAGATCTTTCTAGGGCTGCAAAATTGTTTTCTCAACAAATATTAATTTAGACATCTAACATTAAACATATGTATAAAAAAAAATTTAAATGATATGTTATAGATGATTTTAACACTAATATCATCACTGATATCCTTGAAGGGTTGAAAACAAAAAAAAACAAAGTAGTTAAAAAATTGCTATCTTTCTGCGTATATAATATGTATAATTATTTAATCTAAATAATATGATAGTTATATTGTAAGACTAACATCATCATCATCATCATCGGATAGATCAATTACAACTTTATTGTCGGCGTTTGATGACTTGTTTTCTCCTGAATCCTTCATATTTAGAGTATATAAAATCCTACAACAAATAAAATTAACAAACATAATATGAAAATACTGATTGATAAAACATACATGAAAAATATAATAAGGACTTATGAAAGACACATTACTACCTTAGATGATGTGGTATAAGGTTTTTTATTGTAAGAAATAGTTTTTTGCATGTGTTTTTTAATATGAAAATCATTAGTTCTTATAGGAATGAGAAAATTTTTCTAAACATGTACTTGATCTTCAAAATAAAAGTATTTTTAATAAAAATAATACTTGTTGAATGTAATAAACATGTTTTTAACAAACAATGCTTTTAGGTGACAACAAAATCACCTAAATAATTGATGATTATGAAAAAAAAACAAAACATACACATTCCATAATGCATGCAAAAACTATACAAAATATATAAAGTACATAATGCATGCAACAAACATATGCATCTTGTTAAACTTCTCATTAAACATTGATAATATTTACCAAATAAATGATCTATTTTATTAATTTTCCAATTTAATTAAAAAAATATAGGCTATAGGTGGGAAACGTATAACCATAATAATTATGGTATCTCACTTACCAAAATACTCCATCCATATCAAAATTATAAAAAACATAACTAGCACAAACCGGATGATCATTAACAAAAATAGTTTCCGAGACTCGCTTGTTCTTATCTACAACTCAAGGTAAACTCGTTACCTTTTTCGATTAATTTTCATATTCAATTGATCATCTAGATGTCGCATGCATCATCTTATACAAATGAACAGTGCAATAAATTTAATTTGTATGTTTTGAGATGTGTGTAAAGAGATTGAATGTTATTTATTGTATTATCTGTTATTAGTGATTGAAATCATACGATTATCAGTTGACATTACCCAAAGATATAGGTCATCCCTTTTAGATTAAGATTAGCAGATAATATGATTCATGTACAAATTAATGCAACAGTTATTGGAAGGGATCATTGATTTGACTAAGGTTTATGTAACTTTAAATCAAGATGTTAATAGTTTGATTATCAAGTGTCCTAATTAGTTTCCCATTTTTTATGATCCGCATGTCTTTTTATCCGTACAGTAACTTAAATTTAAAGTGGATGATGATGAACTGAAAGTTATATAAATCATAGTAGATGATATTCAGGTTGCAAACCTAAAAAACGTTTTGAATGGATTATGGCATTTTATTGATTACAACATGGATCATAGCTTGTCTGTTTAAACATTTTCCTTTGTGTTTTAAACCATTAAAAAGTGAACTGATATAATGATGCATAAAAAATACCATATCAGTCCATATGGTATGTCCTTCAAACATTGGTAAATCACCATTATTAGCCATTTCCATTTATAAAGTAAATAAAACTAACTAAGATTATATTCAGGTTGAAAACCTGAAAAACTTTTTGAATGGATTATGGCATTTTATTGATTACAACATGGATCATAGCTTGTCTGTTTAAATATTGGCTATTGTGTTTAAAAACTTTAAAAAGTGAACTGATATAATGATGCATAGAAAATACCATATCAGTCCATATGGTATGTCCTTCGAAGTTTGGTAAATCACCATTATTAGCAATTTTCCATTTTGAAAGTAAATAAAAGTAACTAAAAGTATTCCATATGATTCAGTGATAAAAAGTGTTTAACGCGTTTATAGTACATGCCTTATAAAAAACTGCAACTTCTATATTCAGCTATTTAATTTGTTTCAGGCTATCATGGATGATGAATTTATTTTCCCAATGTGCATTGAAGAATACAAAAGCTTTTTGGTGCGTATTGTTACGTTTTCATTAAACACGTGTTAGTTATTTACTAACAACAGATTGTTTTACATAGTAGTAACATGAGACATCTATGTTGTAGGTATTACCAAAAGTATTCAAAGTCAGGTTCTTCAATGCTCAGCCATACATTCTTGTTAACGGACCAAACAGGTATCGTTACGTATGCTTAATAAGAAGTGATAAAACAAAGCTGCATTTGTATGGGGACGAATGGGAAGCATTTGAAAAAGATAATTTGGATGATAATGTGCGTATGCTTCACTTTATTAAATAAGGGGATGACTTGTTTTACGTAACAGGATATGTAAATGGCGGATGTGAAGCCAAAGGTTATGATCGGCGTGCTGTGGGGAACCGAGTTGTGAGATGTCTTGTAAGGTTTACGCGCGGAGGGCAGGTACACATTATATAATATGCAGATTTTGTTTACAATGATGGTTGAACTGAAAACCTTTAGTGGAAAGAATCAAACAAATGCTTCTTTTTTTGACAGGTTCTTCCGGGAGATTTTTGCAAGACATTTGGAAGACCAGATTTAAGGTGTACGTCAACCACACAAGGTACAAACTTAACCATGAGATGATTCAAACAGACCCAAATAGTGTTGTACGATCAAACTTCCTATTCGGGACCATGTGGGATAGGCTCGGTGCTGACCTAAAAATTCAGGAAGGACAGAATCTGGTTTTTACAAACATGGGTAACTATGGGTTACATATGTCTGTCTTTAAGCACAATGGGATAGCAAAGTTTAATGCTCATATCTACCCAACAATGTTGAGGCTTCCGGTTTGTGAGATACCACTTTATGCTTCTAAGGGTATGTACATTGTTTTTGTACTAAAGTTTTTACAAATATAGTTGGATACTTGTGGTAATAGCTACATGTACATATCATGACTGATAAAAGAGCAAGGCATTTCTGTGGATGGGAAGGAGATACTACTCACAAAAATGAAGTTAACGTTGTCTACATTGAGCTCAATGCACCTGTGTATGACCTTTCTCAATTGGTGACCATCAAAGTTCAACTTTAGTAAATCTAATGTAGGCAGTAGTGTAAGAATATATATAGAGGTTTAATTCTTTTTAAATCGAATGTATGTAGTAGTAAATTGAATGTAGGTAGTAGTGTTAACTGATAATGTGTATTTAATATATGCCTTAATCAGGCATTGCCGGATGATTTCTGCGCAACACATATGATGCATACATACACCAGAGCGCTTCTTGTTCATGATGATGTAAGGTTCCTTATGAAACTAAGAACGATTCTGGACCGCCTTCGTCCAGAAAGATTGTGCCACGTCAAAATGGCTGGGAAGTGGAGGGTATTTGGAGAAACTTGCGGTTTTAAGACACCCAAAATGATGCGAATGAAGGTAATAGAGGCGGTGGAAGGTGAAAACATGCAGGTTCTCTTATTCCAAGTATGTTAAATCACACTTGTGATTGCTGGTCACATTTGTATGTCTTTTGCTGCTGAACACTTCTACGGATTACTTGTTCTGTTTATTTGTCTGTGATGATTGTGTTTAGACTTGGTTTAAATGTTTGTTCTTAGGTTTCGGTCAAAACTTTGGTTGTTATGTTCACTGTTAGCATGGTTCTTTTGGTAACTTTGAATACTTATCATTTGGATGTTTGTGTTTTAATGTATGGAATGCTAAACTTGTGTCATAATGTGTTAGCAGATTGTACCCAATTATGTAATTACCTAATTTGTGTCTAAATGACTGCAATTATAAAAGTTGGGCCGTATATACAAATATATCATTAGTCTTGTGTAGGTCATAATGACCAATATTGGGCTTTCCATTATTAAACTTCTACATAATTTTGGGCTTTATATTATTGGCTTTAAAACTGGGCTTTCATATATATATGTAATTGTGGTTTTAATATACATAACATTTGGGCTTTCATCTAAAATATATATCTTTCAAAAACATTAAAGAAAAATTAAAATGTTTTGATTTGGCTGGATTCATATGTTTGTATACATTTTTTGTAATCGGTAACACATTGAAATAACATTTAAACTTAACAAAATAATGAAATCTTGGTGATTTGACGCCATCATATGCCAATTAAAGCTCATCGTAATCATAAACCTCTATTTAACCGTCATCATCAACACCTCTTATTCATGTTGTACTTCGTACGAAGAAATAATTGTTCAACAAAACTTAGGTATACTAACTTAAGGAATACAAACAATGTGAAAAGTGTGTTATTAAATTCGTGTTTGAAATAGTATAACGACATCTTATTAAACCAATGTTTACAAACAAACAATATATAACACTTGTACATGTATTTACATGATTATTTGAATGATAAAAACGCGTCATTCTCTTGATCAAAAAAGTTATGATGAACCTCTATCAAAAATCATTGTCTTGAACAAGCTCTGCTTAAAAACTGTTGTTCCGACGGCTTGACAGACTTCTTCTTACATGTTTTGCATCTGAGATACCACCAGCCTTCCTCTTCGTGAATGGCTATTATAGTTCCAATTATGATGCTGGAAACACCCTAAGAAAAATAAATGAAAACATGGTTATAATCTTTTGCACTTATTTATAATAAACAAATTTTTTAGATAACTTTATAATTTATTACATGTTCGACATCCAACAGCTCAGTGATATTTCTAGGAGGGAATCCAGTGACGAAAACATCATTTGTAGAATTCTTTGAAGCAGCGGAGATATGGGTAACCGTATTTTCAGATTCATCTTTGTTGTCATTAGAAAACAACCTGTAATCGGATCCCAAAAAATATATGAATACATGAAACTGCAACACGGACGCATATACATACAAAACAAAGACTTTTAAAAAACTTTAAAAATACCTTCCACAGTATTCTTTAACGTCAGCAAAGTTCGCATCAGTAATTGGTTCAGAACAGTCGAACAGGAACAACTTAGTTGAATGGTATCCATTCTGAACGCACATATGACCTATAATTTGAGTATAAAATCATAATAAGTATAATTTTACGCACCTAAATAAACATACAACGTATTATTTAACATAAAATGTTAACTTTTATGTTACTTACCATCCCTTGTTTTCATCATGGCCAATTGAACGACCATCACAATCTTAGCATGGATAGAGCATTTGTTCAAGAAGTCACTCAATTGTTGAGCATATTCTCCCCACATGGTAGCACGCAGTTCATTACCTCTAAATCATAGAAGAAGTGAAAAAAATTAAACCTCTAATAACATTAGTTTTATTCAGCCTAAATATGTTATTATTACTTACTCTGCATCGACTAACATGGATGTTTTCTTCTTCCCTTGCATGGCAAGAAGCCATATTTGTCTTATTTGAAAATTTGGGGTTGTGAGGCGTATGTGAAACGTGACTCTGGAGATAAACTCCAACAACGCTCAGTAAAATATATCTTTGTAGGTTACCCTAAGGAAACTATGGGTTACTACTTTTATTATCCGGCTGAGAACAAAGTAGTTGTGGCTCGTTACCTTATATATCTCTTGGTATGGTTAGATATTGTTGCTGGTGTTGAGTGTTTTAGTCCAATTTTTATCTATATAATTTGGGCATTCGCTTTGGTACCATCTAAACTGCGTGCTTTATCTGTTTTTCTACTTATTTGCTTGTATTGCACATAGCAAAATTTATCAACTGGCCCATCATTGTCTGCATTTCAGGAAGATTATAAATTTGAGCAAGCCTTGAAAATAAGAAACCCACAAAATATGCTTGCTTTAAACGAATGGGTTATATAAGAAACTATACTTGATAGAGTAGATGAAATGATTTTGACCTCTGCTATATGGGTAAATTACATACTCAAATAAATAGAATCAGAAAGCTATAGTTAAGAGACTATGTTTCAGTTAGATGATTGACGATGGTGCAGGTATGACTACTTGATATGGTTGTAGGATTTAGGAAGTGGAGTTGTTTCGGGTATTGATGAATTATTAATGATTAGTTGTTTCTTGTGCTGAATAACATTTGAAACACTGATCTTGTGCTTAATCATTTGAGTTAGAAAATGCGTCTCCTGGTGTGGTTTCTTGTGCTGGTCTTCTTGTTTTGGTGGCTCACGAGAGTGTGGATTTTAGTCCATAGGAATAGTAAGCCAACGAAAACAACTAGTTCACTATTTGTTCCGTTAAGTTTGTTACTTCTTTCGCTTATTTGACTTGTATCATCTCGATTTCTTAGGTATTTTACGAAATAACTCCAACTTGTATTATTATTATAAAACCATGTATTACATCATTCAATCTGAGCTAGCTATAAACGGTGTCGTTCCTATCGTTATACAAGTGCAATTACTGAATGTGTTGTATCAATTTGCACGCTTCCCAGCAGGACATTTTGTGATGGCGGTTTACTTCTGAACTTGAAGGTTTATGACTCAAATCCAAGCAAAAAGAAACTGCTGTAAGTTATTAAAGTTTTCTCATATATGGAAAACAGCATAATAAAAAGTCTATGATAGCTATGAAAGCTCATTCCGGTGTGCTACTTAGACAGCTTTCGGTCTCAATTGCATTGCTTCTAGGCTCACTTCATTGAACTTGAGCTATGCCCATACACTTCAAAGCCCTTATATCACCAATTCACTACAAATGTGTTTATATGACTTATGTTTGTACTATATTATGGGTCAGTTCTAACAAATTTTTTAAATATATTTTTGTGTAGGAATCTTAAAGGAAAGTGATTTTAGAACTGGTTTGTTTACGTCTCCAGATCTGATTGATGTGAAAGAAAATCTCTCTTAATTGGTAAGTTTTTAATCAAATTGTTATCTCTCCTTGATTTGGACATCGCAAGAAACGTTAAGTATGTTTGTTTATCATTTGCAGGTGGTTGATGCGGTGTTTTGTTGGTTACTGATGCGGTTTATAGCGCGTGTTAGGATGGGCAAAGTTAAGACTTGGTATCTATTCTTCATATGGGTTATTACCATCAGAGATGTATCTAAGATGTGTGCATTATCTATGTAATACATGAACACTATGGAATGGTCGGTTGCCATTTCCCAAGTGTTTGTTTTCTAGAATTCGCTTCCTTTTTATGAAATGCTCTAAATAGTGTACTCCTTTAATAAGTAAAAAACTGTTAACACATGTTTATTGTTTTGGTTTCCTTAACTTGCAGGGCTAGCTAACAAGAGGAACAAGAAGATGGTTAGCATTCAAGTTATAATAGTTATGTCTGATATGATTGAGTCTTAGCGATTTAGATACATTATCGGGTTAAGATATGTCTGATATGATTCAAGTTATAATATTTTGTAATCTTCGTTTGCAACTTGTTATAAATGATCTTTTGTGATTTTCATTTGTAACGGCTTATAGCAGATGTTTGAGATTGCCTATTTAGCTCATAGTGACTGTTTGGGAATGCTTAACTAAATTGCTGCTATATTTGCAGTTATTTGATATAGCAATCCCAAACAGCCCATATTTTTTTTATATAAAAAAACAACATAAAGACCGGTTTATATGATTCCCACCGGTTCTAAAAGTAATCTTTTTGACCGGTGCCTACACCGGTCTAAAAACTCAACGTTTAGACCGGTGCCTAGACCGGTCTTTATGTTGAAAAGCTTTTGGACCTCCCCTGATACAGACCTGCTGACTGGTATATATTTACCTAACGATTGTATTGGTGCGAAGAACGTGTAGTTTGCTACTAATGCCCTATTAGTTCAAAGATGATTATTTCTCCCTGACTAATGTATACTCCGTATGCTGTTAGATTTGCTGATATGCATTTTAGCATATAACCTCAAGCACTGCCAAGTTCTAAGAAATTTTTCAATAAATAGTTAGGATTGGCTACTAGATTCTAGTAGTTAATTAGAGGTCAAAATAATGTGTATAGCAGTTTTGACTTTTGATAATCAATGCCAGACAGTCTCAAAACTATTCATCTCTGAAAAAATACAGTGCTTTATTCTGCCATGCTTTTAGGATAGGATTAAAATCAAACGTTTGAGATTTTGAATTGCTGTTATCAACAAATGTGAAAATACCCATCAAGAACAATTGTTGCTCAAAAGTGGATATGTGCAAACATCACTATTATGAAAATTCAAAAAGACAAGCTCAAATTATCAAAACAATAGATATATATAAATCCATAACTAATTTTAAAACTAAACCGATATATGTCAAACATAACGTAGAAGCAAAATATACTTCAAAAGACAGAGAAATCTAGAACCAAAGATATCATGTCCAATCTAATAGCCTCCACCATAATAGCCTCCGTTATCATAATAGCCTCCACCATAATAGCCTCCACCATAATTGCCTCCACCATAATAGCCTCCATGAGGTTGGTAAAAGCCTCCATGAGGTTGGTAAAAGCCTCCATGAGGTTGGTAAAAGCCCCCTGCTGCGTTTGCATTATTAGTCGGCGGATTTGCACTAGTTGAGGGACTTGTTGAGGGACTTTTAGATGGGGGCTTACAATCCAAGTGGGATTCACATCCAATGTGAAATGGACCTACCTCTAGTTCTCCCCTCTTTATATATTTTGTCAGACGATGCAAAAATTTCCGGTGATCAATGCAACCTGAAACCTGTATATTCCCCTGGTCATCCCAAGCGCACTTTTTTACCCCATCCACACTTTCCCCATGCTCATCTACACACCAACAATGAAATTGTATGATTAATCTTACAGAACACAAAAATATATAAAGTATAAACTGATAATATAGATCACGAAAGCATACTTTCAAAACCAGACATTTCATTCAGTAATTTATTCAGTTTGGCTGGCCATGCCTTCTCGGTGTTGGCTTTCAAAGTAACATGCTGTGATAAGAGACAGAATATATATTAGGAAATATGGAGACAACAAAAGTATTTAGAGTTAATTGTCTGCAAATGTATCAAATGGTAAGATGAATACATTAAGACAATTAACCCAAAGTATATACATAAGATGTTTTCAACAAACCATTGGAAGAGGCTTCTTTTTTGGAGTTTGGGACTCGGATTTTTTTGAACAAGCTTTTTTGACAAATCTTCTTGAGAAACGACAAACCCCTTTTAAAACCTTTAACCCCTTTTTTGAAGCTTTGGGGATCCACTTCTTTGAACAAGCTGTGACACTGCTCGAGAAATCCTTAACCTTATTTAAATACCCCATGAAACCCGCTTATCTCAGTAGCTGTAGCTCTCGATCTCTTCTTTTCCAAATAAGTCTCCTATAATTTCCACAAAATATACACTAATCATATTCAGACAAAATCAAACACTCCATAGAGGTATACAAATGGTACCATGGCCATATACACATATAAATACTTCCATGACTAAACAAGATCTTTCTGCCACTCCCACATATTTAGAAAACAACTCTTACTAACAATTTTATGGAAGTCAATACGAATATGATACTCGCAGGTGATAATATAAAAAACCAGCACAGCACACAGTAGCGGCGCACTCTGGTTTACAAATTATAATTACTAATTAACCAAGTAGTAGCAGCTCATGAAACAATTAACTATGGCCAAGACACGCTCTAGTTTTGCTACTTATTCAGCAATGTTCAATATAAGCTTCTCAAGTGCTGTACCGAAAATTTTCAGAAACATAGTAATAGCAACCACCTTGTTTGTAATTTTCTTGAAGTTAAAAAGTGCTATTTAGAGAAGCAAACATACTGTTCCTAGCTAGCTTATTGAACAATTAAGGTCAAATTATTGTAAGACAGTAAAGTTATTATGATGAATTGTAAATAAAAAAGAGGAGCAGGTAAACGTTTATAAAAGACCAAAGAGCAATCAAACAGCAAACAGAACAAAGAGAGAAAAACTAACCCGTGGCACACCACAATACGTTTGAATCCAGGAAAAAAATTAGAACCCGTGGCACAGCAAATCGGAAGTCGAGTTTGAGTAACGAACGAGAAAATAATGAATGATAATGTAAGGGTACGATTCATTATATAGGGATTACAAACACTATTCTAGAACACGGGCTTGAGCCCAATACATAATAATAACCATAAATAAATAATGTCCTTTTATACATGCAAAATTATGGATCGGTGTGTCTAATCTTTAGCCTAAGTTTGCTATGCTGAATGTTGTATTTCAGCCATTCCAAATTAATTATTCTTATTTAACTTTTTAATATATTTTTTCTCAATCTTGATTTTTAACTAGGTAAGGTGCCGGGACTTCGCTGCGAGTGTTTTGATTTCATTAGTTGCGGCGTATGTATGGTATGGTAGAAACGTGAACCGACAATTAGATGACATATGGACAATCAGTACCATCTAAGAGCGTATCTGTTAACTCCATCAATTATAAATTTTTGGTTAGAGATGTACATCTGGAATGTTTAGTTCTTTACAGCCTGGGATTCAAATTTTACAGTTTGAACCTTATGTTGTAAGAAAGGAACAATGCATTTTCCCAATAGCAAAAGACTTGGTGTTTGACAATACCAACAAACATATAAGATAAACTAGCATAGTACTTATACGGTGATAATTTTTTAGGCGAACAAAGTTTAGTCTGCTGCCCATTAAGTTTATATTCACATTAATGTTAATGTTGTAAAAAATCGAATTAAAATAAACACCACTAAAAATGAAAAACATATCAAAATGGATATTGAGAGCATAAAATTTTTAAAACATAGCTTAAGTTGAAACTCTGAAAGCATGATCAAAGCTAAGCGGTTTCAAGTTTGGTTCCTACTAGGTGCACTTGGGTGTCTTGTTTATTTCAGGTTTTGGTTATATTTTCCTATGATTCCCCAAATTATATGTAAACAAAAGTCTAACAAAAGTCTAAAAAAAGAGAACCGATTCTCTTTTAAGAATGTTGACTAAGAAGTAGAGATTCAGAGATGCTTGATCTCGTCAGTAACTCTTCCGATGTATGTTTTTACCCTTTTTTACTTTTTGTACTGTTTGATCTGCTTGTTTATGCTTATAATATGATTTTTAGCTTACTTTGTTACTTTATATATGGGCTTATTCGATTTCCCCTTATATTTTGTAAGCCTCAGTTTTCTGGCTTTTAAGGGCTTATATGAATTTCATATCGTAATAGACTTATATAAGCCCACAAGTCTAGAAATAAGCCGGAAATTTGAGGCTAATGTAAGATAAGCCGAAATCATATAAGCTCATAACTGTGTTAGTTTGAGCTTGTTCTAAAACCTTTAGGCTCGCTAACTGCTATGCCTATGCCAACTTTTTCGTTTGTATTATAGAAAAAGAGAAGTTTTGTTTTCAGTCAGAGGCATATTAAAGCTACATGGAAGCTAATTTATATATTAGTATGGATCTCTAAATTCACAAAGTACTTGAACAATGAATCGTTGTTGTTTAACAAGTTTCTTTTTTGTAGGATGTGACCAAACACAGTTGGGATTTGGGAATGTGAACCAGGTAATGTAATCATATTACAACGAAACTTACAGGTTTGGAACTTTATTGGGAACTTATTTTTATTGCTTTAAAGTTTGGAACATTATTGGTATTGTGTAATAGGAGTAATATGACCTTATATAGCTATTATGATAATTTTATGCATTTATGATTTTTACAAGCGTAGTTTACCGTCCCTCATGTCTTGGCTGGGCATGGACACCCCTATTGTGGTTGAAGCCATACTGAGACTTGGTTAACGCTTTCTTATTCGCAGATCCGAGCTTCACTTAAAGCAGTATATTTTCAGCTAACAGACCCAAGCAACCATAAAATTGCAGTTGTAGCAACTATAACCAATAAGTTGCAATACACTGACCCAAACACCCCGTAAAAGCTTATGCATTGGATAAACTTAAAAGTCAACCTTCTGGTTAGAATTCTCTCCCATGCTATGTAGTTATGCATTACTTCTTGCTACAGAACCAACATATATGAGCATTGGCTGATGCTAAAACAAATATACTTCCGGTCATTTATGATTGTAGCATCTAAGGGTGTGTTTGGAAACATTTTAAAAGTGATCACAAATAATTTCTTAAAGACAATATTCGGATTAGAGGAGCACGAGGTTTAATATTTGATGCACATGTTCTACGTTTCACTGTATTGTACTTTGTAGGCAGACAGGACAGAGTCAATTACCATGTTGCTCTTTTTTTAGAAAACTTTCTCTAAGCCAAATCCGTTACCAGTCTGCCCATTTACCCTACTCTAATAGTCTAATATACATGCTTTATATGATAAATTTTACATGTGATTGCCTGATATATGCGTGAATAGTGACAGGGTTCGAAAGTACATGGGTGGAAGCTTATAATACATAATCTTCCTTTTAAGGTGAGTATAGTGCTTGCCCAGTTATGATGTTAACTCTATGTTAACCTATATCTATATAAGAGATGATATTTATCTCAAACGGTTACTTGAGAAAGGCAGATAAATTAACTATTTTACAAAGAAATTAGAATCAGGTATATTTTGGAGACCGTAGTTCTGTATGACATTTTCACCGGAATGATGAGCGTAAACAATGAGATTCAAGTACAAGGGGTTGAAAAATATAATCACACTTGAATAAAACATTAGTGGTAATAGTAAAAACCGTTTTACCTTCAAGATTCAGGTTTCTCAAATTCTTTTTTGGAAATGGAGCATTCTCATAATTCTAAACAGGTCTGCTGCATATATGCTTGGCCAACATAATTAATATTTGCAATATATATCTACAAATAACATTGTCATATACAAAAAAATGAAATCCTTTTCAGAACTGAAGTTTACAATGATCCTGTTTTAGACAGAATCTTGGTCAAAAGTTACTGCATCAAATTTAACATTTAACTCGATAGAGTTGAAAGTGCAATTATGACTACTTTGCTACTAAAATTGCAAAAAAATCCAATCTTACAGGTAAATTGAACACTCATGTAAAAGAGCATACCAAGAGGATATCGGCTATGTGCTATGCAGATTTTCTTGTACCTGGAAAACTTTTTGAGTGGCTCTGCTCTTTAATGGATGCCTATGATTTCATTATCTTGATCTTGCCTCAGCAATATATTCTAGGCATGCTAAAAACAGTTTTGCCCAGGTATGATAAATTTATATACTATGGTCATTGCTTGCAAAAACTCACCTTTACCCATATGAGTTAATCTATGTCTCTGATGGGTCAGGTGCGTCCTCCTGGTCATCATGATGGTGCGTCCTCCTGGTCTGCCTGCACAACAATGCAGCAGTTGGTACACTATCAAGGTTATCAGCAACGAATCCCTGAATCAAGTTCCTAAACGAGATCCCAAGATCTACCACTTATGGCATATCTGATGAAGAACTTGATCAGGTCAAGTGTGATGTTATATAATATATAAATTTTAAACGGATGGTATGCACATCTAAAGGTTGAAGAGAGGTTTCACATGAGACTATTGTGGTCATATTATAGTGCAATTAAAATACCATCTAGGGATCGTATACATAGAATTTTTTACTCTACGTCAGTAGCGTTATGAAAATATGTGAGGATTTAGTAGAGGTCTAGCAATAGTTCCCTGAAATAACAAAAAACGTCACACAGTTTAGTAACAGGAGTAGAGTATATATATGTTGAACCTGATCATTCCCTTATATAGGAATGTCTGCAAAAGTAGTAAATATGTTTCTTGTATCATTCAGGTCACTAATAGTCATTTCTAGCAACTTTCTATTATATTTGCACTATTTTGTGTTATTTCGCTCACTTTCCTTTTTTTCCAACAAGATCTTTTGAAATAATGAAAGAAGAAGCGGTTGTAACAACTGCTTTTACATTGGCAAGAATACTATCAAATATTAATGTATCGAGAGGTGGTCCTACAAGCTTAGTTATGTATGACATAGACGTTTTGAAGAAATTTGCTTTGTTGGAGGTACTCGGCCTTTAAGAAACAAGTATCTCAGAAGTAGATGTTGAAATTGCTGGTTGTTATTGCCCCATGCTAAGAATACTAAAAGTGAATACATACTCGAGTGAAAGGTGTGACGATTTGGCTATAGCAATTGGAAAATCTTACATGAGTTAAGCCACCTTGAACTTATGGATGCTTCGCAGGTTGTTTTCCTGATTGAAAATGCTTCATGTTTTTGTGTAGCTTTAAAGGTGCATACATACGAAATTTATTCCTAGATGGTACTTCATTGTAGTAGTTTACTATTAGTTCACTAGATGGTATTT
The DNA here is from genome assembly GCA_025667525.1 of Glebionis coronaria. Classification (NCBI taxonomy): domain Eukaryota; kingdom Viridiplantae; phylum Streptophyta; class Magnoliopsida; order Asterales; family Asteraceae; genus Glebionis; species Glebionis coronaria. Next base: position 601,883,526 of record CM046880.1, read on the forward strand.
TAGTTCCTTAATGTATGAGTTCAGTTTGTATAAGTTTTAGGGAATGCTATTCAATCTGTGTTTCCGCCTAAGCAAAATAGTTATAAAATATTGAAGGTTTCAAAAGTACTTAATATTAGTATCTATTTCTGAGTAGAAGCACAAGCAAAAAACATAATCAATCCCACTCACTTAATATTATGAAAGTCAATTACAATAGCAAAATGGCAACATTTTATTGATCTATCAATATACAAAACGGACCAGCCGCACAAACATGTACTGTATAACAACTATCAATGTCTCACGTGACAAAAACATGTATTCAAGTAAAATAAGGAACGTCAGAGAACTCAATTAAAACTTTTGAAATACTAATAGAAAAATGCAAAACGTTAGAACACATACTTAACATTAAAGAATATGTGCGACTTAACAATGACATTTCATAACAAACATTTAATAGTTACTAGCATGGTACCCGCGCAATGCAACGACGGGTAATAAGTGACTATTTTTTATCAATCGATTTAACATTAAAATGTAAAAAAACTGAATTAAAATAAAATCACTAAAAATGAGGAAAAAAACAAAAACTTTGTAAATATATCAAATGTTGAATTACAGAGAACAAAATTTTATAAAAATATGGTGAAATTAGATTATGAAAAAAATAAACGAGTTAAAAGATATTTCAATTTAAAAATAAAAATTGTTTTTTAATAAGTTGTTAAAAACTTGTTACAAAAGTTTGTTAGAAAAAAATGGATGGTCAAGATTTGAAGTTAGGTTTGGATTAAAAATGATCTAATGGTTAAGTTATTAATATGTTTATCTTAATTTTTGGTTTGTAGTTAGGTTTGGAGTTAGGATATGTATGTGCACCCTTTATAAATAGTATAGATATAGATATAGATATAGATAATGTATTGCACCTCCAAGGCTCCAAACGCCCTGTAAAATGATGTTTTTATCTTTACCCAGTGATGAAGTAGTAAAAGTGTTTACGCCATTATTCTGCAGGCGGATTTTGAAGAAATTGAAGACTGTGTCAAATCCTTTTCGACACATGTGAAGGCAAATTATTTAATTTATACTCCTTTTCGATCCATGTACGTTTGATAGGGAGACAGAAAAAAGAATCAGTACACATTTAACAGAATACAATATGCATTTAACAGAATACATTCTTGGAATGAAAACAGAAACAGATCTCATGTTAGTATTGCTTTGAAATTTTGACAACCATCTTGAACATACAATTCATTTACATGGTGATCATGTAAATCGTTAGTATGGCTCATCATAAATTGATTAATCCCTTATTGCTTAAATGAAATTTGAATTTGTTATATTCTTAAGATGTTTATGAATCCTCTTAGCATGTAAGTTGCTTATAAGAACATAAAATAAAGACATAGATATGAGTCTAAAAAATAATTTATGTGTCAAACTTAATTAGACATATATTGTAAAATAATTTAAATTATTCATATACTGTTTCATTACAATCTAAAACTAATGCATAGTATAAAATAAAATAATCATTACTAATCATCTATCGATTGCAATTTTTAGTTAACTTTTATATTATCTTCAAGTACACCAACATTGCAAAATTCACTTGATCAACTTGTGTGATATGTAAAACATAAAGCTCTCATTTAACCTTTGCATATGCGAGGAATGAAATTCGCATGACGCACACTAAATTAAATAATATAAAAAATAAAGTAAGCTAAACATGACAAGACAAGAGACGGTCTTCTTTTTTAATATATTTAGAGTCTGTTTGGTTCGTAGATGAGTTTAGGATTATGATTAGATTTGCATCATATTTATATTTATACTTATTTTGAATTTGATATAGGAATTAGAGTATATGTTATTAAATATATTAATGATACTTTGATGTAAAATAAAATATATATTTTATATTAAAACAGAATTTAAGATAATCTTTAAATTATAAAAAATAAAGACAAAACTAAAAAAGTGAGTTTCTCATCATCACTACGATTGATGTTTTAATGTATATATCATCACTACGATTGAAAAGTGAGTTGTAGAAAAAAACTAACGTGACGCTGATGTGGAGGTAAGTTTACCACCACCACTCCCTTCAGCCGAACAACCTAACAACGAAGAATTGGGTTTAACGCATAAAGAAAAAGATAATTTATTTTCTGTCACCAAGACTTCAACATGGAACTTTCCGTTTCCTGCCTTATAAGATAAATAAACGTTTGTGGATAAAGCACGTCCGATGGCCAAAAGATTCACATAGAACAAAACACGTATGTTGCTCGACCAAGGCTCAAACATATCTAATATTAGTTTCCTTTTAGTTCCAAATGATTAATGTTGGATGGTTGTTGAAACTTATGATGAATTGCTTAGCATTCAAGTTTGGTTGTTACTATCTAACTCAGGAAAAATATTATATTAATACATTCAGTGAATCCAACGGTATTTCTACAGTAGCATTACTTTTTTTACATCTTATGGGGAGGTGTACGAGAGTTTTGCTGTTGTGGGTCACAAGAAAACCTTTTGAGAGGCATCTATAATTATGGCTTCATACCTTTTTTCTTTATCACATGATTATTAAATATTATTCGGTCCATATGGGTTTCAAAAACCGGTGAAAGTACTTATGTGAGTTAGCTATCACTTATGGCATGAAATTAACTTGTAGCTTGGAGGTTCTGAAAATTTGAATGACGTCATTTGTATAAATTACAAAAGCAGTTGTCTGATTGTGTTTCTAAGGAAGTGACTGAGTACCTAAGTAATTGAAGTACCTACCAACTACTGTCAACAACATGATTTTTAATGTTCCTTAATGTTGCATTAACAAATAAGACATTGGTTCATTGTGTTAACAAATATGTTATTTGATTAGATATCAGAAAAATATAAGAGATCAATACTAACCTATATGTTAAGATACATTCTTACTCAAAGTTTAGTGTATCTTAAATGTTTAGACGGACTTTTTAGGTTAAACCTATTCAAATATAGGTTCTTTACCAAATAGTTTTTGTATTTGATTGTTACTTTACACACTCATATCGTAAATGAAATACTTTCAGATAATATGATTGATCAGTTGGAAAGATTGAGAATCGAGTATGCAACTACTTATCTGAAGTATCAGGCCAATCAAAACCTACTACAGATATGATACAACAAAAAAATATTGAGGAGAACAAGAAGGTTGGTTTAGCCGTGATTCCAGATGATTTTATTTTCCCGGTATCTCTTGCGCTCATGAAGGATCTTATAATTATGGCCAACGGATAGGTATGTTGTATTCAGTACAATAGGAGTGTTTGGATATGTCTTTTTAAGGTCAACAATTGTATTGTTTGGAATATCATCGCAGGTGCGAATGAAGTTTCTTATAGAGTTAATACCTAAAAGTGTGTGTATTACCATTAACTTCCGGTTTATGTTATTCACGACACACAAACATAATAATTAAACTCATATTAATAGAAAACATTGATGTATTTTTATAATTACTTAATCTTAATGTAGATTACAATATATTAGTTCTAACAGAAATCCTGGTTATGTCAATTTCAATAATCAATTAATAATACCGTATTAAGAGGTCAATTAACCTTAATCTCCAAATCAATGAATTTAACCAAACCACGTCTGTTGGTGGCCCAAAGCATAAAAACATCACACACATTGCCAACAAACATAAAAAAACACAAAATTAATTTTAGACTTCTTTTAAAAATTACAGATTGTTTAACAAATTATATTATTCGAACTTCACAATATAAATTTTAAAATTCGGATTAAATTTAAAATTAATTAAAAAACTATTTTTAACATAAATTTAACGTTACTTAAACATAAACTATAACTAAAAATATACCAAAGATTAAATTAAAAATACAATAACTTAAAAACGCACAAACAATTAACCCTCCAAAACAACAACTAATATATATATATATATGTATATATATATATATATATATATATATATATATATATATATATATATATATATATATATATATATATATATATATATATATATATATATATATATATATATATATATATATAGATTTTAGTTAAAGTAGTGTAGTATCTTATAATTGTTAAAATAAAAAGTGTTTTGAACCTTTAGATCTACTAGATTAATTAGATGACATCAATCTCATTAAAAGAAGATTAAACTTTTAATTAATTGCATTTTTATGTAGGTTATGACATTTATGAAAAAATTAGTCTCATTGCTTAAATTTAACTATATTTATTACCCTTATTAATTATATGAATTTGAAACGCATGATATTAATTGAAAAAAAACACTATCAATTTTTTTCAAAAGTAACTACTACGTATATTTTACTTATGTACTAGCAACAATTTTATAGTTTTAGTTTTTTATGTTGTTTCACATTTTAATTTATACTATTTTAGACACTTTATTTTGTGTATATTATATTAATTTAATTAATTTATAGTTATGGATATCAACTGGTACATGATGATTTTTTATTGGTTAGTTAGTGTACGAGTTAAATGTCATATATGTAGCATCATGTTTGTAATTTTAGATGTGACGAAAATTGTATCTATTTTTTGTATGAGTTGATAGACATGTATCATCATTTTCTTGTTGACGTATCGTATTATTATATTGTAAAATACTGAATATTTAGTTGTGTAGACTTGTAAAGATTATTATTTAGACATAATGTAGCAAAAATTTGGTATGTATCAATTCTACCTAATATAAAGAATAAAAATTTAAAAAAAGAATAAATATAAAGATGTATCAAGAAAACGTTATTTATCAAAAAGTTTGGTTAAATGAAAATTAAATATTGTTTAAAAGAATAAATAATATTGTTTAAATGATAATTAATTTTAGGTCTATTTATTAATTACCCTTTGACTAGAGATTTGTTACATTAATTCAACTCATATATCATTAATTATATCTAATAGTAACTAATTATTCCAACGATTTATACTACTTTTCATTTTAACAATTTTAAAGAGGTAAACTACATTAACCTAACTATATATATATATATATATATATATATATATATATATATATATATATATATATATATATATATATATATATATATATATATATATATATATATATATATATATATATATATATATATATATATATATATATTGTTGTTTTATAAATTAATAACAAAAGGAAAATAATCCCAACAAAGAAAATTCAATTAATGAACACAAAATAATAACGAAAACAAAAATATTTTTGGTGTCACTTGAGTTCAAGTGACTTTTGGACGTTTTTCAATATTTTTTTGGAGTTTTTATAATATATTTAAATAAAAATATAGCTATAAAAAAATGAAACGTTATTTAAATAAATCTACCATATGATCGGACAAATACTCCTAAATTAGACGTAATATGTAATTTTAAAAAGAAATCCTAACTCATACTTTAAAAAAAATCATAAAAAGACAAGTTACTTGCACGAGTCAATCAAGCTAGTAGCATGACTTTGAGGGCCCTGTGTCAAAACTATAAAAAGCCCGTTAAAAATTACTAATAAGCACCGAGGAATACATATAATTTAGATAGAAGAGACTTCGTTATAGTTTAAGATGTTAAAAAAAAAAGGAATGTCAAATTAAAAGATCAGACTTTTTTTTTTGAAGATTTTTTTTTTTAAAGATGAGACTACCTCTTACTCTTATTACATAAGGTAACTTTTGAATTTTCATAGTTGAATTTAGAGAGAACCATGCTATTATTCGTTGATGCTGTTACATATAAGTAAAACCAAATGGACTATGAAATTGGGCTTTAGTTTATACATATAAGTTGAATATTGGAAAATTTGGAGGCTCGTCAAGCACTTTGGGCCCTGTGCACATGCCCAAATCCGGGCGTGTTCGTGTGACTAACATGATTTCCAAAAACGATCCTACAAATATAAAAGAGAGCTATATGTTAATAAAACTCAAATGGTACATAAAATCGTATCGTAATGAACTTTTTTTTAAGGGTTCGGGTTAATTTGATCGACCGGATAAGACATGGTCTTTTATATTTTATAACACTTTTTATATTTTATATTTAGAAAATAAATTTTTTTAATATTTTATAGTAATAAAGATATAAGTATCTAATATGATGATATATATAAACTGACACACTAAAACTAAAAATGGATCTTATAACATTCAACAACCACGCCCACCACACCTAAAAATGGATCTTACAAATTTTGAATCATAGGAACCTTAAAACCGTGTCGAAGGATAATGGGTTTGGTGGGTATGAGGAGAGGAAGGTGGTTGTGGGGTTAAAAGAGGCGGAGATGGTGTGTAAGACGATGAGGTTTTTTGTTCGTGATGTTATTGATCTCCTCTCAAATAAATGGATTCCAAGGCGGGAAGAGGTACTGTCCAATTTCGTTACAAAATTCATAATTATATTAGTCATGTTATAGTATAAAATCTGTATAAATATGAGTTGGATGATATCGACACCTCTTGTTCGTTATTAATTAAGGATGTACCACATCAAAAGCATTATACAAGTATGCTTATATTTGAGGCTCTGCTGAGGTTGAGCGTTTGAGCATCAGGGCACTGATCAATGATATCCATGTCTCCTTTTTTTGCCATTTAGCCATATAATTGTCTTTGATTCCCATGATAAAAAAAATTTTGGGCAATGATCCCATGCATCTCGGTCAGTTACCCTGCTGCTCAAAATGTTGGCTCAAACGCTTGGCTTCGGTATATTATATAGAGAGACCTCAACTATGAGCCAACTCACATCCCTTTCTCCCCTTCGATCATAAGTTATTGTTGAAGTTAATAAATATTAGATATGAATGTCGTCATTTATTGAATATTAAATAGGACATAACTATTCGAATTTTTATCTTTAATCTTTGAACCTTAGGATAAAAATTATAGTGCTTCTACTTGATATGAATCCTATCATTGATGCAATTTTTTTTGGATTCCCTTATACATATTTTATATTGGTGGAAACAATATCCGAGTAGTTGAATCCACTTAAAATTATTGACCACTGAACTATCACACTGGTACTGCAACTCGATTATTTAATTTAAAAAATATTACTATCACGGGTACTGCAACTCGATTATTTAGTTCAAAACATATTTACTAGTGACAGTAGAATTTGAATTCAAACGCATTTGTTTGCATCTACAGTATAAAAGTTTGCATGGTTTCACCTGTGAGGAATTTGAGGATTTTTTTTTCTCATTTTTGTGTTACAGGGTTCTAACTTCTGACCAAGATGGCCCTTTTGTCAAAGCTGCAAGACCTGATGATTGATCTTCAAAAATGTCTAGTGAACTTTAGAATAAACAGTAGGGTACACTACTACAAAAAAGGCTTTTTAGACCTTCTTATAAAGACCTGCTACAAAATGCACAGGTCTAAAAAGCACATTCGCATTATTTGGACCGGTAATAATAAAAACAACAGGTCTAAATAAGAAAATTACATTTGAGCCGGTTAGAAATTAAACAACGGGTCTAAAAGACAACCTTTAGAACCGGTGATATCTATTTGGGTCTAAAAAGTTGTAGCGGGATTTAATTTCAGTTTTCTTCACAATTTTCAATTTGACCACTTAAAAGAAGAAGAGGGAAAATTTTGACGGCGGTGATATCTATGTGGGTCACGACTCACAATTTATTTATTCTATTTCCCACAAAACCCTAACTAGCCAATGCAGCAGCCGCCGTCACCTACACCACCGCCAGCGCCTCTGCACCTATTCACCACCATCACAGTAACCTGCGAAGGCTACCATTGCAAACCCCGTAAAAGTGAGAAACCTCGATTTCTTATTTTATTTTAGATTTATTTTTTCATTTCTGATTTTGTGATGTCTTTTTTATATTTGTTCTATCAAGTTTAATTATTCAAGTGTTTACTAATTTGATATCCGCTTGTATAACACTTAAATATACACTCCTAGACAATGAATTATGAAAAGGTGTCTGGGTTTGAATATTTGAATTGCTTGTTTAGTTGGTAAGTAGTCATAAATAAATAATCCCAAACAATTACTAGACCAATCAATCTATATAATTGTATACTGTGATTCAATTTTTTGTGTTTCGCTGTTGTCGTGCTTATGATGTTATGAGCTGAATTGTGGACTCCCATCAGTTGACCCCTATGGTTTATGCAAGCGAATAGGGTCGGATGGACCTTAGTTATACATTAGGCTAAGCGTTTATAATTGACTCCGTAGTTTTATATTTGCTGGTCATTGTTTTCACACCAATATTACACGTGTTTCTACTATCAAATGATATTATTTAGTGTTCATATGCATCTATACTTAGCTTGATAATCATATGCATCTATACTTAGCTTGATAATTGTGCACCCAAAATAAAAATGACAAAAGTGTTTGATAATTGGGAGAGGTTAGTGAAAGGTACACTATGGCCAGAACAGCTACGTTAACCGGAAAAAGTCATGAACATAAGACGAGTGGATTAGCAACTGCAGTGCCTAATTCGCTTCAACAGACGACTATTATAAATGCCAACTTTCAAGCTGCTGATGAGATCCAATATTAAGATACTCATGTTTCCAGGAATTTTAAGTTTTGTTTTATAAGATTTACTGTCAAAAGTACAAAAAGAAAACAAAACCACCCCAGTCATGTTGATTACTGTGTAGACATGAATTAGGAATAACCACAAACTTTTATTTTGGTCTTATTTGTTCTTAAATACATGGTATTTATTCATACAGTTTGCATTCTGGGATAGAAAATGGTTAATGTATTTTAAATGTATAATAGTGATGATTATGTGATTGATGTTGATGAAAAATTTGAAAAAGTGCAATTGGCAGGACGGGAAGAGAGTGCAAGAAGTGGTTGCCGTATTTGAGGTCTTGTCTAGGAATCGATCGTAATGTAAGTCTTTTAACTTTTCTTTGTATACATCGTTTGATTAACTAATTTAGGCATGATAAAAAATTACTGTGTTTCTATGTATTTGTATTTCTAAATAATTGTAGAAAATTCGAAAAAAGAATGTTTAGGTTAGTTTTATCAGTGAGAGTAAAGTAGAAGAACAGTGCATCTGATTGTTGATGCTTTCTGTAGTTATATTGCCGTAGTTATATTGCCGTTTAGTGTTAGAAAGTAGTAGGCTTTCGGCTGACCGAATTTAAGTGGAACTAGTAGGAAATATTTATCGTGAAGGTTTCTGATTTTGGAGTGCATTATTGACAGGATGAAGTGCGAGACTTGTGCCGCTAACACGGCTGACTGTCCCGGTCGTTTTGGACACCGAGGCTTGGGACAAGGGATAGAAAGATGAAGTGCGAGACTTGTGCCTCTAACACGTCTGACTGTCCCGGTCGTTTTGGACACCGACATTTCTAAGTATAATGCCATGTGTGTGCTTTAGTTGCTCAAAGCTCCTTGCCGATGAGGTAGTACTTTATATACCCATGCTGGAATACGTCGTTACCTTATATATCTCTTGGTATGGTTTGATATTGTTGCTGGTGTTGAGTGTTTTAGTCCAATTTTTATCTATATAATTTGGGCATTCGCTTTGGTACCATCTAAACTGCGTGCTTTATCTGTTTTTCTACTTATTTGCTTGTATTGCACATAGCAAAATTTATCAACTGGCCCATCATTGTCTGCATTTCAGGAAGATTATAAATTTGAGCAAGCCTTGAAAATAAGAAACCCACAAAATATGCTTGCTTTAAACGAATGGGTTATATAAGAAACTATACTTGATAGAGTAGATGAAATGATTTTGACCTCTGCTATATGGGTAAATTACATACTCAAATAAATAGAATCAGAAAGCTATAGTTAAGAGACTATGTTTCAGTTAGATGATTGACGATGGTGCAGGTATGACTACTTGATATGGTTGTAGGATTTAGGAAGTGGAGTTGTTTCGGGTATTGATGAATTATTAATGATTAGTTGTTTCTTGTGCTGAATAACATTTGAAACACTGATCTTGTGCTTAATCATCTGAGTTAGAAAATGCGTCTCCTGGTGTGGTTTCTTGTGCTGGTCTTCTTTTTTTGGTGGCTCACGAGAGTGGATTTTAGTCCATAGGAATAGTAAGCCAACGAAAACAACTAGTTCACTATTTGTTCCGTTAAGTTTGTTACTTCTTTCGCTTATCTGACTTGTATCATCTCGATTTCTTAGGTATTTTACAAAATAACTCCAACTTGTATTATTATTATAAAACCATGTATTACATCATTCAATCTGAGCTAGCTATAAACGGTGTCGTTCCTATCGTTATACAAGTGCAATTACTGAATGTGTTGTATCAATTTGCACGCTTCCCAGCAGGACATTTTGTGATGGCGGTTTACTTCTGAACTTGAAGGTTTATGACTCAAATCCAAGCAAAAAGAAACTGCTGTAAGTTATTAAAGTTTTCTCATATATGGAAAACAGCATAATAAAAAGTCTATGATAGCTATGAAAGCTCATTCCGGTGTGCTACTTAGACAGCTTTCAGTCTCAATTGCATTGCTTCTAGGCTCACTTCATTGAACTTGAGCTATGCCCATACACTTCAAAGCCCTTATATCACCAATTCACTACAAATGTGTTTATATGACTTATGTTTGTACTATATTATGGGTCAGTTCTAACAAATTTTTTAAATATATTTTTGTGTAGGAATCTTAAAGGAAAGTGATTTTAGAACTGGTTTGTTTACGTCTCCAGATCTGATTGATGTGAAAGAAAATCTCTCTTAATTGGTAAGTTTTTAATCAAATTGTTATCTCTCCTTGATTTGGACATCGCAAGAAACGTTAAGTATGTTTGTTTATCATTTGCAGGTGGTTGATGCGGTGTTTTGTTGGTTACTGATGCGGTTTATAGCGCGTGTTAGGATGGGCAAAGTTAAGACTTGGTATCTATTCTTCATATGGGTTAATTCTCAAGTTTAAAAACCGGTTTGGGACGTCATCAACTTCATCAAGCCCTTTTTAATTTGGTCAGGTTACTGCAAGACAATGCATAATAGTGAGACTTAACAGTAAGGTCAATCATTTAATTTTCACTTTCACTTTCGTTCAAGTAGTTGTTAAGTTAGTTTCCAGTTTTTTCAAATATGTTGTATGAACTCAAGTTTTAATCTTATTGATTGTTCTTGATCAGAATTATTGCATTGTTCAGCTTGTAAAAAAAATAATCTAATGGTTGCTGGAGTAGCAGCATCAAAAGTTTTTTTTATTATTTTTTTAATTCACATAGTGCCATGTTTTTTGACAGAAAACCGGGATCTATAAATACATAATAGTGCCAGTTTATTAAACAGGGCTCTATTTGCTCCTCAAATAGAGTCCCCTCCCCTTTGAGCCCATCACCAAAAGAGGGATCTATGCCCCTTTCTAACAAGGCTTTATGTCACTTTTTGTAGTAGTGTAGCTACATGGTTCTGAAAAGAGCATGTTTGTCCTTCTCCATCTCTGTCTCCCTCTATAATTTTAGTTGCTTTTCTCATTCGGTGTTGTCTTGTGTTAATTGGTTTAGTGGTCGTATGTAATTTGTATAAAATGGGCATGAGTATCTTAGATGGCTTAGTATAATCTGATATTTTTGTTTATCTGATGTTTCTTAAGCATTCAATCATGTTCTCTCATATAGTTTCTACTAAAACTTTGTTGTCTTTTAATCTATACTATAACTTAGGTGTATCTTCAAGGATGGATTTTGACATCGTTTGGGTGGGAAAGTGAAGATCTGGAGGGAAAGAGTTGAAAATACTTATATGATTCGACTTTGTCATTACATGAACAAATGTCCATCAAGCCAAAACGAGTGCTCGCATCTCGGTGGAAAAGACTCATCAGCTCTTGGATTAAAGGAAAATCTAAGGTATGCAATAATATTGTTTTAGCTTTTAGTAACAAAAAATATTTTTTTTGTTTAACTCCTTGTTTGTACTTCAACAAATCAATGACAAAAATAAGGCTAACAGGGAAAAAAGGATGATGGTGCAGGTGATGGACTGACGGGTAAAACAAGTTATGCTCAAGTTCATGAAAAACAAAAGGTAATTTAATATTTCCCTGCAATTGTTTATGTAGCATATGCATATGTATTAAGAGATTACATTAGGTGCACCTATGAAAATCATCTTTTGATACACCTAATGTAATCTCTTAATTCAAATTTCATTCATAAATTAGCTCCATCACTAGTTGATAGTAGCACAAGACAATTTAGGCAAAAGAACGACCCACACAAACGTTTTTGCTGCATTGATAACACAAATACGCAGTGGCATACCATATTACTTCTCAAATACTAAGGCAAGTACAATATACTCCGTAGCATTTAGCAGCAGCTTACCCTCGAGAACCAAACACACTAGAGTGCTAAAAGACCCAGACCAAACCAAAGAAAATTGCAGCAGAAAGGAACAAAGATGCGACTTATATTACAGACAATTTGCAAAATCCCATGACAGACACCAAACATTTGACATTCCAATAAGTATAAATCTTGGTGGAAAAAAAGAGCACACTTGTTCATATACCTTATGTATAACAGCATTCAAATTTTCATCAGGATATTTGGGTGTTTGGGTAAAACTGCTTATCTTTTTTTATTCTAGAATACGTAGTACAAAATAAGATGAGTTGGGTGAATTCTTATAAGTTTAGCGACTATTAAAATCATAATAGTTGGTATTATGATCTAAATAAACTATAAAAAGTTAGCAGAATGACAAAAGTGAACATATACGTAAAGTACGACACTAGAAATTGATAACGCTTTCTAATTATTACGACAATAAATGATTCCTTGGGCTATTAGAAATTAACACTTGTTTTCCTATACTTCTTTTTGCTGTTGAAACAGGCGATCTTGAGACATGGACCAACTTGGAAGGAGTTATGTCGACTAATGGCTCAAGATTATCTCTATTTGTTCTTGCTACTTTTATGTCATGGTATTTATGTTGATTCTAAGACTTATATCTTGGATGTTAATGTAACTTGGTATATGGAAATGAAATATTTTATTGTTTAATCAATTATTTTTCTTCTGCTTACATGCTTTCAAAATTTTGATTGTTTTGTGTTTGGCTGTTAAATATCTTGCATAGATACAGGATACGGAGTTTTATGCTATCACTTATTAGGACACTAATCATGTTAAATAAACATGGGACAAAATGTCTTTTATAACACTAAATTTGGTCCTAACAAATCAACTATCTATTAAGACCTTTCTTTTGGTACTAAAATGAGAGTTTATCTATTATGTTTTCGTCTTATAAAAATGTATGTTAGGACCCGTGAAAGCGTCCCACTATATCAGAGATAGTTAAGCATATATTAGAACACCGGATAACGTCCTAAGATGTGGTCTATTACGACCCTATTTGGTTGCGTAAACCCTTTTATGGGACCAAATTATTAGTTTTGTAACGTCCGAGTTTATTAGGACGCCGAAAAATGTCCTAGATATCTATTACAACCCCTTGAGACACTTTGATTTTGGTCTTATTAAGTTAAAGGTCCTATAAACTCATTTTATAGGACACTAATCGGCGTCCTATAAGCCCTTTTTTCTTGTAGTGGGTGAACAAAACCGGCCGGTTCTTTTTTTAGTACTATTATTTATTTCCAAATATTGAAAAGTTAAACACGCTACCAACCTTCTTTTAAAATAACACACTGCTTTCCTAACATGTCACTTTTTCAACCTTTCATTGCCTTCTCTTTCATTAACTAGTTTGTATCGAACCACCATAGTAACAATAGCCCAACGCATCACCATTGATTCAACTGTGTGAAACAAACTCATAATCACATAGTAAGTGATGGAAATTCTTTTGTTTACCAAATATCTTTGTTATCACCTCATGTATTTAATAGCAGAAGTGATTCACCTCAAGCACTGCCAAGTTCAAAGAAATTTTTCAATAAATAGTTAGGATGGCTACTAGTTTCTAGTTAATTAGAGGTCAAAATAATGTGTATAGCAGTTTTGATAATGCCAGACAGTCTCAAAACTATTCATCTCTGAAAAAATACAGTGCTTTATTCTGCCATGCTTTTAGGATAGGATTAAAATTAAACGTTTGAGATTTTGAATTGCTGTTATCAACAAATGTGAAAATACCCATCAAGAACAATTGTTGCTCAAAAGTGGATATCACTATTATGAAAATTCAAAAAGACAAGCTCAAATTATCAAAACAATAGATATATATAAATCCATAACTAATTTTAAAACTAAACCGATATATGTCAAACATAACGTAGAAGCAAAATATACTTCAAAAGACAGAGAAATCTAGAACCAAAGATATCATGTCCAATCTAATAGCCTCCACCATAATAGCCTCCGTTATCATAATAGCCTCCACCATAATAGCCTCCACCATAATAGCCTCCACCATAATTGCCTCCACCATAATAGCCTCCACCATAATAGCCTCCATGAGGTTGGTAAAAGCCTCCATGAGGTTGGTAAAAGCCCCCTGCTGCGTTTGCATTATTAGTCGGCGGATTTGCACTAGTTGAGGGACTTTTAGGTGGGGACTTTAAAAACAAGTTGGATTCATCTTGTCCAATTTGACATGGACCTACCTCTAGTTCTCCCCTCAGTATATATTTTGTCAAACGATTCATAAGTTTGTCTTTATCAATGTGACCTGAAACCTGTACAATCCTCTCGCCATCCCAATTGAAACTTCTTACCGGTTCCCTACTTTCTCCATGCTCATCTACGTACCAACAATGAAATTGTTTGATTAATCTTTGAACAGAAAAAATTATAAAGTATAAACTGATAATATAGATCACGAAAGCATACCTTCAAAACCAGACATCTCATTCAGTAATTTTCCCACTTTGGCTGGCCAATCCTTCTTGTAGTTTTTGACTTTCAAAGTAAGATGCTGTGATAAGAGACAAAATATATATTAGGAATACGGTTCCATAAAATTATTTAGAGTTAATTGTAGGGCGTTTTCTACAAACCATGTATGCTGGACGAGGCTTCTTTTCTGGAGTTTTGGACTTGGATTTTTTTGAACAAGCTTTTTTGAGAAATCTTCTTGAGAAACGCCAAACCCCTTTTAAAACCTTAAACCCCTTTTTTGGAGCTTTGGGAATCCACTTCTTTGAACAAGCTGTGACACTGCTCGAGAAATCTTTAACCCCATTCATGGAACCCGCTTGTCTCAGTAGCTCTCGATCACTTCTTTTCCAAATAAGTCTCCTATAATTTCCATGACAAAATCAAACACTCCATAGAGGTATACAAATGGTACCATGGCCATATACACATATCAATACTTCCAGGACTAAACAAGATCTTTCTGCCACTCCCACATATTTAGAAAACTACTCTTACTAACAATTTTATGGAAGTCAATACGAATATGATGTTTGCAGGTCACTCTGGTTTACAAATTATAATTACTAATTAACCAAGTAGTAGCAGCTCATGAAACAATTAACTATGGCCAAGACACGCTCTAGTTTTGCTACTTATTCAGCAAAGTTCAATATAAGCTTCTCAAGTGCTGTACCGAAAATTTTCAGAAACATAGTAATAGCAACCACCTTGTTTGTAATTTTCTTGAAGTTAAAAAGTGCTATTTAGAGAAGCAAACATACTGTTCCTAGCTAGCTTATTGAACAATTAAGGTCAAATTATTGTAAGACAGTAAAGTTATTATGATGAATTGTAAATAAAAAAGAGGAGCAGGTAAACGTTTATAAAAGACCAAAGAGCAATCAAACAGCAAACAGAACAAAGAGAGAAAAACTAACCCGTGGCACACCACAATACGTTTGAATCCAGGAAAAAAATTAGAACCCGTGGCACAGCAAATCGGAAGTCGAGTTTGAGTAACGAACGAGAAAATAATGAATGATAATGTAAGGGTACGATTCATTATATAGGGATTACAAACACTATTCTAGAACACGGGCTTCAGCCCAATACATAATAATAACCATAAATAAATAATGTCCTTTTATACATGCAAAATTATAGATCGGTGTGTCTCGTAATTTTCGTTTTCTTCATAGACTATCAATATACGTATCATATCCGAAGGATCTAAGATAATAATTTCCAACTATGTGATTTTATTCCTCTTTTTAGAAGACTAGACGATTACCCGCGCACAGCGGTGGAATTGCCTAGCGACTTATAATTAACGATATTCTAATTGATCAGGTGGTCAAATCGGTAAATCGGTGATTCGGCCGGATTGAGTCGGTGGTCGAGCCCGTGCCCGGTGACTCGACCGGGTTGACCCAGTGGTCGAACCCGTGACTCAACCGGATTGACCCGGTGGTCGAAACCGTAACTCGATGACTCAACCGGATTGACCGGTGGTCAAACCCGTGGGCCGATGACTCGACCGGATTGAACCGATGGTCGAACCCGTGACCCGATGGTCGAACCCTGACCCGATGACTTGACCAGGTTGACCCGATATAACAACCGGATTAACCCGGTGGTTCAACCCGTGACCATGTATTAAATGTTTGACTTTATAATTATTGCATTCTAATTTATATAAGGAATTTAAGTTTTTCACTATTTCCTTAATTATCACTTTTTTCACTTTCAAGAATTGGGCATACACCCTTTATATAATAGTATAGATATAGGGATTCTTTTAATTTTAATTTTTTCAGCAAGATGGTTTCAAACACAATACAATCAAATAACCATTGAACCTTACGTAACACACTAATTAGCCCAATAAAAATGACAAACTTATTAGCCTGGTTTTTATTCAATACATGAGCCCACAACCTAATTCTAAAAAATTACTCAACATCAAAGCCTCTAGTTATATCATCTTCTTCATCAACCTGTACCATTCCATATTTATTATTATTTTTTATAGATCTTCAAAGTCCAATCTATGTCATCTTCTTCACCAACCCGCCCCTTTTTTCTTTTCTTCTAACCGGGTGGAGGACACAAATTAACCTTACAAAATGTGATTACTGAACAAACAATGGAGGGCACTTCCCCCCTATGTAGCCCTGAAACAGGAACGGCACGGGGATACGGGAACGATACGGGAACGGGAATCGGCAAAAATAAAAAAATCAAGATACGGGAAATAAAAATATATAAAAAAATAAATATAGAAAGAGAATTTATGGTGATTCTCTATTATGGTGATTCTCTATTATGTCCGGTGTGTAGTGAGCATGGAGAGAGTGTTGATCATCTTTTCTTCTCGTATGAGATGACACGAGATATTAGGATTTTACTGGCTAGATGGTGTCAACTGAATATTCCCCAAGTTTTTAATAATATGGCTTCGAGTGTTTTTCGTGGTTAGACGACACTTAAGTGTCGAATAAAGCTAGACTTATTCTTGAAGGGGTTGCAGTTATGATAATGTGCGTCTATATTAAACTTTCGCAATGCTATGATGTTTTTAATGTCTAAATCTAAGAAGACGAAATTTTGGGACTCTACTGTATATCAATCGTTTTTGTAGATTTCTTCTAGGAATCCTAAGCTTACTCTAAGTCGTATAAACTGGTTATGAAATCCTATTGATTATTCTTCCTTAATGTAATTGTTTCGTGGTCTAACTTTTGTTAGTTTTAATATAAAGCCGTCATTTAAAAAAATGGATATTTCTTTATGTGAAAAGTGATTAGTTGGTGTAGTTTTCTTTCTAGTTTGATTTTAGATATGATCTTTTATACTATATTGTCGTTCTAACTATTGCTAGAATTAGAGATGATGTTGGAGACGGGGATGGAGATTATGAAAAGAGTTTATTATTAGAGTTAAGTACATAGATGATCCTTGTAGTTGTTGAAAATTAAGAATTTAGTCCATCTTTCATATTTGTAACAGATCATGTTTTTGTTGTTTTAACATTTCTCTCAAACTAACTCGATTTAACAGAATTGGGTTGAATCTGGAACGTGTTAAAACCACAAGGATTGGATTTGTTAACAAACTAATCAGTGATTTTCAACAAATCACAAGGACCATTTATATAGTTAACTATTATAATAACAAGTTACATAAATTAGCTTTCAATTTTAAGATATTATGAAGAAAAAAACTTTATTTTAAAAGATCATGTAAGAATATTTTTTTAATCTTTTATAAGTTTACTAGCTTAAAGACCCGTCTAACGCCGGGTTTAGCTTAAACAGTTATTTTCGTAAAATAAAATGAAAGGATGTTTATATTTAAAAAAGCGAAACGTCTTTTCGTAATAGATGAGGACAACAAAAGAAAGAACATGTAGCATTCATGGCCATATTAGAGTTTGTGACAATAAAAAAAGCCTTCAATCCGCTATGGTCTTCACGTATGCACGTATGACGTATGTTAGTCTCAATTGATTGAAAAGAAACTGTCCATGTCGCTAACACCTGAAAGTTTAAAATTAAGATGATTAAAAATGGATACGTGAACTTTAAGTAAGACTTTTAATTTATGTAAAAAAATAGATTACATACCATTATAAACTTCGTCAAAGACCATGCAAGACTTCCTTGTATACAACATTTGTAGTTGTTTTACATACATTCCCGTCTGTGTCACATACAACAACCTTCAACCCTTTCTTGCTTTTTACTCGAGAGACAACTACATATAGTTGAACGTGAGTAAAAACTAGACGTGGTAAGTAGAGACCTACTTTAGAAAGTGATTGTCCTTGACTTTTATTAATGGTCATTACAAAATGAGAGTGAAATAGAGAACTGTTTTCTGACAATTTTTAGCGGTAAACGCTTGTCAGATGGAGTTATTCTTAACCTAGGAAGGATAACTACCTTTCCAAAATGTGTTCCATTGATAATCCTGGCACTAATACCAGTTCTCGTTAGATTAAGCACCTGCAACCTTGTTCCATTACACAATCCGTTTGGTTGATCGATATTTCTCAAAAGCATTATAGGCACACCCACCTTTAATGCTAACCTGTGATTCGGGACACCTGAGAACTTCGATCCATTTATAAACCCAGATGACAAAACATATTCATCGACGGAAGCACCACGATCAGCTTTGTCTATGCTGTCGCAACTCATATAGACGGTCTCTTCGCCAGGAAATCTTTCCAACAACTTCTCGTTTATACAGTCAATAATTTCATTAGTTGGCGCCAGAATTGCATTTTCTTGGAAGTAGGAAGCATCATTTATGTTGTCAAGAAGATTCGGGTACGTGAAATCCACAATAGACGTGACTGGATCGTCAGTCGCGTCTAACAGAATATCTTGAGGCACATCTATTTCAACCTCTCCGTCATTATCTTCCCCAAGTTCACCGTCTCCTAACTTTAGTATCCATTGGGAAAAATCTCGTATCTCGTCAACATCCTCTGGTCTTGAACCAACTGTAAGTCTCATATTCGTTGTCAACTTAAGCACTCTGCAATGATCCCACAAGTAGGACTGCTTCAGTTAGGCACTTACAATGTCTTGACGCGATCCTTTTGGAACAATGGGAAGAACCTGCCTAAAATCTCCTCTAAAAACAACTGTCATACCTCCAAATGGCTCTTGATTCATTTCATGCCTGTTTATCCTCAGTACGTCCTTTAACGTGCGATCGAGAGCCTCAAAATAAAGTTTGTTAGCCATCGGAGCCTCGTCCCAAATAATAAGTTTACATTTCTTTAGCAACTGCCCAAGATCACTTTGAGGACATATGGAGCAGGTTGACGTTTCATCTACATTTATCGAAATATGAAACCGCGAGTGTGCAGTCCTACCTCCCGGCATCAACAAAGACGCAATACCGCTAGATGCAACGTTTAAGATAATGTCTCCTCGTCTCCTAATACCAGCGGCTAGTGCCTTCCATAGGAAAGTCTTTCCTGTACCTCCATATCCGTAAACAAAATACACGCCTCCGCTTAGCTCCTCAACAGAACCCATGATAGTGTCATAAACGCCTTTTTGTTCTACGGTTAAAGAAGCGTACAGGCGTTCATACTCGTTCTGCAACTCAACGGGATCATAATCAGTCTCATCATATATAAGACGATTTCCAAACGCAGTTATGTATCTGTCGTCTGGATAAGGCATCTCAGGCCAACTACGTAGGGAATAACCTCTGGATTGCATAACTTCTCCTATATAGAACAAACATACATTCTTCTTTTCTTCATCACCGACAATCAAATATGCAAAATAATCACGTATATCAAACAAAAATAAGCATATGGGAATCATTCTTAAAATTTTAAGTTACATGTTGTGTACTAAATAGAGGAGCATAAAGGTTTACATGGATCGTTCAATAGCTCTCTCTTCTTGCGTTGCACATCCTCTGCCATCAAGTGCCATGTTTCTAACCAAACTTCCAAAGGTTTGGTGAGTTCTTTTTACGTCAGCAATGTAACAAACAACTCACGGATTTGATCAGGAGGTGCCCAATGTCCAACGTCTTTAATACTCTCGACATACTCCTTGTCGTCCTCTAAAAGTCCAGCCGCATAGCAAGCTTCTTTGTATGTAGGATAAACAATCTTGTTAACTGTTTTTATCCCGTCATAGTCTATACAACCTTTCGTACTATTTAACATCATCCTACAATAGTATGTGTCTCTTGTAGATATAGACACATTATGAATTCTATCAATCGCTCTTCCTTTCTTCCTAAAGGTCCATATTCTTTTAGATGCGTTCCATACAAATTTTGTTGGAAACTCAGCATACGTAAGCTCTCGTGCAACCGGATAGAGTTCATTCATTTTTAACCAACCTTCAAACATACCATGTCCAACAGTAGACTTGTGAATGACTGTTTCAAGGTCTGAGTTCTCGTCAGTAAACTATTTGCTGGTCCCCTCGTAAGTGAAACGACAACCGCTCAACAGCAGGTGTTCGGTAATGAACCTCAAAACCAAATATTCTCCACGCCGCCTCACACGCGGATAGATATCTACAATCTAAGTAAGCCTTGATTTCGTCTACAGGTTTTTCAACTTGTTCACCGTCTTTTGTTGTACCCGGTTTGTACAACTGTGCTGATACCCTATAAGGTCCTTTGTTAATGTACTTACACAAATACTTTATAGATCCGTTCTGATTTCACCACTCTACATTAATGTGACACAGATATCGTTTTAGAAGAGTGTAATTATACGGTATAACATAACCATTATGTAGTTGAGCTCCTTTAGCAGCTTCCACATACCTACCGTTATCACATCTTTTATATACAGGGTACCCATCAGCGTAAACGGAGCTGCGTTCGCAGAACTTAAATGGGAAACGTTTGCTACATTTACCGTCGACCGTACAAACCTGTTTAGGCTCGTCCGCACCGCAAGGACCGTGCATCATAAAATCAGAAAGCAATTTGTATAATTCTGGATCTTCGTTTTTATCCGGTATCTTCGCGAAAATGTATTTGTCAATTTGCTCAGCATTTGGCACCTTGTCGTCCTTATGCAAGAACAAACACAGATGCGTGTGAGGGAGACCTCTCTTTTGGAGTTCTACCGTGTACACAACTGTTAAAATAAGAACAATACTCAAAGTTAAATACAAATTACGCTATAACCAAAGAAATGTTTCGTTATTAATGGACATCTTTAAGCTAATAGTTTTTTGTCTTTACCTGCTTGGGTACGCCCAAACAATCGCATATCTTTCACGTCCTTCACCAGCAGGTCAAGTTTTTGTTTGAAAACTCTTGTTAGCACGTCCGGTCTGTCAGAAGATGTAAGGTTATTATCACGCATGAATCGTGCAACCTCTGGCCAGTTTGGATTACATGTTATCGTTATGAAAAAATCCGGGCATCCGTACGATATACATAATGCCATGGCGTCCATATAGTTCTGCTTCATGAACCTTGGACCACCGGTAAACGTAGAAGGCAAGGCTATCGGTTTCCCAAGAACTGTCGGGTTGGTATTCCCAGATGCAATGCTCTTACGGATGTTCGAGTATGTATCACACCTTAGTTTAGACTGATTAGACCGGTGGAAATACAAACGTTCAGTCTCCACCATTTTATAACCATCCACAAGAAACTGTTGAAACAAACGACCCCCACGAACAAATAAATTTTCTTGATTGGGTATGTCTTGTATTTGAAAAGCAAACCACTAACGCATACTAACATATTTTTGTTTTTCCACATCGTCTTTGTTCTCCTCTTCATCCGGGTCCGGTATTCTTTGGACAACCTTTTTTTTATGAGGCATTTCAAGATAATAACCATCTTGTCCACGCGGCATCAACAATGGGTACTGCAAAGGAAGATACATCGGATGGAAAATGTTGATACATTGGAAACCTTCTTTACGCTTTTCAATGACAATATCTCTTTGATTTACGCAAGCATCAAAGTCACCTACAATCAGTCCAACGAGCTCGTTGGCAGTTGATAGATTGTAGTTCCGTCCATCTTTACCACGTTTGTCTACCAACTTTATTTTAATATTTTGCTCGGTGTCTTGATTGTAACTGTCACGCGCCCTTCTAAATGTTTTAACCAAATTACTCGAGGTATCCAAAGCATCTTTAACTTCACGAACTATGTTTCTGTCAATAGGATGCTTAGCGTTAGCAGGAGCGGACGATGTGTTAGAGCCGTTGCGATTTATACATAACATGTCAATAATATAAACTGTGTGGCAACTTTGGATTAAAACAATATCAAGAACATGCAAACAGTGTAACGAATAAATTACCTTAAGGCTTTTACTTTGTTATCTACTTCGTTCTCAGTATCAAAGATATACGGTTGTGCGAACTTGGGCATCTCACCATTCTCGGGAAGCAAGCTCCCAATTTTATGATATGTTTGTCCATGCAAGCGAAAAACATAAGGTCCTCGTCCGTTCTTATTTATTGAGTCGTCAACCGTCCCCCCCCCCCATGGAAGTAAAAGCAAACATACTGTTGTATGATCTGATGTTGTTTTTAAAATTTTGACTCTTTGCATCGTTGTTATTAAACAAATCAACCAACTTTTTTGGAGCCGAAGGGGGTTGTTTAATAAAAACTTTTCCCTTTTGACAACATATACTATAAGGTTTGTTGTTTAGATTATAGTTGCCTGTTCTTGCTTCCTTCTCCCATACCAAAGCATGACATTCTGTGCACTCATATATAGGGTCACCATGGTCGTAGTATTCTGGGCATGAACAAAAATAATAAGCAAAATGTGAATAACGGAACGTATTTTCAGTTTGACATTAAGTAGTAACGCTATGTTAATACTTAGATATTCCAACGTATTTATCATAGACTTTTCTGAATTTTCCATCGTCACCACCAAGATTAAATCGTACCGGAGTTTGAGGTATTCGCGACTTCCGCTTATTTTTTGTTGGCAACCTTGATGATTAACCGACTTCGTATGTTGAGTTATTTGCTGATAGAGATGGCATGTTTTTTTGTAACTTGGGAATTAGAGTTACTTCTAACTGGTTGCCTAACACTTTGAGGGACAGGTGTTTCAAAAATAACTGAAAATTATTATATGTGACAACGAATCAGTTAACTGATAGTAAATAATAATTGAATAAACATATGTTAAGATTGAAATGTATAAAGTTGTTACCATTTGTTACATCACTCAAGGGGGATTGTCGGACACGAGTTGATGAACATGCACCTGATGGATCCTTGGTAATAACATACGCAGCAGGAGACGTAGTACCATTCACTGTCTTTCTTGGTCTACCTCAACCAATTTTGGGTTGTTGCATCGTTACTGAAACAAATATTGAATACGTTTATAAATGTATTTTTCTTTAAACGATGTTTTAACTAATTTATACATGAAATGTATAGAGTTATTACCGTTCGTAACATCACTCAACTGAGATTATGGGACACGTGTTGATGAACCTGTTGAAACTTATATACCGCCTGACACTGGATTGTTTGCAGGGCTTATAAACGATTAAAATTGATGTTGTTGCTGGTAAGTATTGGACTTTGGGACACTGCATACATATGATTCAGAGATTAACTTTCCAAATATGTTGTATATATTTTACAAACATATAAATAGTGTAATGAACTATATGTGACATTACCGGTTCAGGTTTCCAGTTGCTGTATTAGTATTAATATCATGCGACAAAGGAGGCGTAGTAACCTTTGGTGTTTTCCTTGGTCTACCTCTACCAACCACTGGTGTCACGATGTTTGTTTTTTTACCTTGCACAGACGCAATGCGCTTTTTTGGTGTCTTACCATTTGCATTAACACTATTTTTGACATTATTTGTAACAGATTGCTGATTTAAACCTAACATAATATAACATAAGTTATAATGAATCAAATTTAAAACATACTACATAGTCATGTTAACCTCCAAAAATTGTTAGTAAGGTAAGTAAATAACACACCTGATTGTGGTTGATTAGTTTGAAGTAATATTGTCTAAACCGTGCAGGGTCATTCTGAAATAATGGTGATAGACTTGGCATGGAGGTTATATTTTGTGAGGAATCTGTAACATGATAAATAAACAGAGATGTTATGCTTACGTTAAAAACACACCAGTGTGCTAATGAAACTAAATATGTCTTTTTAAGGTTACATACTTACAATTACCAAAGCCAGAAAGTAGTTGTCGATTATTGCTTGCTTGTTGGGACATTGTATGCTGTGTTGAAGAACCTACTCATAAACAGTTAATAAGTTTAGTCTAAACAATGCTCATGTAAGGAAACCTAAAGACAAATACACGACTAACAAAAATATGAACTAACCTGTATGTGATTCAGAAATTGTCAAGCCTGTTTGACTAACTTGAGAACATTGCCCAATGACGGTGATAATTGAGTTAGAAATGTGTTCCTATTTATTCCTAAACCTGTTACTTCATTTAATTGCAAGAGTTTTGTATGTCATTCTTTGGTTAAACAAACGCCACTCGTGTATTAACATAACTAAAAGTTAAATATTTTACACAATAGACAGGTTAACTTACAGTTACTAACGTCTGATAAAGGAAGCCTTGTTTGTTTCCCAGTTTGTTTCCCAGTATGCGTAGAAGAACCTATTACCGTTCAAACCAAATAATTAGAATGCATATTTTTTCATACATCTTTAAATCATTCTAACTGTATGATAACTACTTAGCATAAAGTATTTTAAAGGACAGTTTCATAAACCTGTTATGTTGATTTGTCTTGTGAGAGAAGTGTTGTATTTTGGAACACCACCATCAAGTGGATCATCTAATAACATAAGAACAAACAAATCAATATCTTGATTAACATGCAAAAAAACGAATAGATTATTTAATGTGAACAAAACTTACAATTGAGTATTTCAACAAGTGATACTGTTCTTTTTGGAGCCGGTGTACTTTTTTCTGATGTATGAACAGCTTGATTTGAATGTTGACGGCTCATGATGACATTGAAATAAGAGTTTTCATTTAAATGTAACGTGTTTTGATTCACAGCAACTTTCTTTTTACGCTTTCTTGATTCGATTTGATTGTTATCGTCTATGTTAATGGATTAGTGCAGACGAAGAGACATTTTTTGTGTTTATGATTCTGTGTAGTTGCATAAAACATTGAACAAACAATATTTATAAATGTTACATTTTAATATGCATGATTTTAGGGATTCTTATTTAATACTCATAAATTTATTTAATACTCATAAATCAGATGATTATATTTGTGGAAGTCATATTTATGGTAATTAGTAAAAATATCGTAACTGAAAATGGCACAATTAATAACAGATCAACACCAATTTAAATTCGAATCAAATACAATTAATGAGAGATTTCATTAACAAAGCTGAAAACATAAAATTTATTTCTCAAAAAACATAAGACAAACATTTTTTGAATAGTCCACCATGTATGTTTAATCATCACTGAAGCAGTTGATGTCAACATAGCAGCCAACGTCTAACTCAAGTCCCATTGCACGAAATTCCTGAATCATGGCATCGAACTTTAGAAACATCTCAATCACGCGGTTCAAGACCTCTTGGCAATCATTATGATCCCCAACATTCAGTTTTAGCCACTCAACCATAACAGAGGTGTCCAAATCAGCTGTAAAGAAAAAAATTGTGACGATCAACATACAAACTGGTTATACAAAACTATAACGGAACTATTTAGAACTGAAGTTATTTACCAATTCTAGTGGATTCAACTTTTTCTAAGACAGAAAAAAGGAATGAAATCGCATCATCAACCTTTTGTTTTATTTTTTGTGCGTGTTGTTGAGCCACACCATTTTTTGTACTGCCATTGACATCTCCTTGCTCATCCTACTGTTTATGTTGTTGTTCTTCATTTGGTTCGTCAGTTATTGGTTTGGACGAATGAAGAATGATTTCAGGTTTCAAATTAGCCACGATTAGTATATGTTATGATTTGGAGGTTTATGAAATTAGTGAATGAATATAGAATCAGATTTAGGGTTTCATAGACGAATACGTTTTTTTGTGTGTGTTATATGAGATTAACAAAGATTCTATATATAAGAGTGTTTAGGCCCTTTATTTACACTTTTAGTCATGAAAAAAATACAAATGTCATAAATGAGCCAATTATAATGAGTCTTTAAGTTAAACAAATATTACAAATATATAATTAAACGATTAACAAAAATGATAATTAAAACAATGTTTATTTATAGCTTAATAGGTTAAAAAACTTAAACGAACAAAAAAATGACCACCGAAACATAAAAATATAACATATACTTATTTAACGAAAAACCGTACTAAACCTGTTTTTGCAATATTTCAATTATCATCATCTTCATTGTCCGTACTATCATTATCAGGATCATACTCATCATCACTTGCATAGTTACCCGCAGGTTTGTAATCTTCGTCATCCGAAACATCGTTATTTGGATCATACTCTTCATCAGTATCATCCTTTGTTGCACCTTCGTCATCAATAAAATATAAATCATCAATAGTCTTCTCTGGAGAATCTTCAGTAACATCATCTGAATGTTCTAAATCAATGCCATTTTCTTCATTAGTTGCTTCATAAAGGACATCGTTAACAACACCTTGTGTCATGTTAATATCGGTGTCATTGTTAGGAATTTCCTCATCCGTGGTTTCGTCAATAAGATGTAAAGGTTCCGATTGTGTCATGTTAATAATGGTGTCACTGTTAGGAATGTCCCCATCCATGGTTTCGTCAATAAGATGTAAAGGTTCCGATGTACAGGGAAAAGTCCTTGCTTTTTTTGTTGAACGGGAACAGGAAAAAGATTCGTCCTCATCATTAACCTAAAAATGCAACATGAACAACCGTATAAATAAAATATCTTTAAATTATGTATACATAATCAATGAAAGAAATGAGTTGTCACTTTTTGTCATTTTTTCGTTATCAACGTTTTTGTTCTCTTTATCCAGTGGAACAACATCTTCGTCGTCAGAATCAGCAAGATGAATAACTTCTTCATCATCAACGGTTTGACCAACGACATTTTCACTCAGATCTTTCTAGGGCTGCAAAATTGTTTTCTCAACAAATATTAATTTAGACATCTAACATTAAACATATGTATAAAAAAAATTTTAAATGATATGTTATAGATGATTTTAACACTAACATCATCACTGATATCCTTGAAGGGTTGAAAACAAAAAAAAACAAAGTAGTTAAAAAATTGCTATCTTTCTGCGTATATAATATGTATAATTATTTAATCTAAATAATATGATAGTTATATTGTAAGACTAACATCATCATCATCATCATCGGATAGATCAATTACAACTTTATTGTCGGCATTTGACGACTTGTTTTCTCCTGAATCCTTCATATTCAGAGTATATAAAATCCTACAACAAATAAAATTAACAAACATAATATGAAAATACTGATTGATAAAACATACATGAAAAATATAATAAGGACTTATGAAAGACACATTACTACCTTAGATGATGTGGTATAAGGTTTTTTATTGTAAGAAATAGTTTTTTGCATGTGTTTTTTAATATGAAAATCATTAGTTCTTATAGGAATGAGAAAATTTTACTAAACATGTACTTGATCTTCAAAATAAAAGTATTTTTAATAAAAATAATACTTGTTGAATGTAATAAACATGTTTTTAACAAACAATGCTCTTAGGTGACAACAAAATCACCTAAATAATTGATGATTATGAAAAAAAAACAAAACATACACATTCCATAATGCATGCAAAAACTATACAAAATATATAAAGTACATAATGCATGCAACAAACATATGCATCTTGTTAAACTTCTCATTAAACATTGATAATATTTACCAAATAAATGATCTATTTTATTAATTTTCCAATTTAATTAAAAAATATAGGCTATAGGTGGGAAACGTATAACCATAATAATTATGGTATCTCACTCACCAAAATACTCCATCCATATCAAAATTATAAAAAACATAACTAGCACAAACCGGATGATCATTAACAAAAATAGTTTCCGAGACTCGCTTGTTCTTATCTACAACTCAAGGTAAACTCGTTACCTTTTTCAATTAATTTTCATATTCAATTGATCATCTAGATGTCGCATGCATCATCTTATACAAATGAACAGTGCAATAAATTTAATTTGTATGTTTTGAGATGTGTGTAAAGAGATTGAATGTTATTTATT
This sequence comes from Glebionis coronaria, assembly GCA_025667525.1. Lineage (NCBI taxonomy): Eukaryota > Viridiplantae > Streptophyta > Magnoliopsida > Asterales > Asteraceae > Glebionis > Glebionis coronaria. Next base: position 601,912,162 of record CM046880.1, read on the forward strand.
GTATTATCTGTTATTAGTGATTGAAATCATACGATTATCAGTTGACATTACCCAAAGATATAGGTCATCCCTTTTAGATTAAGATTAGCAGATAATATGATTCATGTACAAATTAATGCAACAGTTATTGGAAGGGATCATTGATTTGACTAAGGTTTATGTAACTTTAAATCAAGATGTTAATAGTTTGATTATCAAGTGTCCTAATTAGTTTCCCATTTTTTATGATCCGCATGTCTTTTTATCCGTACAGTAACTTAAATTTAAAGTGGATGATGATGAACTGAAAGTTATATAAATCATAGTAGATGATATTCAGGTTGCAAACCTAAAAAACGTTTTGAATGGATTATGGCATTTTATTGATTACAACATGGATCATAGCTTGTCTGTTTAAACATTTTCCTTTGTGTTTTAAACCATTAAAAAGTGAACTGATATAATGATGCATAAAAAATACCATATCAGTCCATATGGTATGTCCTTCAAACATTGGTAAATCACCATTATTAGCCATTTCCATTTATAAAGTAAATAAAACTAACTAAGATTATATTCAGGTTGAAAACCTGAAAAACTTTTTGAATGGATTATGGCATTTTATTGATTACAACATGGATCATAGCTTGTCTGTTTAAATATTGGCTATTGTGTTTAAAAACTTTAAAAAGTGAACTGATATAATGATGCATAGAAAATACCATATCAGTCCATATGGTATGTCCTTCGAAGTTTGGTAAATCACCATTATTAGCAATTTTCCATTTTGAAAGTAAATAAAAGTAACTAAAAGTATTCCATATGATTCAGTGATAAAAAGTGTTTAACGCGTTTATAGTACATGCCTTATAAAAAACTGCAACTTCTATATTCAGCTATTTAATTTGTTTCAGGCTATCATGGATGATGAATTTATTTTCCCAATGTGCATTGAAGAATACAAAAGCTTTTTGGTGCGTATTGTTACGTTTTCATTAAACACGTGTTAGTTATTTACTAACAACAGATTGTTTTACATAGTAGTAACATGAGACATCTATGTTGTAGGTATTACCAAAAGTATTCAAAGTCAGGTTCTTCAATGCTCAGCCATACATTCTTGTTAACGGACCAAACAGGTATCGTTACGTATGCTTAATAAGAAGTGATAAAACAAAGCTGCATTTGTATGGGGACGAATGGGAAGCATTTGAAAAAGATAATTTGGATGATAATGTGCGTATGCTTCACTTTATTAAATAAGGGGATGACTTGTTTTACGTAACAGGATATGTAAATGGCGGATGTGAAGCCAAAGGTTATGATCGGCGTGCTGTGAGGAACCGAGTTGTGAGATGTCTTGTAAGGTTTACGCGCGGAGGGCAGGTACACATTATATAATATGCAGATTTTGTTTACAATGATGGTTGAACTGAAAACCTTTAGTGGAAAGAATCAAACAAATGCTTCTTTTTTTGACAGGTTCTTCCGGGAGATTTTTGCAAGACATTTGGAAGACCAGATTTAAGGTGTACGTCAACCACACAAGGTACAAACTTAACCATGAGATGATTCAAACAGACCCAAATAGTGTTGTACGATCAAACTTCCTATTCGGGACCATGTGGGATAGGCTCGGTGCTGACCTAAAAATTCAGGAAGGACAGAATCTAGTTTTTACAAACATGGGTAACTATGGGTTACATATGTCTGTCTTTAAGCACAATGGGATAGCAAAGTTTAATGCTCATATCTACCCAACAATGTTGAGGCTTCCGGTTCGTGAGATACCACTTTATGCTTCTAAGGGTATGTACATTGTTTTTGTACTAAAGTTTTTACAAATATAGTTGGATACTTGTGGTAATAGCTACATGTACATATCATGACTGATAAAAGAGCAAGGCATTTCTGTGGATGGGAAGGAGATACTACTCACAAAAATGAAGTTAACGTTGTCTACATTGAGCTCAATGCACCTGTGTATGAACTTTCTCAATTGGTGACCATCAAAGTTCAACTTTAGTAAATCTAATGTAGGCAGTAGTGTAAGAATATATATAGAGGTTTAATTCTTTTTAAATCGAATGTATGTAGTAGTAAATTGAATGTAGGTAGTAGTGTTAACTGATAATGTGTATTTAATATATGCCTTAATCAGGCATTGCCGGATGATTTCTGCGCAACACATATGATGCATACATACACCAGAGCGCTTCTTGTTCATGATGATGTAAGGTTCCTTATGAAACTAAGAACGATTCCGGACCACCTTCGTCCAGAAAGATTGTGCCACGTCAAAATGGCTGGGAAGTGGAGGGTATTTGGAGAAACTTGCGGTTTTAAGACACCCAAAATGATGCGAATGAAGGTAATAGAGGCGGTGGAAGGTGAAAACATGCATGTTCTCTTATTCCAAGTATGTTAAATCACACTTGTGATTGCTGGTCACATTTGTATGTCTTTTGCTGCTGAACACTTCTACGGATTACTTGTTCTGTTTATTTGTCTGTGATGATTGTGTTTAGACTTGGTTTAAATGTTTGTTCTTAGGTTTCGGTCAAAACTTTGGTTGTTATGTTCACTGTTAGCATGGTTCTTTTGGTAACTTTGAATACTTATCATTTGGATGTTTGTGTTTTAATGTATGGAATGCTAAACTTGTGTCATAATGTGTTAGCAGATTGTACCCAATTATGTAATTACCTAATTTGTGTCTAAATGACTGCAATTATAAAAGTTGGGCCGTATATACAAATATATCATTAGTCTTGTGTAGGTCATAATGACCAATATTGGGCTTTCCATTATTAAACTTCTACATAATTTTGGGCTTTATATTATTGGCTTTAAAACTGGGCTTTCATATATATATATATGTAATTGTGGTTTTAATATACATAACATTTGGGCTTTCATCTAAAATATATATCTTTCAAAAACATTAAAGAAAAATTAAAATGTTTTGATTTGGCTGGATTCATATGTTTGTATACATTTTTTGTAATCGGTAACACATTGAAATAACATTTAAACTTAACAAAATAATGAAATCTTGGTGATTTGACGCCATCATATGCCAATTAAAGCTCATCGTAATCATAAACCTCTATTTAACCGTCATCATCAACACCTCTTATTCATGTTGTACTTCGTACGAAGAAATAATTGTTCAACAAAACTTAGGTATACTAACTTAAGGAATACAAAAATTGTGAAAAGTGTGTTATTAAATTCGTGTTTGAAATAGTATAACGACATCTTATTAAACCAATGTTTACAAACAAACAATATATAACACTTGTACATGTATTTACATGATTATTTGAATGATAAAAACGCGTCATTCTCTTGATCAAAAAAGTTATGATGAACCTCTATCAAAAATCATTGTCTTGAACAAGCTCTGCTTAAAAACTGTTGTTCCAGTCTAAGCTGTAGAATAATCTGCTGACTTATTTTCTTAAAAGTGCCTGAGTATAAGTTATTAGTCCAAACACATAACTTATAAAACAAATGCAATCAAAGATGAGAAAATTATAAAAAAAGTCTATGTTGGGACTCCCCAACAAATATTTTAAAGGAAATATTATGTTGTGTTCATAAAAAACTAAGATTGGGACTCCCCAATCAAAAAGAAAACAACCATATTCATACTACAAAAACACTCAAAAAGTGTCAAAATATTGTGTTTATATATTATGACATTATTCATAACTGCCATTCGTTATTAAAGGTTGAAAATCATAGAGAACTTCAAGGATTCTTATCCATCTTAGTTTCAAGAACCTTCTTTTTTGCATTTGAATTTGCACTTCCCAAGTCGTCTTCACCAGCACGTTTGTCACCAGGACTTGGATCACAAACTTTTTTAGAAGACAATGGAGTATGATTCTCATCCGTTTGAGACTCAAGATCCTATGACATATGAATAAATAAAATATTAAATTACAAAAGTTTATATGATAAAGAATATAAGTAACCAATAATTTAGATGTTTCATTACCAACGGAATGGCCATAATTGCGGCAGAACTTGTTGCTTCAGACTCCTGTTAACATACAACACAATTTAACAATTACATTGACTATCAAAATTAATACATATGTCCAATGTTTTAAAAAAACTATTTACCTTTATAGGTGTTGCAGTTGGACGAAGACTTTCTGTAATGTCCACATCTCCGGTAAGTCGCAAAACAGTAAAGACAGGGAGCATCTTCTTAGCATTGTATTCGTCTCTGCTAACCTTGAAGGAAAATTTCTTTCCCACAAACCCAGTAATGACCGGGGGGAAAACATCCAGCTACATTACATAGAAATGTAGCATTATTTTATGGTTACCATTAAACCATGTGGAATGTAAGTTGTTTTACATAAATTAATAAATACCTGGCCAAATTTTTCACACAAAAGGAAGGCTGATACTCTAACCAACGATTGTACCTCATCGTTCCACAACGTCAATGACATTGTACCACTCTCGTCTTGGACTCTAATTTGAAGCTTGAAACTACACAAAAAAACAATAGTCAAAATAAATAATTGACAAATAATGTGCCTAATTTATTTATTTATGTATTACTTACAATGTTTTAATCACCGGAACGATGTTGCACTTTTGACAACGCCATTCGTCTTTTCCATCCAATGACATGGTAGGTTTTACATCCGTATCTAGATCAATAATATCCGACGACTTGACAGACTTCTTCTTACATGCTTTGCATCCGAGATACCACCAGCCTTCCTCTTCGTGAATGGCTATTATAGTTCCAATTATGATGCTGGAAACACCCTAAGAAAAAAAATGAAAACATGGTTATAATCTGTTGCACTTATTTATAATAAACAATTTTTTTAGATAACTTTATAATTTATTACATGTTCGACATCCAACAGCTCAGTGATATTTCTAGGAGGGAATCCAGTGACGAAAACATCCTTTGTGGAATTCTTTGAAGCAGTGGAGATATGGGTAACCGTATTTTCAAATTCATCTTTGTTGTCATTAGAAAACAACCTGTAATCGGATCCCAAAAAATATATGAATACATGAAACTGCAAGACGGACGCATATACATAAAAAACAAAGACTTTTAAAAACTTTAAAAATACCTTCCGCAGTATTCTTTAACGTCAGCAAAGTTCTCATCAGTAATTGGTTCAGAACAGTCGAACAGGAACAACTTAGTTGCATGGTATCCATTCTGAACGCGCATATAACCTATAATTTGAGTATAAAATCATAATAAGTATAATTTTACGCACCTAAATAAACATACAACGTATTATTTAACATAAAATGTTAACTTTTATGTTACTTACCATCCCATGTTTTCATCATGGCCAATTGAACGACCATCACGATCTTAGCATGGCTAGAGCATTTGTTCAAGAAGTCACTCAATTGTTGAGCATATTCTCCCCCACATGGTAGCACGCAGTTCATTACCTCTAAATCATAGAAGAAGTGAAAAAAATTAAACCTCTAATAACATTTAGTTTTATTCAGCCTAAATATGTTATTATTACTTACTCTGCGTCGACTAACATGGATGTTTTCTTCTTCCCTTGCATGGCAAGAAGCCATATTTGTCTTATTTGAAAATCTGAGGTTGTGAGGCGTATGTGAAACATGACTCTGGAGATAAACTCCAACAACGCTCACTAAAATGTATCTTTGTAGGTTACCCTAAGGAAACTATGGGTTACTACTTTTATTATCTGGCTGAGAACAAAGTAGTTGTGGCTCGGTATGGATACTTCCTTAAAGTGATCTTGTAAATCAAGAATTCAGTGGGAGAAATTATGATCTTGAAGAAATTCAAGAAGATAAATTGCCTTCTGAAAATACTAGCGAAGAAATTCCTGTAGAACCAGAAAGTCTGGCAGTTCCACCGGAATTAATTCCTGCACGTAGGTCTCAAAGAACCATACGTGCGCCAGACAAACTATGTCTTTACATAGAGGATTATGAGGAGGAAGTAGGGGATCTTGGTGAACCTCCTAACTATCGATCCACAATGTCTGATCCAGAAAAGTCAAAATGGATAGTTGCGATGAATGAGAAAATGAAATCCATGGAAATCAACGATGTTTGGATACTTGTAGACGCGCCTGATAGGTGTGTAAACACCCATCCTTTTTACCACTTAATTACAATAATAACCAAGCCAAACCGTGTATTTTATGTTTTTTATGTCGGAATTATGCGTGGTTTGTGTTTTTGTTGTGATTTAGGACGAAATTGTGAAAATAGGAGAAAACACGAGCATTCACGGGCTTTTATTTAAGAAAAAGATGAAAGACGAAGTCAAGAAGTCAAGAGTGCAAAAAGAACGGAAGTCCAAGACCAATTCTAAAGATTTATCGAAGAAAAAGTCAAAAGACGGAAGTTTACTAAAATCCGAAGAACTCAAGTCTTATTTATTGAAGAATTAAAAGACAAGTTCAAAGAAATCCCGAGCCAAAAGTCATTTAAGTCCAAGATTAAAGAAGATTAAAAGGCTTAAGGACTAATGGTGCAATTAACAAAAGATTTAGAAGATAAGGACCTAATGATGCAATTAAGAAGAAATGAAGGAGGGGAGGAAGCTTCCTAAGCACTCCTTAAACCTCCCCTATAAATAGATTAGGAAGTTAATCATTTTGTTTTGTTGGCTAATAGTGACAATTAGTTCTTCCACTTTTAATTACCTTGTTATTTAATTACTTGTCAAATTTAAATACTTGTCTTGCACCTTAATTACCATTTAATTTCAAGTAAGTGTTCTTTTAATTCTTGTTGATCTTTATCTTTATTGTTTGATCTCATCCTACCTCTCTTTAATCTTTGATTATTATGTTTACGTTCATGTTCATGTTCTTATTTTGATCAAAGTGGGTTTTGATTATTGTGGTTAGTTTTGTTAGTTTTATTGATTTGGATTGTTTGTTTATGATTATTAGATGTTTTGTTATTAGTTTGGTTTAATCTTTTGTTTGATTTGGTTAAATTGTGATTAGATTCGTGTGTTCCTGTGTTTCCTTGTTCTTCGGTTTGTTGTTGTTACTGATCTTTTCCAAGGTAAGTTCCGGATCAAGACAAAGTATTCGGATCAACACCTTTATTCGGAACAAAGAAAGTTCCGAATCAAGGCTTGTTCAGTCGGAACTTTTTCCGAACCAGTGAGTTCCGAACCAAGAAAGTTCCGAACCAGGGAGTTTAATTCGGAAGATTTCAATATTCTGGATCACACTTTCATTCGTAACATTCTAAGTTCCGAACTAGCAAGTTCCGAATCAGATGTTTCCGAACCAAGGATTCCGAATTAGAAGTTCCGAATCAGTGAGTTCCAAACTAGCAAGTTCCGAATCAGAAGGTTCCGAACCAAGGCTTCCGAATCAGAAGTTCCGAATAAAGGATTTGGCTTATGAAGTTCCGAACCAGTGATTTCCGAACCAAGGGTTTCGAATCAGCAAAAGTTCCGAACGAAAGATTTATTCCGGATAAGTGACATATTCCGAATAGAGAATTTGTTCCGGATCAAGGATTTTGGTAATATTCTGAGCGAAGAAGAATCATTCCGAACGAAGGTGACATTCCGGATGAGTGATTGTTTCGAACGAAGGATTATTCCGAATGAGCTGTATTCAGGTTCTTTTTAGTTTTTGTCTTTGATTTTTAATTTCAAGCTTTATTTTTCTCGCCTTTTCCTTAGTCGCACTATAAGTTTAATTGCCTTAAATTTATTTTAGCCTTGCCTTAGTTTAAGTTTTAGTTGCGTTTTAAGTTTACCTTAGATATAAGTTTGCGTCATTTACTTTAGTGCCTTTTAATTTTTATCACGCTTTTAAATACTCGCCCTTTATTTTTAAAAATAGAGTTAGATTTTAATTAATTGCCCTTTACTTTAATAGTTTGCACTTTTTAATACTACAACGACACAACTATTTGTTTCACCAAAGAACGACTGAGTCACACATAGAACCTAGATCAATTCGATTAGACCACTAGAACGATAATTTTCTTACTAGGCAAAACCTAGTTATCAAATGGCGCCGCTGCCGGCTCTTTTCGTAAAGATTAACGGTTTTCTGTGAAAGACGCGTTGCTTTTTGGGATCCGTTCATTCGTGAGCGTTATTTTTCTTGCATAAAAATTTCAAAAAACCATAAAAATTAAAAAATTGATAAAAAAATCCATAAAAATTAAAAATTTCAAAAATCCAAAAAGATTTTATTTTTATTGTGTATATATATTGTCTTTGTGTTTGGTATTGTTTTCTTTTTCCTTTGTAGGTGTATGCGTACTAGATCTTTTAATTATCAAGAGCCCAAGACTCGAGAAGATATAGGTATGGCAGGTGTCAACAACAATAATCCACCACACCTCAACAATAACAACAATGTTCATCCACAGCCCGATCTTCGGACAATGGAAGAGCTTTGTCAACCTACCATGTTTGGACGAGGAGGACCGATTGCGCCGATGCAAATCACGGCTCCGTAGTTTTCGTTGAAGCACCACATGATTCAGCAAGTGCAAACAAATCCTTTTAGAGGAATGTCTGATGATGATGCCAACAAACACCTCGACAAATTCATTACAATCACCCAAAGCATGAAGTTGCCCGGTGCCACAATGGATGTTCTTCGCCTACAACTCTTTCCACATACTTTATCACAGCACGCCGAGAAATGGTTTGATCGTCTTCCGAAGAATTCAATTCATACTTGGGATGACATGACTCAACGCTTTTTGTCGCGCTACTTTCCACCATCCATGGTCACGAGCCTTCGCAATCAAATCAGCGGTTTCATGCAAGAACCCGATGAATCTCTTTTTGATGCCTGGGAAAGATATAATGTCTTGATTGATCGTTGTCCAAACCACAACATGCTTCCAGTCACATTAATTGATACTTTCTACAACGGTTTGACTTTTCGAGATCGTGATACGATTAATGCAGCCGCCGGTGGCACATTTATGAAAAGGAGACCCGAGGAGTGTAGAGAGCTTATTGAGACCATGACTACTCACCACAAAAATTAGGATTCCTCCGCTTCTTCAAGGAAAAACCAGAGAGTCAATGTTTCTTCTACCTCAGCAAACCCTGATATGACCGAATTCACCCGCATGATGACCGAAATGAACAAAAGTATTTTGCTTCTCGCTTCAAACCAACAACAACAAGTTAAAGCGGTTGCTAATCCTTGTGAAACATGCGGCGGTCCACACTCATACACCGATTGTCGTTCTACTCAAGGAAATCCGGAAAATGTGTATGCAACTTATGGTAATTATTCACCGGAAAATTACTAAGCTCGACCTCAAGGGGATAGAAATTTGCTGAGTTACCGGTCAAACAATTACCTTTCACCCGGTTTTTCTCCTCAAAACCAAAACCCCGCCAACAACTACAATAGAAGCAACCAAATCCCACCAAGAGCTTCTAATCCTTATCACCCACCCACTCAACAAGCCCCACCCATTAATCCCGATGTTGAAGCCATCATGAGAACCCAAGGTGAGCAAATCAAGAATCTACAAAGCCAAATTATCAATCTGAAAGGGGATATCACCAAGCAAGGGAATGAGATAAGATCCGAGCTTCGAGATAATATTCAATCTTCCTTCAGCACTCAAACAAATTATATAAAGAATATGCTTGCTAGTTTCTTACCCACAACTCAACCTTCTACTTCGAGTTCTTTACCTTCAAACACCGTCACCAATCCGCGAGCAAATGTGAGTGCTATTACTACCCGTAGTAGAGTTACCATCGTAGGACCACCGATCCCGCCCCCATCATCTACACCTCCTCCACCACCATTTATCCCTACTCCTCCTACACCTAGTATTAGTGCACCATTACCGTCTCCGCCTCGTCATGACGATGTACCTAGGAAGGAACCTTCAACATCTCAACCTTTACCTACACCTGCACCTTCACCACCCAAACCCAATATCCCATATCCTTCTCGCTTAGGCAAGACCAACGAGCTAACCAAGAATGACTGTCAAGTGTCGAGCTATGTGAAGATGCTCTCTCAAATGAACATCAACATGAGCCTTGTTGAAGCACTTGTCCACATGCCGAAATTTGTGAAAGCATTCAAGGAATTGCTTAACAAGAAGAAGAAGTTGATTGAGCTCGCCAACACACGCTTAACTAAAAACTGTTCTGCAGTTATTCTTAAAGAACTTCCGGAAAAACTTGGAGATCCCGGTCGTTTTGTGTTGCCTTGCATCTTTAACAAAACTGAAGAATTTACTGCCCTAACTGATCTCGGGGCCAGTATTAATCTTATGCCTTTGAGTGTTTGGAAAACACTATCACTACCCGACCTTACTCCAACAAAGATGACTCTTGAACTTGCAAATCGCACTCTCGCTTACCCCGTTGGTATTGCCGAAGATGTGTTCATTAAAGTTGGCACATTTACTTTCCCGGTCGACTTTGTCGTTGTTGATTATGAAATGGACCCTCGTATTCCTTTAATACTTGGTCGGCCATTCTTGAGAACCGGACGAGCTCTAGTTGATGTTGCCGAAGGTGAGTTAATCTTAAGAGTCGGGAATGATGCACAAGTTTTCAAAATGGGGAAGCTTACAAGCAAATCCTTTGGACAAGAATCAGTGAATATGATTAATGTGCTTGATGATTTTGTCGTCTACAACAATCCTCTATTCGAGTCTTGCAATGATAATCCACTTTTTCACGATGATGTGAATGATTCTCTCTCTAATTTGGATCTTTCTCCCATTTATGATTCTCCACCGATCTTTGATGCTTATGATGATGATTCTAGCTCAGATTCGGATGATTTTGATGATTGTACTTCCGAGTATCCCGAGATGCCCACTTTAAATGATTTCGATGAGGCCGATACTCTTTCGAGTGATTCTTCACATGATGAAGATCCTCCACCATCACTCGATCCTACTTTGGACGATTACTCATTTGAGGAAGACTTCTCTGCATTTCTCAATACTTACTTCCCTCATGAGAGTGATGCAACTCCTTTGGACTTTGAAGATTATCATCTTGATCCTACTTTGGATTTGAAGAAAATTCTTTCAAAGGAGAAGAAACCGGTCGACACCAATATCTGCAGCACATATGATTTAACACCTCTTTGTCCACTTTCTGAGGACGAGGTTGTGCATCTTCTTCGCGGATCTTCTTCACATTCTGCTGAGCCTGGGTGCTATTTTCCCTTAAAGGAAAAGGTGTTCGACCCCGGTATAGATATTATTCAGCCATCTCAGTATCCACCTGATGAAATAAAAGGAAATATCTTTGGAACTTATGGAAATCTGCTTGCACCACTTCACCCTTGCTTCCACCGTGCTCCATCTTTGCTTAAGGGAACCTTGCCTACTCTTCTTTGGCTTGCCTTGTTCGCCTTAAGCTTGTGCTATATGATAGACGAAAACTATGTCTTTGATCTCGGTGGATATGTTTCATGCTTCTTCCTATGATGATCAAGGTCGAGTCAGGCTCACGACTAGGTAAACAAAAATCAAGCGCTTCTTGGGAGGCAACCCATGTATCTATCTTTTAGCTTTCTTTATCCTAAGTGTAGGGGAGACCCGTTGGTTTGCTATTTCCTCTCCTCTCCTCTTCTAATCAGGGATTCGAGCTTCAAAGTCACACTCTTGATGATTTTTGACGACCCATGATTCCGTGTTCCCTTCTTCCCGGTTCTATCCTAAACTCTTTTCGATTCACTATTTTATATTTTCCAATATTAAACTAGGAATCTCGTTAGTTGTCTCTTCCTTAGCAAGATTTAAATAACGTGCACAATGTCCTAAGTGTAGGGGAGTTTACTCCCACATGCTTAAACATTGAGCACAATGTTTATATTAAGTGTAGGGGGACTTCTATCGAAGTTAAGTGGCCTTTTCCTTGTATTTGTCCTCATTTTAGCCGGAAATTCAATTTTTTCGACATTTTTCAAAATTTTTGATCTATTTTGGCCTATTAGTTTTTCCCTTTGTATAGTTATTTTCTTTCTTTGCTAGAATAAACTTTGATAAAGTGGTTTTAATTTTCAAACGTTGTGAATCTTTTGACTCAACCCGAGTTTACTTATCTTAAGTTACTCTAGCTAGTATCCTTAACGTGTTTAAGTCAAGTTTTGCTAGGCTTTTATATAGGGAGCTATAAAACGTGAAAGTCTTAACTCTCACGGGTTAAGAACAAGAACTTTTCGCAAGTTCCTATAATTGATCCTAGAGAGTCGTTGATAGGTGTGTAAACACCCATCTTTTTTCCACTTAATTCTGCCTAAAACGAGACCAAAACGCGTATTTAATATCATTTGTTTGGAATTATGCGTGGTTTTTGTGTTTATTGTGTTTTCAGAGCCAACCGGATGAATATTGAAGAAAACATGGGATTGCACGGGTTTTATCGAAGAAAAAGACTAAAGACGAAGTCTATTGTCCAAGAAATGCAAAAGATTTTAATTCAATGGGCCTATTTGAAGATTTATCGAAGAAAAGGACCAAAGATGGAAGATTTACATATGTCGAAGAAACTCAAGTCTATTAAACGAAGAAATTAAAAGACGAGTTGAATTTAATCGACGACAAATCCCGAATCAGAATCGAAAACGTCAACTTTTCTGAAAAGACGAGAAGGCAAGAAGAAATGGAGAAAGCCCACTCACCAACCAAAGAGAACACCTATATAAAGAATTCCCTTCACACTTTTCATTCAGTTTTTCATTCCCTTTTTCTATCTTTTTCTGTTCGTAGGCATCACCAACACCATTAGGGTGTTTGGTGATTTTGATTCTTGTTTTTCCCAATCTTGTAGTTTAATCTTTTTCTTTTGATTGTTTAAACATTAATCTATCAATTTAATCCTTCATTTCATCTTGTTCATCTTCATCCTTTTGATTCAAAGTTAAAATTCTTATTTGATTGATTTTGATTTTTAAAAGTTATTGGGTTTTATGTTTTTATTGATGGGATTTGATGTTTATGGTTAGTAGATGATTGGGCATTAGTTTTGTTTAAGTTTTGGTTAAACACTTGGTAGATTTTGGCTTGAAATCGTGTTCCCCTGTTCTTATGTCGCCCACTGTTCTTAAGTTTTTCCAGGTTCCGAATGAACACAAAAGTTCCGAATGAAGCATCTTAGTTAAAAGTTCCGAATCAGTTCATTTATAAGTTCCGAATCAATTTGTATTAAAAAGTTCCGAATCAATTTGTTCCGAATGAAGTCTTTTAAAAGTTCCGAATGAGTGGTTTTTAAAAAGTTCCGAATCATTTTAAAAGTTCCGAATCAATTTTGTTTAAAAGTTCCGAATAAACTTCCGAATAAACTTCCGAATCAATCTTTTTCAAATCTTCCGAATCAATCTTTTTCAAAAGTTCCGAATCAGTTTAAAACAAAAAGTTCCGAACGAAAGTTCCGGATCAAGGAAAACTTCCGAATCAGAGAGTTCCGAATCAAGCTTGTTCACTCGGAAGACTTCCGAATCAAGGAGTTCATCCGGAAGAGTTCCGGATCAAGAAAGTTCCGAACCAAAGGGTTCATTCGGAAGAGTTCCGAACCAAACTTCCGGATCAAGGGTAAAGTAGAAACTTTCGAATCAATTTTCTTTTGAGTATTTCGAATCAGAGTTAAGTGATATTTACTGTTTCTTTTTTAATACTTAAATTTTAATTCAAGTTTTATTAATTGCTATTAAATTAATTGCTTTTAGTTTAAGTTTACATCTTAGTGCATTTAAACCTTTAGTAGATTAGAAAACCAATCCCCTTTTTAGTAACCAAGAACAATCTTTCCACTTTGAGCTGTAATCAATTCGAGAGGATACCGAGATTAATCTGAACCCATACAAAATCCCTAGTATCAAATGGCGCCGCTGCCGACTCTTCTCGTTAAGATCAACAGTTTTTGTGAGAACTTGGATTTTGGGATCCGTTCGCCGTGAACGCTACTTTTTCATAAAAAATTTCAAAAATCCTAAAAAATATAAAATTTTCAAAAATACAAAAAAAAATTAAAAAAACATAAAAAACCAAAAATATTTCTGCTTTGTTTTTGCCTTGTTAGTTCTTTTGCAGGTGCATGCGTACATGATCAACGTCTTATCAAGAGCCCGAACCTCTCGAAGACTTAGACATGGCCGGTGTACAAAACAACAACAATAACCCACCTCTCAACAACAATAATAACAACAACAATAACAATCCACCTCTCAACAATGAGCCTCTACCAAACAATCGCCCGATGATTGAACTTCTGCAAGCACATGTAGACGGCAACAATGATCCAATTGTTATACCCGCGATTGCAGCCAACAATTTTGAGCTCAAATCCGGCTTTATCCAGATGGTCTCTGCTCAACCATTCTTGGGGCGTACCATTGATGATCCACATGACCACATCAAGAGATTCTTACAACTCACGAATACGGTCAAATTCAATGGTGTTCTACAAGAGGTAATCCGTTTACAACATTTTCCCTTTTCTTTAGAGGGACAAGCCCGACATTGGCTTGCTAAGGAACCGCCACAAAGTATTCTTACGTGGACGGATTTGGAGACCAAGTTTATCAACTACTTTTTCCCACCCTCTCGTACTACCGCTTTGCGGAATGAAATTATCAATTTTGAACAAAAGTACGATGAGTCTTTTAGTGAATCTTGGGATCGTTTCAAAGATCTTTTAAGAAAATGCCCACAACATGGTTTTACCAAAGTGCACCAAATTAACACTTTTTATAATGGTTTAAGCATGAATGACCAAGATTCACTAAACAGTGCCTCGGGGGGTAATATTTTGGTTAAGACTACTAATGCCGCTTGGGATATCATTGAGAATAAGTCTCGTGTGCAAACCAAGAGTGTGCGGACCAATGCCGCTAGTGCTAGTACTAGTGACAGCGACAAGCGACTTGACAAAATTACTACGCTTCTTGAATCGCTCGTTACCCACACCGCTAACAACACCAACAGCATCAACGCTAAAAATGCTCAAGTCAATTCTATAAGCCAACCATGTGAAATCTGCGGGGGTCCTCATTCTTACACCACTTGTACCACCACCCAAGACTATCCTTCTAAGAATGTGAATGCAGCATACGGTACCTACCCTCCAGCCGCTTATCAAGCTCGTCATCAAGGTGACCGCAACTTGCTTAGCTACCGCTCGAACAACTTTCTCTCACCGCCCGGTTTTCCTCCTAACAACCCAAACCAACAACAAAACCTCAAACGCCCTCCTCAACAACAACAACAACCTCGTGCACCCTACATACCACCTCACAAACAACCATATCTACCTCAAAGAAACAACCAAGTTTACCAACAACCTGCTTATCAACCACCCGCTTACCATGCTCCCCCTCCCAACCAACCCACCTCATTACACCAAGATGTTGAAACCTACATGCAGACCAATGATGTGATTGTGGAAAATCTCCAGCGGGAAGTGCTCAACTTGAAAGCAGACATGGTGAAACAAGGAAACGATCTGAGAGCTGACATGAGAAACACTTTGGCAAGTCAAACGAATGACTTAAAGAACATGATGGCTGGTTTCTTCCAAGGTAATCAATCCTCTTCTTCGGGTACTCTTCCGAGTAACACCGTTGCGAATCCAAGAGGGGAGATGAAAGCAATTACCACTCGCAGTGGCAAAGGTACCAAGGAACCCGAGCTTCCTATACCTCCACCGGTGATTGTGACTAAGGAAAACGAGTCACCTGCTCCTATTCCCCAACCTTCTACTTCCCCACTTTCTCCACCTCTTACTTCTACCCCTCCTCCACCCAAGGATGTGAGTGATCCTATTATCCCAAAGACTTCCTCTTCTTCCGATATACCTTATCCATCTAGGTTGAGGAAAGAGAAGCTCAAAAGCAAGGATGATATTCAGGTTTCGAACTTTCTCAAAATGTTTAAACAATTGAATTTTAACATCTCCTTCGCTGAGGCTCTCGCTCACATGCCCAAGTATGCGAAAATGTTCAAAGATCTTCTTAGCGACAAGGAGAAGCTTCTTGATATTCCTAACACCCAACTTAATGAGAATTGCTCTGCAGTGCTCTTAAGGAAATTGCCAACCAAGCTTGGTGATCCGGGTCGTTTCTTAATCCCTTGTAACTTCCCGGGAGTAGATAATTTCATGGCCCTAGCCGATCTAGGTGCCAGTATTAACCTAATGCCTTTAAGCGTTTGGAAGCATCTATCTCTCCCTGAGCTAGTACCCACCAAAATGACTTTGGAATTAGCTAACCATACGATTGCTTATCCAGTGGGGATAGCCGAAGACGTCTTTGTAGGAGTCGACAAATTCACTTTTCCTGCCGATTTCGTTGTCGTTGACTACGACATGGACCCTCGTGTGCCATTGATCGTTGGTCGTCCATTCTTGAGGACGGTCGCACTCTCATCGATGTTGAAGCCGGTGAGCTTATCATGAGAGTGGGCGACGATAAAATCGTCTTCAACATGGGAAAGTTGTCTAAACAACCTTATTCATACGAGAGTGTTAATTGTATTGACGTTCTGGATGAGGCTTGTGAAGAACACTTTATTGATGCTTGTAAAAATATTCCTACCTCTCTTCCCAATGTTGAGACCGTTTCCTCTATTGATTCATCATTGTCTCTATTTGGAGAAAGTGATTTCTTTTGGAAAGATCTTGAAGCCACCATGGGAGATGTGAACTTAGCAAATGACGATTCTCCCACCGATTGGGATGAAGACATGCATTTCTTTGAAAACCTTCTCAAAGAAGACAATCTTTCTCCACCATCTCCCACGGTTATTGCTATCGATGCTCCGACTTTGAAAACGCCTCCCATCAAAAATCCTCCAGATTTAGAACTTAAGGAGTTGCCGCCCCATCTCGAGTACGTGTTCCTTGAAGAAAACAAGAAGTCGCCTGTCATCATCGCGAAGGACTTGAAAGAAGAAGAGAAATCTCGCCTCATCACCGTGCTTAAAGATCATAAGAAGGCAATTGCTTGGAAAATTTCTGATATTCGCGGAATTGATCCGAACTTTTGTACTCACAAAATTCTCATGGAAGATGACTTTAAACCCGCAATCCAGAGCCAAAGAAGGGTTAATCCTAAAATTCATGACGTCATCAAACAAGAGGTTATCAAACTTCTTGATGCCGGCTTGATTTGCCCTATTTCGGATTCGCCTTGGGTGAGTCCCGTCCATTGTGTGCCCAAAAAGGGCGGAATAACCGTTGTTCCCAATGAACACAACGAGTTGATTCCCACTCGTCTCGTTACTGGGTGGAGAGTTTGTATTGATTATCGCAAGCTCAATGATGCCACGAGAAAAGACCACTTTCCTCTTCCCTTCATGGATCAAATGCTCGAGCGTCTAGCTGGTAATGACTATTACTGCTTCTTAGACGGTTTCTTCGGGTATTTTCAAAGTCCCATCGATCCCAAGGACCAAGAAAAGACCACATTCACTTGTCCCTATGGAACATTTGCTTACAAACGCATGCCTTTTGGTTTATGTAATGCTCCTGGGACGTTCCAAAGGTGTATGATGGCTATCTTCCATGACATGGTGGAAGACACTATGGAAGTATTCATGGATGATTTCTTGGTTTATGGGGATTCTTTCTCTGCTTGCCTTGCCAATTTAGAACGTATGCCTAAGCGGCGTGAAGACACTCGCCTTGTTCTTAATTGGGAAAAATGCCATTTCATGGTAAAATAGGGCATCGTGCTAGGACACAAAATCTCCAAAGCCGGTCTCGAAGTAGACCGTGCTAAAGTCGATGTTATCGCTAAGTTGCCTCCACCTTCAACAGTGAAGGGTGTGAGAAGTTTCCTTGGTTATGCGGGCTTCTACCGTCGATTCATCAAAGATTTTTCTCAAATCGCTCGCTCAATGACCCACCTCTTGGAAAAAGATACTCCCTTTATCTTTTCCAAAGAGTGTATCGAAGCCTTCAACTCGCTTAAGGATAAGCTAACTAAGGCACCCGTCTTGGTTACCCCTAATTGGGAGCTGCCTTTCGAGTTGATGTGCGATGCTAGTGACTTTGCTATTGGTGCGGTTCTGGGACAAAGAGTAAACAAACACTTCCAACCAATCCTTTACGCTAGCAAGACAATGACGGGGGCTCAATTGCATTACACGACAACCGAAAAAGAGCTTTTAGCTGTTGTCTATGCTTTTGAAAAGTTCTGCCCCTATCTTGTCCTTTCCACCACAATCGTTTACACCGATCATTCCGCGACTTGTTGACTAAGCAAGATTCCAAACCAAGACTTCTTCGCTGGGTTTTCCTACTCCAAGAATTTAAAATCGAAATTCGCGATAAAAAAGGAGCTGAAAATCTAGCCGCGGATCATCTCAGTAGACTTGAGGATCCTTACCAAGGGGATCATCCGAACAAAGAAATCAATGATTCTTTTCCCCTGGAGACCTTAATGTCTATCAACTCGACTTCTGATGAAACCCCGTGGTTTGCAGACATTGCAAACTACTTGGCGGGTGGAATTCTCGTTGACGGGTTAACATCCCAGCAAAAGAAAAAGTTCTTCAAAGACATTAAGACTTACTTCTGGGATGACCCGTATCTATTCAAACAATGTGCCGACTTGATTATTCGCCGATGTGTTGATGGACCGGCAGCTTTAGAAATCCTTGACGCTTGCCACAAAGGACCCACCGGTGGTCACTTTGGTCCCAACTACACCGCCAAAAAAGTGTCTGACTCGGGATTTTATTGGCCCACCATTTATCGTGATGCTCACGAGATGGTTAAACGTTGTGATGCTTGCCAAAAACAAGGCAAGATCACACATAAAGACGAGAAGCCTCGGAATTTCATTCAAGAATGTGAAATCTTTGATGTTTGGGGTATCGACTTTATGAGGCCATTCCCTTCATCTAAAGGAAACAAATACATCCTTGTAGCCGTTGACTACGTCTCCAAATGGGTTGAAGCCAAAGCTTTACCCACTAATGACGTAAGGGTGGTTTGTAACTTTTTGAAATCGCTATCCGCTAGATTCGGTGTGCCTCGTGCCATTATTAGTGATCGCGGGACTCATTTTTGCAATGACCAATTTGCTAGAGTCATGGCTAAGTACGGTGTAAATCATCGTCTTTCCACCGCCTACCACCCACAAACTAATGGCCAGGCTGAAATCTCTAACCGAGGATTAAAGCGAATTCTTGAAAGAACCGTGGGAGAGCATCGTGCCGCATGGGTCGATAAACTTGAGGATGCTTTGTGGGCTTTTCGTACCGCTTACAAGACTCCGATTGCTTGTACACCATATCGTCTCGTGTACGGAAAAGCGTGCCACCTCCCCATTGAGTTGGAGCACAAGGCTTACTGGGCCTTGAAGTGGGCTAATTTTGATATCAACAAAGCCGGTGACCTACGCAAGATCCAACTCAATGAGCTGAATGAACTCCGTAATGAGGATTATGAAAATTCTTTAATCTATAAGGAGAAGACTAAGCTCATTCACGACTCTAAGATTAAGAACCGAGAGTTCCAAGTTGGAGACAAAGTTTTACTATTTAACTCTCGGTTGAAAATCTTTTCAGGCAAGCTGAAATCTCGTTGGTCCGGCCTATTCACCATTGCCCAAATTTTTCCATATGGTACTCTCGAGCTCGCTCAACCTAATGGACCTAATTTTAAGGTGAATGGCCAACGAGTGAAGTTGTACTTTGGTGAGGACATCTCTCAGGAGATGATTCCATCCCTCACCATGTTCCCCATGAACTAATTTTGGGTCGAGTCAGGCTCGTGACTCGGTTATAAAAAACAAGCGCTCTTCGGGAGGCAGCCCGAGTATCTATCCTTTTTTGTTTTAACCTCCTAAGTGTAGGGGGCCTCTATAGGTGCTTGTGTTTGTGTGGTGATGTGATTATAGGGATGAATGCACTTTTGGAACCTTTGAAGAACCGTGCTCCCGTGTTATCCGAAATCCGGTTCTATCTCTCAACTATCGTGATTCAATTTTCTTCATACTCACATTTGAAATTGATCACGTTAGTCGTCTCTTCCTTAGCTTGATTTAACCAACGTGCACAATGTCATAAGTGTAGGGGAGACTTTTCCCACATGCTTAAACATTGAGGACAATGTTTATCTTAAGTGTAGGGGGACTTCTATCGACGTTTTAAGTGGACTTTTCCATGAAAATGCCTTCATTTAACCGGAAAATCATATTTTTCAACATTTTTCAAATTTTTTATTAACTTTGGCCATTTAGTCGTAATTTTTAAATTTTTATCATTGCTTTCATATGTATATATCCCGCAATAAAGTCAAAAATATTAATAAAGTGGTGTAGCTAGTTTAGAAGTCTTTGACATATTAGGCCCGTTGCGATTATTTTGACTCAACCCGAATAGACTTATCCAAGTTTATTCTAGCTAGTATCCTTAACCATGTAGACCTTAATTGGTTTATTAGGCTAAGTATCCATGAGTCTCATTACTTGAGATTTTAAATTGTAAAGGATGAGAAATGATAGAGTCAATTATAAGTCGGTATTCTTGCACAAGCTCACTTGGTGTAATTATTTGCCTATTCTCCCATCACTTGCTAATAATTTATCTGCAATAAGTAAGGTCGTACGATTTGAAAATTTACTTAGCTTCTATCCCAAGATCGTTTAAAAGTTGCTCGGTAATGATAAGAGTTCATAGCCAATGCATAACTTATGAAGCGGGGCGCGAAGATTGGCGAGTCCGAAAAGGCCCTAACAAGGCATGAGGATTCAATCTTATTGCTAAAGATCCAAGGTGATGTGAAAAGCATTATTCCCAAAATCAATATGAAGGATCAAGACTCACGACGAAAAGCAATCAACTCCCGTAAAGATCATGGAGAAGTCTATCCGAAAAGACCCTAACAAGGTATGAGGATAAATAGATCCAAGTACGAAAAGGAGGCGGATCGTTGTATCTCGAAATCCCAATTAGAGATTGAAGAAATAATCATGAAGTCGTGGTCAACAAAGTTGGAGTACCCCTCAAAAGTCTCCAAGTGAAGAAACTCTATTAACGATGAGAAGACCATTATCTCAAGCACGTCTCTCAAGATATGAAGTATGAAGTACATGCCAAATATCGGCCCAAGAAAGGTCTCAAATCGTGAACCGAGTTATGCCAAGATATGAACTTTTTGATATCCCGAGAAGCAGTTTTAAGAGATTTTGTCCTTTAGCTAACTATTGATCAAATCGTCCTACTTTGCTTTCAGCCTAAATAAACTATCGAAATAAGTCCAAAAATGCATCTTCATGATCATTCTAAGACAAAAATAAAATATAAGAGATACAACTAGGAATAAAGGAGTTTAAGCATATAATTAAGCCATGTGCGTAAGTGTTTGATTTACTAACTTATAATAACAATGATCTCGTTTTTAAGCTTAGTTTGGGGAACGTGAAACTTGAGGGTGATAAATCTTCGCAGCACCAAAGCCCTAATCTAAGTCCTTGATCTCTTTGCAAGTTATTTCCATGTAGCTATTTTCAAGTGAAAATGGTTTTATATCCTTTTGTTTACTTTAAAGTTTTAATCTCTCTTAGTACTTTAATTTTCGTTTAGAAGTATGTTAATAAGCCCAAGGTTGATTAATTATGAGAAAAGTGTAAATTTGCTTCATCACTAAGCATTGCATGAGGGCATGACAATGGTTAAGTGTAGGGGATTTGATAGGTGTGTAAAAACCCATCCTTTTTCCACTTAATTCTGGCTAAAACGAGACCAAAACGCGTATTTAATATCATTTGTTTGGAATTATGCGTGGTTTTTGTGTTTATTGTGTTTTCAGAGCCAACCGGATGAATATTGAAGAAAACATGGGATTGCACGGGTTTTATCGAAGAAAAAGACTAAAGACGAAGTCTATTGTCCAAGAAATGCAAAAGATTTGAAGTCAATGGGCCTATTTGAAGATTTATCGAAGAAAAGGACCAAAGATGGAAGATTTACATATGTCGAAGAAACTCAAGTCTATTAAACGAAGAAATTAAAAGACGAGTTGAATTTAATCGACGACAAATCCCGAATCAGAATCGAAAACGTCAACTTTTCTGAAAAGACGAGAAGACAAGAAGAAATGGAGAAAGCCCACTCACCAACCAAAGAGAACACCTATATAAAGAATTCCCTTCACACTTTTCATTCAGTTTTTCATTCCCTTTTTCTCTCTTTTTCTGTTCGTAGTCATCACCAACACAGTTTGGTGATTTTGGTTCTTGTTTTTCCCAATCTTGTAGTTTAATCTTTGCCTTTTGATTGTTTAAACATTAATCTATCAATTTAATCCTTCATTTCATCTTGTTCATCTTCATCCTTTTGATTCAAAGTTAAAATTCTTATTTGATTGATTTTGATTTTTAAAAGTTATTGGCTTTTATGTTTTTATTGATGGGATTTGATGTTTATGGTTAGTAGATGATTGGGCATTAGTTTTGTTTAAGTTTTGGTTAAACACTTGGTAGATTTTGGCTTGAAATCGTGTTCCCCTGTTCTTCTGTCGCCCATTGTTCTTAAGTTTTTCCAGGTTCCGAATGAACACAAAAGTTCCGAATGAAGCATCTTAGTTAAAAGTTCCGAATCAGTTCATTTATAAGTTCCGAATCAATTTTTATTAAAAAGTTCCGAATTAATTTGTTCCGAATGAAGTCTTTTAAAAGTTCCGAATGAATGGTTTTTAAAAAGTTCTGAATCAGTTTAAAAGTTCCGAATCAATTTTGTTTAAAAGTTCCGAATAAACTTCCGAATAAACTTCCGAACCAACTTCCGAATCAATCTTTTTCAAATCTTCCGAATCAATCTTTTTCAAAAGTTCCGAATCAGTTCAAAACAAAAAGTTCCGAACGAAAGTTCCGGATCAAGGAAAACTTCCGAATCAGAGAGTTCCGAATCAAGCTTGTTCACTCGGAAGACTTCCGAATCAAGGAGTTCATCCGGAAGAGTTCCGGATCAAGAAAGTTCCGAACCAAAGGGTTCATTCGGAAGAGTTCCGAACCAAACTTCCGGATCAAGGGTAAAGTAGAAACTTACGAATCAATTTTCTTTTGAGTATTTCGAATCAGAGTTAAGTGATATTTATTGTTTCTTTTTTAATACTTAAATTTTAATTCAAGTTTTATTAATTGCTATTAAATTAATTGCTTTTAGTTTAAGTTTACATCTTAGTGCATTTAAACCTTTAGTAGATTAGAAAACCAATCCCCTTTTTAGTAACCAAGAACAATCTTTCCACTTTGAGCTGTAATCAATTCGAGAGGATACCGAGATTAATCTGAACCCATACAAAATCCTTAGTATCAGTCGTTTATCAAGGGAACTTTAAAACGCGAATTTCTAAACTTGAAAAAGTCTAAGAATTTGCAAGATCCTATAGGCGACTCGAAAACCCAAAACTTTGATTTAATAGGCTAAGCATCCACGAGTCTCATTCCTTGAGATTTTAAACTGTGGAGAACGAGAGATGATAGAGCCAATTATAAGTTTGGTATTCTTTCGTGAATTTATGTGAGTTAATTATAAATTCTCCCATCGCTTGTTAATAAATTTATCTTTAATAAATAAGGTTGTATGATTTGAAAAGTTACTTAGCTTCTAGCCCAAGATCGTTTAAAAGTTGCTCGGTATGGATTAGAGTTCATAGCCAAGGCATAACTTATTGAAGCGGGATGCGAAGATTGGCAAGTCCAAAAAGGTCCTAACAAGGCATGAGGGCTATATTTTGTTGCTAAAGATCCAAAGTGATGTGAAGAATCATTTATCAAAGATCAATATGAAGGATCGAGACACACGACGAAAAGCAAAAACTCCCCAAAATTCATGGAGAAGTCTATCCAAAAAGGCCCTAACAAGGTATGAGGATAAATAAAGCCAAGTCCAAAAAGGAGGCGGATCGTTGTATATGAAAGTCCAAAATAATGATTGGAGAAAAATAAAGAAGTCGTGGTCCAAGTATGAATCTCTCAAAATTTCAAGTGAAGAAATTCCAATTATGAAGAGAATACCATTATTTCATGAACGTCTCTCAAGGTTTGAAGTATGAAGTCGCTGCCAAATATCGGTCCGAGAAAGGTCTCAAATCGCAAAGCGAGTTATGCCAAGATATGAACTTTATGAGGTCCCGAGAAGCAGTTTTAAAAGATTTTGTCCTTTAGCTAACTATTGATTAAATCGTTCACTTTATTTTCGGCCTAATAAACTATCGAAATAAGTCAACAATGCATCCTCGTGATCATTCAAGACAACAATAAAATATAAGAGATACACCTAGGAATAAGGGAGTCTAAGTGAATAATTGGCCCACATGAGTTCGTGTTAGTTTGCTAACTTGTAATAACAATGATCTCGTTTTTAAGCTTGGTTTGGAGAAAGTGAAAACTTGAGGATGATGATTATTCATGACATTTCCAAAACCCAAGGTATGCTTTTGATTTCTTTACTTTGAATGTTCATAGTTTTCTATCTCTTTAATAAAGGCCAACGTGGATTGATTATGATGAAAAGTGTAAACGTGCTTTGTAACTAATGCATTGCATGAGGACATTGCAATGGTCAAGTGTAGGGGATTTGATAGGTGTGTAAACACCCATCCTTTTTACCACTTAATTACAATAATAACCGAGCCAAAACGTGTATTTTATGTCTTTTATGCCGGAATTATGCGTGGTTTGTGTTTTTGTTGTGATTTAGGACGAAATTGTGAAAACGGGAGAAAACACGGGCATTCACGGGCTTTTATTTAAGAAAAAGATGAAAGACGAAGTTAAGAAGTCAAGAGTGCAAAAAGAACGGAAGTCCAAGACCAATTCTAAAGATTTATCGAAGAAAAAGTTAAAAGACGGAAGTTTACTAAAAGCCGAAGAACTCAAGTCTTATTTATTGAAGAATTAAAAGACAAGTTCAAAGAAATCCCGAGCCAAAAGTCATTGAAGTCCAAGATTAAAGAAGATTAAAAGGCTTAAGGACTAATGGTGCAATTAACAAAAGATTTAGAAGAGAAGGACCTAATGATGCAATTAAGAAGAAATGAAGGAGGGGAGGAAGCTTCCTAAGCACTCCTTAAACCTCCCCTATAAATAGATTAGGAAGTTAATCATTTTGTTTTGTTGGCTAATAGTGACAATTAGTTCTTCCAATTTTAATTACCTTGTTATTTAATTACTTGTCAAATTTAAATACTTGTCTTGCACCTTAATTACCATTTAATTTCAAGTAAGTGTTCTTTTAATTCTTGTTAATCTTTATCTTTATTGTTTGATCTCATCCTACCTCTCTTTAATCTTTGATTATTATGTTCATGTTCATGTTCATGTTCTTATTTTGATCAAAGTGGGTTTTGATTATTGTGGTTAGTTTTGTTAGTTTTATTGATTTGGATTGTTTGTTTATGATTATTAGATGTTTTGTTATTAGTTTGGTTTAATCTTTTGTTTGATTTGGTTAAATTGTGATCAGATTCGTGTGTTCCTGTGTTTCCTTGTTCTTCGGTTTGTTGCTGTTACTGATCTTTTCCCAGGTAAGTTCCAGATCAAGACAAAGTATTCGGATCAACACCTTTATTCGGAACAAAGAAAGTTCTGAATCAAGGCTTGTTCAGTCGGAACTTTTTCTGAACCAGTGAGTTCCGAACCAAGAAAGTTCCGAACCAGGGAGTTTAATTCGGAAGATTTCAATATTCTGGATCACACTTTCATTTGGAACATTCTAAGTTCCGAATCAGAAGGTTCCGAACCAAGGCTTCCGAATCAGAAGTTCTGAATCAGTGAGTTCCGAACCAGCAAGTTCCGAATCAGAAGGTTCTGAACCAAGGCTTCCGAATCAGAAGTTCTGAATCAAGGATTTGGCTTAGGAAGTTCCGAACCAGTGATTTTCGAACCAAGGGTTTCGAATCAGCAAAAGTTCCGAACGAAAGATTTTTTCCGGATAAGTGACATATTCCGAATAGAGAATTTGTTCCGGATCAAGGATTTTGGTAATATTCCGAGCGAAGAAGAATCATTCCGAACGAAGGTGACATTCCGGATGAGTGATTGTTCCGAACGAAGGATTATTCCGAATGAGCTGTATTCAGGTTCTTTTTAGTTTTTGTCTTTGATTTTTAATTTCAAGCTTTATTTTTCTCGCCTTTTCCTTAGTCGCACTTTAAGTTTAATTGCCTTAGATTTATTTTAGCCTTGCCTTAGTTTAAGTTTTAGTTGCGTTTTAAGTTTACCTTAGATAGATTTAAGTTTGCGTCATTTACTTTAGTGCCTTTTAATTTTTGTCACGCTTTTAAATACTCGCCCTTTATTTTTAAAAATAGAGTTAGATTTAAATTAATTGCCCTTTACTTTAATCGTTTTGCACTTTTTAATACTACAACGACACAACTATTTGTTTCACCAAAGAACGACTGAGTCACACATAGAACCTAGATCAATTCGATTAGACCACTAGAACGATAATTTTCTTACTAGGCAAAACCTAGTTATCAGCGCCTAAAAATGCTAAAGTAGTGAAAACTAGGTGGATCTTCAAGAAGAAAACCGACATGGATGGTGAACTACAATCCTATAAAGCACGTTTAGTAGCTAAAGGTTTTACTCAAACTTTTGGCATAGACTACGAGGAGACGTTTTCTCTTGTAGCAGACTTACGAGCTATTAGGATTCTCATAGCTATAGCAGCATGCTATGACTATGAGATATGGCAAATGGATGTTAAAACTGCCTTCTTGAACGGTCGCTTAGATGAAGACATCTATATGCAACAACCGGAAGGGTACATTGATCCTAAATATCCAAAGCACGTGTGCAAACTTCAAAGATCTATTTATGGTTTGAAGCAAGCATCACGTCAATGGAATAAGTGATTTGATGAAGAAATCAAAAAGTTCGGATTTATTCAAAATCGTGATGAGCCATGTGTATATCGCAAAGCTAGTGTGAGTAATGTAGTGTTCCTAATTTTATATGTCGATGACATATTAATCATGGGAAGTAACATTCCAAGACTTAAGGAAGTTAAGGATTATCTTGGTAAATGTTTTTCTATGAAGGATTTGGGAGATGCTGCATATATTATAGGAATTAAATTCTATCGAGATAGGAGTAGACGGTTAGTTGGTCTTAGTCAAGATGCTTATATAGATAAGATATTGAAGAAGTATAACATGCATAACTCTAAGAAAGGTTTTCTACCTATGGAGGTTAAGCATGAATTAAGTCATGAGAAAGATGCGTCAACACCTGAAGAGGTGGCTTACATGCAGAAGGTGCCTTATGCTTCGGCTGTAGGATCTATTATGTATGCTGTAAGATGCACAAGGCCTGATGTGGCGTTTGCTCAGAACTTAGTCAGTAGATACCAAGAGAATCCAGGAAAGTTCCACTGGACTGTTGTTAAGCATATTCTAAAGTATTTGAGGAGTACGAAAGATATGTTTTTGGTATTCGAGGGTAAACCAGACACAAAATTAAATGTAACAGGTTTCTGTGATGTGTCCTGGCAATGTGATAAAGACGATACGAAGTCTCAGACGGGTTACGTGTTTGTCATCAATGGAGGAGTAGTTGACTGGAAGAGCAGTAAGCAGAAAACCATTGCTATGCATGCAACTCAATCGGATTACATGGATGCTTCAGAAGCTGCAATGGAAGCTGTTTGGATTAGGAAGTTTATTGGAGATCTTGGAGTGATGCCTTCAATTAAAGAACCTATTGATATATATTGAGACAATTCTGCTGCAATAATATTTGCCAATGACCCTGGAGTTATGAAAGGCGCCAGACACTTTAAACGTAGATATCACTACGTTCGAGAACAAGTGGAAGCTCGAGAAATAAAATTAATAAAAGTTCACACAGATGATAACGTAGCTGATCCTTTTACTAAGGCTTTATCTAGGCCAAAGGTAGTTAAGCATGCCAAGGCAATTGGGCTGCAACTAGCAAGCGAATTCATGCAATAAATCTTTTGATTAGTATTTGGATAAAGGATGTAAGACATTATTGAATTGATGAAATAAAGATTGTATTTCTTTTATTTTTCTGTTATTTGATTTTGTAACCTATTTTACATGTTTTAATCCGTGAGCATTATGATGTTTCTAAATGTCCGTTGTTGATTAATATTATGGGAGTATTATTAAACTAAGACAATTCAAAATAGTGATAGAGTATACTTGAAAGTATATTGGTCAATTTTGATGGTATTTGATGGATCAAATATTGGACTTATCCCAACTATATGATTTTACTTTATGAATCTTTGTCATTAAGTAAATCATAAATAGTTATCCTTAGACCTGAGATACCAGAAATCTACATTGAATGTAGTGCATTTCTGTAAGGTAACCTAATGCTAAACGTAACTGGTAGTTATAAGGGTTATTTTCAGAAGTGTTGTAAAGTTCATGTGTTTTGCTTGTAGTCAAAATGGGATTTGTTTCCTTCAAATTATTTTGAAGTATAAATACAGCTGGACCCCTCGGGGGAGTAGTAAGATGTTTGTGTGGCCACACCCAAATGTGTTTTGGTAATCTTGCTATATCCGTAAACGAGAAACAGAATAGTTAATGAAAGGAATGACTGAGATCCATTTCCTTATTAACGATGTATTTGAAATGAAAGGATAATAATAATGATATAATCATTAAAAGGTTCTTGTCCAGGACACCTTACCCGGTTTGTACTAATCACATTGCTAGTGTAACTAGACGCTAGTCAATGTGGATATTAGAATTTTATCCAAGTGGGAGCTGAAAGTTTATGGACTTAAAATTAATAGTCGTGAGATAGGATCGAACTCGGGATCACGGGATTGCACACATAACGTAAAGGGTTAATTTATATTTAATATATTTATTATATTTATTAAATCACACTAAAGCTTTACTAACGATCGTTAAATAAATAAAAGTTAAGTTTAAACGACCGTTATGGAATCAATAGAAGCAAAAAGAAGAAAAGAAAAATTACGGGAACACCCCTGGGGGTTGTTCGACCGTCAGCCACAAGGGAGGGGGCAAAGGAAAACTTTGGTTTCCTAATTGGTTTATTACTTGGAAAAGAAGATTTGCCAAGCCTATATAAACAATCCAAGGCCTTCATAATTTTTCATCCCTACTCTCTTTTTCTTGTTTGATCGCCGACCATACACACCCAACTTAGGGTTTCTTTTGGTTTTCGATCAAGTCTATTTTATCTAGTCCTAGCCCCTCTCTAAGGTTGTTGGGTAGATATTCCATAAGCGTAGAAGCTCGGTTTGTTCGTGCTAGACTCACGATTAACTCGCCGTATTACGTGTGTACAAGATCGCGATATAGTCTTGCTTTAGACTATATCCTGGTGGTGTTCGTGATTAACCCTAGTTCCCTAGTTCCCGATTGTTTCGTCGTCTTTTGGATCTTGCTAGGATAAAGGTATGTAACTCTAATCTTGATTAATTATAATTGTGTTAATTATGATCTTGTTAATTTGTTTCCGCTATATGTGTGCTTTGATCCATATTAGGGTTTTAAATAATTGTTATTAACTATATAAACCATCAGGAACAAACAACCCTAGACACTTTTGTAAAGAACTAAGACGACTAACGTCAAACCACTTAGCTCTAATAAATAGTTTTAATACGATGACAACGTCCTTTTGAAAAGAGCTGTTGTGTGTTGTATGTGACTGTAAACTACGCTGGTAGCAACCAGCCTACCAAACAGAAGTCTGATACACAAAGTATTGTTATAACTCACATAATTAACCTGTCGAAATCCGCAAAACCAAACCCATGTGTGATAAGTTAAGTATTTCTTTTTCATGGTCTCAGGTACAGTTTTAAAAAAAAAAACAATAATAAAAGCACCGCGACGAAGCGCGGGCACTAATCCTAGTATATACTAATCTAATCGGTGTGAATGAGGGTTCCTCCTGTTGAGCCAACAGTCACAACTATTCACTATAACTGTTTTATAACTGACCGTAACTAATTATTTGGGTTTGGGCCTAAATATCTAAAACGTGCAGCCCTATAACATGTTCAGGGCCTGCAAATATTACACTAAAACTAAACTTTACATATTACATAATTATTATGAAACATGATTAAGGTTTATGGTATTAATTTTCCAACATATTGTGTCTCTAGCCGTGATTCGCCATTGATGTCGTTTGTATTGTATATGTGAAAGTAGAGATGTCAATGACTAAACAATTATTTGACTGTGTTGTGTTTGAAACCATCTTGCCCAAATAATTAAAATTAAAAGAATCCCTTAATACACATCAGATCTATAGTGATTCCAACTAACATACCAAACGGCTCCTTAGTAAATTGTTAAGTCAGTAAATCAAATAAAAGTTCAAGCCTCGAATCAAATACTGTAAAAGTTTTTCTTTTTGGAGAAAAAATTATCTTGCTGCTTTGCGTTATCAAATAGTATCTTCTAAAAAGAGGAAAAAAATCAAATAACTGTTTCAAAAGGAAATTATTACGTAGTATCTTAAATCCTTTTTATTAAGTCAGTAAATCCTTATATCATACAGTATATTTATCAACTTTTATAAAAAAACGAAAATGTTGCACTTATACGAAGGACATTATATTTGGAAGAGATTTTCACCAGATCCTAACTCATTCTTATAAATAGCATAACATTCACAAAAACATTTACATCACGAAAAACTGAGAAGCAGGGCCAAGCATTTATTCTGGTTTCAAGGTAATTAGTACTCGATCTCAAGAATGTAATCTGACCTTAATTGTGTTGTTAGAATCACATAATAGTCTAGTTTACGTGCTTTTAAATAACTCTGCAGTTAACTTCTTGTGTATGCACGATCTTTGTAGTTTAACTGTTTGCTACTTTGCTTAATTACTGCTGCGAAAGTTACAAAATTTGCTTTGCCAACGGTTTGTACAGATGTAATCATAAAACTAGTTATTCATCGCTTATTCGATAATATATAAAATTAGTCTGGAATTATGATAGTCAACAAGTAGTGAGTTCAAGTTCAATAAGCTAGCTAGGAACAAATGTGGTGTATTTATAATGCATGTATTATGTATACTGAGACTCTAGAACAATTTGCCTCTCTAAAAAGCACTTTTTAACTTCAAGGAAATCATAAACAAGGTCCATTACTATGTTTCTGAAAATTTTCGTATGATACTCTAAAGCGTTGCCCATAGATACAGCTTTTTAATTAAACGACTTGAGAAGCTTATACTGAACTTTGCTGAAGAAGCAGCCATAGTTAATTGTTTGATGAGTTGCTACTACTTGGTTAATTACTTAAATAAAATTTGTTAATCACTGTGCTGATTTTTAAATAAACATTGGAACAACTCTAACCTAGTGCATTTGATAAGAACTTATCCCTTATCTTATTATGTTATCACCTACGAGTATTGTATTCGTATTGACTTCCATAAAATTGTTGAGAGTTCTTAAGTATTAGTAAGAGTAGTTTTATAAATATGTGGGAGTGGCAGAAAAAGTTACCGATGATCTTGTTTAGTCATGGAAGTATTTATATGTGTATATGGCCATGGTACCATTTGTATACCTCTATGGAGTGTTTGATTTTGTCAGAATATGATTCGAGTATATTTTGTGGAAATTATAGGAGACTTATTTGGAAAAGAAGTGATCGAGAGCTACTGAGATAAGCGGGTTTCATGGGGTATTTAAATAAGGTTAAGGATTTCTCGAGCAGTGTCACAGCTTGTTCAAAGAAGTGGATCCCCAAAGCTTCAAAAAAGGGGTTAAAGGTTTTAAAAGGGGTTTGTCGTTTCTCAAGAAGATTTGTCAAAGCTTTTTCAGAACAATCGGAGTCCAAAACTCCAAAAAAGAAACCTCTTCCACAATTCATGGTTTGTAGAAAACGTCCTATGTAAATACATACTTCGAGTTAATTGTCTTAATGTATTCTACTTACCATTTTCATAGTTGATTATAAAAAATGGTAAATTTGATATATTTGCAGACAATTAACTCTAAATAATTTTATGGAACCGTATTCGTAATATATATGTTGTCTCTTATCACAGCATGTTACTTTGAAAGTCAAAAACTCCAAGAATTGGCAAGCCAAATTGCAAAAATTACTGAATGAACTGTCTGCTTTTGAAGGTATGCTTTCGTGATCTATATTATCAGTTTATACTTTATATATTTTTGTGTTCTCTAAGATTAATCAAACAATTTCATTGTTGGTACGTAGACGATAAAGCAGAAAGTACGGAAGGGGTAAGAAGTTGCATTTGGGATGACCAGCTGGGGAATGTACAGGTTTCAGGTTACATTGATCCTGCCATATTTATGAAGCGTTTGAAAAAATATATAAAGAGGGGAGAACTAGAGATAGGTCCACAACAATTTGTACATTATCGATCCCACTTGTATTTTAAGCCCCCACCTAAAAAACCCTCAACTAGTAACGCAAATCCCCCGACTAATACCGCAAATCCCCTGACTTCTAAAGCGAGTCAAGAAGGTCTCGAGGTGCGGACGACTGATAATGAGATTATGGACAAAGTCTTGGGAACAAGCAAAGGCTTTAAACCAGGACGAGGTAAGCTGTCAGACACAAACAATCCTTCTTCTCCTTCCGCT
The DNA here is from genome assembly GCA_025667525.1 of Glebionis coronaria. Classification (NCBI taxonomy): domain Eukaryota; kingdom Viridiplantae; phylum Streptophyta; class Magnoliopsida; order Asterales; family Asteraceae; genus Glebionis; species Glebionis coronaria. The sequence continues at coordinate 601,944,734 of CM046880.1, forward strand.
GCCCGGCCATCGGCATCCAAGGCTGGATTAGCGAAGCTTGTGGTGGCGTATAACCAAAACATGAATGCTATACATGCACAATTGGCGGATAAAAACATCAACATACGAATGCCCGCTCCTCTCGACCCCGGAGATTTTATGGATAATGATAACGATGCTGAAGAAGATGCTAAGAAGATTCTCAAGAAGACTGCCGACCTCGATGATGAGTAGGTCGTTTTAAACTTGCTTATTTTGGTTAGTTGAACTTTATTGTTGAAAGAACTTATGTTTATGACTTTGAACTATTTTTAATCTTTTTAAGTTTATGGGAATGTCATTTGGTATTTGAACGATGATGAGTTGCATAGTACAATAACAAAACACTGTGCAAGCAATTGAAACAAAATTGCGATATGTAACCATGTAAAAACATCTGAATTCACCATCATAAGCTAAATACCCATATTAAGCTACCAACGCCCAATGTAGAGCGACAAGCCTCCCAAATAAACAGCTAAACCCACCCCTCCACACACTTTGTAGGCAAGATGTGTAGCATATATACTGAGAAGCAACACGCTGGGACTAAAGACATATCCAAACAGAAAAGCCACTAGAAGGATCTTGAATAACAACCGGTTTCGCGGATTCCCATTATTGGCATTGTTTACGACTACTTGTAGTAGCCGGCCAGAAACAAAGCAAATGAAGATACTGAACACAAAGATTTGGAGTCCTTCCGGCGATGTGTCTTTTGCTGTCGTAAGAAGGAGAATGAGACATATCCCAGTAAATGTAATGAATCCAAGGATGACGAATTTAAAGACGATATTGGAAGAAGGAGGCCTATTAAGTATAATAAAACCAACGTGAGAACACTCGACATTAAACAGTTTATGCACGAAAAATAACAAATCAAAACTGAAGGAAGTTTAATAAGGAATCATAAACATATGATCTAAGCTGAGATCCAGATTGTTTTCGAGTGAGGACACTTTCATAACTTTTAGAAAGCACAATACAAATTGTGGTTCGTAGGGAGAGAAAAATTTTCCAGGTATTTTAGAAAACTTATGCTAAAAGTTTTCCGCAAGAGGGCACTTGCCCTCCATGACCCCTCCTGTCTCCACCACTGTTGGTCTAACAAAGGTGACATGATTACAAGTTCATTGTACAATAAGATATGACATTGAAAAAAGAACACATAAAATAATTAGCTTAGAAATTTACCACCAATCCGCCTCTGGCCGATTCAACGTGTTCACCTGCTGATGCTGATTTTCACTGTTTTATATACAATGTATGAGGATTTATATTAGAAACAATAAAAACAATATATATTTGATCGAGTTGCATGGTCGTAGAAGAAATACATACATATCAACTGATGAGTGGTGGTTGTTCGCCTGTTTTGGTGGTGGTGTGGTGGTAGTTTTAACCGGTGATAGGATTACAGTCATTGTTTAAATTGTTACGTACATTGGTGAATAGATCTCGCTGTTAAAAATGGGAGGTGTTTAGATGGAAAGACGAGTTATATGCATGTTTAACTCTTTTTTTATTTATTATTATCACTCAAATTAATACAAACTTTATCTTTGCGTAAAAGCTGCGTGGAAATTAAAGTTCAATGAAAATGAATGTAGGCAAAGGATTATAAGTATCGTTTCATAATTTCATTAGTATTTTTATTAATTTTAGGTTATGGATAATTTTTTTTTGATATAGCGTGCGAGATCTCCTTCAAGAAACAAGCATCTGTATAATTTTTGACTCGCTCATAAATCTACACTCACTTTGATCGGCTGATATTTTGGTTTTTAGACATAGGTAGGAAGAAAACATGCATGCGTGGATCTTGAATGGGTTTTCTTCATTCGTGAGGGCTAAGTAGTTTGTGTTTTACATTGGCGTTGGCTGATTTGAAATCATTCTCGCACAAAGTGATAAAACACGAGAAAGTATGCATTCAAAATCGATACACCATTCATGTTTGATAACTTTGGTTTTCTTGCACATGAGGCGGTAGATCATATGATTCCAACGTGTTATGAAGAGTAAAGTTGTGACACGTAGGTCCACTAATGTGATTTTTCAAAGAATTAGTTTTAGAATCCAAAAAGTATTAGTGATGCAGCTTGTTGTTCGTTTTCGTTCTACCACTATGTAAATAATAAGTTATTATAAATAAGATTGATGTTGGTAAAAATAAAGAAGATTACTCTAGAGATGCTTGACAACAAGGTTTTCGAAGCGTTTAGAAGCGACAAGCGGTAACCATCTGATCTGTTTGTACGATAACACCTAACCAAATGCTTGAAACATGAGAACATGGCCAGCTGCTCCAATCTTTATATGTTTTATTAAGAAGCGGCAAGCAATGAGAAACAAGTAATAACCACTTTCTATTTCACATATCTACTTTACTAAACACATTTTTAGACAAAAGGCTACTACTTACTAAGGCCGAGCGTCTTATGCGCAACCGATTATGTTTCCTTGTTGGACTGAACCTACCGACGACCCGAGTCACGACCGAACATTTCGGTCCGGACTTTTTAGACAAACTTAGTTTTCCATCCGTTCCACTTTTAGTCAATCTGGTCCAATTTTCCGACTGTGGTCAGGCCTAACCGATATTACAACTTCAAATGATTCTCGGCATTTGAATTGTTTAGTTTTGATTTTGTAATGTCATATTTGTATGTGCAGCTAAAGTGTTTGATAAAATGTGTTAAGGAAACACAACGAGTCGCGGGGTATGAATTTATGAATTTATGAATTTATGAATTTGATTAGTCGATAAAAATGAGGCGCGTACATGAATTTATGGTGGTTGATAGTGGTCATTCGGTTTAGAATCATTGGGTTGTGCCGAATATTGACCATAATATATATATAGCGCGCTATTTGCAGAACCTCTTTTTTGGTACAGAACCTACAGAACCTGTTTTGTATTGATAATAATGCATGATGTACATTACATTTATGCAAGATGGCATTTTAAAAATACACTGAAAATAAGTACATAAGGGTAATATTGGAATTTTACATAAACCAATTGCAACTAGATATAATTGATGAACTTTGATGGCACGGTTTGCAATTTAAACTGTCATGTCTTCATTAATCTCTCCTAAGTTATTTAAAATAAAGAAAAATCTGGTATGCATTTCTCCAATTCAATCAAATCAAGATATTTTATCATTCTTATCATATAAATACCCTGCAATTGGTTTCTAAAAATATCAATCGATTAATTGAGATAAACTAGAAATTGTAATTTAAACATGCATGTATGTTTTCTTCAAATGTTGGGTCGCATATGTTTTTTCGACATTTTATCGCATAAACATGAACGTAATAGTGAATATACAATTATAACAAGGCAAAATCATATAAACAATACGTAAAGTTGGGTAAAGTAAAATACAATTCCTGTACAAATCTCTTATGTAAAACAAATGTGGAGGCCATTTAAAAACATATATGCACTCTCCAATTTTTCATTAAATTCATTCGAACATATCTATGTGGACGATGCGCTCCAACATCAAATTCATTACAACGTATTACACGCCTTCCAAAAACATGCATGTTTTTTTCCGAAAACATGTATGTTTTTTCGAAAACATGTATGTTTTTTCAGGAAAACATGTATGTTTTTCCGAAAACATCTATGTTTTTTTTTCGAAAACATGTATGTTTGCGATGACCTCAAAGTAAACTTCATACACAGTCCCTGAAACAAAAACAAAAAATTATGTAAATAGATTTCATAACAAAGCTACTGTGTGATCTGAATATCCGCTTTTGACTTATAAATGACAAATAGTAAAACTCACCAGCTTGTGTTTCTAACAATAAGAGCAGACCGAGTCTGCTAATCAGTCGAGAGGACTAGTTTCGGGCCTAGGCTTGGTGGCGTCGTTGGTGTTCATGAACCGGCCATGTTGGCGAGGCAACCGATGCCCTTTTCGATGAATTTGTAGCATCGTCAACATTACTAAATCGATTTCGATTTAAACAAAAATAATCGATTTCGATTTCAACAAAAAGAATCGATTTCGATCTATACACACAAAAAGGAGTTCTATCTACAAAAAAAAAGTCAGAATGAAAAAAATAATATACTAAAAATATTGAGAAAACTATCCAAAAATATTTTTTTTTTTACTATTAGAGATGACATTGAGAAAACTATCCAAAAATTAGCACAAACTTTGGATATTAAGATGAGATACACAAACAGAGACACCTTTATCCATCGAAAAATACATATTAAATTAATCTTTTCTTAAAATACATTTTTTTACATACATGACCAAGAGAACCCCACTGGTTTAATCTCGTATTTGAAACAAGAAATACCTATTAAATTATTATTTTTAATTCTAATACAAAGAACATAAACCAACAAACTGTGTTTTTACCAAATTGATACTATACCTTTTACCAACTTTAAAAAATTCTTTTTTTTAACTAAGATTTAAAAAATTCACTAAAACAATTTCCATACTATAAGCTACTCCTAAAATAATATAATATAGAAACAAGAAATGGTGTTTGATCCAAATACGCATCTCATATCAATTAAAAAAACTTACTTAGTGTAGACCAATAACCATGGGTGCCGGATCCGCTCTACTTTTATTTCGGATCTTGATGCATTCAATTCATTCATATTTTTTTAAAAGATTGATGCTCGCTCTATTTAAAGAGATCTATGATATATTTTTTTGAGACCGAATGTTGAATACAAAAGGGGCGGCTGTTTGAGTGTTGGATAGAAAAAATGGTGATGAGATCTATGTTTAAGGAATGAGTGGAAGTTATGTAGATAAAAAGTACAGTAATACTTTTTGGAGATAAATACTACGTACATAATACCTAAATTGTCCTTAATTTATTTTCTTTTTAAAAATATTTAACAATTATTTTCAAAACTGCCATCATGCATTAAGATGATGTACATCAAGCATTATTAAATGTAAAAAACTAGTTCTGTAGGTTCTGTACCAAAAAACAGGTTCTGCAAATAGCACTACACTATATATATATATATATATATATATATATATATATATATATATATATATATATATATATATATATATATATATATATAGATTTTAGTTAAAGTAGTGTAGTATCTTATAATTCTTAAAATAAAAAGTGTTATGGACTTTAGATATACTAGTTGAATTAAGAGGACACTAATCTTATTAAAAGAACATTAAATTTTCAATTAATTGCATTCATAAAAAATGGTCTTTCTTTTTTAATTTAACAATATTTATTACCCTTATTAATTGTAATAATTATAAATGCATGATACTAATTGAAAAAAACTCACAACATCTTTTAGTTTTTTATGTTGTATCACGTTTTAATTTCTACAATTCTAGACAAGTTATGTTGTGTATATTATATTAAGTTATAATTACGGATATCAGTCGGTACATGATAATTTTTTATTTGTTTAGGTAGTGTACGAGTTAAATATCAAATATGTATCATCATGTTTGTAATTGGGATGTGAGGTGAATTGTATCTATAATTTGTATGAGTTGATAGATATGTACTTCCGTTTTCATTTTGATGTATCATATTATTATTTTGTAAAATATTGAATATGTAGTTGTTAGACTTGTAAAGATTATTATATAGACATGATGTATCAAAATTTTGTTATGTATCAAGTCTACCTAATATAAATAATCAAAAAGTATATAAAAAAAGAATAAAAATTAATTTCAGGTTTACTTATTAAATGTCGTTTGACCAGATATTTGTTACATTAATGCAATTAATTTATTACTAATTTCATTTATTACTAACTAGCTAAATCCAATGGTTCATACTACTTTTCATTTTAACAATTTTAAATAGCTACACCACATTAACCTAACTCTCTCTATATATATATATATATATATATATATATATATATATATATATATATATATATATATATATATATATATATATATATATATATATATATATATATATATATATATATATATATATATATATATATATATATATATATATATATATATATCTACATTATATATAAGAGGAGGGATATGCCACATAATCATGTTGCTAATCCACGTCAGCATCATTCGGGCCGTGTCTTATCGTCATCACTTGGGCTGTGTTCTATACCCGTCCAGTATTCAACAGAAAATTTCTCTTCACCAAACTGCTAAAATTCGTCTTCCATCATTGTTCTCCAAACCCCTAATCCACAAACTAATCCACAAATCCATCCATCAACACCTTGAATCCCAATCAATGGGAATTGGATTGAAGATAACTATGAATGAACTCTTGACAAAACACATATTCAAATCCAGGTTATTATTTTATTGACAAATATGCTAATTTTTTCCGGATGTGTTTGCGCAACCTTAAATGGGTGTGTTTCAATGATTAGTCCCAACTGCCCTGGTATCATCAAGCCTGGATAGTGCAAGATCGGAATCATGCCTGGATACATCCACAAGCCAGGATGCATTGGTATTGTATCTCGATCAGGAATCTAATCGAATGTACAATATTTTTTATGTTTCGCGCTTCTGATTTCTTAGTGTTCTTTTTGCTTTTTATGAATCTATTTGTTTATCTTATCTTTGGTAAAGTTGATTGTATGTTGCTTATGTTCGATGTTTTATATTTGACCATCACTTGATCTGTCAAGCAGAAGCACCGTTGGTCAGACGATCAGATCTTTGTTGCTCTCGAAAATAGTGAAAGAGGTTCTGAATCTCATGATCTCAAATGAGGTATCACTCTTATTTGGATATGAAAATGTTATGCTCGACTCAGAAACTTATTTCATCTCTTAATTTAATGTCTACCCTCACAGATTCGAGAATAAGACAGTGTATGTAACTGCAAGGAGCAACTGAGGTAACCGATGTACTTGGAATTTGATTAATTATCATATGCGTTTATATTATGATCTTAGTAAAAATCGTCTATAGATTATTGATTATCGTTTCAGGTTAAAGCTGCACATTGGACATTCAACCTGTTAATTGTGCAATCAACCCTGTTAATTGTGCTGCAATCGGTGTTTTTGATCCTAATAAGGTTTTCTTTAACATTCAAATTTGTATTACTTACTAATATTTATGACATTCTAATGATATACTATTTTTCCTTGGATCTTTATTTTTTTGTTTAAAATAGGGAATTACACTACGTATTCCACAACGACTTCGTGTTATAGAGGACAATGGTCCAGAACTGCAAGTTGCAAGGTAGGAAAGAGACAGTCCTGAAACTTACTGTCCATATACTCAGCACCATTTTTTAATCAATGCATACATGTCTAAATATCATTTTCTATTAAGTTTGATTTGCTAATTGTGTGATAACCGTGGATCCTCTGGTGGTATACAGGGGTTTGATGGCAGGTCTTTGTAAAGATGTGGTGGCCGTCGTTGTGTTTCTTTGTGCAAATATACGGTGAGGATGGAGAACTTCACCGTCGACGGTATGAACGTCGTAGTCGCAGTGGGACCTGGGTAAAAAACTCTTACCATACCTTTTATCTGCTTTCAATGATAAGAGCTGCAGCAAAGGTTGCTATTCTAAATCAACATATCCAATCTATGTGCCTTCAATTTTTATTTTCTTCAGAAAATACAAAAGTATACACATTAACAAATTGTTAATAAGTAGTTTGCTTATTCGATTACGGAGTATTATTAGTTTCCTTAAACAATAATAAATATGTAGATTTGATAATAATAGAAAGGACGATGTCTAAGTTGTATCAGGTTTCAAACAACCAGGTTCCCTATTAACTTGCTAAACACACACCAATATCAGTTAAAAACACACAAAAGCATACATGTGATGAACAAAATAGCAATGTTAATCACACCACCCGGCCAGGTTATAACCAGGAGTGGGTTTAAATAGTTTCATACTTCCAGGCAGTGCTAAAGAAGAATTTAGGATAATAGGGAGTGGCCTTCACCATTCTCTTGAATAACATTCAACCCATTCTTTCAAAAGAACCCACCATTCTAATTTCATTCTATTTATTTTACATATTCCGCTATCGTTACTAATATCTTTATTTATAATGGTAAATAATCAGGAAGCTGACAGCAAGATTAAACCACACATTGACGATGAACTTGGTTTTGTCAGTCTTGAGACGAGATGGTTTCTTGAAGAACAAAACGCCCTGGCTCCATACTGGGACAACTATTTTACTACGTAAGACTCTCACAGCACTTTACTATGTATTAAGGCTATATACGCCTGTATTGTTATGTAATCTTATTATGTATAATAAGTTTATCTAAACCAAAAAGTTTGCCAGAAATAAATGAGCTTGTGTTGGGAATTTTGAAAAACTCATGGTGTGATCATGAGTGCTGAATAGGTGTTAAAGGGTTGTTTAGGACTATAAATTTAACTTTACGGGTACTTTAGGACCACTAAATGTCACAACTGAAACTAATTACGCAATAAAATATCAGAATAACTGAACTCTCAGAAACGTATTCAATCAATCATGGTGGTGGTTGTCATTTGTCTATCTGTTGCAGCAATTGGGTGGGCATGGACCTACTGAGTTGGACAGTGCCAAGCGAGATATTCCCATCAGAAACAGGTTTGAGTGCAGTTGTTATCTGATAGGTGTGTAAACACCCATCCTTTTACTACTTAATTCTGGCTAAAACGAGACCAAAACACGTATTCAATATCATTTGTTTGGAATTATGCGTGGTTTTTGTGTTTATTGTGTTTTCAGAGCTAACCGGATGAATATTAAAGAAAACATGGGATTGCACGGTTTTTATCAAGGAAAAAAGACTAAAGACGAAGTCTATTGTCCAAGAGATGCAAAAGATTTGAAGTCAATGGGCCTATTTGAAGATTTATCGAAGAAAAGGACCAAAGATGGAAGATTTACATATGTCGAAGAAACTCAAGTCTATTAAACGAAGAAATTAAAAGACGAGTTGAATTTAATCGTCGACAAATCCTGGATCAGAATCGAAAACGTCAACTTTTCTGAAAAGACGAGAAGACAAGAAGAAAGGGAGATAGCCCACTCACCAACCAACCACTAGGACTATAAAAGGATTTTTCCTTCACACAATTAGGGAGTTAGTTTTATTTTTCTTTCCCAGTTTCTTTGGTTCGTAGCATCACCAACACCATTAGGGTGTTTGGTGATTCTTCATTTTTCATTCAATCTTGTAAGTGTTTAATCATTACTCTTGTTTACTTTTACTCTAATCTTTCAATCCAATCTTTCTATTCATCTTGTTCATCTCCTTTTCTATTCAAAGTTTTCAAGTTCTTGTTTGATTAATTTTAAGCTTTTGAAAGTTGTTGATTTAGTGTTTTTGTTGTTGGGATTTGTTACTTATGATATTTAAATGATTTGTGGTTAATTTGGTAAAACCTTTTTGCGTATTTAGCTTGATTTTGGATTAACTCGTGTCTCCTGTTTTAAACATCTGCTACTGTTCTTACTCCAGAAACATTCCGAATAGACGATTTGCTGATTCCCTTATTCAGAATATTGGATATTCCGAATAGGCCTATTCCCTTTTCTCTTGTTCGGAACATTTCATTCTTTCCGATTTGCTTGTTTGTTTCATCCTTATTCGGAATATTTTACATATTCCGAATAGTCCCAATATTCCGAATTGCTTCCTTAGATTTTACCTTACTCGGAATATTTTATATATTCCGAATAGAACTTGATTTTCCGAATAAGAATTCTTTCCGAAGAGGACGCATCATTCCGAATAGGAACTTTTTTTCCGAATAGGACCTGCTTTCCGAATAGAGCTATTTTTCTGCATAGGTTTATTTTCCGAATGGTATTTTATTCCAAATAGGGTTAGTTTTCCGCATAGCAAAACATTCCGAATTGAGCATTTATTCCGCATAGAAGAATTTATTCCGCATAGTACTTGTTTTCCGAAATGGGTAGTTTCTGTTAGGGTATTTTTCCATTTACTGTTTACTGTTTGATTTAAATTTTTAAGTCTAGTTTTACTTTTTAATTGTTTTAAGCTTAAATCTTTCTTTACTTTATTCACTTCCCTCTTTAGTAGATTAGATAACTAAACCCTTTTTGTCACCAAGAACAAACCTTCCACTTTAAACCGAGATCAATTCGAGGAGATTCCGAGAATTAATTTGAACCCAATGAAAATGCAAGTATCAAATGGCTCCGCTGCCGGGGATTCTCGTTAAGATCAAAAGTTTTTTGTGAGAACTTGGATTTTGGGATCCGTTCCCCGTGAACGTTACTTTTTCATAAAAAAAATTCAAAAACACTAAAAAATATAAAATTTTCAAAAATCCTAAAAAGTAAAAAACATAAAAACCAAAAATATTTTTGCTTTGTTTTTCTCTTGTTAGTTCTTTTGCAGTTGTATGCGCACTCGATCCACGTCTTATCAAGAGCCCGGGCCTCTCGATAACTTAGACATGGCCGGTGTACAAAACAACAATAACATACCACCTCCGAACAACAATAATTACAACAACAACCCGCCTTTCAACAACATGAACAATAACAACAACAATGAGCCCTTTCCGGATAATCGCCCGATGATTGAACTGCTGCAAGCTCATGTCGATGGCAACACTGATCCAATTGTTATACCACCAATTGCCGCCAACAACTTTGAGCTAAAATCAGGCTTTATCCAGATGGTCTCCGCTCAACCATTCTTGGGACGTACCATTGATGATCCACATGACCATATCAAGAGATTCTTGCAACTCACCAACACGGTCAAGTTCAATGGTGTTCCACAAGAGGTTATCAGGTTACAACTTTTTCCCTTTTCTTTAGAGGGACAAGCCCGGCATTGGCTTGCTAAGGAACCGCCACAGAGTATTCTCTCGTGGACGGATTTGGAAACCAAGTTTATCAATTACTTTTTCCCACCCTCTCGTACTACCGCTTTGCGGAATGAAATCATAAATTTTGAACAAAAGTACGATGAGTCGTTCAGTGAATCTTGGGATCGTTTTAAAGATCTTTTGAGAAAATGCCCACAACATGGTTTTGCCAAAGTACATCAAATTAATACTTTTTACAATGGTTTAAGCATGAGTGACCAAGATTCACTAAACAGTGCCTCGGGGGGTAATCTTTTGGCTAAGACTTCCAATGCTGCTTGGGATATCATTGAGAACAAGTCGCGTGTGCAAACCAAGAGTGTTCGGACCAATGTCGCTTGTGCTAGCACTAATGACAGCGACAAGCGACTGGACAAAATCACTACGCTTCTTGAATCGCTTGTCACCCACACCGTCAGCAACAACAACAGCAACAACGCTAAAAACGCTCAAGTTAACGCTGTCAGCCAACCTTGTAAGATATGTGGTGGTCCTCACTCTTACACCACTTGTACCGCCACCCAAGACTACCCTGCTGAGAATGTGAATGCGGCATATGGCACCTATCCTCAACCTGCCTATCAAGCTCGACCTCAAGGTGACCGTAATTTGCTTAGCTACCGATCCAACAACTATCTTTCACCACCTGGTTTTCCCCAAAACAACCCAAACCAACAACAAAACCTCAACCGCTCTCCTCAACAACAACAACAACCTCGTACACCATACATCCCTCCTCACAAGCAGCAACAACCACCTCAACGTAACAATCAAGTTTACCAACAACCTGCTTATCAACCACCCGCATACAATGCTCCTCCAAACCAACCCAATGCATTACACCAAGAGTTTGCAACCTACATGCGGACCAATGATGTGATCGTGGAAAATCTCCAACAGGAAGTGCGCAACTTGAAAGCAGACTTGGTCAAACAAGGAAACGATTTGAGAGCCGACATGAGAAATACGTTGGATAGCCAAACTAATGATTTGAAGAACATGATGGCTAGTTTCTTCCAAGGTAATCAACCCTCTTCTTCGGGTACTCTTCCGAGTAACACCGTTGCGAATCCAAGAGGGGAGATGAAAGCAATCACCACTCGAAGTGGCAAAGGTATCAAGGAACCCGAGCTTCCTATACCTCCACCGGTGGTTGTGACTAAGGAGAACGAGTCACCTGCTCCTATTCCTCATCCTTCTTTTTCCCCAATTTCCCTACCTCCTACTTCTACCCCTCCTCCACCCAAGGATGTGAGTGATCCTATTCTTCCAAAGCCTTCCTCTTCTTCCAATATACCTTATCCATCTAGGTTGAGGAAAGAGAAGCTCAAAAGCAAGGACGATATTCAGGTTTTGAACTTTCTTAAGATGTTTAAACAACTGAATTTCAATATCTCCTTTGCTGAGGCTCTCGCTCACATGCCCAAATACGCGAAAATGTTTAAAGATCTTCTGAGCGACAAGGAAAAGCTCCTCGATATTGCCAACACCCAACTTAATGAGAATTGCTATGCAGTGCTCTTAAGGAAATTGCCAACCAAGCTTGGTGATCCGGGTCGTTTCTTAATTCCTTGCAATTTCCCGGGGAGTAGAGAATTGCATGGCCCTAGCCGATCTAGGTGCCAGTATTAATCTCATGCCTCTAAGTGTTTGGAAGCAATTATCTCTCCCAGAGCTAGTCCCCACCAAAATGACTTTGGAGTTAGCTAACCGTACGGTTGCTTATCCAGTGGGGATAGCCGAAGACGTCATTGTAGGAGTCGACAAATTCACCTTTCCTGCTGATTTTATTATCGTCAACTACGAGATGGACCCTCGTGTGCCACTAATTGTTGGTCGTCCATTCTTGAGGACCGGTCGCACTCTCATTGATGTTGAAGCCGGTGAGCTTATCATGAGAGTGGGTGACGATAAAGTAGTCTTCAACATGGGAAAGTTGTCTAAACAGCCTTATTCATATGAGAGCGTTAATTGTATTGACGTTCTTGATGAGGCTTGTGAAGAACACTTTAATGATGCTTGCAAAAGTATTCCTACCTCTCTTCCCAATGTTGAAACCGTTGCCTCTATTGATTCATCATTGTCTCTATTTGGAGATAGTGATTTATTTTGGAACAATATTGAAGATACCATGGGAGATGCGAATTTAGCTACTAATGATTCTCCCACCGATGGGGATGAAGACATGAATTTCTTTGACAATCTTCTCACCGAAGACAATCCTTCGCCTCCATCTCCCACGGTCATTGCTATCGATACTCCGACTTTGAAAACGCCTCCCGTCAAAAATCCTCCGGAGTTGGAACTTAAGGAGTTGCCGCCCCATCTCGAGTATGTATTTCTTGAAGAAGAGAAGAAGTCGCCAGTCATCATCGCTAAGGACCTAAAAGAAGAAGAAAAAGCCCGACTTATCACCGTGTTGAAAGATCATAAGAAGGCTATTGCTTGGAAAATCTCGGATATTCGTGGAATTGATCCTCACTTCTGCACACACAAAATTCTCATGGAGGACGACTTTAAGACCACAATTCAAAGCCAACGAAGGGTGAATCCAAAAATCCATGAAGTCATCAAAACAGAGGTTATCAAACTTCTTGATGCGGGTATGATTTACCCTATTTCGGATTCACCATGGGTTAGTCCAATCCATTGTGTGCCCAAGAAGGGCAGAATAACCGTTGTTCCCAATGAACACAACGAGTTGATTTCCACTCGTCTCGTTACTGGGTGGAGAGTTTGTATAGACTACCGCAAACTCAATGATGCCACGAGAAAGGATCATTTCCCTCTACCTTTTATGGACCAAATGCTTGAACGTTTAGCGGGTAATGAATATTACTGCTTTCTTGATGGTTTCTCAGGTTATTTTCAAATACCCATCGATCCCCAAGATCAAGAGAAGACAACATTCACTTGTCCCTATGGCACATTTGCTTACAAAAGAATGCCTTTTGGCTTATGTAATGCCCCTGGGACTTTCCAAAGGTGCATGTTAGCTATCTTCTATGACATGGTTGAACAAACCATGGAAGTCTTCATGGATGATTTCTCGGTCTTCGGGGATTCATTCTCTTCTTGCCTTGCCAATTTGGAACGTATGCTTAAGCGGTGCGAAGACACTCGCCTTGTTCTGAATTGGTAAAAATGCCATTTTATGGTAAAAGAAGGCATCGTGCTGGGACACAAGATTTCCAAAGCCGGTCTTGAAGTAGACCGTACTAAAGTCGATGTTATCGCCAAGTTGCCTCCACCTTCAACCGTGAAGCGTGTGAGAAGTTTTCTGGGTCATGCGGGCTTCTATCGTCGATTCATCAAAGATTTTTCTCAAATAGCTCGCCCGATGACCCACCTCTTGGAAAAAGATACTCCTTTTATCTTTTCCCAAAGAGTGTCTTGAAGCCTTCAACTCGCTTAAGGATAAGCTAACTAAGGCACCCGTCTTGGTTACCCCTAAATGGGAGCTTCCCTTTGAGTTGATGTGCGATGCTAGTGATTTTGCTATTGGAGCGGTTCTGGGACAAAGAGTGAACAAACACTTCCAACCAATCCATTACGCTAGCAAGACAATGACAGGAGCACAATTGCATTATACGATAACAGAAAAAGAGCTTTTAGCTGTTGTCTATGCCTTTGAAAAATTCCGCCCCTATCTTGTCCTTTCCACCACAATCGTGTATACCGATCATTCCGCGTTGAAGTACTTGTTGACAAAGCAAGATTCCAAACCAAGACTTCTTCGCTGGGTTTTGCTGCTCCAGGAATTTAAAATCGAAATTCGCGATAAAAAAGGAGCTGAAAACTTAGCCGCGGATCATCTCAGCAGACTTGAGGATCCTTACCAAGGGGATCATCCGAACAAAGAAATCAATGATTCTTTTCCCTTGGATACCTTAATGTCTATAAATTCGAAATCTGATGAAACCCCGTGGTTTGCGGACTTTGCAAACTACTTGGCGGGTGGAATTCTCAAGGAAGGGTTGACGTCCCAACAAAAGAAAAAGTTCTTCACCGACATTAAGACTTACTTTTGGGACGACCCTTACCTATTCAAACAATGTGCCGACCTGATTATCCGCCGATGTGTTGACGGACCGGCAGCTTCGGAAATCCTTGATGCTTGCCACAAAGGACCCACCGGTGGTCACTTTGGTCCCAACTACACCGCCAAAAAAGTGTTTGACTCGGGATTTTATTGGCCCTCCATATATCGTGACGCTCAGAATATGGTTAAACGATGTGATGATTGCCAAAAACAAGGCACGATCACACATAAAGACGAGATGCCTCAAAATTTCATACAAGAATGTGAAATCTTTGATGTTTAGGGTATCGACTTTATGGGGCCATTCCCTTCTTCTAAAGGAAACAAATACCTCCTTGTAGCCGTTGACTACGTTTCAAAGTGGGTTGAAGCCAAAGCTTTACCCACTAATGACGCAAGGGTGGTTTGTAACTTTTTGAAAGCTCTATTCGCTAGATTCGGTGTGCCTCGTGCCATTATTAGTGATCGTGGGACTCATTTTTGCAATGACCAATTCGCAAGAGTCATGGCTAAGTAC
The DNA here is from genome assembly GCA_025667525.1 of Glebionis coronaria. Taxonomy (NCBI): domain Eukaryota; kingdom Viridiplantae; phylum Streptophyta; class Magnoliopsida; order Asterales; family Asteraceae; genus Glebionis; species Glebionis coronaria. Next base: position 601,960,180 of record CM046880.1, read on the forward strand.
GGTGTAAATCATCGTCTTTCCACAGCCTACCACCCACAAACTAATGGCCAGGCTGAAATATCCAACCGAGGACTTAAGCGAATTCTGGAAAGAACCGTGGGAGAGCATCGTGTCGCATGGGCTGATAAACTTGATGATGCTTTGTGGGCTTTCTGTACTGCTTACAAGACCCCGATCGGCTGTACGCCTTATCGTCTTGTGTACGGGAAAGCGTGCCTCCTCCCCATTGAGTTGGAGCACAAGGCTTACTGGGCCTTGAAGTGGGCCAATTTTGATATCAACAAAGCCGGTGACCTACGCAAGATCCAACTCAATGAGCTGAATGAACTCCGTAATGAGGCTTATGAAAATTCTTTGATCTATAAGGAAAGAACTAAGCTCATTCACGACTCCAAGATTAAGAACCGAGAGTTCCGTGTTGGAGACAAAGTCTTACTTTTTAACTCTCGGTTGAAAATCTTTTCGGGCAAGCTGAAATCCCGTTGGTCCGGCCCATTCACCATTGCCCAAATTTTTCCATATGGTACTCTCGAGCTCGCTCAACCTAATGGACCTAATTTTAAGGTGAATGGCCAACGAGTGAAGTTGTACTTTGGTGAGGACACCTCTCAAGAGGTGATTCCATCCCTCACCATGTTTCCCATGAACTAATTTTGGGTCGAGTCAGGCTCGTGACTCGGTTATCAAAAACAAGCGCTCCTCGGGAGGCAGCCCGAGTATCTATCCTTTTATGTTTTAACCTCCTAAGTGTAGGGGGACCTCTATCGGTTCTTTGTCTTTGTGTGGTGATGTGATTATAGGGATAAGTGCACTCTTGGAATCTTTGAAGAACCGTGTTCCCGTGTTATCCGAAATCCGGTTCTATCTCTCAACTATCGTGATTCAATTTTCTTCATACTCACATTTGAAATTGATCACTTTAGTCGTCTCTTCCTTAACTTGAGTTAACCAACGTGCACAATGTCATAAGTGCAGGGGAGACTTTTCCCACATGCTTCAACATTGAGGACAATGTTTATCTTAAGTGTAGGGGGGACTTCTATCGAAATTTAAAGTGGACTTTTCCATGAAAATGCCTTCATTTAACCAGAAAATCATCTTTTTCAACATTTTTCAAATTTTTAATTAACTTTGGCCATTTAGTCGTAATTTTTAAATTTTTATCGTTGCTTTCATATGTATATATCCCGCAATAAAGTCAAAAATATTAATAAGTGGTGTAGCTAGTTTTGAAATCTTTGACATATTAGGCCCGTTGCATTTATTTTGACTCAACCCGAATAGACTTATCCAAGTTTATTCTAGCTAGTATCCTTAACCATGCAGACCTTAATTGGTTTATTAGGCTAAGTGTCCACGAGTCTCATTACTTGAGATTTTAAATTGTGGAGGACGAGAAATGATAGAGTCAATTATAAGTCGGTATTCTTGCGCAAGCTCACTTGGTGTAATTATTTGCCTATTCTCCCATCACTTGCTAATAATTTATCTGCAATAAGTAAGGTCGTACGATTTGAAAAGTTACTTAGCTTCTAGCCCAAGATCGTTTAAAAGTTGCTCGGTAATGATAAGAGTTCATAGCCAAGGCATAACTTATGAAGCGGGGCGCGAAGATTGGTGAGTCCGAAAAGACCCTAACAAGGCATGAGGATTCCATTTTATTGCTAAAGATCCAAAGTGATGTGAAAAGCATTATTCCCAAAGTCAATATGAAGGATTAAGACTCACGACGAAAAGCAATCAACTCCCATAAAGATGATGGAGAAGTCTATCCGAAAAGACCCTAACAAGGTATGAGGATAAATAGATCCAAGTCCGAAAAGGAGGCGAATCGTTGTATCTCAAAATCCCAATTAGAGATTGAAGAATAATCATGAAGTCGTGGTCAACAAAGTTAGAGTACCCCTCAAAAGCCTCCAAGTGAAGAAACTCTATTATGATGAGAAGACCATTATCTCAAGAACGTCTCTCGAAGATATGAAGTATGAAGTACATGCCAAATATCGGCCCGAGAAAGGTCTCAAATCGTGAACCGAGTTATGTCAAGATATGAACTTTTTGATATCCCGAGAAGCAGTTTTAAGAGATTTTGTCCTTTAGCTAACTATTGATCAAATCATCCTACTTTGCTTTCAGCCTAAATAAATTATCGAAATAAGTCCAAAAATGCATCTTTATGATCATTCTAAGACAAAAATAAAATATAAGAGATACACCTAGGAATAAGGGAGTTTAAGCATTTAATTAAGCCATGTGTGTAAGTGTTTGAATTGCTAACTTATAATAACAATGATCTCGTTTTTAAGCTTAGTTTGGGGAACGTGAAACTTGAGGGTGATAAATCTTCGCAGCACCAAAGCCCTAATGTAAGTCCTCGATCTCTTGGCAAGTTATTTCCACGTAGCTATTTTCTATCCTTTTGTTTACTTTAAAGTTTTAATTCCTCTTAGTACTTTAATTTTTGTTTAATAGTATGTTAATAAGGCCAAGGTTGATTGATTATGAGAAAAGTGTAAATTTGCTTTATCACTAAGCATTGCATGAGGGCATGGCAATGGTTAAGTGTAGGGGATTTGATAGGTGTGTAAACACTCATCCTTTTACTACTTAATTCTGGCTAAAACGAGACCAAAACACGTATTTAATATCATTTGTTTGGAATTATGCGTGGTTTTTATGTTTATTGTGTTTTCAGAGCTAACCAGATGAATATTAAAGAAAACATGGGATTGCACGGGTTTTATCAAGGAAAAAGACTAAAGACGAAGTCTATTGTCCAAGAGATGCAAAAGATTTGAAGTCAATGGGCCTATTTGAAGATTTATCGAAGAAAAGGACCAAAGATGGAAGATTTACATATGTCGAAGAAACTCAAGTCTATTAAACGAAGAAATTAAAAGAAGAGTTGAATTTAATCGTCGACAAATCCCGGATCAGAATCGAAAACGTCAACTTTTCTGAAAAGACGAGAAGACAAGAAGAAAGGGAGATAGCCCACTCACCAACCAACCACTAGGACTATAAAAGGATTTTTCCTTCACACAATTAGGGAGTTAGTTTTATTTTTCTTTCCCAGTTTCTTTGGTTCGTAGCATCACCAACACCATTAGGGTGTTTGGTGATTTTTCATTTTTCCTTCAATCTTGTAAGTGTTTAATCATTACTCTTGTTTACTTTTACTCTAATCTTTCAATCCAATCTTTCTATTCATCTTGTTCATCTCCTTTTCTATTCAAAGTTTTCAAGTTCTTGTTTGATTAATTTTAAGCTTTTGAAAGTTGTTGATTTAGTTTTTTTGTTGTTGGGATTTGTTACTTATGATATTTAAATGATTTGTGGTTAATTTGGTAAAACCTTTTTGCGTATTTAGCTTGATTTTGGATTAACTCGTGTCTCCTGTTTTAAACATCTGCTACTGTTCTTACTCCAGAAACATTCCGAATAGACGATTTGCTGATTCCCTTATTCGGAATATTGGATATTCCGAATAGGCCTATTCCCTTTTCTCTTGTTCGGAACATTTCATTCTTTCTGATTTGCTTGTTTGTTTCATCCTTATTCGGAATATTTTACATATTCCGAATAGTCCCAATATTCCGAATTGCTTCCTTAGATTTTACCTTACTCGGAATATTTTATATATTCCGAATAGAACTTGATTTTCCGAATAAGAATTCTTTCCGAAGAGGACGCATCATTCCGAATAGGATTGTTATTCCGAATAGGAACATTTTTTTTCCGAATAGGACCTGCTTTCCGAATAGAGCTATTTTTCTGCATAGGTTTATTTTCCGAATGGTATTTTATTCCGAATAGGGTTAGTTTTCCGCATAGCAAAACATTCCGAATTGAGCATTTATTCCGCATAGAAGAATTTATTCCGCATAGTACTTGTTTTCCGAATAGGGTAGTTTCTGTTAGGGTATTTTTCCATTTACTGTTTACTGTTTGATTAAAATTTTTAAGTCTAGTTTTAGTTTTTAATTGTTTTAAGCTTAAATCTTTCTTTACTTTATTCACTTCCCTCTTTAGTAGATTAGATAACTAAACCCTTTTTGTCACCAAGAACAAACCTTCCACTTTAAACCGAGATCAATTCGAGGAGATTCCGAGAATTAATTTGAACCCAATGAAAATGCAAGTATCATTATCTTATATCTCACATTTCACCTAATTATGGCAGTTTTTGTAAGCTGTCAGTTTAGTCCGTCTACCTACTAATATAACAAATATTGTGCCTTCAAACAGGTCATCGTGGGCATATTACGACTAAAATTTAACAATGATCAAGAACTCTCAAAAAAGGACTTGATGTTGAGGAGTTGCCCTGTACTTTCATAGCGTGGTTCTTAAATTCAGCTCGTGTGTTCAACGTGACCAAGACTTCTGTTTCTATGATATTGAAGCTACAAGAGAATGGTATAATCAACATTTGAATACCCTTAATTTGAATGGTCATGTTCATGTTGTTCTTACTCCTACAGTTAAGAGCTTGAACCTGTATGTTCCAGGTTTATCTCCCTTTGCTAATTTCTTGGAACCACCAATGATGCCTGCAATGTTTGTCATACACAGTGATTAAGTTAATCTTTAAGGCTGTAAATGAACGAAAGCGTTCACACATACGGCCAAAAAACTAAGTTAAACAGATCTGGTAAATGGGCGAGTCTGATTGGTTAGGTAGCGGGTTAAATAGGAATTACTTTGTATGTGAGTGGTAACGCGTCAGATATGTTAACCCCAAATCCTATATGTCTTATTTCTTTATATGTTACTTCATTAACTAATTAATGCGCTAAATATGACTATGGAAACATTTATTATGATACGAGTAATGATCTAATTGCTGGGATAAAGTTATAAAGCAATTTAGAAGGGTGGTATGCGCTAGAAATACGTATTAAACCAATTTGGACCAGTAATCTGCTCGGCCCATTTGCATGTGTTTCTCTCTGGCTCTTCTAGCTGAACCTTTTGTAAGTTGGCTCATATGACCCATTTGAGATGAAACTGTAACCCAAATCAACCACCCATTCACGTACTTAAATGGGTGGAAGATGCCACACCTAACCCTGATGTAGTGTTTAAGCCCCGTCCCTGTCATATTAATCTCTTTTATATTAACAACGTAGCCTTAATGTGTTAAAACATGATAATCGATAACATTATGACTTGAATTAAAAGTATACTTAAAAGGTTAGATGTTTTAGGGAAGGTGGAAGGTCTGGAGGTATATGTCAAAATCCATTATAGGTATTGTAACTTTAAGGTCGAATAATGCTCAGATATAGCAGGCTAGATAACGAGTAAAAACATATGGACTTCGAGTAATAATATTTATTGATACATTAGGATCTTTTTTGATTTCAAATGATAGGAGCTCGGACATGTACGTGTAAGTATTAATATCCTCAGGAGTGATGGCATGGTAAAAGCGAGCATAATCATAACATTTACGGCGTATTATAACTGAAAACGCATGTGAATGCTACAGTTTTTACTTTAGCAAGAGGCGAATACATTATTATAGATCTAATCATAGCGATCAGATTAGGTAAAAAGGAGTAATAATGATCTAATGTGTCATGGTGTAGGCCCTATTGGGTCTTCCTTGTGCATCGCCCTTGGTTGGTATTTGGTTTATATACTCATTGTTAATTTTTGTTGTCAGCCAGATGGACTTTATATGCAAAGCAACACCTGGAACTGATGTGTCATCTGTGTAAGATAGTGTAGCATGGCCAACCTTTTCTGGGTCGCAAGAAGCTGGTATGGAAAATTCTTGGGTTCATGCAAACAGGTGAGGAACAAGTGATTGGTTTGTAAGAAGATGAGTTTTTTGGGTCGTATGATAACTGTTGTGTTTGTGTTTTCTTACAGTGGAGCCACGTTAGCTCACTGCTGGTGTCGATTACCTTGATGACCGACTGCGGTAGTGACCTGATGGCGAGTGTGACGGTTAGGGTCACATTGTGGTTAAATCAAAATGTTTGAACCTAAAGGGATATTGACTCGATTAAGGTAATGACTAATGAGTCTGTTCTGCTTTATATTTGTTACTGGCTTGAACTGATTTGTAAGGTTTTATTTGCGTTTTTTCTCATGCAGAGAGAATAAGAAATTTGCACTGGATAGCTATATACCTTTGGCAATGTTTCAGTATTTATCAGCTTCAAACTATGTTGCTACCCAACATTAAGCTTCTGTATTTTTAACTTGAAAATTTAAATAACCGCCTTACATCTTTTTTTCACAAGCGAATCCATTTAAACACAATGATTCACGTAGGAGGAGTTGTTACCTAACAATCCAAAGTTTTTCCCCAATTGCGTGAAGTATGACTTCAATAACTGTAGATCAGTGTTGGGGACTTACTTACAAAATTCATATTCACAGATGAAGGTTAGTTCCTACCCAGAGTGTCAATCGAAGGGACTGTTCACGGTAAATATTGAGCAGGTGAGTTATATTGTTCCTCCTTCTGCTAATTTGAAAACAAATTCATATAATAATATTCTCTTTTTGGCACACTATATATAGAAATTATCACAAAAGTTCCAACTTTTACTATGTGCTTCTAAATTCTAATATAAGTTTGCATAGTCGGGACCAGATTGGCTGCATAAATCATGTGTTTTATAGAACAACTAACAAGACTGCAGTGGTCAGGTTCGTTTGTGTTAAGATTTTGGTTAGTTTCTGCAGATTAGTAGAAATAGAGCACTTTGTACGTACAAGTATGCCTTTGAATTTGTCTATTTTGTTGAAGTTGTGTTTATATTTAGATAATGACCACTTTATATGGGCTTTTTACTGTGAAATCGTTTTTGTGTTCTTAATTGCGATTAAGAAGGTCAAAATATGTTAAGAAAACAGTGACACTTTAGACTGGTTTCACATGTAAGGCTATTTTATCCATTGCATACAGATTACAATCCAAAATCCATGTTAGACCTGTATTTAGGTGCATGGGTAAGGAATTTATAGCTAAAAAGCTACTTATGATGACCATTAGTTTTTTTTTGCATAATTTGTAATTGTGTATATGGTATCCATAGAATATTGGACTGGATGTAAAAGAAAAGCTAATGAATCATCGTGACACAAAGGATTGTTATGTAGGTGGTGACAGTTTACTGGTTGAAATAGTTCGGGTTCACGTGACCTGATTATGTGAAGTTCTTGGACAGCTTAGTACGTACATACAACATTTGTTTCTTGAGGAAATCATAAAGGGTAAGAAATTCAGTTTTGTTATTTCTGAAAGTAATTCCTTTATGAAGCGTATATTTTCAACTCTTAGTCTTAGGTGGGAATCTAAGGCGTGTTTAGTAATTCATTTTGAAAGTATGATTTGGACATAGAATAGTCACAATCACACCAGTTGTTATTAAACTATACACTATCTAATAAACTATAAATGATGATATGATTCATTGTTATTTTCTTTTAAACTGATGAATTGATCCTAACTAATACTGTAATAAGACAGGGTTTCACATTACTCATTCTACTTTGTCTTCTTACAGTTTCATATTTCTGATTTCTGCAATTTATTATTATGCTTTACTAGAAAGATGTTGTGCTACAAAGTTTTAACACTTGTCATCGGTTGTTTACGTACAGGTATTCCGTGTGGATAATAGTTCTCATGCAAACAACAGTAAGAAAAAGATGAAGGTGAATTTATATTAAGAAAATTAAGACTCGACTTTGTTATCACATTTAATACCATGAATCTATTTACGATAAAGTATGTAATTAGTTGGTTAGTTTGTATGTTTTTGTGTTTGTAGCATATAATACCTCACACTTGGGTGAAGTCAGTTCATTATTCACGTGTTAGAAAAATGTTTAATAAAAAGAGTTGTGCAATATGCTTTACTTTCTTAAACTGAAAATTTGACAATGGTTCATGGTTCACCTGTTGGCATATGATGACTAACACCTATATTAATGTAGTTGCAAGTTGACTTACCCAGAAAAATTGGCTATAAGGACACGAGATCATTAATGAATTCGAGTTTAAAGCCACAAACCGTGCTAATATATCATTTTAAGAAGTCTTGCCTACTATCATTTTTTCAGAAGACGGGATTGTTGCTGTTATTAAGCAAGGTACAGAACATGACCAGTTAACTTTTTAAACAAAGATTGGTTCTTTATATCTCATCTCCTTTTTATTTTCCCCTAAATCAGTTGCTCACACTAGATTATGGACTAAGGATTTTCGGTAATAACTTCTGTAGATGAAGACCCAACTGAGTTACTAGCGGAAAATTATGCCATCAATAGCTTCGATATTGACCGACATAATCACTCGATACGTATGATCTTGCACTCATCTTGGCTATTCTTATTTTTCTTTTACTTATAGTAATTTAATAACTCATCTTGGTACGAAAGTGTAAAACATTGTACGTACACTTTAAGAGCAATCAACTTAGTTGCATCATCTTGGTACATTATTTAATAACCTATATGCGATCTTTTTTATTTTATATACACGAACTATTTATCCATTTATAAGATTATCCCAAGTTAACAAAGCATATTCAAAATAATGGAATTGTTTGATGGGTGAAACTGTGTCTTTTAGAAGTTAATAAGTATATTCTTAAAGGTATCCGGAGGCTCCCTTTATAAGGCAAACCAAGAGTCACTTAATCGCTCAATTGTATGGAAATCTGGCGACGCCGTTTTTCAAATTAAACGGTTACTCCATTGTAGTAACGCTTTTGTACCAAGTATCTATCTATTTTAATACTTTTTCGACAAACGAATCTAAAAAGGTAAACAAGACTTCGTTATGAAATTGAGGCTGTCTCATGTCTCCGTACATACATGTCTTCTAATCCTGTGTAGTATATGTTCTATTGAGGTTAAATATTTGAGCTTAAAAAATGGTACATTTTAAAGAGCAACGCATAGACAGTCTTTTCTTTCTCATGTCGCACCAAATGCTTCTTCTTGACGAATTCTCCCCTTTGATCGAGGCGTCAAGGTATGATTAAAAACCTAAAAGAAAGTTTGTGCAAAACTCAATTCGACGGGTAGACACAACACAGTCTATATAAGATGCACTCGAAAATAAAAAGTATAGCCACACTTACTTTTTCTTATGAAAAGTAACAGAAAAATATATGACCAAAGTATCAAAGAGAAGGGGGTGGACTTTGTAAAGCTCTATAAACCATAATTCTTAACAAAAAAATACATACTTAAACTTAACGGTTTACAAATATAAAAATGATTCAACAATTTTAGCTTTTGAAAACCTCTCAAGTGAAATTTCTACTTAAACTCTAAACTTACGCAGTTCCATGTACTATGTACTAAAATTGCTAACATACATTTTTTTGTTGAACGAAAGTTACTGACGTACATGACTATAGGTATATTGTGCATTAGCTACATTTGGTTGATGAATGTATAATATTTAATAAAAAATCATTTTTCCAAAACATAATTTTTTATAATTTTCAACAATGTTTTAAAAATAACAACTTTTAATATTGATATTACTTAATGTAATGTATTAATTATAAAACAAACTATGCAAAAGTTTTTATATATGCATAAAAATCTTTGTAGAATACAAACTTTTTTAACACCATTAATTAGCTAAATATAAAAATGCAAACGACAAAATGTACATAGACAGTATCACTGAATGCGGGATTGTTGATAATGTCATACTAATTTCTTGGAGTAACATACACGGACCTCCTATTTTTATAAAACGTATAATATGAAAACCATTAACAAGAAACCTATTTTTAGTCCTTTTTTATAAGTTTCGAATATGAAATACTATATTTATAAGCAACACTATGCTTTAAAAATCATATAAATAGTGTTGCAAAAAATGGCCTACAAGGCAGATTAATTGCCGCCTATGCGTCATAGGGCCATCGACCTTTTCGTAGCCGATTAATTGGTGAAACAATAAGTCAACCAAAGTTAACAGCAGTCAAAGACGATCAATGGCGGTCAAACTTGTTGCAAACATGAAAATCATAATAGAAATACTCAAAACTCAATGTAAACATGTCTTAATCACTCATGGTAGTTGTTCATTCTATTATAAGTTGGATTTAAAGGAAAATATTACCGAATATACAGAACTCACCCAAAATACCCAAAACATGCCAAATGACAATCTGATTAATCCCGGCTAAACCAATTAAAGGCTACAAGGATATCGATCACCCAACTACTGATGCCCAAAGCTTTTCAGCCTTGAATACCGACAAATACTTACCCAAATAAAAACTTACAAACAATGTTTTTTGTAAATAAAGAACTTACACAACAAATACAAGTCGCGTTGACCGATGATGCATTAAAAGAAAATTATACTAATAAAATAAATTGACAAACAAATATTTACCAAATATAAAAAGTTAAACGACAATCAGAAGTCATACCCGTCCATCGGACGGGTTTTGCCACTAGTATATATATATATATATATATATATATATATATATATATATATATATATATATATATATATATATATATATATATATATATATATATATATATATATATATATATATATATATATATATATATATATATATATATATATATATATATGGGGAGCGCTATTTACAGAACCCATTTTTAGGTACAGAACCTACAGAACCCATGTTTTTATAACTATTATTGCATGATGTACAATCCCTTTAATGCAATATGGCATTTTTGTAATTAATAGTAAATTGAAAAAAGCTGAAACATTATACATAAGGGCATTTCTGGGATTTAACTTGTACAATTAGCATCTGCATGCAATTTAAAGAAGCTAGAAGCCTACAATGATGGGACGGTTATCAATGATAACTGCTATGACTCCAGTCAATCCACTAATCTCTCAAACCAAATTTAAAAAAAAAGATTAAAATCCGGTATCAACACAAGTTGCTAAAACATCATCCACCTAACACCGAGCATCAAAAATATATATTTTCGTATTATCCTTTTAAATAAGAACAATAATACTTCCATGGAGTCTGCATAGCCGAAATCGAAGTCAACATTTTTTTTTTCCATTCAATCTATCAATGGAAGGTATGTATTCGTTTCTCATTCAATCTTTCAATTGATTATCATAACTTTTAGTCTTTGATTATATAATGAATATCAACACATTAAACATATCTGATATGCATATGCAATGGGTTTTAACATATATGCGTTTGATCCGTGATGGGTTTAATTATAGATGGGTTTTAACATATATGCATATGCAATGGGTTTTAACATATGTGGGTTTTAACATAGATGGGTTTTAACATATATGCATTTGATCCGTGATGGGTTTAAACATGAATGATGTTTAATGATTGATTGGAATAAATTTTATGATCCGTGATGGGTTTTATAATATATGATGTTCAATTATTGTTGTTATGATCCGGGATGGGTTTTAAAAAGAAGCTCAATTATTGTTACCCCATATAAAAAGGTAAAAATATATTATGTTAATTAATTTTTGGTTAATAAAAATTATGCAGTATGTTAATAAATGTATGAATATTTTTTTTTTATAATTTTTTTTGTATTTAGTTGATTTTAAATAAGATATTTTAATATAAACAGACATTTTTGTAGTAAATAAAATCTAAAATCACTTTAACACTTAACATAGTGCATATCTGTTTTGAAAAACCACAAACATACAAATCAACATTGACAATGGCGTATAATTATCCACTAGAATTTAATTACCTGTGTACTGCTTATAGGATTACGGAGGAGTCCAAGAAATAAGGGCAAATTGCCAGTCATAGAAGAAAACATGATAGACGATGCTATTGATGTTGATGACTACTTAAGTGAAGATGACTATGATGAAATCATGAGATTTGAAACTGAACAAGTGGATGCTGGTTCATCAGAAACAGGTGAGTTTATTAGAACTATATAAAAAATATGGATATGATTAATTGAATTTAGAAAACTAAGTCCTATTAGACCGATAATATTGTTAAATGCAACAACGTATATCGATTATGATAATTGAAGTGCATAAGCTGTAGACGATGTTTTTTTTTGTGGTAAATAAGGGACTGTTTGGGACTGTTGGGACAGTTTGTAAGTGTTTGTGACTGTAGGGTATACATAGTAATGTCCCATTGTTAAAATTTGGAAATCATCGGATTTTGTTAATAAAACATAAATGTTTTCGGTAGAACATGAATGTTTTCTAAGAAACATGTATGTTTTTTAAAAAACATGAGTGTTTTTTTTTTTAAATGTATGCTCTTGATTAAAGAAATGTATATTTTTTAGAAAACTTGTAAGATCTCTAGCAAAGTATGAGATCAATAGCAGTATATCACATACCCGATATGGGTAGTTGGGACTGTTTGGGAGTGTTTGGGAGTGTTTGGGACTGTATAGCAAGATCTCTAGCAAAAAGTAAATAAGGGACTGTTTGGGACTGTTGGGACTCGATAAGTGTAGTTGAGACTGTTTGAGATCAATAGCAATATGTAACATACTCGATAAGTATGAGATTAGTAGCAAGATCTATAGCAAAGTAAATAAGGGACTGTTTGGGACTGTAGTGTTTGTGAGTGTTTGTGAGTGTATGGGAATGTATGGTATACATAGTACTGTCCGATTGTTATAGTTTGGAAAGCATACTGATTTTGTTAATAAAACATAAATGATTTCGGTAAAACATGAATGTTTTTTTTAAAAAATGCATGTTTATTACAAAACATGAATCGTTGGAAAGTATTTTGAATGCCTTAGGTCAAATATTACATAACATGTATGAGAATTTAAGTCCAATCTCATGAAATCTAAGACTAACCGTACCATGTACCAATGACTTTATCATTTATGTGAATAGTACCGATATGGCTGTGTACGATACATATTATAGTTCTAGTTTAGTATCCTACCAAAATATACAATAAGTTTGAATATTCAGTTCGTATTTCTTGATTATAAAAATCTGTTTGTGACTAATAAACTAGTATGACCAAAAAAACGAGTATGATTCATGTAAACAAGTATGTTTTTTTTACAACTATGTTTTTTGTAAACAAGTATGTTTTTTTAGATAAAAGCTGTTTGGTTTAATAAAAGTTTACATATGTAGCATATGGTGTGCGTTGTACATCAAACTAAATGCATTGTAAGTAAATTTAGTAAAACATGAATGTACTACTTAAACGTAATTGTTAATTTTTTTGTAACCTAAATCGTAAAACGTGTGTGATCATGACAGGCTTGCGTAGGAGTCAAAGGTCTAAGGGAAAAAAACTGTTATTGAAGTGGACGATACTGAATCGGATGAAGTAGAATACTCATCTGAAGAAGATGTCAAGAAACATGTTTCTGGTATTCATTATGGTAAACTGGACGTTGGTTCATCCGGATCGGGACTTAAGGGTATGTGAGATCAGTAATTTTGTATGCAATGTTTGATTTATGTATCCTTATTTTTCAAAAGGGTACAATAACTAAAATATTGTTTCTGTATAACAGGACTGAAAAAAACTAAATCCGAGATAGACGGAGCACATGTAACCAAAAGGAGGAGGCTAGCAAAAAAGAATGGTAAATATTTGAATCATCATAAATAATGGTAGCATGTATGAAATATAATGTATAATTTGTTCATTATTATTGATTTCAGGAGATGGTGTGGAACGAAATGTGAAAAAACAAGAGGCTAATATGGAAAATCCTAAATCAGAAGGATTGGACTACTTTCCTGATAACCCTCAAAATGAGAGTGGTTATGTGTTCAACACGAGGACAAGTCCAACTTCTCTATTCCATGCACTGAAAAGCCTATCACCAATACAGCAGACATGTCTTGAGAAACTAGGATTTGGGAATTTATTAGCGTTTAGCGTAGATGGCATCCCATCTAGGCTAGCCTTTTATGTCGTAGATATGTTCCAGCCTGATAAGATGGAAATCGTATTTAAAAATGGACGCTTGGAGGTTACTAAAGACATAATTTCTGATATGATTGGGGTTGCAAACAGTGGAGTAGACATATTAGATCAAGAAGTTGTAAGGGACGAAGAGATGATAGAGAATTGGAAATCACAGTATGCCGTTGGAGAACGCATCACACCTTGTAAGATCAACAAGAGGATTAGACAATCAGACGTTGCGGATTTGAACTTCAAATTAAATTTTGTTGTTCTATTTGCTTCAATTATGGGGTGTGTGAAAACAAAGGGGCATATGTGATCTTGAAATACTAGATCATATAAACAGCACCACTGATATTGCAAATATCAATTGGTGCAGCTTCACTTGGAAGTGCTTGAAGAAATGTAAAAAAGGCTGGAAGCGGAATCGGACTAACAGCCATTTTTTAGGTCCAACAACGTTTCTACTTGTAAGTATGCTAACATATGCAATTTTTTTGTTTACATACATGTTACAATAAATTTTACATATTTGTAGTTATATGTTTTAACTTATTTACTTTATTAAATAGATGCGGTATGTTGATGGAACGACCTGTCCGAATATTAGAGTTCCTAGGAAAAGACCACCAACATCAACGTGGACGAAGGAGTTGCTTCGAGATCGTGAGAGTGAAGAACTCAAAACGGGAGAATTTGGGACAGTTGACATTGCAGGGCCCTACATAGAAGATCAGGGAGAACCAATGCCTGCTGATTTGGAGGCAAGTTCAATAAAACATATATTTTTTTTATATATATTTTTTTAATTTAGAATTGTAATGTTTAACTTGTCTTTTATATAGGGATTCATGATGAAGTTGACAAAGAACGTGGAACGAATAAATAGTGAAAGATACATTTTCGAGCAAACGTTGGATGCGGCTAAGGTGAAATTTCCCAACAACGTGGTGTGGAATGACTTAACTGAAATGTATATCGAGTCGCTAAAGTATCAAAACAAGCATAGCAAGGGTAAAGAAAGTGCGGGTACGAATCAGGATGACCAAACAGACAATTGTGGAACCCACGTGCATCTTAACGGGATGGGATTGAATTTCATGAGTGAAGATTATATTTTTACCCCAAATAATCAACAAAAGAATGGCGTGGGGACGAGTAGTGCAGGTATGAACCGATTCAATGAAACAAATATATTTGAACCGCATTTGGATCAAAACAGTAATGTTGATAAAGGTAGTGTCAGTAAACAAAAAGAACAATTAGTATTTACTGTTGTAGGCACAGACCCGTACAACATGGGTGAACAGACCCAAATGGAGGCGATAAAAAGTGCAGAAAAGGTTGAATTAGAAATAGAACAGGCACGTGTTCAAAAATTACTTGAGTCGGCCATACCTAGTTTTGACCTAGGCTTTGATACACGGTTTGATTTGCCTGAAAATTATTTGGGCCCACAAACACAACAAGAAGCTGTATCAATGGCCGAAGAAGTAGAAGCATCCTGGTCGAATAGACAGAAATCGGAATCAAGCATGAAGAGTGTACTGAGATCAGGTACATTTTAGGATGAGGTGTTGGATGTAATTCCGATTGACTTTGACACTCCTATTCAAACAAATGTTGTTAGTATGATGGATCGGCAAAGGAGGGCCTCTACTTTGACTAGCAGGATGAAATCGCCGTTTTTGGACAGAATTGTTAAATTAGAAAAAGGTGAGACCGTAGAAGAGAAACGGTTGGCGGAGTTTTTATTCAAACATCGGTCAAGCGACGAGTAAGTAATAATTATAATGAAGTTGTTTCATTTTCTAAAAAATTAATTTTTGGTTATTTTTAATGTTTGTTAAACGTTTGAAACAGGTATGTTATTTTTGAAACCAAATACGGGCATATGGCAACCAGGTTGCAGATAGAGTCACTAGGTCCGCAGGAAACAGTTGATAATAACGTGGTTACCTCATGGTCTGCATATCTAAACTACATGGAGTCGAAAAGGGACGAGACCTCTTTGGCGAGAGTATTTTTACCCGTCTATGTAGTGGTATGTAAACTTCAAATTACATACATGTTTTTTATTAGTTTTTATACTGTTATAATGTGATTTAACGTATTTTCATACAGAATAAAAAGGTTTTCATGGAAGATTACGATTTTCGTGCTAGAATTGATAAATTCATTTCGTATGTTGCGGCTTCCGTTGATAAATTCAAGGTTGAACAGATGCTCATGGATGTGGACCTTGTAAGTTATGTATACATAATAATATACAAATGAAAATATGTCCATTATGTAACAATTGAGTTTAACACATACTGTATTTATGAAGGTTTTTCTATCGGTCAGCCATGAAGAACATAAATTTCTTATATGTTTCAACATGAAGAAACCAGAAGTTTGTTTGATTGATGTTAAGAAGAATGTTGATATGGAACGAAACTTGAAAAGGAGGAAGGGTAACAACATCGATGCATTAAAAATTGCAACCATACTGGTACGTAAAATGTGTTGATCATTATGTTAATGTAATAGTAATTTTAATTTACTAATTCGATTACTAATGTGGTATGCAATATAAAATGCAGAAACATGATTTTTTGCAATACCTGATTGGAATTAATCATAGGAAAGCCTCGTCAATTTTTAACGCGGAACTTGTTCGTGGTCGATTTTGTTGGGAAACTGATAGGAGGATATTGGATTGTGGCATATTTTTAATGAGACACATGGAATCTTATATGGGGGAATAGCTAGGTAAGTGGCAGTGTGGGCTAGCAATAGAAGGTAATAAACAAAACACACAACTCAGACGATTAAGGAACAAGTATGCAGCTACTATACTACTAGCCGACTGCAACATTCGTCAAGGCTGGATACGTTCAGAGTTGAAGCGTATGAAGACAACAAAACAAGTGAAGTGAAAATTTTTAGCATGTCTTTTAAGTTAGACTATTCGGAACTTTTATGTTTTTAGTATTTGCATTTTGGAAAGACAACGTGTCTGAAAGTTGATGGTTATTTTTGTGTTTTGGATTTGTTATGAACCTATTAGTTGGGATGTTTTTATTTTAATGTTAAAAATGCTTAAGGGTTTGATGTTTATGTTCTGTTGTGTTACTTTTGGTCATCCATTTTTTTGTCAATTTACATGTGAGGTTACTTTTGGTGTGACCCATTTATATGGTTGTGTTGTGTTTATTTTTTGGGGATCTTTATGCTTACAATTACAAGTACGTTTATGGTTCGAAGTGTATGTTTTTGCAGCCTATTTGTGTTCAGCTCAATCATGAGTTGCATTATATAGTACTATATGTCATTTTTTTTAAGTTCCTGATTATTTTTATGAAAGTATACCACTCCATCACCTTGTTTTTCGACCAAGGTTATCATAAGAGCATTCATCCAGCAGTTTACTCTTTTAATATTCATTTGTTTTTCTGCATATATATAACCTATATTTGTCAGAAAGTGGTGATTTGGTGGCAACCTCCAGCAACTCATCATTCTACGTTCTAAAATACAACCATCAGTGACAAAAAGAATAGATTTTAAAAACATATAAAATTACAACCACATGCTTAATACTAGTGTTAGTACTGCAGAGTGTATAGTTGCATCACCATCACTTGTTATGTTTTCATATATGTTAAAAAGCAATCACTTATCAAACAGAATATGCATAAAAAAATCAATTGGGTATTCAACCAATATTATGACAAAATTATCCATACATGGAAATGTTTAAAAACCAAAAAACAAACATTAGTGACAAAAGAATAGAGTTAAAAAACATATAAAATTAGAAAAATTTGCTTAATAGTCAGAATCATTATCATTATCCGCCTCAGTTGATGATTCTGTGTAATGTTCACAGTCCGGGTCTGTTTGTTCGTCCGTGGCCGTTTGTAACTCAGCGCCTTCGGAATCTTCATCGACTACGGCCTCATCAGCAACTTGTACTACATCAACTTCTGGTACTTCACCTGCAGCAACCTGGGATCCTCCTTTTTTGTTTACCTTTCTTTTTTTTGACCCATTTTTTTATGACTGTGGTTCAAATCTATCTGGACAAGTAGTTCTATAATGACCAAGGTCACCACATATGCTGCATTCACGTTGTTTGAAAGGTCGTTTCCGGTTTGTTCTGAATGATTTTGATTTTGCTTGTTCTTTGTCTTTCGCCTTTGCTTTGCCTTTCGCCTTTTCTTTTCCTTTCTCAGCTGCACTTTTAATTCTACACGTACCTTTACTTGCAAATACAGACTTAGGAATCAATACATCTAATTTATCAGGAACAGTAACATCCAACAGCTCGACAATTAAGGCATCCTTATCAGTTGTCACATTAGGTTGTGGTGTCTCAACTTCTATGTTTTTTTTAAAGTCTTTGACCCTTGCAAGAAAATCGGATAACTTCTCACTATCATTCCTAATAAGATTAATACATTCTTCAATTGTTGAATGAATTTGAGATGCTAACCGATCAGTCTCTTCAATGCAAGGACCGTACCTATGCCTTTTGTCAAGCAAATGAGCCGGAAGAACATGCCTGGTCCAACGACGATTGAGGTACATGTCTGGTATTTTGCCTACACCATGTATTTGAAATACAGCGAATACGTGACGACACAAAAATCCATGACGATTATAATGTCCACACGAACAATTGGCACTACCATCAGCTTGATCAAAAACCACCTAGTAAAAAATTCAAAAATGTTAAAATGTCGACAAACAAGCATAGCTGTTTATATGTATAATATGATAAAACAGAATCATTGATGATTGCAAATAGATAAATAATCGTTAAAAAAATATAACATGTGTTATTGTAGAAAAACAAACTTACCGTGGCAAAAATAACAGTATTTTGTCTCTTGTCTCTATGGCGTATGATGCATGTCTCAACGCTACCTTCGGTATTAGAACGAGTCTGGGAACATGCTGTAACACCCCCACAAATGCTATGCGTAGCGGAACTACAACATTGAGTGCTACGTAGTTATCATCACACATAAGCTATATTAAACGACTCAAGGAGACGTAAAAGTTCAAACATTATTAAAACATCAAGTCTACAGTTTTCCCAAATCCCAAAAGAAATATAAAACAGAGTTTGCGTTTAGGTCCCCACTAAATCTCAACCAAAAGTACATTTTCATTCTCACGACAAAATATAAAAGAGTTTTAAGTGCAAAAAGGGAGGAAAACAAGTAGACCGCCAAGCCACAACCACTTCCATCCTCGCATGCTCCACTGCTATCAACCTTGATTACCTGAGACACATGCTTAAAATCGTCAACACAAAGGTTGAGCGAATCTATAGGTTTATCAAAACATCAGTTGAACATAAGTGTTAAAAACCAATCATGATCATTCAATAGCATTGTGGCCATACAATCTATTATTCAAGAATATGACAATTGTGTTTAAGCTCATGACACTAATCCGTTAACTCAATCACCCGCGTAATAAATACCGGCGTGATTCAGATGAAACCAGTGCCCCTTCTAAAGGCATCAGTTGCAATTATACCTTATTTCTCATACAAGATAATCTACCGCAGAACTTACTCAACGTACAGCTTCTCGGCTAGCATTGGGTCGTTAGCCCCGTAGTACTACAAATTGCATAAGCGGCTATTTCCCCCTACTCGAGGGCAGGACAATAGTTAATAGTTCATGAATTTAGGGTCTTTGGCAACTTGGTACTCAACACAATTTCGAGGCAACGTTCGGGTCCAACAATCATTCAAGCCTTATGTTCATTTTCATTTAACTAGCATGTATCCCCCTCGCGGGTTAAAAACATTTGAATAAAGTAAAGAGCGAGGCTATAGACTCACCTTAGATGACACACGAAGCTAGTAGTAGTAGTGATCGCCGAAGTGAAGATGCCTCCCAAATATACACGTCAAAAGCCGCCACCTAACAAATGAGGTGCGCGCTTAACAACATACTCAAGTACCTCAAAACAAACTTAGTATAATAAAACCAACGATTCAAAATAATATGTACATAGACATGACCAACCAATACAAGTGAATCCCTTCTAAACCCTATAACATATACTAGCTTTCCAAAACTAGTATCTCCGATATTGATCCATCTCAAGATGCCAAATCAACACGGTTCAATTACCCTACATAGGTCTCCAATCTCAGAATACACACTCTTACATAAGACTCATATCCTTTTAAAACTTTGAGAAGCTAATAGATTAGCCTCTCGCCCCAAACTATGACGCGAGGTTAAGTACCTCCCAAAAAATACTCAGCCGGTACTTACCGAAAGTACACGCTGTTTTACCATACCTAAACAACTCCGTTTTCGACGAAACTTGGTGACAAACTCACTCAATATCTGTAGAAGACTCAGTTAAAATTTCATCAAATGATTCACATTTTAGACCCACTTTCTCGACACATCTTTTGACCTTAAAAACCGGACAGTTTTGCACACTTGTATCGTAAAACCGTTTTGACCTCCTTAACCAAAACCATTTACAAATCCGACTCTTGATTATGAAAATAGACTCAAAATGCTAAGTTTAGGGCCTGAGAACAGCCCTTGACCATTTTTGAAACTCAAGTTATAGTCCCCGAGATTTGACCCAATATCGACAACAATTTCGGATTGCGTCGATACTCGCCTCCCGGTACACGAATATTCAAACCTATGTAACTTTTGACTCGTTATGAGTTAGAAGCTCTACCTTATACCGAAACGAGCGTCTCGGCGACTACTACAACAATATCCAATAATACCAACACTTATCCAACATCTACTGTACGAAAATCGGGCCTAAACCTACTGATCTAAAATGACTCTTTAAAAATCATACCAACAACCAATTTGACCCATTTTTATCATCATCTACACCTTAAATATGTTATACCCATCATCTACAACAACTCCTAATTCTTAAATTCACTTGCATGGTCACATGCATCAATTCAAAATTAAAGACAAATGCATGCACTCAAAAATAAAGAATTAATATAATAATAATAACATATGAGTGGAACCTTACAATGATTAATTAAGATCAAATGATCAAGAACACCATAAAGCCCCAAAATTTCGTGGCTCCTATGATCAAAACACCAAGATAAAATCTTTTCCAAGCTTGTTTGATTGATTAGAATTGATCCTAGCAACAAAAACAATACATGCAACCAACAAAAATGGATTAAATCAAGGATCATCAAAAATAAATTTGGAAAATCAAAGTTGATGCATGTTAGATTTGATGATTGGAAAACACTTACAAGATGATTTTATAGGTGGGTCTTTGATTAGATTTCTTCAAAAATAAAATTTGGTGGTAGATTATGGTGGTGGTTGTTTGGCCGTGAGCTAGAGAGGAAAAGGGGGAGAAAACACACATTTTTGCTAGTTAAAAATGAAAGGTGTGTGTTAGTGGAAGCTTATATATGGTGGAGTGGGGTAGAAAGTGTAAATATGGCTATCTTTTGGCCTTTGTTACAAAATAATTTATAAAGATGGCAAAAATGGTACCTAGTAAGTTTTTATAAATTTACGAGAGTCGGGTTTCGTCCCGGCTACCTCAAAATACTTTTAAATGGTTTAAACGCACACCAAATGAATACACACATGGTTCCGACTCGACTTAACACGTATTAAAATAAAATCTCGAAAAACTCAAATATCGATCAATCGATATTAAAATGTAAGTTTTGGGCATCCGTCGGTATCGTAGTCGTCATCGGTTCTTCTTAAATCGTCAAACGTTAAATTACGACCGTAAACGTTGGTTTCAACTTAAACCGTCAAATATATAACAAATGAAATTTCTTAAAAATTTCAAAAATATACGTAAAATAGGATTAAATAAATGACGTTGGGCTCGGGATATCACATCCACAAGTGAGCCTCAACTTACGAGAGATGCTCATACTGAACAGCTCTTGAGACAATAACTTAGCACCTTACGGCACTTTCACGGGTGTTACATCCTTCCCCCCTTAAGGGAGCGACGTCCCGGCGCTCTCCGGTTCTTATACTCGCATTTTGTACTACTAGGAAGATAAAGGTACTTCTTCCTAAAGAGGTCTTCATGTTCTGTTTCGTGCTCCGGTTCACGTTTCGGGTTCTATCACATTTTCACCATGGGTATTATACCTTGCTTCAGTCTCTTAACATCTCGATCCAGGATCTCCACTTCAATTCCCCAAATTCTTCCTACGGTTATCAACACGTCTCTTTTCAAAGCTTCTCGCGGTTAGCAAGTGATTCTTAATCTACACCATCTCTTCCTTAGCCTCTCGAATCATTTCAAGTCCATTCAACTGACTTTCTCCTGCTTCATTCTATCCAACTGGTGATCTACCTTTTCATCCCATAATCCTTCAAATTCGACACATGAAGAGTATTGTCATTTCCACGGAGTTCATCCAGCAGTTCCAACTAGTAGGCAACTGGTCCAACATACCTTTGGACCCACCTTTCTTATTCTCCAAAACGAAATCACGCCCTTCCACGATCTCAACTTCCACCAAAATCAAACACATACGCTCGGAGCACGTCTTCCAACTTTCGGATCGTCCTTTCACTTGGTTCATCGTCTCATAAAAATAATTGCTCACAAAGAAAATCACACGGGTCGCACATCACCTCATAGAAAAACGTTCGAAATATAAAAGACGAAGTAATCAATACTAGTCGTACCAAATCACCTTGTTACGATATTACGTACATACAACCCTACTTCGTCAAAAACGAATTCATCGATACGAAGTCATTCGGCGTATACATAACTCTCTTGAAGACATCACAATCCAAACAAACACAAAAGCCATTATGAAACACATACAACCATATTACGACATGTTTGCAACATAGCCAAACCATGCCAAACCAATCAGTTCAATCAGTTAACCCACGCTTGCTAATCAGCCAAGCCAAGATAAAACAAGAATATTTACATAATTCTCGGATGAGTCCGGTCAAAAGAAAATTGCAATATTACGAAGATTCACGAGCTTGCTAGCTATGGATGCATATCCAAAAAGAAATAAAATACATACATATGTCATCGCAGGGTGCTCACACACGGATCCATACCCCAAAATATTATAAGAACACCATCTCACTTTCGTCCCAAACGTGGTCAAAATCTCAATAAACATCATCGTTCACAGTTAGATATAAAAGAAATACATAACATGGCGTGTGTTCTCCATGATCGGACTTCATTGGACAATGTCGTCTCAAGTTCTCCCAACTTACGATCACTCGACCAGATTACTTACCACAAAAATACATAAAAGGCAAGGGTTTACCACAAAAACATCAACTAGGGATATCTATCGTTTAACCATCGAAAATCAAGGATGGTTGAGTCAAGCAAAGAGGATTCCTCACTTAAATAAACGAAGACGACAATTGGAATGGTCTTCCAATTACCGATGCACAGTTGGTAAACTTCAACAATTTATCATGTGTCGCTTGACATATCAAAAGAACGAGAAAAAGAATATATATATAAAGTACGATACATTCGACGTAGGAGAAGTCTTCGTTATTTCCCTTAGAGTTATTCGAACTCTGATTTCCTCTACTTCGGCATTTTTCCATCTTTATTAAAAACTCCTCTCCCGGTGACGATACGAGCCCCTTTGGTATTTCATCAACACCCTCCTGATTCCGATGAAATTTGCACGTTACACACAACTCATAAAAACATTTTCCAAAAACTACTCGGTCACAGTGACTTACCAAGTCAACACCAAACGATAGAAAAGATTTCAAGGAATACAAGAAAAATTCAAAAATTGTCTTTAGGAACCAAAGAAAATGCGATTACTTGCATAAGGATCCACCATTTTTAAAACGTTCTCATCCAAACATTTATCAAAACACTACAAGTTTCAAGATGACCAATTTGTTTGACATTAGTGCCCTTCCTAAACTATGCATAATTAGCCAGATCATGCATACTTGAGGATCAAGCAACAACAACCAACAAAACAGGACTCTTCCCGAATTACGCATAGTTAGCTAAGCTGTGCATAATTGCGGATCGAGTGACGACACAAACGTTATTATTACATACCAAACACGACTAAGGAAGTTTTCGACCTAATCTTCAAAATAATTAAACCATTTGAAATGAAATTTGAAATGGGAAAATATTGTTACCACCGGTTTAAGAAACACATCCAACATTTTTCGTTCACTTTGGAAACATACCTTTTGCTTTGCCTTTTCATGAGAAAATAAATAAATAATTAAATAAATAAATCGACACCATTTGCATTTAGTTCACCAAAATATTTGACACACTCATACCTATTTTCACAATAGACTATTCACAAAATGACGGTAAGGTGGTTCATGATTAAAGATCATTGCAAGCGCAACAAGTGATAAAATTAAGATCAATGAGATCGAACGAGGTAAACGAGCAATATAATTGCCAACAGCAATTAACTACATTAGAAAAGAAAATACTTCAAATATATGACAAAAGTCTCAGGATAACAACAGCAATCTACGAATACATGAAGTAAAAGTTGAATATCAACACAAGCGTCAAAAATAAAATAACGATCACACTTCCCATCGTCTCGAGTTGCACACCCATTCCACTAAGGGTATACGGGGAGAGAAGAATAACCACTTGGTTAACTATAAACAATTTTTACCAGGAAGATCGAGTTCTTTCACCTCTACAATTTGGTAAAGCGGCTTCGCCTCCTCGCTTTTGTTAAATATAAATAAACAACCACTCTAACGAAGATTTATAGCATCATACAAGTAAATACAGAATTTTAGGTTCCATTAACCGAAAGAAGAAAGTTATGGCGTCCATGAACATGACAAAATACACCGGGTGACATACCCTCATCATCAAGTACTAGCGAAATAGTAGTTTTAAAATAGTTATAATAATAATGGTTTCATATCATGAAAAATGTTAAAATGAACAGTCTCATTACTACCCAAGTTCAGATAGAGACTCGCAAAATCAAAGAACTGATGTTTTACGATCGAACCATCGTGACTCAAAACATTACATATACATCTTAAGAAAATAATATACAAGTAGGCGTGTGTTGTATAATCCAGTTGCGTATAATAATTAGTGTTACCTTGTACATTGTAAAACCGAACATTTACACATTTTTAATTTGTGTTATACTATTAAAGAATTTATACCTTTCATCCTTCAATCTTTGCAAAGTTTTTATTTCTGGAAGTTATAATCTCAAGAAAATTATCAACATTAATAAAGGCGGTGACTCGGTTATCATATTTGATAAAATCATTAGGTTCGAAAATCTCCATACTTGTGTCAAAATCCCATTAATATCCATATTTTTAAGTACCAAAAACATACGTAGTAAGAATTTCCCAAGTTTTACGTTTTTATTATTACGACTTATATTATCACATATATACACATATCCAACACGACTCAACCTAGTCCCATTAACTCTTAAAAATTCAACCTTTGACTTTTATTACACACATGTCTTCCTTACAATTTATTTGCTATATTTTATTCACGCGGCTCGAATTAGGCGTCAAAGACGTTTCACGTAGTATTATCTCGGATAAATTACTGATTTTAGTCGAGACTTGAATCTCAAAAATTAATGATAATAATATGATAATATAATAATGAAGTAGGTGATCAAAATGCTTATTTTAATTATTTTCAAAATATATAAAATTCAACTTTTAATCCTTATC
The DNA here is from genome assembly GCA_025667525.1 of Glebionis coronaria. Taxonomy (NCBI): domain Eukaryota; kingdom Viridiplantae; phylum Streptophyta; class Magnoliopsida; order Asterales; family Asteraceae; genus Glebionis; species Glebionis coronaria. The sequence continues at coordinate 601,985,813 of CM046880.1, forward strand.
CCATTATCAGATGATTTTAAAATTAACACATCTCGTCGCGGAATAAAACAAAAGGTTTTTCAAACGATTTTAAACAAGCATCATCAAATTACACATATTGATTCTCTATAACGACAATTAAACAAACAAATGATTTCCAATGACGTTCCATCAATGTTTAAAATTTATTTCAAGCATTATAATTTCTCACTTATAGTGTACATTCCGATTTTATCCCAGTTTATTTACTACAACGAGTGACGAGTTTCTAGTTTACACCAATGCGTACGTAAACATAACCTTATGTTTAAATTAAACCAATTTTTACAAAGTTTTTATCTCCAAAATACGTGACCAATTCTTCTACTCATGTTTTATATTACAAGATACGTCAAAAGTTTACTACGTTGACCCGAAAATTAATTCATACTAAATCCGAAGCTACATATACTCAATAGTCATCTCGCAAATTTTATTATAACTCCTTTCTCGAACTAATTTAAACAAATTCTTAACAAGTCCATCACAATCTTTTAGTATCAAATTTTAATATATGAAAACAAGGATTTTACGAGTAATAATAATTACTTATTACGATTTACCAACCAAGGTTGAAGGAAAATAATTTCACAATGTCCATTTATTCTCTACACGAATTTTACTTGTTACAAAACACATCATACGTCATTTTTATCCGAAAGTTTCATTCATCAAATATTAAATATGTAAAACACTTTATGTTTAACCCATTTAATCAACAAAGTTTAGTGCTTACTTAACTCACACAAATGCCGGACCTCGTCATACATAATATCGAATTCAAAATAATGAAACAACAAAACAAAATGAAATAAACGAAGCGAAAATACGTATGTCAACTAAATGTTGTTATCGGCCTCGGATGAGTCTCGAAATCGTACTCCACAAAATTAACACAAAAACCAACCAAATTCCAAGTTATCGCGCTTGATCACAACGCCAGTCTATTTTAAAACACATCTTTAAAATTCAAGTAGAATAGTAAACAACGATTAAATGGCAACACGCCTCAACCACGTTTCATAATATACACACATGATTCGCCGCCCCAATGTACGCATCGTCGATTATACTTCGTCTATGTTATAGTTACGTGAACTAACATATCAAACCCATTAGGAATAAAGGAAATAAAGTAATACGTAAGTAAATTACGTCTCAAAAGAAAATGTCCAAAATGACACATCACGGTGCGATAACGACAATCGAGATCGACCTAGTCGATATAAAATATGTTACGAAGCATCATTTACGTATCTAGGATATCAAACGAGGTTCATATTCGGTTATTCGAACAATAAATTAATTATCAAGATTGATAATTAGCGGTAAGGCCGAATTCTCAACAAAACCGCATTATAACTTGTACGATAATCACTCAAGGACCATTGCTTCACGTGCAATGCCTTTAAACACCATAGTATATACATACTTTTACATAAAAATCATTCCTACATACACGTAGGATTACAACACGATGTTGCCATGTAATGCAATGTAGCCCGTTATGCCAATTACATGCAACATATACGATAATCTTTACAGGAATTTGCAAATTACGATGATAAGTACTCAACGTACAAAACAATATATCTCAATATATATCTCAAAGTATTTACTTACTAAATACTTAGGGAATTCGTATCAATTTCGAGGGATACATCTAAAATATAAAGTAATGCTAAAGAATTCTTACCAGAGCCATGCAGGATAGTTGTGTGTGCTTGGACCATTTCTTACGACACCAAAAGTTATAGTTTAGGATTTTCAAAAACGACCTAGTTCTCTATAACTCATGGCTCTGATTACCAATCTGTAACACCCCCACAAATGCTATGCGTAGCGGAACTACAACATTGAGTGCTACGTAGTTATCATCACACATAAGCTATATTAAACGACTCAAGGAGACGTAAAAGTTCAAACATTATTAAAACATCAAGTCTACAGTTTTCCCAAATCCCAAAAGAAATATAAAACAGAGTTTGCGTTTAGGTCCCCACTGAATCTCAACCAAAAGTACATTTTCATTCTCACGACAAAATATAAAAGAGTTTTAAGTGCAAAAAGGGAGGAAAACAAGTAGACCGCCAAGCCACAACCACTTCCATCCTCGCATGCTCCACTGCTATCAACCTTGATTACCTGAGACACATGCTTAAAATCGTCAACACAAAGGTTGAGCGAATCTATAGGTTTATCAAAACATCAGTTGAACATAAGTGTTAAAAACCAATCATGATCATTCAATAGCATTGTGGCCATACAATCTATTATTCAAGAATATGACAATTGTGTTTAAGCTCATGACACTAATCCGTTAACTCAATCACCCGCGTAATAAATACCGGCGTGATTCAGATGAAACCAGTGCCCCTTCTAAAGGCATCAGTTGCAATTATACCTTATTTCTCATACAAGATAATCTACCGCAGAACTTACTCAACGTACAGCTTCTCGGCTAGCATTGGGTCGTTAGCCCCGTAGTACTACAAATTGCATAAGCGGCTATTTCCCCCTACTCGAGAGCAGGACAATAGTTAATAGTTCATGAATTTAGGGTCTTTGGCAACTTGGTACTCAACACAATTTCGAGGCAACGTTCGGGTCCAACAATCATTCAAGCCTTATGTTCATTTTCATTTAACTAGCATGTATCCCCCTCGCGGGTTAAAAACATTTGAATAAAGTAAAGAGCGAGGCTATAGACTCACCTTAGATGACACACGAAGCTAGTAGTAGTAGTGATCGCCGAAGTGAAGATGCCTCCCAAATATACACGTCAAAAGCCGCCACCTAACAAATGAGGTGCGCGCTTAACAACATACTCAAGTACCTCAAAACATACTTAGTATAATAAAACCAACGATTCAAAATAATATGTACATAGACATGACCAACCAATACAAGTGAATCCCTTCTAAACCCTATAACATATACTAGCTTTCCAAAACTAGTATCTCCGATATTGATCCATCTCAAGATGCCAAATCAACACGGTTCAAGTACCCTACATAGGTCTCCAATCTCAGAATACACACTCTTACATAAGACTCATATCCTTTTAAAACTTTGAGAAGCTAATAGATTAGCCTCTCGCCCCAAACTATGACGCGAGGTTAAGTACCTCCCAAAAAATACTCAGCCGGTACTTACCGAAAGTACACGCTGTTTTACCATACCTAAACAACTCCGTTTTCGACGAAACTTGGTGACAAACTCACTCAATATCTGTAGAAGACTCAGTTAAAATTTCATCAAATGATTCACATTTTAGACCCACTTTCTCGACACATCTTTTGACCTTAAAAACCGGACAGTTTTGCACACTTGTATCGTAAAACCGTTTTGACCTCCTTAACCAAAACCATTTACAAATCCGACTCTTGATTATGAAAATAGACTCAAAATGCTAAGTTTAGGGCCTGAGAACAGCCCTTGACCATTTTTGAAACTCAAGTTATAGTCCCCGAGATTTGACCCAATATCGACAACAATTTCGGATTGCGTCGATACTCGCCTCCCGGTACACGAATATTCAAACCTATGTAACTTTTGACTCGTTATGAGTTAGAAGCTCTACCTTATACCGAAACGAGCGTCTCGGCGACTACTACAACAATATCCAATAATACCAACACTTATCCAACATCTACTGTACGAAAATCGGGCCTAAACCTACTGATCTAAAATGACTCTTTAAAAATCATACCAACAACCAATTTGACCCATTTTTATCATCATCTACACCTTAAATATGTTATACCCATCATCTACAACAACTCCTAATTCTTAAATTCACTTGCATGGTCACATGCATCAATTCAAAATTAAAAACAAATGCATGCACTCAAAAATAAAGAATTAATATAATAATAATAACATATGAGTGGAACCTTACAATGATTAATTAAGATCAAATGATCAAGAACACCATAAAGCCCCAAAATTTCGTGGCTCCTATGATCAAAACACCAAGATAAAATCTTTTCCAAGCTTGTTTGATTGATTAGAATTGCCTAGCAACAAAAACAATACATGCAACCAACAAAAATGGATTAAATCAAGGATCATCAAAAATAAATTTGGAAAATCAAAGTTGATGCATGTTAGATTTGATGATTGGAAAACACTTACAAGATGATTTTATAGGTGGGTCTTTGATTAGATTTCTTCAAAAATAAAACTTGGTGGTAGATTATGGTGGTGGTTGTTTGGCCGTGAGCTAGAGAGGAAAAGGGGGAGAAAACACACATTTTTGCTAGTTAAAAATGAAAGGTGTGTGTTAGTGGAAGCTTATATATGGTGGAGTGGGGTAGAAAGTGTAAATATGGCTATCTTTTGGCCTTTGTTACAAAATAATTTATAAAGATGGCAAAAATGGTACCTAGTAAGTTTTTATAAATTTACGAGAGTCGGGTTTCGTCCCGGCTACCTCAAAATACTTTTAAATGGTTTAAACGCACACCAAATGAATACACACATGGTTCCGACTCGACTTAACACGTATTAAAATAAAATCTCGAAAAACTCAAATATCGATCAATCGATATTAAAATGTAAGTTTTGGGCATCCGTCGGTATCGTAGTCGTCATCGGTTCTTCTTAAATCGTCAAACGTTAAATTACGACCGTAAACGTTGGTTTCAACTTAAACCGTCAAATATATAACAAATGAAATTTCTTAAAAATTTCAAAAATATACGTAAAATAGGATTAAATAAATGACGTTGGGCTCGGGATATCACATCCACAAGTGAGCCTCAACTTACGAGAGATGCTCATACTGAACAGCTCTTGAGACAATAACTTAGCACCTTACGGCACTTTCACGGGTGTTACACATGCTGTAAACCCTTTGTATATTTCATGTTGAACTTCTCTGAATATGGAAGGTGTATACAACTCACATGCATGTTTTTCAATTGGAAATTCAGTAAACATGGCCGGAGTGGTTCCATCAGCATCATTATCTGTAACACGCTGTGTGTATCTTTGTTTCTCCATAGCAGACTCGAAACACAACATAAATTGAACAAGTGTGTTACCCGGATGGGAATAAATTTGGAAGAAAGAGTTGCTACTCTCTGATCTAGACGTGGTTTTCATCAAACCACACATAGGAATGTCACTAAAATAACCTGGTATCCACCTTTCTCTTATCTGGTACATGTCAGAAAGCCATTTGTTGTCTTGCAAACCATACCGAGTTATAGAATCATCCCACCGTTGCTCGAAAATTTCACGACTGATGTAGACATTCCATACTAGTTTGTTGAAATCTTTTCTAAAATTGGTATTAGCATCGAGATCTCCTAAAACCTATAATAATATGAAAATCTTACAAAGTTATACATAAATTATAACAATACTGGAAATCAAAACGCGTTTAGTATATATACCTTAGCCGGTAATTTATAGGTAATGTGCCACATGCACAATCGGTGATGGGATTCGGGGAAAATTGCAAGAACTGCATTCCGTATTGCACCGTCTTGATCTGTTACAGCGAATGGTGGCTGTTTCTTATGAACTTTCAAGAATGCCTTTAACATCCAAGAGAATGATTCTGTTGTTTCATCGGATAATAAAGCAGCACCAAAGGTTACACTCCTTTGGTTGTGATCAATCCCGGTAAATGGTACAAATTTGTAACCATACCTGCAGAATTAAAGAATAATTATGTTGGCATGAAACATATCTAATTAACTTAAAATATTAGAAGAAACAGGTTAACTTACTTATTTGTGTCAAATGTAGCGTCAAATGAAACAACGTCACCAAATGCAACATAGTTGCACTTCATGGTTTGGTCAGCCCAGAATAATCTAACCAACTCTTTAGAAGGAAGGGTGTGATATTCAAACGAAAATTGGGGCACATGTTTCTTCCTCTTCAACAACTTATCGACTAACATCTGCGCATCCCTATCTCCGATAAATAAATTTACCTTTGTCCTAAAATTACGATACTGTGTGGGTGTTCCACGCATATTATCATAACCACCAACAAGAGCAACCTTTAATCTGTGAGCTACTGTAGGGCCTGTACTAGTCATTGACGCACGATGTATAAAAACATAATCGCCATATTCCAACTGACGCCTAGCTTTTGAGAGGTCCATATTATTAATGTTTATAAGTTTATGGTTGTGGTATTCCACAAACTCATACACCTTATACGTCTCCGTGCCTGGAATTCTTTTTAAACCAAACCTTGCAGGACATTTACAAGCCTGTGATGTTGACCAACGTTTTTTCCGTTTGTCCTCATCATTATCATCAGCTTTTTCAGCCGATTCATTTAGAGTATTAACTTCTTTGGTTTTTCTTGGCAAACCAGCTCTATTACATTCAATGTTCCTATAAACAATCTCACCCTTCTTATATGTAATTCCTGACTTTCGTATGTTGAACCTTCCTTTTTCAGCATATAGCTTGTACCTGTTATAAGCCTCTTCAAACGTGTCAAAGAAATCATGTATCTTAGGTTTTTCATCTACTGGAACATCTGGTATCCAGTAAGGTGTCCCTTTCGGACTAGGCTGAAACTCAGGATCGAGTTGAAAGACTTCAACATCAGAATCACCTACATGAAGTATTATTAGGGATTAACTGTATGATTAACATAAAATGGTGAAGTACATTGATTATTTATATTTTTTTATTAAGTTTAATGCATGTTATATACACGAAAAAAATATCGCTGAATCCTGTAACTAGTTGGTTCCCATGTATGTTACATATACGAAAAAAATATCGGTGAATCCTGTAACTAGTTGGTTTTCATTCTTTTAAGTTTCATGCATGTTATATACACGAAATAACATATAGCTGAAAAACATATCATTGAATCATGTAACATATAGCTTAAAAAATGACTTAATCCTGTAGCTATTCACACGATGATATGCAAAAAAAAAAAAAAAAAAAAAAAAAAAAAAAACCGCATATCAAATCATGATTCAGAATAATATAGAGTTATTCGTATACAGATCATATAAAAAAGTAACAATCGTTCTAAAACATACCATAATTTTCATCATGTTCAGGCAATAACACAATCGTGTTCTCATTATGATATTCCATATTAGATGAACACTGACCAAAGTCGAATTGAGATTGCATATTTGCAGAAAAATACGGTTAGGGTTATTGACAGCTTTTTATGATTCTGACTTTTATGAAGAATATTTTAAAACCATATTAAACATGTAAATCATAAACGTAAAAATAGGATCTTTTCAAAATTTGGATAATGTAAATTTCCATAAATATCCTTTACATTAAACGAATAATTAAAAAAAACAATATGGTAAATTCTGATTGGTTTAGATGGGTTCTGTAGGTTCTGTACCTAAAATCGGGTTCTGCAAATAGCACTACACATATATATATATATATATATATATATATATATATATATATATATATATATATATATATATATATAGTAGGGATCCAGTAAGAAGAAAAAATAAAATGAGAAGAATAAGAAGAAATCCTGACCACAAATTCCACAAAGGAAGGAGAATTTTAAGGGGAGATGCATCTGACTTTGTAGGTGCATCTGAAATGTGTGGCTGTGGTTTCTTCTCATTCTTCTCATTTTACTTAATCTTCTTATTTGATCATAACTCTATATATATATATATATATATATATATATATATATATATATATATATATATATATATATATATATATATATATATATATATATATATATATATATATATATATATATATATATATATATATATATATATATATATATATATATATATATATATATATCCTTAGTTGTTTATTCTCGTACTTGTTCCATTATGATGCAACCTTAGTTGCAGCTATGAGCTTATTTAAAGGTGGTTTATATAGCTTATTACTTTTTGACTATTTGGATATTTCTTAAGTGCTTATTATACTCTAGAGTAAGCCAGTGGAAACAAGCCACCTGTTAGAAAACGAATTAAACATTTAGAAATATGCAATCCCCTATGCCCTTTTTCTCTCTTAAAAGAAAGAGCATACAAAGCTTGTGTGCGAAACTGGCTGTTAATTATGAGGAAAATTCTTGAAATGTTCCAAGGTGTCACTATTTCCTCTTTTTTGCATCCATCAAATAAGAATTTCTCAAAATCTCTTATACAACTTATGTAACTTATCCGACTTGTCTTAAAATCTGAAATTTGTACTTTATTCCTTATAACACATGTGAGAGAATGTCAAACAAAAGTACTTGTGTGTAAGAAGTTGTATTTATGCAACTTTGTTAAAATTTTATGCGACATGCATAAAACTAAAATTTAAATTAAATAAATTAAAAGGGTTTTTTTTAATTTATTATTTAATAAAAAGTATTTTTTTTTAATATAAATCGCATAAAAACTACAACCAAGTTGCATAAAGACAACTTCTTACAGACAAGTACTTTTATTTGACATTTTATGACGTGTGTCATAGGGAATAAAGTATAATTTTTAGATTTTTGGACAAGTCGCATAGGTTTCATAAGTTGCAGAGGATACACTTACCCAAATCGTCCCATCAACAGCCATAACAGCCACTCTTGTAAAAAACGTTCTTGGACGTATTTTTTCCACTCATTCCTAATGCGCTTGAAAACCAACCGAAAACTTTACCTAACCGAAAAACCGAGTCATGCCGAGCCGAACCTACCATTTTCGGTTAGGTTTTTGGTTTTGTATATTTACGTCGTTTTTGCTCGGTTCTGGTTAAAATCAAGAATCAAAAAGTTTCAATCCGTTGATGAAACCCTTGAAGCAATTGATAAGTTACAACTTAAATTATTGATACATAGGTTTTCCTAGTATAAAAAAGTTCGTTTTGTCTCGACTCGATTCGAATTGATCTTGGTTTTAAATGTGTGACTCAGTTGTTCTTGGTGTCAAAGAAAGAAAATGTCGTTGATTATCTATTATAAACTACAAATGAAAAACTTGAGAAAGTATAAAAAAAATGACATATAAAAGTAATGAAGTAAATTTAAGACTTCATAAAAAGTAAATGTAAAAATAAAATAAGATAAGACAATATAAAATTAAACTTGACAAAAATGGCGGGAAAGAAATAAACTTTGAAAAACAACTAAGTAAAAAAACGAAGGATTGTGATCAGATCGCAATGAGCGATCGCAACCAAGATCGCAACCAGCGATCGCACCATGGATCGCAACCAACCATCGCAGCTTGGATCGCAACCACCGATCTCCGCTTGGATCGCAACCAACGATCGCAACTTGGATCGTAGTTCGATCGCAGCTTGTGATCGTAGTCTGTGATCACAGTCTGGATCGCCGTTTATGATCGCTGTATTTGATCGCAAGTAGAAACCCTAAGGCTTATGCGATCATAATACTCGATCATAACCTTAAAGACCCTTAGAACTCACGATGGAATACAAGAGGAAAATAAGCAAAGACCGTATAAGCACTTTTCTAATAAGCATCTACCAAAAACTTAACCAAATCAATATTAATAAGAACTAGATAAGCCATGAATTAAAAAACTTTCAAAAAAAACTAAATAAGCAAGATTTATAAAATCAACTTTTTTAAAAAGATTAAACTTTTAAAAACACTTAAATGAACATAAGTTAAACAAGAAATAAGAAAAGATCACAATAAGGTAAGAACATCAATCGCGTGAAAATGATAAGAACAAAAAGATAAGCACGTTAATCAAATAAGTATAAAGATGAAACAATCTTCATACTTTAACTGAATCAAACAAAAGATTAAAACAAGAAAGGAAGAATAAGATTGATTATGAAAAGCTTGAAATTAAGATGAAGATTAAAGATTCAAGATTACAAGATTTAAAGATGAAAGATTAAGCAAACTTGAAAGAAAATTTAGAGAGAGAAAGTAAAACTACACGTACTCCTACTCCTACTCCTACTCCTACTCTAATTTTATCTAATTATATCTAACACCTCCTAATGAAAGATTAGAAGGGTATTTATAGGAGGAAGGAAGGTAGGTGTTGTTATTTTCTTCTTTCACTTTGTCTTCTCATCTTCTAATTTCTACGACTTTCTCGACGTTGTCTCGGGATTTGTCGATATAAAATGAACGCGTCTTCTAATTTTCTTTCCTTTATTAGACTTGGTTCTACGACTTCGTTAAACTTCCGTATTTAGTCTTTTTCTTCGATAAATATTCAGAATAAGCCTTTGACTTCCGTTCTTTTTGCACTTTTGATCTTTTGACTTCGTCTTTTGTCTTTTTCATCGATAAAAGCCCGTGTTTTCTTCCTTTTTTCATCTTTTGGTCCTAAAACACAATAAAAACACAAACCACGCATAATTCCGACTTTTACGACATAAAATACAGGTTTTGGTCTCGTTTTTATTATAATTATGTGGTAAAAGAATAAGTGTTTTCACACTTATTAAATCCCTTACACTTGACCATTGCAATGCCCTCATGCAATGCATTAGTTAAAAAGCAAGATTTACATTTTCCATCATAATTAACCCACCTTGGCCTTTATTAAACACTAGATACTAAGGAAACTTAAAAGATAGAAAATTACAAAATACTTGAAAGAAGTAAACAAGTAAAGAAATCAAAGACTTACGTTAGGGATTTTGGTGTCATGAATGTTTATCACTCTCAAGTTTCACGTTTCCCACACCAAGCTTAAAAACGAGATCATTGTTATTGTAAGTTAGTAAAGTTAACACTCACTCATGACCTCATGTGGCCCAATTATTAACTTAGACTCCCTTATTCCTAGGAGTATCTTTTATATTTTGTTGATGTCTTGAATGATCACGAGGATGTATTGTTGACTTATTTCGATAGTTTATTTAGGCTGAAAATAAAGTAGGACGATTTAATCAATAGTTAGCTAAAGGACAAAATCTTTTAAAACTGCTTCTCGAAACCTCATAAAGTTCATATCTTGGCATAATTTGTTTCACGATTTGAGACCTTTCTCGGATCGATATTTGGCATTGACTTCATACTTCGAATCTTGAGAGATGATCTTGAAATAATGGTCTTCTCTTCATAATAGGAATTTCTTCACTTGAAGTTTTTGAGAGATTCTTCAAACTTGGACCACGACTTCTTCATTTTTCTCCAATTTTATTTGAGATTTTGATATACAACGATCCGCCTCCTTTTAGGACTTGGATCTATTTATCCTCATACCTTGCTAGGGTCTTTTCGGACAGACTTCTCCATGATCTTTAGGGAAGTATTTGCTTTTCGTCATGTGTCTAGATCCTTCATATTGATTTTTGATAAATGATTCTTCACATCACTTTGGATCTTTAGCAACAAAATGTAGCCCTCATGCCTTGTTAGGGCCTTTTTGGACTCGCCAATCTTCGCATCCCGCTTTAATAAGTTATGCCTTGGCTATGAACTCTTATTAATCCCGAGCAACTTTTAAGCGATCTGGTTCTAGAAGCTAAGTAACTTTTCAAATCGTACAACCTTACTTATTGCAATTCTATTTATTAACAAGCGATAGGAGAAAAGGTCATAATTAACTCACATAAATTCATGAAAGAATACCAAACTTATAATTGACTCTATCATCTCTCATTCTCCACAATTTAAAATCTCAAGGAATGAGACTCGTGGATGCTTAGTCAATTAAATCAAAGTTTTGGGTTTTCAAGTCATCTATAGGATCATGCTACTTCTTAGACTTTTTCAAGTTTAGAATTCGCATTTTAAAGTTCCCTTGATAAACGACTTTCTAGGATCAATTATAGGAACTTGCAAAAAGTTCTTGTTCTTAACCCGTAAGAGTTAAGACTTTCGCGTTTTAAAGTTCCCTATATAAAAGCCTAGCAAAACTTGATTTAAACACGTTAAGGATACTAGCTAGAGTAAACTCAAATAGGTAAACTCGGGTTGAGTTAAAAGATTCATGACGGGCCTAATATAACAAAGACATCTAAACTCATTAAAACCATTTTATTTAACTTTATTTTTCTCTTTGACTTTATTTTTTAAATGAAATATATACATACGATGCGATAACAAAAGGAAAGAACATAAAAGAGAATAAATGAAAAATACTACTAGGCCAAAATAGATCAAAAATTTTGAAAAATGTCGAAAAATTAAACTTTCCAGTTAAGATGAGGACATATTCATAGAAAAGCCCACTTAATTTCGAGAGAAGTCCCCCTACACTTGATATAAACATTGTCCTCAATGTTTATGCATGTGGGAGTAAACTCCCCTACACTTAGGACATTGTGCATTTTGTCTAAATCTTGCTAAGGAAGAGACGACTATAGCGATTTCAATGTCAACATATAAGATATGAAATATTGAATCACAAAAGTTTAGGATAGAGCCGGGAAGATGGGTACACGGGATCACGGGTCGTCAAAAGTCATCAAAAGTAGATATTTGATAGCTCGAATCCCTGCACATCATAAGAAAGGAAACAACAAATACTTATGGGGCTCCCCCTACACTTATTATAAAAATGGACAATGAAGGATAGATTAGCGGGTTACCTCCCGAGAAGCGCTTGTTTTTGTTAACCGAGTCACGAGCCTGACTCGTCCCCGAATTAAATGGTCCATGGGGAAACCTCTAAAGTAATACCGGGATCAAAAATCTTGTCCTCGGTCCCGGAGGAACATAGTAAATGAGAGGCAGGAGGATAAGTCTTGAAGGGTAGAAAAGTCCTCTCAATATACGAAAAGAATGTGAAGTCATGATCCACGGGAGGTGGGGTGGGTAAAGAAAGCAAATTGTTATTCCCCGAAGACAGTTGATGGTCACTGAGCGGCAAAGCCATAAAGGTATCAATCATAGAATGGTCAATGTCACCTCCCGGGTCAAAGCACTCATCCTCAGTAATGGTCTCCAAAGTATGTGATAAGAGGTGCTCGGGAGGGGGACTTGGGACAATATCATCATGCATCAAAGTATCAAAAAGTATATCCTCCTCCGTGTCATCATCATTTATACCCGGAGGTATTGATAGAATGTCGATTTCCTTCATAACTGTATCATTATTCTCAACTGGAGTAAGAGACGGGGGTAAAGACTCGGTATTAGGAGCAGAATTCAACACTGCAATTTTAGCAATAAGAAGATGAACTTTCAGTAATTTGTCGCGAATAATAACGTCTTCCACCTCATCTACAAGACCAAGTTCAGTGGTGAACTTCTCGTAAGTCGGAGAGAATAAATCAACATCGCCCTCATCTCCCGAAGGAGATTGAGAAATTTCAAAGGTGAAATTCTCATAGCATGGAGAAAAATCATCATTAAGAGCGACCTCGTCCGTAAGCTCAGCAAAAGTCGGTACATCACAAACCTCCTCAAATAAGTTTTCGAGACCAAATTCACTAATCTCACTTGATGTATCACAATCCTTAGACGCATTTAGGATATCGAGAGAAGGAATTACAATTGCACTAGGATGTTGAGCAACAAGATCATTCCAAGAAATATTATTCTCATCGTCATCATCATCATAATAGTAAGAACGCACAAGAGGAGGAGTAGAAGCACTAAGATTAGATACTTGCTCTTGTCGGCTTTCGTCATGTAAGCTAGCTTGGAGTTGATTTAATCTTTCTATAATTCCAGCCAAACTAGTGAGTTGTTCCTCACTCATTCCAAAAGAAGGTTGATGATGGAGGGTGTATTGTGGGGGTTCAAAATTATGAAAACCAGAATTATAGCACGGAGTTGGTTCATAATAATTCATCGGTTGACAATAAGAAGTATCGTGAGGCCAACCACAATTGTTGCAACACGGGTATTGAGAAAAACCCGATGCATCTTGTGGATGGCTATTACCATTGTCATAATTGTAACCCGGTTCTTGCTCGTCATGAGACGGGTATCGAATCGGACACGAAACATGCCAATGAGAATCGCTTCCACAATATATGCAAGAAGGGGGAGTAAGTGCATTAGAAGCAAAGGATGAGTTAATCGAATTGCACGATGGACAAAATCCAAATTGTGTATTGTCGATATCAATTCCGAACCGCTCACATGTACACCATTAACATGTTTGAAAACTATAAAATGGTCTCCCACACCCTACGTAATAGACATACGAATCCATGAAGAATTGAAAATAAGAGGGGTTGAGAAAAAGAAGTAAACACAATAGAGGATTAAGAGGAACATTTTTTGATGCAAAACTTTTGAAAAGAAATGCTTTTTATGATTTTTTTTAAATGTTTTTGAATTTTTGAAATTTTTTATTTTTTAGGATTTTTGAAAAATTTTGGCCAGAAAATAACGTTCAAAAGTGAACGGATCCCAAAATCCAATGCGTCTCTCACAAAAAACCGTTAATCTTCACGAAAACAGCCGGTAGCGGCGCCATTTGATACATAGGTTTTCCTAGTATAAAAAATTTCATTTTGTCTCGACTCGATTCGAATTGATCTTGGTTTTAAATGTGTGACTCAGTTGTTCTTGGTGTAAAAGAAAGAAAATGTCGTTGATTATCTATTATAAACTACAAATGAAAAACTTGAGAAAGTATAAAATAAATGACAAATAAAAAGTAATGAAGTAAATTTAAGACTGAATAAAAAGTAAATGTAAAAATAAAATAAGACAAGACAATATAAAATTAAACTTAACAGAAATGGCGGGAAAGTAATAAACTTTGAAAAACAACTAAGTAAAAAAACAAAGGATTGCGATCAGATCGCAATGAGCGATCGCAACCAAGATCGCAACCAGCGACCGCACCCTGGATCACAACCAACGATCACAGCTTGGATCGCAACCACCGATCGCATCATGGATAGCAACCAACGATCGCAACTTGGATCGTAGTTGGATCGCAGCTTGTGATCGTAGTCTGTGATCACAGTCTGGATCGCCGTTTGTGATCGCAGTATTTGATCGCAAGTAGAAACCCTAAGGCTTATGCGATCATAATACTCGATCGTAACCTTAAAAACCCTGAGAACTCACGATGGAATACAAGAGGAAAATAAGCAAAGACCGAATAAGCACTTTTCTAATAAGCATTTACCAAAAACTTAACCAAATCAATATTAATAAGAACTAAATAAGCCACGAATTAAAAAACTTTCAAAAAAAACTAAATAAGCAAGATTTATAAAATCAACTTTTTTAAATAGATTAAACTTTTAAAAACACTTAAATGAACATAAGCTAAACAAGAAATAAGCAAAAAGCACAATAAGGTAAGAACATCAATCGCATGAAAATGATAAGAACAAAAAGATAAGCACTTTAATCAAATAAGTATAAAGATGAAACAATCTTCATACATTAACCGAATCAAACAAAAGATTAAAACAAGAAAGGAAAAATAAGATTGATTATGAAAAGCTTGAAATTAAGATGAAGATTAAAGATTCTAGATTACAAGATTTAAAGATGAAAGATTAAGCAAACTTGAAAGAAAATTTAGAGAGAGAAAGTAAAACTACACCTACTCCTACTCCTACTCTAATTTTATCTAATTCTATCTAACACCTCCTAATGAAAGATTAGGAGGGTATTTATAGGAGGAAGGAAGGTAGGTGTTGTTGTTTTCTTCTTTCACTTTGTCTTCTCGTCTTTTAATTTCTTCGACTTTCTCGACGTTGTCTCGGGATTTGTCGATATAAAATGAACTCGTCTTCTAATTTTCTTCATTTATTAGACTTGGTTCTTCGACTTTGTTAAACTTCCGTCTTTAGTCTTTTTCTTCGATAAATCTTCAGAATAAGCCTTCGACGTCCGTTCTTTTTTCACTTTTTATCTTTTGACTTCGTCTTTTGTCTTTTTCGTCACGGTTCACACAATGTTCTCCGGATTAATAAATTTATGCGAAAATAATGGTGCTTTATCCCTTTATCACCAAATGAATGGTAAGAACTTAGTCCCGAAAACACCAGCGGTAGCAATTGTAAGATCTTAAATGGGTTTCGTGTCTATTCTGAACATAATCACCGATACATATATGTTCCAAAGGAGTTTGGGTTTGAGATTAATCTAACCGATACACAACTAATCTATGGGATAAACATTAAAAAAGACATACATGCTACAATTAATGACAACTAACACTCCCTCGTAATTTGAGTGGTAGGACATCGAACGCTCAAACTGGAACGAAACTCCTCAAAGAACACTGAAGGCAATCTTTAGTGAATATGTTCGCATGTGTATAACGAGATGGAACATGTAGAACTCGAACCTAACCAGTAGTAACCAAATTTGGGACAAAACGAATATCAGTCTCTATTTGCTTCATGCATTGATGTTGAACATATATGTGCCAAAGGAGTTTAGGCTTGAGCCAATCCAATCAAGACACAACTAATCTATTGGATAAAAATTATAAAAGATATTTTTCCTAGGCATAGTCACGTTGTCGATGTTCAATTAAACTTTTATGTTTTTTAAGACTATATTTTTCCTAGGCATAGATATTAATTGCATTGTACGAAAAATAAAATGTACGAAAAATAAGTAATAAGGGGGTGCTAAAAGTATTTTCAATCAGTTTGAAATAAAAGAGTCACAATAAGTTATTTTTATCAGCTCTTACTAAAAAAAGTAAGTAATAGAGGGGACCGTTAAAAAGTCTATTTTAACTCAGTATTAGTATGGGATCAATAGAAGTCTGTTTTTACTCAATATTTAGTAAGCAGAAGTGTAAAACTTTTAGGAATTGTTAGGTGCATCACTAGGTTTGGCAACAAATTTAGAGATGAAAGAGAAGGGGCTAAAAGAAAAAGTATATCATTGTTTGTTTCAAAGTGAAAATATGGTGTAAAATTATCTTGCTTGGTAAAAAAGAAATAAATGTTGTAGGGTCACTATTTAAGACGTAACAGAAAATAATTATTGAATGGGAGACCCATATCAAAGGACAACAATGTTTACTTATAAAACCACGGCCTATGGCTTATTTACTGTAATCCCTCCAATTAGGGTTTTAGGTGGACCCTCTCCATCCTAAACCATCAACCAAACAATTAAAATAAACACAAACCTAATCTAAAGGGTCACTCCCCATACCAAATGCTTCCTTGATGACTCTTTTTTAGTAGGAAAAAGATATGGGTTTTCTTTGTCTACTTTTATATTTAATGTGTTTTAGTAAGGAAAATTTATAATGACGTAAATAGTTGTTTATCTTATTAGTTAGCAAAACTTTTAGTCTTTTATTTTGTAGTGTTGATCTGCTGTTGCTTGATATTTGGTCTATTTAATCACAGGTTTTTGGTTTTCTGGGCTAGGATCTGAGAACATCCTAGATAAAGAAAAACGATACCGAGCCATTGGTTGAGGTACCTATCATTAAAAGGTGTTACTATATCCCATCAGTATGTTGCTCAACGCCACCAGAGACCCTGAGCGTATTACGATTGATGAAGTTCATCAGAGTGGTTGTGATATACGGTACATAGGAACCTGTTTGAATCCTTCATGATTGAAATTCCCTTCGATTGATTATCTACTCATAACACTTTCACACAACATAGAAACAAACTTAGTTATCAACTCAAATGGTGTTTCTGATTTAGATATAACCAGTGGTTTAAGTTTGTTTTCATGATGGTTGATGTGCATGTTCTTGAACATCTTTGACGATGTTAGGAATGAGTGCCATTCTTTCGAAACGCACATGAAACGACCTACAGATTTGGCTGAAACTCTTGGTAGTATGTGGTTCGATATGACGTCATGTAGAACATGTACATTCATTGTCGATCTCTTTGGTTTAGGTTTTAATAAATATAGGGTTTAGAAAAGAGTAAATGACGCGAGATGTTGCGTATCTTTTATATAATAAATGAATTAGTTTATTTTAAAGCTTTCATGAAAAGTAGAGATTGGAAAAAAAATTGGACCAATCAGATTGTTTAATTTTGAAATGTAAGTAAAATCGAGCGATGTGATTGGTTGAAAAAAATAATATTTAATATAATTTGGTCAAAATTAATAATTTTGGTCGACGAATTTGATGTAGACAAAAAATTGATAAAAATATAAGTGTCAAATTTGTAAAAATAAATGTTAAAAAAGAGGAGTAATAAATAAGACTTTACTGATGGAATTTTAAATAAATTAAATAAGTTTAAGTTTAAATTTATAATTTTATGTGTTTTTTAGTAATTTTGAAAAATAGACAAATAACCCTTTGAACTTTACACCATCTATACTTTATACTTTAATATACAAAATATATGTTGTTTTAAATATTCAACTACTATAAGTCAAAATTTAAACATAAGTTATTGTATATTTTACTTTGACACGTTACAAAATCAAGCAAAGTCATCGACGTAAATTATTATTAACAGGAATATAAATATAAAAAATGAAGGCACGACCATACATTAGTGCGAGATGAAAATAAATACACGGGTTGTACATATTACAAAGACACTTATTTTTTTTCAAGATCGCTATATACTACTAAACACATGATGACTAGAACGGGATAACTAAAACTTCAGTTAAACAAAGTCAAATGTTTTATGTAACAAAAAATATACGAAATATTAATCGATATTAACACATCATGAAAACAATAAGTAAAACTCGTGTTTGCATGAATATTATAACTATTTAAATAATAAATATTTAATATAACTATATAAAATAATGTTAAACATTACGAAATCATGAATTTATAAAGTGCCACGATATTTAACTTAAAAAAAATTATTCAAATATTATTACCCATTTATTATCTGTTTAAATTGTGTGCATGTAGGGTTGATGTAAATAGTTTGTTCATTAACAACTAAAATATAACTATTTAGAAAGAAAATATTGAAAGTAAAATGAGTATTAAATTCGAACAATAAAAACTGAACTGATTTTATATTAATTTACATAGAGTAAAATGAAAATACAACATAATTAAACATATAAAAATTAGATGTTTTAAAAAAAATATATAATATACATCAAATTGTAATAACAAAATTATTATTTAATTCATCATTTATTTTTAATTCACATGCGGGTTATTAAAACAAATAAAACTAGTACTAGCAGGAGTGTTGCAATTTAATTTATTAAAGGTGAGAAGATATACGTGATTAAATATAAAAAAATTTAACAAAATCACAGCCATAATATCTTTACAATTAGGGTACTGATAAAAAAATTAAAATTTTCAAAAAAAATACCAAAACTAAAAATGAAACAAATTTTTACTAAAATCCTCGTTTAAATTGTTGCCAAAAATTTTAGAATAATACAAAACTTGAAGATTAAACATCCTGAAAATTAAGCAAATTGGATAAACTCATAGAAGCATACTCTTTTGAACATTTTGTCAAAAAACAAATTTAAATAAGGTCAAAATTTTCATTTTATACTAGTAATGATTATATGGATTTATTACTAAGTTGTAGAGTCGAATAAAAACAGGCTTGGATGACTGGTAAATAAGTTGTTCTTACTTTAATTGATATGGACATTTGAATATGTGTTTTGAAAATGATTATATGCTTGTTGGGGTTAATTCATAAAAAATGATTCCCCAAGCTGCGTTTGTTGTATCGATCTAGACACCGTCTTTGACAATCATACTGATTCTTCACATCCAACCAATCTTTGTGATACCCATTACTGTTGTTATCTGTATTTGATGCTTATGCGATCATTGATCAGCCAAAGCGTGCAACTTATGTGTACGGGTGGTTTACGTAACTTCTGTCGTTATTTGTGTCTGTAAGTTTAAGGCAAAAAGTTAACCTTACCTATTTGACATATATTGCTACATAGTTGAGTTATTAGTCTTAATTCAATGTCACGTGCTAATTACATGGAATTTGGAAGTTCGTGAAGATTTTGACGTGTTTGGTGGCTATTACTGCTGTATGGATTTGCTTATTGCAGACTGCAATGAGTCAACAGAGTCTTACTTGGTTAGTTAGCCTCTTTCTTTTGCTTTTTACGAGTTTAAGTGGTCTGTAACTTTGTAAGTGGTCTGTTTAGATTTGCATTTTGAAACTATTTAAGTGAAGTTGCAATACTGAGTTCATAATGTATTGATAAATTGATTCTGTCTATATATAACAGATCATGTTAGGGGTCAGATATACCAGCTCTTTGTTTGTACAACTGCGATAAAAAGCATAAACTAAAATAGCCTATTTACCTTTTCATCTAGTATTAACATTACTCCTGCTTTAGAACCCGATTAATAATAACTATCATCCTAGGAGTTAGCAGGTAAGAAATAGTCCCATCTCCGTCTCTCCAAGTTGCTACTACTAACTACTAAGTGGCACTAATTCTATAAATCATATAATTGATTCCTGAAAAAGCCCTATGCGCCTAACCGCTTCAACCTCGGCCTTACTACCTCTTCATTCTCATTCTCATTCTCCTAATCTAAATCAGCAACAGTTAGCGTCTCAATCTCAAAATCATCATCATCATTACCATCAACTACATCTTCACATCAGAAGCTAACTATACATCTACCGAATCGCGACTCGATGTATTATTCGGTGTGTGTAACACCCCATTTTGATAAATGGAATGTCACGCATGATTATGGCGTGTCATCAAAGCATACAAGGATAAATGTATAAAACATCACATAACCATAAAGGAAATACCAAAAACAAACACCGGTATCCCAAAAGTAGAACTCATCACACACAAACATAAGTACTATAAACGAAAAGGACTAAACAATGTCCCTAGAAATGAATATTAAAGTATGAAGAAATGCATAAAGTAATGAAGGCTAGGAACCTTCCAATCCATATGCACGTACGCTTAAAGTCTACGAGTGTCCTTAAGTACCTGCCGTTTACGGAACATGAAAGGAAAAACGGCTGAGCATAACGCTCAGTGCACGGATATACTAGTATAGCATGAATAATATAAGCATATAAGCATAAAGAAGCGGAAAAGACTAAGTCCTGGATAACCTGGTATATCTTAGTAAAACTGGTTTTATAGTTTGAAAAGCCTTATGTTTATCTGATAAAAACTGTTTAACATGTTTACCATTAGTCAATATAGGTCATGAAATATCAACGTGCATGAATACTTGGAGGGGTGACCTCGTCATGCAATTAGAGGGGCTGCCTCTAATTAATATAAGTTTTTGGGTAGGAGGGATCAGCTCCTTGTGAAGGATGCAAGGCACACACCACATTGACCTGAATAATCTGCTGAAAACATGTAACCTAGGATGCACACATACGCCCCACATGATAATAATAATATGGCCAAAAGCTGAAGGGACGCCACGAGCTATCACTCCGCCGTGGTGAAGTCATAACACTGGTGCCTCCATTGTTATGGTTATGGTACCTCCATAACTAGGTGAAACTGGTCATGCATGTATATGGCTTTAGGTATCAAATTAAACATAAGCAATTCAAAAACATATAAAACATATACTAGGAAAAACAGTTGGCTACATATGGGGAATCCTAATAAGGAAGAATGTCCATACTGAAAGGACGGAGAATCCGTACCTTGTGTCCAGTGAACGAAGAAGACGAACGGAAGAGAGTCCTACTTCGATATCACTAATGCTACATAAATAATATACGTGTATAAGTATTCTGATTACTGTATACGTAACTGGTTTTATATCATGTCTTAGCTTGTTTTATATGTTCATGTCATGTTTTACTGATTTTAGCTTTATACTGCGTTTATCATGTATTCTGTCTATTCTGATTAAGTATTACTTGTATTTCTTGTATTATTATACTTGTTGTGTAATAATAAGTCACTTTCTAAAAATAGCAGGTTTCCTAAAAATAGAAAGTTTCTAAAAATAG
Organism: Glebionis coronaria; assembly: GCA_025667525.1. NCBI lineage: Eukaryota > Viridiplantae > Streptophyta > Magnoliopsida > Asterales > Asteraceae > Glebionis > Glebionis coronaria. Next base: position 602,007,604 of record CM046880.1, read on the forward strand.
AAAGTTTCCAAAAATAGAAAGTTTTCAAAAATAGAAAGTTTCCATAAATATAAAGTTTCTATAAATAGAAAGTTTTCAAAAATAGATTAGCTGCCTTAATTAAATAAGTTTCTAAAAATAAAAAGTTTTCATAAATAGATTAACTGCCTTAATTAAATAAGTTTCTAAAAATAGAAAGTTCCCATAAATGGAAATAAGTTGGATTATTAAGCTAATAATATAAGCTTAAGTTTTACTGATTAATATTCTAAGTCATGTGATATATAGTATAGTTTATTAATTATTACATGTAAATTAAATAAACTATAGGTTATAAGATTTAATTAAATATAACATGATTTAACTAAATAAAAGGTAATAATACTTAGGTTAAAAACGTGATATATTAATAATAATAATGTAACCTAAGTCATGTCCAAATTAAATTAGTTTCATAGCATGTTAAATTAATTTAATTAATCTTGTAATTATTTAACTTGTAAAAATAAATAATTAATCTTGAAAAATAAACCATGAACCGAACCCGTGTTTTAAAACTAAACATGTCATGAACCGGTCCGTGAACCCCTTGAACCGGATCTACACCCTTAAACATGGCAAACCGCCACCGGTGTAAACCGGTGGTGCGTGTGGTGTTCCAGTTGTGACCCCCTAAACCACCAAGGATAACCCCGACATGCATCGGGGTCCCTTGGTCTCTCACGGCCGAGCCACCAAAACCAAACCGAGACCTTGTGGTCTCGGTTGGTGGTGATCACACAACCACCGAGACCCTTGCTCTCGGTTTACCCATTAGTCGAACCAAAACACCCCCTTAAACCATATGTTTTTAGTCCCACTTGATTAGATCTACATGTTTATCAACTTGTTTTACTAACCTCATGTTTTCATGTTCTTAGATCTAATAAATAATTAAAAGAAAGGTTTAAGAAGATTACCGATTCGTGGATAAAAGGAAAAACTAACACGAACGATCTAGCAATGAATTGGATCTATCAAAATCAACCAAACACCCTTGGTGGTGTAGTGTATGCGGCGGCTAAGAAGGAACAAGGAGGAGGAGCAGGGTTTTTGATTTTCTAATTATTCTGTAATTATGAAAATCTATTTCCTTCTTTTTTTCCTTTTTGTTAAATTTATTTAAGGTGGGCTTGGCCCACCCTTGTGTCTATGCCGCTCCTATGTGGGCCCCACATGGGGAACCCGTTGATTTTCCCGTGTTCTATTATTTACGTGTTATCAGGTCGTGTTTACGTGGTTCAATTATTGTTCGTTCGTGTCGTAATTTATATTTATACGTAATCGTAATAATTATACGTAAATACATAATAATAAGTTCATGATTATTTACGTTCATGATTTTCATGTTCGTGATTATAATTATTGTGGATAATAATTATCATGTCTTAATACGTAATAAATACTTATCGTGTCACAACACGTACGTAATACTTGTAATTCATGTTCGTGAAACGTAAACGTGTTAAATAAGGAAAGTTCTAATCATGTACGTACGATCATATTGGTACTATTCATTGTAAAAGCATGCGGGTTTTACAACTCTTCCCCCTAAAAAGGCTAATTTGTCCCCGAATTATAGATAATGTAAACTGGAAAAGAAGAACATACCCGAATTCAAAATATGAAATGAGGGTAAGAAGCCCGGATAGACTCCTCTGTTTCCCAAGTGGCCTCCCGCTCGGTATGATCCCTCCAAAGGATTTTGACGAATGGAATCGTCTTCCTTCTCATGACTCGTTCTTGTCTGTCAAGAACTCGTGCAGGTTCTTCTATGAAAGTGAGATCTTCACGAATCTGTTTCAGTGGATACTGAACCATGTGAAGGGGATGATACTTGTACCCTCTGATTAAGGACACATGAAAAACATCGTGAACATGAGAAAGCTGCAGAGGTAACGCTAAACGGTAAGATACTTCACCGACTCTCTCAATGACATCAAACGGTCCGATGAATCGAGGACTAAGCTTTTCTTTGATTCCAAAACGTCTAACCCCACATGCTGGCGAAACCTTAAGGAAAACGTGATCTCCTACGTTAAAGTGTAAGTCCCTACGATGCTTGTCTGCATAAATCTTCTGACGTGACCGTGCTTCTTGCAGTTTCTGCTTAGCTACCGCGACCTTCTCGTTGGTCAACTCAATCATTTTTGGTCCTTCAAGTATTCGCTCACCAACCTGATCTCAGCAGATTGGGGCGTGACACTTTCTGCCATACAACATCTCGAATGGAGCACACTTGATACTTGCGTGCCAACTGTTGTTGAATGCAAACTCTACCAAACAGATGTAGTCGTCCCAATCTCCAGTCCATTCCAACGCACATGACCTCAACATGTCTTCTAATGTCTGAATCGTTCGCTCTGATTGCCCGTCTATTTAAGAATGAAAAGCCGTGCTAAGCTTAAGTTTTATAGCCCAAGCTTTCTGCAGACTTCTCTAGAATCGCAAAGTGAACCGAGGATCTCTGTCTGAGACGATGCTGGATGGAGCACCATGAAGTCTCATGATCTCCCTCTTATAAGTATCGGCGAGTTTATTGACCGAATCTTCCTTGTGGATCGGTAAGAAATGAGCTGACTTGGTAAGTCGATCAACAATAACCCAAATCGCATCGTGCTTCCTCTTTGTCTGCGGAAGACCGATAACAAAATCCATGGTGATCTTGTCCCACTTACACTCTGGGATATCTAACCGTTGAAGAAGACCGCCAGATCGCTGATGCTCGATCTTAACCTGCTGGCATGTAAGACATTTGGAGACGTAAGTCGCAACATCCTATTTCATACCACTCCACCAAAAGTATTGCTTGATGTCATAGTACATCTTGGTCGAATCAGGATGAATAGAGAATGGCGAGCTATGAGGCTCAGTTAACAATGCTTCCCGGAGTTCTTGAGCATCAGGAACACAAAGTCTCGTGCCCTGCCATAAGATACCGTCTGCGTCTACTCGAAATTCTGTCTGCTTCTCCAAATTCTGAATTATCGCCCAGATTTCTCCATCATCTTTCTGAGCTTCCTTGATCCTAGAGAGTAACTCGGGTTCCACCCTAAGATTAGCCCAGTAACCCGTGTTGTCCATGTACCATGATCTCTATGTCTAGTCGTTCCAAGTCTCTTATAATTTCCTCCTCAATTTTAATGCCGTTTATCATTTTAGACTTTCTGTTAAGTGCATTTGCCACTACATTCGCCTTGCCAGGATGATACTGCAGATTAATATCATAATCCTTCAACAGCTCTAACCATCTCCTCTGTCTCATGTTCAATTCACGTTGAGTGAAGATATACTTAAAGCTCTTGTGGTTCCTGAAAATGTCACATGATTCTCCATACAAGTAATGCCTCCATATCTTCAATGCAAACACGACTGCTGCAACTTCCAAGTCATGCGTAGGGTAATTTTCCTCATAAGGCTTAAGCTGTCGTGAAGCGTACGCGATCACTTTCCCATGTTGCATGAGAACACAGCCAAGTCCCTTCCCTGATGCATCACTGTAGATCTGAAATCCACCTGTACCAGATGGGAGAGTAAGAATGGGTGCAGATACTAACTTCTGCTTTAGGTCTTCAAAGCTCTTCTCTCTTTCTTCAGTACAGACGAATTTCTCCCCTTTCCGCATCAGTTTGGTCAATGGTAGTGCTAAACGGGAAAAGTTCTCCACGAACCTACGGTTGTAACTAGCTAAGCCTAGGAAACTGCGGACTTCAGTCGCTGATGTCGGTCTTGGCCACTTGGTAATAGCCTCAACCTTTGTTGGATCCATCGTGATTCCTTTTGCTGATACAATGTGACCTAAGAATGCCACCTTGTCTAACCAGAACTCACACATGGAGAATTTAGCATACAGCTGCTTCTGGCGAAGCATCTGTAGTACTGTACGAAGAGGGTCTTCGTGTTCCTCCTTGGACTTAGAGAATATCAGGATTTCGTCAATGAAGAAAATGACGAACTTGTCCAGAAATTCATGTAAGATTATGTTCATCAAATCCATGAACATTGTTGAAGCATTAGTAAGGCCAAATGGTATGACTACAAATTCGTAATTGCCATAGCGTGTACGGAAAGCAGTCTTGGCGATGTCTTGCTCTTTAACCCGTAGGTGATGATAACCCGACCTTAGATCAATCTTGGAGAAATGTTTAGCCCCTTGGATTTGGTCAAATAGATCATCTATGTGTGGTAGAGGATACCGATTCCTGATGGTAATCTTGTTGAGCTCACGATAGTCTATGCAAAGACGAATACTGTCGTCCTTCTTCTTAACGAATAAGACCGGTGCGCCCCATGGAGATGCGCTCGGTCGAATGAAGCCTCGTTCCAGAAGTTCTTGCAATTGATCTTTCAGCTCCTTCAACTCTATGGGAGCCATGCGATAAGGAGCCTTGGAAATCGGCTCAGCTCCTGGGATAAGCTCGATATTAAATTCTACTTCACGTGGAGGTGGTATGCCCGGAAGTTCTTCTGGAAATACATTTGGAAATTCTGACACTATCGGCTGATTCTGAATTGATGGGGATTCAGCATCCATGTCATGAACAGTAGCTAGATAGCCCTCGCAACCATGTGAAACGTGCTTGCAGGGTTGATATGATTTGTACAGACCTTCCGCGTATGAACCCGTTGTGAATGTACTCTTGTGCATTAACATCACCGAAGATGACTCGATATGAATGGCAGTCTATGGTAGCATGATGCTTCGATAGCCAATCCATGCCCAATATCATGTCAAAATCATTCATGTCCAGCGGAAGTGCGTCAACAGGACGTATCTTGTCATCAAACTCTAGGGGAAGGCTCTTGTACACATGGGTTATGCGTACAGAGTCTCTTAAAGGTGTGCAAATATTCAATATATTCTATAGTGGCATGGGGAGTATCCTAACATTCTTAGCGTAAGCAGTAGAAATGACCGAGTGAGTAGCACCCGTGTCAAAAAGAACACATACAGCTTGTTCATACATATGCAAGATTCCAATGATGGTACATGTAGACTTGTTGGCCTGATCGCGAGATGTCGTGTAAACGCGTCCACTAGTAGGAGGCGGCTTGGTATCAGCATGTCCTGATGTGCCCTCCATCTCGCCCTTGCGGCAGTCCTTCATGCAATGGCCAGGAAGACCACACTTGAAGCATGTGTCGATGTCGCGGCGACATGGCCCTTGGTGCCTATGGTTGCAAGGAGTGAAAAGAGGATGAGTATATCCTCCAGCAGGTGTCCTTGCTGGCTGAGAGCCTGATAAGAACAATATACATGAGACATGATAATAGGTACAAAGGAGAATGCGGATAATTCGTAAGACGGAATACCAGTGATAGCTTGACGGTTAGGCTATGAACCTCTCTGGTTCTGGTCCCTCTTGTTACCATGATTCCTGGTAGAAGATTCTCTAATGTGTCAGAATTATGAACTATAGCATGTAATCATAAGAAAATGAGTAAGTATAAGGACCTGCTGCTGTTGGAGTGTCCAGCGTTGTTACGGTAATTATCATTACCGCCACGCCAATCCGTAGCAGAACGGTCATGAGTCTGACCGTTTCCCTTGGGCTGAGTAGCCGGCTGAGACCGTTCCCCAGTCTTCTGCCTGGAAGATACAGTTTAAAAGAGATGAAATTATTGACATATACTGAAAGAATACGGTTTGGTCACCGCTGAATACGAATGTTTACCTCTTATCAGGTCTCTCTGCTTCCCCGAACTCTTCTATTTCTTGCAGCATCTCCAGCATACGTGCTGCATCGGCCACTTGTGCCACCGTGTTGAACGTGGCACACACCAAGTTGTTTGTGACCGATGTACGAAGAGCCCACCGGAAGTGGTGTGCTTGCTCTTCGGGAGTACCTGCTGCTGCACCAAGAAAACCAGCCAAACAAAGAAAGCGTTGCATGAACTCGTTTCTATTATCCCCAGATCTCTGTCGGATTCCATGGTACTCTCTCTTCAGCTTGTCTTGCTCAGCCTTGGGAAAGAACTGTCCCATCAACAAATCCATGAACTGAGCCCAAGTCAAACCAGCCACCCAATTATCACCTCCCTCAGACTGCTTCAGTGCCTTCCACCATGCTAACACATCACCTTCGAACCGGTAGCAGGCCAACCTCGACTTGAAGACGGGGTCACAGCCCATGGCATCGAAGATCTTCTCAATATGAGCCAACCAGCTTTTAGCTTCACTAGGACTATCTGTTCTCTCGAAAGTTCGAGGGCGTAACTTATTGAATCTCTCCAACCATGTGACCAATGTTGCTGGAGGAGGAGGAGGAGGTACTGGGTGCTTCTGCTGATTGTTGGCAGCCTGCACCTCAGCCCTGATTTCGTTCCTCATTTGAGGAAGCATGGCTTGCATTGCAGCTTGGACTGTTGCATTGAGTTGTTCCTGCTCGCGTGTGAGAACCATCTGACATTATAACATAAAATACATGATTAAACTGATCAAAACATAAACTATATACATGGAAAAAAAATTATACCAATAAATCATGAGAAAACATTTATGCAAGAAAAACTAGTATATGAATGCATGATGCAGTTTTATGAAAACTTTTATATGCGCGAGAGTGAACGCCTATGGTCAGTTCACTCAAAACAAAAGATATGGCGAGGGGACGCCAATGGGTCGGTCCCAAAGTTAAAAGTTTCGATAAAAGCACATGCGACTAAATAGGGCCAGTCATGTACCAACCATTACTTAGTCTTAAACCTACGACGATGACATATATATGTATGCATGAAAATGATGAATTCATGAAAACCGACTGTCAGTTCTAGGAAGACCATAGTGACTACCCACTAATCACAGGTCGTGTTTTGAGATCCTACAGGTCGAAGCCTTGGCTCTGATACCATAATTGTAACACCCTATTTTGATAAATGGAATGTCACGCATGATTATGGCGTGTCATCAAAGCATACAAGGATAAATGTATAAAACATAACATGACCATAAAGGAAATGCCGGAAACAAACATCGGTACCCCAAAAGTAGAACTCATCACACACAAACATAAGTACTGTAAAAGAAAAGGACTAAACAATGTCCCTAGAAATGAGTATCAAAGTATGAAGAAATGCATAGAGTAATGAAGGCTAGGAAGCTTCCAATCTATATGCACGTACGCTTAAAGTCTACGAGCGTCCTTGAGTACCTGCCGCTTTAGGAACATGAAAGGAAAAACGGCTGAGCATAATGCTCAGTTCACGGATATATACAAGTATAGCATGAATAATATAAGCATAAACCACTCAAGGGTGGCCTAGTGGTAAAAATATTTGTGGCTATCACTCCAAAGTATGTGAGGTCTCAAGTTCAATTCCCACTAGGTGCAAACAACCTTGAAGTGGCCACGCCAACCTCCTAAAAAGGGAGGGCTTTACCTGGTTTGAGTCTTTGTGGCGGTGGACTCAAACCCCGTAGATTAGTCGGCCAATGAGTTGGAAATCACGGTTACCAAAAAAAAAGAATAATATAAGCATATAAGCATAAAGCAACGAAAAGACTAAGTCCTGGATAACCTGGTATATCTTAGTAAAAGTGGTTTTATAGTTTGAAAAGCCTTATGTTTATCTTATAAAAACTGTTTAACATGTTTACCATTAGCCAATATAGGTCATAAAATATCAACATGCATAAATACTTGAAGGGGTGACCTCGTCATGCAATTAGAGGGGCTGCCTCTAATTAATATAAGTTTTTTGGTAGGAGGGATCAGCTCCTTGTGAAAGATGCAAGGCACACACCACATTCACCTGAATAATCTACTGAAAACATGTAACCTACGATGCACCCATACGCCTCACATGATAATAATAATATGGCCAAAAGCTAAAGGGACGCCACGAGCTATCACTCCGCCGTGGTGAAGTCATAACACTGGTGCCTCCACTGTTATGGTTATGGTACCTCCATAACTAGGTGAAACTGGTCATGCATGTATATGGCTTTAGGTATCTAATAAAACATAAGCAATTCAAAAACATATAATACATATACAGGGAAAAACAGTTGGATGCATACGGGAAATCCTAATAAGGAAGAATGTCCATATTGAAAGGACGGAGAATCCGTACCTTGTGTCCAGTGAATGAAGAAGACGAACGGAAGAGAGTCCTACTTCGATATCACTAATGCTACATAATTAATATACGTGTATAAGTATTCTGATTACTGTATACGTAACTGGTTTTATATCATGTCTTAGCTTGTTTTACATGTTCATGTCATGTTTTACTGATTTTAGCTTTATACTGCGTTTATCATGTATTCTGTATATTCTGATTAAGTATTACTTGTATTTCTTGTATTATTATACTTGTTGTGTAATAATAAACAACTTTCTAAAAATAGCAGATTTCCTAAAAATAGAAAGTTTCCAAAAATAGAAAGTTTACATAAATAGAAAGTTTCCAAAAATAGAAAGTTTTCAAAAATAGATTAGCTGCCTTAATTAAATAAGTTTCTAAAAATAGAAAGTTTCCATAAATAGAAATAAGTTGGATTATTAAGCTAATAATATAAGCTTAAGTTTTACTGATTAATATTCTAAGTCATGTGATATATAGTATAGTTTATTAATTATTACATGTAAATTAAATAAACTATAGGTTATAAGATTTAATTAAATATAACATGATTTAATCAAAATAAAAGGTAATAATACTTAGGTTAAAACATGTATTAATATTTATTAGTAATATAACCTAAGTCATAAAAATTAGTTAATTATAAGTCATGTTTTAATACTTAATTAATTTCTTAGTCTAAATTAACTAATAAAATACTTAGGTTAAAATCATGATTTATTAATAATAATAATATAACCTAAGTCATGTCCAAATTAAATTAATTTCATAGCAAGCTAAATTAATTTAATTAATCTTGTAATTATTTAACTTGTAAAATAAATAATTAATCTTGAAAAATAAACCGTGAACCGAACCCGTGTTTTAAAACTAAACATGTCATGAACCGGTCCGTGAACCCCTTGAACCGGATCTACACCCTTAACCATGGCAAACCGCCACCAGTCTAAACCGGTGGTGCGTGTGGTGTTCTAGCCGAGACCCCCTAAACCACCAAGGATAACCCCGACATGCGTTGGGGTCCCTTGGTCTCTCACGGCTGAGCCACCAAAACCAAACCAAGACCCTTGCTCTCGGTTTACCCATTAGCCGAACCAAAACACCCCCTTAAACCATATGTTTTTAATCCCACTTGATTAGATCTACATGTTTATTAACTTGTTTTACTAACCCCATGTTTTCATGTTCTTAGATCTAATAAATAATTAAAAGAAAGGTTTAAGAAGATTACCGATTCGTGGATCAAAAGGAAAAACTAACACGAACGATCTAGCAATGAATTGGATCTACCAAAATCAACCAAACACCCTTGGTGGTGTTGTGTATGCGGCGGCCAAGAAGGAACAAGGAGGAGGAGCAGGGATTTTGATTTTCTAATTATTCTGTAATTATGAAATTCTATTTCCTTCTTTTTTTCCTTTTTGTTAAATTTATTTAAGGTGGGCTTGGCCCACCCTTGTGTCTATGCCGCGCCTATGTGGGCCTCACATGGGGAACCCGTTGATTTGCCCGTGTTCTATTATTTACGTGTTATCATGTCGTGTTTACGTGATTTAATTCTTGTTCGTTCGTGTCGTAATTTATATTTATACGTAATTGTAATAATTATACGTAAATACATAATAATAAGTTCATGATTATTTACGTTCATGATTTTCATGTTCGTGATTATAATTATTGTGGATAATAATTATCGTGTCTTAATACGTAATAAATACTTATCGTGTCATAACACGTACGTAATACTTGCAATTCATATTCGTGAAACGTAAACGTGTTAAATAAGGAAAATTCTAATCATGTACGTACGATCATAAGGGTACTATTCATGGTAAAAGCATGCGGGTTTTACAGTGTGAAAATGAAGGTTCTTCAAAATCACACATTCTAACTATTATTGTTGTGAATAGTTTGACTCAAAAGTCAAATATTTGCATGATTAATGATTTCATTCAAACTTAGACTAGTTTATGACCTGCTTACTTCACCTATGTCACTTTGTTAAGTTTATTTTTAACATGATTATCTCCAACCTTTTATCATAATCCTACCATTTTCATCAAAAACACAGTTTGACTTTCTAAGAAGTCAACTGTGCTTATTCTGCTCCATGAATTAAAACAAAGTTCAAATTCTTTATTGATTTAAAGTAATAAGTATTAGTACAGCATCCAAGTTGGGATTATAGATTGATCAAACAGTGCATACATTAAAAAGTACTAATACTTAATGGTAAAATGACAATCATAGTTTGAAACGCTTCTTTACAAACAAGCAATTGTACTTTGGGAGTGTACCAAAGAAAACTATCAAATGACCGAAACAGCTTGAGCCAAAATCACTTGACAATAATCAACGATCTTGAAAGATCAAGTTGAAACAAAATATTAAGAAAATGTAAAATCTGTATGGAAACCATTTGAGTTGAGAAATCTCTTAATGATTTACCTGATGTGAGTTCGCTCGGCTCACTGTTGTGAGCTGATTGGGATTACTTCCGGCTCATCCGACCTCCTAATTGCTAGAAATGGTTAAACTGTTAGAATGGAGTACTAACTAAATAAATAGCCATAATCAATTTAAAATTTCAATATAAAGTAAGATAACTAGTATAAAAAAAGGGGAAGTACCTGTTAAATTAGCTCTTCATGTATCTGATCCTTTGGTTCAATATTATATGTAGCAGACTATTTCATCATCAAAAAAGACTATTTCATCATCAACATCATACCTTGTTCGTCTCTTGAGTAATAATAAACCATATGTATCAGGAAGCCGCATCGGCCCAAGAACACACAGACCTCTCAACTGGAAAATGCTCCGTGGAAGACGGGTTATGCCTGTACCTTCCATGTTTAACTCTTTCAAACCTTTTAAGCATCCAATATCCTCAAGCAATTCAACAACTCGAATACAACCACGAAGACTTAACTTTTTTATACAGTTCATCTTACAAATGTTGTTTGGAATATCTTGTAAAAGCTCACAGTCTCTTAAGATTAACTTCTCTAAACATTCTAATCTGTTAATCTCCTCTGGTAACTTCTCAAGAAGCCGACAAGATTTGATTTTAAAAGATTTGAGATGTTTCAAGTTACAAATGCTATCTGGAAGACGGGTTATGCATGTACCTTGTATGTTAAACTCTTTTAAACCTTCTAAGCATCCAATTTCCTCAGGCAGTTCTACAACTCGAATACAACCGCGGAGATGTAAACTGTTTATACGTTTCAACTTACAAATATTTTTTGGAATATTTTGTAAAAGCTTACAGTTGTTTAAGATTAGCTTCTCTAAAGATTCTAATCTGCCAATATCATCAGGTAATTTCTCAAGAAGCCAACAAGATTTGATTTCAAAATATTTGAGATGTTTCAACTTACAAATTCTATCTGGAAGATCTCTAATCTTTGTAGATGAAAAAATTAGCTCTTCTAGAAATTCTAACTTGCCAATGTCCCAGGGTGCTTCTGTTAAACTGCCTTCGAGTGTAAGCTTTTTTATGCCTTGTAAACTGCTAATGCTTCTTGAAAAACTCTCATGGTTTATAGAAGCACAAAAACCTATAGAAATAAGCCTTTCAAAATTTCCAAACGATGAAGCTGGATCTTTGAAATAACAAGAAAACAGAAAGTTTAGAGAATCATTGTCGCAGTGCAATGGGAAAACATATGTGGGTTCTGCCTTCAGATGTAACTCAGGTACAGAACCAACATCACCCGAATCGAACTTTTTGTCAAACACAAAAGACTTAAATCTCCCACAACAACTTAAGTCTACGGAGGCAAGCTTTTTTAGATATCCAACAGGAGCATTAATATCTACCAAATCATAACAATTTTCAAGATTTAACGTTTTGAGATTTGGAGTCAGCTTAAGGTCAAGGGTCCTCAACTTTGAATGACTGAGGTAGAGCTCTTCGAGCATTAGAATTTTGGTGGGCATTTGAAATTCTACCAAATCATTAGACCCATCGAGTATAAGCTTCTCAAGATTCGGAGTACTCCCGAGGCGAAGGGTCTTCAACTTTGAATGAGTGAGCTTGAAATGCTTGAGATTCAGACTTTCGTAAGACATTTGAAATTCTACCAAATCATTACAGCCTTCGAGTATTAGCGTCTCAAGATTCGGAGTATTCCGAGGTGAAGGGTCTTCAACTTTGAATGACTGAGGGTAAGATATTTAAGCTCTAGACTATCATCAGGTATTTTAAGTTCTACCAAGTCATTACTGCCTTCAAGTATTAGCGTCTCAAGATTCGGAGTACTCTCGAGGTGAATAGTATTCAACTTTGAATGACTCAGTTCTAGCTTCTTAAGATTTGGAGTGTACATGAGGTGAAGGTTTGTCAACTTTGAGTGAGTGAGGTCAAGATGTTCAAGCTTTAAACTTTCAACAGGCATTTGAAATTCTACCAAATTGTTACAGCCTTTGAGTACAACAGTCTTAAGATTTGGACTATTCCCGAGGTTAAGGTTTGTCAACTCTGAATATGCGAGGTTAAGAAGTTCGAGGTTTAAACTTTTAGCAGGCATTTGAAGTTCTACCAAATCGATACAGTGTTCGAGATCTAGAGTCTTAAGATTTGGAGTATTCAGGAGACGAAGGTTTGTCAACATTGAATGACTGAGGTCAAGATGTTCGAGCTTAAAACTTTGAACAGGCATTCGAAATTCTACCAAATGATGGCCTCTGAGTCTTAGCTTCTTAAGCTTCAGAGTATTCCCGAGGTGAAGGCTTGTCAACTTTGAACTTTGTAGGGTGATATATTTGAGCTTTGAATGAGTGAGCTTGAAATGCTTGAGATTCAGACTTTCGGAAGACATTTGAAATTCTACCAAATCAGTACAGGCTTCGAGTATTAGCGTCTCAAGATTCAGAGTATTCCCGAGGTGAAGGCTTGTCAACTTTGAACTTTGTAGGGTGATATATTTGAGCTTTGAATGACGATCAGCAGGTATATGAAGGTCTCCGAAATCTTTACAATAGTCAATAGTCAACTGCTCAAGATTTGGAGCAACCCTAAGGTCAAAGCTCTTCAACTTTGAAAACCCCATCCTGAGGAACCTGAGCTTATTAAGAACCTACATAAGTAAAACACAATTAATATTGGTGATGAAAAACCAATATAAAATAACAATGAATCATAAAAACAACAATGTAACCATCATTCTACCTTTCCTTCTCCAACTTCCCAAAGTTGAACAATATTGTTGCCACGTATGTTAAGTCCAACAAGATGTTTTCCCTGAAATGTATTTGGTAAACTCGAAAAAGGAAAACCAGTCCATTTCATATATCGTAAGGAACATGGAAGGTATTCACAAACTTTAACAAATTCCGGGTTTAAACGACGAAGATTTTTATTTTCATTTTCGAGACTTATAAAAATAACTTTAAGATCCTTCATTTTTGCTAGACCTTTTATTGCAATTTTAGCACTCAAATCTTGTGACCGCAAGTATAGACATTCTGTTTCTTCGGTACCCTGAAATTAAAAAAAAAAAGATGACCATGAAATTTGTTCTCTTAATCAGTTTTAGAGATTATTTCATTCTAGACCAAACACAAAAAAGAATTAAAACTCTTGAACTAAAAATGATATATCAAACCAACCACAGGGACAAAACATATACTGTACTAGTTAACTCTCAGATTTATTGAATCATACTAACTTGATTCTTACCAGGTCATCGGTCAATATTTCTTCAATTTCCTCGTCAATCCACATTCGGCTATGTTTCTCAGGTTCATCAGGGTACAAACGGCGAACAATATTCTTACCCATTTCTTCTAGATGGTCATGCATCCCCAAGGACCCACTTCCAGAAATTGTTATAAGTGATTTCTGCTCAAGAACTCTTAAACCATTTTCAGCATAGAATCCACGGCTTTCAAGCACTCTAATTACAGTTTCTTTGCCCCAACCTTTTAGTATGCATGCAACGTCCAAAAAAATTTCTTGGTATTCCTTCTCAAGACCATCAAAGCTTAATTCCAGAATTTGCATAGTTTTCTCCAACGGGATTTTTTCTAGTCTTTGTATGGTATGTTCCCATTCATCCTAGTTTTTACCACAGAGTAATGAACCAAGACCTTTATAGTCAAGGGAAGACCTGATGCATAGCATAAAACCTGTCCTGCTAGCTTTTTGTAACCTTCAACCGGAAGCTCTATTGGAAATTCATACGTACTGAAGAGGCAAATCGCTTCCATGGGTGAAAACAGATTGACGTTATGAACGAACTTCACTCGGTGGGATGACAACACTTGCTCATCTCTTGTGGTAATGATAATTCTACTTCCTGATTTAAACCAGTTAAGGTCGCCTGCTAACGCCTCAAGCTGTTCTTTGCAATCCACATCATCTAAAACAACAAGTGTCTTTCTACAACTTATCGCGGCTTTCAACATTCTTTTCCCATCATGAACATTACTAACAGTGATGTCTTTTTTATTTAGGACATGCAAAATTAAACTGTTATTCACATGCATTTTGTGGACTAGTTCTAAACATTGATTGAGACCTATAATTTGCAATAAGAAATTTCCTCTTATCTGCAATAGGGACCATTTTTTGACATTCAATTTCATTAGCCTACACCAATACTATTGCTTCAATAATTCTTCTATATCTCTTACAATAATACAGAGATATCATGGAAAATCCTTAGCGAGTTGGTCATAAAGTCTCTAATGAAAAATACCCTCAAAATTCATAGCCACATCGGCCGACAAAAAATATGAAAATATAAACGAAAATACTTAGCATAAAGACTATCATAAATTCTTCGCAATCTATTCTTTTGGTGAGATTGAGTAGTCGGGGATTTATAGTGAGTTAAGCTGCTTTGAAAAACTGAGAGAATGCAAAAAAAAAAAACATGTATTGAAAATCAACACGATTCATTTAGTGTTTTGATAGATTTGTTTTATTTGCACCTGGTGCGATGGAACCACTCACGAGAGTCCAGTGTGTTCTAAACAGTAATATTAAGAAACCTAAAAATACACAAATGTTGTATTCAATAAAATTGGTGCAATGGAACCACTAACGGTTTAACTGTTGTCCAATTCCTTCTCCTACCATATAAATAGTATATTGATTTTAATTAGTGTAAAGAACATCAATATCCATATTCATTTTTTGCACTAAAACATCAAATAGTGTTAAGTGATTGTTTTTATAAACAGCAAAAACGTGTTATAAGTGTATGAACAAATATGAAAAAACAAATATAATAAGAATTTAATAATATAAATGAAGTCGATTGGCACAATTCAATTTTTGATTGTGAAATTCAAATGTACAATCTATTGAACAACAATAAACTGTTTAATACATAGTTTCGAGTTTCCCAATCAAATTTTAAAGTGTGCAAATTATTAGCCATAAATGAAACAATAGATATTAAAAGGGTAAAATCGTTAAATAAGAATTTATGTAATATAAATGAAGTCGATTGGTACAATTCAATTTTTTATTGTGAAATTCAAATGTACGATCTATTGAAGAACAATACTTTAATACACACTTTCGAGTGTCCCAATCAAATTTTAGAGTGTGCAAATCATTAGCTATAAATGAAAAAATAGATATTAAAAGGGTAAAATCGTTAAATAAGAATTTATGTAATATAAATAATAAGTTACATTTTTGTAAAAGATAATCTCGTATATATAATAAAATAAATTAGACCTACGAATCATAACGTGTAAAGCATTCTAATCGAGTTTTAATTTATTTCTTCTCTTAATTAATCGATCAGAAACAGTTTTGTTTTCGAGTCTGGTGCCATGTCTTGTTGTTCCTCAAGAACCCCAACTGTGATTAAGGTTTGTTTTCACGTTTTTTTATTCGTTCAGTTTTACATGAGCACTATATATCATCGTTGAATCACTGCCAGTTTTAAGGTGTTACTTGATCAATGGCTTGTTCTTTTTTTATGTTTGTAAGATAATTTCATCGAATATGCATGTTTATGGAAGGTTATAGTACTAGTGTAAGGTTATTTTCAGAACCAAATAAATATACAGAACTGCGAGAACCACCTTAATACTCTTAAAACTGCATATGTATTTTCATTATTATGTTTAAATTAATATTTAATAGTTATTTTATTGGTTATATATCCGAGTATGATGAGCAATATGAAGAGTGCACATGTGTTTTCATATTATCCAACGAAAAGATAGTTTTCATACATACAAAACAAATACATGTGCATGGTCCTAGGATACATGTTGTTAGTGACCTACGACAATGAAAATTCATGTATTTATACCTAATAAACTAACCCGATAAATATACATGTGCATTTTAAGAGTAAAAAGGTGGTTCTCGCAGTTCTGTACATTTATTTGGTTCTGAAAATAACCTCACCCTATAGTACTATAGGTGTGATCTCGACCCTAGGGTTTATTTAGGGTACCATTTTATTGGATTAATAAAGTTCATAGCGATGTGGTAGACTAATAATTACTATGTTTTTATTGGATTTGATAATACAGTCAATTTTGTTTCAGTATCAATGGGTCTTTGACCTAGTGGTATAAGTGATGAGATTGTGAGTGTTCTTCAAGCAAGTAGTACTGTCTCTAACTTTTAGGGCTTTGGTTTTGATGTGGTAATTATCGAAGCTAAAAACGCATCAGTTATTTAATTGTATTCTGTAATAGGTTTGAATTGATAAACTTTTACGGCAAAATTTTCACATTTATATTGCATAAGCTAGAAGAAATTTTGATTATTTGTGATCCTATTGCAGGTTAAGTATCAGGAGGCACTTCGTCGCATTAGGGCTTGTATTGATCACTCTAGACATGCTTATGATATTGTTATGTTGAAGGAAAAGATCCGCAGCCTCTTTAGCTTGGGTTCTGATGTTGAGTTTACTATGACTTATGTTGATGAAGATGGTGATGTGGTTATTCTTGCCGATGACGATGATCTCCGTGATATTGCATTGCAAAGGTCTGTGAATCCACTTAGGATTACTGTCGAGTTAAATAAAAACGGAAATCCTAGTGGAACAAACAAGACTTTTGTTCCACAAGTTTCTGACCTTCTAAAGATGAAATTTATAACGACGGATCAGAAATTTGGTGGTGGGAAATTTCGACCACCAGGCTTCGATGATGAATTTTATGCAAGGAAAAAAAGGAGAGTAAAAAGTTGATAGTGATTAATGAAGTTGGTAGTATGCTATTCTGATTTTTTTCTTAAATATCACAAAAAATTCACAAACATAGATTTTACGTAATTGGTTCTTCATGTTATAGTTTTGTATGACTAACTTGCATACGGTCGTTAGATAACCATCGTTATTTTCTTATTTTAGTATTAAAAAAATACTAACACATATTTTTTCCTTAATGACTAACTTTGCAATTTTATAATATATAGTCAATTCTTAAGGAAAAACAGTACAAAAATATTGCAACTCATTGAGATACTAATATATAATCAAAATGCCCCACTTGCACACCGAATTCCAACATTTGACATTCTAAAACCTTATAAATCCTTTATTTCTAAGTAATAATACTCGATTTTTTATTCTCATACTTTTTTTTCACCTTGTTATTGCCAAAAAAAAAAAATAACACTGAGTTCTTAGATCTATCCTCCTTTTCAACTATCCTTACATCAGCAAGAATGTATATATGATACATAATTTACACTACGGAACATAAGACATTCAATTTAAAACCAGATCTTTATCGTGAGATAATAAAACATTGGCAAAAGAGTGCATATCAGTTGTACGTACATGTGTGAACTAAATAGGTCTAAGGCTACATTTATCAGCAATCTATACCAATCGGTTGTAGTACATTAATGATCAAAATAATACTATTTAATTAAAAGTACACAAATGAAATGAACATGAGTCACGAACAGTTCGTGTAGTGACACTGAGTTTGTGCACCAATCTTGCCATGTCACCCTAAATAACCAATCAAACACCTTATCATATTACTCTCTCACACTCTTCTATATTATATTCATTTTTATATCTACTACAACCGATTGGTTGAGATTGTTGATAAACAAGGTCTAACATGTAAGTTCGTACCTTAAATCCATGTACAACAAAATACTTTTTAAACTGAGTTCGAGAACTCATAAACTGAGTATTTGAATAGCTTAGACTCGGGAGATATAATGATATGCATAATTATATAAAACATTGGCAATAGAGTCGGGAGATAGATGAACTTGGCTAAATCAAACAGATCAGTCTAGACTTTTAATTGTTGTCTACATGGATAAACTTTCGAATGTTTTTTTGCTTGCCTACATGGAAACATAAAGAACGATAATCATTTAGAAGAGTATGATTGCGATAGTTGCTACTTCATATATCGATTAGGTGACATGAATGACTCAGTGTATTGTATTTCTTCATCGATCTGCACTCGATTGTTGACATGTACATACACTATCCATGTGTCGTCAAAACAATTTTTGTTTTTGCCTTTGCCTTTGCCTTTAATTTTTTGATTGCTATACTTCTTCATCTTTTCCAGATCTACTATTCGACGCTTATCTATAGAAGATTGCATGAGCCAATTTCCATTCCTCATCAAGTAAAATGGTAACAAATAGGGAATATCATTAGGACTTAGCTGATAAGTTACTACCTTCGTCCAATTATCCCCATCTCCATTCAACTTCCACAACTCGATACAAGTGCTTTTCACAGAGTAAGTTGTTCGACAAAGATGATATTTAACACCAAAATGAATGCACCCTCTTTGAACCATGATAGTCGCATGATAATTTGAGGTTTGATTATAATGTTCATACCCCAATGGAGGTTTTAACTTTTGGAAGTCTTCAGTCTTCGTGTCGTACCTCGTGATTGAATAAGATTTTGGATCATCTTTCTTTTGATCATCCTTAATTAGAAAATACAGATTTCCATTCAAGCAAGCACTTGACTCAGGCTTGCAAGATATGTATGATGGAAAGGCTTTGTTTCGCTTAATCCATGAGTCAGATCTCAACGAATATATGTAAACATTACCTGTTACAACTAAAAGCTTGTAGTCGTCTTGAGAAGAGATGTAGTACAGTCCGTATGTTGTTCCTTTAGAGTTTTCGTAGCATTCCACATGATCAGATTCAGATGATGGTCTAGACAACATCTTATACTCAGTCGTCAAAGGATTCCACAAAATTAGTTCAGTGTATGCATAATATGGATAATAATAACAATACATAGGTTTTTTTATGCCTACACATACAAGTCCATGAAACGATGCCAAAATACGAATCGGATGAGCGGCTGCTTTAAATGGTGGTGGTAAAGGGCGTTTCCATGGAGACGGAACACGAGGTACTTCACAGTTAAAGATGCTGAAATGTGGTCCATAATATTTTGTGTGTTCTAATTGAAGAAGTTTAAGGTCGCTTTGTTGGTTGTCAATGTTGCGGTTGTGCATCTCTTTGAAGATATCATTAGATAGGAATGAGTTCCATTCCTTGGAGACACGCTTGAAACGGCATACAGATTTGGCTGGAACCCTTGTTAGTATGTGAAACAACATTACGTCTTGTGGAAGGGAAATCACCACGTCTTGTGGAAGGGAAATCGCCACGTCTTGTGGAAGGGAAATCGCCATTGTTGGTTTCTTTGATAAGGGTCGACAATGACTAGATCAACAACTAGGTTTTCTTTGCCGTTCTAAAAAAAAAAAACAAAGTAGGTTTTCTTTGGATTAATGATGACATGATATTTATTGGAAAAGTTACGCCTAAATCAGGTCCTTCCCTAGACTTTCTGACCAAGTTTACTTGTTGCCCACAATCCTCCTGCCACGTGGCAAACTCTGCTTGGAATCTGTTTGTGATATGTGAGAGTAAATAATTCGGAATAAAGCCCGCGGGACTCGCAACAAAAACAAGCTACTACTACTTATTTGAGAATATTAATGTAATATGTCATTCTATTGATAGTTTTAAAGATATTAGACCGGCGGACTCAATGTCAGCGGGACTGGTTCTTGGGTCCGGGATGGATCCGCTGGACTCGTGTGATGAAGGGGAAATTTATGTAGAATATTTTGTATGTCTCCTTATATGTAGAAAATATGTCTCGAGACAATGAAGGGATTTGTCAAGCCACCTTTATTCCTATATGTAAGATCTTTACCAAACCTTACCCTAAGCCGCACCCAAAACCCTAACAAACTAAACGCATAGTGCTTACCCCAAAGGGAAACACCGAGAAGCATGTCCAAACATCACAAAACGTGTGTATTTTGAACCCGGCCTGCAATAAGTCCTTAAGAATATAAAGCAGAGTGTGATATGTTTTTAACGCATATCACGAAACAGAGGGACTTATTAACGCCGTGCAGGATATGTTGTTACTTATGTGGACAAAGATGTGCCCAGATGCTTCTTGGTGATGCCCGTTGGGAGTAAGGCTTCTGTTTTTCTTGTCGCATTTATTGGCCCATTATTGATATATCAAATACGATACCTAAAAAATGGCTTCATGACTCTACTAATCCGGAGCCTGTTGCAGGCCCCGATAAACATCCTGCTTGCGTACTTAAATATATTAAGTATGTTAATCAGTACCCGCAAAAGGCACTGAAGAACACTCGGTACTGGTCTTTATAGGATGCGTTATAGCACGAGACCATACTACACCTTGAGGGGTCAGGGTGTCCTATAACATGAATAAAACGGGGGTCGTGAATACAAAAGTTTTGCCAAATTTGAAAACCAAAAACAATGGAGTTGTTTTATATCATGGTCCAAACATAATCGATGCATAAGAAGAACAACAATGCTACATCGTTTTTCGCTTATCTAATAGAAACGTCAATTGATCTTAGGATTAACCGGATACGTTTCCTTCACGATCCTATCAATGCTTGTAATTTTTCCTAATTATTTCTTGCTTGCTTCTTCCTAGCCTTTGATGTTTGGGTGGTTTATATAGTTGCTTTGGCTTTGTTGGAGCTCTCTCCCTAACGACTTGTTGCTGGTTAATAAAAAAAACAACAGATCAAACATTAAAAAACTATAAAAAAGAAAGTAAAAAAGGTGAAAAAGAGGATCTAAGCTTACATCAAAAGAGTAGCAGTAGAAAGTGTTAATAAGCTCACGTTCATAAATCTCCTTGTCTTTGAAGAAAGTGTTAATAATCAAATTCACTAGCTGGTTGATTTCAGTTTCTACAACGGGTTCTAAAGGTAAATCTGTCTCTTTTATAATAATAGTAACAAGGGGTTTTAGAGGTTTCTGTATCTCATTTATAGTAATAACAAGGGGTTCTGTAGGAACTGTCATTGTTATTGGTGGATCGAACAAAGAAAGGTCGAATTATTAGAAAGAATGATTGTGCTGCATGCAATACATGAATGGGTTTATTTATATACTCCATACGTAGTAAAAACAAAGGGTTCTACTTTCTAGAGGGTTCTGTATCTCTTTTATGGAATGTTTCATTGTTTGTGTACTTTTTTATCTTTTCGAATGTGTGTGTTTTTTTTCGTTTACTGTTTTGGAAAAGAGGTAATGTACAGACGGAAGAGTCTAGAACAATGTTTCGAAACTCGGGTCAATCGGCTGACCCGGTTTCGGTCGAAAAACGGGTCATAATGACCTGGGTTTCACATTTTCAAAACCCGGTTCGACCCGCTGGGTTTGGGGTGACCCGGGTCAACCCGGTTCTCGAGACCCGGTCAGGTTTTGATTTTTTTGAGTTTTTTTTTTTAAATATGTAATTTACGTATTTGCGACAGAAATTAATTTTTAAATATTATATTGGTTGGTAAACAATTTATATATTTAATATACATGAGTTTTTTATGGTTTTTATATATTTTTTTTAATTAATAATATAAAAAAATTTAAATAATTTTGAAAACCAGGTTGACCCAGATCCGATGACTCGACCGGGTCGATTTGAAACCCGGGTTTCAAAACATTGGTCTAGAAGCTATTTAGTTTTTTATAACGTAAATGATTAAAATTATTGATATTAAAGGTCCAACTAGTAAATTTAGTATTTTAGTCAAGGACAAGAATGTTTGTTAATGGTTAGTAAATAATCTAAATCCGGCCCAGCGGGGTGTTCCAGGCCTAACAACAGCAATTTAACACCAACAGGACCTATAACATCAATGTGCAGCCCCCAGGCCCACTAGTCGGCTTACTATTTATCAGGCCCAACTGTGGGCTTCATCAGTCTATCTAGGACTACTTGAAAGTAGAGCTTAAAACAGAATGATTTAACTTTTATTAAACTGTTTTGTTAGGGTTAAAACAGATTATTTAAATAAAGATATGAAATAAAGAAAAACCCTTAAAAACAATGGGATGTACTATGTCCTAAAGACAAAGTTCAACAAAAACTAAATAACACAAAAATGCAAATCAAGGATAGTAAAACGGCTTTCTGGGCCTTGAAAAATCCTTAACCAGCCTAAAGGTAGTTACAGCGTCGTTCCTCTCGCTTTTTCGGTTGTTTTGACAAGTCACGGGCTGAAAACGGACTTACAATGTTCATGACTGTTTTAAAAAATCTTTCTTTTTCAGACGATTTTAGGTTCCCAAAAATAAGTCAGCTCGTTGTTTAATACTTGAACCTCCATCAGTACTGCATCTAGATTAAATCAAGTTCACATTTTCGAAAAGTTGCTTTTTATAGTCTCACATGGGTCGAAGTATAGAAAATTTGCTTATTGATATACGGCCGTGTATACTTTATAATCAAATTGAGGTTGGTCTTATAATGGTGGCTTGTAGTGTTTCATAATATTTATTTAAAAATATTTGTTATCGTTGCAAATCACTTATATAAGCTCTTAGACTTACATTTTATTTTAATAATAAGATTAGACAGGACTGAAGATCAAACCGGACCATTTTTTCCGGTCTCGATACAGGTTTTGAACTATTTCGATCTTCAAACCGATTTAGTTTTAGTTGGTCCGGTCTAATCCGAACTAGATGCTCAAACGTAGATGGATATATCCCCATCTCTTAGCATATTTACGTGGGTAGTTTTAATTTGAGATTATATAAATCTTTGACACAAGTTTACCACGTTTTAAATACTTGAAGCGATAAGTCGAATTTTATTACCGTACCAAACAGAAAGTTAGGTGATGTTTATTTTTTAAGATGTTGTGAGTCTGAATCAGATTTACGCATCTAAATCTGAATATATGGTAAAATAGTCTGAATCTGAATTAAATAATAATGTTTGTTTTTTAATGTCTGAATGACTTATAAATATAAAACAATTTATTATTACACAAAATATCAATGTTTATGCATAAACAAAAGATATAAACCATGAATTTAAACATACAATCATTTGTTAAATGGGCAAAGTGAATATGGGGTTGTCTCACATGTAACTTTACATGAAAAACCCCCAAAACTACGTAGTTTTGACTTAATCCATCTCTAAAATTAATTAAAACCTAAAAAAAAAAGTCTCTATTGTGTTTTACAGACTCTCTTCATCATTGGATCATTGGTTGATCACGAGGTTATACATCTAAATTAGGGTTGTGATTATTATTTGGCCCCATCACAACTAGGGATTTTCAATTGCTAAGGAAACACACGTCTGATGTGGTGTCCACTATTAGTTTATGGTTGACTCAACAAGGTTATGGAACTCTTTGTACTCCATGAATATCATGTTGATTATTTACGATGCATTTTCACTACATGTGGGTTCTTTTTTGTGTGACAAATCCTATGCAGTCAATGACGATGCTTGAAACAAATACGAAATACACTAGGTTGAGATAAATGTAAAGCTTCTATTTTTTGCCTTAACGAGGTGGTTAGATGTTCTCAGTAGCTTTATTAGACAATGAGTTTTGTTGCAGCAAATACAAGAAGTTCATTCTCATTAGCTGTATCGTAAGGTTGTTTGAACTAATCTTTCTTGTAAAGAATTTGAGTTTAATAGTATGTGTAAGTCGAGAGACATATCAGATCAATGTTTTGCATATAAGATTAGAATCATGACTGAATTAAAAAGAACAGATTTTTGTTATCTTAGAAATGACAACAGTACATTCGCCAAGACTGTATAACGAAGGACCCAAAGTCCATTTTATTTTCAACAGTTGTAATTACAGCAGTGGTAGTGGTTTTGATTCCATCTATAAAGGTTCCATCAGACATGTACCTTAGTAAAATAATATCTAAACACCATAAGAAATTAAGGCATATGCATACAGATTACATGACATATAACAACGGCTAAAGATTCAAATGATGAAATGGATTTAGTCAAAAATATTCTGAACCAATAAAAAAGACATGAAATTTATGCTCAGGAGGATAAAGTTGTATAGCAATCAATAAAATTCTTAAAACCAACAAGCATTAGACTTCAACGATTTTCTGAATCTGATCATAAATCTGGTTCAACAAGACTATAATATCAAGCTCAAGTGAGTCATGTAGTGGCTTTTTGAACGTGCTCATAGGTACCGTTATGTGAGAATGTGAGTTAAACATCATCATCCTTCTTTCTCCAGTGCAGCATCATCTGCCTGTTACATATACAGAAACTACATTAAACAAAACATGAATCATCAAAACGTAATGAATATACTTATTACCTTTTTTTTAGGACAGCTAGTAACGTAGTGACCTTTTTCTTGACAGTAAGAACAACTCCTCTTTTTTGGTTCTTCTAGAGGATTTTTGTTTCTGGTTGCAACTTTGGGACGACCTTTAGTAACATTTGGCGCTTGAGGATCCCGAACAGAAATTTGAGGAATAAAGTCTACTTGTGAACTAACTACATCAGAACGGGGCACTGTATTTTGAGACTCTGTGGCCTTTTTTCTAAGAGTTTGTTCTTCAAAATACTTCACTAACATATCGTTTAACCTTTTTATCTCGGAGGAAGAGTCTTTTGCTTGTTCCATTGCTTTATTAAAGTTTGATTGAACACACCATAATGTTAAGGCACTTGGTTCAGTTTCATTATGATCTTCAAGTTGAATATTGTTATCCACCTTGTGCCTTGCATCAAGTGTCCACCTGGGTAAAATATAATGATCGGGAAGGGTTTCAACGTTCCTCTTCTTCAACACATATAAGATGTGTTTACATAAGATCCCATGTGTTTCAAACTTAGCACACGAACATGTGACATCCACTTTATCCGATAAAGAAAAGTTAACAGTTCTCCAATAGTTTTTATCAACATTTATTTGGCCAATCTTATATCTGAACACCTCGGGACTTTTGTTCAAAGTCTCATGAGTTAGATTGTTAGTAGCTTCAGTCCATTCTTTCTGAAAAATATCAAACATCTTTCTAGTATAGCGTGCACCTGCTTTTGCTTCTATGGGATTTACAGAAGAAAGAACCGCTTTCGAGTTGATTGTTTTGAAGTCCTCATCTTCTTCAGCAGCCCTTCGACATTCAACAGCTTTATCATACTGGACAACAAACTCATTCAACATGGTATTTGAATTAACAAATCCATCAAAATAAGAATGAATGCTCTCGCTTCTTTGGCTACTTGTCATACCTGCAACGAAGAAATCTTTTACAAAAGCCTTTGCCCAACGAAAACGTTGTTCATACAACTCCTGTATCCATTTGTTACCTTCAAGGTTGTAAGTACCACATAATACTTCCCAACGACCTTCAAATTCCTCAATTGTGTCACTCTTTATCCACTCTTTGTACAATTCTTGAAATCCATTGTAACGGACTGTAAGAGACCGAATATGTTCGATCTCATGTTTCTTCATGTGCCATGAACAATAACGATGTCTAGTGTTTGGAAAGACAATCTTGATTGCATTTCCTATAGCTTTATCTTGATCAGTAATTATTGCACAAGGAGATTTGTTAAACATGCACTTTAAGAACTCTTTAAATAACCATTCGAAGGTTTCTTGTTTTTCATTCTCGAGCAATGCACCTCCAAAAATTATAGACTGACGATGATGATTCACGCCAACAAATGGAGAAAATGGCAACTTAAATTTATTAGTCATGTATGTTACATCAAACACAACAACATCTCCGAATTTTATATAAGAATCTCTTGACCTTCCGTCAGCCCAGAAAACATTTCGAGGAGATCCATCATCAAACAAATCCACAACAAAATAGAGGTCCCGATCTTCTATTATTTTATCTTGAAAATGTTTGATAAGGCCATAAAACTCCTTACCTTTATATTGTTTCCGCTCCTCGCCAAGTATATCAGAACATTGTTTGGAAGTAACATCATTATCATATGGACTTTTCATCGTATTCACAACCTTCTTTATTTGGCATGGCCTCAATCCCGATCTTCCAAGTTCCGACATAAGAGATTTGCAAGCCATTGACCGGTGGAACTTACCATGAGAACGATGTTTCATAACTTTAGAAGGCGTTATAGTTAACTCATGGTTATGTGCATCATCAAAATAATCTACAAACCATTTCTTGTCTTTATTTAGTGAAATCCGAATCTTTGCTGTACAACCGGTCCTTAAATCCCGACGACGCTTTTTAACATCCCCGGTCTTCAAGTCCTTATAACCTTCTTTGTTGCATACGTATATCTTTCTATAATGCTCTCTTGTTATCTTATTTTTGTAAGTCGAATAGATACGTATACCAAATCCATGTAAAAAGGCATAGCGATTATAGAATTCATATGCATCATCAGGAGTGTCGAAAACCTTTCCCATTACATGTATATCTTCGCGATTCACAAACTCGGTATTGATACCATCACTATTACCTTCTTGCTCATATTCTGATAAATTGTTTGAAAGGAACCCATTTTCATCAATGTTACCAATTAGAGATGGTTCAGAGGGATCCTCCTCATGATGAATTTCTATGTCCATTGTGTCATCCATGTCCTGTGTGTAGCAATTAAAAGTAAGATACATTTTCATGGTTCAAGTATATCAAAGAACAAAGATACATGAAAGAGAAAAAAAATTATAGAACTCAACTGCAAATCTTAAAATAATTACTTTGCTACAAATGCTATGAATTCATATCTTTCTCTAATTACATAATTTAATTCGTGTAAAGGTGTCACCACCCCTAGTAATGCAGCCATAATGATCGATCCTAATTTAATTTTTGTAATGGTGTATATATCTCGGTCTTTATTAATGGAGGTACTTAAAAAAAATATACAATGATACGATCACAACCCTAATTTAGCAATCTATATATATACTAACCTCGTGATCAACCATGGTTGGTTAAGGAAGAGATCCAGTGGTGAAGAGAGTCTATAAAACACAATAGAGGTCGACTTATTTTTTGGGTTTTAATTTTAGAGATGGATTAAGTCAAAACTACGTAGTTTTGGGGGATTTTTCATGTAAAGTTACATGTGAGACAACCCCATATTCACTTTACCCTTGTTAAATCTGGAATGTCTATTTGAAACAAAAATAATACGTAGTAACATAATAATATTACGAAGAAGCATACCAGTTACGAAATCAATATAAAAACAGTATAAATAAGAAATCTTGTCATCACGTGTTAGTGCTTTCAGAGTTTCAGATGCCATCAGATGATGTACCACATCTGACCGAATAGGAGGTTGTTCAGACAAATCAACATCTTAAGTCTGTAAAAAAACAAACACTAAAAATAGTACTCATGTCTGACCGATTCTGAAAAAGAGCCTATCATACTTCAAAAGAAAAAAACAAACATCGCCTTAGATTGTAAAATACGTATTGTTAGGCTCGTGGGAGTGGGGTGAATCCCACGAGCAGCATAGTCCCTTTTTTCAAACCAAAAAGACATGCCAAACTCACCGGGGTGAGTTATATATATAGTAGGCCCCACATTAAGTTTATCGTTATTTTCAAATAAAAAAAAACTTTTTCAAATACCCCTTTTTATTTATAAATACCCAACAAAAACTCTTATTTTTCAAACACACATTCAAATTACATACACATTTCACACATTCTCTACAAATCACAAAAAATGGAAAATATCGACGAATACGAGTTATTTTTTGCCACTGAAAATCCGGTAGTCGCAACGAAACGCAAGTGGGAATTGATTAAAAAAGCGTTGCATTTTATTAAAAGACGACGTATTGCTAATCGAGTACCCAGAAACGTCATAACTCGAGACCGAATAGGTGCTCATAATCGGTTAGTTGCGTCTTTTTTTTCGGCGAACCCAAGATACGATGCGAAAGAGTTCAAAAATGTTTTTCGAATGGGTCGCCCCCTTTTCAACTGGATAGTTAGTGAAGTGACTCACCATTCTGCATACTTTCGTAGTAATGTTGATTGTGCCGGAAAAAAGGTATTTCGCCGTTGTTAAAGTGCACATCGGCGATTCGTCAATTGGCATACGGCGTCGTTCCTGGTTTTCTAGATGAGTATTTGCAAATGAGTGTAAGAACTTCTCGAGAATCACTTGATCATTTCTGTAGTGCTGTTATGGAAATATTTAGGCCTGAGTATTTGAGAAAACCCGCGTATACTGATGTTCAGAAACTTTATGCGCATCATGAAGCAAAGCACGGGTTTCCAGGGATGATAGGAAGTCTTGATTGTACAGACTGGGAGTGGTTCGGTTGTCCAGTTGCCTTTAAAGGCTAATATGTTAGACGAGATCAGGGATCGAATCCATTCATTTTACTTGAAGCTGTTGCGTCGCAGGACTTGTGGATATGGCATGCATTTTTTGGTGTTTCTGGGTCGAACAATGACATCAACGTTTTATATCAGTCCCCTTTATTTAATGATTTGAAAACCGGATGAGCACCTGAGGTGGAGTTTGAGGCTAACGGTGTACACTATCCATGGGGATACTATCTTACGGACGGAATATATCCGGAATTGGCAAAACTTGTTAAAACAATTCCCGAACCATCATCCAATGACCATAAGAGGATTTTATATAAGCAGAAACAAGAATCCGCAAGAAAAGATATTGAAAGAGCTTTTGGTGTTTTGAAGAAAAAATGGGCCATATTAGCCAATCCTGCACGACCTTTACGGAAAGAAAGAATCATGAATATGATGTACACATGCATCATATTACATAATATGGTTCGAAAGTTAAAAAAAAAGCAATATCTCCTAAATGGTTCCCAGAAGAACAACTTCAACCGGACGATGTGTTTCAAACCCAAGAACACATGCTACAAGTTATGCGGCATATCAGCTCCGCGCAAGAACATCACAATCTTCGAGCAGATTTGGTCGAGCATTTGTATGCCAATGCTTAATTTATTAAGTTTTTTTTTATATTTATGTTTTTTTTTTAAATGTTGTTTTTAAATTTCCTATGTATCGTCTTTTAATTTTGTACTGTGTTTTAATTTTCTATGTACCCGTGTTTTAATAAAATGTATGAATAAAAAATATTAAATGAAAAATTGGGATGATGTGGAGTGAGTTTGGGTGAGTTTGGTGAGTGTCATTACCTCCTGTGGTGAGTTTGGGTGAGTTTTGGTGAGTTTGGTAAAAAAGCTGACATGGCGCTGAGGTGAAGGTGAGTGGATTTCACCCCACTCCCACTAATCTTATATGGTTACATTATTACTGACATGTAATGACACCTACCCACCCATAGCCAGGATGGGCATGTGATGTCTATCCTTTTACAAACCGTCTTATATAAAGTGACAAAACATAAAAAAAAATGTATTGAAAATTAACATGTGTTTATTCCTTTTGCATTTGATACATTTGGTTTCCTTACACCTGAAGCGGTAAAGCTTCTAAAAAGAGTTCAGCGCGTTATGAATAGCAACGTTATCACACCTAAATCCACAAATGTGATTTTACTAGAATTAGCTTTGCAATTCAAAAAAAGCTTATGGCATAGCTTGTTGCTCGTTTGCCTTCTACAGCTATGTACTAATTAAACTTTTAATGATTATAAGGATGTATAATTATCTACTTAAACTGAATTCAAGTCATTATATCTTCGGAACTACTCAAAAATTCTAGGGTTTGTGGGTTAAAGGGGTTTTGCTAATTAATGTTTATTGGGTAGAGGTTAGTCGGCAATACATGAACACAAATTTTCTAAATTAATATTAAAATATATTAAATACACATTAAATAGGCTTATAAATTACTACATATAAATATCATTTTTATTAGAATTAATGTGTATTTAATACATTTTAATGTTAGTTTGGAAATTTTATGTTCATTTATTACTCACTAACCTCTGCCAAATGGGTTTTGTTTAGCAAAAATCTAAGTTAAGTACCATTATCTTAATTACTATTCTTTCCGTCTTATAATTATAGTTCACTGATAAAAAACACGTAATTTAATAAAAAAATTACTTCTTAACTTTTACACAAAGTCAATTTTACTCTTTAACTTAAAACTACTTTTTTATCTTTTTTTCATGCGAACCCAACAGATGATTTGGACGTGTAGTGCAAACTTGGATGTGAACATCGTGTTAGTGACATTATAAAGACTTATTTTTTTCACAAAGCAATAAGAAACGTTCATATTCATTTATGCGTAAAATTTTTACATATTTTGAAAAGAATAAAACAAAGTGTAACATTTAAGTATCTGATTTTGGCAACAAAGGTGCCATGTATGAATAAGTTCTTGCATGGGTTATAATTTTGAAAAGAGTAAAAAAAAATTGAGTAATCCTCCTCTTAAACTATTCAACATGTTTTTTTGGTTTTTGTAACACCCCACTTGGATAAATGGACCGTTACGTGTATTTATGGCGTGTCATCAAAGCATGCAAGGCAATGTATTAAACATTAATTGACCAAAATGAAAGTACCGGAATCAAACATCGGTAGTCCAACATAAGCCCAAAATATAAAGATTAAGTACTGAAAGAAAAAGGACGAAACAGTGTCCAAACAACCAAAGTAAAGTAACGTAATGTGTGCATAAAAAATAAAGGAGTCTGGATAGCTCCCATCCAAATGCACGTACTCTCTTAGAAGTCCTAAGATCGTCCCTGTGAACTTGCCGTTTGGAAACATGAAAGGAAACTACGGTTGAGCATAACGCTCAATGGACGGATATAGCATGAATAGAAGGTACTGAAAGTAATGGAATAGAAGACAACAATGAAGCTATAAGATTGATATGACATGTGGTAAAACTCTGCATAAAAATCTGATAAACCTGTTCATATATACTGAAACTGAAATATAACTTATTAATTCTGAAAACATATATTTTATGTATTTTAATTTTCCAAGAGCTTATATAGGTCATGAACTGAATCAACTGCTGCATGAATACATAGAGGGGTGTCCTCGTCATGCTGTAGAGGGGTGACCTCTAAATAACTGTGCTGGGTGGAGGGATCAGCTCCAATGTGAAGGATGTAGAGCACACACCACATTCACCTGCTAAACTGTAAACTGTAGCCTAGGATGCATCCATACGCCCCACTAATAATACTGATAAAATGGCCAAGCTGAGCTGAGTGGGACGATGCAGGATATCACTCTCCTGCATGTGAGTCACGGCACCGGTGCCTCTAGTGCCGTGGTTACGGTACCTCCGTAACTAGTACATAAACTAATCATGCTTGTATATAATGCTCAGGCAATTTATTTTATTATTAACATGATTACTGATAAGCTTAAACATATACTGGGGAAAACATTTGGCTGCAGACGGGGAATCCTAATCATGCATAGGAAATGAAGTCCTTACTGAAAGGACGAAAATCCGTACCTCGTGTTCAGTAACTGACCGAGATCAACTGACCGAAAGTCTACTCTGATTTCACGCGAGCTACAAGAATACAGACGCGAATAAGTTGACTGATATTCGCTTATGGAATTTTACTGATCTTATTGGTTTCTTATTTATTCATTTTATTTTGATTCTGAAATTATGTACGTATACCAACTGATAAATCTGAACTTATATTAATTCATTTTAATGTATTATTTTCTACTATTAATTATGGTACAACGTATTTCTGACGATAAAGTATTTCTATGATAAGTATCCCGCTAAATTAGAAAGTTTCTTAATTTAGAAAGTTCTCAAATAGTTTAATTCATTTCCTAAAATATACCCCTTTTAAAATATTATAGAACCAATTTAATTTAATACACTTAAAATATATATTAAATATTTATCAAACAATTAAATTTAAAACAAAAGGTATAACATAAACATATTTATTTTATGGTTTATAATAACGTCCCGAGCTTACCGAGATATCCCATCTCGGTCGCACTAACAATTTAACATATACACAAAATCTGTCCCCAAGGATTAGTGACAGAAATTCTGTGTCACCAAAACTGTCGCTAAAACTGCCCCTTTAAAAACTGCATATAATCTAACAGTTTTGCGACAGAAACAGTGTCGCTAAATCTGTCACCAAAACCTGAGTTTTAAAAACTACACCCATAAAAATTCTGCGACAGAATTTTCTGTCGCAAAACTGTCGCTAATCTCCTTTTAAATTCCCACTGTTTTCTGTCTATCTCTTCCCATTAACTTGTTATTCCATTCCCACTGTTTATTTATGTTTTCCCCCTGTTTATACTTAGCCAAACACACCCTTATATACACGCAGCCCCCAACGCAACCCTTTGGTCAAGACTGGCCCTAGCCGCCCCTGTGTGGGTCACGGCTGGGCAGAAAAGGGATTCACCGAAACAACAGGTCTCGGTTTTCGTGAGGCCAACGAACCCGACCCCCTGCTTCACGAACCAAACACCCCTGATGGTGAATTGGTTTGCTGCGGCTGTATAAACCAAGACCACCGAGACATTGAGATGTCTCGGTTTTGTGTATAGTCGCTCAAACCCGACACCCCTTATGTTGTTTCTGATCGTGGCTGGGCAAGGAAAAGAAAACCCACCGAGACTTTAAAAGGTCTCGGCTGGTGACAACCTTAACCCCCCGAGCCGAATCAAATACAAGAAAAAGAAAACAAGGTCTTACCGTGCAATGATTACGAAGAAAGCACGAATCAAAATGCAGAAGCTAACTGAATTCTCCTCTCTCTTTTTTTTTTTTACCCAACGGCTACACCACCCTGTGTAACCCTAATCTATTTTTTTTTGTTCGTTTGTTATGGGAGAAAAAGGGAAACCCCGTTTGTTTTGTGCAGCCAAAATGGGCTAAGGCCCAAAATCCCTTCTATTTTTTTTATAAGAACCGGCCCTTATTCTTTTATTTTGTTTACTTTTATATTATTTATTTTTTTGAAACTTGTATATAATAACACTACTTGTATATAATTACACTACTTGTATATAATTTTCTCGCGTTTGTTTCCGTCGATAAATTCTACGTAAATGGTTTAAATAAATAAACCGCGTATTTACATTCCCGATTTAAATACGGGTTTTACAATTCTTCCCCTCTAAAAAGAATAATTCGTCCCCGAATTAAGGATACGGTCGTACTGGGTTTTACAATTCTTCCCCTCTAAAAAGAAGAATTCGTCCCCGAATTATAAGGTATTTAAGCTGACTGGGGTAAAAGCCGAAAATGCTATAAGCTGGAAGACATAAAAGCTGAAAAGACATACCCGAATCAAAACTGAAAGTGAGGATAAGAAGTCCGTATAGACTCCTCTGTTTCCCAAGTGGCCTCCCGCTCGGTATGGTCCCTCCACAGGATTTTGACGAAAGGAATGGTCTTCCTTCTCATGACTCGATCCTGGCGATCTAAAACTGCTTCGGGTTCCTCAATATAAGATAGATCCTCCCGAATCTGATCGAGTGGATAATTTACTTTGTGAAGCTCATGATAGTTGTACCCCCTGAGTAATGATACATGAAACACGTTATGGACGTGTGAAAGCTGAGGTGGTAACGCCAATCGGTATGACACTTCACCGATACGTTCAAGGATTTCGAACGGTCCGATGTAACGAGGGTTGAGCTTTCCTTTGAGGCCAAAACGTCTGACACCGCGTGCGGGTGATACTTTGAGGAACACACGATCCCCAGTCTGAAAAGATAGATCTCTGCGATGCTTGTCGGCGTAACTCTTCTGGCGAGTACGCGCTTCTTGCAGTTTTGCCCTAGCGATAGCGACCTTTTCATTGGTCATTTCTATCAATTCTGGTCCTTCAATCAAGCGTTCTCCAACCTGATCCCAACAAATAGGAGCACGGCATTTCCTGTCGTATAACATCTCGAATGGAGCACGCTTGATACTAGCATGCCAACTGTTGTTGTAGGCAAACTCGACCAAGCAAATATAGTCATCCCAGTGTCCTGTCCATTCTAATGCACAGGCGCGTAGCATGTCCTCTAAGGTCTGGATGGTACGCTCTGACTGATCGTCCGTCTGTGGATGGAAAGCTGTGCTGAGCTTGAGCCTAGTTCCCCAAGCTTTATGCAAACCTTCCCAGAAGTGAGAAGTGAAACGGGGATCCCTATCTGATATAATTTCAGAAGGTGTACCGTGTAATCGTACGATCTCCTCGGTGAATAGTTTCGCTAATTTACTGACTGCGAAATCTTTGCGAATAGGAATGAAATGTGCAGACTTGGTCAAACGATCGACAACTACCCAGATTGCATCATGTCTCCGCTGAGTCTGTGGTAGTCCGGTGACAAAATCCATAGAGATCTTGTCCCATTTCCACATTAGAATATCTAATGGCTGGAGAAGACCACTGGAACGCTGGTGCTTTATCTTAACCTGCTGACAGGTTAAGCATTTAGACACAAATGTTGCGACATCCCGTTTCATGCCGCTCCACCAGAAATGCTGCTTAAGATCATGGTACATTTTGGTGGAACCCGGATGGATAGAGAACGGAGAGCTGTGAGCCTCAGTCATCAAGGCTTCTCTGAGAGCAGGGTCTTCTGGAACGCAGAGTTTGGTACCCTGCCATACAATACCATCGTCATCGATGCGAAATTCGGTATGCCGGTCAATGTTCTGGACAATCGCCCAGATTTCACCATCATCCTTTTGTGCGGCTTTAATCCTAGAGAGCAAATCTGGTTCTACCCTCAAACTAGCCCAGTATCCCCTTTGTCCGCGTACTGAGAGCTCAATATCATAACGCTCTAAGTCCTGAATAATTTCTTCCTGAACTTTGATGCCATTTACCATACCTGACTTTCTGCTAAGGGCATCTGCCACTACATTTGCTTTACCTGGGTGATACTGGATATTAGTGTCATAGTCTTTCAGTAGTTCTAACCATCGCCGCTGTCTCATGTTCAACTCTCGTTGGGTGAATATGTACTTGAGACTTTTGTGATCGGTGAAAATATCACACGACTCACCGTATAAATAATGCCTCCAGATTTTAAGGGCGAAGACGACTGCTGCGAGCTCTAGATCATGAGTAGGGTAATTTTTCTCATACGGCTTCAGTTGACGCGAAGCATAAGCAATGACTTTCCCATGATGCATAAGTAAACAGCCTAAGCCCTTTCCTGATGCGTCACTGTAAATCTGATAACCACCTGTACCGGACGGAAGAGTAAGTATCAGCGATGAGATCAATCGATGCTTGAGTTCCTCAAAACTCTTTTCTCTCTCCTCGGTCCATATAAACTTCTCACCTTTTCGCATAAGTTGGGTCAATGGTAACGCCAAACGTGAGAAGTTTTCCACAAACCTGCGGTAATAACCCGCCAACCCAAGAAAACTACGTATCTCTGTGACAGATGTCGGTCTTGGCCATTTGGTGATAGCCTCCACCTTTGCAGGATCCATAGTGATTCCTTCTGCGGAAACAATATGGCCTAGAAACGCCACTGTATTCAGCCAAAACTCGCACTTAGAAAATTTAGCATATAACTTTTCTCGTCTGAGAATCTGCAACACTGTACGGAGATGATCCTCATGTTCCTCTTTAGATTTGGAGAAAATAAGGATATCATCGATGAATACAATCACAAACTTGTCTAAGAATTCATGGAAGACTCTGTTCATCAAGTCCATAAATACTGCAGGCGCATTCGTGAGACCGAATGGCATACAACAAACTCGTAATGACCGTACCTCGTGCGAAAAGCAGTTTTGGATATATCCTGCTCTTTTACACGCAGCTGATGGTAACCTGATCGTAGATCAATTTTTGAGAAGTGCTTGGCGCCCTGAAGCTGATCGAATAAATCGTCAATACGAGGAAGTGGATAACGGTTACGAATAGTGAGCTTATTCAACTCACGGTAGTCAATACACAATCGCATGCTACCATCCTTCTTCTTGACAAACAAAACGGGAGCGCCCCAAGGTGACACGCTAGGACGAATGAAACCCCTTTCTAGAAGTTCCTGAAGTTGATCTTTCAGTTCCTTAAGCTCTACAGGAGCCATACGGTAAGGAGCTTTAGATACTGGTTCTGCACTTGGAATGAGATCGATGCCAAATTCTACCTCTCGCATGGGAGGTAAACCTGGAAGTTCCTCGGGAAAGACATCTGGAAAGTCTGACACAACTGGCTGATCATGAATTGAAGGTGTCTTCGAAGTCGTGTCATGAACTGTGGCTAGGAAGCCCTCGCAACCATGATATAGTAAGGTACGAGCCTGTAAAGCTGAAATGATCTGAACATGTTTTCCTGGTAGGAAGCCCCGGTGAATATATTCTGGTGTCTGGACATCACCAAAGATGACCTGGTGAGCATGACAATCTATGGTGGCATGATGAACCGACAACCAATCCATACCCAGAATAATATCGAATTCACACATATCCAAAGGAAGAGCACTGACTGGACGGATTTTATCATCAAACTCAAGAGGGAGATCTTTATACACTTGGGTAATGAGTACAGAGTCTCGCATGGGGGTAGATATACTAAGTGCACTGTCTAGTGGCGTAGGGGTCATGTTTATTTTAACAGCATAAGAAGTGGATATAACTGAGTGGGTGGCGCCTGTATCGAAAAGTACGCAAGCAGCATGTCCGTGTATAAATAAAATGCCAGTAATGGTACCTGCGGTCTTATTTGCTTGCTCACGGGTAGTAGTGTAGACACGACCAGTGGTTGGTGGTAGTGGTGGTGGCGGAGGTAACATCTGAGGTGTCTGGCCTGAGGTACCAGCAGCATTTCCGCTCTTGCAATCCCTCTTCAGATGGCCCGGCTGGCCACACTGGAAACAACCACTTGTACCACGACAGCACGGTCCCGTGTGTTTCTTTCCACATGTGATGCAAGTGGGATAAGTATACACGGTAGAAGCAGCCCTGGTTTGCTGAGAACCTGATTTATGATGAAAAACACGTGTCACGATTCTGATATCTTAACCTGAAATAAGGCTGTCTGACTGAAATTAAAATTACCAGAATTTGCCGGTCGGGCAACCTGCTGACCCCTGTTGTTTTGGTCACGCCCCTGTCCAGCATCTCTGTTGGAATTTACAAAAATTTAAGATCTGTTTTACACGATAGTTTAGTATTTCTGGAGCTTAAAGACTCACCTGTAGCTGCTAGATGAGTTGGAGCTGTCGCGGTAATTATCACCGCCGTTCCTCTTATCTGACCGATTACGGTCATATGACTGACCGTGGTTCCTTTAGTTTTGATGCGGAGTAGCCGATTGGGATCGGTCTCCTCCTCTGTGTCTGTAAGATTATAATTGGATAAGTCAATACATATAAGTTGACAAGCAATAATGGGGCTAAATTGTTTAAGTCTGTTGGGTGAGATGTACCTCTTCTCCGGACGCTCTACATTCTCGAGCTCATCTCTCTCGAAAAGCATCTCGACATCCCGAGCTGCATTAGCTACTTGTGACACATTAGTGAATGTGGCACTCATCAGTCTATCTGCAGTCCTAGAGTGAAGAGCCCAGCGAAATTGCTTCGCTTGCTCCTCTACGGTACCCGCAGCCTCCCCTAAGAATCCAGCCATCCTGAGGTATCGGTGCATGAACTCTATACTGTTCTCGCCATGATTCTGACGAATAACGTGGAAGTCCCTCTTCATCTAAGCTTGCTCCGCATGCGGGAAAAACTGGTCATAGAACATCGTCTTGAAACGTGCCCAGGTCAATGTAAGCTCCCAAGCATCTCCCCCATTGGACAGTTTCTAAGACCTCCACCAATGCAGAGCAGGACCCTCCAGCTTGTAAACTGCAAGCCTAACTTTGAAAACATCACCACAACCCATAGCTCCAAAACTTTTCTCTATATGGTAGATCCAGTCTTCAGCATCAGTTGGAGCTACAGTCTGCTCAAACAGTCGGGGTTTCTGCTTGTTAAACAGATCCAGCCAAGCGGGTAAAGTGGCAAGTGGTGGAGCAGGAGGGTTGTTATTCTGCTGAGGTCCATTTTGATATTCAGCTCGGATCTCCTCACGAATTTAGGGTAACATGGCCTGTATAGCAGCCTGAACAGCAGCAGCAATGGCAGCTGCGTTAGGGTCATTCTCGGTTTCGCGTCTGGGTGGCATCTGAAATAAAAGAGGATAAGTTGATAAAACTGCCAAAATCTAGGGTAATAAATCTGAATATGCATAGTGTAATTCATGAAGGTATAGCCAATAAAATATGACATGAACACTAGTGAACGCCTAGGGTCAGTTTACAAAATGACAATTACTGAAACATAAATCTAACATGAGTAAGGATGAACGCCTATGGTCAGTTCATCCATACAAAATTTAAACGGGCGAGGGTTAACGCCTATGGTCAGTTCACCAAAACGAAATGTTCGCTGAAAAACACATGCGATTAAGTATGGCCAGTCCTGTACCAACCGTTTACTTAATCAAAATTTTGAAAATCCGACTGATAAAATTCATGAGTAGCATGGAAGATAACGACGCCAAAATACAGGGAGTTCTTGGTGACTACCCACTAGTCACAGGTCAAATTTTAGAGCCTACAGGTCGAACCTTGCGCTCTGATACCATAATTGTAACACCCCACTTGGATAAATGGACCGTTACGTGTATTTATGGCGTGTCATCAAAGCATGCAAGGCAATGTATTAAACATTAATTGACCAAAATGAAAGTACCGGAATCAAACATCGGTAGTCCAACATAAGCCCAAAATATAAAGATTAAGTACTGAAAGAAAAAGGACGAAACAGTGTCCAAACAACCAAAGTAAAGTAACGTAATGTGTGCATAAAAAATAAAGGAGTCTGGATAGCTCCCATCCAAATGCACGTACTCTCTTAGAAGTCCTAAGATCGTCCCTGTGAACCTGTCGTTTGGAAACATGAAAGGAAACTATGGCTGAGCATAACGCTCAGTGGACGGATATAGCATGAATAGAAGGTACTGAAAGTAATGGAATAGAAGACAACAATGAAGCTATAAGATTGATATGACATGTGGTAAAACTCTGCATAAAAATCTGATAAACCTGTTCATATATACTGAAACTGAAATATAACTTATTAATTCTGAAAACATGTATTTTATGTATTTTAATTTGCCAAGAGCTTATATAGGTCATGAACTGAATCAACTGCTGCATGAATACATAGAGGGGTGTCCTCGTCATGCTGTAGAGGGGTGACCTCTAAATAACTGTGCTGGGTGGAGGGATCAGCTCCAATGTGAAGGATGTAGAGCACACACCACATTCACCTGCTAAACTGTAAACTGTAGCCTAGGATGCATCCATACGCCCCACTAATAATACTGATAAAATGGCCAAGCTGAGCTGAGTGGGACGATGCAGGATATCACTCTCCTGCATGTGAGTCACGGCACCGGTGCCTCTAGTGCCGTGGTTACGGTACCTCCGTAACTAGTACATAAACTAATCATGCTTGTATATAATGCTCAGGCAATTTATTTTATTATTAACATGATTACTGATAAGCTTAAACATATATTGGGGAAAACATTTGGCTGCAGATGGGGAATCCTAATCATGCATAGGAAATGAAGTCCTTACTGAAAGGACGGAAATCCGTACCTCGTGTCCAGTAACTGACCGAGATCAACTGACCGAAAGTCTACTCTGATTTCACGCGAGCTACAAGAATACAGACGCGAATAAGTTGACTGATATTCGCTTATGGAATTTTACTGATCTTATTGGTTTCTTATTTATTCATTTTATTTTGATTCTGAAATTCTGTACGTATACCAACTGATAAATCTGAACTTATATTAATTCATTTTAATGTATTATTTTCTACTATTAATTATCGTACAACGTATTTCTGACGATAAAGTATTTCTATGATAAGTATCCCGCTAAATTAGAAAGTTTCTTAATTTAGAAAGTTCTCAAATAGTTTAATTCATTTCCTAAAATATACCCCTTTTAAAATATTATAGAACCAATTTAATTTAATACACTTAAAATATATATTAAATATTTATCAAACAATTAAATTTAAAACAAAAGGTATAACATAAACATATTTATTTTATGGTTTATAATAACGTCCCGAGCTTACCGAGATATCCCATCTCGGTCGCACTAACAATTTAACATATACACAAAATCTGTCCCCAAGGATTAGTGACAGAAATTCTGTGTCACCAAAACTGTCGCTAAAACTGCCCCTTTAAAAACTGCATATAATCTAACAGTTTTGCGACAGAAACAGTGTCGCTAAATCTGTCACCAAAACCTGAGTTTTAAAAACTGCACCCATAAAAATTCTGCGTCAGAATTTTCTGTCGCAAAACTGTCGCTAATCTCCTTTTAAATTCCCACTGTTTTCTGTCTATCTCTTCCCATTAACTTGTTATTGCATTCCCACTGTTTATTTATGTTTTCCCCCTGTTTATACTTAGCCAAACACACCCTTATATACACGCAGCCCCCAACGCAACCCTTTGGTCAAGACTGGCCCTAGCCGCCCCTGTGTGGGTCACGGCTGGGCAGAAAAGGGAGTCACCGAAACAACAGGTCTCGGTTTTCGTGAGGCCAACGAACCCGACCCCCTGCTTCACGAACCAAACACCCCTGATGGTGAATTGGTTTGCTGCGGCTGTATAAACCAAGACCACCGAGACATTGAGATGTCTCGGTTTTGTGTATAGTCGCTCAAACCCGACACCCCTTATGTTGTTTCTGATCGTGGCTGGGCAAGGAAAAGAAAACCCACCGAGACTTTAAAAGGTCTCGGCTGGTGACAACCTTAACCCCCCGAGCCGAATCAAATACAAGAAAAAGAAAACAATGTCTTACCGTGCAATGATTACGAAGAAAGCACGAATCAAAATGCAGTAGCTAACTGAATTCTCCTCTCTCTTTTTTTTTTACCCGGCGGCTACACCACCCTGTGTAACCCTAATCTATTTTTTTTGTTCGTTTGTTATGGGAGAAAAGGGGAAACCCCCGTTTGTTTTGTGCAGCCAAAATGGGCTAAGGCCCAAAATCCCTTCTATTTTTTTTATAAGAACCTACCCTTATTCTTTTATTTTGTTTACTTTTATATTATTTTTTTTTGAAACTTGTATATAATAACACTACTTGTATATAATTACACTACTTGTATATAATTTTCTCGCGTTTGTTTCCGTCGATAAATTCTACGTAAATGGTTTAAATAAATAAACCGCGTATTTATATTCCCGATTTAAATACGGGTTTTACAGTTTTGGTCTAGGGCACCGATCAAAACAGGATAATACTCGTCAAAATTTGATAAGTGTTTCAAAAAGTAGAGCAATTTTGACACATTACTTCAAAAAATAAGGCAACATATGACCAGATGCGCATCTAGGATTTGTAACAGGGTGTTGCACAAATCTTTTTAGGATTATTAGTACTAAAGTTGACCCACGTTACGTAAAATTAGGTGTTGCACGTGTCAAAAAAACCTTTATTCTATATCAAATTTACCTTTCGTGACTTAAAATAAGATGTAACTTGTGCCACACTCGGCTCCCATGTGAGTCCGCCCATTCATATGACACATGGTGCACTATCTACTCGATTGCCCTTGTTGCCTAATAAATTTTGACCCTTATAAGACTGACTATATTTTTAAACCCATCTTAAAATTTAAACTTAGACAATAAACTTTTTTGATAATTTTCTCTTCTAAAAATCCGTTTTAAATAGTCTTGCATGGGTCTTTAAATAGTCTCACATGGGTCAAAGCATAGAAATTTGCTTATTACTACTTTCGTCCTATTATTATTGTTCTTATTTGATTTTTTTGAAGTTTTACTTCTTCAAATTTAATCT
Source organism: Glebionis coronaria (assembly GCA_025667525.1). Lineage (NCBI taxonomy): Eukaryota > Viridiplantae > Streptophyta > Magnoliopsida > Asterales > Asteraceae > Glebionis > Glebionis coronaria. The sequence goes on from CM046880.1 coordinate 602,049,782, forward strand.
TTAATAATTTTGTTTGTGTTATATAATACTTGATAAAATTGATATTAATAAAAATATATTTAAAAATCAATTCATTCATATATTTTAATTATTATATAATAAAAAAATATATTTAAAATTAAATTTAAAAAAATAAGATTACAAAAAATCAAATGGGTACAATTGAATTGGGACAGAGGGAATAATATAGTGTGGTGTATACTTTTTTAATCAAATTGAGGTTGGTTTTATTTTGTTAAAAAAAAAAAAGAGGTTGGTTTTATAACGATATGTTATCGCTTCAAGTTACTCATATAAGCTCTTAGGCTTACTATTTATTTTCATAATACTTTTCTAATTTTACAACTTCCTAATTTGAACTTAAAAGAAAAAGAGTAATACATTATATTTTTGCAAATGACCTCCAGCCCAGCTGGCGTGATGCACTGGATTTACATTCACGGTGGGCTGCAGAGTTCGATCCTTGTGGTCGTCGCATTATGTGTAAATTTAACTTATACCTCACACGGGCACACGTGGAAAATTCTCCCTGAAAACCCTTTGAAGGCTGGGTTTGCCCGCTATGCGGAGCTCAAACTCGGGGTGCTCGTTGAAATATTGCGAGTAGACTTCCGTTTAATTATTTGTCGTTTCCAAAAAAAATACATTATATTTTTATTTTTTAATTTTTAATTTTGTTTTTAACTACTATGATTTTGATTTCTTGGCTACAATTGTGTTTGTTTGTTCTTTCAAAACACAAGTAGTTTTATCATTGCCTTGTCGGTTGTTACTATTATATATGAATGTTTGTTGTTAAGCATATATGAAAATAGTGTTTTTTTTCATTTACGAACGTGTGTTTTTAATGAAAAGTCATGTATTTTTATAATAAAAATCGTAAAAATAACATTCGAATATGTTTCGGGTTGATTAAGAAATCATATGACATTTATAGTATAATAGTAGTAGTAACTGCTACATCATTTATGACACTATTTGGACCGGTTCCAGCCGAAAAAAACGGGTCAAATTGACTCGGGTCTTATATTATAGAAACCAAGTGTGACCCGTTGGGTTTAAAGCGACCCGGGTTGACCCGGTTCGTGAGATCCGGTCGGGTTTTTATTTTTTCTTTTTTTGTTTTTTTTCTTGTTTTTTTTCGCGATATAATTATACGTATTTGCAACGTAACTTTATTTTTTCGTGTTATATTTGGAGTTAATATACAAAGATGTTACTAAACTTTACAAAAAATTTGTCCTAAGTTACTAAACTTTCATTTTGTGCTTTCAGGTTACCCATGTTTGTATGACCGGTTTTTTATGTTACTCCTTATTTTGCAACTTAGAGCACTGGGAACCGTCGCGCCGTGGGGTGCCAAACCCACGGCGCCGATGGCGTGATGACTCCCAACGGAGCCAAAAGTCACGGCGTGAGACCCCGACGCGGGTATACTCACGCCGTGTGAGTGATTTTTTTTTAAAAAAAAATTTCATTTTACCCCCCCCCAAACGGCTAGATTTTTAAAAAATTTTCATTTAACCCCCCCCCCCCCCAAACGGCTAGTATTTTAAAAATTTCCATTTCACCCCCCCAACGGCTAGTTTTTTGAAATTCGAATTATAACGGCTATATTTTTCGATCCGTCTATAAATATACCTCAAAATCAACCATTTCTTACACACCAAAACATAAACACTCTCTACAAACAAATATGAATCCCAATCACGTTCCGTCAGTTTTTGAAATCGATGAGGAATTCGATGCTTACTTCTTGCCAATAGCACACAATCATTATCAACGGTTGCTTGAAGAAGAGAATCGTCCAAGACTAACTCGGATCCCAGTCAACCGTGACCGAGAAGGTGCTGAGGAACGGCTCATGAACGATTATTTCGTTGAGAATTGCAGGTATCCTTTGGTTAAGTTTCGTGAAAGATTTCGAATGAGCCGAAGACTATTTTTAAAAATAGTTAACGGCATAAAAAATTATCAGGCCGATCCTCTTCCCGAGCATTTTAATTATTTTACTTCTCGACCCGATGCTACGGGTCGAATGAGTATTAGTGCTATTATGAAGTGCACAATGGCTATACGTCAATTGGCATACGGCAACACGCCGGATGCATTTGATGAATATTTACAAATTGCTAATCGAACCGGACGTGAGTGTCTAATGTATTTTAATATGTGTGTTATTGACTTGTATATGGCCAAGTATTTAAGAAAACCAACTCCGGCCGATGTTGATCAAATATATGATCTACATCTTACGAAACATGGTTTTCCGGGGATGCTTGGCAGCATTGATTGTATGCACTGGGAATGGAAAAATTGTCCAGTTGCGTGGCATGGGCAATACGCTGGTGGTTATAAAAGATACCCTACTTTGATGCTTGAAGCTGTTGCTTCGCAAGATCTGTGGATTTGGCATGCGTTTTTTGGGATGGCAGGTGCGAATAACGATATTAATGTTTTAGATAATTCTCCGTTATTTGATGACCTTCTGAATGACGAAGCACCGGTAAAACCGTATACGGTTAACGGAGTTGAGTATCAAAATGGGTATTACTTAGCGGATGGTATTTACCCACAATGGGCGAGCGGTGTCAAGAAATATGCAACGAACATGGCTTGAGCGGTGTGAAGTTTACCGCCGAAAAAACAAAGAACTACGTGACCGAGAAACCCATCAAAGTCTTCAACAAAACCTTATGGATCATATGTGGAATCAAATTGACCACGGAGATGAAGATGCATATGAAGATGAAGAAAACTAAACGGCGGGTCGTATGATTTTTAATTTTCGTATGTTTTTTTAATTTTCGTATGTCTTTTTTATTATGTTCGTTTTATTTTAAAAGTATTGTAATGTTGCTTATGTTTAATGAAATATTTAAGTTTGTTTAGGGGGTGTTTGGTAAAATTCTGAAAAACTGGATTTCACTTGGAGTGATGACTCCCCTGTTTTTTCTGAGTGAGTGAGTGAGTGGGTTTCGCTGACGTGGCACCCCAAAAACCCCTCACTTGGGGTGATGACTCCTAGCCCTCTTAAGGTAACAACTTAAGCTAACAGGTTAAAATCCTATGTGGCAACATTAAATGACAAAAATACCCTCGTCTTCAACTTCTGTCATAACTTAAACAGCTAAGAGTGTATAGTCCTAAATGTGTGATTCGTTTGTTCATTTTGTATTAAAGATCATAAATCCAACTCCTTCAAGGATCACTCCATAATTTCTTGCATCATCTATGGAGAAAATGAATGAAATTTAAGTGAAAACCGAAACATGCGGTGACATTCTCGAAGGAATTGTGCTGTTGTAAACAGCTAAGAGTGTATAGTCGTATAATGTTTGATTCGTTAATCTTTTATCACGCATCAATATCCTTAATTGTTCATTTTCATCCCATAAACCATACTTAGCATACATATTCGACAACAAGACATAAACCCCACTATTTGTAGGATCCAATTCAAGCGCTCTTTCAGCAGCAAACTTATCCAAATCCACAAGTTGAAATGACGATTACAAATGCCACCCCATCCGATCTAACTTTTCTTGCTAACATCCTTTTAAACAATCGAATTACTTCCTTGTGACGCCCATTCCTACCATACACGACAAGCATAGACGTCCACAAAACCACATCAGCAACACCCGCCATATCAAAAACTTGCTTAGCTTTAATCACCATCCCGCATTTTCCATACAAATCAATCAACGAATTCATGAGAAACACATCACTCCCTGGTTCATAAATAGTTCTAATCACTTTTTGCATGTACTTGACTACCCAACTCAATCGGATACATCCCACTACAAATACCCAAATCAACCGAAAGCGTCCAATTATCATAACACAAACCCAAAACAGGTATACTCCTAAACAATCTCAACCCATCCCCCCACATCTTACCATCAAAATACACCGAAAGAAGCGCATTCGCACAAACCGTATTTTCACAAGACTTTCACAAAACAACTTTCGCGCATCCACAACACCCGGCAATCTCGCGTAAAAATCAACCAAAACACTACTAAAAACACATTAGTGATTAGACCCCAACCAGATTTCACCACATGGGTATGAATCTGTTTCCCATAAACCCCATTAAAACCAGGAACCATGCAACAACTACTTAATGAGCTACACAAAGCATAACTATCTATCCAAACAGGGGTTTTTAAACTGATACAAGCCTTTATTTTTTTTATATGAAGGGTGGTGATAACATAGAATAGATGTGGAAGAGAGATACTATAGGTAGTTTGAAGATGAAATAAAGAAAGAAGATGGAGTCAAGGAAATGAAGTCGTGGTTTTTAAGGCTAGGCACAACGCATGAGGGTCGCGACCTAGTTTTTTCGGCCGGCGACCTAGTGCGACCTATTTTCCACAACCCTGCGACTTAGTGCGACCTAATTCAATTTTTTTTATTTTTTTATTTAATAAAAATAACATTTTATATTTAACAAAAATAACATTTTATTACAAAAAAAAACATTTTATTTCATACAACACGCATTACACTAAAAAAAACATTACATAAACTAAAATACGAAACATTAGAAGTAAAGAGGGTAAAATGTATTAGCTAAAACTAACTCCAAAAATTGTCAAATTAATATATGTTGTGAGGAATTAAACAAAGCTTAATATATTAAAATTTGGAATTTTTTTATAAAGTTTATATAATTAAAACACGATTAAAACATATCAAATTTAAAAAAAAAGTTTTTTTTTAATAAAACACAAACACAATACACAAACACATCATGTGACCGAATATGTAAATAGTTCGTGACCAAGGTCGTTTTGGGCTCGACCGAAACCGGCGACCGAATCCTCGCAACGCGACGACTCGGTCGCGACCGCCTGACGACCTACAAAATTCAGGCGCGTTGTGCCTAGCCTAAGTAAAAATGTTAGTGAAATCCTATGTGGACTATTTTTTGGTCAACTGGAAAAAGTATCAGTCCATGTGACATAGGATACCGGGTGATAGCCGGTCACCCTTTTACTTAGTAACTTTACCGTAACCTATATAAATTTTTGGTAACCTAATTAATCAACTCGTATACATAGGTAACCTGAAAGCACAAAAAGAAAGTTTAGTAAATTAGGATAATTTTTTTGTAAAGTTTATTAACATCTTTATATATTAACCCTTATATTTGTTAGTAAATGATGTTAAGCCGAATATATGAAATATTCACGATTTATATATATGTATATTTTTTAAGTAATATTGCAAATATATAATTAATGGTTTTTAATTGAAAACCGAGTCGACATGGCGGTTCAACCGGTTGAACCGGTGACCCGATGGCTCGATCAAGTCGATCAAAACTCAGGTTTTAAAACATTGTCATCAACCAGATAATAAAACCAGGTTGCCAAATATTAGAAAACAAATTGTAAACCTGGTTATAATATGATCGAAATCAAGAAAAAATTTCATGTTTGGTCCCTATCGTTTACACCAAACATCAAGTCTGATCCCTATTTTAAATTAAGTCCGCAGATCATCCCTATCGTTTACATTTTGGATCAAGAATAGTCCTATCTTGGATGGGCGTTATCTTTTGCTATTAAATCGTGTGAGTGAATGGGCATTATGGTCCTTTCCTTGTTTTAGCTTCATTACATACAAACACTCACCCTTTTTCATCCCACATGATCAAACACATACCCAACCTTTTTTTTACTGATTTTCTTTGTCATCTCACCTATTCATCTCCAATCACAAAACCCAGATCCACTGTTATAACACAACCTTTTTTAGCCACATATCCATTTACACTTTCATGTATTCTCCAATCACAGATGACATTAAAAGGGATCACTGTACATTCTGCTTTGAGCTACATATTCATTTACACTTTCTTGTATTCTTCTTTTTCTTGTGCAAAAAGCATCACACATCTCTTTCTCTTTTAGACACAAGCACTTGGCATTCAACCTCATGTGAATTGTATTATCAGTTTGTATCAAAACAAAGCAATCACTTTGAACATGCAATTTGGGGGTTTGTTTTGTTCCGAACAGTATGAGATGAATTTAGGGTTTCTTATGCTTAAAATCTATAAATCTAGGGTTTCAATTAAATGATGAAAATTTAAGTTAATGATGGTGTGTTTGGAAACAGGTTTTGGAGTTGGCTGGAAACGTTGCTAGGGACAACAAGAAGTCAAGAATCATCCCAAGGCACGTGCTATTGGCAATCAGGAACCATGACGAGCTTGGAAAGTTGTTGAGTGGAGTGACTATTGCTCATGGAGGTGTTCTTCCCAACATTAACCCTGTTCTCTTGCCCAAGAAGACTGTTGCTGTAGCAAACAAGGAGGCCAAGTCGCCGACCAAGGGAAAGTCTCCAAAGAAGACTGCCAAAACTGCTACTACTCCTGCTGTTGAGTAGATGGTTTGTTGTTGGGGATGGTTGTAATTGTAGCTAATGAATGAACATGGGAAGTAGTTTTAATTTCTGTCACGCTTGTTTCGCTTAGGATGGTTATGATTAAGTGTTGTTTATGGTTGGTTGTTAATGAAGAAACTTCTTGTTTCATTATCTCCTTTTGTTAATCAATGAAATCAGCTATGCTCGTTTAGTTACAAATTCCTGTTTTTGAAACATTGTGCTTGTGAATTGTAATCCAATTGTTTGTCTGGTTCATGGCTTTTGAGCCTGTGTGACATAAGCCCAAACCTTATGTAGCATAAGCTATGAAGCTTATGAGCTTATGAAGCTTATGAGTTTATGAAGCGTAAGAGCTTATGAAGCATAAGCTGAAAAAAATGTGTGTGTGCTTCATTAGCTCTTAAGCTGTGTTGATCGTACAAGTGATCCGTTGTTCTTTAAATCTAAACTTGTTTTTGTTCATCAATATACATCCTGCAAATGATTAAACATACAATTCAAATACAGGAGACTGGTAGGAAGAAGGTGCAATAGTGACATTTTTCTTATTACTTGGTAAAACATGAAATCAGTATTTCCATTTCACAGTAACCGTTTCATTTTCAGGCAACCTGTATTTGTTTCATTAAATGTGAAGCGCGTAAACTGTAAAGATTACATTGCAATTTATCCATAGAGGATGGAAGTAGTGACAAATGACAATATAGCAGCATATATACAACTGATAATATTGATTGAACCGTTCAACCCTTAAGATACGGACCTAGTAACAATAATAAAGTTGCAGGGTTTTTATATATGTAAAATGTCCTGATTCATACAAGTTCTCTACAAGTTTTATAAGTTATTTACTTAAGCTTTTACAGTCAAATTTTGCTTAGATTGCTGCAAATTCTGGACACAAAAAACATGCTTCTGCAAGAAAATGGGCATTTCATGCCACAAAGAGGATATACATTTTTAGCTGAAAATGATACAAGTAGATTTTAAACAAAACACAAGTTTAAATGATAAAAAAGGTACATTTGTTGGTATTATAGTCTAATTGATTGTTATTTAGCTGATAGTACATGATATATATAAAGATCCAACAAGATGATTTGCAGGAATTCTTCACCTAGGCAAAATTATAATTCTAAAACTTGACAGTTGCGAAAAGTAATGTTATTCTCTGTATGTGTTTCCGTCTTGGCGAACTCAGCAAAGCAATCTGCCATCCACGGTCTGCGCAGTAAATGCGAAAAGGATCAGGTTAGGTAATCTTTATTAACCATACTGTCACCAAAAAACTAAGAATTATCTTATCTGGAAGGTTTTTGTATTTCTAAATGTACAAGGTTTTCAGGTCTATTAATGTCAAGAAATAGTCTGTATGCATAATAAAGCGTCATTATGTAGCAGTATAGCATAAGATTAAGCAAAACTAGAAAACCATTAAATAACCTGTTACCCTTCCTTTTGTTCATCTATAAGCCTTAGATTGGCTTTGCACACATAAATTCGTCCTAGAAATTCGATTGAATTTGTAGAAGAGATGCACCATCCATGTTTTATTTGTGTGCTTCTTATAAATTACTACGATGGTATAAGATGTAATGACAGATGCCCAAATAATTACATTACTTTCGTTAAAATCTCACGAGTGACCTAAACGAGAGTTTTAGATTTTAGTAATGACTTGTTTGACCTTAAACGTCAAAAGACAAATGAAGTAAGCGTCTAGCTGGTTTGAAAATTGCCTGCACAAAACAATAATCAGCACAAAAGAAGAAAAACATGTATTTCCAACCATTGTATTAACCATTAGCATTCCAATTTCAGACTGCAATATTTGTGATATAAAATTGTTAGCAGTAAAGAGTATATTTCAGAAAGATGTATTATGCAGCGATTTAGACAAAAACAACATACAGACAACTGAAAATAATACAGTAATACATTAAAAGCAGGACATATAATTTCCTATGCGGTTGACGAAATCCTATGCGCATTCATATCCCATACAACTTCCTGGTCAAGCAAAGCTAATGATATCTAAATATATGATTTCAATCAATTCAAGCATGTAAACCATAAGAAGATAGCTAGCATCAGTTCCTATTCGCTATTTGGGTAATTAGGATGGACTATGGATTGACCACTTCAAAAGGTAAAATGAACTTCGGCATAGGAATTTAAAAGGTTCCCTTTAAATTTACTGAAATTATTAATATGCCTAGATTCATACAACTTTTCTATGTGCAAAGGGTTCCCCTTAAGGTTATAAACGTGTTGTAGTTGACATACAACTTTTCTAAATATAACAAATTTTTGTGGGCGGAGAAAATAAAGAAATATGATTAGGGTTGATTAGGTTAGGTGACGGTGATGATGATTCGGTGACAGAGAAAGATATGGGGGCTGAAAAATATGTCTGGGAGAGAGATAAGAAATAAAAAAACGTATTTGTGACTTTTTAATGGAAAAGACGTAAATACCCTTCTAATAAATAGATTTAACTGACAAAATAAACGCCCATCCAAGATAGGGACTATTCTTGATCCAAAATGTAAACGATAGGGATGATCTGCAGACTTAATTTGAAATAGGGACCAAACTTGATGTTTGGTGTAAATGATAGGGACCAAACATGAATTTTTTTCCGAAATCAATAATAAGTATGCATCAGTTAAAAGAAAGCATATGAGGCGTGATTTTACAATAAGTCATGTTGTTTTGGAAGCCACTTTATTTAAAGTAACAAAACATAAAAAGTATGTATTGAGAACCAGATTCAATTATTCCATAAGCGTTTGATACATTTGATTTCTTTACATCTGAAGCGGTGAAGAATTAATCAAAATACAGCGTTTTACAAACATTAATGTTATGACACCTATATTCACAAACATTGTATTTAATAAAATTGACTTTGCAAAACAGAAAGGACTAGAAGTACAGCTTGCTTGTTGTCCGTTTGCGTCTTCTTATTTCGTAAAAATATAGTATTTATTGAATATAAGTAGAGAAACAAGCAACTCGCGTAAATCGTTTTAAAAATTTGGCCAAACTGCATGTTTCAACCCAAACGTTAGAAAGTGCAAAAATCATATTTGTGAAGAAAAAATTAGTGCAAATACAACTGACAATACTCAAATACCAAGTGTTTAACTGACATAATATTTTTTTTTGAAAGTAAAATAAAATCTACTTTAAAAAAATTTATTTTATTTTTTATATTCGGTACATAATTTTCATTTTACTCGTTTTTTTTAATTACTCAAATACAAATTTCAACTTAATTGTTTTACCTAATTTTTGTAAATTTTTTCTTGTCAAAACTTACTGCATATGCTTGCTTGTTTACAATCATCCATGGAAGTATAAATTGAAATAATTCAAAAATACATTAGATAAGATATGTTGTATGGTCTTTTTAATAAAATTAATTAACATGCTGGAAAAAGATTGAGATTTTGACATTTATAATCACCATTTAAGAAACTAAACTTCAAGTTGGCTTAACAATCTCTTAATTTGAAAGGAAATAAATTAGTCTCTAAGTGAAATGGTTTTGTTTTAGATAGGGACGAGCACGGTACCGATTTTGTATCGATCCCGTAATGAATTAGTGGGTATATATTTTTTTCTCGAATATAAACTAGTGGTATCGATATCGTATTGAATGAGATTCGAATATCGGTACTGATACCGGAAAATAAGAATTTTCTCGTATTTTCTTAGGGAATTTTCCGATCTAACACCGGTCTCGTACCAAATTAGTGGTATTGATTTTTTTTTCATCTTATTTTGTAACCCCGGTATCGTATGAAACGATATTCGAATACCAAAAATCGATATGGTTTTAGTGTGATTCCGAGATTCGAATCAAAATGCTCGGTCCAATTTTAATAGTCCATCTTATTAAAAGAAGTAAACGATCAGATCCTATTAAATGGTTTCAACGAAAGAACAAAACACTACCAAATTAAATGATAGTATCAGTATGTGAGAAGCTGCGCGGTTCAAACACGAAGATTTCAATGACAGTGACTGGTTCATTAACGATAGGGGTGTTCATAATTTGGGTTTGATCCACAAAAATCAAAAATCGAATCGAACCGAATTTGAATTAGAGCCGAACCGAAAATAAAATTCGAGTTTTTTTATCATAACCGAACCGAACCGAACTACAAATATGGTTTTCGGGTTAGATATGGGTTTAGCAATCGGACCTGAAAACCGAATCATAAACCGAATTTATACAAATATATACATATTTTTTTATATATTTATATATATAAAATAGTTATTAAAATTTAATTTAATCCTAATATATATAAATTATTTATTAAAATATAATCTTAATATAAAAAGGTAATTTTTATACTTGAAATCGTTTTTTTGGCTAAATATCTATATAATTACATATTTTTTTAAGAAAAAATTGAATTATTCGGGTTAACCCGAAAATCGAACTGAATTTAAATTCGGTTTTCAGTTCGGTTCGGTTGAAATCTATTTCGGTTCGATTCAAGTTTCGGGTTCATAAAAAAGAATAACTGGATAAACCGAACAACCCGAGAATCGAACCGATTGACACCCTAAGTAACGATATCTTTCAAGGATTTTTTTTTTTCAAAAGATTAATTTCATATGTTATTTTATTTTTAAAAATAATTTAATTTATATTTAAAATATAAATATTAAATTCATAATATATAATAACATTTTAACATGTATAAATATATATGAAATTAATTTTAAAAATAAAATAATATATAAAATTTCTTACTTTTTAAATGATCAATGAATTATTGCAAGTGAAATGTGCATTCCCACTTTACCAACACCATGCCATTTCCATATTCATTGAGATTGACATTGACAGGGTTCAGTGGCAAGGGGCTCAGTGACCGGAGTTCAGTGCCCAAGTTCACTATGTAAGGTTCAGGGTTCAGTGATCGAGGGTTCGTTGTTAGGGTTCGCCATTAGGTTCAGTGGTTAACTTATCAGGGGTTCAAGAAATCAAATTCAGTACCGAATGATTTTGGCATATTCAGCCCCTCTTACTCCTTTTAATAACTGGGCAGGTTTAGTCCGTCTGAAACTTTACAAATTCAGTCCAGTCCACCGAGGACTTTGTGAACTCAGTCCTTTAAGACTTTGCGAATTCAGACCCTGATGACTTTGTGAACTCAGTCCTTTTTTATTTCTTAAGAATATTTTCACGGGTGCCTCGTTTTTTTATGTGACGTTTGTCTTTTATGGATTTTTCTTTTGTAATAGATAATATTGTGGTGTTAATGGTGGGTTCAAAATTATTTTGGAATTTTGTTTTTTCCTACAATCTAAAATATAAATTTTAGCTATTTATTATTTAAGATTAGAAAAAAATGAAAATATATTTTTGTTAAAATATACAAAAGTTATAAAAAACGGTAGAGAATTGTAAATGATTATCACAAGTGATATATCATTAGCGATAAAAATAATGAAATAACACTACTGATAAATCAATGAAATATTTTTAGTGATATTTCATTATATCTCATTGATATTACATTGCTTTATTAATAGTAATATTACGTTGCTTTAGCTAGTGAAATATCACTAGTGATAAATTATTACTTCGTAATATTTACAACTTTATTGCCTTTGTTTATTTTTACAATTTTTGAATATTTTGACAAAATAACCCTTCTACATTTATTTTAAATCTTAAATAAATTTTTTTTCCTCTTTTCTAAATTAAATTAAATTAATCGACATTCTTAAACCTTCTTGAACCAAAAAAAGATGAAGCAACAAAAGATGTTTGAAGATCATTGAAATCTTCGTATTTGAAATCGACTAATAATAAAAAAATATCATTGAAATCTTCGTATTTGTACATACAGACGAAGAAGATATTTTTTTTCCTTTTTTTAAAAGATTAATTTTATGTATTAATTTATATTCAAAATTAATTTAATTTACATTTAAAGTATAACTATTAAATACATAGTATATACATTTGTAACATGTTTAAGTTTATATAAAATTGATTTTAAAAACAACATAATATATAAAATTTCTTATTTTTCAAATAATCAACGAATTATTGCAAGTGAAAAGTTGAAATTGACAGGGTTCAGTGGCAAGGGGCTCAGTGACCGGGGTTCAGTGCCCAAGTTTACTGTGTAAGGTTCAGGGTTCATTGTTAGGGTTCAAGAAATCAAATTTAGTACCTGATTTTGCATATTCAGCCCATCCCTTTGATAACTTTGCAGGTTCAGTCCGTCTGTAACTTTACGAATTCAGTCCTTTATGACTTTACGAGGTCAGTCCTTTATGACAGGCTGAAATAAAGACAAACTTTTATCAAGCAACTCTAGATCGAGCTTGAGCTTGATTCGATCAAGGCAAACTTTTATCAAACTTAATCCTAAAAAATAGCTTGAAACATATATCAAGCTCAAGCTCAAGCTTTTGATAACTTGGCTCGAACTCTATCAAGTTTTATTAAAATGTGTTTTAATCATGAATTCATATAAGCAATTTGTTGTTAATTTGAGTATTAACTTAATTATTAATAGCTTATTTCATAAATAAATAATATATTCTAGAAGGATCTTTAACTTTGATTAAATATATAATTTAGCTCGTCGTATTTTAAATAATTTTTTTATTTTTATAAGTTTATTAAATTTATTTGATACTTGGTGAAATATAATATGTATAAATATTTTGTGTACATGTACTTATTTTAATACGGATTTGTCGTAATTGTGTCAGCAATCACATCACTCAATGACTTTTGAGACCTTAATCGCATTGGATCGCAAAATGCATTTTAAAACAAAGATTGTACGATTATGTTATTTTTTGTTTTATTAATGCTAAATAAATCGAATTTGATTATAAGTTATGGTTTTTGTTTGTTTTACTTTATATGTATGTTTTTATTAATAAGATTTATTATAAAAAATTAATTTTATACACATTCAAACTTTTTAAGTCAAACTCAAGCTTGGATTGTTAAAGCTTGATAAACTATCAAGCCAAGCTCAAGATTACAATTGTTCTATCAAGCCAAGCTCAAGCCATATAAAGCTTGAGCTCGGCTTGATTCGATTGCACCCCTATTTATGACTTTGCGAATTTATAGTTCTTGAAAACTTTTTTATTTTTTATAATATTTTCACGTGCGTCTCGTTTTTTTTTTAAGTCTGTCTTTTTTGGGTTTTTGTGTGAGATAAAGGTTTGTCTTTTAGTGAAGTAATAATGCATTTCCTCCATCCTCTCATTACCATAGATAATAGGAAAATACTATATTTAAAAAAATATACAAAAACTTTTTTATAAAATGAGTTTGTAAAATGTATAGACTTTTATTTGTAAAGAATTTAAGTGTGATTTTTGAAAAAATGTTGACACTTATTTATGTAACCAAAATTTACACGATTATAGATGTCAACAAACTCAAACTGTTTTAGTTAAAATATGTAAAACAAAGTGCAAGGAAATGGCATTTTTTTATATCTAATTTAGTCATTTTTACATTATAACTTATATTTCTTTCAAGGTGTATAACTCAATCGTACATTAAGTATTGTTTACATACTAATTTTAGTTATTTATTTTTAGGTGATGATTTGCACACTCTAACATTTTATTAGCACACTTCAAAGTGTATATGTGATGATTATTATATCTTTAATATATACATATATCATTAAATAATTTAAAGATATTAACGTCAAGAGACACAGAATATGAATGTGCAAATAAATTAGTGAATTATGCAAATCACTACTCTTATTTTTTTGTCTTATCTACATGGCTAGGTTTGTGACATTGATTTTAAGACATCATTTCCATATTGTATATGCATGTGATAAACAAGTTAAAGAACTAGCTGTCTTTTGATAACATAACTTTCCATTTTAGTAATCTGGTCTGCTTTCTTTCTTTTGATATTAAGGGGTCCAGAAAAGACAGGTCCTACTAGTACTATGATTGAGTGAGTTAATAGCACTTTTTATTGCGCATTTGTACAGGTGTCAAATAATGAATACCTCACTAAACAAGATCTCTTTTAGTTTTTTTTTTCTTTGGATGTGTTTGGCGAGGAGCGGCGGAATAATATTTTGGAGCAATGAGCAGTGAGCGAGAGTATTTTGAAATTAATTATTAGTATTTATTTGGCAAAAAAGCGGTGAGTTTTTTATTTTTTAGTGGTCGTTTGGGAAAAGGAGTGGTGAGCATTTTGGGACGGTGCTTTTTTTTAGGATATTTTTTCAATGCTTATTTTAGAAACAGTGGAAAATGAGCCGTGAGCTGTCACAACTACTTTTAACAGCTATCGCTAACAGCTACCTCTTACAGCTGCCGCTCACCGCTCACTGCTCACCGCTCGTGTTGAAAAATTATATTGTGGTCATAAAACGGAGTGAGTTCAAGTTAAACATACAAACAATTTGGTAAATTACTTGAGTACTTAACATCACTTGATGCGTAAAAGCAAATAAACATCATCTTAGTACATGTTTTGATATATGACTAGTACGGTACCCGCGCGATGCTGCGGCGGGTATCCTATGATTAATCGGAGAAAGGTAAAAAAATGATTTCGGTCACGTTTGGTTGGTTATTTGCATTAGTTTCGGTCGGTTTTCTCTAGTTTTTTATTAAACCCGTTCACCTTGTTCGATTTTAAAACCGTATATGTCACCAAGTTGTAAGTTATATGAAGTTTTTTTTGTGTTTTAATTGTTGTACACTATGTATCATAAAATATAGCTGTTTACCCGCGCGTTGCGGCTACGGGTATCCTGTGATTAAAGTTTAAGCGTCACCAAACTAAAAATAATAAACTGTTTAACTGTATAATAAAAAAAAATCATCCTAGTTCGATCTGGTTCACCCGTATATATAGCTTCCGTCTTGTTATCTTCGTTTCATTTTCTATCAGCTTTTATTGGCTAGCATGACCGATGGTGAATCGTTGGTTCGGTCCCATTTTTAAAACAATAGTCAACTTGTTAGCATATAAATTTTATGAAATTATGTGTGTTTTATTTGTTTATAAAATAAGTATAATAATATGTATTTTATTATTTCAAGAATATTTTAAAAATACATTAATTATGGTGTTTAATACTTTAATTAATATATACTTGTAACATATATTAATTTATAACAATAAATCTATAAATGAATTTAATAATTGTACCATATAAGTTATGTTATACTTAAAATTTAGAAAAAGTGATGTATAATTAACTTGTATATTAAGCTTTTATATTTGTACTACTTAAATATTAGAGGAAATTGCATGTTTGCTCCCTATGGTTTGCCAAAATTGCATGTTTTCTCCCCAACTTCATTTAAATACAGGCGGCCTCCCGGAGGACGAAGGTAAGTAGCAACGAGCCTCCCTGGATCTAACTCTCGTTAAAAGGTAATATTTCTGTGGGGGTATATTTGGTAATTCACTTATTAATTATATTAGACCCGCTTTGGTACATGGGTTTACCCATATCACTCGGTTATAACCCATTTCATATTAAACGGATTGCACCAAATCCCCTCATATTCCAGTTTACCATTCTCAAAACTCCCTAAACTTTGTTAATCATGGAGGATCTTGTTCCAGACTTCTTCATAAGAGCCGAAGGTGAAGAATTTGACCTTGCGATATATGGTAAGTTGTTTATTCATTGTTTAATTTCAAGATTAATTACCAAAAATTATTTAATTTGCCCTAATTATTATGTATCCAATTCTGACCATCGTTATTTTCTATGTTAACAGATGTGTATGAACAATTGTTTAGCATTAAATGTCATTACTATAGAAGGTTTAGTGATGGCCCGAACTTGGAATACATTGAAGGTGAGTTTTGTTTTGTTGATATGGTGAATATGCATGACTTTAGTGATGCTATTCTGAATAAGGTTATGAATAGTTTAGGTTATGAGATGGACAATCAATTACTTTTCTACTATAAGGTTCCACTTAAGACTTTAGAAGTTGGTGTAAAGCCTTTGGTTAGTGATGCTGATTACCAAAACTTTTTAAGTTATGTTCATTTGCACAAGGTTATGTATGTGTATGTTGAGGTAGTTGAGAAAGAAGATGAAAGTGAGAGTGGGTCTGAAATGGAAAATGAGCCTGATAATGACCTTGTGGATGATGAACATGTAGTTGAGGATGTAGAAGTAAACATGAGTGTTAGGACCATTGTAATCGTTATATGTAATAGGTAGACTAGGAGGTATGTAGTTCCTCCTGGTCCTAGTAGTAGTAGGAGCAAGTCCTGCTCCTGGTCCTAGTCGAAGTCAAACTTTATTATTTACTTAATATTCTGTTAGGATATGCATGAGATATGTTAGGAAAGGATATGCATATCAGTTTTACACGTTTTCTTTAATACTGTATTAGGGTTTCCTTGTGGTATAAAAGGAACCTTAGGCAGAAGGGTTAGACACACCTTCACAAACGTAGTTCTAGTGATTATCAATATTAGAAATCCTTAGAAAGGATCAAGTCTTTATAGTTATTCTGTTCTTATTGATTACATTTATATTTTACATTCATACTGTGTATAGAGTCTCTTTGTGATTTGACTTGTGATTACAGAAGTCATTCACCGGTCCTGACAGGCTGCAAGATCTACATCTAGTAGACCCAACAAGTGGTATCAAAGCCTGGAAGGGTCTTTATACAAGAAGAATCAAGTTTTCTTATTACTGACATTTTGTTTATCATGTCTGCCTCAACTTCTACTCAAACAGGAGAAGACAGCACTCCTAAAATTGTGCAACCTCAGCAGATCCTTGCTACAGTTTCCAACACAAATGGTAAATTCCCTCTTCTGAAAAAGGGTGAATATGAAAACTGGGCAATGAAGATGGAATGGTAGATCACCAATACTGATCAAGATCTTTGGAAAATCATTCTGAATGGGAACAGCAGAAAGCTTACTAGAAGAGACAAGAATGGTAATATTACTCTTCTTGACCCTAAGTCTCATGAAGAAATCATAGCTATTCAGAAGGAGGTCAAAGCAAAGACAATTTTGCTTCAATCTCTTCCTGAAGATCACATGGGTGACTTCTACCATTTGGATGATGCCAGAGAGATCTGGAATGGCATAAAAGCAAGGTTCGGTGGGAATGAGGAGTCAAAGAAAATGCGAAGGTCCATGCTGAGAGATGAATTCACAGAATTCAAAATCTCAGAAACTGAAGGGCTACATCAAGGGTATGATAGGTTCCAGAAAATATTGAGCCAGTTGAATCAACTTCGGTCAAAGCCTGATGATGGTGACATTAATGCAAGGTTTCTTAAAGCCTTACCCTACTCATGGAATCAGGTGGTGATCTCTCTCAAAGCCAAAGGTGGGCTTGACTATCTCAACTTTGATGATCTGTTTCATAGGCTCAGAACTTTCGAACCCCATGTAAGAGGATTTCCGAGTGACTCTTTTCCCACTCCTGCTAATTCTGCCTTTGTGAGTTCTATGGCATCTAGTCCCATGTCATATGCAAGTAGCCCAAGCAATACTGTCTCCTCTCAGCATACTGTTCAGCATACTTCTGCTCCTGATCCTACTGCCAAGTCTGGTAGTATGGTAGAAGCCGTTCTTCATTCTTTTGTGGCTGATGTTAATGCTGAGCAACAACTTGCTTTTGATGACTTCAAACAGGTTGATAAACTTGACCTGGATGAGATGGATCTTAAATGGCAGATGGCCATGCTTACTCTTAGGGTTCACAAGTTTGAGAAGAAAGCAGGAAGGAAATTTAATTACAACCCTCGGGAGCCAGCAAGATTCGATAGAAGCAAGGTTCGATGCTATAACTGCCAGCAACAGGGTCACTTTGCAAGGGAGTGCCCTAGCAAGAATGATCAGGAGAAGAGCAGGTACTCCGCTTTCAAGGTTCAGGAGATAAAAGATGACAAGAAGGCGTTGGTATCTGTTGACTCTATGGTCAACTGGAATGATCATCAGGCTTCTACTCTGGAATCAGCTGAGTCCTCAACTGACGTGTTTGCAATGATTGCTGGGAATCTCTCTGATGCAGAAGAAGCAGACGAGTTTGCTCTTATGGGCATCTCACCTCAGGTACAACATTGTCCTCTTGGGTGTCATGATAAATACTCAGAATTGTTGTCTCAATTTAATGAAGTAAATGATCAAAATGATAAGTATTTTTTAGAGGTTCAAGCCTATAAGGCTTCATTAAACACATTGGAACAACAAAAACGGTGGTTACAAGATACACAACGTGCATATGAGGATAAAATCAGGATACTAAGCATTGATTTAGAAAACACGACAAATATGCTTAAATATACAGAAACAGTACGAGATGCTAGTATCAAAGAAAAAGAGGAAATGCAAGCTAAATTAGATGCTACAATGCTAAGATTTGACAAATGGCAAAAGGCACCTAAAAATCTTTCAAAATTAATTGATAGTAGCATGTCTGGCAGAACTAAAAGAGGCTTAGGATTTGAAAAATATATTGATTCAGAAGATGTATTTGATTTATCTTTTTCAAGTGTCTTTGATGCCGACAAAGAGGATGAGGGCAAACCTAGTTACAATAGGTTTAAACCAGCAGCAGAAATGCATGTTGTCCCTCCTCCTCTTACTGGAACTTTTATGCCCACTTCATGGCATAATGACTTGGATGGATCACAGATGCTTGAGTCCCCAACAAGTTCTACTAATACTAATGACTTTGTCTCATGTACTTTCAGTGACAAAGCCGGTGACTCTGCATCTAGTGGTTCAAGTGAAGAGTCAAGACCTACAAGTTCTAAGTTGAATGAACATGCTGCTACTGGTGCTAGGAAGTGTGAAGAAAGAATTGCTGTCAAGTCAAGTGTGTCTGGTCCTAGTTTATTGAGTCCTAGGAAGAATGTTTCTCCTAGAATTGTGTGTAATAAAGTAGGCAGTATGAAACAATCTCATTCTAATAAAAGGTCTTTCAAAACATGTTTTGTTTGTGGCAGTGCCTTTCATTTAATTAAAGATTGTGATTATTATGACACACATGCTTCTGTTAATCATGCTTTTTCTGCTCCTGGTCCACCAGGAGCTGCCCCATATGTTTCTAGAAGACTTAATCCTAGTGCTCCATCGTTTTCTTCTTCTAGAATGTCCTCTCCTTTAGCTTCTGATCATTGGAGAAATATTGGATTCCAAACAACCAGTAATTATTTTCAAAATTTTAATCCAATCTATCCACATAATTTGGACCACACGTATTTTGGTTTGGGAAATTTGGGAACTGCTGTTAAGCCCTCAGCAGGTTGTCCTTGGTCAAATAATAATACCCAAATGATGCATAGGCAACCAAGGAACAACGGTGGATCTCATCAATCTTCTTGGCACTTTTCTAAAGATCCACAAGGCAGGCTCAAACCTGAAAAGGTTTGGGTCCCCTTAAGACACTAACTTTTGCATTTTTTTTATTATCTTGTTGTTGTAGGTTACTCCATACCAGGATCCTAGTCTAGGCATTGTTGATAGTGGTTGCTCCAGGAGCATGACTGGCAATAAAAGTCTTCTCTCTAACTTTGTACCATTTCATGGAGGCAAGGTCTATTTTGGTGGGGGTGAAGGCAGAATCACTGGCAAAGGAACAATTAAGACTCCTAATCTAAATTTTGAGCAGGTCTACTATGTGGAAGCACTTCAACACTTCAACTTGATATCGGTCTCTCAGATTTGTGACAAGAAGCAGTTTGTTCTCTTCACCGATACTGATGCCCTTGTGCTTTCCAAAGACTTTCAGCTTCCGGATGACTCACAAGTTTTACTCAGAATCCCTAGAAGACACAATCTTTATAGCATCAAGTTGAATGAAGTCAACCCTACTGGTCAACTAGCATGTCTAGTTGCTAAAGCCTCAGAAGATGAAGCCACTAAATGGCACCGAAGGATGGGGCATGTGAACTTCAAGACCATTCACAAACTTGAAAATCTGAATCTGGTCTCTGGTTTAACTCCCAAGACGTTTAGAAATGATATAAATTGTATTGCCTGCAGCAAAGGCAAACAGCACAAAGCATCCTTCAAGGCCATTACTGCTCTTAGTCTTATTACGGAACCATTGCAGCTACTACACATGGACTTATTTGGTCCTACTTCCATCAGAAGCATTGACCACAAGCAATTCTGTCTGGTGGTAACTGATGGGTATAGCAGGTTTACGTGGGTGTTCTTCATGGCTGCCAAGAGTGAGACCTACTCAATTCTTAGAGATTTTCTTACCCTGATAGAGAACCAGTTGTCTAAGAAAGTTAAAGGTATTCGTTGCGACAATGGAACCGAGTTTAAAAATAAAGACCTCATCGCACTTTGCAATGCTAAGGGCATAAAAAGAGATTATAGTGCTGCAAGGACTCCTCAACAGAATGGTGTGGCAGAAAGAAAGAACAGGACACTAATAGAAGCAGCAAGAACTATGCTTGCCGATTCCAAGCTTCCAACCATGTTCTAGACAGAAGCTGTTAATACTGCAAGTTATGTTTTGAATAGGGTTTCTATTACCAATCCTCACAAGAAGACTCCTTATGAGCTGCTCACGGGCAAAGTTCCAAATATTGCTCATTTGAAGCCTTTTGGGTGTCCAGCCACCATTTTGAATACTAGTGACTATTTGGGGAAGTTTGATGGCAAGGCAGATGAAGGATACATTGTGGGATATTCAGCTCATTCTCGGGCTTATCGTGTCTACAATCTTCAAGCCAAGCGGATCATTGAAACTATTAATCTCAGGTATTTTGAGGAGAAGTCAAACATCCAAGGCAAAGGTCCAGAATGGTATTTTGATCTTGATTATCTTAGTGATTCGTTAGGATATTTTCGTTTCAAAACTAACCATGATGTAGGACCACAAGTGTTTGCAACTTCTAGTACTGGTGTTTCTTCTAGTCTTTCTGATTCAGACGATGAGGATGACATTTTTGTGGTTCCTTCCTATTCCACCACAGTTTCTCCTACTCCTCCTAGTGATGCAACTCCATTGGATGTACAGGATTCCCAAGCAGCTCTTGACACTCTTCTCAAACAACAACAAGAAGCTACTAAAGCAGCTGCTCAAGGTAGTTTTGAGTTTCCCTTGGTTGAGCCTACTGACGAAGCTGCCCCTGGTACTCCAGCTTTTGCTCCTAGTGCTAGCTTATCAACTACTGGTACTCCGGCTAGTGAGTCTGCTTCCAATACTCGTTTCTCCAGTCCTTCTGATTCGGGGAACCATCAAAAGAAGTCTACTACCAAGCTGGATGATATTCATAAACAACCAGTCGATGGGATTTTCCAAAATGCTTCATATGATGCTGACTTTGTTGGTGATCTCAATAACTTGGCACCAGAAGTGGAGGTTTCTTCCAATCCAGTCTTGCAATCACATAAAGATCATCCTACCACTCAGATAATTGGCGATCCTGATTCTACTGTCAAGACACGCAGAATGCAGCAGAAGGCCTCGTCTGATCATCATGCTCTTGTGGGCTATATTGAGGAACAAAAGCGTAATAATCATACGGACTTTCAACACTGTTTGTTTGCTTGTTTTCTTTCACAGGTGGAACCTAGGTCTGTTTCTCAAGCTCTTGAGGATCAAAGTTGGGTGGAGGCTATGCAGGAGGAAATGCAGCAATTCTTGTTTCAGAATGTTTGGGTTCTGGTTGACTTACCAGATGGAAAGACAGCTATCAATACCAAATGGATTCTCAAGAACAAAAAGGATGCACGGGGAATTGTCGTAAGGAATAAAGCTAGGCTTGTCGCACAAGGACACACTCAAATTGAGGGCATTGACTATACTGAAGTTTTCGCTCCGGTTGCAAGGATAGAGGCCATTCGTCTGTTTTTGGCCTTTGCTTCTTATGTGGGCTTTACGGTGTTTCAAATGGATGTCAAGAGTGCATTTATCTATGGCAAAATTGATGAGGAGGTGTATGTCACTCAACCTAAGGGATTTGTTGATCCACTTCATCCCAAGAAAGTTTACAAGGTGGTCAAGGCTCTTTGTGGGTTACATCAGGCTCCTAGAGCTTGGTATGAGCGACTTTCAACTTTCTTGTTAAAGAATGGCTATCGAAGAGGTACTATTGACAAAACACTATTTCTTCAGAGAAATACCAAGGACATTATCCTAGTTCAGGTTTATGTGGACGACATTATCTTTGGTTCTACTAGGAAGGAGTGGTGTGATGAGTTTGAACACTTGATGAAAGGCGAATTTCAGATGAGTGCGATGGGAGAACTGTCGTTCTTTCTTGGTCTTCAGGTCAAGCAACAATCGGATAGGATTTTCATCAGTCAAGATAAATATGTCCATGAGATTCTTCAGAAGTTTGACATGGATCCTCTTAGACCAGCAGCAACTCCTTATGAAGTTGCTAAAATCAAACTTAAGAATGAGCCAGACCCCCCGGTAAATGTTCACATGTACAGGTCTATGATTGGCTCCCTCATGTATTTGACTGCATCACGTCCGAACATCATGTTTGCAGTAAGTGCTTGTTCTAGACACCAGGTGACTCCAACGGTTTCGAACTTAAATGCAGTGAAGAAGATTTTCAAGTATATCAAGGCTCAACCTAAATTGGGTCTATGGTATCCTAGAGAATCTCCTTTTTTCTAGAAGCCTATAGTGATAGTGACTATGCTGGTGCTAATAATGACAGGAAGTCTACTACTGGTGGTTGTCAGTTTTTGGGTCGTCGACTTATTTCATGGCAATGCAAGAAACAGACAATAGTAGCTACTTCTTCAACAGAAGCTGAATACGTTGCAGCTGCTAGTTGTTGTGGACAAGTTTTGTGGATCCAAAATCAGATGTTGGATTATGGTTTCAATTTTATGAATACCAAAATTTTTATTGACAATCAAAGCACTATATGCATTGTGAAGAATCCTGTTTTTAATCAGCGGACGAAGCATATTGAGATTCAGCATCATTTTATACGGGATGCAAATGAGAAGAAGCTGATACAGGTTCTTAAAGTTCATACGGATGACAATGTTGCTGATTTGCTGACTAAAGCGTTTGATGGTCCTCGGTTTAACCACTTGGTGGTTCATATTAGGATGGTCAATCCTTGAGGACTAGGATTGAGGGGAGGCAAAGCCTAAGGGGAGGCTTTGTGTACATATTAGGACAGACTAACGTATTGATAGATTTTAACAACATATTTTATTGGTTCTGATGGTGTGTGGTGCTTCTGATGGAGGATTTTGCTCTCTTCTGGTGGATATGGCCTTACATGACTGGCTTCTGGTCCTCCTTGGTCAGCTTCTAGTTATACTTGGTTGACTTTCTGGTGGTTTAAAATCCTTCCATGTCAAGTGGTGTTTGGCTTCTGGTACTGGTCTGGCATACTGTTCATTCCTTTTGTCCTTTGTTAATCACGTTTTGCTCCTGGTCTGACCATTGTGTGCTTTGACTTTTGGTCAACGCTTCCAATCCTGGTATTTACAGTTTTATATTAAGCATAGGTAATTGAGGGTTGGTAATTATGTTAAAAAGGGCAAGTGGTTACTATGCAATTATGGTTTAATTTGAAAGGGCAACCCCCCATTAATAGGGGTCAATAAACAGTTACCACTTTCTCTATTTATGGTCAACATACACCCTTGACTCACTCATTACAATAAACACACACACAAAACCGCTCCTACTATCTTCACCCTAATCACAATCCTTCTTCCATCAATTCATCAAGATCCATGGCTGCTCTTGCTTACCAACCTGCTCACAACCGAGTTGCTTATCTGGGTGATGGTCCACATCGTGAACATTTTGCTGACATCTTGGATTTCATTGAAGCTTCCAACCTAAGGTTTGCGTTTACTGTATGTCCCACCATATATGATAGTGTTATTCGTCAATTTTGGGCGTCTGCTCGACTTGTGGATGTGGTTGGTCGTCCACGTGCACTCCATGCTACCATAGATGGACGTGCCTATGTGGTGACTGAGGCTTCTATTCGCTCTTCCCTTCATCTTCAGGATGAGGGTGGTGTTGATCCATCCCTAATTTGGAGGTATTGGAGGGGATGGCTGCTTTAGGATACGAACATGGGGGGAAGTTTAACTTCCAAAAAAATAGGTTTTCCCCCCAATGGAAGCTTCTGGTCCACTTTCTAATCCATTGTATGAGTCCCAAGTCTGGGAGTTGGGATGCTTTCCCTACTCCTTTGGCTACTGGTCTTATTTGCTTAGCCCAGGGTAGAGTTTTTAACTTTTCTCATTATCTATTTGAGGGGATGGTTAGTAATCTGTCTAATGCTGGTTCGAGAAAGAAGTTTCTTATGTACCCTAGGTTTCTTCAGCAAATTCTAGTTTGCATTCCTCGTGATAGGACTGAGCATGTGCCGTCTAAGCTTACAGCAAAAGTGTATTACAATATGGTCAATGGGTTTACTGGGGAATGGAGGCCCCTGACTGAGGCCATGTTGGGATTGGCTCAGGGTCCTATGGGTGAGGAGGAGGAGGCTCATGCGTTTGTTGTGCTTGATGATGACCCCATGGAGGAGGAGGAGGCTCCTACTGCTGGTGCCACTCATGTGGTTGAGGAGGAACTGGTTGAGGAGGTGGTGGTTGAAAAACCATCTCCTACCAAGGCTGGTCCTTCTTCAGTCCCACACCGGTCTCCATTTGTGGAGACTCCACCTCCTAGTCCTTCCCCACACTCGACTGATAAACCGTTTGGTGCTAGTACTCCACAGGTTGACCCATATGTTGCTTCGGGCTCCAATGACGCTTTCCCTGATCCAAGTTCTCTTGGTGGGCAAGCGGAGGAGCCTACTACACTTATATCTTTGCTGGATCTTATGCGCAGGTACCATGAGCGGATGATTTCTTTGGAAGCTGATTTGAACCAACATCGGAAACTTACTAGGGAGTTTGTTCTTCCTTTGGCTGATCGCATCAAAGCGTTGGAAACTCAGCAACGGCGTCACAAGAAGCATGTGATCCATTCAGATTCTGATGAGGAGGGTATGGAGAATGTTGAGGATGGTTTGACATTATTGGCAAAGGCTGCCTTTGCTGATAAAGTTTATGATGATTTGCCGGTTCCTCCGACATCCTCCAGTGTTCCTTCTCCTGGTGCTATTCCCACTTCTATGGGTGGTGATTCTGATCCTGCTGTTGGTTCTCATGCTGGTCCCTCTCATGATTCGAAGGGCAAGGCCCCAATGACTGATGCTCCTTCCCCATCTCGCAAGCGTACCCGTCGCCAGCTTGAAGAGGAAAGGCTAGGTGAGGAGGCTGCTCGTCGGGTTCAAGCCGAGATTGATGAAGCTGATAGGGCTGCTGAAGAAGAGCTTCGAAAGTGGAGGCGTGAACAAATTCAGCACGATGCCATGCATTGGAGTGATAGTGAATGGATGCAAGTTTTGACTGTTCTCACCCGGGATTATGCTCAGTTTACCGATCTTTTGGGTGACGATGTTGATGAGCACAATTGTATTCCGAGGGCTATGGTATTGATGCGTAAGCACCAGTTGGCCCTTGCTGCACAACTTAGGGAAAAGAGACAGAACAGACCTTTATCTCGGACTGAGGAGCGCAAGCAGATGCAACGTTACGTGAAATATCAGTCTGCTGCTCATTTTAATGCTCCTTGGAAGTGGGACCGGGTGCGGGCTTTGACTTTTGATGAGCTCAAGGCACTTTATGAAAATATGGTTAAGCGTCAGAGTCAACCAATTCCAGAAAAATTTATTTATCCTCCTCGTGGTGTGACTTCTTCTACGCCTGCTGTTTCTACTGGTCCTTCATCTGCACCCACTCCTGGTTCTGCTGCTAGTCCATCTGGTTTTGTTGCTACTTCCGTTGGTACTTCTACTTCTCATTTGGTTGCTCCTTTGGGTTCTACTGCTGGTCTTGCTACCACCACCTTTGCTGCTACCACCACCACTCATGCTTCTACCACCACACATGTTACTACCACCACCACACATGTTCCAACAACCACCTTTGCTATCACCACCACAACTACTGCTACTACATCTGATTTGCCATCTCCATCACCACCAGTTCCTGGAACTCAACCCACTCCTACTTCTGATGCAGCTCCTATTGGTCCATTGGGTGGGCACATTTATGAGTCTACTTCTACTGCTCCCCCTGCTGCTGCTGAGGTTAGGGTAAAGGTTGAACCCACACCTAGTGATCCCACACCTAGACGTTCCCTTCGCCAGAAACAAGCTCGTCGTGTTCGCCGTGGTAAGACGGTCCCTTATGAGAAGCGTGATCCTGAGAATTTGATTGATGCAGCTTCGGACAACGATTCTGACTTACCTTTGGGCAATGGGAACATTACTGGTTATACGGTTGAGCGGTCTACAACACTTCCTGGTGGCGTTTCCCATCGGATTACTTTGAGTGATGGGTCTGTGCGTTTGGCAACGGGTTTGCAGGGTGTGTTGTCTTGGGCTGACCGTATGGATCTTATGGCGTTGTATGGACTTGTTGATTCTGGTATGCCTTTTGACCTGATGGCTGTGTCTTCATGGCCTAGTCTGCGTATCTGGGCTGATCTTAAGCTGATGTTGGATGCTCCTCCTAATGTTCCTGTTTCAGGCATATGGAAGGATCAAATGCAATGGGTGATTCAGCGCTGGAAGCTATATGCTGGATGTGGTGTTCATATGTTGGAATTAGAATCTGGTCATATGGTGTTTATGCTGACGGATGTGGAGTATCCTTTGACAATTTCTTCGATGGAGGCGATGTTGGCTAGTCACTTGCAAATTTCTACTGCTCCATCTGGAAATGAGTCCTCTATGGCCACGGCATTGGTGGAAGGTATTCAGGCGCGGTTGATAGCAGATAAGAAAGCTGCTTCTGGTATGTGATGTGATTGGGTTGTAAGTGTTTCTGTTTTGTTTTTCTTTCTCATTCTTTTCACCAGTATGTACATTGATTGGTGAACTTCATTCTTTATAGTTAAAAAAAAATAACAAAAAAAAACAGAAATTTATATAATATCTGCTTATACTTTTTACACAGTTTGGATTTTATACTTGTGAATAATATCCCTTGGCTGCTTCACCTTGTGGGTTCTGGTTACTGATTTGTGCTTGTCCTGGTCTTTGACTTCACTTGGTGTTGGACGTGGTCCACACAACAAATGGTTCTCAACTTACCATGTCTAATCGACAAGGAAAAGTTGATTCACCTTGAGGGTACGGCTCCTAGTACGATTCTCAAATCCGTTGATGGTTGCCAGGTTACCCAAAACTGGATGGTTTTCACTTGCCATAGTCTTGGACTGAAAAGTGGCTAATCCAAGGGGGTACGGCTCTTGGTAAAGATCTTATCAAATCCGTTGATAGCTGTAATAGCTTGCTTAAAGCTATAGGGTGTTCAACTCACCGATGCTTCATTGCTAAGAGTTGGCGAGTCCAGAGGGGTACGGCTTCTGGTAAAGACGCATCAAATCCGTTGACGGCGATGGTTTGCCTAAAATCATCAGGGTACTCCCACTCACCATTGATTCACGTTCTAAGAGTTGGGCTGGGTTCTAGTCTCCCAGGGTGATGCTTATTCCACCAGAATAACTAGCTAGCCCAAGAGCGAGCAGCTACTTGGTAAAGGCTCATCAAATCTGCTCATGTTGCTGAAAAGATTCAACACGATGCTGATTTGTTACAAGCTTTGGAAAAGCTTCTAGTGTTTCATGTTGCGGCGATTACTCTGATTCTTATCTTGTTGATGCTGCTATTTGTTTTGCTGATCCAATCCTCGGGCTTTCTTTGCACGTTTTCCAGGAAACTTGAACTCAACAGGTCAAATTCAAGTTTAGGGGAGGATTGTTAGGACCATTGTAATCGTTATATGTAATAGGTAGACTAGGAGGTATGTAGTTCCTCCTGGTCCTAGTAGTAGTAGGAGCAAGTCCTGCTCCTGGTCCTAGTCGAAGTCAAACTTTATTATTTACTTAATATTCTGTTAGGATATGCATGAGATATGTTAGGAAAGGATATGCATATCAGTTTTACACTTTTTCTTTAATACTGTATTAGGGTTTCCTTGTGGTATAAAAGGAACCTTAGGCAGAAGGGTTAGACACACCTTCACAAACGTAATTCTAGTGATTATCAATATTAGAAATCCTTAGAAAGGATCAAGTCTTTATAGTTATTCTGTTCTTATTGATTACATTTATATTTTACATTCATACTGTGTATAGAGTCTCTTTGTGATTTGACTTGTGATTACAGAATTCATTCACCGGTCCTGACAGGCTGCAAGATCTACATCTAGTAGACCCAACAATGAGTGAGTTCCATTTTGAAGTAGCTGACAATGATCCTATGGTACATAAGGTTACTTTGAATGAAGATACCTTAGAGGTTTTAGATTTTGATTCACTGGAAAGTGACATAGAGGATGTCCCGGAAAATGCAAGAAGACTAGGTCTTAGAAAGTTAAAGAAATTGCACTCATCAGCCAAATTTTATGTAGGAAGAGAGTTTGCTAACAGAGATGTTGCTAAACAATTGATTAGAAGCTATGCTGTTGAGAGTAGGAGAAACTTGCATTTTAAGAGGAATGATCCAGTAAGAATTAGGGTAGTTTGTAATGGTAAAGTTCCTAGCAAAAACCATAAAAGTGAGAAAATACAAGGGGCAAATGAGGACAGTGGTATAAGTTTTAATAAGTTAAATGAGCTTTCAGAAAAGGACAAAATATGTTGTCCATGGTTGTTGTACTTATCAAAAGGTGAAAAGGGAAAGTGTGTCATAAAAACATTCAAAGATGATCACCATTGCTTGCAATCTAGAAAGATAAAGTATTGTACATCTACTTTTCTTTCCAAACACATCACATATCTGCTGATTATGAATCCAAACATCCCTGTTAAAGCTGTTCAAGAACAAATGCAGAAAAGGTTTCATGTTGCTATTTTAAAGGATAAAGCCTTTAGGGCTAAGGCAAAAGCAGAAGTATATTTGAGAGGTGATGTTAAGGTTCAATATTCTTTATTGAGAGACTATGTAATGGAGTTAAAGAGGTGTAATCCGGATACAACTTGTAAGATTGATTTTTATGGTGATGAAAATCACGAAAGTCCAACTAGGATGTTTAGGAGAATCTATGTGTGTTTAGGTGCTCTGAAAAGGGGATTTAAGGAAAGTAGAAGGGAATTACTAGGTTTAGATGGTGCCTTCATGAGAGGACATTATCCAGGTCAAATGTTGACTGCTGTGGGGGTGGATGCAAATAATGGCATCTATCCTGTTGCTTATGGAATAGTTGAATCAGAAAACCAACATTCATGGACATGGTTCTTAAAGTGTCTAGCTGATGACTTGGATCTCTACACCAACTCTAATTTCACCTTCATCACAGATAGACAAAAGGTAATGGTTTACCTTAAAAATTTCTTATAAGTGTTTAGTTTATTTGTGAGTTTGTTTTATTTTTAACAAATCTGATGATTCTTGTAGGGATTGTTACCTGCACTTGAGAAGTTGTTTCCTAGTCCTGAGCATAGGTACTGTGTTAGGCATATATATGAGAACATGAACCAGACACGGAAAGGGGTTGAGTACAAGGAAATGTTGTGGAAGTGTGCATCATCAACAACTACTGTTTTGTTTGAACAAAACATGAAAGAGTTGAAAGATTTCAACTTAAAAGCATATCAATGGCTTAAAAAAATACCTGTTGTGCATTGGAGTAGAGCTTATTTCTCTGGTAAGTGTCATATCCTTTAAATTTTAAACATTAAACTTATGTAACTTAATTAGTTGTCTAATGAATAACATTTTCCAAAAATTATAAGTAGAGCCCATTGTGACCTGTTAATAAACAATGTTTGTGAGGTCTTCAACAGACAGTTGTTAGATGCTAGAGACAGCCCTATAATTACAGCCTTAGAACATGTGAGGGAATATCTTATGAAAAGGATTGTAATTGTGCAAAAAGTTATTGAAAAAAGTGATGGCCCATTGACCCATGATGTTGCTAAGGTGTTTGAAAAGATTAAGACTGTTGCTAGTAAGTGCAAAGTTGATTGGAATGGGTCCGATCTTTACCAGGTTAAGGGTTTCCTACAAGAACAATATGTGGTTAACTTGCCTCAAAAGACATGTTCCTGTAGGAAGTGGGAGATATCAGGAATACCCTGCAAGCATGCAGTTGCTGCAATACATGATATGATAGACAATGGTTATGATGTAGGCATACCTGAGGATTGGGTCCATGAATCATACAAATTGGCCACTTGGAAAGCTGTGTATTCACACAAGGTTAACCCTGTTAATGGCAGAGATTTATGGGCCAAATTTGACTGTCCAACCACTCTTTTGCCACCAAAAATTCATCCACAGATTGGGAGACCATCAAGAAAAAGAAAGAAGAGTAAAGGAGAGATTGTGTTGGTGAAAGGTAATAAACTAAGCAGGGCTGGTAAAGGGATTACATGTGGTTTGTGTAAAAGTGCAGGGCACAACAAAAGAAGCCGTGATATGAAGAATGTTGTTGTTGGTGCAAGTAATGCAAGGAAAAGGAAGAATGTTGCTGTTGGTACAAGTAATTCAGGGAAAAGAAAGAATGCTGATGTTGGTACAAGCTCTGGTGCTGGAACAAACAACACACAACCAACACAACCAAGCCAATCTGCTGCTGTTGGTACAAGCTCTAGTGCTGGAACAAACAACACACAGCCTACACAACCAAGCCAATCTGCACAGGCAAATAATCAAGGATCACAGGCTCATACTCAACCTTCACAAACTGATATGATTAGAAGCCCCAGAGGAAGAACAAAAAGGAGTGCCTGCAAACTTAATCTTTAATAGTCATGCTAATGACTTATGTTGAATGTTTCATGTTATTGACTTATGTTATTTCCTTGTTTTTATGTGAGGCCATTATCCAGGTCTAGACTTATGTTACTTCTTTTTTCTGGAAAAACAGTTGTAAGACTATTGCAGTTTGCTACAAACCTTATGGTATGCATAATATTTGATGGTTACATTGGTCTTTCAATTTTCTTGACCCAATTTTCTGGTCAAAGTCATGCTAAGATTTTGTATTCTTTTCACTTAGACCCATTGTAAACCGTGTCACATTGGTCTTTCATTTTTGTTGACCCATTTATATTATCTAACCAAGTAGTTGAGCAGATGGAGTTAATTGTCACATTAACTTTTCTACTTACCACACAACATAAATACTACCAGGGTAATGCCATTGTTTCATCAGTTATTTTCTAAACACCACACACAATGTCACACCTTCCACCTTTTGGATCAAAAGAAAGACCAAGACCATGTGTAACAGCAAGTGTTGCAAGAATGTTTAAGGAAGGGGATATCACAGATGAGTTGATAGAATGGTATGGCTATGTGGATTTCTATGAGTATCTTGATGATGATTACTGGCATAACATTAAATATCATAGTAAGTCTGCTGCTATAACTTTAGATGACACAAGTACTGAACCTTGGATGACACAAGTGATGAAAGCTTAGATGAAACAAGTGATGAAGGCCAATCATCAAAGCCTAACATACCTGCTGCTAGCAAATCCAGTGATGTAAGCTTAGCTGGTAAGTACATTCCTCTTTGCAAAAGGACCTCATCAAAGACAATCATCAAAAGCCCTAAAGCTATCACTAGGGTCGTGCTAGGACTACCCTGTCAAAGGACTTGGTCTTCCATTGAAGAAAAACTTAGGAAGAGGCCTTTGAACAACAAGGATGGAAAGGACAAGGGAAAAGGCAAAATCTAATGTGCTTTGTTGCTTGTGTTATTTCACTTTTATTTGTATGCTTATCTACCTTTAAGTTCATGTTTAGTATGCTGATGTTTTTCTGTTTTGGGACTACAATGTAATGGCTTTTATGGAATGAATGAATGCATTAGCTTATAATGAATAACATAACATTAGATTATAAACAACAACATAACAAAGTCATGACATATCATAATATGAACTTCATTAAGGAAAATTATTGACCAGTACAATAGCTGGGCAATTAGTTCAATACAACATAATATTAGTCAACCATTGACACATTACATCAAGTAGCAGAAACAAAAAAACAACCAACTCAAATCAAACAAATCTTCAACCTTCGATTACCAGCCTCCATTGCATTCAATGATTCTTCAAGTACATTTCTTGATCTTAACAACCCTGGAATAATCGCTACAGCTCGAGCACACATTGGGGGATCAACCCACGAAAAAAATTGACAAGTATTATAAAGACAACAATGAAATCTTCTTCCAGGATTAGTGTTTGTCCATGATGTACGAACAACGGATTGGTTCCCACAAAAGCAGTTCATATTTAGGGTTTGTGTGTTTTTTATAAAAGGGGATTGGATCTATGCGTGTGTTTGTAAATGTGTTAAGGAAGGTTATTTAATTGCAAACCACAAGGAGTAAAAATGCAATGAAATTAAGCTAGGTTAAAAAGAAATTATGAAAGGACATCAATACCCTTGAACAAAGAAAAGTTAACTAGCAAAAAGTAACGAGAGTTAGATCCAGGGAGGCTCGTTGCTACTTACCTTCGTCCTCCGGGAGGTCGCCTGTATTTAAATGAAGTTGGGGAGCAAACATGTAATTTTGGCAAACCACAGGGAGCAAATGTAACACCCCACTTGGATAAGTGGACCGTTACGAGTATTTATGGCGTGTCATCAAAGCATAAGGTAAATGTCCTAAAACGTTAACTGACCATAAAGGAAATACCGGAATCAAACATCGGTAATCCAAACATAAGCCCAAAACATGAAAAGTAAAATACTGAAGGAAAGGACTAAACAATGTCCAAATAAACGGAATAATGTAAGAAGTGCATAAAGTAAGAAGTCTGGATAGCTTCCATCCAAATGCACATGCCCTTAGAATCCTAAAAGCGTCCTGGTGTACCTGCCGTTAGAACATGAAAGGAACTACGGCTGAGCATAACGCTCAGTGAACGGATATCAAGCATGATAAGAATATACTGAATGAAACAGGTGATAGAATACTGAAGCTGTAAGACTGATATTTAACATGTGGTAGAACTCTGCATAAAATCTGAGAAACCTGGTTCATATACACTGATACTGAAATATAACTATTAATTCTGAAAACATGCATTTACTGTATTTTAATTTGCCAGAGCTTATATAGGTCACGTGTTGTAACAACCGTGCATGAATAACTGGAGGGGTGACCTTATCATGCTATAGAGGGGAGACCTCTAAATAACTGTGCTGGGTGGAGGGATCAGCTCCAATGTGAAGGATGTAGAGCACACACCACATTCACCCTGAAAACTTGTAACACTTATAAGCCTAGGATGCATCCATATGCCCCACTAATAATACTGATAAAATGGCCAAGCTGAGCTGAGTGGAACGATGCAGGATATCACTCTCCTGCATGTGAGTCACGACACCGGTGCCTCTAGTGCCGTGGTTACGGTACCTCCGTAACTAGTACATAAACTGGTCGTGCTTGTATATAATGCTCAGGCAATTTATTTAGTTATTAATATGATTACTGATAAACTTAAACATATACTGGGGAAAAACATTTGGCTAAAGACGGAAATCCTAATCATGCATAGAAAGGAAGTCCTTACTGAAAGGACGGAAAATCCGTACGATAAATCAAATGAACGAAAGAACCAACTAATCATATAATGCTAAAGAGATGGAATATCCGTACCTTAGCCAAACTCAACGCTAAACACTGTCCAAAACTATTACCGATCCGATCAATATTCTACATAAATTTACGAGCACAAATTAAGAATTATCCAACTTATTACTTACTCACATTTCTTTAATCATATAAAACATGTTCCTTTTGATTATATTAGCAACAGCTTATTAAGTGTATTCAAGGTACATCTACTCTAAAATCCATATCTATGAAATCACTATATTTTAGTACTTATTTTCCAAAGAACGCTAATTGCACATCGATGAAATGAATTATTTACAAATCTTATGCAATACAACTCGTATGTCTTAATTTGTATGTAGAAATCCATTTATACTCCAACTTACATATTATCAATTTAGTTTCATAAATAAAACAGTTTCCAACTTTCCATGCAGTCATGCGTCTTTAAGATCATATTAGTTGCCATCTTCATTCATACGTCACTGCATTTGTACTTGTTTCATGTTTTAAAAATATGATCCATACAAAATTAATATGAGACGGTTATTTTTTTTTTAATTTTTTTTTTCATTAGTTTATATTTTGAGCACCAGGCTTAGTTGCTAGCAAAATGACATACGTTAAATAATGTATTTCAAGATGTACCTCTAAACAAACGATTGATCGAAATAGAACCAAGAACACGATCACTATCTTGCGGTAAGATATGCTCGGAACCGATCACTAACGTGACTTCAAAACATCATCGGTCGCAGTAAGCTTCTAACGTATGAAACCAAACACACTCACGCACGGCCAGAAACTATATCGAAAACACGAGTTCCCAAGCTCGAACAACTCGACGTAAAGCTTTTGATGCACACCGACACCTTGGTTTTAGTTAAATAATTGATATTGTGAATGAGATGGGCTTGTATGTATTTATATGGACGTACAAGGTATGGGGAAAAATCACATTAAACAGCAAAACACGTAGAACGAAGGACATAGAGGTTAATATTTAGAAACGTTTAGATGGTAGCAAATGAGTATATAATAGACTTATAGTTTTAGTCATATATTTTTTTGTCTTTTTTTTTTAAACTATCAAGAATGGGTCGGGCTCATATAAACATGTATAACTAATTCTCCGAATATAAAGCCATTTAGGAATCGTGATTGCTATCATGGCTAATTTAAATCACTGAATAAAATGGATAGGTTTTAGTTAGTCATTGTCTCATTGATATTAATTATCATTTACTACTCTCTAATATAATGCGTGATTTGTATTACTGAATTTAAGACCATTTATGTACATTGTATTTTCTAGTAATGAAAAGTCACATATTAGACCATTTGATTTCTTGTTTTTACGTTGTTGTTCATTTATGTACATACTATTTGTAAAGTATTACAATTCCTATCACTAACAAAATTTCGTCTTCGTATTTAAATCGACTCATAAAATAATACAAAACTAACAAAAGATTTGAACGTTTCATTGTGATTCATATATTTATTTATGTTAAAATAAATAATTATAACCCAATATTTTAATATCAAAAGCTTATTATTTAAACTTTATGTTAAATTCAAAATGATGAAATAAGATACAAACCAAATTTTTGGGTTTTACAGCAAACATTCAATTTCCTCTAAATATTAAATAGAAGAGTGATATCAATCTCTTTTATAAGATAGTAAGATGATAAAGATTAACCAAAAATTTAAGAAACGCCAATATATTAATTTTGTCAAAAAATTTCAAAAATCAAACGCAAAGATTAAAGTTGTGGATTTTTTGAACTAATTTGAATCATATTTCACTAATTCATTAAATTTACAACTTTAGTTCATCCGCCGTTTTTTTAAATTTTTAAATATTTTGATAAAAATGACCCTTTGTATTTTTTTAAAAGATTTAATTTTACATAATAAATAAGTAAAATTAGTTTTATATATTGTAAGTAAAAAACAAAAATACAAAATAACTTGATTCGTGACTACTTGAAACAAATTTAATAAAAAATGCCTCATGCAAATATTTGTTCCAAAAAGGCACGAGTAGTCACCTAGTTGAGGTTTTTTTACTAGAAAGTGAAATGTAAGTTTTATACTAGGGTGTACACACAAATAATGATTAATGGGTGGTCCATTCATCCATTCCTTATAGAATCCTAAGAAATTTTTTTTGATAACTTATTATTGTTTAATTTTAATAGTAGTTTAAAACCAAATTTGGATTTCAAATGACACGATTTAAAAAGATTAATTATATATGCATAAATCTAGTATATGATAACATCAAATGATAAGGTGTTGTTAAGCATGTTCAAAAAAACCCGGAGAAATTGACGATTCCAATCGAACCTTTCAATCCGAAACCGAAATTACCCGAAACTGAAGAAACCAAAACCGAAAAACCTTTATATCATGGTTCAGTTTCGGTTTTTATTTTTAGATATCTTCGATTAATCGAGTCGAATCGCGCATATTACACAAGATTTGTTCTTAACTAAATAACAAAATAATAGTATATGTATTAATTAAATTAGTACACTCTACTTTTATTATACAACAATTTTTTACATTATGCTATATCACTATTACACTTTTTATTTATTAAGCCGAGAATTTATATGAGAATTAGTGATATATAACTTAAGTTTTATTTTTCATTTAATTTTAATTTAATAGTGAGGACTAACTTGAGTTTTAATGAAAAGTTAAAATGGTACATTTTTTTCAAAATGTTGTAAAAATAGTGAAGACATTAAATGTAAATATGACAAAATAAAAAAATATTATTAGTGATAAAAGTAATGAAATATTCATTTCTTTGCTAATATTACTAGTGATAAAAATAAAATTAGTGA
The DNA here is from genome assembly GCA_025667525.1 of Glebionis coronaria. NCBI lineage: Eukaryota > Viridiplantae > Streptophyta > Magnoliopsida > Asterales > Asteraceae > Glebionis > Glebionis coronaria. The sequence continues at coordinate 602,086,688 of CM046880.1, forward strand.
TATTTTTATCATTAGTAATTATTATTAATTCGTCATATTTAGAAGTTTAGTCTTTCCACCTCTTTGACGGGTAATAAGTGCAAAGGGTCACAACGGTATAAACACAAATGCGGAATTAAGTCTTCATTTGACAGCATGTACCGTAACTCGTAAGAACCTATGAGGAAGTAAACAAATAAGGCAACCTTAAAGTAACTCTAATCAGCCCCTAATCAATATCAATCAACTATCAACAGGTAGTAAAGATAATCAAAAACACGCAGCAAGAACACCAAAGCTTTTAGCGTGAAAAAACCCCAAAGTGGGTAAAAACCACGGGACACCTAGTGCCGCTTAAATCCACTATCAATCAAGCAAGAGAGGTACACAAGGTCTTCTCTAGACACAAGAGGCATAAAACGGTCATCATATAACTTGGAATCAACATCAAGATTATATGGCACCAAACAAATAACAATAAAGGAAGAATATCACCAAACTGATGCGATCTGCCCGAGCAATTAAACAGAACTTCCAGGCCTCCAAATTAAGATCCCAACGGTCAAAAGCTTCCTTTATATGTAAGGAAGCTTCTGTTTAAAAATCGTGACGATCCGACGGTTCAAACTACGGGAATATAGAAACACTGTTGTTGGGTTTTGGTGGTATATAACTCCGAATTTTCTTTTTCTTTCTATCTTCTTTCTTGTTTTTCACACACAAACTTCCAGCTGAAGTTTTCCCTAAATAAGGGACTCAATGGACCCTAATGGGCCCTAAGATGTTGGGCTCTCAAATAGATAGTATCCATAAAAAATACTCCAGATTGTCAAAGTACCCCAAAAAGTCAAAGTACCCCAAAACTGAAGTACTCCAATTTATCAGCAAACGGAGAACTATGAAAATACTAACTCATTCTTAGTCCGAATAGACTAAGAAAACTACCCAACAAATCTCCCACTTTTCTGTCTATGAGGAGGAGTTCGCCATCCCAGTGAACGAGCAACATACCTTCAACTTTTCCCTTGCTTTAACCTTTGCCAACATATCGGAAGCATTATCATCCGTATGAACTTTATTAAGTTCAAACATACCATCTTCAATGGCATCTCTAATCCAATAATACCTGACATCAATATGTTTTGTTCTCTTGTGAAACATCGAATTCTTAGCAAGGTGAATATCACTTTGATTATCACAAAGAACCGCATAACGTTGTTGCTTGAAACCAAGTTCTTGCAAAAACCTTTTTAACCACAATAGTTCTTTGCACTCTTCTGTTGCTGCCACATACTCAGCCTCTGTTGTGGACAAGGCCACGCACTTTTGCAATCTAGATTGCCACGAAATAGCTCCTCCTACAAAGGTCATCAAATATCCAGAAGTGGACTTCATGTTTTCCTTATTTCCATCCAAATCTGAGTCTGTGTAACCAACGAGCATGGGCTTCCCATTACCAAATGTAATACCCAATTTGGAAGTACCTCGCATATATCGAAATATCCATTTAACAGCTTCCCAATGCTTCTTACCAGGATTTGACAGGAACCGACTAACAACACCAACTGGATGAGCTAAATCTGGCCTTGTACACACCATAGCATACATCAAGCTACCAACTGCTGAGGCATATGGAACTGGATCCATCTTTTCAATAGACTTCTTAGAAGAAGGACAATCCTTATCAGTAAGCTTAAAGTTAGGTGTTAGAGGGGAACTAACCACTTTAGCTTTATCCATGTTGAACCTGCGCAACACCTTCTCAATATATTGCTCTTGTGATATATTGTTAATGCAAGTGATGTCTAAAAGCATTATTAGTGTTAACTAATCTTTCTTAGTTTTGATCACAACAAACTATACAACACATTTAGTGTAAAACACAAAACGAATTATTTAACTAACACTATCATCAAGGTAATAATCATATCACTAACTTTTCTTAATCATACTTAGTGATCATCAAAATGATTATCCTTAAAACTCACTTTTGTTAATATGACAAAAGATTTTTTTCATAAACTTTCTTTTTAAGAAAATGTTTTATTAAAATGTAAAATGTAAATTTGAAAATGGCATATTCCATATGTCATAAGAATATCCTTTGAAGGTTTAAAAAACCTCAGATATTCCTACCCCACTAAAAGACAAAAAAAGAGTGGACTCTACTGGGCGGTACCTTAAATAGCTAGGCGGTTCTCTAGCGATATGGAACCGCCGGGCTAGTTAAAGAACCGCGCCCAGCTAGCCGTTGCACCTTGTCTTCTATAAATAGTGGATCAAATCTCATTTTCCAACAACCCTCTTGGACGTTTTTCTCAGCCCCCTTTCTCTTTTCTATAGCATAATCATTAGTAAATGATCACTTAATGTGTTAAGTATGTTTACATATGATTATCCTCTTGATCCCCTCCTTTACCTTGTCCAAAGAGAATATCACTCACTCACTAGTGTTGTGATAAAGATGAATCCATGAATTAGTCATGTTCATCATGTTAGCCTTTTTGTTTTTGTTGATACGTTTGTATTTATGAATACTTGGACTAGTTGTGTTCATCCAAGCTATTTGTGAATACTTAGATTTGTTGTGTACATCCATTGCATATGTGTTTGCTTGGATTTGTGTTGTGTAGATCCAAGATACATGTGTGTACTTGGATATGTCTAGTTGAGTTGTAATAGATTGTGTAGTAGTTCTCACTAAACTATAAAGTGATGTGGTTGTGTCTTGTGAGTTCTCACTAAACTTGAAAGTGATTAGTAGTTGTGTTGTGTGAAGTTCTCACTTAGCTTCAAAGTGAAGAGTCGTGAAGATTGGTTCTAGCTTTGGATTAGAACTCGACATCTAGCCTTGTGTCATAAAATGGTGAAGTAGGCAACGTCGTGAAGATTGGTTCTACCTTGAGATTTGAACTCGACATCTAGCCTTGTATCGTTAAATTATGAAGTAGGCAACGTTGTGTAGATTGGTCCTAGCTAAAGATTAGGTCTCGACATTTAGCTTAGTGTCGGAAAATAATGTAAGCGACGATGTAAGGCTTTCTCCGCCAAGAAGGGAGCTTGTGGATATAGTGGAAATCTCGAGTAGGTGTACTCGAGGAGTGGAGTAGAAACGAGGATAGAGTCTCGTTGTCGAACCACTATAAATCTTGGTGTCTTGTCATTAGGTTGTCTCTTTCCTTAATCTTTACTTATTTTATTATCATCATACTTACCTATTACCATTGCTAATGCATTTGAATTGAATCTAATCATTATGCAACTTAGCTTCAAGTAAAAGATAGTTTTGATACAAACCTAATTGAAAGTAATTTTAATTAGGTGACTAATCGAAGAGAAACTATTCAACCCCCCCCCCCTTCTAGTTTCTACAATTGGTATCAGAGCGATGGTCACTCAAGATCTTTGAAGTATATTATACTTTAAAACTTGGATCGATCCATTGTCTCCTCAAATTAGAAGGTCAAGTAGTACTAAAGTTTCTCTTTGGTCAAAACAATTTTTTTTGGAAAATAGGTCTTTTAATTGGTAATATTGCATCCCTCTTAGATTAGTAGCCTTTATGCATTTTAGATCTACTCTTGAAATGTATCTACTAGTTTGCATCTTGCTTTGTGTAGGTACTCATGAAGATCAATCATTTAATTAGTTGTGGATTGAGTTACTTGCACTTGTAGAAGACTCATCTTCATTCATCTTCAACGTCTTTGAATGATGATATCAAGATGATTGGGAATGATACTAGTCATTGAAGACTTAGTACTCATCATAGTCATTATTGGGCTTTGCATTGATTCCTTGATGGATTGGAATGCTCTTTGTGGTCACGGTACGCTTTCGTTCTTGCACACGCCCTTTGATCATTCTTTTGATCATTACTTGACTATGTGCTTGTTCTTGGCATCCTTGCCTTGACATTTGTTTGTGGTTTGTGATTCTTTTCTTTTATCCTCTCAAACCTTCATTACCTGGATACTTGACTCACTATGGTGATGTAGAGTGAGTTAGTAGTATCTTAAAGTATCAAGCATGATATCCATGGTTTGCACCCATACGGTTAGTAGGCCCTTTGTGGGAGAGAAAGTGAATTAATACCTTGCTCATATTTTGGTTTAGACTAAGACTATTATTGAAAGTGATCTTAGTCTATGCATCAATATTTGCTTTGTGTTTATTCATTACCAAAGCCGTTTAACACTTCGCCGGAAAGGCACGTCTTAAACCACTATATATGACACAAACTCTTCGTCTCCACGATTTGAAGATTGTCATTAATCCCTTAAGCATTGATCTTAGTCTTGATTCACTTCCCTTGACTTCTCTCCACTTTGCTTTTTCGCTACGAGTAGTCGTTTGTCCGTTTCGGTTATTTTCGATCTCGATTCAACTCGTAAGCCTTCATTAAGGCATATTGGTTAGTGTTATGATGATCCAATGATATTCTAAAAGGTTTAAGATATATTTTTAAGTATTTTAGAAAACTTGGTTTTCAAAAATTTGGCGTATTTCAATGATAAAAACCAGCCTCTGTAGGCGGTTCTTTATATCTGGCGGTTCAAACCCGCAGTTCTCTATCGATATGGAACCGCGGGCAGTAAAGCTTGTCAGAGCGCCAGTTTTATTAATTTAATCTTTTTTCAAAATAAACCCTCTCTCTCCCAAAAACACACAGCCGACGGGTTTCACCTTTTTCCACCATTGTTGAAGCTTTAAAAACCTTCAATCACTCAAATTAATTGATTCCAAGTTGTGGGTTTCACTCATCCTTCATCAAACATCAATTAATTGTAAGTACTCTCTTTCATTTTCATCTATTTTGTTCTAGGGTTCATCCTTTCATAATTGAGGATTTTTAAAATTGAAATTGAATTAGAATCTTAATAGGAATATAGGTTGACATGGTTATTTTACTATGATTCCTTAGGTTCATATTCATTAAGATTTCACTAATACCCACTTGTAGAACAAATCCAAATTTTGGCTAAATGATTTTGGTTAAAAGATGGAATTGAGATGAACCCATGAACAAATAGGTAATTGCATTGTTAATGCTTACCTAAAAACCTTGTTTTGAAAAACCAATGTTCTAGTCCATTGTTGATCCAACATAGTTCATATGTTCTTGGTTAATAATGGAATAGATACATTGTGAACATAAGAATGATATGGATTCAATCCTTTGTTTGTCAAGAAATTGATATAACACATTCTCATATTTTGATTTTTGATTTTATTTTTCATATAAGTGATTGGAAAAATATTTTTTTGTGTTTATATTAGGTACTAATCATGCCTTCATAATACCAAAAGGATCATCAACTCACTAGACAATATATGCCAAACATTTCCCAAACCTTTGCTTCCACTCAACTTCGAAACTCCTTTTCATCCCTTTCAACTCGAAATTTCCATGAGGGTAGAGTTGTTGATGAGGGAATAACGGGTTATGTATATATCAAATCTATGTTTGAGCATACGGGGTTTGATTGCTTGCTCAACATAGAAGAAGATATTTACCCCTTTTTTCTTCTAGAATTCTTTAGCACTTACTCCATGTTTGAATACAATGGCGAAATCTTCATTCGATTCTCGTTGAACGATCAAATCATTCAATACTCTCTCAAAGATTTCGGTGAAATTCTTGGTGTGCCATATGAAGGCACTTGTCGTTTCACGGATAAATGGAGACTTGATGCTCTCTTGGAATCCTACGACAAACCTCCAAATGACCACGCCGAAATTGATCCGGAATTTATTCTTGATATCATTTCGAAAGAGCGTGATGGAAACGTTGTGAGAAACCTTCATTCTAATGTGAAACTCGGTTTTTAAAACATTGCCATCAACCAGATAATGAAACCAGGTTGCCAAATATTAGAAAACAAATTGTAAACCTGGTTATAATATGATCGAAATCAAGAAAAAATTTCATGTTTGGTCCCTATCGTTTACACCAAACATCAAGTCTCATCCCTATTTCAAATTAAGTCCGCAGATCATCCCTATCGATTACATTTTGGATCACGAATAGTCCCTATCTTGGATGGGCGTTATCTTTTTCTATTAAATCGTGTGAGTGAGGGGGCATTATGGTCCTTTCCTTGTTTTGGCTTCATTACATACAAACACTCACCCTTTTTCATCCCACATGATCAAACACATACCCAACCTTTTTTTTACTGATTTTCTTTGTCATCTCACCTATTCATCTCTAATCACAAAACCCAGATCCACTGTTATAACACAACCTTTTTTAGCCACATATCCATTTACACTTTCTTGTATTCTCCAATCACAGATGACATTAAAGGGATCACTGTACATTCTGGTTTGAGCTACATATTCATTTACACTTTCTTGTATTCTTCTTTTTCTTGTGCAAAAAGCATCACACACCTCTTTCTCTTTTAGACACAGGCACTTGGCATTCAACCTCATGTGAACTGTATTATCAATTTGTATCAAAACAAAGCAATCACTTTGAACATGCAATTTGGGGGTTTGTTTTGTTCCGAACAATATGAGATGAATTTAGGGTTTCTTATTCTTAAAATCTATAAATATAGGGTTTCAATTAAATGATGAAAATTTAAGTTTCATCAAGTATGATTTGATTAATGATGGTGTGTTTGGAAACAGGTTTTAGAGTTGGCTGGAAACGTTGTTAGGGACAACAAGAAGTCAAGAATCATCCCAAGGCACGTGCTATTGGCAATCAGGAACGATGACGAGCTTGGAAAGTTGTTGAGTGGAGTGACTATTGCTCATGGAGGTGTTCTTCCCAATATTAACCCTGTTCTCTTGCCCAAGAAGACTGTTGCTGCAGCAAACAAGGAGGCCAAGTCGCCGACCAAGGGAAAGTCTCCAAAGAAGACTGCTAAAGCTGCTACTACTCCTGCTGCTGAGTAGATAGTTTGTTGTTGGGGATGGTTGTAATTGTAGCTAATGAATGAACATGGGAAGTAGTTTTAATTTATGTCACGCTTGTTTCGTTTAGGATGGTTATGATTATTTGTTGTTTATGGTTGGTTGTTAATGAAGAAACTTCTTGTTTCATTATCTCCTTTTGTTAATCAATGAAATCAGCTATGCTCGTTTAGTTACAAATTTCTGTTTTTGAAACATTGTGCTTGTGAATTGTAATCCAATTGTTTGTCTGGTTCATGGCTTTTGAGCTTGTGTGACATAAGCCCAAACCTTATGCAGCATAAGCTTATGAAGCTTATGATCTTATGAAGCTTATGAGTTTATGAAGCGTATGAGCTTATGAAGCATAAGCTGAAAAAAATATGTGTGTGCTTCATTAGCTCTTAAGCTGTGTTGATCGTACAAGTGATCTGTTGTTCTTTAAATCTAAACTTGTTTTTGTTCATCAATATACATCCTGCAATTGATTAAACATACAATTTAAATACAGAAGATTGGTAGGAAGAAGGCGCAATAGTGACATTTTTCTTATTACTTGGTAAAACATGAAATCAGTACTTCCATTTCACAATAACCGTTTCATTTTCAGGCAACCTGTATTTGTTTCATTAACTGTGAAGCGCGTAAACTGTAAAGATTACATTGCAATTTATCCATAGAGGATGGAAGTAGTGACAAATGACAATATAGCAACATATATACAACTGATAATATTGATTAAACCGTTCAACCCTTAAGATACGGACCTAGTTACAGTAATAAAGTTGAAGGTTTTTGATATATGTAAAATGTGTTGATTCATACAAGTTCTCTACAAATTTTATAAGTTATTTACTTAAGCTTTTATAGGCAAAATTTGCTTAGATTGCTACAAATTCTGGACACAAAAAACATGCTTCTGCAAGAAAATGGGCGTTTCATGCCATAAAGAGGATATACATTTTTAGCTGAAAATGATACAAGTAGATTTTAAACAAAACACAAGTTTAAATGATAAAAAAGGTACATTTGTTGGTATTATAGTTTAATTAATTGTTATTTAGCTGATAGTACATGATATATATAAAGATCCAACAAGATGATTTGCAGGAATTCTTCACCTAGGCAAAAATATAATTCTAAAACTTGACAGTTGCGAAAAGTAATGTTTTCTCTGTAGGTGTTTCCGTCTTGGCGAACTCAGCAAACCAATCTGCCATCCACGATCTGCGCAGTAAATGCGAAAAGGATCAGGTTAGGTAATCTTTATTAACCATACTGTCACCAAAAAACTAAGAATGATCTTATCTGGAAGGTTTTTGTATTTCTAAATGTACAAGGTTTTCAGGTCTATTAATGTCAAGAAATAGTCTGTATGCATAATAAAGCGTCATTATGTAGAAGTATAGCATAAGATTAAGCAAAACTAGAAAACCATTAAATAACATGTTACCCTTCCTTTTGTTCATCTATAAGCCTTAGATTGGATTTGCACACATAAATTCGTCCTAGAAATTCGATTGAATTGGTAGAAGAGATGCACCATCCATGTTTTATTTGTGTGCTTCTTATAAATTACTACGATGGTATAAGATGTAATGACAGATGCCCAAATAATTACATTATTCGTTAAAATCTCACGAGTGACCTAAACGAGAGTTTTAGATTTAAGTAATGACTTGTTTGACCTTAAACGTCAAAAGACAAATGAAGTAAGCGTCTAGCTGGTTTGAAAATTGCCTGCACAAAACAATAATCATCACAAAAGAAGAGAAACATGTATTTCCAACCATTGTATTAACCATTAGCATTCCAATTTCAGACTGCAATATTTGTGATATAAAATTGTTAGCAGTAAAGAGTATATTTCAGAAAGATGTATTATGCAGCGGTTTAGACAAAAATAACATACAGACAACTGAAAATAATACAATAATACATTAAAAGCAGGACATATAATTTCCTATGCGGTTGATGAAATCCTATGCGCATTCATATCCCATACAACTTCCTGGTCAAGCAAAGCTAATGATATCTAAATATATGATTTCAATCAATTCAAGCATGAAAACCATAAGAAGATAGCTAGCATCAGTTCCTATTCGCTATTTGGGTAATTAGGATGGACTATGGATTGACCACTTCAAAAGGTAAAATGAACTTCGGCATAGGAATTTAAAAGGTTCCCTATTTACTGAAATTATTAATATGCCTTGATTCATACAACTTTTCTATGTGCAAAGGGTTCCCCTTAAGGTTATAAACGTGTTGTAATTGATATACAACTTTTCTAAATATAACAAATTTTTGGGGGCGGAGAAAATAAAGAAATATGATTAGGGTTGATTAGGTTAGGTGACGGTGATGATGATTCAGAGAGAGAGAGAGAGAGAGAGAGAGAGAGAGAGAGAGAGAGAGAGAGAGAGAGAGAGAGAGAGAGAGAGAGAGAGAGAGAGAGAGAGAGAGAGAGAGAGAGAGAGAGAGAGAGAGAGAGAGAGAGAGTTATATGGGGGCTGAAAAATATGTTTGAGAGAGAGATAAGAAATAAAAAAAACGTATTTTGTGGAGAGAGAGAGAGAGAGAGAGAGAGAGAGAGAGAGAGAGAGAGAGAGAGAGAGAGAGAGAGAGAGAGAGAGAGAGAGAGAGAGAGAGAGAGAGAGATATGGGGGCTGAAAAATATGTCTGAGAGAGAGAGATAAGAAATAAAAAAAACGTATTTGTGACTTTTTAATGGAAAAGACGTAAATACCCTTCTAATAAATAGATTTAACGGACAGAATAAACGCCCATCCAAGATAGGGACTATTCTTGATCCATAATGTAAACGATAAGGATGATCTGTAGACTTAATTTGATATAGAGACCAAACTTGATGTTTCGTGTAAATGATAAGGACCAAACATGAATTTTTTTCGAAAATCAATAATAAGTATGCATCAGTTAAAAGAAAGCATATGGGGCGGGATTTTACAATAAGTCATGTTGTTTTGAAAGCCACTTTATTTAAAGTAATAAAACATAAAAAAATATGTCTTGAGAACCAGCATTCGATTATTTCATAAGCGTTTGATACATTTAACTTTTTTACATCTGAGGCGGTGAAGAATTTATCAAAATACAGCGTTTTACAAACATTAATGTTATGACACTTAGATTCACAAACATTGTATTTAATAAAATTGACTTTGCAAAACAGAAAGGACTAGGAGTACAGCTTGCTTGTTGTTCGTTTGCCTCTTCTTATTTCGTAAATAATATTGTATTTATTGAATATAAGTAGAGAAACAAGCAAATCGCGTAAATCGTTTTGAAAATTTGGCCAAACCGCATGTTTCAACCCAAACGTTAGAAAGTGCAAAAAACATATTTGTGACAAAATTTAGTGCAAATATAATTTACGATGCTCAAATACCAAGTGTTTAACTGACATAATATTTTTTTGAAAAGTAAAATAAAATCTACTTTATAAAATTTTATTTTATTTTTTATATTCGATACATAATTTTCATTTAACTCGTTTTTTCAATTACTCAAATACAAATTTCAACTTAATTGTTTTACCTAATTTTTGTAAATTTTTTCTTGTCAAAACTTACTTTGCATGTTTACAATCATACATAGCCTCGTAGTGTACATCCATGAAAGTATAAATTGAAATAATTCAAAAATACATTAGATAAGATATATTGTATGGTCTTTTTAATAAAATTAATTAACATGCTGGAAAAAGATTGAGATTTTGACATTTATAATCCATTTAAGAAACTAAACTTCAAGTTGGCTTAACAATCTCTTAATTTGAAAGGAAATAAATTAGTCTCTAAGTGAAATGGTTTTGTTTTAGTTAGGGATGAGCACGGTATCGATCTTGTATCGATCTCGTAATGAATTAGTGGTATATATTTTTTTTCTCCAATATAAACTAGTGGTATCGATATCGTATTGAATGAGATTCGAATATCGGTACTGATATCGGAAAATCAGAATTTTCTCGTATTTTCTCGGGGAATATTCCGATTTGACACCGGTCTCGTACCAAATTAGTGGTAGTAACCCCGGTACCGTATGAAACGATATTCGAATACCAAAAATCGATATGGTTTTAGTGTGATTCCGAGATTCGAATCAAAATGATCGGTCCAATTTTAATAGTCCATCTTATTAAAAGAAGTAAACGATCAGACCCTATTAAATGGTTTCAACGAAAGAAAAAACACTACCAAATTAAATGATAGTATGTGAGAAGCTGCGCGGTTCAAATACGAAGATTTCAATGACAGTGACTGGTTCAGTAAAGATAGGGGTGTTTATAATTTGGGTTTGATCCACAAAAATCAAATCGAACCGAACCTGAATTAGAGCCGAACCGAAAATAAAACTCGAGTTTTTTTATCATAACCGAACCGAATCGAACCGAACCGAACTACAAATATGGTTTTCGGGTTAGATATGGGTTTAGCAATCGGACCTGAGAACCGAATCATAAACCGAATTTATACAAATATATACATATTTTTTTATATATTTATATATATATAATAGTTATTAAAATTTAATTTAATCCTAATATATATAAATTATTTATTAAAATATAATCCTAATATAAAAAGGTAATTTTTATACTTGAAATCGTTTTTTGGCTAAATATCTATATAATTACATATTTTTTTAGAAATTTTGAATTATTCAGGTTAACCCGAAAATCGAACCGAATTTAAATTCGGTTTTCGATTTTCGGTTCGGTTCGGTTGGAATCTATTTCGGTTAGATTCAAGTTTCGGGTTCATAAAAAATAATAACCGGATAAACCGAACAACCCGAGAACCGAACCGATTGACACCCTAAGTAACGATATCTTTCAAGGATTTTTTTTTTCAAAAGATTAATTTCATATGTTATTTTATTTTTAAAAATAATTTAATTTATATTTAAAATATAAATATTAAATTCATAATATATAATAACATTTTAACATGTATAAATATATATGAAATTAATTTTAAAAATAAAATAATATATAAAATTTCTTACTTTTTAAATGATCAATGAATTATTGCAAGTGAAATGTGCATTCCCACTTTACCAACACCACGCATTCATTATCTTTCCATATTCATTGAGATTGACATTAACAAGATTCATTGACCAGGTTCAGTAGCAAGGGTATAAGTGACCCGGGTTCAGTGCCCAAGTTCACTATGTAAGCTTCAGGGTTCAGTGACCGAGGGTTCATTGTTAGGGTTCGCCATTAGTACTACATGAATGACTTTTGCATATTCAGCCCCTCTTAGTCCCTTAATAACTGGGCAGGTTTGGTCCGTCTGAAACTTTACGAATTCAGTCCAGTCCACCGAGGAATTTGTGAACTCAATCCTTTATGACTTTGCGAATTCAGACCCTGATGACTTTGTGAACTCAGTTCTTTTATATCTTTTAGAATCTTTTCACGGGTGCCTCGTTTTTTTATGTGGCGTTTGTCTTTTATAAATTTTTCTTTTGTAATAGATAATATTGTTGTGTTAATGGTAGTTTCAAAGTTATTTTGGAATTTTATTTTTTTCTACAATCTAAAATATAAATTTTAGCTATTTATTATTTACGATTAAAAAAAATGAAAATATATTTTTATCAAAATGTACAAAAGTTATAAAAAACGATAGAGAATTGTAAATGATTATCACAACTGATATAGTATCATTAGTGATAAAAATAATGAAATGCCACTACTGATAAATCAACGAAATATTATTAGTGATATTTCGTTATATCTCAGTGATATTTCATTGTTTTATTAATGGTAATATTTCGTTGTTTTAGCTAGTGAAATATCACTAGTGATAAATTATTACTTCGTAATATTTACAACTTTATTGCCTTTGTTTATTTTTACAATTTTTGAATATTTTGACAAAATAACCTTTCCGCGTTTATTTTAAATTTTAAATTAAATTTTTTTCCTTTTTTCTAAAAATTAAATTAATCGACCTTCTTGACCAAAAAAAGATGAAGCAACAAAAGATGTTTGAAGATCATTGAAATCTTCTATTTGAAATCGACTAATAATAAAAATATCATTGAAATATTTATATTTGGACAATTGGACATACAGACGAAGAAGATAATTTTTCCTTTTTTTTAAAGATTAATTTTATGTATTAATTTATTTTCAAAATTAATTTTATTTATATTTAAAGTATAACTATTAAATTCATAATACATACATTTGTAACATGTTTAAGTTTATATAAAATTGATTTTAAAAACAAAATAATATATAAAATTTATTTTTCAAATAATCAACGAATTATTGCAAGTGAAAATTTGAAATTGACAGGGTTCAGTGGCAAGGGGCTCAGTGACCGGGGTTCAGTGCCCAAGTTTACTGTGTAAGGTTCAGGGTTCATTGTTAGGGTTCAAGAAATCAAATTTAGTACCTGAATGATTTTTGCATATTCAGCCCATCCATTTGATAACTTTGCAGGTTCAGTCCGTCTGAAACTTTACGAATTCAGTCCTTTATGACTTTACGAGTTCAGTCCTTTATAAATAGGGCTGCAATAAATCCAAACTTTTATCAAGCAATTCTAACTCGAGTTCGAGCTTAATTCGATCAAGCTAAGCTTTTATCAAACTCAAGCCTAAAAAATAGCTTGAAACATATATCAAGTTTAAGCTCAAGCTTTTTAATAGCTTGGCTCGAACTCTTATCAAGCTTTATTAAAATGTGTTTTAATGATGAATTCATATAAGCAACTTATGGTTAATTTTATTATTAACTTAATTATAAGAGCTTATTATTTCATAAATAAATAATATATTCTAGAAGTATTTTTAACTTTAATTAAATTTATAATTTAGCTCGTCGTATTTTAAGTAATATTTTTATTTTTATAAGTTTATTAAATTTACTTGGTACTTGGTGAAATATAATATGTATAAATATTTTGTGTACTTATTTTAATACGAATTTGTCATAATTGTGTCAGCAATCACATCACTCAATGGCCTTTGAGACCTTAATCGCATTAGATCGCAAAACGCATTTTGAAACAAAGACTATACGATTATGTTATTTTTTATTTTATTAATGTTAAATGCATCGAATTTGGTTTTAAGTTATGGTTTTTGTTTGTTTTACTTTATACGTATGTTTTTATTAATAAGATTTATTATAAAGAATTAATTTTACATACATTCAAACTTTTAAAGTCAAACTCAAGCTTGGATTGTTAAAGCTTGATAAGTTATAAAGCAAGCTCAAGATTACAATTGTTTTATCAAGCCAAGCTCAAGCCATATAAAGCTTGAGCTCGGCTTGATTCGATTGCACCCCTATTTATGACTTTGTGAATTTATAGTTCTTGAAAACTTTTTGATTTTTTATAATCTTTTCACGTGCGTTTCGTTTTTTTTTTTTGGGAGTCTCTCTTTTTTGGGTTTTTGTGTGAGATAAAGGTTTGTCTTTTAGTGAAGTAATAATGCATTTCCTCCGTCCTCTCCATCCTCCCATTACCATAGATAATAGGAAAATACTATATTTAAAAAAATATACAAAAACTTTTTTATAAAATGAGTTTGTAAAATGTATAGACTTTTATTTGTAACGAATTTAAGTGTGATTTTTGAAAAAATGTTGACACTTATTTATGTAACCAAAATTTACACGGTTATAGATGTCAACAAACTCAAACTATTTTAGTTAAAATATGTAAAACAAAGTGCAAGGAAATGGCATTTTTCATTTCTAATTCAGTCATTTTTACATTATAACTTATATTTCTTTTAAGGTGTATAACTCAATCGTACATTGAGTATTGTTTACGTACTAATTTTAGTCATTTATTTTTTTGGTGATGATTTGCACATTCTAACATTTTATTAGCACACTTCAAAATATGTATGTGATGACTATTATAACTTTAATATATATACATACACCATTAAATAATTTATGAGTATTAACGTCAAGAAACACACAATTTGAATGTGCAAAAAAGCTAGTGAAGTATACAAATCACTACTTTTATTTTTTAGTCTTCTGAAAATCTTATCTACATGGCTAGGTTGGTGACATTGATATTTAAGACATCATTTCCATATTGTATATGCATGTGATCCTTATTAATAACCAGGTAGATATTCATAGCTATCTGGACACGCATTACAGAATGGGTAAACAAGTTAAAGAAGTAGCTGCCTTTTGATAATATAACTTTCCATTTTAGTAATCTGGTCTGCTTTCTTTCTTTTGATAAGGTCCTACTAGTACTATGATTGAGTGAGTTAATAGCACTTTTTATTGCACATTTGTACAGGTGTCAAATAATGAATACCTCACTAATAGTGAGTTAATAGCACTTTTTATTGCACATTTGTACAGGTGTCAAATAATGAATACCTCACTAAACAAGACTGTTTGACGAGGAGCGGTGGAAAAGTATTTTGGAGTAATTAGCAGTGAGTGAGAGCATTTTGAAATTAATTATTAGTATTTGTTTGGCAAAAGAAGCGTTGAGTTTTTTAATTTTTAGTGGTCGTTTGGCAACAGGAGTGGTGAGCATTTTGGGACGGTGCTATTTTTTAGGAAGTCTATTTTTTCAATACTTATTTTAGAAGCAGTGGAAAATGAGCCGTGAGCTGTCACAGCTACTGCTGAAAGTTATTGTAGGGAAACTATAACACTTTTATTTATAAATCAAATAATTAAAAATTAATTAAATTAACATAAACTAAATAACAGAAAAAACAAACAAAGACATAATTATAAACGATAATTAAATAAAACAATGAAATAAAGAAAAGACTTACTAAATCACCAACAGTCGAGATACGTGTTAGACACGCTTAGCACTAAAGAGCTGAGGCACGTGTTTGACACGCTTCCCTTAAAACAGATTCGCCGTCTGTGTCCCAGGGTAAAACAGCCGAAACAGTAAGTTGTACTGTCAGACTTAACATAACTGCCCGAAATTTCACCTTTATAGATGCGTACTCCATATGTTGGAAATCAATAATAATACTTATTGATTTGATGTGTGATAAAGCTATGGAATTAGGCCTCTATTTATACACAATAGACTCCCTTCCAGTTTACTCATCCTACCGATGTGGGACAAAAAATAAACTATTTTTCCTTTTAAAGCATGATACCAAATGCCTAACTTTGAGACACGATATCTCATTCACATCACCTTCATTTTGGACACATAAAGGCTCATTGCGAAGCTCTCTTCAAGGAGAACGCGAACCTATAAAGTATCACTAATATATATGATACATACATATACATAATTGTGTCCAAATTTGGTCAAAAATTATTTTACCAACAATATTTTCCAACAATCCCCCACATGAATAGAGATCGGTTGTAATACACAAAAGTTTCAATAAAATTCTAACAGTTGAATCTTGCATATGATAGGTAGGTGTGACCCTTTGAACCTTCCCTTGTGAGATGCACTTAGTCTCCTAGATCTAAGTAGACGCGATGTCTTTGAACTTAGCCTCTGTTTATGTAGACGACAATACACACTCACACAAGACTCTCCCTAACATTGTCAAGTCCTCATAGTCGTGTTCGTTATCGTCATGAACACTAGCCTGGTTCTGCAAGAGCTTTTAGAAATTGCGCCCCCACAATTTCCTTCGAA
Organism: Glebionis coronaria; assembly: GCA_025667525.1. NCBI lineage: Eukaryota > Viridiplantae > Streptophyta > Magnoliopsida > Asterales > Asteraceae > Glebionis > Glebionis coronaria. The sequence goes on from CM046880.1 coordinate 602,103,223, forward strand.
GCGACCCCTACTTCTCTCTCACATAGGTGATTTCATCTTGAACCATTAAAAACATATGTTTTATGATTACATCTTAAATCATCATGCTTTATGATTTCATCCTGAATCATTTAAGTCATATGTTTAACCTCTCAATAAGTCACATTGTTCTAGGAATGGGCTAGGAAAGTTACTGTATTAAGTAACTCCCCCATATTGACGTGACTTCCCTCACTTTTTATGATTAGGTTGTCCTATTGAACCCAAATTTTTGGATCTCCAATCAAGTGGGATAGGTTTTCCTTCATAGAAACTCATTCCTTCAAGGGCTTTAGTCCCATTCCTTTAGACGACTCACTAACTAACTCTCTGCTTAAGCCTTTCGTAAGCGGATCCGCGATGTTAACCTTTGACGTTACGTAGTCAATCGTGATAACTCTAGTTGAGAGTAGTTGTCGCAACAATCACAATCTATGACGGATATGTCTCGACTTACCGTTTTACATTTGTGATATGAGCTCTATCAAATTCTATTGACTATCACACTTTATAAACATGGTTGTTACCGGTATACGCCATCTTGGTATGTCCTTTACGAATTAACGTAAACTATCCTGCATATTCTATAAATTTATCTCAAATAATAAATTCATATTTCATCATAGATTTAGCTATAATTGTCTCTTTGAAATACTTTCAAGATTTCTAAGACATAGCATTCCACTTAGGATAAATACATCCTCTCTAGTGGATCTAGATTCTTATATGTAAGAATCCATATTTGCATTACTCTATCACTTGATAGTAGTAGGATATATCTTCCATAATGCAATATTATTAGTATCATAGTACTCAAGTAATACTTATTCAAATGGTCCCCACTTGAATTACTAATATATCTGCTTGCCTGATTATAAGTTCTTAATCAGATCATACACACGTCATTAGACACATAAGATACCTAATATTCTTTGAGTATTTAAAATAGGAAACAATTTTACCTCTATTTTAAATAGATTTAAAAAGATGTCACTGGACTCTAGCTAGGCCAAAATCCCCCACATTGAACCCCTCATTAATATTATTTTTCTTAATGTTTGACTTCAAAACAAATTCATATGGGTTTAACAAACCCAACAACTAATGAAATGCATGTCAAATATTGACTCCAACAGATCATTAGTGGATTTATTCATCTTGTTATCACTTCTAGTGATAAGTATATTCATGTATAAACACAAGAGTACATATTTACTATTGATCACACGTACATACATCAATTTTGAATCCACATTCTGACATGATATGGTCAAAAAGTTTGATGTCATTATTTGGTAGCTTGCCTTAAACCATATAATGACTTAATTAGCCTACAAACTTTTCTCTCTAGCATAGGAACTATGAAACCCTCAGGCTGGTTCATGTATAGTTCTCTTTTCTAAATCACTGTTTTGAAATATCGTTTTCACATCCACATAAAATTTCTTAATGCGGCAATAAAGTACCATCATAATTGAGGTTATTCGTGTAACATGAGAATAAGCATCAAAGGAAGATAGACGTTCTCGTTTTTAAACTCTTTGATTACCAATCTTTCTTTGCACATGTCAATGGTGACATCGAATTTTATCTGCTTTTTGAATATCCATTTATAGCCTAGTGGTTTACAACTTAAGGTACATCTATGAGCTTCTAATTTTACTTTTGTAAAATAGAATCTATTTCACTTTTAACGGCTTCTTTCTATTGATACCCTTTCAAAGAAGTTACTGCTTCTCAGTAAGAAGTAGACTGATTTTCCATTTTTTTACCATAAAAGAAACAAAAATCGAATCTAACCAATCTCTCGGTTCGTGCCATTTTGTTTCTTATAGGTTTAACCTCTTCTTGGGTCAATCTTGTCTCTCTTCTAAGAGATCAATATCATCTCGTTGTCTCTGACCTTGGACAACCTCGTCATCTATTCTAGATGATCTTTCAATTTCCTTCGTAAACAAGGAATTTATTTCCGAAGAATGAATCATTCCTTAATTCCATTACTATGTCTATTTTCGATTCATGTACAATGAAATGATAAGCACTGCTATTCATAACAAATCTTGTGAACATATAATCCATAGGTTTAGGTCCAATCTTTCGAACCATGAATTTCATGCGGATATCTTAGCTAGATATCCCCCACATTTGTAAGTACTTATAAGATAGTTTTCTTCTCACCCATAGTTCCTAAGAAGTATCTTATTTATTTACAAGGGATCTTATCTAAAAGATAAGTAACCGATATAATCGCTTTCTCCCACATGTCATGGCTTAAACCTGGACTTAAGAACATGGCAAAAACCATTTCTTCTAAGGCACCATTCTTTTCTATATCAAGAGCAAAGAATTTGTGTCTTATTTCTAAGTTTAGCATAAAAATTTAGAAATGGAGACACATATTCACCTCCAATAACTTTGAATCACCTTATTATCCATAATAAGTTGGTTCTCAACTTATGTATATAGATCAAGCTTGTCTATATCCTTACTCTCAAGTAAGTGTAAATAGCAATATTTTGTACCACATCAGCCAATATGGTGAAGTACACGATACTCTATACCTTAGTAGGAAGCAATTCCAAATCACATAAAACCATGTGAATCATATCAAGGTTTTTGGTTATTTTTGTTCAACCAAGAGAAAAGACTTATCAATTTGGCTTTAACCTAAGTTTTGATTTTGTAATCCGTGTCAATACAAAAATGGGTATCCAATTTGGTTTAATTGGACAACATGTTGAGTAAAAATTTAAAACATGTCAAAGTAAGTCATAACATACATTTAAAAATGACAATTATAAAATATAATCAACTTAACCATTTTAAAGGCATAACCCGTATGCACTAAATTTATGTTATTCGTTAAATCGATTTTTATTTTAATCAAACACATATTAAATCCAAATTTCATTAAGCAACCATCCGGACATAAGATTCCTACGAATCTCCGGCACACACAACGTTGGTTAACTTAGTGTCTTTTCCAAACGTGAATCACATCTTCTTTTTCCTTGATATTCGCAGTTGGAGAGTTGCTCAAACTCGTTCTCTCCATTCTCAATTGCATTAAAAGAGTTAATCAAACTCTTATCACCATATACATGACATGATACTGAAGTGCGAATGCACCATTTGGTTGGATTCCATCATGGCCTCAGTTTTCATGTCATTCAGACCATATAACGCATAGTTATGACACAACAAGTTTCTGAATGCTTCAAAGCATCTACCGTACCAGTAAGTATCGGTCTCCCTTTTGATGTCACTCGTGACATTTCGAATGTTATTAAGAGGTCCCATGATTTAGTTGACACTAATTTTGGTACTATTAACAACGTGTTAAATCACATAGTGTTCCTTAACCAAAAGCGAATTACATCGACTTTTGTTTAAAACGCAAACGTTTTGTAAGATCCATTTTACAAAACCCACTTTAAAGGAAGTCTTTCGACTAAACAATTAAAGAAAATATCAGCTATAACATAATATTTTTACCGGAAAACACATATGTAATATTATGTTGTCAATCTTCATTCAGAAGATATTAACTTCACATGATCTATTTCTACAATGAAACTTAACAAGGTTTCAGTAGATCCATTCTACTAAAGAAACTCCACAAGGTTTCTATAGATTTACCTTTAAACTCGACAAGGTTTCTATAGATATATCTATAAACTCAACAAGGTTTCAAGAATTATATCTGGTTTATAATTAAACTTGGCCCAATTTACAATGAATTACACAAGTCAAACAAACTCTTCCACTAATTTAATAAAAATAGTGTATGTAATTTGATATTTAATGATCACTCATACCATTGTCAACATCTTGTTTCAAAGAAATTCTTCTTGATTTCATTGAACACGTTTCAAAAGTCTAATAAAATAAGATCTTGAACTTTATGAGATCAATGAATACGTTCTAATAATCTCATAAAATAACAACTTATCTTTTATGAGATTTGTGTCAAAGAAACTCCACTTGGTTTCAATGAATCTAAATTCACCATGATTCCAATCATGCTGTAACTGGCGCACCAATTACATTTACAAGATTCACTAGGATCACAATTGTGTTACCACAAGTAAAATTGTCAATATTCCAACGGAATACAGTTAAGAACTATTAAAACAATTCTTGTACCAAATTTGATTCAAAGAAACCCAATCGTGCCTTCATTAAATCTAGGTTAAAACTATAACATATGTAATAAACAACTAAACGATCAGTTTGAAAATAGACTCATCATGATTTCAACACAAACTAATACGATAAACTGTTTTTTAAAAATCGTTTACAGATCTGTAACACCAGCTCTGTTAATTAAAATTTTGTTTTACGTGAAAACTGATTTCTCAAAGAAACACAATCTTGGTTTCAAGAGAATACAATTTGTATAAAAATTTGTTAATTAAATTAATATGATTTTAGCAAAAAAGTGTTTAATTTTGTTACACGGAATCTGTTTTAAGACTGTAGGGAAACTATAACTATTTTATTTATAAATCAAATAAATAAAATTCATTAAATTAACATAAACTAAATAACAGAATATAAATAACAGAAAAACAAACAAAGACATAATGATAAACGATAATTAAATAAAACAATTAAATAAAGAAAAGACTTACTAAATCACCAACAAGTCGAGATACGTCTTAGACACGCTTATCACTAAAGAGCTGAGGCACGTGTTTGACACGCTTACCTTAAAACATATTCGCCGTCTGTTTCCCAGGGTACAACAGCCGAAACAATAAGTTGTATTGTCGGACTTAACATAACTGCCTGAAATTTCACCTTTACAGATGCGTACTCCATATGTTGGAAGTCAATAATAATACTTATTGATTTGATGTGTGATAAAACTATGGAATTAGGCCTCTATTTATACACAATAGACTCCCTTCCAGTTTACTCATCCTATCGATGTGGGACAAAAAATAAACTATTTTTCCTCTTTAAGCATGATACCAAATGCCTGACTTTGAGACACGACATCTCATTCACATCACCTTCATTTTGGACGCATAAAGGCTCATTGCGAAGCTCTCTTCAAGGAGAACGCGAACCTATAAAGTATCACTAATATATATGATACATACATATACATAATTGTGTCCAAAGTTGGTCAAAAATTATTTTACCAACAATATTTTCCAACAGCTATCGCTCACAGCTATCGCTTACAGCTGCCGCTCACAGTTACCGCTCACAGCTACCGCTCACTGCTCATGTCTCACTGCTCACCGCTTACTGCTCACCGCTCGTGTTGAAAAATTAAATTATGGTATTAAAACAGAGTGAGTTCAAGTTAAACATACAAACAACTTGGTAAACTACTTGAGTACTTAACCATCACTAGATGCGTAAAAGCAAACAAACATCACCTTAGTACATGCTTTGATATATGATAAAGATTAACCAAAAATTAAAAAAAACGCCAATATATTACTTTTGTCAAAAAAATTCAAAAATCAAACGTAAAGATTAAAGTTGTAAATTTTCTGAACTAATTTGAATCATATTTCATTAATTCGTTAAATTTACAACTTTAGTTCATTCACCATTTTTTTTTTATTTTTAGATATTTTGATAAAAATAACCTTTTGTATTTTTCTAAAAGATTTAATTTTACATAATAAATAAGTAAAATTAGTTTTTTATATTGTAAGTAAAAAAAATGCAAAATAACTTGATTCGTGACTACTTGAAACAAATTTAATAAAAAATGCCCCATGCAAATATTTGTTCCAAAAAGGCACGAGTAGTCACGTAGTTGAGGTTTTTTTACTAGAAAGTGAAATGTAAGTTTTATACTAGGGTGTACACACAAATTTATACTACTTTATAAAGTATTTTGAACTTTCTTAAAATAGGAAGATTAAAAATTCAGATTTTTTTAGTTACTAAATAAAGCAAGTTGTTGATATCTTCATCAACATTATATAGTATAACCTTTTCTAACAACCTTTTGTAAAAAACTTTTGCAACAAACTTTTGTAACAATTTTTTTCTTTTAAATTAAAAGTCTTTTTATTTATTTATTATTTTTATAATCTAATTTCACTATATTTTTTAAAATTTTGTGCTTTTTAATTCGATATCTATTTTGATATATTTTTATTAACTTTTAGTCTTTTTCAATCTTAGTGGGTTTTTTAATTCGATTTTTTATAACTTTACAATGAATACGAGATTAATATTTGTTAGTCTCAAAATTCGTTATTAGGTATTCGCCGCCGCATTACGCGGGTAACATTCAATTAATGATTAATGGGTGGTCCATTCATCCATTCCTTATAGAATCCTAAGTAATTTTTTTTGATAACTTATTATTGTTTAATTTTAAAAGTAGTTTAAAACCAAATTCGGATTTCAAATGACACGATTTAAAAAGATTAATTATATATGCATAAAATCTAAGTATATGAGAACATCAAATGATAAGGTGTTGTTAAGCATGTTCAAAAAAACCCGGAGATATTGACGAATCCAATCGAACCTTTCAAGTCTGAAACCGAAATTACTCGAAACTGAAGAAACCAAAACCGAAAAACCTTTATATCATGGTTCTGCTTCGATTTTTATTTTTAGATATCTGCGATTAATCGAGTCCAATCGCGCATATTACACAAGATATGTTTTTAACTAAATAATAAAATAATAGTATATGTATTAATTAAATTAGTACACTTTACTTTTATTATACAACAATTTTTTACATTATGCTATATCACTATTACACTTTTTTATTTATTAAGCCGAAAATTTATATGAGAATTAGTGATATATAACTTAAGTTTTATTTTTCATTTAATTTTAATTTAATAGTGAGGACTAACTTGAGTTTTAATGAAAAGTTAAAATTGGTAAATTTTTTCAAAATGTTGTAAAAAAAGTGAAGACATTAAAGTTATAAATATGATAAAATAATAAAATATCATTACTGATAAAAGTAATGAAATATTCATTTCTTTGCTAATATCACTAGTGATAAAAATATCACTAGTGATATTTTTATCATTAATAGTTATTATTAATTCGTCATATTTAGAACTTTAGTCTTTCCACTTTTTTATAACTTTTTTACATTTTGATATAAATAAACATTTCTTGCTCCTTTTATAATATTTAATATTAGATGAGTAACTAAAATCAATTTCTTAATATATAATAAAAAAGATTGCAAAATAACTTATCTCATAACTTGTTTTATGTAATCTCACATCGAGAAAAAATGTAAAATTCTTTTATTAATATATTTTAGTGTATTTTCACGACACAAGTTGAAGTGTTATAATGTTGGCTTGTAATATGTGAAGATGATTATTGAAGAACATAATCACCATCTTATGCTATTAGTAAACTAGAGTTAACTGTATAAATAGTTTATATTGTTTGTCATATTTAACAAATATATAAAATTTAACATATTTTTTTTTATTGACTTGTATCAATTTTAGTTCTTTGACCACTAGTTTCTTTTATGACCGAACGCAATACAAAATTAGTGTCAAAGGATTAGAACCGATATAAACTTAGTGGTCAAAAGACCAAATTTCGATACGAATCAAAAATCACAAGAAAAAGATCCGTGAAGGAAAACTAATAAAGACGAATTTAATTAAATCAAACAAGCCATGTAGACGATTTATACAATTAACTTAGTTAACTATATCAAGGAAAGCTAAAAACACATAACTTACTATGCCACAATAAACTAAACACTCAATTTACTTTATTATCTACTGAAATCAAAAACTTACTTTAAAATTTAAACAAAAACACGCAATCTGACCTGTTGGTTGACCAGTCAAACAGGTCATATGTATTTTTATTTACAAAATTCATCCTTGTAACGAAAAATGTGTTACAGAGTTCATCCTTTTTAGGCCAGGTTCGTTAAAGGTCATTTTAAAACATGTTTTTTAAATAAAAACTTAAAAATGCATATTTTTAAAAAGTGCATAAAAAGTTACTTTATTTATAAAAATAACCTTTAGTTCTCGTCCAAAAAATATTTAACATTTAAAACATATTTTTTTTAAATTAACATTTAAGAAGTTATTTTTTTAAATTAACATTTAAACACATTTTTTTTATACGATTTTAAAAAAATCTATAAAAATTTAAAAATTTTGTAATAAATTTATATTACGAAAAATCATATTTTAAAATTTTTAACATTTAAATTTTTTGTAATAAGGTTGCAATATGATAACTTTTTAACATTTTTTGAATTTTTTTTAATTACATTTAAATTTTAAAAGTAATTTTTTTCTAATATTTCATATTAAGAATTTTTAATTTTTTTATAAAGTACTTTTTTAACATTTTTTGTAAAAGATATATAAAAAATTTATACCATTTTTTGAAGAATATATAGATTTTTTAATTTTAAAATACGATTTCATAATATAATTTTGTTATAGTTTTTTTTAACTTTTTTGAAATCTTAAAAATAAATTTTTTTTTAAATGTTAATTATTTTTAAAATTTTTAAATGTTAGTTTTTTTAACGAATCTAAAGGTTATTCTTAATAATAAAGTAACTTTTTAGTGTATTTTTTAAAAAAGAATTATGCATTTTTTAATTTTTTATGTAAAAAACATGTTTTAAAATGACTTTTTAATTTGGCCGAAAATGAAAATGATGAACTCTGTAACAAACTTTTTTTTACAAGGATAAACTTTGTAAATAAAAATACTTATGACATGTTTGACTGGTCAATCAACATATCATATTGCATGTTTTTGTTTAAATTTAAAAGTAAGTTTGTGGTTTAGTAGATATTAAAGCTTGCGTGTTTTGGTTGATTGTGATAAAGTAAATTGCGTGTTTTTAACTTTCGTTTTAGCTATATAAGTTCTTAATTAACTTTTTGTCATTTTTATTATCGGACTAACTTAAAAGATTTGTGTAAAGTTTATTTTATAAAGTTATTTTAATTTCATTTTCTAATACATAGTATTGAAATTAATAGTAATATGGTTTCATCACCGGTTTGATGGTTGAACATGTCTCAAAAACCAAATAATTTCATCTCTATATACAATAAAAGAAAATCTTTTTGAATGACATCATCCCCATATCTGACGTCATAAATTGACGTCATAATTTCAAGCCCAACTTTTTTATCGACATCGTTTATAACTACTGGTTTTAATTTCAAAAAACATATCCCTTGATTACAACTGCTACCCATCTTTTACAAACTACGTCTCAACAACCAGATCGATTTCAAAACAAATTCGTATTATGATTACAATCGTCTGTTACATTCATGTAGTTTTTAACATGATTTGAAGTATGGTTTATCGTTTCAAGTCTGTTTAATTGTATCTGATTCTAATTTTATATCCTATATTTATCTGAATTGAATTTTTCTACACCCTAATCACATTGGGGTTTTCATTATGACGATTCATATTAGGGTTTTTGTTGCGATTCTTCAATTTAAATGTGAATAGGAGTCAGTTTGTTGTTAAATTACATCTTCATTTTAGTTTTTGTGAGTTTTAATTTGAGTGTTCATACTATAAAGAAAATGTAACTGATACTTTGTACTATCCTTTACATAAATTTTGAAGTTATACCCTTCCTCTTTTATTATGTTCTTTATAACAGCTCTTCTGATATATGCTATGCTTTTTGAGAAATCGCTTTCAAAGGCTACTTTTGCATGCTCTTCAGTTATTGAGATAGAGAATGTACCAGCCCACCCATTCCAGTGCATAGTGAATTGTTGATTTGTGGTTTTATAGGCCTTATTTGTGATTACTGATTTCGTTTCTGGCATTTCAGAAAGATAAGAATGTTGTGGAGTTGACACATGCGAGTGAAATGGAATAGTATCTAAACTCTAGAAAGGATCACTACCATATTGAAAGATGATATTCATAATGAGGTAATGCAGTTTGGTATCTTCTAAACTTAATTATGTTGCCTCCTTAAGCTTCTACAAATGTGATCCTAAACCCATTGTGTAGAAGCTTCTTACATTTTTTCTTAGACAACTTTGATTGTCTGTTGTGCTAAAATCAGATCGTTGTAATGCTCGCTGGGTGCTGGCTGTTCTTCATTACCATTTATTTGACTTTCAGGACTAACATATAGAACTTCTTCATATTCATATGACTATATTGAAGCATAATCAGGTTGGTTGAATAAGGTGTTCTTTTTACAATTTTCCCTACTACCCTCACAGAGTTGTAGGGCAGCTTCTTTGTGAAAAATTTGTGTTAGCTTTCAAATAATTGATAAAATATGTCTAAGTGGTTTAAGTCATTTAGGCGTATTAAGTAAGATCAAAAGTGAAGAATCGGCTAACCAAATCTGAACTCGAAGTTGACCATTTTGCAAGTTCAATTCCTATATCTTACACAGGCGGCGGTTCAGTTTGAAGCTTTATGAAACAGAAAGTTATGGTTTAGCTCATATTTAGCTAAAAAACCTGGCTGAGTCGGCCAATGTACACCCAAGTGGGTATGTTTTCTCCTAAATGTGTAGTAGATGTTGTAATGTTGAAATATCTTTGGTGCAAACTTCTATTTCTTTAGTGGAGGCCTACTGTCTATTTGAATTGAAACATGCTGAGAATGTTTGAATTGACATTTCAGGAGGTGGATCACAGAAATATGGGCTGACATCGAGGTGATTCATATATTTCAGTAAAGATAGAGACGGGAGGGATCCTGTAACTTTTGGATCAAGAATTGGAGCTGTTTTTCACGCCCCAGTTCGTGGTGTATTTTTTTCAATTGAATAAATTGGCATCTTGGTAATGTTCAACCATTTCATACTGGGATAACATAACAACCACTTGAATTACTAAAAAATTACCTTACATTTTATTCTTAAAACATATATAAATCCACATTCCTTCAATGTCACATTTTGCGGGTGCTTTGTGTTATTCTGCAGGTGTTGAAGTTCCTTCTTGTGGAGAGCCTAATTGAAAGCCAATATGATTGATTTAGCATTTTTACCCTTTTATGCGTAAACGAGTCAAAACGCCACTCTAAATAAGATCGTATATAGTGGGTATATACTTTCAGTTTGGTGAAATTGTCATTGTATAAATCACATTCTTATACTCGATTTTTTCTTTTCCATTTATTCAATGTTATACACACTGCTCCGTTCACTTCACAAGTTCATGAACCCTCGCTTTATAAAATCTTAGCAAATTAAGGGGTAGAATGTGCCTATACTTTTAGTTTTGGTGAAATTTTGAATACTATGAAAATATTTGTACATTCTGCTTATGCCTTTTTTTAGTTTTTATATGACCCATGTATCTGAATTTTGAGTACTCTAAATGTTTCCCGTGGTGAATGATTGATAACTAGATTTTACCTAGGTTAAAAATATTCGTTGTACCAATCTCTTCGAATTGAAAAACTTGTGTTTAATGTGTGACTCTGTCGTTCTTTGGTGAAAACAAAGATGTGTCGTTGTAGTGTTTTAAAATAAAAGGTGCAAAACAATCAAAGTAAAGGTGCTCTTAAAGTAAATCTAAGTCTAATTAAAGTAAAGGTGCAAGTATTTAAAAACGTGACTGAAATTAAAGGGTACTAAGTAAATGACGTAAACTTAAATCTATCTAAGGCAAACTTAAAGTGCGACTAAAACTAAGGCAAGTCTAAAATAAAACTAAGGCAAATAATCTTAAAGTGCAATTAAAATAAAGGCGGGAAAAATAAAGCTTGAAAATAAAAATCGAAGACAAAAACTAATAAGAACCTGAATACAGCTCATTCGGAATAATCCTTTGTTTGGAATAATCACTCGTCCGGACTGTCACCTTCGGGTGGAATGATTCTTCTTCGCTCGGAATATAACCAAAATCCTTGATCCGGAACAAATTGAACTGAATATGTCACTTATCCAATACAATCCTTCGTTCGGAACTTTACTGATTCGGAACTTCTAAATTTTGCCTTGATTCGGAAGTTTTTGGTTACCCTTGATTCGGAAGTTTCCGAATGAAACCTCCTTGATTCGGAAGTTTCAGACTTCCGAATGAATACTTCTTGAATCGGAACTTTGCCTTGATCCGGAAGTTGGTTCGGAACTTCTAAGAAGTTCCGAATGAAGCACCTTGATTCGGAACTTTTGAGTTCCGAATGAATCTCCTTGATCCGGAACTTTTTGAGTTCCGAATGAAGTGAATTGATCCGGAACTTTCAAGTTCCGAATGAACTAAAGCTTGAGTCGGACTTTCGTTCGGAAGTATTTGATTCGGAACTTATGGAGTTCCGAATGAACACTCTTGATCCGGAACTTTGAAGTTCCGGATGAAACCCTTTGGCTCGGAACTTTGGACTTCCGAATGAACACTCCTCCCCTTGATTTGGCTCGGAACTTTTCCTGGAAACAAAGAAACAGAAACCAACCTTCCGAAGAACAAGGGAAACAGTAACAGCAGATCTAAAACTAATTAATCAAAATCAAACACAAACAATTCAATAAAAATAGTAACGAATCAACAGTAACATCAACAAACAATTAAAAACACAAAATCAAACAACTTTAACAGCAATAATCAAAAACCACTTGGATCAAAATAAAAGCATGAACATAAACATAAACACAACAAATCAAAGATTAAGAAAGGTAGATAAGAGATTGACAAGATAAAGTAAAGATTGACAATAATTAAAGGAAAACTTACTTGAAATTAAATGAATTTAAGGTGCAAGACAAGGTATTTAAATTTGACAATAAAAGTAAATGACAAGGTATTTAAATGGTGGAAGAGCTAATTGTCACACTTAGCCAACAAGAAAGAAATGAATACAACTAATGACTTTATATAGGGGAGGATTAAGGAAGCTTCCTCCCCTCTTTCCTTTTCTCTTAATTACAAGATTAGGTCCTTTCTTCATTAATCTTCATTAATTGCACCATTAGTCCTTTTCTTCTAATCTTCTTTAAACTTGAACTTTGAGGACTTTTGGCTTCGGGATTTCTTTGAACTCGTCTTTAAATTCTTCAATAAAATAGACTTGAATTCTTCGGCTTTTGGTAAAATTCCGTCTTTTGACTTTTTCTTCGATAAATCTTCAGAATTGGTCGTGGACTTCCGTTCTTTTTGCACTCTTGACTTCTTGACTTCGTCTTTCATCCTTTTCTTCAATAAAAGCCCGTAAATGCCCGTGAATGTCCGTGTTTTCTCCACTTTTCACCTTTTCATCCTAAATCACAACAAAAACACAAACCACGCATAATTCCGACATAAAAGACATAAAATACACGTATTGGTCCGGTTATTATTGTAATTAAGTGGTAGAACAGATGGGTGTTTACACACCTATCAAATCCCCTACACTTGACCATTGCAATGTCCTCATGCAATGCATTAGTTACAAAGCAAGATTACACTTTTCATCATAATCAATCCACGTTGGCCTTTATTAAAGAAATAGAAAATTAAAATCATGCAAAATAAAGGAATCAAAAGCATACCTTGGGTTTTGGAAATGTCATGAATAATCATCATCCTCAAGTTTTCACTTTCTCTAAACCAAGCTTAAAAACGAGATCATTGTTATTATAAGTTAGTAAACTATCATGAATTCATGTGGGCCAATTACTCACTTAGACTCCCTTATTCCTAGGGGTATCTCTTATATTTTATTGTTGTCTTGAATGATCACGAGGATGCATTGTTTGACTTATTTCGGTAGTTATTAAGTCTGAAAATAAAGTGAACGATTTAATCAATAGTTAGCTAAAGGACCAAATCTTTTAAAACTGCTTCTCGGGGCCTCATAAAGTTCATATCTTGGCATAACTCGCTTCGCGATTTGAGACCTTTCTCGGACCGATATTTGGCAGCGACTTCATACTTCGAATCTTGAGAGACGTTCATGAAATAATGGTCTTCTCTTCATAATGGAATTTCTTCACTTGAAGTTTTGAGAGATTCATACTTGGACCACGACTTCTTCATTTTTCTCCAATCTTTATTTTGGACTTTGATATACCACGATCCGCCTCCTTTAATGACTTGGATCTATTTATCCTCATACCTTGTTAGGGTCTTTTCGGATACACTTCTCCAAGACTTTTGGGGAGTTTTGCTTTACGTCGTGTGTCTCGATCCTTCATATTGATTTTCGATAAATGATTCTTCACATCACTTTGAATCTTTAGAAACAAAACATAGCCCTCATGCCTTGTTAGGGCCTTTTCGGACTCGCCAATCTTCGCGTCCCGCTTCAATAAGTTATGCCTTGGCTATGAACTCTAATCCATACCGAGCAACTTTTAAACGATTTGGGGCTAGAAGCTAAGTAACTTTTCAAATCGTACAACCTTATTTATTAGCAGATAAATTTATTAGCAAGCGATGGGATAATAGGCTTATAATTAACTCACATAAATTCACGAAAGAATACCGAACTTATAATTGGCTCTATCATATCTCGTTCTCCACAGTTTAAAATCTCAAGTAATGAGACTCGTGGATGCTTAGCCTATTAAATCAAAGTTTTGGGTTTTCGAGTCGCCTATAGGATCTTGCAAATTCTTAGACTTTTTCAAGTTTAGAAATCGCATTTTAAAGTTCCCTTGATAAACGACTCTCTAGGATCAATTATAGGAACTTGCGAAAAGTTCTTGTTCTTAACCCGTGAGAGTTAAGACTTTCGCGTTTTATAGCTCCTGTTAGAAATACGTTTTTACGTATATTAGAAGTATCGGTCACTCCACAATATTATTAATGATTGTAATAGCTCGTAGGTAATAGTTGCTTATTAAGTTAAGTAAGAACCGGTCCATGGGCTTGTCATGGACCGGCCCAAGCCCAATGTTGCTTGGAAGTATAAATACCCCTTTCCTCCTTGGAAAGGGGTTGGTTGTTGAATGTTTCTCATTTTCCACTTAATAAAATTACACATAGTTTTCTCTCACTTTCTCTCTCTAAGTTTCTCTCTCTAGAAATCATCAACCCCTTCATAGATTCATAGGTTATCAAGATTCTACATTTGGTATCAAGAGCTATGGGGTGATTTAAGGTAGTGATTTGTGTGGTTTTTTAGTTTTTGATTGTATTAGTGTTCTTTAAGAAGATCCATCATGATTCTTGGTGTTTTTGGTGTTTTTGTGATTGGGATTAGTGGATAAGTATTAGTTTTTACTTATTATTGTTGAAATCACAAAACTTTTTAGGTCATTTGGTCAAAATCTGGGTTTAATCTTTATTTTTGTGGTCGACTGTTCATCCGTAACAACTTCTGATTACCCAGCAAAAGTTCCGAACCAACAAGTTCCGGATCAACCAAAAGTTCCGGACGAAAAAGTTCCGAACCAAAAAGTTCCGGATCAACCAAAGTTCCGAACCAAAGTTCCGAACCAAAAGTTCCGGATCAACAAAAGTTCCGGATCAAGGAGAAAGTTCCGGATCAAGGAAGTTCCGAACCAAAAGTTCCGGATCAAGGAAAGTTCCGGATCAAGGAAAAAGTTCCGGATCAAGGAAAGTTCCGGATCAAGGAGAAAGTTCCGGATCAAGGAAAGTTCCGGATCAAGGGAAAAGTTCCGGATCAAGGGAAAGTTCCGGATCAAGACTTCCGAACCAAAAGTTCCGAATCAAGGTATTCCAAGCCAAATCTTCCGAATCAAACTTCCGAATCAACAAAAAGTTTCGAATCAAGGGTTATTTTGCTTGTTTTTTCGACGATTTTTTAGAGGATTTAATCTTGGTTTCTTACAACAAAAACTCAACACAATTCACAAGCTTTACT
Organism: Glebionis coronaria; assembly: GCA_025667525.1. Lineage (NCBI taxonomy): Eukaryota > Viridiplantae > Streptophyta > Magnoliopsida > Asterales > Asteraceae > Glebionis > Glebionis coronaria. The sequence continues at coordinate 602,118,997 of CM046880.1, forward strand.
TCACTGCTCGATCAACCGATAATCTTTGTCTCTTTGAAGTTAACAAAATGAATCCGAATTCAGTAATGCCTCAGATGACATCACTTACGGATATTTCCGTCATTACGGGAACGGATAATCGCCCGCCAATGCTCATCAAAGAAGTTTTTGAAGCATGGCAAGGCCGGATGATGTCTTACCTTAAGGGAAAACCGGTTTATGGGAGGCTTATGGTTAAGTCAATTTTAAATGGTCCACTTGACTATGGTACCATTGTGGCTAACAATGTGTCTCGACCAAGAGAATTTGAAGAACTTACACCAGCTCAACAACTTGTTGCCGATGCAGACGAAAAGGCTCTTCAAACCATTCTCCAAGCTCTTCCCCATGACATCTATCGGATGGTAAGTCAGTATACGGTGGCAAAGGATTTATGGGAACGTCTAAAGGTGTTGCTACAAGGTACGTCTCTCACCAAACAGGAAAGGGAATGTCAGTTGTATGATCTGTTTGATAGATTCACATACAACCCAGGGGAAACGCTTCACGATTATTACTTCAGATTCACCACACTCATGAATGATCTGAATGTATACAATCTCGTGATTGCACCATTCCAGGTTAACACCAAATTCTTGAATACTTTACCTCAAGCTGAATGGGGTGAGTATATTACCGATGTTAAGTTAACCAGGGATTTGCATAAGTGCAATTTGGATCAACTATATGATTTTCTTCAGCAGCATGAGAAACATGTGATCATGCACCGCTCGCCTCGAGGTATGTACCCTGATTCATTAGCTTTGATGGCGAATCAACCAAGCTTGTCTCACAACAACACTCCTTATATCTTGGGACATCAAGCCTATCATCCATCACCTTACATGACACCAACCTTTCCCCAATACTCGATTCTACCACAACCACCCACCTCACATCAGCAACAATATCGGTTCAATGTACCTTCACCACACTATGCTTCACAACATCACCCAGCAAGTATTGCACCTTATGCTCAATCTTCATATTCTTCTTATCAAGAGAATGCAGCATATCCAACAAGCTACCCTGATCAAATGAGTATTCCTTCTAGTGATTATGAAGCTCTACAAGACCAAGCAATGTACTGTGATGATGAGGAAGTCCCCATTCCTGTATTCAAACAAGGAGCTGACCCAGTTGAAGTGTTAACCACTATGTCTGCTTATCTCACAAGGACTTTAAGCAAACGAGGATTTAGGGGATCAGCTCCTACCAACAATCAGTTGAGGAATTCATCCAATTCTCGCCAATAAGCTACTATTGAGAATGGCAGGGTAATGGTTCAGCCTATTCAACCATATCAGGGGAGACCTACCACATCAACTACCAATGCTCGCACGGTCAATCAGGCTCCAATGGTCAATCCTGCTCCACGGGCTAATTCCACAGGCAAGTTGAGAATGATTACATGCTACAACTGCAAGGAAGAGGGTCACATGTCCAGGGATTGTAAGAAACCCAAGAGGAGAAGGGATGGACAATGGTTTGCAGAGAAGATCTATCTGGTGAATGCTCAGGCACAAGGAAGGGAACTTGATGAAGAGGAGCTTGCATTTCTTGCTGATCCAGGGATTGCTGAACAAGACACTGTCACCACACAGAACGCAGCATACCAAGCAGATGATCTCGATGCGTATGACTCAGACTGTGATGACTTTCAATCTGCAAAGGCTGCTCTCATGGCAACTATCTCCAGCCTAGGGCCAGAAAAGAGATCTGAGGTACTTATTAATACCACTGATAATACCACTGATGCTAGTGTTCAACCACATCAAGTTGTGCAAGAGAGTGCTGATTCGAATGATTCTTCGGTGGTGAGTCTTTCAAATGAGGAGACAATCAATGATAGCAATATCAATGTGAGTCCCCAGACTTTGAGTGAATCATAAGCGGGAGCCATTTCGCATACGCCTACTCCTGCACAACAAGATTTGGTCATGGTTCCTGCTACATTACTTAGCCAAATGAATGCTGCTCTCTTAGAAACCCTAGCTAAGAATAAGAATTTGTCTGATGAGCTTGCCTTAAGCAACGAGAAAGTTCAAACTTTGGAATTAGTGCCTTCGTCTAGTGTTCTAACTAATCCCGAATATGATCACTTTCGAAACAAACAAATGGGTCACTTGCAAGAAATTGAAAACTTAAGAGCAAATCTTTCTAATGAACTTAAAGAAAAGGAGTTAGTGGTCACTAATTTTCAAAAACTTCAAACGGATTTGAATCACTCGAGTCTAAGAAGAATGAAATGGAGATTAATGCTGCTAATAAGATTAGAAGTCTAGATTATTTGCTTTTAAGACAATACGCTGCTTCTCAACTAGTGCACTTATTTGATGCTTCCTTTAGAGAATTTAACTTATCACGTCAAAAAGGCCTTCCATCTAACCCACGGTATGCAAAACAAGCTTTAAGACATAGTCCTAGACTTTATAATGCAACCCAATTACGATTGGTCTTAGACCCGATTGTTATTTTCGATGATCGCACAAGTAAGGATCTAGTTGATGAGGATCGGTCATACAATTCTACAAAATATCCCGAGTGTGATTATTTTAAAATGAATCAGGAGCTTGCTAAAACGGATTTTAGAATTCGCTTCCATATGGACAAAGATCTCATTACAGCACCAACCTACATGTTGAATGAAGAAAACCCTAGTACATTTCCTACACTTGTCAACATGGAAGGTCCTAAGGAAATTTCAAAGGATCTCCCACCTGTTAGCACTGTATGGTTAAACTTGCAAGAGATTAATCAATACTTTACTAATTTTGACAAGGTCATTTTGGAATGTACGACTTCAAATGGCCTAAACGCCGGAGAATGGGCTTTCGAACACATGAACGAGGTGTTTAAAAATGAGATCAACCCATTTGTCGAAAGTCTAAAAGGAAGTTTTGCATCTCTTAAGGAAAATCTTGAATTTGAAATTGGAGAAGTTCAAAAAGTGTTTTATGAAATGGACACCGCTTACGAACTACAACTAATTGAAAAAGAAAAGATTTTAACCGAATATGACCGATTCTTGTCTGCAGTAATCTCGTGTGATGTGCTTACTACTGTAAATGTTAATTATTCGAATGAGCTTACATCTGCTATGATTAATTGTGATGCTGTGCATATATGTGATGATGTTTGTGATCTCTCTGTAAATGTTGCTGATACTGTAAATGAGGTAGATAATCATTCTTGTCACGAATCTAACGCTGAGTTTTTAAAGCTACAAGATTCTTACAATTTACTTTCAAAACGCTTTAATCAACTAGAACAACATTGTATATCTTTAGAATTAAAACAACAAACTCAAAATGAGGATCTTTTGATAACAAATGGTTGTGAAAACGGTGTTGAGACGAGTGACAAGATGATTGCAATTGTTAAGGCATTAGAGGAAGAGATTATGAGATTGAAGAGAGATGTGTCATCAAATGAAACACTCAAATTGGAACTAGAGGCTGCAGAGTCTAAAAACCAGGTTTTAGAAATTAGACTTTCGTCTGTTCTAGGGGAGATGGATCGGACAAGACAGGGACTATCCGCTCTTTATGGTTCACTAGAAGAATGCTTCGCTTTTAATGCGGCACAGCAACAATCTTATGTTGAACAACTGAACCAAAAGTGTGAAGAAATCTCTGACTTAAACATCCTGCTCATTGACAAAAACATGGTTTTGGCCGAGTTAAAGGAGACACTTCTTCTCACCCGACAAGAAGTTGTTGATAACTTAGCTACCGACTCTGCACCGTCCACTAGTGCTCCAACAACCAAGTCAGTAGTGCTTTATAAGAACCCGCTTCATAAGAGAAACCCGGTTACCTATGATGATTATATGAGGAATGCCATTAAGCATGTAGATCTTATTAGGGATATTTTAGACGATCTTTATGCCTTAGATCCCTCAAGTAGCTACTATTATTCGGCTCATGAATATATTAAGCGAGTTCAATATTGCTTAGCATATTTGCAATACATAGGTAAACCAGGTTCTGCACTACTTACTAATAGGCCCATTGCTGTAACTCCATTTAATAAGACTCCAGGAGCAAAACCGTCATTGGCACAATCAAGTAAGGCACCTTTAAAATCTGTTGCTAATATTCCCACTTTGCCTTCTACAGGATTAAAAGAGACTACTAAGGCTAAAGGATCGCCACTCAAGAAAGATAAGATCAAGCCATCCACTAGTAGTGCCAAAAAGAAGAACGTAGAAGCTCACCATAGGAATGCTAGTTCAGTTTTAAATAAAAAGAATCATGTTAAGACTAAAGGCTCTGTGCCTGTGCAGAAGCCTAAACCATTCGTGAATTCTAATTTGAATTGTTGGAATTGTAATGAATGTATGTTTTCCCAACGTCATGATTTGTGTCTTATTGATCATGTAAATGAAATGAATGCCATTAGGAATGGTCTTGAATGGAAGCCAACGGGTAGAACTCGTGCCCAAGTTGGCTGGCAATGGCGTCCCACTGGTAGGACCTTTACATTAGATGGAAAAATGTGCCCTTTAACTAGGAATGCATCCGTTGAGGTTAGGTCTGAGCGTCCTTTAGTTAGGAACACTCGCACTCAAGTATGGAAACAGCACCCTTTAAATAGGTCAGCTCCCACTATAGTGCCTATCAGTGAAGAAATACCACAGGATTTAAGCCAACTAGAATCTACACCACCAACTAAGAAGAAGAAGGCTAGGAAATCTAGGAAACCTAAAGTTAGCAAATCTAAGATTATTAAATCTGTACCTGCTAATAACAAGGAACACTCAGATTCCGATACCTCTACATTGTCTTCGTGTGGTGATATTTTCAGGTGGTCCAAATCATCCTCTGGTATTTGGACTCCGGTTGTTCAAAACATATGACCGGAAATCGCTCGATGCTCCGAAATTTCGTCAGCAAGTTTCTTGGTACGGTTAAATTCGGGAATGATCATATAGCAAAGATAATGGGGTATGGTGAATATCAGATTGGAAACGTGACGATTTCAAGGGTATAATATGTAGAAGGTCTTGGTCATAATTTATTCTCCGTAGGACAGTTTTGTGATTCCAACCTTGAGGTTGCTTTTCGACAACACACTTGTTTCATCCGCAACTTGGAAGGAAAAGATTTGTTGAAGGGATCTCGTGGTGCAAATCTTTATACCTTGTCCTTACAAGACATGATGGCCGCCTCTCCAGTACGTCTTCTCTCTAAAGCATCTAAGACCAAGTCATGGTTATGGCATCGCAGATTATCTCATCTTAACTTTGATGCTATTAATCATCTGGCTAAAAACGAATTAGTTCGTGGTCTTCCAAAGCTTAAATTTCACAAGGACCATTTATGTTCCGCGTGTTCAAGGGGAAAAGTACCAAGAAATCTTACAAGCCCAAAGCTGAAGACACCAATCAAGAAAAACTTCATCTTTTGCATATGGATCTTTGTGGGCCAATGAGAACTGAAAGTGTGAGCGGTAAGAAATTCATTCTGGTTATTGTGGATGATTTCTCCAGGTTTACATGGGTTAGATTTCTACGTACAAAGGATGAAGCACCGAATGCTATCATCACTTTTCTGAAATTCATTCAGGTACGTTTGAATACTACTGTCCGCCGTATTCGTACAGACAATGGTACAGAGTTCGTCAACCAGACTCTTCGTGATTACTATGAAGGAGTTGGTATCTCACATGAAACATCCGCTGCACGCACTCCACAACAAAACGGTGTCGTTGAAAGACTGAATCGTACACTTATGGAAGCTGCTAGGACTATGCTTATTTACGCGAACGCTCCATTGTTCTTGTGGGCAGAGGCTATATCTACTGCATGTTTCACCCAAAACCGTTCTATCATTCGTAAACGCCATGGAAAAACACCTTATGAGCTTCTACATGACCGTAAACCCAATGTTTCATTTTTTCATGTGTTTGGTGCTCTTTGTTATCCAAACATTAATAGTGACAACTTGGGTAAGCTTCAACCGAAAGCCGATATAGGTATTTTCATTGGTTACTCACCGTCCAAGAAAGCATACCGAATCTATAACCGTCGTCTTGGCAAGATTGTAGAAACTATGGACGCAGATTTCGATGAGCTGACAACGATGGCTTCTGAGCAACACAGCTCTGAACCCGCGCTTCATGAGATGGGAACCGGTGCTATTAGTTCCGGATTAGTTCCCAATAATCCTACTTCTACATCATTTTTACCACCATCAAGGCCCGAGTGGGATAAACTGTTTCAACCGTTGTTTGACGAATTCTTTGATCCCCCAAATGATGAAGTTCCAGCACCTGTAGTGATAGCTCCAATACCTGAAGTTGTTGCTCCAGCCAATGAAGCTTTATCTAATGCATCTTCAATTCACATTGAACCGGATGCACCTTCACCAAGTGATTCTCAAACTACACCTGAATCGTCACCCCTACTTGTGCCTAATGATGTGGAAGAGGATTCTATTGATCACGACTTGGAATATGCTCACCTACAAGAGCTTCCTTTCTTTGGTGTAGCGATACCTGAAAACCCTTCAGCCGCGTCTACCTCAGAAGAAGCTCCTTCTATTGTTCACTCCAGACCACCTAGGATTGAAAACCATAGCACTAAATGGACAAAAGATCACCCAATCAGGAATGTCATTGGAGATCTAGATCGACCAGTCTCTACACGCCATCAACTACAAGAGAGTGCACTCTATTGCTACTTTGATGCATTTCTCTCTGAAGTTGAACCCAAAAATTGGCAGTAGGCTATGACTCAATCATCTTGGATTGAAGCCATGCAGGAGGAACTAAATGAATTCCAAAGACTTGAAGTATGGGAATTAGTTCCTCTCTCTGACAAGGTTAACATCCTTACCTTGTTATGGGTTTATAAGGTTAAACTTGATGAGATGGGTGCGGTATTGAAGAATAAGGCTAGATTGGTTGCTAGAGGATATAAACAAGCCTTGGGTATAGACTTTGAAGAATCTTTTGCTCCTGTTGCACGATTGGAGGCCATTAGACTATTCCTTGCGTATGCTGCTCATATGAATATGATCGTCTATCAAATGGATGTGAAGACGACATTTTTGAACGGTGAACTAAGGGAAGAAGTCTATGTTAGTCAGCCGGATGGGTTCGTTAGCACGGAGTTTCCTAATCATGTGTACAAGCTTAAAAAGGCTCTCTATGGGTTGAAACAAGCTCCACGCGCGTGGTATGATCTCCTGTCCACATATCTCATTTCGGAAGGCTTCTCCAAAGGCAATGTGGACCCCACTCTATTCACTCTCAAGGAAGGCAACGACATGATTCTGGTACAAATTTATGTTGATGATATAATATTTGCTGCCACTAACATAGAATTGTCAAATCGATTTGAGAAGATAATGTTCACACGCTTTCAGATGTCAATGATGGGAAAAATCTCATTTTTCTTAGGATTACAGATTTCTCAAAATCCCAAAGGCATCTTTATTAATCAATCCAAATATGCTCTAGAATCTCTTAAGAAATATAACTTTGAAAATTGTGACCCCGTGGACACTCCGATGGTGGAGAAATCCAAGTTAGATGAAGATAGGAATACAAGGAAAAGACCACTTAACTTCGATAGAAGTCCCCCCTACACTTAAGATAAACATTGTCCTCAATGTTTAAGCATGTGGGAGTAAACTCCCCTACATTTAGGACATTGTGCACTTTGTTTAAATCTCGCTAAGGAAAAGACAACTAAAGAGATTCCTATTTTAATATTGAGAAAATATAAAATAGTGAATCGAAAAGAGTTTAGGATAGAACCGGGAAGAAGTAGAACACGGAATCACGGGTCGTCAAGAATCATCAAGAGTGGATCATTGAAGCTCGAATCCCTGATTAAGAAGTGAGGAGAGGGAATAGCAATCCAAAGGGTCTCCCCTACACTTATGATGAAGAAAGCGAAAAGATAGATGCATGGGTTGCCTCCCAAGAAGCGCTTGATTTTTGTTAACCGAGTCGTGAGCCTGACTCGACCTTGATCATCAACGGAAGAAGCATGAAACATATCCACCAGGATCAAAGACATAGTTTTCATCCATCAATAAGCACGAGCTTAAGGCGAACAAGGCAAGCCAAAGAAGAAGTGGCGGGGTTCCCTTAAGCAGCGATGGAGTACGGTGGAAGCAAGTATGGTGCGGTGCAAGCATGTCTTCAATAGTTCCAAAGATTTTTCCTTTTATTTCATCAGGTGGATACTGAGATGGCTTAAAGACTTCAATACCGGGGTCGAACACCTTTTCCTTTAGGGGAAAATAGCACTCAGGCTCAGCCGAGTGTGAAGAAGATCCGTAAAGAAGCACAACCTCGTCCTCAGAAGTGGGACAAAGAGGTGTCAAATCATAAGTGCAACGGATTTCGGTGTCGACCGGTTTCTTTTCCTTGGACAGAATGCTCTTCAAATCAAAAGTAGGATCAAGGCGATAATCTTCAAAGTCCAAAGGAAGAGCATCACTCTCATGAGGGAAGTATGTGTTGAGAAATTCAGAGAAATCTTCCTCAAATGAATAATCGTCCAAAGTAGGATCGAGTGATGGCGGAGGATCTTCAGCATGTGAAGAATCGCTCGAGAGAGTATCAGCCTCATCAAAATCATTGAAAGCGGGCAGCTCGGGATACTCAGAAGTATAATCAAAATCATCCGAATCTGAGCTAGAATCATCATCATCATAAGCATCGAAGACCGGTTGAGAATCATAAATGGGAGGAGCGTCCAAAGTAGAGTGAGAATCATCCACATTATCTTCAAAGAGTGGATTATCAGTGGAAGACTCGAATAGAGGATTGTCATAGACGGTAAAGTCATCGAGCACATTAATCATATTCACTGATTCTCGTCCTCCAAAGGCTTTGCCTGTAAGCTTCCCCATTTTAAAAACTTTTGAATCATCCCCGACTCGTAAGATTAACTCACCTTCGGCCACATCCACTAAAGCTCGTCCGGTTCTCAAAAATGGCCGACCAAGTATTAAAGGAATACGAGGGTCCATTTCATAATCAACTACGACAAAATCGACCGGGAAAGTAAATGTGCCAACTTTGATAAACACGTCTTCGGCTATACTAACGGGGTAAGCGAGAGTGCGATTTGCAAGTTCGAGAGTCATCTTTGTTGGAATGAGGTCGGGCAATGATAGTGTTTTCCAAACACTCAGTGGCATTAAATTAATACTAGCCCCGAGATCAGCAAGGGCAGTAAATTCTTCAGTTTTGTTAAACACGCAAGGCAACACAAAACGACCGGGATCTCCAAGTTTTTCCGGAAGTTCTCTAAGAAGGACTGCAGAGCAGTTTTCATTTAAGCGTGTGTTGGCGAGTTCAATCAGCTTCTCTTTCTTGCTAAGCAATTCCTTGAATGCTTTGACAAATTTCGGCATGTGGCAAAGTGCTTCAACAAGGCTAATGTTGATAGTCATTTTAGATAGCATATCCACATATTTCGATACTTGACAGTCATTCTTGGTTAGCTCGTTGGTCTTGCCTATGCGAGAAGGGTATGGGATTCTGTGTTGATAAGGGTTAGGTGAAGGTGTAGTTGGTGAAGGTTGTGATGTTGAAGGGTCTGTTGGGACATACAGATTTGATGATTACAAAACCTATAGACAGAGATGAAGACAGAAGAAACAATAAGGACCTAATATGTAATATTAGGTTAGCTTTGATAATAAGCTAGGGTTGTGATGTAACCCTAGTACCTCTATTATATAAAGAGGGTTAGACACACATATTGAGCATTCATTCAGATACAATGTAAACTAAAGGTGTGTGTGCGTCCTCCTGGTGTCAAGCCTATAAGGCACCAGGAGCTAGTAGTCATTAGTATTTTATGAATAAGAAAGCCTTGTTCATAACTTTGATTGTGTTTGTTATTGTGTTCCGCTGTGCTTACAATCATTGTTATCATATCCCAGATGAGTCTAGATCCTAAGACTCAACAAGTGGTATCAGAGCTTGTTGGCTCTCGATCTGGTTGATCTACAAGGTTTTCATTATTATTTTCTGTTTTTAAAATAAAGTTGCTGATCTAGGTTTTTTTTTTTTTTTTCCCAACAAACCCTAGATGATTGGTTGTTCTGTTGCTGCTGATCTGTGATGTTGCTACTAGTTCTTAATGATCATACTGGTTGTGGGGAGTTGATTCTTGAATCAACAATGAACCCCGTATGATCTAAGGTGAATGATGAATATTTCTGGCTGCTGTGATTCGTTTTAGGGTTTTCAAACCCTAGATAGATATGTTATCCTTGCTGTTGTGAGAAGGGCAAATTCATGTTGATTATGGTGATTCTGCTTGCTTTGGTGAGTTGATCATTGATCAATGATGAACCCTAGCAGGATTGAATCAAACATACTTGCTGCCACGATTATGCTTCTGCTGACAAATGATGCTGTTAGGTTTTTCTGATCATTATGTGAGTATGTTTTTCAGGCTGCTACACCAAATTCTTAGGGTTTATTCAAACCCTAGAACCTATGAAGTACAAGTCATAGGTTTCTGTTCAAAGAAAACTACGCACTCTACTCCATATCCTCACGTGAATCCAAAGGAGACAGAATGGTGCCTTTGTGATGAATAGATAGGGCAAAATTCTGTGAATGATCAAAGGGACGTCTTAGAAACGGATGTGTGCATGTGATTGAACAAAACATTTGTTTAATCTAATTTTACAATGATTCACGTAGGAGTCCATATTCATGTTGGTGATCCAGAGTATATGGATATCACGTGGGTTTCAATAAGATTATTGGAAGTGATGGACAGATTTGTTTTTGAACAGGTCTGAAGACGTGTGCTGATCTTCATGGGCTATTTTTAGACGTTATCTTTATTGTTAATATCATACGGTGATAGCTGTTTATGTCCTCCATGATTTATGGAGATATCACTATACATTTGAGCATGACTTTCTTTCCTTTTGGACGTGATTAGTTTGTGGAACAGTGGAAGCATTCATGTTCTACAAGGGTCAAATGAGTGAGATATATTCGGCATGATCTTTTGACACAAATATGGTATGTGTTTACTCCACTTTTCATTATTTAATATGTATTTCACGTGGGTAAAGGAGGAGTGGGGAGGTGGTCCTGGTATGAGCAGCAGAATAAGAAGGTAATTCACGCATACTATGGGATTTCACAGGTGGAACCTAGGTCTGTTTCTCATGCTCTTGAGGATCAAAGTTGGGTGGAGGCTATGCAGGAGGAAATGCAGCAATTCTTGTTTCAGAATGTTTGGGTTCTAGTTGACCTACCGGATGGGAAGACAGCTATCAATACCAAATGGATTCTCAAAAACAAGAAGGATGCACGGGGAATTGTGGTCAGGAATAAAGCTAGGCTTGTCGCACAAGGACACACTCAAATTGAGGGCATTGATTATACTGAAGTCTTTGCGCCTGTTGCAAGGATTGAGGCCATTCGTCTGTTTTTGGCCTTTGCTTCGTATGTTGGCTTTACGGTGTTCCAGATGGATGTCAAGAGTGCATTTCTCTATGGCAAAATTGACGAAGAAGTGTATGTTACTCAACCGAAGGGGTTTGTTGATCCACTTCATCCAAAGAAAGTCTACAAAGTGGTCAAGGCTCTTTATGGGTTACATCAGGCTCCTAGAGCTTGGTATGAGCGTCTTTCCACTTTCTTGTTAAAGAATGGCTATAGAAGAGGTACTATTGACAAAACACTATTTCTTCGGCGGAATTCCAAGGATAGTATCCTTGTTCAGGTTTATGTGGACGACATTATCTTTGGTTCTACTAGGACGGAGTGGTGTGATGAGTTTGAACACTTGATGAAAGGCGAATTTCAGATGAGTGCCATGGGAGAATTGTCATTTTTCCTTGGTCTTCAGGTCAAGCAACAATCGGATGGGATTTTCATCAGTCAAGATAAGTATGTTCATGAGATTCTTCAAAAGTTTGACATGGATCCTCTTCGTCCAGCAGCAACTCCTTATGAAGTTACTAAAATCAAGCTTAAGAATGAGCCAGATCCACCCGTAAATGTTCATATGTACAGGTCTATGATTGGCTCTCTCATGTACTTGACTGCATCACGTCCGGATATTATGTTTGCAGTAAGTGCTTGTTCTAGACACCAGGTGACTCCAACGGTTTCGAACTTAAATGCAGTTAAGAAGATTTTCAAGTATATCAAGGCTCAACCTAAATTGGGTCTATGGTATCCTAGAGAATCCCCATTTGTGCTTGAAGCATACAGTGATAGTGATTATGCTGGTGCTAATAATGATAGGAAGTCAACTACTGGTGGTTGTCAATTTTTGGGTCGTCGGCTTATTTCATGGCAATGTAAGAAACAGACAATAGTAGCTACTTCTTCAACAGAAGCTGAATATGTGGCTGCTGCTAGTTGCTGTGGTCAAGTTTTATGGATCCAAAATCAGATGTTGGACTATGGGTTCAATTTTATGAACACTAAAATTTTTATTGACAATCAAAGCACTATTTGTATTGTGAAGAATCCTGTATTTCATCACTATTTGTTAGATGTGCAGCTTATTATCGTGATGACATGTTCAAGCATTGTTTCTTCATGCACATTGTTTTGTAATATCAAATAGGGGAAGATTGTTGGGACATACAGATTTGATGATTACAAAACCTATAGACAGAGATGAAGACAGAAGAAACAATAAGGACCTAATATGTAATATTAGGTTAGCTTTGATAATAAGCTAGGGTTGTGATGTAACCCTAGTACCTCTATTATATAAAGAGGGTTAGACACACATATTGAGCATTCATTCAGATACAATGTAAACTAAAGGTGTGTGTGCGTCCTCCTGGTGTCAAGCCTATAAGGCACCAGGAGCTAGTAGTCATTAGTATTTTATGAATAAGAAAGCCTTGTTCATAACTTTGATTGTGTTTGTTATTGTGTTCCGCTGTGCTTACAATCATTGTTATCATATCCCAGATGAGTCTAGATCCTAAGACTCAACAGGGTCCTTCCGAGATACATCGTCATGACGAGGCGGAGACGGTAATGGTGTACTACTACTAGGTGTAGGAGAAGTAGGGATACATGGTGGTGGAGGAGGTGTAGATGATGGTGGTGGGTTAGGTGGATTGACAATGGTAATTCCACTACACGTAGTTATAGCACTCACATTAGCTCGCGGATTAGTGACGGTGTTTGAAGGTAGAGAACCCGAAGAAGAAGAAGATTGAGCTTCGGGCAAGAAACTAGCCAACAGATTCTTTAATTCAGTTGTTTGAGTGATGAAGGAGGATTGAAGATTATCACGAACCTCAGTTCTGATGTCATTACCTTGCTTCAAGATATCTCCTTTCAAATTGATTATTTGGCTCTGTAGATTCTTGATTTGCTCACCTTGAGTTCTCATGATGGTGTCAACATCGGGATTAATGGGTGGGTGTTGTTGGGTGGGTGGTTGATAAGTGTTAGAAGCACGAGGTGGGATTTGGTTGCTTCTATTGTAGTTGTTGGCGGGATTTTGGTTTTGAGGAGAAAAACCGGGTGAAAGGTAGTTGTTGGAACGGTAGCTCAGTAGATTTCTATCCCCTTGTTGTCTAGCTTGGTAATTTTCCGGTGAATAATTACCGTAAGCAGCATACACATTTTCTGGATTTCCTTGTGTCGAAGGACAATCGGTGTATGAGTGAGGACCGCCACATGTTTCACAAGGATTAGCAATCGCTTTAACTTGTTGTTGTTGATTTGAAGCGAGAAGCGTAATACTTTTGCTCATTTCGGCCATCATGCGGGTGAGTTCGGTCATCTCAGGGTTTGCTGAGGTTGAGGAAACATTGACTCTCGGGTTGTTCCTAGAAGAAGCAGAGGAATCCCAGTTCTTGTGATGAGTAGTCATGTTCTCAATTAACTCTCTACACTCCTCGGGTCTCCTTTTCATGAATGTGCCACCGGCGGCTGCATTGGTCGTATCACGATCTCGAAAAGTCAATCCGTTGTAGAAAGTATCAATCAATGTGACGGGAAGCATGTTGTGGTTTGGACATCTATCGATCAAGACATTATATCTCTCCCAAGCGTCAAAAAGAGATTCATCGGGATCTTGCATGAAACCGCTGATCTGATTGCGAAGGCTTGTGACCATGGATGGTGGAAAGTAGCGCGACAAAAAGCGTTGAGTCATGTCATCCCAAGTGTGAATAGAATTCTTTGGGAGACGATCAAACCATTTCTCGGCATGATGTGATAAAGTATGTGGGAAGAGTTGTAGGCGAAGTACATCCATTGTGGCACCAGGCAACTTCATGCTTTGGGTGATTGTAATGAACTTGTCGAGGTGTTTGTTGGCATCATCATCAGGCAATCCTCTAAATGGGTTTGTTTGTACTTGCTGAATCATGTGATGCTTCAACGAAAACTCATGAGCGTTGATCTGCATCGGCGCAATCGGTCCTCCTCGTCCAAACATTGTTGGTTGACAAAGTTCCTCCATGGTCCGAAGATCGGGCTGTGGAAGAGCATTGTTGTTATTATTATTATTATTGAGGTTCGGTGGAATGTTGTTGTTAACACCTGCCATATCTAAATCTTCTTGAGGCTCGGGCTCTTGATAATTAGAAGATCTAGTACGCATACACCTGAAAATGCAAAAGAAAAAGAAACCAAACACAAAGACAATATATATACACAATAAAGATAAAATCTTTTTGGATTTTTGAAAATTTTAATTTTTATGGTTTTTTATCAATTTTTAATTTTTATGAGTTTTTGGAATTTTTTATGCAAGAAAAGTAACGTTCACAAGTGAGCGGATCCCAAAAAGCAACGTGTCTCTCACAGAAAACTGTTGATCTTAACAAAAAGAGCCGGCAGCGGCGCCATTTGATAACTAGATTTTACCTAGGTTAAAAATATTCGTTGTACCAATCTCTTCGAATTGAAAAACTTGTGTTTAATGTGTGACTCTGTCGTTCTTTGGTGAAAACAAAGATGTGTCGTTGTAGTGTTTTAAAATAAAAGGTGCAAAACAATCAAAGTAAAGGTGCTCTTAAAGTAAATCTAAGTCTAATTAAAGTAAAGGTGCAAGTATTTAAAAACGTGACTGAAATTAAAGGGTACTAAGTAAATGACGTAAACTTAAATCTATTTAAGGCAAACTTAAAGTGCGACTAAAACTAAGGCAAGTCTAAAATAAAACTAAGGCAAATAATCTTAAAGTGCAATTAAAATAAAGGCGGGAAAAATAAAGCTTGAAAATTAAAATCAAAGACAAAAACTAATAAGAACCTCATTCGGAATAATCCTTTGTTTGGAATAATCACTCGTCCGGACTGTCACCTTCGGGTGGAATGATTCTTCTTCGCTCGGAATATAACCAAAATCCTTGATCCGGAACAAATTGAACTGAATATGTCACTTATCCAATACAATCCTTCGTTCGGAACTTTACTGATTCGGAACTTCTAAATTTTGCCTTGATTCGGAAGTTTTTGGTTACCCTTGATTCGGAAGTTTCCGAATGAAACCTCCTTGATTCGGAAGTTTCAGACTTCCGAATGAATACTTCTTGAATCGGAACTTTGCCTTGATCCGGAAGTTGGTTCGGAACTTCTAAGAAGTTCCGAATGAAGCACCTTGATTCGGAACTTTTGAGTTCCGAATGAATCTCCTTGATCCGGAACTTTTTGAGTTCCGAATGAAGTGAATTGATCCGGAACTTTCAAGTTCCGAATGAACTAAAGCTTGATTCGGACTTTCGTTCGGAAGTATTTGATTCGGAACTTATGGAGTTCCGAATGAACACTCTTGATCCGGAACTTTGAAGTTCCGGATGAAACCCTTTGGCTCGGAACTTTGGACTTCCGAATGAACACTCCTCCCCTTGATTTGGCTCGGAACTTTTCCTGGAAACAAAGAAACAGAAACCAACCTTCCGAAGAACAAGGGAAACAGTAACAGCAGATCTAAAACTAATTAATCAAAATCAAACACAAACAATTCAATAAAAATAGTAACGAATCAACAGTAACATCAACAAACAATTAAAAAAACAAAATCAAACAACTTTAACAACAATAATCAAAAACCACTTGGATCAAAATAAAAGCATGAACATAAACATAAACACAACAAATCAAAGATTAAGAAAGGTAGATAAGACATTGACAAGATAAAGTAAAGATTGACAATTATTAAAGGAAAACTTACTTGAAATTAAATGAATTTAAGGTGCAAGACAAGGTATTTAAATTTGACAATAAAAGTAAATGACAAGGTATTTAAATGGTGGAAGAGCTAATTGTCACACTTAGCCAACAAGAAAGAAATGAATACAACTAATGACTATATATAGGGGAGGATTAAGGAAGCTTCCTCCCCTCTTTCCTTTTCTCTTAATTACAAGATTAGGTCCTTTCTTCATTAATCTTCATTAATTGCACCATTAGTCCTTTTCTTCTAATCTTCTTTAAACTTGAACTTTGAGGACTTTTGGCTTCGGGATTTCTTTGAACTCGTCTTTAAATTCTTCAATAAAATAGACTTGAATTCTTCGGCTTTTGGTAAACTTCCGTCTTTTGACTTTTTCTTCGATAAATCTTCAGAATTGGTCGTGGACTTCCGTTCTTTTTGCACTCTTGACTTCTTGACTTCGTCTTTCATCCTTTTCTTCAATAAAAGCCCGTAAATGCCCGTGAATGTCCGTGTTTTTTCCACTTTTCACCTTTTCATCCTAAATCACAACAAAAACACAAACCACGCATAATTCCGACATAAAAGACATAAAATACACGTATTGGTCCGGTTATTATTGTAATTAAGTGGTAGAACAGATGGGTGTTTACACACCTATCAATGATAGTGGCTAGATGATATGGTAATATGATAGGTTATGGAAAATTTGGTGAATAATTATTGTAAATCTTTTGTGATTTTCAAATGATACATAATAATTAAATACTATATAAAAAAGTTTAATCTTGCTCCTGGTTCAAGATACTTGGAACTAAGGTAATTGCAGTTAAAATATCGTCATAATACCAATTAATTAGTATGTAATGCCGTTAAGTTTTCATAACTAGGTGATAAGCTTTCCTCTTATCTATGTCGTGGCGTGCATAAGTACTTAGACCAGCAAGGGTTCAACGTAGTAGTGTAGTTGTGCTCTCTGGAAACATAAAATTTGAAGGATGTGTTCATCCATCGACAAGAGCCAACTATCTTAAATGACGAGTCTATTTTGAGTATTCAAATGACGTGTCCATTCCATTTTGTGATATTTAAAGCTTGTGCCATGTTGTTAAGCCTGTACTGCAGCACCTTCTATCTTTGTTAGATGTGCGTGTGGTGTTGGTGGAATCTTGAACGTATCAGTAAGTTATATTTTGTACAGCTTATTTATAAGTAAAACCTACACTTTCATAGCTCCAAGTCCTTTTCTTTCCTGTGTCTGCCATCTTAGTCGCGCAATATAGACCAGGTCAACCAGTCTTGACAAAAGTTATAATCTAGATGTGATGTTTTTTCATGTGTAGAACTCCTTATACAACAATGACCTTAGAAAATAAAGACGCTTTATCTTCGAGCAACTTTGATGTTCTAGGTCAGGTTCTTACCCTTTTTTATACTATGGGTGAGGTTTTTACCTGTTTTGAGATGGCAGATTTACATAAATTGTTGTGTTTGCTTAAAAGTGTATGTGATCTCATAGGTCGATGGCTTGTCTTCAAGGAATGTAGTAAGCAATTTTCATGGGATGTTGTTAAGCAGGTCTAATGTGGGCAAGAGTTAATAGCTTAGTGTAAATTATCTTCACTTTCAATCCTATTATAAGAAAGCAACTTTTTCTATCTTATTTGCTTATGATATGTCGTTGGAGGTGGGGTTGGGGCATGTATTTCTTACCTATGTTTCTGGTAATATTATGTAAGATACCACCCCGGGATTCAGTTGGCTCAAGGTACTAACAGCTCCGGGATTCAGTCGGCTCAAGGTACTAACAGCTCCGGGATTCAGTTCATTGAACAATTAGAGCTATTTTCACCAACATATGTGGCCTAATATTTTATAGAATACTGTTAATAAAACATGTTTTAAATGCCGCCCGCGAAACCCGCGGGTCTATAGTCTAGTGACAAATGTATTGAAATATCGAAACACTATAATACAATAAGATGTTCGGTTAAATCGGATAACAGTGGATGTAAAACTAAGAGTGCAAACGAACCATGCTATTGTTAAACAACTCAAGCTCAAGTTTAAGCTCGATTCTATCGAGCTGAGCTTTTATTTAGCTCAAGCTAAATGACATAACTTGAGACATATAAAGAGCCGAACTTGAGCTTTTAATAACTCGGCTCGAGCTTATAAATCTTTTTTAGTCTTAGTATAAATATATTTTTATATAACTAAACAAAGATTTGAATATTAACCTTATTATAAAAAAACTCTATAAAAATTAAATAATTATTGGTTGTTGTTATCATAATTTACTATAGATATAAAATTTGTGGTTGTGTGTAAGTTTTGGATGTATTCCATCCGTCTCAAAATTATTATTTACGAAAAAACAATACACAGTTTAAAAAAATGTATTAGTTACATCTTTGATTTCTATTAAAAGCACAAAAAAGGTATTTTTAACCTTGGTAATTAACTAATATTTCTTTTATAATAATTTTAGAACGAACGAAAAAAAATATAAATAATAGTTTCGGGACAGAGGTATTGTTTGTCTTATATATATTTCGAGTTTTTAAAATTAAGCTTGAGCTTTTCTCGAATTTAATCGAGTCGAGATCAAGCTTTAATGGTTAAAGCCCGACGAGCTATCGAGCCGAACTTGAACCCACTTTTTATGTTTCGAGCCGAACTTGAGCCTTGTTAAGCTCGAGTTCGGCTCGGTTCGATTACACCCTTAGATCAAACTTATTAAAAATATCAAAACAAAAGAAAATTACATTTGGTTTGTTTGGCCACTAAAGTTCCACTAAGTGGTTTTTTTTGGGGATGTTTTCCTGGAAGTCATGGGTTTAAGACCTGTCAAAATATTTTCAGGCGAAGTGGATAAGGAGTTTAACATAATTAGGCGATGGTTCAAAGAAGACATTTTTCCGCTTGTATGTCATTGCACGACTCGAGGCACTAACCACTAACATTTGATATTCTAAAAAAAAGTTACTCTGAGCAAAGAAAAATCGTTGACTATAATAAAGTTCGAGTTTAAAAGTAAAATTGTAAACTACGGGACCAAAAGTTAGCTCTTTACAATAAGAGTTAAAGTAGAGAAACTTTTTCGGTAAGATGAGTTTGTTGAATACTTGTTGGTTTGTTTTTTTAAATTAAAAATACATGTTTCAAATAGTTTTGCATAGGTAAAAACTAAAAAGTACTACCTCCGTCCTAATATTATTGTTAACTATTTCATTTTAGGTTGTCCTAAAATTATTGTTCACTTTCAAAATTTCCAAAACTAGATAAAAAAATTTGTGTGAGTTTATTATATTACCCTCACTTGAGGTTTTTATTACAAACAATAAAAAAATATAAAATTAATTGGTTAATGGTAAAACTGTCATTTTATAAAAAGTAAGAGAGAGAAAGCTGAAAAAGTGATGTTTTTCTAAAACTGTGTGTTTTTTGTCTGTGACAATAATTTTAGGACGGAGGTAAATGAATAACTTATGTATATATTTCATGTATATCTCTCATACACGTAGTATAATAAGGTAAGGTAATATTTGAATTTTTGGATTAATTTCATATATCATTCTATTTTTAAAATCACCCTATTTGAATTTTTAAATTTTTGAATTTTTTTATTTGAAATAAGAACAGATATTTCGGTCGAGCCAAATTTGAGAATATTGTTAATTAAAAAAATTGACTTTTGAAAGTTATAAAATTTTCACCAAAGGTTTTGTTTTATTAAATAAAAAAAATTCGCGGATTTTCTCGTCCAAATAAGCTTTTTGTTTGTTAACAATGGATCAATTATTAGTCACTTTTTTTATTTTCTTCTTTTTATTGTCTTTCTTTCTTGGGTTTTATAAACGGCAGCCTTTAGAGTTGTTGTTAACATCTATATTTCAAAAAATTTGATAAGACACAATACAATGTTCTAACAAAATCATCTAAAATTACTAACAATCTCCTGTAATATCTCATAAACAAATTTAATTTAATCTTCTTATTGGTTAATTTAGCGAAAAATACAGAAAATGTTTCTCATAATGTCTTAATATAAGCGAATTTTATAGAAAGTTAGTTTTTATCGACAACCCTTAGGGCTGTTGTTAGCATTTCCCTTCTTTTAATTCTCCTCATTCTTAAATTTATGCCGTCAATTTCGTTACTTATCAAAATCTTGTGCGTAGAAAGATTAGTAGAAAGCTTTTGCAGGAGGAATTACTAGCATTTTTGATAAAAAAAAATATATTAGATTTTTGTGGTTAAGAGGATGATGCAATGGTTGTTTGGCTACTAGTGGTCTGTCTTATTGACATGTTCTTGTAAACTACTTTTTTTTCTTTACCCTTAAAATTTGCTTTTTCATCACGTAGAAAACAAATTACTCTCTCTGTCCTAAAATTATTATCCTGACAAAAAATATATCGTTTAAAAAAAGTACAACATTTTCAACTTTTTCTCTCTTACTTTTTGTATAAAGACAGTTTTACTTTTAAACAATTAATTTAAAACATTTTTAAAGTTTGTAATTTTCAATTAAGTGTAATCTAGTAATCTCGATCTAAAATTCTTACCTATTATTGAAAGTTTTAGAAGTGAACAAATAATTTAAGACAAACAGAAAAAAAAACATGAAATATAATTTTGGAACGAAGAGAGTATAAATTTTGGTAACCAATGGGTCCAAGAATAAAGAAAGAATCTCTCATGTTTGGACATATGAAACAGGAAACATTGATCACGTGAAAGGGCATAATATTCATATGGTTTCCTTATACAGTAGTAGTACTATTTCAACGTCATGTTCTTTAAGTAAGATAATGAGTCTAACATAATTAGGCGAGGTTTTGAAGAAAACATTCTTCCGCTTGGATGTTATTGCACAAGTTGACCCACTAACCACTAACATTTGACGTTCTAAAAAAAAAAAAAAAAAAAAAAAAAAAAAAACAAAAACTATTGTATGTTTCATTGTTAGAGCGAACGGTGTGGTGGCGAGGCACCCTCGCCGTGCCTAGCTGGCAAGCTCGCCGGCCCTCGCCGCCGTTCGCCGTTACACCGCCCCCCCCCCCCCCCCCTCGCCGGATGTCAAATGTCACAAAGTGACATTGCTCGTTGGTTACCTAGCCGTGGGGCCCACTTTTTTATTACCGTTTTTTTCTAACGGCTAGTAAAAAAAAAAATTTTTTTTTTTTAAAATCAATATTTTTTCTTTATAAATACCACATTTTCACACACAGTTTTTTCACACACAACTCAACACACAACTCTGTTTTTTCACACACACATTCAAAAATAAAAAATGGCATGTTCATTCCCACATACCGAAGCCGAGATTAAGGCTATAGTTAACAGACAAATACTTCAACAACAACGCCGTTATGAGCAGCTTACGAAGTTAGGTGATGATTTCGATGCTGCGTCCGAAGAGAATAGGGAATTGAGCTCAGCATGTAAGAAATGTCGTGATCTCTCCCCACAGGAGCGTCAGTTTATCGACACATATCTTAGTAAGCAAGCTGAATTGGATTTCAGCCTCCGGAGATCTTGCACAAGAAAGGCGACAAAATTTGAGGCCAGAATTGAAGAAAATACTAAATGGTTGAATAACTTTGGTTCTTCGTCCCGATATCAAACAACACATATCGGTCCTTCGTCGCAACAACACCGAATAAGAAATGAGTCGCCCGATCTACCCTTTCCAATTCCAAACCTCACAGATGGCAGAATGACTGACATTGAGGTGTATCAAGAATACCTAGATCAAAAAGTGTTGAGACAAACTCAGGAAGAAGAAGAAAGGGAAAGAAGGGAGCGGGAGGCGCAAATTATGGCCGAAGAAGATGAAGAAGAAACATTGCGTTGGGAGTTTCCTTCTGGTCTGTTATCGGATTCGGATCCGGGAACTGACTAATCGTATTATGTAATTTTATTTTTAATATCGTATTATGTAATTTTATTTTTAGTATCGTATTGCATTTCCTATTGTATTTCGTATTGTCTTTTTTTTTCGTATTTTTATATTCGTAGCGTAATTTTATTTCTCGTATTTGTATTTTATTTTTTAGTATTTTGTAATTTTTAATTTTATGAAATGAATTTTTATTTTGTGTGAAAATTGAAAAATTAAATAAAATGGTGAGTGGTGGGACCCGAGTGAAGAGGAGAGAGACTAGTTGTGATAAAGGGGGTGTTTTTGGAGAAGAGGAGAGAGATTAGTTGGTATGACGTGGCGCTGATGTGGCGCAGTGAAGAGGAGGTGAGCTAGCCATGATACCTGATGCTCTTAGAAGCTATTACTAAAATAATTATGTTATCCGAACATAGATTATGTTGTATTTTTTTAGTTGTTTCGACTTACGAGCAGGGGCAGATCCAAGATTATTTATCGGGTGTTGCACAATTTTTTTTTAAAAGCGTTGCATATTATTTTTTTATTCTAAATGATAAATTTTACATTATAAATATGTTTTTTACCTTAAACCAAAGTAGCACAAACTTTTTTTGAGTGTTGCACATACTAGAAAAATAAATATTTTTTGGAAAAATTTACTCTTCGTAGCATCAAATCGGGTGTAACCCGTGCCACACCCGGCTCCCATGTGGATCCGCCCCTGCTTACGAGCATGGACGAAACTTAATGGGGACCGGGAGGGGTTCCGGCCCCTCCAAAATTTTCAGCCACAAGTATATTTTAATCATTTTACTTTGCAATGTTAAGCATTATTAGTACAAATGTTAAAAGAAAATGTAAATTAACCCTATAACATTTACAATATAGTTTGTCTCTCTGATAATATTTGTCAAGTTCCGTCCCTACTTACGAGTGAAATTGTTTGTGCTAAAGAGCCATTTCTTATCAAAATGTTCAACACAAAGTGGCGACTCAAATTGTTTGTTGTGAACATTACAAATAGTGTAACAAAAATCACCATAAGTAAAAATGGTATGTTCGGAATCATTTACTCTTCGAGAATGGTTCCGTTTTATCTAGTTTAGTTTAAGACCGTGATGGACGCAAAAATTTGAATAAAAAAAAAAAGTTAACAGTAGCAAATCAAAAAAAATATAATCTAAATAAAAAATCGAATATTTTAACTTAAAATTAGAAGTTTTTTAAGTTTTAGAATGTTAAAAGCTAGATTTTAATGTGAGTGTGAAGCAATTTGCGTTTCGAATTGGTGCATTTAACAAAACTGTTAAAATTAAAGAAAAATACAATGTAATCTCGCCTTTTTAGTCATGCCATGAGAGACGCCGCCACCTCGAACCTAATACATAAGTTTGCTCGTGGTTCAACATGCTCGGTTTTGACCCGTTATTCTATTACTCCAATGTTGCCCGTTCCATTCAATCGTCGCTAACTTGTTTACAAAGATTTATTCGTGACCAGGTAATAATTTGTTAAAAAGACAATATTGAATATTTATAATAGCTAATGTTGAAAATTAGCATTTTTAACAAAAAGGATACACTATTTATATATTAGTGAGATAACCGAATTGTGTCGAGCTCGAGCTCGAAATATAAAGCTCGGTCGAGCACGATTCGAGATCGAGCTTGACAATACTCGACTCGAATCGGCTCGTTTACACCCCTAATGTTGTTAAATTCGTTTAAACGTTATTGGACTGGCTCCATTTTATCTGGTAAGCTTTAACATTATGCCCGGTTTTGATGCGTTATTCTATTATTACTCCAATGTTGCCCATTCCATGTTTCTAACTTGTTTACAAAGTTTTACCCTTTGACCAAATCACATTTCTTAAGACTAATCACCAGCGGCGGAGCCAAAAAATACAACTACACGAGCAATAATTTTTTTAGTGTAACTTGAAATAAAATGGATCGGGTTCTATTTAAAGCAACAAAAATTCCATTCTTCGATGCATTCGACAATTATGTAGTTATATATTATATCCAGGTGATTAGATGAGATTATTTATAAGAGTTTTGCTTTTTAATTTTAACTAGGTTCTGTTAATATCTTGTAAATGATGATTATAAATGTTCTCATTTTCAAGATCATATTGAACATTATGCATTAATATGTTGATATGAGATCATAACCAATGGTAAAAGTCTTTTAAAGATTTTTTGCGTTTAAGTGTTACAATTTTTTCTAATTTTATTTAATGCAATCAATGCTCAAGTCGTTTAAGTCTTAGCTTTTTACAAAAGCTTGAAGTTAGCCAAATCATTTGTAAAAAGTCTTTCAAAACCTAAGAGCATCTACAGATCATAGTTTCTTTACGTGTTCTATGGTACGTGATCTCGTAAGCTTGTTTCATGGTGTGATGTTTGCTACTCGGAGTTTTCATCGTACGAGGAATGGTTAGCTTGGTTGTTAAACTTTAAGATGCATTCTAATCATAAAGTTACATCGGAAGGCGTTTTATACATAATATGGTGGCTTGTGTGGAGTTCTCGAAATAAAACTCTTTTATGTTCAAATTCTCCCACCAAATCGGTCATTTTTGATGAAATAGTTTGCCGATCATTTTATTAGTGTAGATATAAATGCAATGCTAATTTTATTTGGGTAGATTGGTTTAAAGACTCATCTTATTTATTCATAATATTTTCTCTAGCTTCTTGTTAGTTATTGTTTAATAAATATACCGTTTAAAAAAATAATAGATAGAAAATATAAATAATTAATAGTAATTAATTTATAATTAATAAACCTCATTACTTAAAAATATAATTATACATATATCTTTTACAATAATTAAAGGCATAAACTTACAAAAGTCATTCGAAAACGAGTTTAGTCGAAAAGATGAGTAGCCACTGATTAGACTAGCAAATAAAAACAGTCTGAAAACAATACTTACATAAATTAATGAACCGTAGCTAATCGATATTATCTTTTTTGTTATTCTCTAATTAATCACAAATTATCCGTCATTATATCGGGCCGGGTTCTGCTAGTTCAATATTACGAGCAAATCTATTGGTCAATTAATGGGTATAAGTTAAGGCACGAATTTTGTCAACTGTTTTAGCCTCCCTATCAACACGCCTCAAACACAGCTTTATTTGCAACGAATATAAGTGGTTTTTCATAAATAATATATACTTGAAAGCAAGGCTGTTAAAATCGCGATCTTATCTGAGATCGTTTTTATTTTTACAAGATCGAGATCGTAAAATTGTATCGAGATCGTAAGATCCTATTAAATTGTCATATTTTGTAACCATATGATATATGAGCCAAACTGTTTTTCATTTCTACTCAACTTCATATATAAATTCATATAATATACTCTTAAAAATGTTAAACTTCAAATGAAACACTAGAGTAAAAGTAAAACAAAAAACATTCAAGTTTCCCACAATAACGTTTTAGCGAATTAAGATTACATAACATATGAGTCTTAAGTATCTCAAAACATACGAGTCATAATACCAAAAGATTTATACTTTCGTACATAAACGGATACCCATCATTGATCAATCTACTATATGGAGTCGTGCGTCAACTACATTTTTATCGTGTAAATTAAATCCGGTTTTTCAAATCCATCATCCGAGCTAGAATGATTGTAGAATACTAGCCGGGTACCCGCGCAATGCGGCGGCGGGTACCCGTGACTAATTCCGTGGCGAGCAAATGTTATTCATGACCATCGTTTCTATGACTTTATTATTATTTAGTTGTAACAAATTAAAAATTAAAACATTTAACAAGTAGCCCCCTTGCAATGTCGCAACGGATACCATACAACTTAAGATGAGCACAATATCACAACATATATTATTTGATTTCTTGCATTCAAGAACAAACCATTAACCACAATAGACCTGCTTGCATTTGACATTAAGATCTCGTGAAACGCCTAACTAGTAGGCAGGTTCGGCCCAAGACTCCATGGTTTCTTTAATCTTTTCGGGTTTTTGAACCACGACAATGAACCCCCGACAAAGCAACTACCAGACACAAGTCTACAACCATCGCTGGCTAACTTCGTAATTTTTATCCAGCCGGGTTTTGTACCAAACTTTTTGTTTGATTAAATACTTTTATGGTTAAACAGGATTGTGTATCAACCGACAACCGGTATGTATCGAGAATTCTATTTGTTGTTTAAATCGATTTGTGCATTTGGCTTTCGGGTTGATGATAAAGCCTGATCGAGTCAATACCCTAATCGCAGCCGTGATGTTAAATAGATCTATTTTCGCGGTGTGTGATGTGTGGTTGACTTGCTGATTTTGCTCGTGTTGTAAGTTTTGGTGTAGGCGATGGGGTCGTTTGGTCGCGGGTTTTAAGGGGTGAAGATGAAAGTTTTTTGTTATTTCAGGACCGGTGAAAGAAAGTCAATGAGTGTATTGCTAATATATGACGGACTTAACTACTGCTACTATAACGTTTTAAACTACAAGCGATTTGAATAGGTTGTATTAATATCTATGATGGGCCTTAGCTACTGTTATTATATTATTTTAAATGGTCAGTTACAAGCTATTTAAATGAGTTTTATTAATATCGAGCAGTTACAAGTTTAGATAATTCGAAACAATTAACTATTTATTATATGTGTAATGCAAGCTTTAAATGGTCTGATAATATAATGTAAATTTTCTTAATTTCTTTTTATAGAAATGTTTGAGGCTTAAAATATTAAGACTTCCTTATTTATAAAGGGCATAAACCTTTTATAAAGTATTAAGATATATTTATTTGATATGAAACAACGTGGAGTATATTATGCCTACTTTTTCTTTTATTAGGCCTAATGGGATACTAATAATTAACTAATAAACTTGATTTTGTAAACTCGGATCGACACACGATCTTACGATCTTACGCACGATCTTACGATCCTACATGTGATCCTACACAGATGCGATCCTATATCGATCCTACACGATTTTATATTTAAAACTGCAAGATCACGATCTTAACAGCCTCAAGTATGAACAGGTAATAGATTTTTTTTCAAATAAAAGTGTATAAACTTTTATTTGCAACAAATATAAATGTGATTTTTCAAAAAATTTCGACAACCTATTTTTGTAACCAAAATTTACACGATTATAAATGTCAAAAAATTACTCAAAATATTCTAGTTAAAATGTGTAAAACAAGGTGCAAGCCTCTAAGGCAAGGTTTTTAAGATCGGGATCTTACCTAAGATCGTTTTCGTCTTTGCAAGATCGAGATCGTAAAGTAGGACCGGGATCGTAAGATCATACTATAATGTAATTTTCTTAGTAGTCTTTACAATATTTTATAAATTTACAAATTAATATATATTGTAAACACAAAATTATACGAATATTTCATAAAAATGTGGTCCTAAATTATGATTATGAAATATATAAGAAGATTTACGTGTTGTTTTTTAGATTATACAAAATAAAACCTATAATTTTGTAGTTTTTTAGTTTGTCGTTCGAGAAAAAGTAAGATCGGATCGTAGTAGATCTTAAGATCATATAAGCAAGATCAGGATCCTATAAGATCTTATGCATGTAAAGATCCTACGTAAGATCCGGATCGTTTTTCCTTTACAGTATCATAAAATCGTATGATCCTAAGATCAAGATCGGGATCTTGACAACCTTGCTGTAAGAAATGATATTTTTCTTTTCGTATCTAATTTAGTCATTTTTATTTTATAACTTGTATTTCTTTCACCGTGTATAACTTAATCGTACATTGAGTATTGTTGTTTACTTGCTAATTTTGGTCATTTTTATTGTAAGTCTTCTGAAAATATTATCTGCTTAGGTAGGTTGGTGGCATTGATTTATGAGCACATCACATGAGAGGTGCAAAGAAAAATAAGGTATTGCAATTCATAAAAAGGCATTTAAGACATGTTCCATCATATACCATTTTCATACTACGTGTGCATGTGATCCTGGTTAATGACCATTCCATAGCTATCTCAACACGCATTACAGAATGGCCAGAGAAGTTAATTAATGTATTGTTTGCAAAAAATTCTTGAAACATTGATCATGGTGTATTAATTCAACATAAATATCTATATCAAGCGTTTTAGATAGCGTGAGGCGCGACGTAGCGACATGCTCAAGCCTCACGTCTGTATAAGACATGACGAGTCATGATGTTTTTAAAGCGTGAATCAAATCGTCACAAAATATGAAAATATATATGAATTTATATATTTATATCATATTATAAATCTATTTAGGACATAAAAAGTGTAATTTATAAGAAACAATGTTAAGAAATCATTTGTGGATGTAATATTTTCTATTTTTATTTTAAAAAACGTTCTTATCAGAACTGAATTAAAAAAAATCTTATACGAATATTGATTTATCATGACTTATCACATTTTTATCACTTACAATACTTCAAGCCTTAATCTATTGTTTGATGTGAAAGTTAAACCTCACCTGACCTTTACAAACCTTTTAAACCTTATCTATATCTAAACATTAATCAAATCAGTTTACAAATATAGTTGAAATATCAAGGGGTCCAAAAAAGACAGGTTCTAGTAGTACTATGATTGAGAGTGACCTTTACAAACCTCACTAAACAGGACCTGTCTTAGCTTTTCCTTTCTTTATGTTACACCCATGGTTATAAAAAGCGTAAGGCGTGGCGTGACGACATGTTTAAGCTACACGCTTTAGCGGCTAAGACGAAGTTGTAGCGTTTTTAAAGCGTGACTTATGGCGACGCAACATATAAAATTATTTATGTCTTTTATCATATTTCACGATTATATTTATTTTTAGTTCACAATAAGTGTTGTACATAATAAATAAAGTTAGAAAACTCTTCTTACATGTAATAATAATCATTTTATGAAGTTAAATTTTAAAAATTACCGCACCTCATGTTGTAACGCGCTTTGATCTATTGCGTAGCGTGGAGGTCGCGCCTCAAGCTTTAACGCTTCTTAAGGCGAGTCGTAACAAGCTATTTAGAATCTTGGTTACACCATCAATACATTTGAACAACATAATTTATGCATTAGTCCTCACACTGTCATCTTGGCTTTAAACTTTTTTTTTGCCTTTGAACCAAATGAACCAGTGCTTAATATTGCATTCATATAACCTTCGATTTTGACTGAATTCAGTGACAAATACTTGGTGATCATATCCATATAGAATGATAAAACAAAATTTAAGGGTTTGAGTTTCGGTTCGTACTCACTCCGATCGGTGTCCCACTAGGCTACAAAAGTTATCGGAACTATTATTTATAAGGTGGACAATGACTTTCTTCAAAAGACACCGGAAGTTAAGGTGTTTCTAACACGAATATGAAATGAGTATAAGTTTTGTAAGATATGATACGAGTACTTACACATCATTTGATGCGTAAAAGCAAACAAACATCACCTTAGTAAATGCTTTAACCTAAAATTTAACAAGAACGCGGATGTGTTAATTTTGTTAAAAAGTTCAAAAGTTTATAAAATCAAGCGAAAGAAATAAAGTTGTAATTTTTTCAAACTATTTTATAACTATCGATATTTTACTAGTGATAAAACAAAAAATAAAATATCGCTAGTGATATTACATTGTAACTATGTTTATTAAATATTACTAGTGATATTTCATTGTGTTACCACTAGTGATATTTCATTGTTTTGTTCAATTGTGAAATATCATTATTGTTAAATATTTTTCGTCAAATTTACAACTTCCGCCGATTTTTTGCAATTTTTTGGATATTTTGAAAAAAATAGCCTCTCGTTTTTTTAGAGAATTTAATCTTACGTAATGAATGAATAAAAATAGTCTCTAATATTGTAATTAACACAAAGATGCAAAATAACTCGATCCGTGGAACTACTTGAAACAAATTTAAGAAAAATAAAATAGTACTTTTATTAAATACTCATTTTATAAAAAACATATCTCACAAAATACCTCACCCACACTCTCAATCAAATTAAATAATAAAACTGAACCCACCTCACACCATACAAACGAAAGGTGAGTAGGTCCCTTAAGTTATGTTTTTGTGATCACTCACCGCGATGAGAATCGAACGCAACAGGGTCGCGCGTGAGAATTGGGATTTTGGCTCACGATTTGATTGCTCACGGGATAATAAATTCAGCCTAAAGTATTTTGTAATTTTCATTATTGAAAAAAAGAAAGCGAAAATTAAATTTAGAAGTAAACTGCAAAGCAAAAAGGTAAAAAAGAGAATCATGCAACAAATTTGGCAATTTTTTGAAACTTGAAATTATTGTATACAAGTAATGAATAAATGTTTGCTAAAAAAAAGGTAATGAATAATGTGACAGGTGATCCATTCATTGAACATCAATATAGAATCCTAAGGCATTTTATCACTTTTTTTATTCTTTTATTTTGGTAGTAGTTTAAAACCAAAATTTAAAAGAACATGATTTAAAAAGGGCTAAATATATATATGCTAGTAGTATGTTTGATCCTTTTAAAATCTAGGAAAAATAATCAAAAGAGTTCACGTTTTTAGCAACATGTAATTTTGTACAAAAAATATTTTTTTTTTCCTATTTTTACCCATTTTTCTAGAGCAACAGAAAATGTAGGCCAAGTGCAAAAAAAATAGGGCACTTGTCAAAAAAAATAGGGCACGTTGCCCAGTTGCTCTAAAAAATATGTCCTTTCTCAGTAAGAGAAGAGTGGGGTTTTTTGGGAATTAGAAACAAAGTTTTGGATTTATTTTTATCATTTTCTCTAAAATCTAGTACTATAGGATGACATAGACATAAAATGATAGAAAAACGTGTGAGGTGGAGGTAGTAAAAAATGGCAAGGTTGTCAAGATCCCGATCTTAATCTTATGATCTTATGAGTTTACGATATTGTAAAGCAAAAACGATTCGGTTCTTACGTAGGATCTTTCCATGCTTAAGATCTTATAAGATCCCGATCTTGATCATAGGATTTTAGGATCTACTACGATCCGATCCTACTTTTTCTCGAACGAAAAACTAAAAAACTACAAATTTGTAGGTTCTATTTTGTATAATCTATAAAACAACATGTAAATCTTCTTATACATTTCATAATCATAATTTAGGACTATATTTTATGAAATATACGTATAATCTTATTTTTACGATGTATATTAATTTGTAAATTTGTAAAATATTACAAATAATATTAAGATAATTACATTATAGTAGGATCTTACGATCTCGATCCTACTCTACGATCTCGATCTTACAAAGATGAAAACGATCCTAAGTAAGATCTCGATCTTAAAAACTTTGAAAAATGATGTTAATCTAGGGTTAGATACCAACTGGCCTTTGGCCAATGACTAAAAAGGAAATAATAGACCCAACAAGATTGCAAAACTTAAATGGCTTTGGATTGTTTTTCATTTTTGTGTTTTTTCTGAATTTTACATACACAACAAAAGCATATACTTTAGGCCAGAAAGGCAGAAACTAATACTCGTAATTGGTATTAAATGACTCAAATAACGAATATTGAAATTTTCTTTTCTTAGTAAATGACATGTGTTATGTTTTGATTTCTTAGTAAATGACATGTGTTATGTTTTGAAATTCCAAGGTGTGTGAGGTCTCAAGTTCAATTCTCACTAGGTGCAAACAACTTTAAAGTGGTCACGCCAATCTCTTAAAAAAGGAGGACTTTACCTGGTTTGATTCTGTGTGACAGTGGGCTCAAACCCTGTGGATTAGTCAGCGAATGAGTCGAAAATCACAATTACCAAAAAAAACAAAAAAAGACAAAAATGTAATTGTGATATGTTTTTTTCGTCCCAATAATATTTTTGTATGTTCCGATTTAATCTACTTTTAATAATAGATATGAAAGTTTAATCAAGTTTATTATATATCACTCTGTCAATAATTCAAGTATTGAAGAGTTGAAGACAAAGTTGTCCTTTATTATGAAATTATGGTAAGAATTGATAAACTAAGGGAAGATTAGCTCTTAACAATAAGAATTAAAGTAAAATAATCTTTTTATGTAAGATGAGTTTGTAGAATACGTGTTTATTTGTTTGTTTTTCTTTCTTTCTTTAATTTGTTTTAAAAAAAATAGTAGTTTCAAGTATTTTTGCATGAGTGAAAAAATTGAATAACTTGGTTATGTAAATACTCTCATATATATTTCTCATACATATGAGTTTGGTATAAGGCTAGGTTATAGTGTTTCATAATTTTATTCGAAACAAAAGCAATGCTTTTTCATCGAGCTGAATTTGAGAATATTATTAATTAAAAAAAATTGATATTTGAAACTTATAAAATTTTCACCAAAAGTTTTGTTTTATTAAAAAAATCGCGGATTTTTATCGTCCAAATAAGCTTTTGTTTGTTAACGATGGATCAATCATTAGTCACTTTCTTGATCTTTTTTTTATTGTCTTCCTTTTACTTCTCCTAATTCTTACATTTAAGCCGTCAATTCCTTTATTTATCAAAATCTTGTGTGTAGAAAGATTACTAGAAAGGTTTCAGATGAGGAATTAGCATTTTTTTATTAAAAAAATATATTAGTATTTTGATTACTAGAAAAGTTTCAAATGAGGAATTAGCATTTTTTTATTAAAAAAATATATTAGTATTTTGATTACTAGAAAAGTTTCAAATGAGGAATTAGCATTTTTTATTAAAAAAATATATTAGTATTTTGTAGTTTATCTACATCTTATATAAAGCAGGGTTATTTGCTAATCTCTCTCAAAATATCTTATCAATTGACACCTGTAAATGCCTTTTTTATCAATCGTTGGATCAAATCACTTCTAAATACACCTTTTACAAACCCAACTTTCCCAAACTCAATTCATAAACACTTTATGCATTCACTTTAAAGATCTGTTCCAACTATATTGTATTAGTTAGAAATTCGTTCTATATATTTTTAGTTTATGATTTTTGATTATTACGGTTTGTATATTGTAGATACATATGGTTTTTATGAGTTGTAGAGATGTATGATTATTTTTATTTGTAGAGTGTAGATTAATATGGGTAACCATCGGCAATTTATGTGGTAAAATAGAATGCTATGGTCATGTTGTAATTTACTAATTTACTATATGTCGTGGAAATATGATTTTTGATTATTTCAGATGTAGATAAAGCTTCAGTTGCCAATGAATACTATGCGACTAATCTGTATATCAATGACAAGATACCTTAGATTTTAGCTTTCACCACAAGGTATACAAACAGAAATGTTAGAACTAATCAACTTCAGTTACTTATTTGGTTATAATTATTAGCACCTTTTATATAATGTAAATACTTTTGTAAACAGATTCCAAGATGGTTATGAACACACAAAAATTTCATTGCCATTGCAGGTTTATTTTAGTGTATCGGCTTGTGAAAACAAGATCATTGGAACAAGAATGAGGTGATGGGACATAGTGACTGCCTCAAATGGAATGACTATCGAGGTATTTCACTGTACAATCTCGCGCGGTTTAGTTGTTATTGCTACTGTAAAGGTTCTTAACAAGTGTCACTCAGTTGAAGAAATTTGTCATTGGAGTTTCAATTGAATATTCTTCGTGGTGAACGTCTCAAAAGATCTCTCTATGAGGTAAGCTATATAGTTCAAATGGTAACCTTAGTAATATTTGATTTTTGTAATAACACATCTTACATGTGTTGTTGCAGGTACAACGTACGGTTGTGATCGCTTATTAGAAAAGCTTAGCTGTGAGTGATCGCTTATCAGTTTCATACTTCGGACGAGAAGCTACATTTTAATCATTCGTATTATAAAGTTCAATTTATATGCGCATGAGTATATGTAGTGTCCATCATTCGTATTATATAGTTTAATGTTTTGATAGTTATTATTTTTGTTTACTGATGTTGAACATCAATCTTTTTCTTATTCATAATCTCGACGTTACAAGTCAAAATAGTAAATTTTGATTCTTTTTGTTGTGGCATATGTTTTATAGCTTATTAATACTCACTTTGTATTTCTATGTCAATAAAATATGTGGTAAATATGTGCTTACTCGTGTTTACAATGTTATGAACTAATTGATTCTGGTTGCATTTGGCATAGGATCAAATATGTGGCAAATACCATAAGGTATGTTTCATTATGACGAAATTTATAAGCAAAATGTTTTATACTAATTGCTTATTAAAGTATGACTTCTGCTTGAGTTTGTTTGAACTTATTTGCTTAAGTGTAACGATATCTTTGTGATGATACAATGCGGCTGGCTTAGCATACAATTTTTTTTCCATGAATCGAACATCTTTGTGATACAATAAGTCATTCCTAAGTACTTTCTTATATTAAGTGTAATGATATCTTAAAAATTATGTAAACATAAAGTTCTCAAGCTAGCCGCCCATGGGGTGGGCCTTGAGGCTAGTTCAGATATAAGAGGGTGATGCAAATGGTTGTTTGGCTACTAGTGGTCTATCTTATTGACATGTTTTTGTAAACTTTTTTTTTCTTTTAAAATATTTGCTTTTCCATTACGTAGAAAACAAATTATGAAAGAATCGTACATGTTAATTTAATGGCCCCATCACATGATTGGACATATTGTCTAACGTGATGTTCTTTTTAATAGTGCAAATGGAACGTACTTTAAGTAAGAAATGTAAACGGATACTCTTGGCAAAATTAGCACTACTAGTTATTAATAACACTCAATAGCGGAACTAAAAAAATTTTTGTGAGAAGATCATAATCGAATATGGTAGAAATTAAAAAAACCGAAATGTAAAATTGAAAATTTATTAAAAATCATTACTCCCTCCGTCCCATAATAAGTGTCCACTTTAATTTTTTTCGGTCTTTTTTATTCAACTTTGACCATAAATATCTTTATTTGTGTTATATAATAACGGATGAAAATGCAAGTTTTTATATATTCTTATATATTATTATAAATATCTTAATGGTGCAAATGGAACGTACTGTATGTGGTGGGTGTTGGACTACACTATCATTAAATGCAAGTTTGAATAAGAATACAATATGAAAAGTTGAAGTTAACTACAATATGAAAAGTTGAAGTTAAAGTTGTCAGTCAATATGAAAAATCAAAAGTTATTTTCAAAAATGTCTCTTAAAGAAAGTTGCTTATCTTTTATATTTTCTGACTTTATAAAGTTGCTTATATTTATTATTATTATTATTATTATTATTTTCTTTGTTTAAAAAAACTTTACGGTCCGTTTGGTTTATAAATGAGTTTTATTTTAAGAGTGGGTTTATAAAGAAAAAGTTTATGATTGAGTTAGATTTTGATATGATATAAGTTTTGATGAAAAAAAATAATTATTAAAATATAAATATTATCATGTTATAAATTAATATTTATAATTTAAAATTATTTTTTAGTATTATAAAAAATATTTTATAATAGTATAATATTATGAAAAAGAGAAAAAAAGAAAGAATTTAATTGTAGGGCCCTACAAAAATATGGAATTGTCAGAAAAGATAGAGGTCGAAGTAGGATTTCAAAAAGTTGAGAAATTGAAAGTATATTACCGATATTAAATCACTAAGGTCCCGTTTGGTATGTTGAATGTTTTTTATATAATTATAATGTATAAAAGGATTATAATATGTATGAATTATAATTTGAATTTTTTAAATATGGTATGTGTTTGGTTAGGAGTAGGGGTGCAAACGAGCCGAGCCGAGCCCGAGCTTAACAGGGCTCGGGCTCGGCTCGAAACATAAAATAATGGGCTCGAGCTCGGCTCGATAGCTCGTCGAGCTTTTACCTTGAAAGCTTGAGCTCGGCTCGTTTGCACCCCTAGTTAGGAGGATATAATGTAATTAATTATAAATTTATTTAATAATTTTATTTGGTTTGGAAATTGTAATTTTAAAAGTACAAAATTACTCATTAAATTTACAAAGTGCAGATAGATAAAGAGTAGTTGTGGGGTTCTTTTTGTAATTTGATATCAATTCCATTGTAATTGCAAACATTCATGTAATTGACATTACATTAAAATGGTGGGTCCATTGTAATGAAAAGAATTACAATTACATTTATTATGCAAGCAAACGCCCTATGTAATGAAATTCTATTTCCAATTACATTAAATTACAACAAACCAAACATGCTCTAAGTTTACATCAAACAATACTTTTCATTACAATCAAAAGCTAACAGTGCGTAACACCTCAAATCAAACGGGCCCTTGTTTTTTCTAAAAATGTTTTAAATCCAAGCAACCGAAATATGATGACACTTGGCATTTGAGACATTTTACACGAGGTAACCATTAGGTAAAACCCATTTAGGCTGGTGGGAGTGAAAGTTAACTCACTCGTGAGTTGGCCAAAGTCACTCGCAGCCCCCACCCCTACCCTTCAAACTCGCGCGCGACTTGTGTTGGGATTTAGAATTAGTTAAAGCATTAACTACGAGTACACAGCGGAATGAATCTAGTATAACAATCATGATTAACACATAATAAAAACAATAATAAAACCAATCTTTTAATTAATTGAATAAATCAATTAACGATCTTGATCTTGAAGCTGTAACGGTAAAGTAACCGTCCTCTAACGATTGCTCACACGACACGTCAAACGAACACACCACGATGCTAGTGGTAACTTCACTTCGATAGATCTTGCAACTAGAAACCCTAATATCCAAAACCCTAATTGGATTGCGTAAGGATACGGTTTTGTAGACGTTACAAGATTCTTGAAAAAATCACCAACAAACCGTAATTAGGGTTTACAATAATTCGGACCACAAGGGAATACTAAAACCTAGATTATGAGATCTAGGGTTTAGTTATAAAGCTTAAATCTTTATAAGAAAACCACCAAGAAGGATTGATCTTATAAAGGTTAAACCTTTATGTGTGATTTTAGTTTAAAGGAAAAAGTTTGTTCGGTTTGGGTGTTGGGGGTGGGTCGATCGGACGCAACAAAAAAAGAGGGAGAGACAAAAATTTATGAGGGGTATGGGATTGTATTTATACACATCCTAACACCTCCTCAAAATTATTAAGGCCCAACCCAACACCTAAATTAAGTAACTAATTACTTGATTAACAAACAAAAGATCCTTCTAGACCCACTAATAGAATTCGGCCGCCTATAGGGCACCAGAGGGTTCTAGAAGTCGATTTCCTTCCTTAAATTTAAAATAACGCACTCGGCTTTAATTATTTAAATCCCGTTAACTAATTAAACCACCGTTAATTAAATAAAACGTGAAGTTTTTATTATACGTTTAATTATAAATAATAAAACGTAAATAAACGTGTATTCTCCGTATTGAGTGTGTGCCCCCGATAGGCTCACGCATTTACCGATGGCTAAACGATCGCATATCTCAACAGCTCCCACTTGTGAGAGTTTAGACATACAGCGTCCATAATGAAGCATCTAGCAACACTTCATTATAACCGGAAAATGTTGAGTTAAATAGTTTCAAAAATAAGATCTTAAAAGCTAGTAATGGTGTACGATTATTTGAGCTTGCTGATAATCATCCCTTCGTTTCAATGTACCGGTTAAACCATGGATATAGATCCTAACTCATTCCATATAGTTTAACTTTAATTCCTCATTTACAAATTAATTTAGATAGTCCAAATTGTAACAAGCATCATCTTGATTACATTTTGGGTACGGCCATACAATTACCTAATTAATTCTGGAGGAGATCCAGGGTACTTCACTGCACTATATCAGAGTGGAGGAACGAATTCTATATTGACTGCAAGTGTCTGTAGATGCTGCTTCACAACACTTCCAATTAGAGTCGTTATAGCTAGATCTTCCGAACTAGCGTTGGACATAAAATCAAGAAGCGATATCCACACATGCACAACTTGTTTGCATCTCAAGTCTAAGGATGACCTAATCCTCACCATTTATGTATTCGAATTTACTCATGACAACGGATCCAATCAATTTTAAAGTAATACATCAAAGTGGTAGATGGGCCATCTAAGAAGCAAGTAGCCTAACAAACTTAACGAACCAACTAACATATTGGACCTTCTATGCAATTGGTATATAACTAGACGAACTAACAGGCTAACACTCTAATTAACGACGCTAACAGAATAGCATGAACGGACTGCGACTGTAACGGACTACAGTAACCATTCGAAAGTTCGGGGTGTCCAATATTCATATCAATGAATAACATATGAGTTTGGTTGGAAGCCGTCCACCATATATACCAGTATATTACCAAAACTCATATTTGTCTTAATGTATACAATATTCCCATATTGTTTAACCGACAATGGACATGTTTAGAATAATTAAATATTCAAGGATTTAAACATACAAACATAGGGCAACAATAATTATATGAAGATAACAAACATCAAATATCTTTATTCATCAGAAAATAGTTAAATTGTCTTACAATCCCAAATTATCCAAATACTACGATTAACACAGATTACATGAGACTATTAGCTGGAAGCAAACCAATTCCATGAGTTAACATGGAATGCCTTTTGAGGTCTAACGCCTTTGTGAAGGGGTCAGCTAAATTGTCGTCTGTGTGAACTTTCTCCAGACTAACATCACCAAGTTCAATCACTTCTCTGAGGTAGTGAACTTTGGAACGATAATGTTTCGCACCTTTAGTGATTCCTGGTTCATTAGCTATAGTAATGGCTCCGGTATTGTCACAATACATCGTCATAGGTTCATTATTCGTGGGAACAACACCAAGCCCAGAAATAAACTTCCTAATCCAAACTGCCTTTTTAGCAGCCTCCGAAGCGGCTATATACTCAGCCTCTGTAGATGAGTTTGCATGGATGGTCTGCTTTGCGCTTTTCCAGCTTATAGCACCTCCATTCAGCATGAAAACATATCCCGTCTGAGACTTCGTGTCATCAGCATCCGTAAGATATCCAGCATCAGTGTAGCAAGCAACCCTGAGCTCTCTTTTCATACCTCCTCCATAAACAAGAAACATGTCTTTGGTATGCCTAAGATACCTCAGAATGTTCTTAACAACAGTCCAGTGAGAATCACCAGGATTTTGCTGAAATCGGCTAGTCATGTTCTGAGAGAACGCAACATCAGGTCTCGTACATCTAACAGCATACATGATTGATCCTATTGCCGAAGCATAAGGAACTCTCTGCATGCGTCTCACCTCATCAGGTGTTGATGCTCCTTGAGTCTTAGATAATTTTGATTTAGTTTGCATGGGAAAAAAAGCCACGTTTGGAATTGTCCATGTTATACTTCTTCAAAATCTTATCTATGTAAGCACTTTGACATAAACCAATTAACCGTCTAGGTCTATCACGTATGATCTTGATTCCAAGAATATACGCAGCATCTCCCAAATCCTTCATGGAAAAACACCTTCGAATGTAAGCTTTTACACTTTGCAACATTGGAATGTCTTTTCCCATCAACAATATGTCATCGACATACAGGACAAGAAACACTACGCTATTCCCACTAGCTTTGATATATACACATGGCTCATCAGGATTTTGGTTGAAACCAAATTTCTTGATTTCATCATCAAACCTCTTGTTCCATTGCCTTAATGCTTGCTTAAGTTCATAAATGGATCTTTGAAGCTTGCATACACGGTTTGGATACTTTGGATCAACAAAACCCTCAGGTTGCTTCATATAGACTTCTTCGTAAAGCAGTCTATTGAGGAAGGCGGTTTTAACATCCATTTGCCAAATCTCATAGTCATAGAACGCGGCTAGGCTAAGAGAATCCTTATAGCTTTGATATCCGCAACAGGAGAGAATCCTAGGCTAAGGGCTTTATTGGTTATCATTATATTATTACTATTTTAAGAATGGAAATTGGTTAGGACTAGTGTTGATTTGTTTGAAACCCTAATTAGGGTTTCACCTTTATTGTATGTAATCTTGGTCGTTTCTTTGTATTATCGTGTGCGGGTTTAGGGAGATGGAGATGAAAGACTTGGCTGTGGAAAAGGAGTTATTTTGTCTGATTTTGATGAACGTATGAAGAAGCTTGAGGGTTTACCGAGAACTAAGTCGTTGGGTGCCTCTTTTGTGTCTGTTGTTCAAACGCAACCTGTCAAAAAGGAGTTAACGTATAATGATGAAAGACTTAACTGTGGAAAACGAGTTAACGTATAATGATATTTTGTCTGATTTTGATGAACGTATGAAGAAGCTTGAGGGTTTACCGAGAACTAAGTCGTTGGGTGCCTCTTTTGTGTCTGCTATTCATACGCAACTTGTAAAAAAAGGTCGTGAATATTTCAGAACTTAGGAGGGACGAAGTTGTGGAGGTAGCTGTTGTAGCCCTCCCGTTTTAGGTTGTTGAGGAGATTAACTCTAGATTCCAGAACACGTTACATGGTTATTTTATAGGGAAACAGTTGGCTTTCCCGCTGGTTGAAAATTATGTCAAAATGCGTGAGCAAAGTTTGGGCTCAAGCGTACTCAGTTACATGATGATTTCTTCTTGTTTCAGTTTGAAACCAAGGAGGGTATGGAGAGGGTTCTTGAGTCTGGTCTGTAGTTGATTAGGATCGTTCCATTGATCATGAATGTCTGGTCGACTACTGCGGATTTGATAAAGGCAGAAGTTAAAATTTTCCCGGTGTGGGTTAAGCTTCACCATGTGCCTATAGTGTCATATTCAGAGATTAGCCTTAGTCTAATCACTATGCAACTTGGCAAACCAATCATGTTGGATTCTTACACAAGCAACATGTGTTTGAATTCTTAGGGTAGAAGCACATTTGCAAGAGCGTTGATCGAGATTCATGCAGACCATGACTTGAAGGAGACTCTTGTTATAGCCATTCCATTGGGACCTGGTAAAGGACATAAGCTTGCAACAATTGACATAGAGTACGAATGGAAGCCTCCTAGGTGCGAGACTTGTTTGATATTTGATCATACTATTGGTACATGCCTGAAACTGCCTAAGGTGGATAACATTAAGCCTACTAATGATGATAGGTTTATAGAAGTCCAACAGAAGAATAATAAAGCTAAGTCACAGGTGCAACCGAGACATATTGAGGGGGCCAAGCTTACAAAAGCCCCTCCTAAGTTCTTGTTCAAGCTGTTTGAAAAAGGAGAATCATCTAAGAATAATGGGAAGCAAAAGTCTACTGTTACGTCAAAACCAAGGGTCCCTCTTGATAATTCGTTCAATGTTCTTCAAATGCAAGATGATAATGATGAGATGATTCCTACTGTTGGGAAGGAGGGGGACCCGATGGTAAATGTTAGTGATAGTGAGGTAGATGAAGAAATACTTATGGAGGACATGAATTCTACTAGTACCACGGGTACTAACATAGAGGATAATACTAGTGCCACAGGTATTAACATGGAGGGATCAAGCACTCATGTTGTTCAGGTTTCCAATGTGTAACGTTGCTACTTGGAACATACGGGGTTTAAACTTCTCCCCAAAACAAAATGAAGTAAGGAAGGTTATTTTTTATAATAAGCTTTCTATTTGGGCTATTTTGGAGTCCCATTCTACTGCTTCCAAACTCCAAAAGTTATGCTCGCTTGTGTTTCGCCATTAGGATTAGGTTTCGAATAGTTCTTGGTGTTCTAAGGGTACTCGTATCATTTTAAGATGGAATCATAATGATGTAGATGTTCTGGTCTTTACACAGGATGATCAAGTCATTCACACTTGTGTTTGGTTGAAAGCGGAGAAGAAAGAGTTTTTTGTTCCTTTATTGATGCTCATAATCGTTATATGTATCGACGTGCTTTATGGAATAATTTTTGTCAGCATAAAGTGTATGTTCGTGATCGACCATGGTGCTTTATGGGAGATTTTAATGCTACTATGTTCTTAGATGACACGTGTATGGGCTACTCTAATATTGACATCTCCATGAGAGAATTCAAGGAGTGTGTTGATGAGATTGAGGTTACGGATTTGCAACACACGGGTCTCCAGTTTACGTGGAACGAGAAGCCTAAGGGTCAGAATGGTTTATTACACAAGTTGGATCGTGTTATGGTGAATCTTGGATTTAATCAGGTGTTTATGGGATCACATGTTATGTTAAAACCTTATCGTATTTCGGATCATGCACCATCAGTCCTTTGTATTCTGATGCTTGCTAAGAAGAAGCCGAAACCGTTTAAGTTTCCTAACATCCTTACTCTTGGTGATAGGTTTCTTCAAGTGGTTAATCGTGAATGAAACAAGCCTGTTTCAGGTTTTTTCATGTTTCGTGTTGTCCAAGAACTGAAGTGGTTAAAAAGGCCGATGAGGAAGCTTTTGTATGAGAAAGGGAACCTTCACAACAATGTTATTCCTCTGCGTGTGGAGCTTGATTTGGTTCAGACTTTGTTGGATAAATATCCTTTTAACGTGAGCTTGCGATAAAATGAAGCCTCATGTGTTGTGGCGTTTAATGAAGCTGCTATTTTAGAGGAGCTTTTCCTTAAACAAAAAAGCAAAAAGTCAATGGTTAAAGGAGGGTGACTCTAAATCCTCATATTTTCATAAAGCGGTTAAAATCCGGCTGAGTAGAATCCGTATTGATGTGGTGACAAACGGGGACGGGGTTGTTCTGTAAATGAGTTAGTTCCTACCGCGTTTGTTAAACACTATGAAAAATTTCTTGGTGAAGCTAGAAATACACAAGGGTTTAATGCAGATTTATTGTTTAGATTTCGCCTTGATGATGCTACTGCATTGGATATGGTTCGTATGGTTACCAAGGCGGAGGTGAAAGAGGCTTTGTTTTATATGGGAAATGATAAAGCCCCTGGCCCCGACGACTTTAAGGTTGCTTTTTTCAAGGCAACGTGGGAGACTATCTCTAAAGACGCTACGGATGCAGTGAGTGAATTTTTCAGAAATGGTCAGCTTCTTAAGGAACTTAATCATACTATTATTGCTCTTATCCCAAAGGTTAAATCTCCTTTGCGAGTAAATGATTATCGACCAATTTCTTGTTGCAATGTATTGTTTAAGTGCATTAGCAAGATTATTGCTTATCGGATCAAGCATACTTGAGGACCTTAATCAACCCCAATTAATCTGCCTTTGTGCCGGGAAGGAGCATATCGGATAACATTTTGGTTAACCAGGAGCTCATGCAAAAATCAATTTGACCGGAGTATGCCGAGATGTGCATTCAAAGTTGATATCCAAAAAGCTTATGATACGATGGATTGGATTTTTTTGAAATCGGTCCTCCATGGTTTTGGCTTTCACCCTCGGATGGTCGCTTGGATCACGAAATGTGTATCTACTGCTTCGTATTCAATATGTATCAATGGTTCTCTTCATGGGTATTTGCAGGGCAAACGGGGGATGCGACAATGTGATCCTCTGTCCCCGTATCTATTTACCTTTGTTATGGAGGTTCTTACTCTTATGCTTCAAATGAGGGTTTTAGAATCGGATGCGTTCACTTATCATCGACATTTTTCCAGGTTACAACTTATAAATTTGTGCTTTGCTAATGATTTTTTTTTGCTCCTGGAGATTTGCATTCAGTTGGTGTTATTAAGGAGTCTTTGGATGAGTTTAAGCATGCTTCGGGGCTTACTCCTAGCTTGCCTAAGAGCATGACATTTTTCTGCAATGTGCTTAATTTCACTAAAGTGGCTATCCTCCATATTCTTCCTTTTGAGGAGGGACATCTTTCGGTTAAATATCTTGGCGTTCCATTGGTCTCCTCAAGGCTTATGGTTAGGGAATGCAAGGAATTAATTGAAAAAGTGAAAATCCGTATATAAGACTGGAAGAATAAGTCCTTATCTATTGCGGGCCGTTTGCAACTTATTCAATCGGTTCTTGGTTCGTTACATGTTTTCTGGGCTTCGGTATTTATTCT
Source organism: Glebionis coronaria (assembly GCA_025667525.1). Taxonomy (NCBI): domain Eukaryota; kingdom Viridiplantae; phylum Streptophyta; class Magnoliopsida; order Asterales; family Asteraceae; genus Glebionis; species Glebionis coronaria. The sequence goes on from CM046880.1 coordinate 602,162,912, forward strand.
TCCCTCCCGTATTCTTTTAGAGATTGAGAAAATTATACGGGGGTTTTTATGGTGCTAGGGGTCTATGCAACGGGGTAAAGCTAAAGTTACATGGGATGTGGTTTGTCTTCCTAAAGATGAGGGTGGTCTTAGCATACGTAGGGTTGAGTTCTTCCATGTTGCTCTTATGGTTTCTCATATATGGAAGCTTCTTTCTTTGAAGGAGTTTTTGTGGGTAAAGTGGATACACGAGTACAAGTTAAATGGACGAAGCTTTTTGGACATACCTATTCGTGGTAACATGGCATGGGGCTGGCGTAAAATGCTCCATCTACGTCCATATATTCGTCAATATATATGGGCTAAAATTGGTGATGGTACTCAGAAAAATCTTTGGTTTGATACATGGTGTAATGTTGGTCCTTTGGCTGATATTGTTTCTAGTAGAGACATATACAGGTCGGTGTTTTCTATAAGTTCAAAGGTTAGTAATGTTATTCAATATGGAGCATGGACCTGGCCTCATGAATTAAGTGAGAAATACAATATTCTTCAATCTATTTCTGTTCCGATTCTTGGTGTTGGCGTTCGGGACCGGTTGGAGTGGCGTGTTAATGGGTCTCCTATGGATTTCTCGATGGTATGGGATACAATCAGGCTTCGAGATAATAAAGTGGATTGGTACTGTATGGTTTGGTTCTCGTCGTGTATTTGGCGTCATGCTTTTCGGATGTGGTGGATCATTAAACGAAGGTTGAAGACCCAAGATCTTCTTCTTCCTTAGGGTATTTCAGGGGCTGTTGGGACTCTTTGTGCACTATGTGATGTTCAACATGATTCACACGAGCATTTTTTCGTTGAGATTCGTTTTTCTAAGGAGATTTGGTGTCACGTTAGGGACCTAGCTAGTATGAAGGACACGACGCCTGCTATGGATGATATTATTGCTCATATTCTTCCTATGGCGAATAGGAGGTCATCATCGAGTATTATTGCAAAGCTTGTTGTGGCTGCATCAACTTATTTCATATGGCAGGAACGGAACTTACGGCTGTTTCAAAAGTCTAAGAGGACGTCTAAACAGGTTTTAGAGTGTATTGTGTCTACTGTTAGGTTGAAGTTCCTCTCGTGCAGATTCAAGAAGTCCAAATCTGGTTCTCAATTTGCTCAGCTTTGGGATCTTCCTGAAGCTGTTTTTAGTTAATTGATATGTTGTCGTTTTTTGGTTACGTATGCACATGTAGGTGGTTTTTCCCTATTGGTGTTCTTGGTTATGTATTCTTGTGTTAGGATCATATGGCATGTCATATGATTAGTGTTTGTTCAAGCTGTGCTTGAGCTAAATGTGACAGTCAGTCATATTCCATGTACTTAAACGCTTTTTGGGATATTAATACATTTAACCGGGGTGGAGTCCCCTTTACCCCAAAAAAAACTTCAATGCTTATGTATGAACTTCATCTTTGTCTTCAAAATTCGATCGTTTGTGTAATGAATTAGAAACATTCTTTATTTTCTCTTCTGTAACAACTTTGTCTTCTCAACAATATGTATAGAGCGGGATGCTCTTGATATCTAGGATCGAAGGTCTTTTGATCAAAGAACTTATCTTTGCTGCATCATCTTATATCTACTCACTTGAAAAAAAACAATTAATAACAAACAAATCTCTATTGCCATCATGATTTTTGGCAAATCATCAGCCATCAACGGATTTGATTGTTCTTTACCAGTTAGCAGTTTGCTTTGGAATAACCAATACTTTATTCATCAAGAATAAGGTGTACTGATTAGCCTACAAGTTTTTGGTAAACTGTCAACCATTTAACGGATTTGAGATGTCTTTACCGGTGGTCGTTTGCTCTTGGACTAGTCAACTCATTGCAGTTAAGCATAGTGAGTTAATAACCATGTAGATTTTAACAAACTACCAGCTATCAACGGATGTGAGAAGTCTTTACCTTTATAAGGCTTCTTGTGTAAACCTGCGTCTTTAAAAACTATCTTGAGTTGATCTTTAAGTGGTGGTGATTTGTGTACCGTTTAAGTCTATGGTTAAATACTTTGATAAGACTGAGCAATGAGTTAGTAAGTGATCATCTCCCTAAATTGTAACACGTAGACTAGGACGAGGGTTAAGTGATTATTATCCTCATTTAATGAGATATTTGGCATAACAATCTAAATTTTCTAATTTTCTTAAGAAATATCTCTTTTAAATCGCTTTTAGCACATCTACTTAAAAGTTTTAAATATCCATCACGTGGTAAGTAATTCATTTAACTTCCATAAACTGGATCGTGATAAATGAGCATTCGAACATGCGATTACTTGTTGTTCGGGTCACAATAACGTTAATCAAATTTAACAATATTAGGAGTGTAAATGAGCCGAGTCGAGTAGAGTGTTGTCAAAAACGAACTCGACTCACATATAAGAACTCAAACTTAAAACTTGACTCGAGCTCGATCAAGCTTTTTATTTCGAGCTCGACACAACTCGACTATCTCTATTAATATATAAATGTTGTATCCTCTTTGTTGAAAATAACATTTTCTATTATTGATATATACAATATTATCTTTTTAACAAATTATTATCGGGCCATGGTTCGAACGTCGTGTTAGCCTGATTGAGTCATCAGGTCACGGTACAGATTACTGTCTCAATCCGGTTGAGTAACTGGGTCAAGGGATCGGCCATCAGGTGAATTGTTCGAATCACTGGTTAACTGATTCGACCAACGTGTTAATCTGGTCGAGTCATCGACCACAGGCTCGACAACCGGGTCAACCTGGTCAAGTCACCGGGCCAAGGGATGTACAACCGGGTCAATCCTTTCAAGTAACCGAGTCACAGGATCGACCATCGGGTGAGCCGATCGAGTCACCGATTTACTAATTCGACTAGCGGGTCAATCTGATCGAGCCATCGAGCCACGAGCTCGACAACCAGGTAAACCCAAGCAAATCATCAGGCTACGAGATTCGACCATCGAGTCAACCCGAATAATTTGCAAGTTGTCACGTCTCATTTACAACCGTAAAGAACACAAAGATTAATAAATGGAAGTTTTTGTTGAGACACGGTTAAAAAGTAAAAAAAAAAGCGTTTATGAAGAAGGACACTTGTAGTTTGTCTATATAAACACACTACACTCTAAAACTCCTCCTCATTCATTTAGTTCTGATTCGATCAAAAAAGCTTAAAATCAAGCTCGAAACTCGACCGAGCCTATTTTTCGAGCTCGATACAACTCGGTTTATCTTAACTAATATATAAAACTGGTCGAACAGTGGGTTAGCCTGATTGAGTTATCCGGTCACAGAATAGACCATCGGTTCAAACCGATCGAGTCACTGGGTCAAGGGATCAACCATCGGGTGAATCGGTCGAGTCACCGGTTACCTGATTCAGCCAACGGGTTAATGTCAAGTCATAGGCTACGGGCTTGACAACCGGGTCAACCCGGTCGAGTCACCACCGATTAACTAATTCGGACAGCGAGTCAATCCGATCGAGTCATGAGGTCACGCGATCGAAGACCGGGTTAACCCAATCGAGTCACCGGGTTAACGGCTCGACACAACTATGCGCGAGCATACGTCTAGTGTAGACGATCGAGTATTGTCAAGCTCGAGCTTTCAAATAAAAAAAATCGAGCTCGAAACTCTACTCGATTTATGTATATAAAAGGTAAAAGTGTAATTAATTAAATTGAAGGTGAATAAGATTTGCGAGCTGATTTTAACTTTTAAGTACTTTACGAGTCAATTGGCGAATCTCGTTTAATAAAAAAAAGAATAAATGGAAGTTGTTGGGTGGAGAAGGGTTAAAAGTAAAATTGTAAATCAAGCTTGTCTATATAAACACACTACAATTGCTCGCTCATTCATTTGATCATTTCAATCAAAAAAAGATTAAAACCCTAAAGTTTCACTCATTTAGTTTCACTCATTATCAAAAACATTGAAAACAAAATGCCTAACAGTTTTAATTGCTTAGAGGTGACCTGCAAAAAAACATTCTCATCTGCATTTCAAAGGAACAAGCATTTCCTCACATGCCCCGTACGTAATTTTTTGATTACCCTTTTTTACAGTATGTATTCTTTAACAAGCTAGCTAAGCAAGATGTTGTTTTTGTTTTGATGTAATTAATGAAATACTCTTTAATTTTTCAGCACAAGACGGAATCGACCCTTATTCAGTACCGTAACATTCGCACCGTTCAGAGACGCGAGCAGGGTGGTTTTGAGGAGAATTTCGAAGGGCTTAACTTGGAGGAGGATGAGGCGGAAGAAGAAGTTGGTGAAGAAGAAGAAGAAGAAGAAGAAGTTGCTGAAGAAGAAGCTGCTGAAGAAGAAGTTGCTGGTTTGGATGTCCATGGCAAGAAGAAAAAGGTAGCCGATGGTCCCTTCAGAAGGCTAAGGAAACAGTCTAAGAAGAATACGAACCAACAGATGAAGAAAGAGCAACGAAAGAATAATAAGTAGTAACTAGTCCAAGAAGCTCAGGAACCAACTGATGAAGAAAGAATAATTAGTGTACGTGTAGTGGTCATTATTAGTCTTAACAAAATTGATTCAGTCGTCTAAGGGTCAGGGCCGGCCCGTTAATTTTGGTGGCCCGGTGCCAAACTAGAAAAAGGGGCCCCTCGGAAACAAAAAAAATTGGTCTATTAAAGTTTGTAATGTCACCAATAACTTTATATGAAACGGATTATATTGATTTATGACATGCGAGTCTTAAGGGTGGTTTTAGTTGGCCACTAAAAGTTTAAATCGACAGAAAGTAATAAAATTTAGTAAATACATATTCAATAGTATATTATACATAAGAAAATGGGGCCCTGATATAAAAGGAGGCCGGTGCCGTCGCACCGTTTGCACCACCCATTCACCGGCTCTGCTAAGGGTTAAGCAATGATTGAATTCAATGGAATGAGCAACTAACATTGGAGTAAATGATCTTAATTATTGTCCAAACTTACTTTGCCATATTTACTTATGGTTAGTTGTGCTAATTTTGCCACTGTTAACAGTTAATTACATTTCTTACTAAAAGTACCACGCTTCATTTGGACTATTAAAAAGAACATCACGTAAAGAAAACAAATCAAACGTTTTGAATAAAATAGCATAAGGAAAGTAAACCATATGAATATTTTTGGCATGTATCTCATCTCACGTTACGTTTCCTATGTGGAAACATGAAATGGGACCATCAACTTAAATTGAGACATTATTTCTTTATTCTATGTGATGAGACATCATTCTTTTTTGTATTCTTGGACCCTATTGGTTACCAAAAAAATGTTACATGTCAATAATACATACCACTAGTAGCCAAACAACCATTGCATCACCTTTTTATATTTGAACTACAACAAGTTAATATTGTTTTATCAAAAATGATAATTCCTCCTATAAAACCTTTCTAGCTAGTAATCTTTTGACACACAATTTTGATAAATGACCAAATTAACAACTTAAGTTTAGAGATGAGAAGTAAAGGGGAGACAATAAAAAGAAAGAAGATCAAAAAAGGTGACTAATGATTGATCATTGGTTAACAAACAAAAACTTATTTGGACGAAGAAATTCACAAACAAAATTTATGAAGATTTCATAGGTTTTAAAAATCAAAATTTTCAATAATTAATGATATTTTCAAATTTGGCTTAGTCAAAATATTTGCTCTTATTTCGAATAAAAAAAAATTCTAATTCTACAACTTAGCCTCATAATACCAAAACTCACATGTATGAGATATATACATAAGAGTATTTACATAAGCAAGGCCAAAAGTTCTATAAAGTCCCTAATATTTGCAAAGTCCTCATGGACTAATCCCCACCATCCAATCTATTTATCATCCAAAGGCCCAAATTAAAACAAAAAATACTCCCCACTCCCTCTTTTTATTTTAATAACCGTCATTTCTTTTTACTAACAAACACAAACAGACACCCACTCCCTCTACACACACATCGCGAACACACACACACACACTAATTAAAACACACAACCGCCGGAAAAATCGTTTATCATCGCCGGAGTTAGTTTATTCCGGTTACATTAACCTCCATTGATTCCGATCAAAATCCCTAATTAGTTTCTGATGGATATCCGTGAGGAAATGGATCTTGCGACTAATAGATGTATTGAAGGCCGTCAGAAATTGGAGATGGCGACTTCGAAGGCCTTTGATAGTATTGATCTTAAACCCTAACCCTAATTTTTTAATTATTTTGCTTATGAGTTTATTGATTATGTTGATTAATTATTAGTTATTTTTAATCAGTTATTAATTATTGCTTATTTTGATTAATTATTGTTTATTTTTAATCAGTTATGAATTAATCAGTTATGAATTAATCAGTTATGAATTAATAATTATTGTTTATGTTTATTGTTTATGAGTTATTGCTTATTTGTGACTTATACATGAGTTATTTGCTTATTCATGACTCATACATGAGTTATTTGCTTATTAGTTACTTATTAGTGACTTATTATTGACTTATACATGACTTATTTGCTTATTAGTGAGTTATTAGTGACTTATACGTGAGTTTTGTTTATTATATATGATTTATTGCTTATTAGGGACTTTACTAGTGATTATTAGTGACTTTATATGTGAGTTATTTGCTTATTACGGACTTATTATTTACTTACACATGAGTTTTGTTGATTATATATGAGTCATTACTACTAAATGTATACAATAGATGTCGCGCTAAACTGAGACTACAAGCCCCTGCCGTTGTGTATACAAATATTACGCGGATATACTTAGAAGCAGAACTTTTTATAGGCAAAAAGTGAATGGATCAAATCAAATAGATTATGTTGGGTTGGACTTCCTAATGCTAGTATAGAGTGTTTAGAACTTGAGCAGACCTGGTTCAATGTTATAGGCCTAAGATGGTATATGAAATACAACTGAGTATTTGTATTAGATTAACATCGGTATAGGCCCAATTTCCAGGCTACAAACATTTGCCCATCAGTGCGTGGTTTATCAAGCTATTGATCAAGCTATGATTTACCACGCACGACGACTGCACACCAAAGTCCGGACATAGACTGTAGTTGCGCTTTCTAAGCTATGATTTACTTGCATTTTAATACATAGATGTGTCTCATGTCAAAGTAGTTGTATCGCCGCCCATCATGAAGACATGTTTTAGCTTAAGAGGAATTGACAAAAAAGCGTTAACTCATAGTCAAATCCTAGTTCTATATCACAGTACCCCGTAAATATACAGACCTGACTCATGCATGTGTCGACTGACTCATGCATGTGTCGCCTGACTCATGCATGTGTTGCCTGACTCATGCATGTGTCGCCTGACTTATTAGGGACTTTACTAATGTGTTATTTACTTATGAGTTTGTTGTTTACTGATTATTTCTTTATATCTGTTTGTTGCAGAGATAACAGAAAAATATAATACACAACCTTGTTCACCACCAAAAAATAATCTACCTCCAATCCATTTACCTAATCAACCTTTTAAAAATCTATTTCCAAAAGCTAATCTACCTCATACAAATAGAAATCTTCCTAAATTTGAGCTTGTTAAACGTAAACCTTCAAGTGTTACAACTGACTTTGTTGTTATGCCAAAACCTTCTCCCGAGCCTTCAAGTAAGCGTCTAAAAGTGACTGATTTGGAAGCTGCGCAGGTAAAAGTGTTTTTAGCAGTTGATATATGTTTATATGATTTTTATGTGGATTCTCAGGCTGATGTGGATGTTGCGCAGGTAAAAAAAACTGATGTGGATGTTGCGCAGTTAAAAGAGGCTGATGTGGATGTTGCTGCGAAGGTTTTGACCGATCTTAAAGAAAGTGGTAATGGCTGTGGCAGTGAGAGTGAGAGTGAGGATGAGAGTGGGGGTGATGGTAACGGTGCAGGTGACGGTGAGAGTGGGGGTGATGGTAACGGTGAGAGTGGGGGTGATGGTAACGGTGAGAGTGGGGGTGATGGTAACGGTGAGAGTGGGGGTGATGGTAACGGTGAGAGTGGGGGTGATGGTAACGGTGAGAGTGATGGTGAGGATGAGAGTGGGGATGGGGGTGACGGTGACGGCGATAGTGATGATGAGGATGAGAAAGTAGACAGTCAACAGGGGTCGGATGATGGGAGTGGGAGTGATGAGGAGACAAGTGAGGAAGAGGTTATTATTCCTAAAAGGATTGGCAAGAGGTCAAGATCTAATTTTAAGCCTACGTTAAATCTTAAGAAGGAGCTAGCAGAAAAGGTTAAAACAAAACCTTCTAACAAACAGGATGTTAAAAAGGAAGTGAAAGAGGACGTAAAGCCTCCTAAAAAACAGACTGTGAAAAAGGAAGTGAAAAAGGAGGATAAAAGGAATGTTAAACAGGAAGTGAAAAAGGAGGTTAAAAAAGAGTTCGGCCCTTCTAAGAAGCGCAAGTCTGTTAAAAAGGAGGAGGATGATGAAAAGCCTTCAAAGAAGATGAAGGAGGGGGAGGAGGATGAAAAGCCTCTATTTTGTAGGAATGTACCTTCTTCCTTTTTTGAATGTGTCCGTGATTCTAATGTGGCGGGTATAGAAGAATTCATGGAGGAGATGGGTCTTGGTTCATTGTGTATTCGCAAGATAGATAAATTACCTAGTATTTTGGCTAGGTATGTGGTTAAGAAGTTTAAACCAGAAACCTACAATCTGGAGCTTACAAATGGTAATATTCATGTCACACCTCAGACAGTAAAAGATATTCTAGGACTTCCTCTTGGTGGTACTAGCATTTATGATTTACTTGAAAGAGAGATGGATGATGAGTTTGTTAGGACATGGATTAAACAGTTTGAGCCAAGGAAGTTGAGAAAAGTCGGTCCAGCTGATATCGCGTTGAAGGTGATTGAAGCGCATAAAATTGACTTTATGTTTAAAGTCAACTTTCTTGAACTTTTTGCGTTGGTTTTTGGGAAAGGTGAAACAATGAATGCTTACCCAAGTTTGATTGCTGTTCGCCGAATTCGTGAAGATACAGATGTTAAGAACATTGATTGGTGTGGGTACATTCATAGGTGTCTTGAAACAAGTAAACTACCAACGACTTTGAATGGCTACTACAACGGACCATTGTGTTTTCTGATTGTAAGTGCATTAATCTGTTTTTTATGTTTTCTGATTTAATTATATATAACATATATGTTTTTCAGATAACAAACATGTTTTTTTGTTTACAGCTTCTGTATTTAGATGCTACCAAGTGTGAGCGGGTTCCAGTTATTCGGTTGAGGCCAGCTATTCAAAGTTGGAACACAAGACTCATGATTAGCCGCCAAACTGTTGAGTTAAATGACGATCTTATGGGCAAATTGGAATTGTATGGAGAATGGACTCCGTCTGAAGCGAAACAAAGTGAGGGTTTTGTTTCAAAGCCTGATAGTGTTGGGACTGCAAAGCCTGCTAGTGTTGGGACTCCTAAGCCTGCTAGTGTTGCGAGTCCGAAGCCTGATAGTGTGCCTCCTACAGAAAAAATGGTTAGTATTAGCTTATTTTTATGTTTTTATTTTTATGCGACAGCCTGACTCATGCATGTGTTGCCTGACTCATGCATGTGTCACCTGACTCATGCATGTGTCGCCTGACTCATGCATGAGTCACTTGACTCATACATGAGTCACTTGACTCATGCATGAGTCACTTGACTCATGCATGTGTCACTTGACTCATGCATGTGTCATATAAATTTGCAAGTGTTTTTTAAACACTTGTACATTTGAACATTTATGAATTTTCATTTTATTTACAGAAAATGTTGAAGGATGTTGAAGAAAAGATTTCTCTTATATCTAGAGAAAAAATTGAACTTGAAACCATGTTGAAGAATGCCAACACACAGTTTCCACATGATGAAGATGTTCTAGTGTTGTATGATAGATATAAAGGAGTTTTTGGCGATTCTATTTCGATAGATATTGCCGTTAAACCTGCTGGTAATGAAGATGTTGGTAATGAAAATATAATACTTGATGATAGGTGGATTGATGAGAACATTGATTGGTATGCAGAGGTGATGGATCTTCTTGTTGACATATATCTTAATGTACTCTGTTATATCCTTGTTAGTTTTAAGCTTTTTAATAAGTTGGCTTCTCATCACATGACTCATGCAATAGTCTACATGAGTCCATGAGTTGCCTGACTCATACATGAGTTGCCTGACTCATGTATAAGTCACTAACATTATGTGAGTCAGTGTGACTCATGTATAAGTCACTAACATTATGTGATTCAGTATTAAAGTTTTTGTAATATTTCAGGAGGATGCGTATTTTGGGCCTCGGGATCATGAGGCAGTTATTGAAGATGAGCCAGTTATTGAAGATGAGCCAGTTAATGACGATGCTGTGCGTCCTAGCACTCCTAACCAGGTGGCTGCACGGAAACAGATTGCTAAGCGGATTCCATACTTGCCTTCCCCTTTTATGCATCAGTGTTGTGATACGAGTAAGCTTCAAAGGGTTGAGTTTGTTTTGGGTAATTCTTTATTTGCGATGGAAGAAGAAAAATAGTAAGCATATTTTATTTCTTTTTCTTTTTGTAAATTTCATGTTTTTAGAATATCACATGATTTATTCTGATTGTTTTCCTTTTTTTTAATGTCTAGTGAAACCATTTTCCGAGCAGAGCCTGTGTATGGTTATGTATTATCAGCTGTTCGAGTAAATTTGGAAACATTGACACCAGGGTTGTGGTTAGATGCAAGTGTCGTTGATTGTTTGGTTACCATTCTAAATTTTGAGGAGTCACGGAAAGAGAATCCAGAACCAAGAAGAGTTTTTATGCCAACTGGATGTATTGTAAGTTTCACATGATATATATCTTTTAGATTTTCAATAATTATTATTATTTTTTGGTAATACTGTATTTTTGTTAAACGCAGGTACAAGGAATGATAGACAAAACAATGTCTGATGGTGAACAGTATAAATTGTTTTCAGAAGTCATTTCTACGTATTTCAAAAATGATGCTGTTTCACTTTCTTTATCCGATACTGAATTGGTAATTTTACGTTCTTTTTTAAATATATAAGCATCAACTTTTCATCATTTTTAATTTACATTTAATACTTTTTTTTGGTTAAACTAGGTTTTCTTTCCAATCTGTGCTTCAAACCATTTCTTTGTTGTTGTTTTCTGCCTCAACAAACCTTCATCAATGATTATACTTGATAACATTCATGTTGGAAATCCAAATGCACCGAAGTACAAACGAGTCTGTGATCCTTTGGTAAGTTGTATACTTGATTATTGTCATTATTGTTTTATTTGTTTTCAACTTAACTCATGCATGTGTCGCCTGACTCATGCATGTGTCGCCTGACTCATGCATGAGTCATGTGACTCATGCATGTGTCGCCTGACTCATGCATGTGTCGCCTGACTCATGCATGTGTCGCCTGACTCATGCATGTGTCGCCTGACTCATGCATTGTAAATAACATGTTCCCCCCTAAATTGTTTGTTTTGTAGAAAAAGTTATTCGCCAGATATCTCAAAGAAGTTAATCATCCGAAGCACAGTACTGTTTCTAAGCTCAAAGGACGCAATCCGCGTTTGAAATGGACTACTAAGGTTAACCAAGTGGATTGTGGTGTCTTTACGATGGTACATTTGGAGTCTTATAAGGGTGTTGCTCCTGAAGAATGGGATGTTGGTTTGGTAGAAGAGTCGAGCATACAGGAAACTCTTTTGAAGCGCTTGAGGTACAAGTTTGCAACAAAAATTTTGTTGCACGAGCTCAATGCTGAAAGGCAGAAAGTGTTTGATTTGGCTTACAAATTTGAGATGGAACATGATGAGAAAGAAAGGATCTCGATTATTTTGAATGCGATCAATAACAGGGATGTGCGTGATCCTCTTATAATTGCCGAGAGACATGCAGCCCAGAAAGAAGATGTAACCGAGAAGGCAGCGGCCGAGAAGCCAGCAGTTGAGCAACCAGCCAAGAAACCTACAGCCGAGAAGCCAGCAGTTGAGCAACCAGCCAAGAAAGCTACAGCCAAGAAGCCAGCAGTTGAGCAACCAGCCAAGAAAGCTACAGCCGAGAAGCCAGCAGCTGAGCAACCAGCCAAGAAAGCTACAGCCAAGAAGCCAGCAGTTGAGCAACCAGCCAAGAAACCTACAGCCGAGAAGCCAACAGCTGAGCAACCAGCCAAGAAAGCTACAGCCAAGAAGCCAGCAGTTGAGCAACCAGCCGGTGAAGCAGTAACTGAGGAGCCAGCAGCCGTGAAGCCAGCAGCCGGTCAAGCAGTAACCGAGAAGGCAAATGTTGATGCAACAGTAACCGAGAAACTAGTTACCAAGAAGAAAGCTACCAAGAAGAAACCAGCTGTCTAGAAATCTTGATCTATTTTGTAATACTTAATGATATTAAGTAATTCTTAATTCTGATATCAGTCGTACTTGACTTTTTCGAACGAAATTTGAAGTTTGATTTTGAATAACCTTGTTTGTTACAAGACGTGCAATATTGTTCCGTGTTTTAGTAACACATATAAAACTGTTTGTTACTCATACAGTGACTATGTATAAGTGTTTATGAATATGTGTTGATATATGTTTTATATTTGTCACATGACTCATGCATGAGTCATGTGACTCATGCATGTGTCGCCTGACTCATACATATGTCGCCTGACTCATGCATGTGTCATGTGACTTGCATGAGTCATGTGACTTGCATGCATGAGTCACATGACTTGCATGTGTCATAGTAATATATGTTTGTATGTGTTCACATGACTCATGCAAGTCATGTGACTCATGCATGCCTCAAAAGAGTTGCAACAGTTATCTCGTATAAGGATTTCTTGCGGTATCGGCATGATTTTAGGTATGTCTTTTGCAAGTGTTGCAAGAGTTATCTCGTATACATGAGTCATAGTAGTACATGTTTTCATTTTTGCCATGTAACTCATGCATGAGTCACATGACTCATGCATGAGTCACATGACTTGATATTTAAAAACATAAATATTTCAATACACAGATATTTCAAGAGTACTAATATAGGAGTCATCATATTCATAGCATAATCAGATATTCTACACTGGTTTTCAAAAGTTCAATAAAAGAAAAATAGAAAATTTAAAACAGATATTCAAATACTTGTACTTGATTCTCCTGTTCTCTGTGCTTGTTTTTCAGCAGCTGCAGCGATCTTCGCTAGTTTTGCGATATAGTATGGATTTAGTGGACATGTCATTTTTGTATGCTCATTTGTCTTCTGTTTACAGTAACCACACGCACGAGGCTGTTTCTTTTTAGCCTTCATAGCTATTTCTCTTGCACTTTTTATACGCGCTCCTCTACGACCGCCTTTGAGCCTAGCCCCAGTTGGATTTTTAATAATATTTTTCTTTGGTTCCTCAATTGCATATATATCTTCAATAACGTCCTTTGTTTTCTTTGAAGGGGGCTTAGGCACTAAAACTTGATATTCTTTCTTTATTTTATCCAGCTTTTGCACATATTCCGCCAACTTTTCTGCATCTTTACTCAACCAAAACAAGCATTCGTCTACATGGAAGTTAGCCTCATTTGTTAGTTTCTGAATTGTTTCGTTCTTCTCTCCGTATCTGTTTGTGTTTCTTCTTAATGAAAGCGGTATCAAATCCCTTCTCCAACGCCTTAAAATGTAATTCTCCGGAATTTCTTCAATATCACGGTTCTTCAAAACACAGAATATGTGGCGACAAAGAAAACCATATCGCATAAAATGCCGACACGTACACTCAACGGATCCATCTCTAGGATTACGGAGAACCTTAAACATAAACATGAAACATATTAATAAGTGAGCATAACACATATGAGTCACATTGACTCATGCATGAGTCAGTGTGACTCATGCATGAGTCATGTGACTCATGCATGAGTCATGTGACTCATGCATGAGTCATGTGACTCATGCATGAGTCACAATGTGACTCATGCATGAGTCACAATGTGACTCATGCATGAGTCATTCATGTATCAGTTAAATGTTTTCACTAACCTTGTACGTTATTACTTTGTCTTCTTCCTGTACAACCATCTCTTTTCCTTCTTCTGTATACAGTGTTCTATAAGGACCCGCTCTCGTGTCTCGAACCTTAACCGTCTCAATACCCTCTTCCGTCTTAAATTCTTGTATTTGGCATGACCAAATTGATTCTACGATTTCAGCTTGAACCAAGAGAAAAATTGTTCTAGTATAAACTTTACGCGCATGTTCTTCGATATTTAACTTCGTTTCAGGATTTGGAGCCGCGTCCCATGTTTTGAAGTCCAAAACTTCTTGCTTATGTCTTTGTCTTTCGATTGCCGATTCAAAGCACATCATGAAATTTACTAATGTTGACCCATGATTTGTGAAACTCTTAAAGAATGCATTTTCACTTTCAGATCTTGAAGTAGTTCTCATTAGTCCAAACAGTGGTGAGTCAATAAAATAAGCCGGCAACCACAAGTTACGAAGGTCATACATCTTTGTCATCCACTTGTGTGTTTGCAATCCAAAGCGTTCAATAAGTTCAAACCATCTTTTTTGAAACTCTTCTGGCTCGATGAACATATTCCACACAAGTTTGTTGAAACGATCTTTAAAATCAGTTTCCTTGTAAATCTTTTCACATATCTGAAAATGAAGAATGTATCAATGTTAAGATATTTTGATATCATGTATTCGCACTGACTCATGCATGAGTCATGTGACTCATGCATGAGTCATGTGACTCATGCATGAGTCATGTGACTCATGCATGAGTCATGTGACTCATGCATGAGTCATGTATATTTATAATTCATGTATGAGTTATCTGATAAATATCAAACAATCAGTACCTTTGCTGGAATTTTTTGCAAGATATGCCACATGCACAATCTATGCTTAGATTCTTTCAAAACCGCTTCAATTGCTCGTTTCATTGCCCCATCTTGATCCGTTACGATCATTTTTGGTTGTTTTTTGTGAGCTGTCATGAATGATGTTAGTAGCCACGTATAAGCTTCTGTATCTTCTCTTAAAAGCAATCCAGAGCCAACGTTGACGCACTTTCTATGGTTATCTATCCCAGTGAATGGTACAAAAACCATGTCATACCTGCAAAACAGATACATTAAAAAGATATAATATTTCATACTATGACTCATGAATGAGTCACTGTTTTTTGTATACATGAGTCACTGTGACTCATGTATGAGTCACTGTGACTCATGTATGAGTCACATGTGATTTATGTGTAACAGACAACTTACTTATTTGTTCTAAAAGTTGCATCAAAAGATATAACATCTCCAAACTCCTCATAGTTGCGTTTATCAACTTCATCTGCCCAAAACATCGCAACTAATACGCTATCTTCAATCATATACTGAAATGTAAATCCCGGAACATACTTCATCCTATTTTCCATCTTGTTAATAAGCATTTGTGCATCACTTTCTCCTATAATTGCATTAACATCCCTCATGTGATTCTTAAAATCATCACTAGTTCCATGAACATACTGAGATCCGCCTTTGATGCCAGATAACAAGGTATGTGCCTTTGTTGCGCTAAGTTTCATTGTTGAAGCTCTGACTACAAACAACCTTTCTGTTTGAGTCATCTTTCTTTGTTTCTTCGTTAGATGCTTATATTCTTTAGGAATCATGGGATGATTGTGCTTAGCAACAAACTTAGTCACAACATACTTTTTCCGGACATAATCTAAATCAACTTTTATTTGCGCCATGCAACCTGTTATACGGTGCCTTGTGTGCCTAGTTTGTTTTCCACTACTAACCAATGTGTTGATATTTATATCTTTTATATTCCCATGTCGGTTACACGTGATGTATTTACTTTTTACTTCACCACTTCTATTTCTTTTTTGTGTGTATTTTTTAACTTCAAATCCCGCTTTTTCAGCATAAGCTTCATAAAACTCAATACTCTCCTCTATCGTTTTAAATTCTTTATCCTCAAGAGGCACGTACTGCTCATCAACATTTGGTTCCCAATATGTTGATCCTCCGGGTGACTCAAAATGAATGTATAAAGTAGGTTTTGGTGAATTATGAGCATCTGTTTCACAATCCAATAAAAGAAAAGTTCAGGAATTGTATGAGTCATATATGACTCATGCATGAGTCAGAGTGACTCATGCATGAGTCAGAGTGACTCATGCATGAGTCAGTGTGACTCATGCATGAGTCAGTGTGACTCATGCATGAGTCAGTGTGCATCAGCAACCACATTTTCAGTAACATATCTATTTTTGGTACAAAGTTATTACCTGTATTGGCTTCTACATTTTCAATAACATCAACATCATCAGCAACTACATTTTCAGCTTCCCCATCAGCATCTTCTTCATTAGCATCAGCAACTTCTACATTTTCGCTAACATCATCAGCAACTTCTACATTTTCGCCAACATCATCAGCAACTTCTACATTTTTGCTAGCATCATCAGCAACTTCTACATTGTCACTTGATGTGGAGGTCGTGGAAGTCACTGCGAGATGGTCATTTGTTGTGGAGGTCGCCGGAAGTTGGATGTTTGTTGTGGAGTTGGCCGTAAAAGTGTTGTTTGTTGTATAAATCGACGGGAAAGGGTTGTTATTTGCTGGGAATTGTTGGGTTTGTTGTGCAGGGCGCCAAAAACGTGGGTTTTGTATTGAAGTCGCCGGAAAATGGTGGATACGTTGTGGAACTCGCTGGGGAATGTGTGGGGTTGTAGAAGTAGCTGGGAAACGATGGTTTGGTGTGGGTCTTGCTGTAAAATAATGGATTCTTGTGGGGGCTGCCGGAAAAAGGTTGTTTACGGTAAAGGCCGCCGGAAAAAGGTGGGTTGGTGTGGATGACGCAGGAAGAAGGTGGGGTTGTTGTGGTGGTCGCGGGAAGAAGGTGGTGTTGTTGTGGTGGTCGCCGGAAAAAGGTTGCAGATGAGGTTGTTGGGGTGGTCGGCGATTAGGTGCAGGTTGTTGGGGTGGTCGCCGGTGGGGGTCATCGGGATCCATAAGAAAGGTGGGTTGTTTACGTTTTTTTTTTTTTTTATTATTAAATGAAGGGAAGTTATAAGAAAGGGGGTTTTAATCTCAACCGTTAGATCATTTAGAGATGGAGGGTGGGGATTTATCCATGAAGCCTTTGTTAAATATTGGTGTGTGGGGGATCTCTTCCCCATAAGCAAGTCATTCATCTTTTCTTTTTTTGAGCTAAATTACTTGAAACAAGAGTTTTTTTTATATATATTCATAAAAAAGAAAACAACCAACCAAACAAGTATTCTACAAACTCATCCTACACAAAAAGTACTATTTTGACATTAAACACAAACTTAAAAAAATGCTTAATGATCGAATAAATTGCTTGTACATTTATATTATGCATTTTCTCACTCCTAATTGATATGTATTAGAAAAGAAACTAAAACATTTTTTTTATAATAAACTCCAGATTACATAAATCTTTTAAGTTAGTTTGATAATAAAAATGATAAAAAGTTAAATTAAAAATGTATTGTATAAATCATTTGTGTGACTTGTTTGATTTAATGAAATTCGTCCCTATAAGTTTTTTTAACGAATCATTTTCGTATGATTTAATAATCGCATCGAATTTGGTCCTTTGATCAGTAAGTTCATATCGGTTTTAGTCCCTCAACATTAATTTCGTATCGGGTTTAGTTCTAAAAGAAACTAGTGGTCAGAAGACCAAACTCGAAAAACCAAAAAAAAAAATCCATTAATTTTTTTTATATCAATTTTGTTAAATTTGACAAGTTACGGAAACTATTTATGCAATTAACTCTAGTTAACTATTAGCATAAGATGATGATTATATACTACAAGCTAACATTATAATACTTCAAACATGTTGGCTCGTCAGCTAAGACATAGATTCTTACGATGATAGATTGCTATGGATTCTTATGAAGACCGGCATTGTGTGGTTGAACAATGTTCGTCTTTCTAAAAAAAATTAATGAGTTGTTTGAAGGTGCTAATTATGTGATGTGGTGATTAATATGGAGATTCGGGAATATTGTTCTTTTTGTGAAAATAATCCTCGTAGAAAACTTATTTTTTTTTATCTATTTCATTTCTTTTTCATTTTGCGTTTTAGTCGATGTTATTCTAAATTCAATCGGTTTGTGTGGATGAAAAACCCTAGTTCTATTAGCTTGTAATTTCTTCTAGATTTTTTCTAGTCTTTTTTTAGAAATGCGGTTAAAAAAACTGTTTCGTAAAATATACACTGACATATATTAATAAAAGAATTTTACATCCTTGTCCAATGTGAGAATGCATGAAACAAGTTATGAGGTTAGTTATTTTGCATTCTTATTTTTATTATATATTAAGAAGTTAATTTTAATAATTCATTACTTAATATTAAATCTTATAAAAAATGCGGAATGATTATTCTTACCAAATTGTAATAAAGTTATAAAAAACGGAAAGAATAAAATTATAAAAATGACGAGATACATGTCATTAGCATTGATAAAAATATCACTAGTGATATTTCATTACTTTTATTATAGTAATCAATTTTTGTTATATTTATAACTTTATTCCTTTCGAATTTTTCACATTTTAAAAAAGTAATCATTTTGTGTTTTTATTATATCTCAAGTTAATCCTCTATATTAAATTAAAAGCAAATAAAAATAAAAAATAATTATATATCACTATTACATTTGTGTCATTATAAAAAATTTCAAAACACAACACATTCATTGTCATTATTAATCATATACTAAGAAAAGGAAAATTCAATATTCATTATTTGAGTCATATGGTACAAATTATTAGTTTCTGGCCTAAAGTATTTTGTCTTGTATGTACGAATCTAAAATAGTATGATTTTTGCCTGTAATCTAAAAAGGTGATGTTCACAACAAGATATATAATTGTGATAGGAAAATGAGGAATAAGTTTTTTTTTGAGCAAATGAGGAATAAGTTAGAAAAGCAAAATCAATTTTAATTTAATGCAAAAACAGCAAAAAAAAAAAAAAAACAATTTCCTTTTTAGTCATTGGCCAATGGCCAGCTGGTATCCAACCCTAGATTAACACAATTTTATACTACCTTCACGTCACACGTTGTCCTATCATTTTATGTCACACAATTTTATACTAGATTTTAGAAAGATAAAATATACTAGCATATATATTAAAATATATAGTCGTTTTTTTAAATCGTGTCCTTTTAGAATCCAAATTTTTGGTTTTAAGCTACTGCCAAAATAAAAGAATAAAAAGGTGATAGAAATGCCAAGAATGGTCCATGGTGATTTGTGGACCATCTGCCATTATTGATTTTACTTGTAGTTTCAAAAAATTTCTGCCAAACATTACAAGAAATTTTGTGTATCAAAAGGACATAGAAATAAGAATTTTTGCTTGAAAATTGAGATTTACTAATAGTAAAAAAGAGATGTCATAATTGGTCAAAGTAATAATTTTCTTACCAAAGACTTTTAATTGTTCACATGAATGTATGTGATGTAGGGCTGAGCACAGCAGATCAAAAACTGACTCGGATCGGATCGGATCGAATCGAATCGGACCGAGAAATTTTGGTCCGGTCTTCGATTCGGGGTTTTGGACGAATTCGGTTTTCGATCCAGTTCGGTCCGGTTCGGTCTTACCAAAATCTCATCAAATTTGTCTAATAGGACCGGACCGGACCGAGGATCGAACCGGGCCAGACTATTTCGGTCCGAGGTTTCGGACCATTTCGGTCCGAGGTTTGGTCCGGTCCCGGACCGATGCTCAGCCCTAAATTGTGATGATATCGAGTTATCAACTAGTAGTCTTTTTATTGTAAAGCTATACAACCGTTGTAACTTTTTTTTAAGTGAGTTAAAAACATCGAGTAGTTAAACAAAAGAACGAACAAGGTATTTGGTGTATAAAAAATTTTGTTTGTTTAAAATTAACGTTCGTTGAGTGACCCAATTGAAAATTATAGTTACGTGTTTAAACGTTTTGTTGGTGATGTGTTTGTGATGTTTTACTTATGAGTTCTTTGAGACGTTGTCTTAGATGTATCAAGAAAAAACAATTTTGAAAAGATGAAAACATGAAAAATTATAAAGATACCTAGATTACATAATTTCAAGATTTCTTTTATCAAATGACATCGACTGTCATATCATGGATTGTTAGCGTTTTCTCATAGATCCTACTACGATATTGGAAATGATCGAGATTTTTGACTACATGTTCGTGTTACTATTTTTACATCAGTTATGAGTATCTAAAGTATTATCCTACCTTTTTAGTTTTATCTTCAGCATGATCAAGTTAAGAAAAGTATTAACACACGAGTTTCTTTCATGTATTTGACGTTTTTCTAAAACATTGATATCGATTTTGACTACGTACCCTTAAAAGGTTGCATGTGTAAACCTGTGTCTTTAAGAACTGTCTTGACTTGATCTTTAAGTGGTGGTGATTTGTGTAAGGTACCCCTATTGGTACCCCCTACCCCACATAAAAAGTTTAAAAAATACACTATTTGTGTACTTTTTGTCTCCCAGTTTTTTTCTGAACAGTTTTTTGATCTTTAAGTGGTGGTGATTTGTGTAATGTCCAAACGCATGATTGGATACTTTGATAAGACTAAGGAATAAGCAAATGAGTGATCATCCCCTGAATTGTAACACATATACTAGGACGAGCATTAAGTGATATTATCTCATTTAGTGAAGTGTTTGGCTTAACAATTTATATTTTTCTAGTTTCTTAAAAAAATATCTCTTTGAAATTGCTTTTAACACGTCTACTTGAAAGTTTGAAGTATCCACCGTGGGATAAGTAATTCATTTTACTTCCATATACCGTATCGTACTAAATGAGCATCCACACATCCATTACTTTTTGTTCGGGTCATAATAACGTTTAATCGAGTTTAACAACATTAGGGGTGTAAACGAGTCGAGTCGAGTACGGTCAAGCTCGAACTTGAATCGTGCTCGATCGAGCTTTATATTTCGAGCTCGACACAATTCGGTTATCTCACTAATATATAAATGGTGTATCCCCTTTGTTAAAAATGTTAATTTTCAACATTAGCTATTATAAATATTCAATATTGTCTTTTTAACAAATTATTACCGGGTCACGAATAAATCTTTGTAAACAAGTTAGCGACGATTGAATGGAACGGGCAACATTGGAGTAATAAAATAACGGGTCAAAACCGGGCATGTTGAACCAGGAGCAAACCTATGTATTAGGTTCGAGGTGGCGGCGCCTCTCATGGCATGATTAAAAAAGTGAGATTACATTGTATTTTTCTTTAATTTTGACAGTTTTGTTAAATGCATCAATTCGAAACGTAAATTGCTCCACACTCACACATTGAAATCTAGCTTTTAACATTCTAAAACTTAAAAAACTTCTAATTTTAAGTTAAAATATTCGATTTTTTATTTAGATTATATTTTTTTTTATTTGCTACTATTAACTTTTTTTTTTATTCAAATTTTTGCGTCCATCGCTGTCTTAAACTAAACTAGATAAAACGGAACCATTCTCGAAGAGTAAATGATTCCGAACATACCATTTTTACTTATGGTGATTTTTGTTACACTATTTGTAATGGGCGGGTCGATTTTGGACTATTAAAAAGAACATCACGTAAAGAAATAAATCAAACGTGGGTGGGTTTTGAATAAAATAATATAAGGAAACTAACTACAGGACTATTTCCGAGTATATCTCCTTTCATGTGTATTAAACCCTAATGGACCTTTGTCTTATTAGACAGTAATGGCCCAAGCCTGATTGTGGGCAAAGGTCCATTAGAGTTTCATATATCTTGTCCTATAAATGTATATCAATCATACGTAACACCTGATTGGGGTTTTCTATCTGTTTAACAACGTGAACTTCGTTTCCTATGTGGAAACATGCAATGGGACCATTAGAATATTCTTTCTTTTTTCTTGGACCCAATAAATCCATACCCTCAGAACAAAAGTTTACAAGAATATGTCAATAAGACAGACCACTAATAGCCAAAAACCATTGCATCACCCTCTAATTTGAACTATTATCAAGCTTGTATTGTTTTATTAACAATTGCCAATATCTTGTACACATTTTTTATATTAATCTTTTTACACACAAGACTTTGACAAATAACGAAATTGATGGCTTAAATTTAGAGATGAGAGAAGTAAAAGGAAGACAATAAAAAAAAGAACTTCAAGGAAGTGACTAATGACTAATCACTAATTGACAAACAAAAGTCTATTTAAACGACGGTTTTTTTAATTTCAAAAATACATTTTTTTAATTAATAATTTGGCTCGATCAAAATGCCTACTGTTATTTTAAACAAACAAGATCAAACGCTACAACCTAGCCTTATAATACCGAACTCATATGTATGAGAGATATACATAAGAGTATTTAGTATTTACATAATCAAGTTATTTATCTTTTGACTCATGTAAAACTATTTGAAACAATTTTTTTTATAAATAAATAAATAAAATAGCTAAACAAAAAAAAAGTATTCTACAAACTCATCCTACATAAAAAATTTCTTTACTTTAATTCTTATTCTAAACAGCTAATCTTTGCCAAAATAACTGACAACTTTGACTTCAACTTTTTAAGAGTACTTTGACTAACAAATTACGTGGCACTCCACAATTTTACTTTTGAACTCGAACATATTTTACTCAACAACTTTTCTGTGTTTGGTGTAAGTTGTAATTACCTAAATTTACATGACATAATTATAGAGTCATAGGGTTTGAACCCCTTTGACAAATTTGGACACCACTGATAAAGTATTACTCTATCGACAATTTGGTATAACAAAAAAAAATTTTATTTTCTCTTTCACACACATGCACTTTGGCTTTTTCTCTTAAAAAGTTGAAGTCAAAGTTATCGGTACGCGTAAAAAAGAATCCATAAACTTTTTTAAATATTAATTTTGTTAAATTCGAAAAATTACATGAACTATTTATGCAAACTAACTCTAATTAACTAGTAGCACAAGATGGTGATTATGTTCTTCAATAATCATTGTCAAATATTACAAGCCAACATTATAATACTTTAACATGTTGGCTCGTTAGGTGAGATCTAGATTGTTACGTTCGTGAGAGTAAGAAAATATTGCTATTGATTTTCATGAAGACTGGTTTGTGTGGTTCAACAATGTTCGCCTTTTTAAGAAAATTAAGGAGTTGTTCGAAGGTGTTAATTATGTGATATTGTGATGTGTTAATCAATATAGAGATTCAGGAATCTTGTTCTTTTTAGTAGAGAACTTATTTTTGTAGATCTATTTCATTTCTCTTTCATTTGGTGTTTTAGTCTATATAATTCTAAATTCAATCGGTTTACGTGGATGAAAAACCCTAGTTCTAGCTGGGGGAGTGGGGGATAAATCTTACGGGTGAGTCCAAGTTGGCAAAACCCACCCCATGAACCTTAACAAAGTCACGCATGACTTTTACTAAAAAAAATTCACTACTTGTTATTTACTCACCACTGGTGAGTTTATAAATTGTGGGCCTCAGCTTTTTCTTTTTTAGTTTTTTAATAGATTGTGAGTGAGGATTATTTAGTGGGGGTATTTAATGAGTATATTTTATATAAAATGAAGGTGAGGTGAATGTGAATTTTTTTTCCTTAGTAACCTTGAAAGATGAGTTTGAGTGAGTTGAGGTGGCGCTGATGTAACGGTGGGTTTTTGTGTTACCAATCCCCCCCCTGCCGCCTTAGCTTGTAATTTCTTGTAGCTTCTTAGTAGTCTTTTTATAAAAACGTCATTAAAAAAACATGTGCCGTAAAATATACATTGAAATATATTAATAAAAGAATTTTACATCCTTGTCCGAGGTGAGAATACATAAACAAGTTACGAGGTGAGTTATTTTGTATTTTTTATTTTTATATATTAAGAAAATAATTTAGTCATTCATTACCTAATATTAAATCTTAAAAAAAGAAAAGAATGATTATTCATACCAAAATGTAAAAAAATTGTAAAAAAACGAAAATAATAAAGTTGTAAATATGACGAGATACATGTCATTACTAGTGATATAAATATCACCAGTGATATTTTTATTCCTTTTATGACTAGTGATATTTTTATCACTTATGATAACAAGTATTATGTCATATTTATCACTTTAGTCATTCCACATTTTTTAGAATTTTAAAAATAATCATTTTGTGTTTTTATTAAATCCCAAGTTAATTCTCATTATTATTAAAAGCAAATAAAAAATAAAAAATAGTTATATATCACTAATGCTCATATAATTTCTTAGGTTAATAAGTCAAAAATATAATAACGATATATATTTAAGCTTAATGACGTGAAATGATTAAAATACTTTCGTTTTCATTTTTTTTTTATAGAAACAAGTATATCTTATTAATTTCATGACACTTCTTGTAATTACGCAATTTGACGGACCAAACATGCAATTTGATTAAATAAAACTATTTTTGCAATTTTACGAGCGTTAATAGTATGGTAATGGGTCAATGGGAGGGAGGAGAAAACGCATTATTATTTCACTAAAAGACAAGCTTTTTACATCAAACAAAAGGGAATATGCTGCCTACTTTTAAAAGTTGGTAATTCCCCTACTTTCCTTTAAAATTTAATGAAAATAACAAATACTTAAGGGTGAAAAATATAAATATTTTAAAAATTTTCCAAAGAAAAATAAGTAACTTTCCTACTTTTAAAAATATCATATCCCCAAACAAAAACCCATAAAAGACAAACCTGACACTGAAAAAACAAAACGTCCGTAAAAAGATTCTAAAAAATCAAAAAGGTTTTAAGAAGGTTTTTGCTTCGAACTGACTACCATTTAATTTAGACGTGTTTTTTTTTTCTTCTTTCGAACCACTTGATGAGTGAACTCAATCCTGTGTTCCTTATAATAAGATGGACTATTAAAGCTAATACCACTTCACTAAAAAGCTAATTTATTTGCATTTAAATAAAAAGATATTTTTAAGCCAAGATTTATGTAATTGTTCTTTAAATTATTTAAAGATAAAAGAAATGAGTACAAAAAAACTCTTTCAATCTGAAGGTTTCAAAAAATTCAATGACCAATTGAATAAACATTTTACCTCACTGATGTTGTGTCAGTAAATAAATTATATGAACTACAAACAACATGAAAATCAATCAGATTTGATAAATGTCTAGATGATTCCTAATATTATCTCCACAACACTACTACACAAAGTGATATATAGATCACTCTATATAGTACGGTTTTACTAAAAAGTAAACTATTTAAGGAGAAAGCTGATAAAAAGAACGATAATTTAAAAAATAACCGTTTTATCTATGTTTAAAAATAAATAGTCCACTTTTTATGGAAAAACGCTCTATCTAAATTGTCATAAACTCCCACAAAATCTTAAATAGAACGGTTTTTATGCAACAACCGTTCTATTTATTTTAAAAATTAAATAAGTTGTCACAGATTCCCACAAAACACAGCTAGATTCCATTAAAAACTAAATTATAAACATTGTAAATTAAATAAAACATTTATTATCAAAAAGACCGATCTATATAAGCCCAATTATTTTAGCGGATCACTTTTCACTTCCCGCTACACGAAAATTTCATTCAATCTTATCCAATACCTAAAAAATTTCACTCGCGCTAAATCATTTCATTCTATCTTATCTTTTCCCCAAATATTTCATTCTCTCTTATCATTTCCCTTAAAATCATTTGTCTTATCCAAATAGAAAGAAGATTAGGGGGTATTTGGTTAGGCTTATGAATATAACCAATAATTTTGTGACGGATGAACTATTTAAAAGATTTTTCTGTGAATTTTACTCTTTTATCATTTGTACGATAGAGCTATATTTAACTCCTTAAAATTTATAGGATTTGTTATATATCTTTTGTTTAACTGTTCACAATAAAGGGATAATTTTATATATATTTAATGAAACTTTATAAATTATACTCCGTATAATTTTATAGATCTATTTCCTAAACCCTAGCCAAAATCTATTTCCTAAATCCATTCATTCATGGAGCGTAAACGTGTTGCTGCTAAAGACCAGTCCCAGCAAATCGTCAATCATGATGATGAAGACAATCACCATGATGAAGATGACAGTCATAACGAAGGAGAAGACAGACAGGATGATGAAGACCATTCAAATGTTAGTCAAGTTTCTATTCAATTGTTATTTATTTAATCAAAATTGATATTCTTTAGAAACCCTAATTTCTATTTGCTATTTGCTATCTAATTGCAATTTGCTATTCGATTTAATTGCTATTTGCTATTCGATTTTAGTGATACTGCTGTTGGATTAATTGTCGGTAAATTACCATGGTAAAAGTTGGATTAGTTGTTTGGGTTAATTACAGAAGCGGTCCTTGATTAATGGTCAGTTGCTGTTGTTGGTATAGTAAAAGCTATATTTTTTAGTTTCTTATTTTTGATTGGATAAGACAAATGATTTTGAGGTTTTTAGTCCTGTTTTGTCTATATAGAAGCAATGTTTTGAACCGCGTTAAAGAGAACAACTAATGTTGCATCATTTATGACTCTTTCACCAAACACTAGGCTGTATAGCAAAACCTGCAGATAGATTTTCAACCGGTCAGAAAAAACTTAGTTATGAGTAAAATGAAACACTAGGCTGTACCAAAACGTAACACAAATATCACACCGGTAAGAAAAAGTTTTAAAACAATTTTGACCAACCTGTAATGTGCATACAGTATTCGTTGATGAAAAAATGGTTCCAATACCTAAAATGGTACCATATGGCGTTATGACAGTTAGTTATGAGTACAAATAACAAGACCGAAGGTTCAAAAAGAAGAGTTATAGATTATCATACTCAGATACTCGCTGATAGACAAACCCTCAAACCCAAACTTCAGAAACAACCACCAGCAACTTACACCACATCAATCCACAAATAACGAAAATGACAGATAAATTTAAATAATTATATGTTTATAATATATACCAGCTGCGACAATAGATGTTGATAGCCCAAAAAGGCGGACACCGACCTTACCCAGCATTGAAGATGATAGGCGGAAGTAGATAGATGAAGAACAGTTCTTCGTTGAACCTAAGCAGGTGAGAAGTTTTCCACTTACTCGTTAATAAGATGATTGTTCCAATAGCAAACCCCTGTATGTAATATCAGTAAGATACAAAAGAGTGACAACATATAGGACAACCTTCCACAAACATCTCATAAAAAACATGTAATGACCCAAACGTAGGCTTACGTTGCAGGCGTAAAATGAAAAGCTGAAGTAACTGTTTCATAGCTGCATA
Organism: Glebionis coronaria; assembly: GCA_025667525.1. Taxonomy (NCBI): domain Eukaryota; kingdom Viridiplantae; phylum Streptophyta; class Magnoliopsida; order Asterales; family Asteraceae; genus Glebionis; species Glebionis coronaria. The sequence continues at coordinate 602,190,255 of CM046880.1, forward strand.
CCTGCAGTGAGTAACTAAATGGTAGGGCTTTTGCTAAAATCACACAACTATACCACTATAGTCAAACAAGTTATATATCGAACCAAAGGTATAATGAACTGTTGTAGTTTACTCACATTTTTATTGCTTGAAGTCCTGAACCCAAATGACCCAAAACTTGGTATATGTAAACTACAGTTCATGGCTTGCCACTAACTGTTATTTGATCCCTTTATTTTATGAGTAGACTAATAACTCTAATATATACAGTATGTCTCTTCTAAGAAGTCAAGAGTAGTTGGTGATCAACATGTACGGAATTTCATATTAGATATGTCTCTTCTAAATTGTTCAATGTTTAATTTGTTTATTCATTTAATAAAGACTTAACATAATTTCTGTTCAAAATAATGAGACATATATGAACCAAAACACGTCTAATGTCATGTGTTTGCTAGTTAATGTTGGGTCAAAAAGTCGATGTGGCAGAAACTCAAAAACGAAGAAAACATGAAGATATTGTCTAAGCGTTGTCAAGAGCAATTTAGGCGTTGACAAGAACAAATCCAGCGTTGTTGGCTCAAGAGTTGTCGTGTGCAATTCAAGCATTGTCACATGCAATTCAAGCATTGACAAAACGTAGACAAAGAAGCTTATGGAAGCTTCTATTTAGATAAACATGCAAGATATATTCTGCATAAGTTTATTTAAATAGAAGATTTACTTGTTTATTTGTTATTATCTCTTGTAAACCCTAATCCTTACACAATAAAAGGAACCAAGGGTCTTAGGTTTTATTTATATCATTCATATTCACAATGTAAACCTAAAGCGTGTGTCAACTAGACGTGGGATTCGATGTATACACGTCTAGTGATTGTTTGTTATTAATATAATGAACAATCCAGTTGTGTTTTAATTCATGTTTTGTGCCTAAACACCTTGTTAATGTGTTATGTTCTAATTCCGCTTTGATTATTTAATCATATGAACATGATGCATTTCTGGTAGCTTAAAAGATCCGGAAACCAAGGTTTCCACAATTGGTATCAGAGCCTCGTGGCTCGTGATGCTAGGACCAACAAGGTGTTCGTGTATGGTGAAAAGAAGAAAAATCCGTCTAGGGTTTTTCTGGACGTTTTTGTGTGCGCAGCAGTATTCAGAAGGTCATAACTTTCGATTGAACCGTTGGATCGTCACGAAATTTAATATGTGTGTTCTACATACATATATCTAAACATCCACCGGAGGGATTGTCGAGTTTTATCCCCAGGCAAAAGTTATTAGGCGTCAAAATAGGCAGCAGAGTTGATTTTCAGTTTTTCAAGCTTTTACATAAAATCATGATTAGGGTTTCTTTAAACCCTAAATCAATTTAAAAGCAGAAAAATTGAAGATTTGAGGGATATAGCAGCAAGAAAAAGGTTTATTTACAAACCCTAATTAGGGTTTCGGTGCTTAAACTTTCCAAACCCTAGATCTATGATGTTCAAAGTTTCGTCAGCAGATTGTTTGTGATCGCATGAGGCTGCTGGTCCCAGGTATGCTTTGGATTAACATAGTGTTGCTATAACAGTACGCAAGACATAAAGAAAAGTTGTGGTCCCATGATTTGTTACCTAAACAAGGAAGATGTCAACGCTTGATATTGTTGGTTTTAAAATTAAACCCTAGAACCATGGAATCAAGTACAAGGCCACATGTTACTAGTGTTCGTACTATTCTGCTCAAAAGAAAAGTGCACGCAAAACAAAAGCTAAAACCTGTTCACGTGAAGACAAGAGGGTTGTACTTTGCATGTGATTTATTTATATCTCACATGTATATGTCCACTAAAGCAGATCGTGACATATCAGAAGAAGAGAAAGACGTGGGACATTTAAGAGATATTTGCTGTTACGTGAGAAAAGGTGATTAGCAGTTTACACGTGATGGTGTTTCAAAAGTCCTAATATTTTGGGATTTGATGAGATGTTGATAGCTGTGATATATCCTCTTTATTTAACGTGGATTCTAAAAGTTTGTTCATATTTTTGAACGAAATATATGGTTTCCTATTTTTGTGGATACAAACAGTTAGCTACAGTTGCTGCTAAAAGAGATTTGTTGCCCTAGATGACGTCAGCAGAATATTGACGCTGACAAGGTTGATATAGACGCTGACAAAGAGGATTTTGACGCTGACAGAATAAGTCAACGCTGATAGCATTGACAGTGTTGTCCGATATATGAATTCCAACGCTGATAGGTATTGTCCGATATTGGACAATACAACTGATAGAGATCTTGGATAAAGATGATATTGGACAACACAAGGAAGGCTGCTGTTTGAGAAAATTGGTACGTTTTAAGCACACAAAAAGGTGGTATTTACACACGAAGGTACATGTAATCTCCGTTTTTATTCAGAATATCATGGTGATATTTATGGCTCGGATACTTCTAAAAGGGATTAATGATTTTAATGCGAGTTAGCAATAATTCGTGAGGTAATTTATTAGATTTGATTATGTAATCGGGGTAGCCTTGTAAAAGAGTTATCCATCAATGCTTTTACATATGATGAGAAGATTATGATTCTTCATGAAGAGGTGTTAGCTTAAGGGGAAGAATTCTTATGGTAAGTTTGATGCTTGAAGAAGATTTTCGCGAGTTTATGTTCTATCATATCTTAAAGTCGTGCACTCCCTGTCATAGACTTTAAAGGTAACTTGTTTATGCTTACATGGTTACTGATGAAGTGATACAAGGTCTAGGAATATGTGATTTTTATTATGGTTCTCTATGCACATATTTTCTATCACTTGAAGGAGTTACATTATCGTGCTCAGTGTCTCACAAAGGATGAGGATTTTTGTATCAGCAACATACTTCATCACATCATCGTACAAGATATGGAACATAGGTTTGGGTTACTCTACTTCTACATCCAAAATATTATATTAATTGTTCTTCAAGATCATTACAAAGAGCTACATTTGGAGAATCTTCAACATTGCATACATTGTTTACTTTCATGTTGATGTGACAAAAAGGGGAAGAAATACATGCTACACTTGAGGGGAAGCAATTTGAAGATCATGTACAACTTACAAGAGATACACATAGAGTTTTGCCACTATCAACTAGGGGAAGATTGTTGGGTCAAAAAGTTGATGTGGCAGAAACTCAAAAACGAAGAAAACATGAAGATATTGTCTAAGCGTTGTCAAGAGCAATTTAGGCGTTGACAAGAACAAATCCAGCGTTGTTGGCTCAAGAGTTGTCGTGTGCAATTCAAGCATTGTCACATGCAATTCAAGCATTGACAAAACGTAGACAAATAAGCTTATGGAAGCTTCTATTTAGATAAACATGCAAGATATATTCTGTAAAAGTTTATTTAAATAGAAGATTTACTTGTTTATTTGTTATTATCTCTTGTAAACCCTAATCCTTACACTATAAAAGGAACCAAGGGTCTTAGGTTTTATTTATATCATTCATATTCACAATGTAAACCTAAAGCGTGTGTCGACTAGACGTGGGATTCAATGTATACACGTCTAGTGATTGTTTGTTATTAATATAATGAACAATCCAATTGTGTTTTAATTCATGTCTTGTGCCTAAACACCTTGTTAATGTGTTATGTTCTAATTCCGCTTTGATTATTTAATCATATGAACATGATGCATTTCTAGTAGCTTAAAAGATCCGGAAACCAAGGTTTCCACAGTTAATGAGTACTTGGTATCTAAGAAGATGTATTGGTTAAATAAGCACATAGTCTACAAATTCATGATCTTAAGTTTATTCTTTTGACTTAACTTGATTTTTTTACTTGTGTTGCTAGTGTGAGTTGTTAGGTCTTAGTTAAGCTAATACGTGATAATCATGTGCTTATTGATTCATAGCTTCATATGTATGTGTTGGTCTTTAATCTTGTCGGATCATTAAATTTATTGAACAAGAACACCAATCGATCTCCATCATAGCAAAACCACGGAAAAAGAGAGGGATAAACAAAATACAAGATCTTCCTGTAGGCGAATATGTAAAGTTCAATAGGCTTGGCGCCGCTATAGGTAAACACCAACGTAAATTTACAACTTACTTTGGAAATGCTGTGAGGAATAATATCTCTATCCTCATCTTGGATTGGCATAAAGTAAAGGACAGAGATAAAGAGGATGTTGTGGTTGGATGTTAAAGTATACTATCTAAGACTCTTAGCTTCATTTTCATATGATTAATATACACATTCACATTTTTAACAAGGTTTTATGTCATTTAAAATAGACGAAAATGAGAGTTGAAGACGATGATACAATTAAAAGTTATACACTTAAATCGTGTGGTAATAAGTGGAGGGAGTTCAAGAACAGATTGAGGAATGATTACATGCTTAAAAACATTCCTCCTTTTAAGATATATACCTTCCTTGACCCGGACGTATAGGATGAATTCCTTCGCATCGAACATTATACACCAGAAAAAATGGTTTGTTTCACTGCCTTATGTGCTTTTATAATCTGTTATCATCTTATATTGAAAATTTACTAATCTGTCTCCTACTGCCATGTAAAGAACTTCCGTGAAGAAGCAATTCCACGTGCAAAGAATCAGATCAATCGACCTAGGGTAGGAGCGAAAGGCTTTGCTGGTTTTGAACAGCAGTGGGAAGAAGAACGAAATGACCCAAATAAGGCAACCGATCTTCACAAGATTCCAGGTCGTGGGAATAATTTTTGTTTGGGTAGAAGACGCCTTGATAAAGAAGGGAACTTAAGTGTGGCCCCAGAGATAGTTGTGATAGCAAAAAAATTGGTAAGTTTCTTTCTTGTTCGTCTTTAATGTGAAGGTAAGCTAGAGTAGGCTAATAAGTATGAAAAATTGGTATGTTTCTTTCTTGTTCGTCTTTAATATCCCAAGTGCTCAATGGAAAGAATTGCTGAAGTAGGCTAATCGATTATAGGTCGTAAAGAAGGTGTTAAAAGTTAAGGAAATCACTAGTTGCTTAAAAATTGTCTTTTTTAATGCCTGCTGTAGAAGGTGAATCGGTGTTGCTGATTTTTAACAAACTGTAGGTGCCCTACCTGTTAAAGCATCAAATTATAGAGCAACTCTTAAAATGACCCTACCAACGTATGTAGAACCCCTCACTGATAACCTTAAATCGATGGTTTGATAGAAGCTGCAAGCTTGTTGGTTTATAGTTGCTCTTCAAAACGTTTTCTACCTGTTTATTCAGGGATATATAATCAGCTTCATAGGGTATTAAAGGGACCCATAGGACTGTTATTACTCCAGGGTTTGTACTTGGTTAATATTGGTGGTTCTCCTGGATGTGGGATATGTTTTACGGTTCAAATAGCATGGCAACTATTGCTGCCGGTCTGCTAGTTTTGTATGGTTGCGTCAGTTAGGTTTGCATACTTTTATTGATACTTTTAGCATGGAAACTGACAATATTTAATCCATTTGCGTCAGTTAGGTTTGCATACTATTATTGATGTTGTTTTTCTTTTTTACCTATTTCTTATTTGTAATGTAACATTTTTTGTATCATGTTGCATATAGCTCCCTTGGGGTGATAACAAGGCATTAAGTATAAAGGAGATCGACGTTGTCATCAATACGTGGTTCTCATTATGGCGCGACACATTCTGATGAGGTATTCTTTGGTGCCATGCCTTTCTGCTTTCTCTACTGATTTCGCGGTAGCATAGCTATTTAGAATAGCACCATAGACTTGTAAATTTTTTACATCCTTTGGGATGCTATTGAAATACTTCTCTATCTCTCCTAGTCCTTTAACTCTAGATAGTAAATCGAGATGAACGGCTACACCCACTGGATGTAGATTGGGTTTTCTGTGAGACATCGATTCTGAAAGCTGCCATCAGAAAAAGATGGGTAGCAATGGCCAAGAGACATTTTATTTTAAAAGATACTAAAAATTATACATGTTTCTACAATTGACCAAGGAAGGCTGACATATAACAGATTTTCCAGTGTTTTAGAGATACCATTGATAATGAATCATTGGGAGGAAGGAGGAAACGCATTATTACTTCACTAAAAGACACTAAGGGGGTGTTTGGTTAGTTGTAAAGTAATGTAATTTGATATAATTGTAATTTGAATTACATTGAAATCTTGTTTGGTTCATTGTAATGAAAAAATTGTAATCCTTAATAAATTACATTAATTGTTTGGTTATAAATGTAATTGTAATGTATTGTTTCCAATTACAACAAATGAAGGAATTATGATTACATGCCAAAATAGATGGAATGTTTGAGATTACATTGTAATTCAAGATTTTATAATTTTATTATCAATATTTATAAATAATAATAATAATAATAATATAATAATTAATTTTTATGATAATTAATTTTTATTTTTTATTTAAATTAATAATTTTTTATTTATATGAATTCTTATTAACTTATAGTATTATTACTATTTAAATAATAATTATATTATTATTATTATTTTAATAATAATAAATATTATTATTTTTTAGTTATTTTTATTATTTATTATTTTTTCGTTTTTATTTATATATTATATTTTATATATTTTTATTATTTTTAAAGTTTTAATATTTTTTAATTTTTAATTTTTATTTATATATGTACAAATTCTCATTTACTATTATCATAATAAATTTTATTTTTATTTTTATTAATATTAGTATTATTATAAATATTTATTTTTAAAATTTTGTTATTTATTATTACTTATTCTTATATTATTTCAACTATTACTTTTTTAATTATTTTTTAATTTTTACAAAAAAATTTGATTTACATTACGTTGGGAGTCAACCAAACACATTGTCAAATTTAATCAATTATAATTACAATACATTACAATTCTAATATATTCCAATTCTTTCAATTACAATTACATCAAATTTCAATTACTTTCAAAGACTACAATTCCCTCAAAAACATTATGTAAACCAAACAGCTCCTAAAAGACAAGCATTTACCTCAAACAAAAACCCATAAAAGAGGGGCTGAATATGCAAAAATCATTTAGGTAATTTCTCGAACCCTTACAACTTAGGCTACCTGCAACGATGCTAAGGTCGCGTCCTTGACACGTCATTTTTCTCTCTCCTGCGATCTAGTGTGATCTATTTGTCCCAAAAAGAGACCTAGTTTAATTTTTTAATACAAATTTTTTTTTTCAAACTAGCATAAACCCGCGCAATGCGGCGGCGAGTACTCATAATCATTTTTAGACTAACAAATATTAATCTCTTATCATTAAGTTTGTATTGTTGAAATTGTAAAAAATCTGGAAAAAACTCTAAATTTTAAAAAATTTTATAGTTAATAAATATATTGCAAAATGGATATTGAATTAAAGAGGATAAAATTTTAGAAAATATGGTAAAATTAGATTATAAAGATAACAAATAAATAAAAAGATTTTTCAATTTAAAAGAAAAAATGTTATTTAAGTAGGTTATTACAAAAGTTTATTACAAAAGGTTGTTACAAAGGGTTATAGTATATATAGTATATAATGTTGATGAAAATATCACAACTTGCTTTATTTAATAGGGAAAAAAGTCTGAATTTTCAGCCTTGCTATTTTAAGAAAATCCCAAATGTTTTATATAGTATTTTCAAATAACTTTTTAAATAAAAAACATTACAATAATATTTATACTTAAATATCATTAAAGAAATGATTAAAAAAAGACTTAATTAGAAGTAAAGGGGATAAAATACATTAGTTAAAATTAACTCAAAAAATTATCAAATTAATATATGATGTGAGAAATTAAACAAAGCTTAATATATTAAAATTTAGAATTTTTTTATAAATTTTATATAATTAAAACATAACTATATCTAATATAATTTTAACAAAAGAAATATAAAACAAAAAAGAAAAAAAAGAAGAAAGCACAATTGTTTTGGTGAATTTAGTCGTAGGTACGATCAGTTTGGGAAGTCGACTTTGAAGATCTGGTTGCTTCAACGGGCTGATCGAGAGACGACTCGATCACGACCTCCACTGTTGCGGGTAGCCTTAACCCCTAATCCTAATGGCGAACCCTGACAATGAACCCCGGTCACTGAACCCTGTCAATGTCAACCTCAAGGATATGAAAAGATAATGTGTGGTACACTTTCACTTGCAATAATTCGTTGATATTAAAGAAAAAAAAAGGAGTATATTGCATTTTTGGTTTTTGTGCTTTGTCAAATTGTAGAATTAGGGCCCGTTTGGTTCGTAGGGTTTAGGAATAAATACTACGTATAAAATTTAGATTTGGGTTTTGAGTTAATGTAAAAGAGAGAAAATATAAATTTATAAATAAATTTATTTATTTTATAATTTAATATAGAATTATTATATACTATTTTTTTCATAAAATTTACTATAATTTATTTTTTTCATTTGACCATTATAAAAAGTAATTATAATTTACATATTAAGAGAAGGCAAACGGGCAACAAGTTGCGCCGCTAGCCCTTTTTGTATAGCAAAAACAAGTCTTTTAAATACAACGTTTGCGGATTTAGGAGTCAAAACATTACTATTCATAACACGTTGTATTCTCGTAAGTAGCTCCACCGCCTCAGGTGCAAGGAAACCAAATGTATCAAACGCGAAAGGAATAAACACGTGTTGATTTTCAACACATGCTTTCTTGTGTTTAGTCACTTTGCACGAGGCGGCTTCTATAATTAAATAAAAAAAAATACATGAACATGTGGCTAAGAATAAGTTTACTCAAAAGCCAGTGACATGTTTTGGAAATCCTAGTATGTGTGCTAGGATTTGATAATCGGTAACTATCCTCAAATATTTTAAATTTACATTTGTACCAAACATGTATTTCTGGGCTCAACCCTTTGGACTAAGAGTGGCTAAATAGGTGAAATGGACGGGTATGAGCAGTGGGTTAAACGGACGTTGGTCTATAGACGCGGATTAAATGGGCAATTTTTAATATTTTGACTAAATGAACTTGGGCAAAATGAACTTGGGTCAAATATAAAATATTAAAGGAGAAACAATATTTAAGATCAATTAATTGATAAAAAATAATCATCACATATTGTCCATAATACCTATTACTATTTATTTAACCCAATGATTTTATGTTGTCCAAATAGTCCAACTAAAATAAAAGTCAATAACCATTTAGTCCATTAGTTAAAAAAAATGTCCAAATAGCATAATTTTAAGAATATGGACATAATTTGCCACATTTACTTTGGACCCACGTCAAAACCCCTAAACCAAACGCGCTCTTAGTCTCTCTCTTTTCTAAATATAGTGGACATTTTTATTTTCAAGTTTACATTGCAGTTTTGGTCCTTTAAAATTGCATTTGTGGTCCTTGTTGTTTGGATAAATTGCAGATTCAGTCCCTACCCAGGGACCAAACATGCAACACAAACTAGAAAATAGAGACGTTTATTGTAATTTCATAAAAATGAGAACTGAATATGCAATTTGGTCAAACCACAAGAACAAAAATACAATTTACTAAAAAAACGAAGAATGAAAGATACTTTCACTAAACCCGTCACTGGTTCATTGGCATCTTTATATTTGAACCGCAACTTCCAACTTACTACTCCGTACCATCTAATTTAGAAGTGTTTTTTTTCTTTTTTCGAACCACTTACACTCTGTTCTCGAGTTTTTTTTTAAGAGAATGGAAGTGGAAAGAAAGGGAAATAAAAAAAAAAATTGTGTTCTCAAGTTTTTTTTAAGAAGGGAAGGTAGAGAACGGAAAGGGGAAAGAAAAGGAAGGTATAAGCTTTTATGTGTATTATCAATCACTCCAAAAATGGGATGATCAGGAAGGGAAGCAACTGATTAACAAATGGACTTTTGCCAAATTACAATTATATCCTCTATACACATTCCATCAATTTATACGTAAATTATTAGCAGACTACTTATTTATACGGAAATTATTAATTGAGATAGCTCACAATCCTTATACCTTTGCCTTGAAGCGATTATTAAATGACACTTGTTTATCCATTATTAGTGACTATATGAAAACATTCATTATAGTCCATCTCACGTGAATTAATTGGTGCACACACCAACTTGTTGTTTTGGTAGTAACTTCTTCGGTAAAGCTGGTATCGTTTATTACGAGAACCATAAAACATCCAAAGAGGGAAACTAGAAAAGTATTGCTGATTCTATAGGACTGACGGAGTATTATTATTTACGATATTAAATCAATCTGTGGGTATACAGGATATAAAGAAATAGTTTATGCTTGTTTGGAGGTTCACTGCTCTATGTTTAGGAGATGTACTGTAGTACTAAAATTTTATATGTAATCAGAACCATGATCCCAACGTGCATCACTGGTGTTAGAAATGATTGTTGCAAGTAATCCTTATTTGGAAAACTGAAGTTTGTATAAAGTATTTACGCTATTGGAGTGCGATTGGCTCCATGTCATTTTGGCCACGGAGTCAAAAAGAAAGTACACATATATAAAGCTTACATGGGATATAAAAATATGAGATAATTTGAGGATAATTTAGTAATTATGTGAGTTTTCTTTTTGTTTCTTTCCAACTGAAAATATAAACTAAAGAACATGAATTACTACACTTTTCTTACTTCCTTATATGATCCCTTCCTATCCCTTCCCATCCCTTCCTCTTCTATTCTTTTAAAAAAAAACTCGAGAACAGAGCGTTAATGAGTGAACTCAATCCTGTTTTCCTCATAATAAGATGGACTATTAAAGGTAATACCACTTCACTAAAAAGCTAATTATTCGCATATAAATAAGGGTTTTGCTAACCACCACCCTTGAGGTGGTTTTTAAAGATACCAAAATTAATAAATTTGCATTAAATGAACTCATACATACCATAATTTATGTTTATAATGAATAATTAACCATGAATGAATCTTATACATACCATATTTAGCATCACATTTTATATTTATTATTAATTAATTAAGGAATATATGAGTTCATTTAATGCAAATTTATTAATTTTGGTATCTTTAAAAACCACCCCAAGGGTGGTGGTTAGCAAAACCCAATAAATAAAAAGATATTTTTAAGCCAAGATTTATTTAATTGTCCTTTAAATTATTTAAACATAAAATAACTTTTACTAATAACATTTGTATTTAGGCTATTTGTTTCTTTTGAATGTTCAGACTTTAGATGTTAAAAGGTTTGATAAACCATTTTTTTGATCAGACATTTTATGATGTCTATTTAAGTCTGAAAGCCCAGTCCAATTAACTTACCCACTTATCTTATTTGCAACTTTTAGTTATTCATTTTCTATCTATACTAAAACTTAAAACTTTGAAATCATTTGTTTAAGTCAAAGAATTTTATGCTCTTATTTTTCATCTCGCCATTTTTAAACTTGAATAGATATGTGTAGCTTTATTTCATCTTGGTCAACGAAGTACATAGCATGTTCTTTACAATCCATGTTTTTTTTCATTATTACTCAAATAAAATTTGTTTCGATTTTTTTTTTTAAAATTGACAAATTATATTATTCAAACGTTTTAAGAAAAACAAACAATCTTATCTGAATCAGATTACACCTAATTAGGGTCAGAGGTAGTCGATCGAACTTTTGTATCAATAGAACAATTTTTTAAAACGACATCACTTTTGGTTATGACACCACACCACTGTACCATGTGCTGTTATAGAATTCGACATTTGTTGAAAGTTTGGTATTAAATGTCATATAACTCACTAGCTGACTCATAATAAACGAGACTCATAGGAAGCAAAATTTGTGCAATTAAATGCCTAATTACACAAAAAGAGAGGCTTTCGATAATCAAAGACGCAATAACTCAAGTCAGGTCAAACCCGCTGCTGCCCGGTTAGATCAGGTTAAACGCGGTCAGACTAGGTCGAATTCGCTCTAACTCGGCCAAACCTTATAAGACCCGCTCACCTTTGTTACGTCATCTTGTTGCCGTAAATTCAAAAATCAAGTGCGACAATAAGAGTGACATGTGTTTATTGATATTGATCACTGTTTTAAATAGTCCGCTAAGGCTCGTCTTTAAGCGCGTTAAAGCTTGTGGCGCAGTTTTCACGCTACGCAATAAGTCAAGACGCGTTACGACATAAGGTGCGATGATATTTTGAATTCAACTCTAAAAGATGAATATTATTACATGTAAAGAAAGTTTTCTAACTTTAATTATTGTGTATATCACTTATTATTAAATTAATATAAATATAATATTTAAATATGATAAATAAATAAATATATTTATATGTTGTGCTGCTATAAGTCACGTTAAATTTTTTTTTTAACTGCTAAAACGTGTAACTTAAACATGACGTCACACCACGACTCATGTTATTTATAACCATAATATTAATACATATCATATTCACTATTTAAAAGGACGGATCCCGAACAAAAAAAATAATTACCCATACCAAAAAAAAAATATTACAAGACCAAAATTAGTACGTAAAAAACTACAAAAAGGCTCTTTAGATTTACTTGGCTGGACAACATACTACCAATGTTATAAAACATGGGCTAGGCGCCGCCTAGACGCTAGGCGGTCATACTCCGTCTAGGCAGCGTCTAGGAACTAGGCGGTAAAAAAAAGTTAATAAATTCAACAAAAAAGTTAATAAAATCAACAAAAAGTTAATATTTTTTCCAAAAAATTAAGGGTTTTCTTTCTAATATATAGTGCCCAGATTTATTTTAACGTAACATCTTAAAATAAAAGATAAACGAATGATTATAAATATAAAGTAATGGGTTTTTCATATGAAATCACTACAAGAAAAAGTGCTTTTAATGACGAAAATATTTGGTCACCAAGAGTACTGATTTGGTCACCAAACGTGATTAGTGACCAAATATATGTGGTCATCAGTGGTCACCAAAGGTCCGTCACTAATTACAATTGGTGACCAACCGAAGTTTGGTCTCTAAATAGTGACCAAAAAGTGGTCATTAAATGGATTGGGGGTAAACAAAGCTTCACCCTTGGTGACCAAATATACTGGTCACCAATCAGTTAAAGACCAATTATACTGGTCACCAATCTGTTAGAGACCAAACAGTGGTCACTATTTTGGTTGGTTGGTGACCAAAAAAGTCGTCACCATCCACAAAGTTACCAACTCACAAAATACAACCCGGTTTCTCAGTAACCTTTTACTTTTAGCAAAACCGAAAACTAAAATTTTCAACTTATTAACGTAACACAAACCAATCCAAACAAAAAACAGAATTAATCAATATCCATAACATCCAACTTATTGCAGAATACATCCATGATTCTTAAAAACACACAATCTTTGAATGTTACAATTGCATCCAATTGCCTACCATATAATTACATAAAAAATACAAGCTACTAACTTATGCAAGGGCAAGAGAATAATTTCATCTCTGTGTGTAATCATATTATCTACCTGCAAGTCACAGAAATAAGTGTTATTGCAGAAAAAAGATATTAAGATAATATCAATTGTCTTGGTCTAGCGGAGATGCAAAGAATTAAAAGCTTAATCAAGAGAAGTATTTGAATACCTTGTCAGCTTCCATTTCAGTCTTTATTAATGCCATTTCTTCCCTGAAATCATTTACACATTCTTAGTATTATTTAAGTTACTCTAAGTAAACAACGATGATACAAAAAAAGATGTAAACCTACATCTCTTCTCTAAGAATGGATGCTACTTGATCCTCCATTTGTTCAAATTTTGGCTCCATTTAGTTATTGATTGTTCCGCAACAATACGACTCTTCAGCTTTGAACCAGCTCTTTTTACCTGAATCGAACACCAGTCATCGATAAATAATTCTCAAAGGTACGACAAAAGGAAATTCAATGTTCAACGCTAGACATGTACTCACAATAGCTTTTAAAAGAGATCGGTCATTATCGGTGACAAAAGTAAAAGCATGTTCGACCCACATGATGGACATAGCTATAAAGAAAAACACATAAAATAAAAGTTAATATCAAGTAATAAAAGGTAGCTTATGTGCATTAAGTTTAATAAAAAAATGCACGAGTATTATAAAATCATCATCATCATCAAATCAATAGGTGCATACTACAACAGTACAACTCATTAAGGGGCTGTTTGGATGGCCATTTTGTAAGTGATCAGGTGCGGTTTGAACTTTTAGCATTTTCTAATACTTTAAAATAAATATTTATGGAAGTGTGCAGTATAAGATCTAGAGTTTAACTATACTGGTCGAAATCTCAAGACGTAGAGTTAGCAAGTTCTCGTATATTATAGTTAAGAAACTAGCCTCACGCATCATCTAGTACATGTACTTCCGCTAAGGTTGTAATAGATAGTCACGTAATATGGTTAAGAAGGAATATCACTTTATCTTTAAACAAATGAAACACTTATGCCTTATGCTTGGGGAATCTGAGATCTCAGGCACAGCTTGTGGCGTATATATACGGATCTTTTATAAGGTCTATTCCTTTCGCCAAGCAGTATGTGAGAGTGGTGGCCTATCAAAAGTTTGTGGGTTAAACTCTCAGCTAAGACGGTGTGCTGTTAGGTGAAGCATAAATATCATATAAGTGAAATAAAGAACAGTTTCTGCAGTGCAAATATCATATAAGTGAAACAAAAAGCTACTAACATACAAACAAATTGACATTTATCACAACTTCTACTGCTCGACTTACTCAAAGAAACGGCAAACATACACGGTATAACTGTAACATACTCATCATCACCAGACTCCTAAGGCAGTTTCTCTTAGCCAAAAACTACCTCTACACAGACACGCTAAATCGCCTATTTCACTTCACATCTTTGCGTGTAACTAATAAGTGACATGTGTATTAAACTAATTAGTCAGGTTCTGTCAGTGTGGATTGTTTATTTCTTACTATTTTTTAATCCTGAATGGTTGATTAGCTCATTGACTATGATCCGCCAAGGACCATTTACTCACTTCACACTGTCATTATTCCTAAACGTGTATATGCTGTATATATGACATAGCATGTCACTGGGGTCGAGGTTCTTCTTAGTAAGCACAGTGATTAAAAATTAAAACCAAACAATTTTCAAACAAAAAGCAATGATCCAGATACTATTCAAGGATAAAGACTAGTTAGGTTCTGTGTACAATGAGTATGTGGCATTGTGGCTTAACCAAAGGGCCGATAAACGTCTGATCGACTCTTGGCGATATCCGATAGCACCATATCATCCTTTGTACAGCTATTAGTGCAAATTATAAAATTCACTTGTCTACTAGTCAATGAGTTTGTGACTTATATTTTAACCACACTACGTACATAGAAAGTGGAGTACCTTTGAAGTCAGAAGGCTTATCCCTACATGACTTTCGACTAAGTACTCATGAATTACCATGTGTCACATTGTTATTCGCCTGACCTTATTGCCAAAAACTTAACCTTTTTCTAACATTTGCTAGTGTCAATTGCATACAAATCGACATACAAACAACTCGCACAGGAAACTCGATGTATCAAAAACTACTTGTAACAATCCAGCCCTATCATATACACTCTATTAGCATATAAACTCTGTTATCAGACAAAAAGATAACCGCGCACAAACAAAGTAACAATCATTTCCTACCAGATAATTACTTATCATTTTGTTGCCTAGTTTTGGAGGACAATCAACAAGAATAGATACATAAGAAATCTGCGACTAATTTAAAAGAGTTGACTTACAAGTTGGCAGTACTTGGTAAAGATTCTTTTTCCGTTGGATTTCTGCAATACAACAAAGTCAATGGAAGAACCTGGTTGGAATTAGAGGGTGATATAACTAAAGAAACTATTCCTGCACATATGGAATGTTTAAAGAGAATATTAGTAATGTATTATACAACATGAAAAATAAGCAGAGTATAAAGAATATATAGCATATTTTCAGTACACGATAAAACTAAAATTAGTACTGTAGTTAAAAGTTTGCATCAAAGTGCAATTGGATGTCAATGAATTCGATACAACTGTTGAACAATAGTTTCGTCTTCATGATGTGAGCACCCAATCGAATCCAAATTTCATAATTTTTAATCAAAGAATGCCTTGGGAGTCATTCCTCAACATCGCATATCTCTCTCCCGTTAACCGGTTGATCCAATGTTGTTGTTAAGTATGATGTCAGCAGTCAAAGAAACAAGTTTATAGTATAAATAATTACCAGGGCCATGTAGCTCGTAAACCTTTCATCCCCAGATCTGCATAGTAATACTCCATCTGGTTCGGTTTTAACTGACCTTTATACACAACCGTTCTGCAGGGGAAAAACTCATATTTAACAGTCCGTTTTATTTATAAATATGAAAAAAAATATATTATAATCAATCGAAACAAACCTTGATGATAAGGAACATATGTAAAAGTCCCTGACGCCACCATGTTGAAGGTTTAATCGCTACCATTGAAACCCTTCTTAATATGTACATCTGTAATTATCAATTTTCAAACAATATAAGCATCACACGTGCTAAATGAGTTAAAGCGGTCAAGTTATATTATAAACAATATATACCTGCTGCTTAAAATCGGCTTTTGACCTTGCAGTGGCTGTGAGGAACACTTGCTCAATAACTGGTTCAGTTTGTAGAGCAGATTTTCCCAAACCAGAATTATCTGTCGGGATAGTTCGCCAGCCAAGAACCGTGTGTCCAAGTGACTCAGCAACCTGCACATATATTTGTTAGCTTTATAAACCTTTTAGGATAAATTTACAAAATAATACTAATATTTCATAATTATGTAACTTGGTGAATACGATCTTGCTTTGCTCCCTCCTGGTGTCAGAAGTAGGCAAAAAGAACATGCCAACAGCGTATTTCCCAGGAAGTGGTAGCTCAAACCCCTCATCCTTTGCCACCTGGTTTTGCACACCAACCACAAGACAATGTGAGAGACAACAATTCAATCTTTACACCATTTCTTACGATATCGATGTGAGCATCATGCAATAAGGAATTATCGAGGCTGGAGACTTATTGGTTATTCTTTACTTTTATTAATATAATATTAGGGAGGGTAGCTATGTATGCATCACGAAAGCTGTGAGCATCTAAGATCCACATCAAAGATAATGTATGTTATACATGTTTGCGCAATCTCGATCTTCTAGCCGACTCTCGATTAAACTGCTTCCTCTTTTGTCTCTTCAAATCACGGTCATCCTTGAAACTCATTCTATATGCATACAAGCCCTTGAAACATATTATCTAAGGTTTGGATACCGATCGGATCACTCTATAGTTACTTTGCACTTGGCTGCAATGAAGTTGATAACTACTATGTGAATGTCCCATTATATAAAAATCTGTGTTTAGTGCTAAACTTCTTTTTTGTGAATTCTTAATTATTATTTATGAGTAGCTCATGTTTCTTTCGTGGCTGGATCGCTTTAACTATATAATCCTATCATAACTACTAATACCTAATCACATTGCCTTTACAATGGATGGTAATTAGGGGTGGAAATGAGCCGAGCTGCTCGTGAAAAGCTCGGGATCGGATCGGTAAAAAGCTCGAACGAGCCGAGCCTAAACGAGCTCGAGCCCGAGCTCGAGCCTGAGTTGCAGCTCGTTTATTAAACGAGCTCGAGCCCGAGTTGCAGCTCGTTTATTAAACGAGCTCGAGCCCGAGCTTTACGTATAAAGCTCGTTTGGGCTCGCGAGCCTAAACGAGCCTAATGTTTTATATACGAGCTTCTTAACGAGCTTAATAACAAGCTTATTAACGAGCCTAATTTAGGTATATTATGAGCCGAGCTCGAGCCAAAATTTATGTTCACATTGCAAAATCGTATAAACGAGCCGAGCTCGAGCTTGTCTACCATACCACGAGCCGATCCCGAGCCTAAATAATAAAGCTCGAAACGAGCCGAGCTCGAGCTCGAGCTTTGTAAAACTTAAACGAGCCGAGCTCGAGCCCTGGCGAGCTCGAGCTCGGCTCGGCTCGTTTCCACCCCTAATGGTAATCGAAGATACTCTAACAAAAACAACTTGATTGACGGGGCTGGATATAGGGTCGGATATTCAACATTAAATTTCAATGGTTAGGTACTGCTATGATATGGGGGTGAAGCATGTACATGTAGTTTTGAGAACGTTCACTTAAAGCAAACAAAATTCAGTGAGATTGAGAAGGTGTGTCCGCGTCATTGCATATTGGCAACGAACACGTCTACCATTGATATGGATTTGGCGGGTGATTAAGGTCTCAAGAACGAGTTGTGACGCTCATTATAACGACTATACTTAACCTTTAACAGGTTCACCAAAAAAAATATTCAGTGAAATTCCACTAACCTGAGTCCTATCCAAACACTCCTTATCTTCCCCAAATCAGCTGAATTCACACCAACATTTACGCCAAACTACGACGCCACCTACCTACTAACCTACCTTCAATTTAACAAACAATATACCTATAACCAATCATAAAACTATATCACAATCAGAAGCTTCAATTAATTATTTAACATAATATCAAACCGAATTAGAGTCGTTTGAATGAATTGATGTACCGAATTAGATCGCCGGTGGTATCACCGGTCGTATCGACGGTGGTATCGACGGTGGGATCGCTGGTGGTATCGCCGGTGGTCTCGCCCGTGGTCTAGCCGGTGAAATCGCCGTTATTAAATAATTCGCCGGTGATATCGTCGGTGCTGTTATTATATTATAAGATGAATGATTAAAACTGGAAAAAAAATGGTGGTGTTTTGGATAGGGTAAAACGGTGGTGTCTTGGATCGGGTTATTAGTCAATTTTCTTTTTTCATAATAATTTTGCAATAACTTTTTACGTATTTTTTTTTGTTCAATAATAATTTTTGTTGGCGTTTTTTACAAATCAAGTTTTAAAATCTTTTTTTAGTTTATTTTAAGTATTTAATTTATATAATATAATGATTTAAAGAGTATTTATTTTACGTGATTTCGTGACCAAATAGTTTGGTCACCTATTTTTACTATGTTAAATTGGTGACCAATAATCTCGTCACCATTATAAAACAAAAATAAAAATTGTAAAAATAGTGACCGAATTAAATTTGGTCACCGAATTCTCGTCACTAAAAGCATTTTTTCTTGTAGTGAATTGAAACTAATTGAATTATATGTTCATGTTTGAAGTTTTAAGCACTTAAATTGCTATATTTTATTTTTCTATTTTGCAAGAATTTTGAATTATTTGAAATTAGAAGTATTTTTTTATGTCATACATATTATTTATAATATTTATAGGCATAAAATTACAATCCGCCTACATGAATTCCGCCTCGAAGATCGTCGACCGTCTCACTAGCGCCTAGCGATTTCTGCAACCTTACATACTACGTATGATTGTATGAATTGTATGAATATGAGTTATGTAACCAATACATGGCTAAAAAGAGGCTCCAAATTTCTTTTACCTAGGTTATATGTATAATACCCCTCCGTCTCTAAATAAATATACACTGTTGATTTTTAAAGTCAAGCGTTCTAAAATTCGACCGTAAATTATTTTGTTTCTGTTATATAATACTTGATACAAATTATATGAATGTATTAAGTTTTAAATATATTTTCATTAGTACAACTTTCGTCAAGTATTATATAACACAAACGAAACAATTTAATGTTAAAGTTTACACAAAATAATTTCGAAAGTTAAAAGTGAATATTTAATTAGGGACGGAGGGAGTATCTAAAGACTAATTTAACAACTCATTGTTTACTTTTTGTTGTAATTGTAAGCATAAAAAATGCTTGTTGACAGAAGATTTTGAATTTTTGCTAAATCTAAAATAAATATATTTTAAGATATTTTAAAAAGCATCTGTACTCATTTGAGATTGTATATTTGATATTCTTTCTTTTTTTACATCTTTTTTTACATATTTAAAAGTAGATAAAAAAATATTTTGTTTCTAACGTCTCAAATTATAATAACTTTTCTTGTGCCAAATTACATATTTTAGTTGTACTCAATATTCAATGTTTTTACTCAAGATTCTATGTTTAAAGGCACATTGTGTCGTTGTTGCACGGGGCACTCAAAATATACGAATATTAATGTAACTTATAGATATTCTGTTGCAGTTTAAGTTTTATAATCATCTTATTATTTTCTGATGATTTGATATCTTAATAAGTTTTACGATCGCTATGACGTACAATATCATGTTCTTAAGACATGTTGAACTGTCAAACGAGTAACGCGACCACGCTACAAATAAGAAACAACATGGTATCGTATCAACTACTTTCAAGCAAATACATTTGGAATTTTAAAGAGATAAAACATTAGGTTGAGGACTTTATAAGAATCAAGGCATTTTTTATTATAAAACAACTATTAAGATGACTCATTCAATCCATCCTTTTATTTTCTCTCGACACATAAAGTTGAAATTGCCACCTTTATTAAAAAACGTATAGCTTATGTTCCTTCTGTTCTATATTAAGTGTCCAAGATTTCAATGCACAAAGTTTTATATATATTATATTCCTATCACTACTAGTTATTCAAATGATAATTATACCCGTACTTAATACGAAAAGTCAAAAAGAAAATATACAAACTAAATATGGACCACATTTTAAAAAGGGTATAAATGGAAAATTAGTTATCAAGATTCCCGCATTTATTATATTACATTTTTTTTGAACGGCAAATGTTATTGGTTAGTAGGTCGAGTCGTGCAATGACATCCAAGTAGAAGAATGTCTTCTTCGAACACTCGCCTATTTAAGTTAGACTCCTTATCCGCTTCGCCTGAAAGGCCCTTGGCAGGTCTTGAACCCAAGAACTCCATGAATCCTCCCCCAAGAAAACCATTTAATAGAACTTTAGTGGCCAACTGATATAAGCTAATTGGTTAGACACTTAATATATGACAACCAAATATTTTATAATGGACACTTAATATGAGACGAAAGGTATAACTATTATCAAAAAAGTAAGAAGGATGCCCTCCATCCTCTTGTTTCACGTGCATGTTCTTTTTATGGCACTTCAATCGGGGGCCTTTTTACATCCTTTGATGCTAACTATAAATTTTACATCATTAGAGTTAGCATCAAAATATGTAAAAAAACCCTAAATTTTTTTACTTTTAAACATGGTTAGATGTTTTCCACCGAACAACATCAAACTATCATTTTCTTAGAATGGGCCTTGTAATTTGTATATGGACCTAAAACTATAACAGCCTGTAACTAGATATCTTTTATATAATAAAAGAATTAGATTATTTGAGAATTTTATTAAAAAGTGGAGGTTGTAGAAAAAATAATTAGACCAATCAAATGACTTGATTTTGACACATAAGCAAAATTGAGTCATGTGATTGGTGGAAAAAAGTCAAAATTGAATTCAATTTAGTCAAAATTAAAAAAATTGGTGGAGAAATTTAATAAAAACACACAAAAATATTTGTGTCAAATTTGTGAAAATAAAAATTTTTAAAAAGAGGAGGGGATAAATAATACTTTAGTGGTTGAATTTTAATAAATTATATGAACTTAAATGTAAACTTAAAATTCTCTATATTTTTTAATAACTTTATAAAATAAACAAAATACCCCCTTAAACTTTATATCTTCTAGACTTTTATATTTTTAAAATACAACATATATGTTATATTGAAAAATCAACAAATCACATGATTATAAATATTCAAATAAAAACACAAATTATTGTCTATTTCTATTTTGACATTTAATAAAAACAGCAATACAATCTACGTAAATTATTATTAATATGAATATAAATATCAAAATGAACGTACGACCTCATACAGCGATGTGAGATGAAAATAAATAGACGGGATTCTACATAATACAATAATATATATTTTTCAAGGTCGTTATGTGTTACTAAACACATAATGTCTAGAATATGATAGTTAATATTTCAGTTAACAAAGTCAAATCCTTTGTGCTATAAATATTTATACAAAATATCAATTGATAATATCATAAAATAAAGAATCATGTAAAACTCCTGAGTCATGCCATCGTAACTATTTAAGTATTAAAAATTTAATATTGTTTTATAACATAATACGGAGTATTATGTTATAAATCGTGTACGTGTAAAGTTGATGTAAATAGTTTCTTAATTAATAATTAAGATATAGTTATTTAAAATAAAAATATCAAAAGTAAAAAGAGTATGAAATTCGAAAATAAAGATTAAGATGGATTTATATTAATTTACACGATTCACAGTAAAACAACAATATAATCAAACATATAAACACTAGATGTTTTTAAAAAACATATATAATATTACATAAAATCACAATAATGAAATCATTACTTAATTTATCTTTTATGTTCGAGTCCCGTGCGTGCACGGGCATTATAACTAGTATATATATACTCGATCCTCCTATTTAAACTTTTCAATCGAAACCCTTAGAGGTGGCAAAATGGGCGGGCGGGCGGGTACGGGCGGCGGACTAAACGGGCAACGGGCTAAACGGGCGGCGGGCTAAACGGGTGCGGGCTAAACGGGCACGGGCGAAACGAGGGGGCTAAACGGGCGCAAGCTAAAAAAGGAAAAAAAACATATAAAAACCTACAAATAAAAAATAAAAATACTTGTTTGAAAGCCGGGATAAAAAATCTAATAAAAAATATTCGTCGAGTATACTAATTTTATTTTACAAGCGCGCTCGTTAAGCCCATTTAGTTTCTTACATATGCGCCCGTTTAGCCCATTCATTATAAAGATTGGGCAAAAAGTGCCTTATCCTTTTTTGAAAATGGGCAAAAAGTGCCCATATGTATCGAAATGGGCAAGATTTGCCACCTCTAGAAACCGTGATAAAAAAAAGAACCCTCACTTTTAGGGTTTTATTAAATTTTCATGGATGCGATTATCAGAGTGCAAAAGCGTCCTAAGCTTTACAGAGCATGCGGCAAAAAGCGAATGAAAAAGCTCCCTTCATTAGTTCACGCAGTCATGTCCAACGACGATCTTTTGATCAAAATCTTACTCAGATTACCTGTAACCTCGCCTCTTGTGTTTAGATTTGTCTCCAAACACTGGTTATCTTTAACCACAGACACTCATTTTACTCAGCGCCGGAGCCAATTTAAAATTGATTCTCCTTCGGGTCTCCTTCTTGACGAAAATGTATCTGATTTAGTGTCACTGGATTCGGGCATCGTATATTCGTTACAAAACAACTTCCTATCTGGATCTATAGTTGAGCAGTCGTGCAATGGTTTGCTTCTTTGTCGTATCTTGCCTGATAAGTTGTATGTGTACAATCCAACAATCAATATGTTTAAGATGCTACCAGAACAACATAGGGCTAAATATGACCCCGGTTCTGAAATTGGAGGTGTAAGACTTGCTTTTGATCCAACCAAGTCCCCTCACTACAAAGTCGTGCATGCTGGTCTTATAAACGACGAGGTCATTCAAATACAAATCTACTCTTTAGAAACATGCAATTGGAGTGATCATGGTGATCAATTTCCCTCTTCTAGTTTTGATTGTTTTAACAATGGTATATATTGGAATGGGTCCATTAATTGGCTAAACAAATTAACTAAGGAGGGGCTTTTATATTTCAAGTTAGACATTACACATCATCCGGTATTAACAACCATGGAAAACCTTAGAGTCATGGATGGGAATTATTTCCGTGGCAATTTGTTCGAGTCTCGTGGTTATTTACTTTTTCTTGGTACAGTTTATCGTTATCCACCCAGCTTTGCGAACGTTTACGAGATGAGTAATGGGCCTTCTGGATGGTCGCTTAGGTATGTTGTTGATTTTGCAAAATTTCCCACATCCGTGTGGGTTCATAAAAATGTTTGGTGGGTTGTTTTGGCAGAAAAAGAAGAGGATTCGTATATGATAATTAGATTTGACGGAGATGTTCGTGAAATACAATATGGCATCAGAGAGCGTGCTTTGTTATTTGAAACCATACTTTTCTCATAGTCATGATCAGTTCATTGCCTCATATGCTCAAGTGTGAAGTGATTATCACATATACTGTTTTAGATTTCAGGCTAATTGATTTTGCACAATATCTTATTTTTAAGCTTAAGTAACTTTTGGATTACATTGTTGATTTGTTTGTATAAACTTTACTTGCATCTTTCTACTGTTGAATGCTGTTGATGCTGCAAGCTTCGTTAATAATACTCTCATCAACAATGATTATCGCATATGCAACAATGATTATCGCATATATGGCTTGTTCAACGCTATTTATTTCTTAGGCTCCTGGTTTACATTCAATTTGTAATCGTGTTCAAAACTTATTTTGGATCATTTCAAACTAGATTATTATTCTGCATGTTCCCTAATGTTCAGGACCTGAAACAAATGTTAATCAATTAGCTTAGTACGTATCGAGTTCATACTTTTTTACATATTTGAAGAAAAACACATGTTCAACCAAACTGAAACTGTAATGAAATGCTAAGAGCTTGTAGATACTTCTGAATTTACAGGTAATCATTATTACAAACGAAACTTACATGACTACAATAGAATTTTCAATAAGAATGATCACTTAACAACAAACAAAACCTAACGTATTTCCATACCCAAACACTACTACAAAAAAGAGCATCAAGACCTCTTTATGGAGACCTAATACGAAAAAAACAGGTCTAGACACAAGAAATTCGCCCCCCCAAAATAATTGGAACAGGGTTTCAAAATATAAACCGGTGTGGATCCATATAACTAAATGAGACCGGTTGGTATTTATAAAACCGGTCTGGAAAAACTTAAATGAGATCGGTCGAATGCAATAAAACGAGTCTTGATATGTTTTTATATAAAGACCGGTTTTTAACAAATTAACCGGTCTCCTTTATCGGAAAAAAATAGCCGTTGACATCTGCACAGCTGCTGTTGGCTCGATTTTTACACATATAACCTCATTTATTGCCATTTTTAACACACAAACACATACTCAAATTTCTTTCAACAAAAAACATCATTCAATGCTTTCAAAGGTATTAAATACATCTTATTTATCACATTTTTATTTATTATTATGTATCATTCTTGTAGCTAATTTATTTCTTTAAATATTATTTCGTATGTATAGGGTCGTTGTTTGCGGATATCATTACTTACCA
The DNA here is from genome assembly GCA_025667525.1 of Glebionis coronaria. NCBI lineage: Eukaryota > Viridiplantae > Streptophyta > Magnoliopsida > Asterales > Asteraceae > Glebionis > Glebionis coronaria. Next base: position 602,215,358 of record CM046880.1, read on the forward strand.
CTCGTTGAAGCAAGGTATAATATCGAACTATCTTCAACCAACCTTCTATAATTATCTAGTTTAACACCCATCCAATGTCAACCTATTAGAGGTTGATCTAATATTTCCCGAATTAGGACTAGTTTTAGATCACAATATTTCATTTAGGATGTGAATGCCTATTTTAAGATGGAGTGTTGTTTTAGAAATAAAACTAATAGCATTTTTCCCATACTCCTACTAGTATGCTTTTACATGTATGTTTGAAGAGTTAGGTGGATCGGGTGTTGTATTAGAAAAAGTATCTTAAAAAAAATTAAAAAAAATTAAAAAATTAAAAAAAATATATTATATATGGATCGTTCCACATGGATGTACAACATAAAGCGGGCTACCCCCGAATATATGGAAAATTTGTCTCATTTCATGCAAGTTGCCAAGGAAGATCGGGTGATGAGCAGAAAATATGAAATTTTTTGTCCTTGTAAAAAATGTAGAAATGGTGTGTTATATGAAAGCGCTAAAGAAGTTAAACACCATCTAATTAGAGACGGGTTTACGAGAGGGTATACGTGTTGGGATTTTCATGGTGAAAAAAGAATTGCTTCTACATGTAATGAAGATCATGATTTGCCAATTAACGAGGACGGTCGTAATTTAAATGACATGTTAAATGACATGGACGATAATGTTTCCAACCGATGTGGTCTATTAAACCCATATTTGATTCAAGCAAGTCAATATCTTAAAAACAGTTCAGGTGTAAAGATTACTTGACAAGAGCATTCACTTCTCCCTACGACATTTTCCTTGCGCCATTTATAGAAAAGTATGATATGTGTTATTTTAATTGTTTTTTTTCTTATGTGTGAATATGGTTAATAATTTTGTTTAAACTTTATTAGAGAGAACCATTGGGTGTTGTTTGTTGTATGCCCTAAACAACACACGTGCTACATCTTGGATTCACATCATCCAAAGAAAAAGAAGAGGACTGATCGAAGCTATCGGCTTACAAGCTGTTTGAACAAGTTCATTGCAAATTACAAAGTTGTAGAGGTAAACTTTATCTCTATAATTAGACGCACAACCAAATTGTTTTTATTATACAACTCTTAACATGTGTATATACTTGGTATATTTAAATGCAGTGTAATCAACAAGCTGGGTTATGGGAATGTGGTTACTATATACTCAAATGGATGCATGAATTTGTAACTCTTCATCAAGATCATTTCCCAAATACAGTAAGTAATGTAAATGAAATTTTTTAATGCAATAAGTAGGCTTAATTATAATCAACCAATATATTACTATATATCTTTTTTTTTAGAAATTTTCTTATCTTGTATATCTGTGTTTTACGTGTAGATCCCTTGGAATGAAACTTGTGCGTTCTCCATGAATGAGATTAAAGACACCGTTGAAAAGTGACATCAGTTATGTCCGATTTGATTACTTAGTTGTTCGCTATGCCGTTGTCCTTTGTTTCCGGCATTTGTAGGTTTTAGTATTTAAGTTAAGATGATATGTACGAACTGCTTTCTTAGAAGGCATTTTGGAACTTACGTTTAGTGCTAGAACTCGTTAATTATCATCTAAGTTAAATTTTGGAATATGTATTGACGTTTATGATTTATTAGTTCAATTTCTGGATTTTTAGTAATTTATGGATCAAAGCTCTGTGTTTATGTACTGCTGCAAAAAAGAAAGAAAAAACTGCAGCATAGTGTTTATTAATGCCGCTGGAAAGAAGATTTTTATAAAACAAGTGTTATTTAAAAGTCGATTCCAGATCGGTTTATTATTATTAGAAACCAGGTCTCGTTTATATAACGAGACCAGTTAAACACATTTAAACAGGTCTGAAAATTGATATTAAGACCGGTTGTATAGCTAGAAACCGGTCTCGATTACGTTAAACAGACCGGACGTAAAACCGGTCTGGACATACTCTACAACGGGTCTTGAAAGCACTTTTTGTAGTAGTGAAAGTACTTCTTTTTCCCGCATATCCCTTAATGCTCCATATCTTTAAACATGTTAACTGGTATACTCGGTATAAGCATCATCAAATTTTTTTTAATAATGTAATCCATGTGGTAACCGCATAATAGAGGTCTTACAACCCATTTGTTTGGAAAATAGGTTAAGTTGTATGACGTTTTGGGAGAGGTGATCTGCTGACCATTACATGGTTTCTATATATCAAAAGATTCAAGAACAGTATGCTGAATGGACTTTTCTATATATCTTGCTCTCTAAATCAACATGAGCACGCATGTCGAGATCACCGTCAGCAGTGTCCTCATCAATACACAAACCAAGCTTTAAATAGTCTGTGAATCCTGTAACAAAATGTGTTCAGGTCATCCAAATTACTAAATCCAGAGGTCAACAATATATATGAGACCCGAACGCGAAGAAAGGATTTGTTATTAGGACTCTTAAGTTACTAATAAATAAAAAAATTCCCAGCATGATATCTTGAGTTTGGTATATCCCAACAATATATATGCCTGGGCACCCTGCTTTCCCATTGTTCTATGATGTGGAACCCACAGAAGTTCGCAAAAAAATCGGCGCTGTTGGTACCGGTTTAACTGAACATGAAAATGATGAGGCTGCTGGGAAATGGAAAGATGCTTTGAACGAAGCAGCCGGTCTGGCTGGATGGGAGCTCAAGAACACTTTTGGTGGGTAATTGTTTCATCATATACTAGTATGGTACCCGCGCAATGCGGCGGCCGATACTCGATGACTATTTCTATAACGATCAAATTAAGTTTAAAGTCGTAGAAAATTTGAACCAAAATATAATAAACGCACTGAAAAAACGTTAAAAAAATTAAATTGATGTTAAAACGGAAAACACAAAAATTTTAAAAATATAGTGAAATTGATTTAAAAAAATAAATAGACGAAAATATATTTAGATTTAAAAATGATGATGATTTTTTAATATGTTTTGACAAAAAGTTATTATTTCGAACCAACTAAGTGTTGTTTGACCAGAATAAATGTCAATTATTCGAATCAAACCGAAATTAACTTACAAAACTAAAAACCAAACTGAATAAGATCGGTTCGGTTCAATCTCTGGTCGATTTAACGGATCAAGTCGAGTTTTAAGTGAATATGCTCGTCAAAGGTTTCTTTTTCGCATATTTTTCTTCATCTATTCATATTTTACTAAATAAATTAAACAAATTATTAAAACTATTGAAGTTAAAATAGCAAGTATAATATATTTAAAAAGATTTAAGAAAAAATGTATGATTACAATAGGATGAGCATTTTGTCCTGAATCCCGAAATCGAACCGGAATCGTATCAATTCCCGGTATCTAAATTCCGTTCAGTACGGTACCGATACTACGAAATAAGATAGAAAAAATTCGGTACAACTAACTCGGTACGTGTTTGGTACCAAATCGGGAAATTCCAGGAAAAAACGGGAAAATCCCGATTTCCCGGTACCAGTACCGATCTCGGTACCGGTACCGATATCAAAATCCCGTTCGGTACTTTACCGGTACCATTAATTTATGCTCGAAAAAAAATTAATACCACTAATTCGATACGGGGTCGGTACGATATCGGTACATCCCTAATTACAATAGTGTTCATGTATACCGTAAAAAAGAATTAACATATAACAAACGGAGGTGAGATCCTTATAGAATATGCATCAAAAAAAGAAGAAATGAAACAATCTCAATCATCCATTCAAGTTCCATCTAATGGTCTATATTAATATTTTTAAATTTAATTTAAAAACCTATTTTCATCCTATTTCTTAAAAATTAAATATCTCTCAAACTGTTAATCGTTACGAAAAACTAATTATACCACCGCGACGGGAATTAAGTTATCTTTCTATAGATAGGCACTTTTATACACTTTCGGCAAACTTTTTTTTTTAAAATTTACGCATAAAAAATTACATGTGATTCTCGAAAAATTACATGTAATTTTCGAAAATTACGTGTAATTTTTTTGGCGAGAATTTTTAACACTGTAAATCGTTAACTTTTGTGTGAATTACATGTAATTATGTGTGAATTACATGTAATTTTTGTAATAAAATAGTTTATTAGTGTTAAATGCAAATCACATGTAATTATGTGTGAATTACATGTGATTTTTGTAATAAAGTGGTTAGTTAGTGTTGAATGAAAATTACATGTAATTTTGTGTGAATTATATGTAATTTTGCTCAAATCACATGTGATTTTATAAATAATTACATGTAATTTTGCTCAAATTACATGTGATTTTATACAAAATTACATGTAATTTTGCTTTAAATCACATGTGATTTTATAAATAATTACATGTAATTTTGCTTTAAATCACATGTGATTCATGTAGACTCACATAACTTTACATCTAACTTTCGTCCCATTTGACGCGTTAGTCTTTTTTTTAAGTTACATGTTTTCATAGATTTTTATTTTCAACTTTAATACCAATAATCTAGAAACCAAGTAAATCACATGCGATTCGTGATAAATCACATGTAATTCGTGGTAAATCACATCTGATTCGTGGTAAATAACATTTTCTCTCCATTCCTCACATCATCCATCCTTCCGAAGTGGTCTTGTGATCCATGTATGCTATCTAAAGTGGTCTTGTGATCCATGTATGCTATCTTGTGATCCATGTATGATAATTACATGTGAATTTGCTTGCATTACATGTAATTCGTGGTAAATTACATGTGATTCAAACAAAAGCACATGTGATTTATCTAAAGTGGGTTTGTTAGAAGAAGTTAAAGTTTTGAAATGTTTGAATCACATGTAATGCAAGCAAATTCACATGTAATTATCATCGAATTACATGTGATCCAATGCAAGCAAAATCACATGTAATTATCATCGAATTACATGTAATTCAAGCAGACAATTTAATATATTAACAAGATTACATGTGATTAAAAAAATCACACGTGATTCATCTAAAGTGGGTTTGTTAAAAAAAGTTAAGGTTTCGGAATGCTTGAATCAGATGTAATGCAAGAAAAATCATATGTAATTATCACCGAATCACATGCAATTCAAGCAGAATTACATGTGATTCAAACAAAATCACATGTAATTTAGAAGACAATTTGTTTTATATATTTTACATAAATGAAAACATAATACGTGATTAAAAAAATCACATGTGATTCATCTAATGTGGGTTTGTTAGAAAAAGCTACGGTTTCGGTATGCTTGAATCATATGTAATGCAAGCAAAATCACATGTAATTATCACCGAATCACATGTAATTCAGAAGCCAATTTGTTTACATATATTTTTTTTGGGTAAAGGGGACTCCACCCCGGTAAAATGAACATATTTTATATTAATGGCAACAAACATTTTAATATATTAACAAAATTACATATGATTCAAACATTTTAATGTAATTCACATAAATCACGTGTGGTTTTAAAATAATAACGAAAATATTTTTGTCATTTAATAGACGGTTATTTTCATATACTTTTAAAGATTTTACAATGTTGAAATTCTCGTAAAAAAAATACACGTGATTTCACAAATCGCATGTGACGTTACAAATTCAAATGTGATTTTTAAAATAATTAATCAAACATGAGTTTTCGAGAATTACATGTAATTTTTCGAGAATTACATGTGATTTTTTTACGAAATTTTTTAAAAAAAGTTTGCCGAAAATATATAGAAGTGCATATCTATGGAAAGATAATTTAATTCCCGTCGTGACAGTATAATTATTTTTTCATAACGATTAACGGTTTGAGAGATATTTAATTTTTAAGAAATAGGATGAAAATGTGTTTTTTAATTAAATTTAAAAAGATTAATATTGGATGGTGGAGATTGCTTCCTTTGTTCTTTTTTGGATGCATGTTCCTTATAGAACTTTTCTCATAACAAACGAGGACAAATTAGACTAAAAAGTCACACTGTATCTCATCTCTCATTTAATACTCTGTATCACCACTTTACTACTACCATCAGTTCAATCCAAGCCGCCGCAAAACAACATCATCATCCTAAATACTGTTAGATCTACAGGACATATTAGATCTGGTACCGGAAAACACAGATCCCGTATTGGAGAAATCAGATATGTCCGAGTTCGAGTTCGACGTGTTCGAGTTCAGATCATGGTTTAATTGGCGACGGTGGTGGTTCAGGCGTAGGTTGTGGTTCCGGAGATGGTGGTGGTTCCTGCGACGATGGTGGTTCCGGCGATAATGGTGGTGCCATCGATGGTGACAGTCATCCGTCGGATCCCAATGGTTTTATGGTGGTTTGTAGTGGTTTTAAATTAAATTTCTATTTTCAGGAAATGTGTTTGTCTGAATTTTTCAGACTTTCTAAAAATAAAAAGTCCCAAATGCTTTATAATATAGTATGATATCTCTTCATGTTTAAAGGTTAAAAGTCATATATGAACACGGACTATAACCTTATACGTATTACATATTATTATGCTAAACTGAACCTGCTTTTACATGCATATACATACAGGCATGAAGCGAAATTCATTCAAAAAGTTGTTCAAGATATATCACTAGAGTTACGTTCCATAAATTCCGGCTTTTAAAGAAAGTTAGTCGGCATGGAATGATCTACATGTAGGTGTCGATGCCGAGGTTATGCTTGAGAAGTGTATTTCTAGTCCTCTTTTTGGTATTAAACAAGCATCTGGTGTCGGCACTTCGCGACGGGTCGCTAAAATGTTCACTTCCAAATGTTCGTACGATTGTTTTACATAAGCTATAGTAAATGTTAGACAAAGCATGTTCCGAGATGTGTTATAATGATGGCAAAAGTTAATTTGCAAACTTGTTTTTTAAAAAAAACCAAAGGAATCGTCTTGGCCATTCATTCACATTTCATCCAATGGATAGGATTAATATAAGATTTAATCAAGAAAACCTTATTATATGGTTTTTTTATGAACGACAAAAAGCTTTTTTTTTCCGAGCGGAATTTTTTTTTTTCGAGCGAAAAAAAAAAGTTAGAGCGGCAACGAAAAATAAAAATACACAGTTACCATTATATCTAGATATAGTTTATATATATCCAGATATACTTTATATATATCTAGATATACTTTTATATATCCAGATTTACTTTGTATATATATATTTTATATATCTGATCATAATTATTAAATTAACCCTTATATCTGGATATAAAATGATATTAAAAAAGTTAAAAAGGTTATATCTATATATAATTTATATGTATCCACATATATACTTTATATATATATATATATCTAGATATACCTTTTATATATCCAGATATAATTTGTATATATCTAGATATACTTAATATATATCTAGATATACTTATACGTAGTATATATCTGGATATAAATAAGAAAATATAATATTTGCAGTTTAATCCCTAAATAGTTTTGATTATTTGCAACTTAGTCCTTTCGTTTTTTTTTCTTAAGATCTGGTCTTATCTAATGGATGGCTAAGATTAGTCCATTGATTTCCATAAAAATATTAATTTGTATAAAAAACCAATCTTTTTCTTTGTAAAGCAAAAACCAAAATAGGGACTTTTGCAAGAGATTCTTTCCTTAGTAGGAAATAATCATTTTATTTATTCCTTTTGTTGCTAATCTTTTTAGTTAAAAAGATTAATTATTCCTTAATTTAGAAAAAATAACAAAATTTCGTTTTTATTATACAAAAACTTAAATATACACATGGGCTTTGATGTAGTTTTTCATAGTTTAAGCCAAATATGTAAATGTATTTTTAAAAAGCGGAGAAATCAATATACTGTACATATCTTTCAATAACCCTAATCGAACAAACAACCCTCATCATCCTCCATTATCCAACAAACGACTGAGACATCACCCTCCCCTCAGGGAGATCGGTTGCGAAACCACGTAATTTATAAATGATGAGCAATTTTTTGTTTCCCATTATATTTTTCTTTAGGTGGCCAAGTTGTAATGAATACTTACAGGTTGATGATATTGGTACACATAGTAATTTTGTTACTTTTTATCATCCTCTGATCTTCAATAGCGGATATCAAAACCCAAAAGTTTAGCCCAATTAAGCATGTGTGATATTTTGTTGGAGATTAAGTTTTTTTTAAGGATTCACTTCTTTAAACCATAGAACAATTTAGAGAATGCATATCTGATTTACAGTTTACTGCTTACCAAACAATAACATAAAGTAGTTTTAACCATCTTCCTTAGCGATGAACGTGGTTCTTTATCATACCAATATTAACTCATGTATAGAAAAAATTACGCTCAGTGTGATACAAAACCAAATAAACTATATGCACAAACCCCGTGCGTGCACGGTTTTATAACTAAGTTATTGTAATGGGAGAAAAGGATTGAAAGATTATACTTATACAGTTTGAAGTTGTCACACGTAGGTGGGACAAGGGACTGTTTTGGATCGTTATGCCTGTGAGCGTCAATCCTTCACGATATGTACATTGAGGACCATGCTAAAAGATGTGCTAACATTTTAAATGCCAATAGGTAGTCAATTTTTTAAAATGTTATTCGTAGGGTCTTGCAAAAATAAACCTTCAATTTTTTTAAAGTTGTACATATTCTTGGACTAAACTATAGTTTATATTGTATTATAATTATAATTATTCGATTAACCTGTATTTTTTAAAAAGAAACCATAGATTTCTTTAATGAGTACCAGTTTGTATTGTATTAGAATTACTAACTATAAGCTTTATATCAACTCAATTCATAGCATAGGTTTTTGATATCAACTAAATCATCACCACCTCTATCTGCAACTCATTCAATAAAACAAAAAGAAAACGCCGAGTTTTATTTGTGTTCATTGTAGACCTATATTTATATTTACTCATTTTTTGTTGATCATCATGGTTTGTTTTACTTCTTTGTAATTCTAATTCATGAAACAAAACCTTTTCTGCTATGTGCAACTCATTCAATAAATGCAAACAAATCACCCGGTTTTAGTTGTATCTTTGTAATTTTATACAAATATTGTAAATTTTTAATGATCCAGCTGTTTAGGGTTTTTTTAATTTTGATTTAAGGACTGAAATGGCAGATGGATACAACAAGGATTCATTAGTTGATCGATTTGTAGCACGATTCAACGTAAAAAGGTAGTGGTTTAAGTCAAATATAATCAGTTTCGTGTTGTTTGAGTATTGTTACAATGATTATAATCAACTAAGATTTTTAGAGTCATAATAATCATCAAAAAAAATCTACAATAAAAATGAATCTGAATAGTTATAGCAATTTTAAATCTCTTTAATTGTCCTCAGTTATGTTAGATAAGGGTCAAAGAAAGTGACGTACAACATTATTTCACTTTTTCCCATTGTTTCACTTCTCCCCTATATGAAGATGACCAAGGGAGAGCAGTTGTAGCCACTTGCTTTAGCATAAAGACTCGAAAAAATATGAACATGCTAGAAAGCTGATTTTATTAAGTTTCCTTTAATGATACAATAAATTAATTGTCTTTTTTCATCAACTTAAGTGTATCGGTAGTGTGGTAGTTATGTAGATATAGCGTAATCTGTGGTTTTGTTTTGTTTTGGTTACATGTAGTTATTTACTAAGTGTATCAGATAATCACTTTTTAAACGCACATCCAAACACCCCCTTCCTAATACTTGTGTTGCAGAAAAATGTGGATAGCAAGAGTCGCAAGCCTAAATCTAATACACAGAATCTTGAATCAGAAGATGATTATAGCAACGACAGAAACAAGGGTAAACAGAAGCAAGAATGTTGAATCAGAAGATGATTATAGCAACGACAGAAACAAGGGTAAACGGAAGCAAGAAAGCATCAACGCCTCTGAAGAGGAATCAAGGATGTTAAACTACTTATTTTATAATCAAATACTGATAAATTATTTTGTGAGGTTTTATATTGGAATGTATTTAAGACCAATATTATGGGTTGTACTTTGTTTAATACCATTAAGAGGGATACAACAGACTTTAGTATCATTTGGGGGTGAGCTTTTTAAAAACATTTTGAGACTATATTAGATATCTAATATGATAATTTGACCCCTTTAATCGGTAACCACTTTTATTTCATAAAATTGTGTCGGTGAGGAGAAAATGGGTAAGCTCTTTACATGGATTTTTTTTGTTAAAAATACTTGAGATAGTCGGGTCAAAATCATTTTATGATAAATTAGTTTGAGTCAAAGTCGTGAGGTTTCAAACAAAAAGAAATCTGCGATGCTTATGCTAATATAGATATTACTCGAGGTGTTTCAGATTGCGCATATCGGGCTTCAATTTTATGGACATACCTTAGTATGCTGACTCAGAAGAAGGTGGACGACATCTTTATCTTGGAGTTTCAAAATTTGATTTAGGTATGTCTGTAACCCAAACCCGATTATATTTGAGTTTTAGCTTCTGATTTAGATATGTTTATAAATATATGTTATAAACCTAGCTAATTACTGAACTTCAATTTGATATAGCTTCTAATTTAGATATGTTTCTAAAGATCTTCTCAAGTTGAAGTCAACTTGATAGGTCAAGTTCTCTAATAACAATAGAGATAAATACATGTGGGCCTCTGCATTTTACTAAAAGAAAAACTTCAAAACATTTATCCAAATTCTATTTGGCCAACATGATCAATCAAGTTACCTTCAACTTGAGAGAACTTTGATCCTATATTTATTTAAGATGTGTATGTAGGTTCTTAGCAAATTTCAAAAAGTAGCTTAGCAAAGAAATTACACATGTCTTATAACCAGTAGAAATGAGTGAACTGAGACGTATATTTTAACTTAATTACCTTAAAAACAATTACGCGTTTTAGAGATAATCAATTTGCACGAGTCAGACTGTCATTTATTTTATTGATTCACGTATTCTAATTTAGTAAGTAAAAGCATCTTGAACAAACTAATATGTTTTGTATTTTAATCAATAATAACACATAATTATAAATATTAGAAAAAAACCTGTGCGTGCACGGGTATTTTAACTAGTACTGTAGATGTTAAGATAAAATTATGACCCAATTTGTTTTTTATTTGTGATTCCAAATGTTTGAAAAAAATGCAACAAAAACTCTCAACTTTACACGTCCGGCCTTTTGTTCGCAACATCGCGCTTTCCACATATTATCATTTTAAAACGGTCTTACATGATTTTTCTTCTTGTGTGACACATTAATAAACAACTTCTTATCATTATATCATACTAGCAGGTACACGCGCGATGCGGCGGCGAGTACCTTGTGACTAAATTTTTTGATGTTATAATTTGTATTTTTTCAATTATAAGTTCTGAATCAACAGTTTTCATCTAAAAACGTGTCCTAAAAATGTGATTTCAATCGAGAGATTTTATTACTTTAGCATTATATATAATATACAGATGAAAATTCAAGTAAAGTTAAGTAAATGATTAAAGGGGAAAAAACTAAATGTAATAAACCAATTTGCAATTAGATTTTTCATTTGATGCATTAGTATACTATAAATGCTCTTTAATGTTTGTACAATGTGCATATAATACTGTATATTTTTATAATGGGGTGTTTTATTAAGAGTATTAATTACTCATTAAAAAGTTTGTAATTATTGTATGGTGAAACACTTGTACGTTTGGCTTATTAAATTGTATTTCTTAAACAATCTTTTAGTTTGTGCTTTAAAATGAGGTACATCATGTTAATTTAGTGGTACTACTTAATTTTTTTTGCATTAATAGGAGAGATACTAATCTCTTTTATAAGGGAGTTAGACTAGCATCGTACCCGCAATGCAGCGACGGATAATAAGTGACGATTTTTTAGCAATCGATTTAACGTTAAAATATAAAAAAGTTGAATTAAAATAAATAAATCAATAAAAATGAAAAAAAAACAAAAAAATTGTAAATATATCAAAATGGATGTTAAATTAAAGAGGACCAAATTTTAAAAAATATGGTGAAAATAGATTATGAAAAAAATAAATGATTTAAAAGATATTTCAATTTAAAAATAAAAATGATTTTTTAATAAGTTGTTAAGAATTTGTTAGAAAAGTTTGTTAAAAAAGAAATTGATGGTTAAGATTTGAAGTTAGGTTTGGATTAAAAATGATCTAATAGTTAAGTTGTTAATATGTTTATCTTAATTTTTGGTTTAGAGTTAAGATAGTGTATATGCACTCTTTATAGATAGTATAGATACACAAATGATCTCATAAAATGATTGTTAGGTATTCTATGTCTTAAAAAACCGGGTATTGATCGACCCAATTAAGGCATCGGGTTACTGGCTTATGTGATTCGACTATCGATTCAACCTAATCTTTTACAACAAAAAAATAATAAATATTTGTATGATACAATATATATATATATATATATATATATATATATATATATATATATATATATATATATATAGAGTAGGGATCCAGTAAGAAGAAAAATTAAAATGAGAAGAATAAGAAGAAATTCTGACCACAAATTCCACAAAGGAAGGAGAATTTTAAGGGGAGATGCATCTGACTTTGTAGGTGCATCTGAAATGTGTGGCTGTGGTTTCTTCTCATTCTTCTCATTTTACTTAATCTTCTTATTTGATCTTAACTCTATATATATATATATATATATATATATATATATATATATATATATATATATATATATATATATATATATATATATATATATATATATATATATATATATATATATATATATTATGAAATATAATTCTAAGACAGAACAATGGCGGCCTGTAACCCTAATTTCACGTCAAAGATCATGCTGTCTTGGGATTGATGTTTCGATCTCCTAGGAGCGAACTTGATCTTACGCTTACAGTTATTCCTGAGACCATAGAGATTAATCATGATTTTTTCTTTATTGGATCCCTAATTCGATTCGCTAAACTCATAACGGTAGATCCTTGCGTTGGTGTTAGGTATTCTTCTATACAATGGACTCGATTCGACGTAGTTACTAAATATAAGGTTTGATCTACGGATCGATCTTGATTGGAGTAATATTCATCGAGTCTATTTTGTATTGGGGGTACTCTATCAACATATCCCTCGATCTCTCTTTATTTGTTTCTGCTGATTCTTTAGGCTTTTCAATTCTTTCACACTTTAAGGGTTTCGCCTTGTTTTTTCCTTTTATCCTGATTTATCATTCATAATGGTCAACATTCGATCGAAAGAAGATGATGTAGCGAAGATCTCCACATCGATTTTTGTTACTAATTTTCCAGAAGCATTTTCCGCTAAAGATCTATTCCACTCATGCAAAGTTTATGGCCACGTCGTTGATTCGTTCATCCCAGCGAAGAGAACTAGAGGAAAAAGGTTTGGATTCGTTCGTCTCATTAACGTTTTCAATATAGACAGACTAGTTCAGAATTTATGTACCATTTGGGTGGGACGGTTCAAATTCCATGCGAATGTCGGTCGGTTTCAACGGCCTTCTTTGAAGGAAGCTAAGCCTAAAGAACAGAAAAACGGACTTAGTAATAAGAGTGCAGCCTCAAAAATCCCAGCTGCCACTTATAAGGCCACACAAGGTAGCAGATCTTTTGCCCATGTGTTGTCAGGTCACACCGAATCGGAGGTTAACCCTAAACCCGTCATCGTCCTAGAGGACGATTATTTAAACGTCCAAGATTTGTCTCTTTCATTGATGGGGAAGGTGAAGGAATTCTCATCCATGGGCAATATCATTAACGCGTTCACTAACGAGGGTTTCACTGATATATCGGTTCGATTTTTGGGTGAAAAATAGGTTATGATGGACTTTCCTAACAGTAGTTCTAGGGAGGCATTTCAAGGTAGCATGGGGATCCGATCATGGTTTTCAATTATTAAAGAAGCTTCGTTGGAGTTCGTCACAGAAAGTAGAATCATATGGGTAGACGTTGAGGGAGTACCATTTAAATTATGGTCTGATAATACGTTCAAGAAGATTGCTAGGAAATGGGGCGAATTATTAGAGGTGGACGACGAGGATAACAGATATTACCATTCTAAGAGGTTATGCATCTCCACCAAGATTACATAAAATATGTACGAAACTTTTAAGGTTATATTCCAAGGCAAGGTTTTTTGGATTCGAGCCAAAGAAGTTCCCGGGTGGACTCCTGACTTCTTGATTGAGGCTGATGAGGAGGACTCTATTGACAAGGGGGTTTTAGACAACAATGATAACAATATAGGAGAAGACGTGTTCAACGATTAAAATGATCATAATGACCTTGAGGTTGTTCAAGAGACCGTATTCAATGAATCTGAGGGTCACAATGTGGTGCAGTCGAAGGACCCCTTTATCTGTATGAGCAGTTAAATAAGGATGCACATAAGGAAACTAATAAGGAGAATGGTAATGCTGCCGAAAGTAGTAGTCGTCCACATCCACCAGGGTATACACCTAATATGAACGATGAACATTCGGTACCACCTGAAGAAAATCCTGCCCCGATCATGGAAAACCAAACTGATAAGGTGGGGTGTAGTCAAGATAAGTCTGTTAACTATAAAGGACCTATATCGAGTAGTTCTGGCCACTTTAAAACATCTAGTGCACCAAAATCAGGAGGTTCTATTTTACATTGTCTTGAAGAATTGGTAAAAGTTGGCCAAACGACGGGGTATGAAATGGGTGGATGCGAGAAGGATATAATGAAAATCATTGAATAACATGGAGCCGATGTGGTTCATAAATGAATTTTATGTCCCTCAATGTACAAGGTCTCGCCCATAAGACTAAAAAAGATTGGGTTCGGGAGTTATGCATCAAGCATAAAGTTAATTTATTGGCTTTGCAGGAAACCAAAATGGATAACATGGAGGTTCTCACTGGTAAGTCTTGTTGGGGTAATTTTACTTTCGATTTTGTTCACAGTGACGCAGTTGGTAGCTCAGGAGGTATCTTATGAACGTGGGATCCGAACTGTTTTCGTAAGGATGAATCTACTACATCGGACTACTTTGTTATTGTTAGAGGCGTGTGGTTGAAAACGAATATAGACATTCTCCTTATTGTTGTTTACGCTCCTCATGAGAAAAAAGAAAAAACGTATGCTTTGGAGTATCTATGTAATATTATTAATAGATGGAAAGGCGAAGTTATCATGGTGGTTGACTTCAATGAGGTTAGACTTCATTTGGAACGGTTCAGTTCAGTCTTTAATGCACGAGACGCGAATATATTCAACTCATTTATTTCCAACGCAGGTCTTGATGAGGTTCCTTTAGGTGGTAATACATACACGTGGTGTCACAAATCCGCGACTAAGATGAGTAAGTTGGACCGTTTTTTAATATCGGAGAGTTTATGGGATTCCGTTCCCAATATTAGTGCCATCACTTTGGATCATTTTTTGTCTGATCACTGCCTCATTTTACTCCGTGAGTCGTCGGTGGATTACGGCCCAACCCCGTTTTGATTCTATCATCACTCGTTTCAGGAATTAGGGTTTACGAAATTCGTTGAAGACACATGGGAAGCCGCCACAGGGGAAAGTTCTAATGCTATAAGAAATCTGATTATTAAATTGAAGTTCTTGAACACGAGAATTAAAGATTGTGGAGTTGTTCACATCTCCGACAGTAAGGTAGAGCTTCAACGTCTTCACAAAGATCTTCTTAATGTGGACTCAGAGATTGACAAAGGGAGAGGAAACGACGATCTAATGTTTAAAAGGATGGAGATAATTAACGCCATACATGAAATCAACAAATCACAAGCTAATGAAAACTTACAGAAAGCGAAGGTTAAGTGGTCAGTTGAGGGAGATGAAAACTCTCATTTCTTCCACGGTGTTATTAATAAGAAGAGGAAGCAATCGTGTATTCATGGGGTTATGAAAGAGGGTACATGGATTGATACACCTAGCCAAGTAAAAACGGAGTTCCTTGATCATTTCGAAAGCAGATTCGCCCCGCCCATCGATGATCGTATTCGGCTAGACATGGTATTTCCTAAATCTCTTAGTTTGGATCAGCAGGTTGCCCTAGAGAAAGATGTTACTCGTGATGAAGTTAAACAAGCAGTGTGAAATTGCGGTATGGATAAGGCCGCGGGTCCGGACGGGTTCACATTCGGATTCTATCGTCAGTTTTGGGACTTAATTGGGGATGATGTATTCATGGCGGTTAAATAATTCTTCAGGCACAGTGAATTTTCGAGTGGCTGTAACTCTTGTTTTGTTACCCTCATTCCTAAAATTCATAATGCTAACAAGGTTAGTGATTTCAGACCCATTAGCCTTATTGGTAGTTTATATAAAATTGTTACTAAAATTTTGGCGAATAGACTCGTTCCGGTTCTTGATGGCCTTGTTCATGAAGTCCAATATGGTTTTGTTCCCGGGAGACAAATCATGGATGGTCCATTCATCCTCAACGAGATAATGAAATGGTGTTCTTCGAAGAACAAGCAAGGGCTCATTTTCAAGGTCGATTTTGAAAAAGCTTACGACTCTGTCAGATGGGATTTCTTAGACCAAGCCTTAGATAAATTCGGGTTCGACTGTAAATGGAGGTCATGGATTCAAGGTTTCCTCAAGTCATTGAGAGGTTCCATTCTCATCAACGGAAGCCCTACTAAAGAATTTCAGTTTTACAAAGGGCTCAAACAAGGTGACGCTCTTTCCCCGTTTTTGTTTATTCTCATTATGGAAACACTTCATATCTCCTTTCAACGAGTTGTAGATGTTGGGTTGTTTCAAGGTATTAATCTCAGTGATACAATGAACATTTCACACCTGTTTTTCGCGGATGACGCTATGTTCATCGGAAGGTGGAATGAAAATAACATTGATACTCTTATTAATGTTTTGGAGTGCTTTCGTCGCGCATCCGGTCTTAGAATAAACATGAGTAAAAGTCAAATTTTGGGTATGAATGTGAGTACCAGTAGAGTTAACCAAGCTGCTACCAAATTACTGTGTCTGATCCTACGCACCCCATTCAAATATTTGGGCACCTTAGTTGGAGGAAATATGCATCGTATCAACATATGGCAAGAGGTGCTTGATAAAGTTAAACACGGACTTTCGAAATGGAAAATGTTGGGAATTATTTGTTAAGTGTCAAGTACCGTTAGTGTATTCGAAGTACTGTTAGTGTTATGTAAGTACCGTTAGAGTTAACGCGGTACATAGTAAGTACTGCTACTTATAAAGTAAGTACTGCTATGATGATTAGGACGAATATATCTTTGTATAAGATATGTCATAGTTATAGTTATAGTATATCTTATGTGATATACCTAAATAGTTAGAATATTGATAATATATCGTCTGTGATATAATTATCTTTATAGAATATTCTAAGGTTTCTAGGGTTCCTTACTCTATAACAGGAACATAGGTACAATGTCTTTCCTGTACCTCATACAAGTCGATTAATAAGAGAATCGAATAGTTAAAAGTAATTCTGTTCTTCTGTGCTTTATAAGTTAGATTCCACATAACTTATTTAGTATTAGTAAGAGTGCTCAAAGTGTTTTAGTTTGATTACAAACTATTATACTAATTCTTAACAGAATATAGATCCAACCAAAGGGATCAACAAGTGGTATCAGAGCTTGTTGAGAAACTCTGAAAAAGAAGAACACGAACCCATACACTCCTCACATACCAAATCTCAATGTCTTAACCAGATGGTGTTAATGCTCACTTGGATGATGTTCAGAACACTGATCCTGTTCTGCCACAAGGACAACCACAAGTTGTGCATCCTGCACCAGCACAAGGTGCGCAAGTCGTGAGTGATGTAGTTACCTCTGCACCAACACCTTCTCATACTCTATCTGCTGTTAAACTCCCAGTTCTCAAAGGTGACAATTATGAGACTTGGGCTATGCAGATGGAACATTACTTGAATCACACAGATCACACTGTGTGGCAAGTTATCAAGAATGGGAACACACCAAAGAAGTTACACTGGTTGCCAGACGGTACATGCTATGCTCTACCTGCTGTGACTCATGAGCAGATACAAGCAGAGATCAGAGAAAGAAAAGCCAGAACTGCTTTGGCTATGGCTCTTTCTGAAGACATTCTACCAAGCTTTCATCATTATAAAGATGCCAAAGCTATGTGGGATGCTATACAACTTAGATTTGGAGGCAATGACAAATATAAGAAAATCAAGAAGATTGTTCTTAAGCAAGAATTTGATAACTTCTCAATTACCAGTATGGAGGGAATACATGGTGGATATGGAAGGTTCAGCAAATTGATTATTCAGTTAGCAGTTTATGGACAAAGTAATCCCTAATGAAGAAGCTAATCTAAAATTCTTAAGAAGTGTTCCACCAGAGTGGAAAGCAATGGTTATGCACTTCATCACAAGAGCTGATTTGGAAACAATTCCATTTGATCATCTCTACAACAATCTTAGAGCATATGAGATGGATGTGAAAGGCACTGAAGTAAAGACAGCAACTGCTTGAAAGTCTAATATGGCTTTTGTGTCAGATGGGAACATGGTAGTTACTTTCAAAATACCGCTAGTGGATCTAGCAGCGGTACTTACTTCACAAATACCGCTGGAGGACTTACAAGCAGTACTTACCCACAAAGTATTGAAAGCAGTCCTATGATCTCTCAAAATCCACATGGAAGGTCTTCACCATTGTTTAGTGACAATGATGCCTTCTCATTCTTTGCTGGACAAGACAACAGGCCAAGATTAACTCTCAATGATTTGTTCTAAATGGATGATGCTGATGTTGAAGAGATGGATCTTAAATGGCAAGCTGTTATGGTGTCAGTAAGATCTAATAGGTTCTTCAAGAAGACTGGAAGAAAAATGACTGTTGATCCTAATGAGCCATTAGGATATGACAAGTCTAAAGTTGAATGCTATAACTATGGAAGGAATGGACACTTTGCAAGAGAATGCAATAGAGATAAAGCTGAGACTAGCAATCTGAAGTCCAAGAACAACTATATAACCAGTCCAAGAATAACTGAAAGCTATCCAAGAGGAAACAACAGGAGTGCTAAAGGAACCAAAGCATTGTTTACTGTAGATGGAGTGGTGAATTGGGCAGAAGAAGAAGAAGAAGAGCTTGGATTAATGGATCTCTCACATGAAGATACTGAGGTACACCCTTGTTCTAAAGATTGTTCTAAAGAAGAGCTTGGATTAATGGATCTCTCACATGGAGTGGTGAAAAGCCATCTGGATTGTTGGTTCAACCTATAATTCCTATGTGGAAGTGGGAAAACATAACCATGGATTTCATAACTAAGCTACCTAAAACAACCAACGGATACGACACAATTTGGGTAATTGTGGATCGACTTACGAAGTCTGCACACTTTTTGGCTATGAAGGAAGATGATTCAATGGATAAGCTTACCAGACTTTTTCTGAAGGAAGTAGTCGCAAAACATGGAATACCGATCTCGATAATTTCCGATAGAGACGGTAGATTTACTTAAGAGTTCTGGAAATCACTTCAGAAAGCGTTGGGTACGCAATTGGACATGAGTACTGCTTACCACCCGCAGACTGACGGACAGAGTGAGAGAACTATTCAAATGCTGGAGGACATGTTGCGTGCTTGCGTGCTTGACTTTGGAAAGCAATGGGACAGACATTTGCCTCTAGTGGAATTCTCTTACAACAACAATTATCATACCAGTATTAAGGTTGCACCGTTTGAAGCGTTGTATGGTCGTAAATGTCGCTCGCCTGTGTGTTGGAGTTAGGTTGGGGATAGTCAACTCACTGGCCCTGAACTCATCCGTGAAACGACTGAGAAGATTGTTCAAATCAAGAGCCGAATTCAAGCAGCCCGTGATCGTCAAAAGAGTTACACCGACGTTCGACGTAAGCCTCTCGAATTTCAAGTGGGAGATAAAGTGATGCTAAAAGTATCGCCTTGGAAAGGTGTGGTACGTTTTGGCAAGCGAGGAAAGCTGAACCCCCGTTATATTAGACCTTTCAAAATTCTGGCAAAGGTTGGAACCGTAGCCTATCGTCTCGAATTACCGCAAGCGTTGAGCCGTGTGCACAACACTTTTCATGTATCGAACTTGAAGAAGTGCCTTTCTGATGAGACACTCGTTATACCATTGGAGGAACTCCGAATCGACGACAAGATGCAATTTGTCGAAGAACCTGTTGAAATCATGGACCGTGAGGTCAAACGAATGAAGCAGAGTCGTATTCCGATCATCAAGGTGAGGTGGAATTCTAAACGTGGACCTGAGTTCACTTGGGAGCGTGAGGATCAATTTCACAAGAAATATCTGCAACTCTTTGACAACTCTAGAAACCGTGACACTCCTAAGCTTTGAGGACAAAGCTTCTCTATCAAGGGGATGATGTAACACCTGATAATTTTCCCTACTTTGTAAAATGACTATCTTACCCTTTGACTTTTTATTTAGTCAACTATGTGATTTAACTGTGTTGGAACCGGGAAGTTATCCCGCGTTTTCTGAAAAACAGTTTGATGACGAGTAATGACCTGACACTGTGCTCAGTCATTATTCTGAATATTTTCTGTGAACCTGACCAAAGTGCTGAGACGGTCAATGAATTGACGATAATCCGTGAGATTATTCGTTATCTGTGAATTATGTGCTTAACTGTTTAGTTTTTAACAGCGTGATCGTATTTTCTTGAACAGCGTATTTAAATATTTCTGTATATGTTTATATATGCCTATATTTTAGCATTTTCCTATTTAAGTAATAAATCGTATTTACTGTGAATATTTAATTAACGTATCGCGTTTTCGTATTTTACGTCGTTTTTACGTTTAACCGTCGTTAGCATGCATAAAATACTTTATAAATTATAAAATATCAGTTTTCGTCGAAAAATCGTAAATTTAATATATTTCGTCAAATTTTTAAGTTTTACGTAATTTTAAACTTAACTATATACTTTTTGATATTTACCTAAAACTAACTAACATTTTTACCTTAAACCTTTTAACTAGTTACCATGGTAAAAATTTTGAATAATTTACCCCATGTGGGACCCCCATAACCGGCCAAACAACCACCCACATGCAAGATGCACCAAATTTCTACTCTTTACCCTTTTAAGCTTAACTTACAAACCCTTACAACATTTAACTTATTAGCCATTTAACCCTAACTTCACCTCACAATTATTTACTCTTTCACTTCACTAAAAAAAACACACAACTCTCTTTCTCTCTAAAAAACACACGGCACAAACACACACCATTTTCCCACCATTGTTGATTTTCTTGAAGCTCCATTTTAAGAAGAATTAACACAAAATAAATACATCCTAGGGTTTGTACAAGTATAAAGAAGAATGAGTTTTCTTGGTTTTTTGATTTGAGTAGTTTTTGGTTGAAGTTATAGAAGTTGAGTTCTTGTTGATTATTAGTGGGTTAGAGCGTAGATCGGGTTGTTGTGATTACATAGAGTCGTTACTCAAAGTTACTTCTTAAACCTTTTTCATCTTTTCATTTTTCATGCATAATCTTTGTAGATCTATGCATGCATGTTACTCATCAACTATTTTCTTGAAATAAAATGAGAAAAACTATTTTTGGTCATGAAATATTTTAGATCTATGAAAATTATGT
Source organism: Glebionis coronaria (assembly GCA_025667525.1). Taxonomy (NCBI): domain Eukaryota; kingdom Viridiplantae; phylum Streptophyta; class Magnoliopsida; order Asterales; family Asteraceae; genus Glebionis; species Glebionis coronaria. The sequence goes on from CM046880.1 coordinate 602,236,924, forward strand.
GTGGATCTATTAGATCCATGCATAAAAATGGTTTAATTGAAAGACTTGTAAAAATATAAAAATATATATTTTTAGATTTGTGAACTTGAAGTTAAATCTTTGATTTTGATGGTGTTTATGAATAATTGGAGGGAACTAGGAGTGTTACTACTAGTGTTTACGCTTGAAAATGGTCGAAAACGAGTTTTTACGAAAAACATACAATCTGTCCGATTTTTATAAGAGGCGTAGAGGGTCGTAAAAATTGCTTTGACACTAGTTTACTACGATATTATGAAAATATAAGTTAATACCTTCGTTTCGATATATTATGGGCTAAAAACGGAGCTAAAATGAGTAAGATATGGTCGTTTAAATTTCGTTGTCGGAAAACTTAATTTTTGTGAAAAACACTGTAATGTGTTTGCTGTCTAGATTTTTAAAGTGGTCGAAACGACGTTTTCGAGTCAAACGGAGTTGTTTTAAGTGTCGAAATGGTTACTAAAAGTTGTGTACAAATGTTGGACTTGTTTTGTAAAAGGGTATTAGCGCGAAATGTGAATACTTGGTGTATCGTTAAAAGTTTGAGCGTTGAAAGTGGAAATTGATACTATTGCGGGAAAATGACTTGTTGAAACATTTGCGATTGAGAAAGTGTTGAAAATAGGGGTTTTAGGAAAAGATTTGAGTACTTACTAAAAATGGCAAATTTTCACGTGACGCCGAAAGGCTGTCGAATTTTCGTTAGAAAACGTGTTGGAAAAATTATTAAGATAAATTTGTGTAAATTAAAATTTACGCCGAAAGGCTGTCGAAATTTCGTCGAGTCAAAAATAAATATTTTTGCCTAAGTATGTATATACTATAATGTTTATAACGATGTAACATTTACAAGTCATGATTTTAACTACAAAATATATATATGATTGATGAGTAACGTACGTGACAAACTACTGTGAATTATTTGTTAGCGCCTAAACTATAGTATTATATTTAGGTTGTTGCTAGATTTGCTCTCTACTATTTGATCATACTTGTGCGGTTTGAATCGTTGCTTGAGGTGAGTTTATAGATTCCCTATTAAACTGCTTTCTATGTTTAATGTTTTGGGATGTGATAAATGCTTTGATGCTTGCTTCTGGACGCAAGTAAAACTTGATTTCTGTGAACGCTTTGTGAACACTATTTATGAGATAGCTTAAGTTGCTTTAGGCATAGTCCCCACTATCGTGAATCGTTAGTTACTCTGCTGGAGTAAGCTCATATGTTACGGATAGATCTATTGAGGGTTGACAACCTCCACTCGGGCATTCTGACGCCGGACGAGTGTGTACCATTTGTATGAACGGAGTTGTCTTGGCTAGGTACTTGATGTAAAGTATACTACATATATATAATAATAATATATCGATAAGTAAGCGAATCGACAAATAATTCCTTTAGGAAAAAAAAGAATTAAAAGTCAAAACTCACAAAATATATATATATATATATATATATATATATATATATATATATATATATATATATATATATATATATATATATATATATATATATATATATATATATATATATATATCGGGCAAGTGATCACCCGAGTCGTTTCCCAACGAAGTGTGAAATTGACGGTTACGTTATTGGTTTGACTTTTGGATGCTTGAATAAACAAAGATTTGGATTTTTTTTTCTAAACTACTAAACAACATATAAAGAACAAGAATTTTAAATAAACAACGAAAAATAAAACTAAGGCATACTAAATTAAACTTAAAACTTAAGGAAAGCATGATAAGGCATCGAAATAAATCCTAAGTCTACGGGAACGATAATGAAGGCAAAGAGAAATAAAACTAAGAAAGGTAAATTAAATTACGGAAGCAAACGAGAAATAATAATGAAAGTAAACGTGACATTTAAAGTAAATTATCAAATTTTAAATCGTACGAAAGCAAACCTAATTCTCCTAAGTCCTAATTGATAAAATAAAATTTTAGAAAAAAGAATTAACTTTTTTTGACTTTTATATTATTTATTATGAATTAAAAAGATTTAAAATAATTAGATGTTTTAAAATATTAAAAATCGCAAACATTTACAAAAAGTTCTAAATACTACTATTTAAGGCTTAAAAAAAATAAAAGCAAAAGAAATAAGTTGAAATAAGCTGGTAAATAAGTTATAAAGTCTTATAAAATGAAAAGGGTTAAACAGAAGTTATATAAAACATTTTGCAAACTACAACAAGAACGGCAATCTAGCTCAGATGGTGTAGGAATGGGCGTTTTACTAGCTAACTGAACAGAAGGGCTGGTGTTCGAGAATCCCACCAGTCACATTTTTTCTGAAAACCCCTTTTTTTAGTTACACTGTAAACAAACTTACCACATGTTTTTACTTTTAAACCAACACTTTTGCAATAAAGAAAACAAATAAATCTAACTAAGAACAATAAAACATTAACCTGACATTAACAAAAACATAAACTTTAACACTACTTAATCATAATAAAAACAAATTATTCAAAGAAGAAAGAACTTACAACCAAAATATTGAAGCAACAATTATATCACAATTCTCAAACTGAAATTCAAATTATCCCAGACATAACTCAATACCTCAAATCCATCTATCTTGTTTCCTTTAATGAACAGTAAACAAATAGATAAACCATATTTTTTTTCGTCTACAGTACCATGCTCCAAAATATTAACCTTTAAAGCTTTTATATATCTTTAACAAGTACCAACAATCCCTATCAATGTTTAGTGAAATAGTTACTGATAGAAGAAAAAGAAAAGCATTAACTCATATTAATGAACTTAAAATTCTTGTAAAAAAAGCAAACGAGATCATCAAAACTAGAGAGGTAGACAATTTATTGGAGCATTTAAAACAATTGATGAGAAATTATAACTCTCGTAAGAGTATCCACTATGGTGGTTTATAAAGAGGTTTATAAAATCTTAAAGACGTCTAAAAACTGTTGAAGGGTAATTGATCCTTGATTATTCTCACCAAATACATCAGAATAAATACTATACAAAGGATGATTCTAGAATACAAATGGGCTAGGCCTAAAACACAGTCGGGCTTATAACCACAAACAATGACATCTAATACGCCCCCGCAGTTGGAGCGGGAGGAAGCCGAACGCTCAAACTGGAGCGAAATTCTTCAAAGAGAGCAGATGGAAGACCTTTGGTGAAGATATCAGCAAACTGAAAACGAGAAGGAACATGAAGAACACGCACATGACCAGCAGTAACCAAATCACGGACAAAATGAATGTCAATCTCAATATGCTTGGTCCGTTGATGTTGAACCGGGTTGGCAGACATGTAGACAGCACTAACATTGTCACAGTACACAAGCGTAGCATTGAGAAGAGGAGAGTGTAGCTCACGAAGAAGATTACGAAGCCAAGCCGTTTCCGCAACAACATTAGCAACCCCCCTATATTCAGCTTCAGCACTGGAACGCGAGATAATCGCTTGACGCTTAGACGACCAAGAGAGAAGATTATCCCCCAAGAACACACAATAACCTGAAGTGGACCGGCGAGTAGTAGGACATCCTGCCCAATCAGCATCGGTATAACCAATAAGAGATGTAGTATCGGAAGCATATAAGTGAAAACCAAAATCCAGAGTGCCTCGAACATAGCGCAAGATACGCTTAAAAGCAGCAAAATGTGGTTCCCTCGGATCGTGCATATAGAGACATATCTGTTGAACTGCATATGATAAATCTGGACGAGTAAAAGTGAGATACTGAAGACCTCCTGCAAGACTACGGTACAAAGTAGGGTCCTGAACAGGAACCCCATCAGAACCCAATTTAGACTCGGTATCAACTGGGGTCCGAGAAGGGTTACAATGGACCATGTGAGCTCGCTCAAGAAGCTGGAGAGCATATTGCTTCTGAGATAAAAATAAACCTGTAGAATGTCGGACAGCGGATATGCCAAGGAAGTGGTTTAGTGGTCCAAGATCCGTCATGTCAAACTCCTTATGTAAGGAGTCTATAGTCTGCTGAAGTAAAACTGGAGAAGAGGCTGTCAAAACAATGTCATCCACATATATCAGTAAGTAAGCAACCTGAGAACCCTGCGTGTAGATGAACAACGAAGAATCACATCTGCTGTGAGAGAAACCAGCCCGAAGGGCATAACCTGCAAAACGCTGAAACCAAGCACGGGGTGCTTGTTTCAGACCATATAGAGAGCGCTGTAACAAGCAAACATGATTAGGATACCGGGAGTTGACAAAACAAGGTGGTTGGTACATATAAACTGTCTCGGACAAATCACCGTTAAAAAACGCATTCTTAACGTCGAGCTGATGAATGGGCCATTTACGCGAGACGGCAAGACTAAGGACCGTGCGTATGGTGGTCGGCTTGACAACCGGACTAAACGTCTCATCAAAGTCAACACCAAGCTGCTGACTACTGCCATTAGCGACCAACCGTGCCTTATAACGACTCAAGGAACCGTCAGCATGAAATTTATGCTTAAATAACCACATAGAACGGACCAGGTTGACATTTGTAGGTCGTGGTACCAGAATCCAAGTACCATTTCTAACAAGCGCATTATATTCATCATACATAGCATTAGACCAGTGAGGGTCTTTTAAGGCAAGAAATGGAGATTTAGGAATAGGAGATATGGAGGAAGTGGAAAGAGACATTCGAGTGATAGGTTTGACAATACCTGACTGAGACCGAGTGACCATGCGATGTGTGCGAGCGGGGTCGGGAACATTGGGGGGTGGTTGTGGAGGTAACGGGGAAATGGTAGTTGGATGTTGGTGGATAGGGGTTGCGTCAAAGAGGGGTTGGACTGAAGAGGCTGGAGATGGGCCGTGGGGTGTGGAGTGTGGCGACTGTTGGATCGGGGATTGGTTTGGGCTGTTAGTGTAAGGAGTATTGTTAGGAACAGTAGGTTGGACGGGGGTAGGAGCAGTGGTGAGGTAAGGTAAAATCGGAGAAGTTGTTTGAGGGTCAAGAAAAGAGTATGAAGGTGGCGTGGAGGGTGTCATGGCTTTGTAGGGAAATTGAGTCTCATCAAAGGTTACGTGTCGAGACAGAATAATTTTATTGGTTTCAAGGTTAAGACAACGATAGCCGCGGTGGTAGGCGGGAAAGCCTAGGAATATGCACGCCGTGGCACGTGGGGCAAGTTTATGAGGAGAGTAAAGGTGAGGGTAGCAAAGACAACCAAAAATGCGCAAACGTGAGTAGTCGGGTTCTTTTTGGAAAAGTTTGGTGAAGGGAATCTCGTTGTTAATAGCGGTGGAGGGGAGAAGGTTAAGGAGGTAAGTGGCCATATGGAGTGCCTCCACCCAAAAGGATGGAGGGAGGTGTGCTTGAAAAAGAAGTGTGCGGAGTACATTATTGATGGTGCGAATCATGCGTTCGGCTTTACCGTTTTGTTGTGAGGTTTTGGGGCAGGAGAAACGAAGTTGAATACCATTATTGGCAAAGAGGGTGTGAAGTTGGTGATTGTCGAACTCACCGCCATGGTCACATTGGAAGCTTTTGATGTCACATCTGAATTGATTTTTGACATAATTGCGAAAATGAACGAATTTACTAAACATGTCAGATTTATTTTTAAGGGGATAGATCCACAAGTAATGAGAGAAATGATCTAGAAACAAAACATAATATTTGAAACCACTTGAGCTAACAATAGGAGACATCCATAAATCAGAATGAATAATATCAAAACATTGTTTTACACTAGAAAGAGAACTTTGAAATGGAAGCTTTACATGTTTGCCAAGTTGGCATGCATGACAAATTTGCGAAGACTTCACTTTATTACAAGATATGAAATGACGAGAAGAAAGAGAACGAAGCACTTCATCCCCGGGATGACCGAGACGTTGGTGCCAAGTGGACGAGGTGGTGGAAACAAAAGCAGCAGGAGTGGATGACGGCTTGGTAACTGGTTAGAGATCGTCTGAGCTGTCACATCGAAGGAGGATATGGCGAGTCAAGAAGTCCTTCACAGAAAAACCAAACGCGTCAAATTCAATGGTGCAATTGTTATCTCTAGTAAATTGACGAACAGAAATGAGGTTTTTAATGATGTTAGGGGTTACAAGGACATTATGAAGATGTAAGGGGCGATGTAAGGAAGGAATAATGCTATGACCGGTGTTAGTGACGGGAATAGAATTTGCATTACCAACGTAAATAGATGGATATAAACGCTTATTAAAAATGGAACTTAAATTATTAACATTAGAGTTTAAGTGAGATGTAGCACCTGTATCCATGTTCCAAGTTGGATCTTGCAAAGTCATGGTGCTAAAGGCACTAGGCAGCGAGGTTGGATGAGATTGGTGAAGTGCGGGAGCTGCTCCAAGAATACCTTGACTGTTAGTTGGGACGTGCACCTGCTTGGCCGTGTAGTATAGTTGTGGCTGGTGGGCTGCAAGCTGGGCCTGTTGGGCCTGCTGGACAGGAGGTTGGTATGGGCCATGTGTGTAGTAAGCAACAGGATGTGTAGAGAAATGGGCTGGGCGAGGTTGGGCAATAGTTTGGGCCATTTGGTGGGCCTGTCGAGGGTGACTAGACGAGGCAGAACCCCACGAAAAGGTGGGGAATGAAATAGTAGGGTGGTGTTGTGAGGTGTTGTTGCGCCTGTTGTGAGGGTTTAGTCCTGGGCGATTGCGTTGGTCATGGATAAACTTGCAGCGGTCCCCAAACTTACATGTTCCTCGATTAAAATGATTACATAATTGAGGATTATTTGCTGATTTAGATTGATCAGTGGGGATACCTTGTGTGTTCGGTTTAGAGGCAGCCATGAGAATGGTTGGGGATGAGGAACTGCTCTCAAACGGGGTAGAGACATCGGTAGAGTCTTTGAAGGAGGACTCTTTAAGCAGCAGCATGGTGCGACAGGAATCAAACGTTGGAAGAGCCTCACGGTTACGAATGATTTCCACAATTGTAGCAAACCTTGAGTCAAGCCCATTAATGGTGTATATCACCAAGTTCTTATCACTAACCGCACAATCAAGGTTTTTAAGCCGATCCGCCATAGACCTAATCTTGGTACAATAATCATTGACGGTCATGTTTCCGATCTTGATGGAGCGAAGTTCGTTGTCAAGATTGATGGCCCTAATGTCCTTATTATCATGAAACAAATTTTTCAAGTGATCCCATAAAGCTTTTGCATTACCTGGTGTTGTAACCACTTGTTCTTGAAGGGGATTACAAAGAGAACTAAGGATCCACATCTTGATGAGATCATCTAGTTGACACCATTCAGGGTTTGTAGAGGATGCGTCGCTCTCCACATGGGATTTAAGACCAAGGCTGCCTAGATGAATAAGTGAAAAAGAGCTCCAAGCATTGTAGTTGTGTTTTTCAAGGTCCAGTTTGATTGGGACCTTGTTGGGGATGCTAAAGGGAATGATTTTATCGGTGGTGGATGGAGGTGGTGTTGGAGGAATGTCTTCTACAGCCATTGTGGCTGAGGTTGATTGAGGTAGGGTTTAGTTGGTGCAGCAGGGAGGAGAGAAAAAGAAGGAGGGAAAGACGAGTGAAGGGAGAATTTTTAGGAGAAGATTAAGGCTGTGATACCATGTTGAAGGGTAATTGATCCTTGATTATTCTCACCAAATACATCAGAATAAATACTATACAAAGGATGATTCTAGAATACAAATGGGCTAGGCCTAAAACACAGTCGGGCTTATAACCACAAACAATGACATCTAATAAAAACTTGTTCACCATAGTAAGCATCCATTTCAAACTTGGTTTTTATGAAGAGGTCTAAAATATTGAACCTCTTCATAATTTAATGCATGTGTTTATGTGATAGGTTTATAAAATATTAAAAGGTTTAACCATAGTGAGGATAGGTTTATAAAACCAAAAATTTTAAAAATTAATGACAAAATTCAATTATAAACCTTTTTTAAGTTTAACATAGTGGATGCCCTAAAGCATATCAAATCATTCGTGCAATATATAAAAACAATTTAAATCCATTTGATGATCATTAAACTAGAACTAAAAGACATTAAATTAGAACAATAACAATTCAAATCATTAACACCCTGTTTTTTTTCTTCGATTCAAAAGAGTAAGAACAACAAAATTTGAAACTTCAAATTAAATTTCTAACACAAAGTAAAAGACTTCTATTAAAATGAAATAACAATTTTTTTTTGAATTAGAAAGAACAGAACATTAAAGAAAAACAATAAAACTAAAACCTACTTTTAAAAAAACTTAAAACTTGTCTTTGTCTTTGTTCTTCCTTGAATTTATAGGCTTCATCTTATGCTAGTTGTGTGAGAGGAAACGAGATCTTCATCTTAGCCCTTCATTCACCTTGTTGACAACTTATAAATCTTGACCCTTGATTTTTTTTCTTCATGCTAGACAATCACATAGATTGCCAGGTTGGATTTGGCACATGGGTTGAGTGAACTGTCACCTTCTTTGATCATATGTACAAGTAACATATGTCATCATCTTTGTCTTCTTTCTATTTGAATTTCGAATCTTGTGGGGTATGAGTGTAAGATATCACGTGGGTTAGGGGATGAGATGGATTTGGCTAGTTTTTTGTGTAGGTAGATCAAGATGGAGGCTGAGTTTTATGAAAACCCTACTGATCTTGTTATTTTCCTTTCATATGATAATAGGATTGGACTGGGGGTTTAAGTGGGTTGTGTTGATGTTGTTGGCCCACACGTGACTTTAACCAAATATGTTGTTTCAATTAATATTTAACGGGCTGACCCGGACCGTTAGACGGGTGCGGGTTGGTCCGTAAAATAATAATTCGGGTTTCAGGTTCGGTTTTTCGTGCTCATTTCATTGTCGGGTCTCGAGTTGACCTTTTCTTCGTCTTGACTTCTTAAAATTCACGAACGTAGTCGAGTCGATCCAAAAATGACCGTTTTTGCTCCGTTTTCAATCCTTTTGTACCTAATTGACATTAAACACAAAACAAACATATTTGCAATATAATTAAGAATATTTTAGTGTTTTTAGTCATTTTTCAGGTTTTATAGGTATTAAATGATGAGTAATTGACTCTCATCAGTACTCCATTGGGGCAAAATTTATGTATGCAATCTATTGTATGCACTGGATCACTAGTTTCGATGTCACGGCACTATACCTCCTATAGTTGCACGTGTACATGAAATGAAATCTGAAATTGAATTACTATGAATTTTTACTTGAAACCTATATTCTCACCAACTTTATGTTGACCCAATTTAGCATTTATCTCAGGTAATTGATGATGATTTGTATCTGCTGTGTGAAGTACTTGGAGTCCGCATGCATTTCTTGGCTATCTTCGGACATTTATCCACTTATGTTTTTAAACTATTATCTCGTTGATGTTTAAAACTTTTATATTCCGCTACACTATCTTTTGAAACTGAGACCTTTTGTAGTGTGATGCTTTTAATTTAAATTCAACGAGGTATTATTATAAAACGTCTCATTTAGAGTCGTTCTCTTGTACCTTGAACTATGATACAATGACGTAACAGCCCCCGAGCTTCACCGCTTCCGCATATCACATTTTGGGGTGTTACAACTTGTATATAAACACATTTTTCATTCATTTGTGGGACTATTAATTGAAACAAAACTCGAGAGTCTAGACATATATCTCAATAGGCGATCAAATTTCCGGATTGATTGGGAAGCTTGGTGCGAAAATTCTTGTTGCTAAGTTTTTGTGGTGTGTTGCGATGTTGGTGTTGTAATTTGGTGTGTTTGTTTGTTTGTTTCATTTTCTTGTACTGTTGTTTGATTCTTCTAGCGCCTTGCTAGTTGTTTCCGTTTTTTAATATTTTCATTATCCGGTTGCAAAAAAAAAATATAAACACATTTTTCATTCATTTACCCATGCGGGACTATTAATTGAAACAAAACTCTAGAGTCTAGACATATCTCTCAATATGGGATGGTCTATTTAAACTACAAAAATACCATTTACAAACCCCTTCGAGTTCTTTGATATCCCCATGGTCTACTCACACAACTCACCCACGATAAGAAACATAAGTATGTGAAAGACTTGATCATATAATTGTTCGAGACATCAAACATTACCCACTTATTATTCTGTGATGTTTTTGTATCTTTAATAACTTTAACAAACCCGGGAATTCTCTATCATAATCGAAGAACAAAAAATGAAGTTAAGAATATCGAGACTGGTATTACAATTTTTTAATAAGAGCGCTAGGTGTAGTAATGCCCCAACGCCCGTTGTTCGACGTTGAGCGGCGTTACTACACCCTTCTGTGAAAAGCCCAACGGCGTTGCCTGGGCAACGCGCGTTAGGGGGTGCTTTAAAAAAATATCGTTTTACTCTTAGTAGTATTTGTTTGCCTCCCCATGTTTGGTATTTGCCATTTACTGCTACGCATTTAAAAGGAAGAAAAAAAAGAACCTGTGTGATGTTTTGGTGTGCACAATAGGTTTTCTTTTTTCATGAGTTACAGGATATGGAGGAATAAGAAGGAGGCGTGAAAGAAGAATGGCGTAGGGTTGGGAAGTAGTCAAGGTTCTAAAAGGCGCGCCATGGCGGCGCAAAGGCGTCGCCAAGACGTGAGGCGTGACCTCGCCGTTACGATATAGACCATAGTGTGGGTTCTAGGTGTAGCGTGAGAAAGGCGTGAAAATGCGCGATATGACGAGCAAAGGTGTGAGGCGTGACGAGTTTTTTTCATTTACCTCCAATTTTTTTAAATAACGAAAATTACATGTAAAAATAGGAGTTTAACCTTATTTATTATGTACTACAACGTTTTTTTTAATCTCGGTTTCTATAAAAACTATATAAATATAAAAATAAAATCATAATTTTGCCGCCTTAAGTCACGCCTTAAAAACGCAAAAGTTTCGCCTTAACCGCAAAAGCTTGAGGCTTGACCTTACCGCCACGCCACGCCTTACGCTATTTAGAACCTTAAAAATAGCAATAAGTGGACAAATATCTAAACACGTGTCACAATTTTGTTGGTTCATTTAGTTTATTAAAAAAAATTCGTCCAAATAGACCCGCGAACTCCCTTCGGTTTTGGCCCATTGACATGACAACTCAAGTCAGTATGTATTTCGCCAGTGCAGTGTATAATTGAAAATGTAAGTTGATTCGTGAATTATTTTTGTCTAGTATGAATTGTTACTAGCATAAATAGCAACAAATATTTAATTGCATAAATCGTCTGTCTCGTTTGTTCGATTAACAAAATTCGTTTCTATAAGTTTTTTTAGTATCGAAAATTTGTGTCTATTTGAAAAAATCTAGGTAGAATTGGTATTTTTTTCAGAGAGCATTGCTAAATCCTCCTACAAAATCTGCCTACATATCCTCCTACACACACAATTATAAAATATACATTTTTTCCACTAATTATCTCTCCAGATCTAAACCGTCAGTTCTGCCACATGTCAGAATCTTATGTGTAGGGGGATTTGTAGGAAGATTATGTAGGAGGAATTAGCATTTTTGTTTTTCAGAAGTAATTTGGTCTCTTTGACAAGAGTTTTTTAAATTTTTTTAAAGTTATTATTAACTTTTTTGTTAAAAAAATAATCTAATACTTTTATTTGGCACAACATTTTTTATATATGTTAGCTTTTTATTTTAAACAAGTATCTCTTAAATAAAAAGCTGATACATACAGTTTTTTAAATTGTCAAGAGCTGTTAAAACTGTAAATTACTAATATAACCTTTAATCATATTATAATTTATTTAAATATATCTTTTTATGTTATTTCACATCTAAACTTTACAGGCAACAATTAATATATCAAACACTTTTATTAAAACTAGTCGGGTACCCGCGCAATGCGGCAGCGGGTACCTGTGACTATATTTTGAGGCAAACGAATGAATTATATGATAAAAAAATCACTACACATTTAACAGGCTAAACTATATAAACATGTGTCACACACAATTGCAGCGCAACACCGCCAAAATAACCAACAAAAACAATTTAAACATAAGCAGACTACACTATGTTGTGATGAAGATGTAGATGTAGTAATTTCAGAATGCAGCAAAGGGTTGGGTTGTATATTCGAGGGGTTTGAAACAAAAAACAACAACCAAAACCGTCTTATGCATGCTTTAAAAATGTTGTGCAATAGGCTTTTATAAGTTTGGTTGATATGGGCTGTTACAATAAGGGAGGACGGTTACAACCATGGTTTTAAAGAAATTTAATTTTTAAAGGTTGTTATTGACACAACATTAGAAAAAAAACGTATACATTTACTACATAATAAACACTTTTAAATTATGATATATGATATTTAATTTTCTTAAATGTGTATGCATAACTCTCAGAATTTTGAATAACTTTTAAACATTGTATGCATAACCTTTCCAAAAGAAGAAATATTTTAGTCTTAAAATTTTAAGACTACTAAATTTAGAATCTGGTCTAAATATTTTATAAAATACTAGCAGGGTACCCGCGCGATGCGGCGGCGTGTACTCTGTGACTTAATTTTTTTTAGAGTGAATGTTATTCGGTTATTCGTGTTTTATAGCAATAATTTATGGATGACGATAGTTTTCCCTAAAAACATGTCTCAAAAACGTAATTTTGATATAAACATATAATTACTTGTAGCTTATATGTAATATGTAATATGCGCAACTTTATTTTTGGAACTCGATTAAGCGCGAGAATTGACATAACCTCTTTTAAACATTTGAATGAGAAGATTAACCTAAAAGTGGTTTGTACATATGATTGCAAAGAAAAAAGGGAGAAAATATGATAAAGGAGATTTGTATGATGTGTTGTTTTGCTTGTAAATTGTGGTGATGGAGTGTTTTAATTGTATTATTAATTATGTTTTAATTAAGTATGATTAAAAGATTTGTATATATTAGAGATATAAAGTTGTACATATGCATTAAAATCTTGTATTACTTAAATTTAATTTTCTTGGCTGCATTAATATGTTGTACATTATGTTTTATTTGTTGTACTACTTAAATTTTTGTTATTAAATGAAGAGAGAGGGTCTAATCTCTTTTATAAGATAGTATGATTAAGATTAACCGTTTTTTAGTAAACAACTTACAGGTTACAAGCTTACAGCTAGTTTGGCCAAACATAACCCAATTAATAAGTGAATCAAATGAGTATTATATTTTAAAGTGTGGTATATTAGTTTTTCAGTTATTTTTTTTATTCGTTTATTTTGCTAACAATTTTTAAATTTCTTAATCACATTTGTATTTTTTTTATTTGCATTCATTTGTCTCATGCCCGTTTTTCTCGCAGTCCGTTTGAACCGAACCGTTCAACCTATTATGAAACTAACGATAAAAAAACCAAACCTTATACGAGACAAAATAAAAAATAAAATAAATATGATCAGGTCTGATTTGCGAAAAAATAAAATCGAACCGGATCTGATCGAGTCAGCCGGAAAAAACCGAAATTGACCCAATTGAAATTGGGTCAATTTTAAGACCCAGTTTTAACCATTACTCATACTTCGGTAAAAAGGTAAATCTTGATTATCTATGAACAGTATGATTAAAGGGGTTTTTCTTTCAGCTTATATAGCGGGCTTATGATGAGCTTATTTCATTTCGGCTTTTTATTGGCTTATTTTTAGAGATTTATAGGCTTATATAAGTTTTTATCATGTCCTACTAAACTTTTATAAGCCCACTGGTCTCAGAATAAGCCGGATAATTGGGCTTATGAAATCAAACAAGTTCATAAGCCCCCACATCTAAGGGGGTGTTTGGTTTGGCTTTATAAGTAAGCCAATTCCGGCTTATATAATATAAGCCCCAATTTTGTTGCTTATTTGAAGGTTTATGGGTTTATATAAATTTAGTATATCATGATAAACTTATATAAGCCCCTAAGTCTCAAAATAAGCTACAAAATTGGTGCTTATGTTATATAAGCCGAAAATAAACCATATTTTGGCTTATATTTCATAAACTCTAATTTTTTTAGCTTATTGGTGACTTATTGGCTTATGTAAGTTTATTATATCATAACAAACTTAGATAAGCCCATAAGTCTCCAAATAAGCCACCAAATTGAGGCTTATGTTATATAAGCCGAAATAGGCTTATGTTATATAAAACAAACAGCTCCGTTATATTTCATAAACCATAGTTTTTTAAGCTTCTTGGTGACTTATGGGCTTATATAAGTTTATTATATTATAACAAACTTAGATAAGCCCACAAGTCTCCAAATAAAGGCTTATGTTATATAAGCCCAAATAGGCTTACATTATATAAGCTAAACCAGACGATATTATTTTGGCCTTCATGATTTAAATCATTTTGTGTGGTAAAGCGTTTTTCAGACTATTCTTTTAGCTGCAACTTGCGCGAGTTTTTTTTACAGGAAGTTTTAAACTTACTTTATGCACTTTTCATTTGTTATGAATCGAGAGATCTGCGTTTGTGAGTCATTGTACGTGTATTGTTTTATATGCTCTTTGTTCCCGTTTGAGGTTCGGTTTTTGTTTAGTTGATTGTCATTAACATATAATGTTTTAACTCTTGCTGAATGATATTTCAACTCATTGTAGCATTAGGGGGTGTTTGTTTTAGCTTATATAGTGGGCTTATAAGCTTATTAGGTTATATAAGCTTATAAGCTGAAACGAAGTGTTTGGTTAAGCTTATGATACATAAGCCATAAATGACTTATATAACATAAGCCTACGTCCAACTCATAAGGTTAACCAAACGCCCCCTTAGGCTGTTTGGTAATGGTTAACGACTGATGTTCAGGTTTGTGCATTCATATCGATGGGTCATTTGGTAGGATTATTTTTTCAACTCCCTAAATGCACTTTACTTTATTACAAGTCGATGCACTTTACTTTATTACAAGTCGATTGGTAAATTTTGTTTTGATTAAGGGGGTGTTTGCTTACGCTTATATAGCGGGTGTATGGTTTATTTGGTTTCATGCTTATGTTCCTTAAGTTCTCTTTTGCGGCTAATTCTGAAACTTTTCGACTTATGTAAGCTTATCATGTCATATTAAACATATATCAAGCCGAAAAGTTTCAAAATAATATAAACATGATGTCCAAAAGCTGTTAAAGATTTTCACCATGTCAACATGAAACATGTATTTGACTTCTCTTTTTGTTATGAAAAAAAATCAACAATTTCGAAGAAAATTTTTGTTTTTCCAAATTTCGCGTGTCAACATGGAGGATAGGTATTGCAGGATTGTTTCTTTTCAAACATATGTAGAAATATAACATTGTACTTCTTTTTATTTGTAATTGTATCCCCAACCTTTGCGATTAAAAAGGTCTTCTTTTTCTTTACAGGAATACGCAATCTCGGGTTTTACTTTCTTGATACAGTTGGAGATCATGACATACATTGTTCTCCCTTTGTCCGTAAATACAGTCATGTCCCTTTTACAAGAAATCTTACTTAGGTTACCAGTTATCTCAATTATTCTGTTCAAATTTGTGTCCAAACGTTGGTTATTTCTCATCAAATCCCCTGCTTTCATAAGGCGTCACAGCCGAATCCCTAACATCAATCCTCCTTCTGGTCTCATTCTCGAGCGTGCTTTTGACACCAATGTATATGGTTTAGGGCCACTGGATATCAGAATTCGATCTCGGTTGGAAAACACCTTCAAAACTGGGGCATGTAGTAATGCTACTGTTTTGCAGTCGTGCAATGGTTTATTTTTATGCTATGTTAAACCCGGTCATAAACTTTGCATATACAATCCAACCCGTAAACTGTCTAAGATGCTTCCAGAACCCCCATTATTCTTCCGAACCGATGTATCGCTGTTTTATAAGTATGGCTTTTGATCCTACCAAATCACCCTACTACAAAGTCGTGCATGCTACATTCAATAATGATTTCTATCGGATACAAACTTACTCTTCGGAAACTGGTGTTTGGAGTAGTGTTTACAGTCACAGCGGTTCATTTAAAGATTTCAGATCTGGAATCTTTTGTAACAATGCTATTCGTTGGACAACACTTGCTCTCATGATCAGCTGAATGTTTATAAGATGAGGAATGGGGATTCTGAATGGTCGCTCAAGTACTCTATTAATCAACGGAGGATTAGTGTAGGTGGAGTCCGGTGTATTGCCCTGGGAGAAAGAGAAGAGGATTATTCATTCATGGTGATAGAGTTAAATGGAATGGTTGTTCTATACAACTTCGAGTTGAAAACTTTTCGCGGGCTTCCTGAAGTGCAGTTGATGTTACCGAAAATAAGATATCCTAATGATAAAAGATTTCTGCTCACTGCATCTTTTGCTAGTGTATGATGATGCTTTTTATATCAGGTATGATCTTCGTATCTTATATTGTCATGTCACTACTCTCGCTTTGTTATTCTGTTGAGACTGTATTGTATGAACTATTTGCTGCTATGATTACGTGAAGGTGATACGTGCCTCCAAAACCATGTTGACCAAGTTTACTAGTCGTCAGTTTGCTCATTATTATTAGGAAAACATGCATTTGTTCTTTGGTTATTTAAGCTGTCGTTAAAGTATGGTCCTGCTTAATTGCTTATACATCTAACGCGTTGTAAGCTAACATATTGCATTTGACTTGATCTGGCGTTCATCGGCCGAGCAAGCCAGGGCCTGTCAAGTGCTTGCCCCCCCCTACATGATAATCTAGTTAGCCAACCACCCACCCCCTTCCTCCTTTACGTTCAGAGAAGTGCTTCTGATTAACCGCGCCCCTAATTCATTCTGAAATTGGCATGTATGTTTAACAAGAACCCATTAGTGTACTTAATAAATGTGTGTAAATTATGTTTAACAATATGATTTAGAATACATGGCAACATGATTATGTCAACCAATGTGTGGATTAGCCATATTTTTACGTTGGGATAGGCATAGATGTTGGTTCTTATGTGAAGAAAACGACGTTGACCATTCATTTTTTGATCCAAGGACTCAAATTTGTTCGTGGGTCACGAGTTTTTCGGCGATCGCAAATGAACTACCTCTTTAATGCTATGTAACAATGACTCTCTGAGCAATCTTACGATAAAACAATGCCACTACTTTAGTTACGTTGGGCTCAGGTGATCTTGTTGTGTTTGGTATTCTGAGACCTATAAGCTACCTCTAGGCGGGAGAAGATTTAGTGGCAAACACGCGTATTGGTGAATGGTTTACTAGTCAAGAGTCGTCAACTAATGGGTATACTTGAATTGAAATTAGTAATGTTGGATTGTAAATGGATTGCTTATGGTTAAATGAAACCGAGGTTCTGTTATTCTTTCTTTGTTTCCGTTCAGTCGCTTTATTTTTATTGTTCCATACGTCCGCCTTTGAATCGATTTTGCTAGATTTTTGTAGGATGGAGAAGGAAATCGATTTCGCCTTTGAATCAATTCACGCCAATACAGAAAGCCCGATTGCAGGTCATGACGGCCTATTTTCCACGATTTCTGTAACAATATAGCTTGAAACAAAACTCGATAGTAACAAACACTTCAGACTAACAGTCCGTAATCACCCTTAAAGACAAACCATCTCTGCACATCTGTTAAGGGTCTCCAGATTACATTCCAATATGTAAAACTGTACATTAATTAGTACCCAGGACTAATTGCAGGCATATAATTTCTATTATTCCACATGTTACAGCAATTATAGGCATACAAAATTAACAAAAGAGATAAGGCACCAAAAAGTAGTATTCATCAACCTTAGTTCAGAAATTCAGAATCCTTGATAAATTGCATCCATCACTGTCGTTTTTATGTGGTTGAGTAAGACGGCGTAGCTTCCCAGGTTTATTAGATTTTGGAATAAACGATCTAAACTACAAAAACCTACCAACTCATCAAAAAACTAAGACATCACGGAAAAGAACCAACTGCGTTGCGGTTAATCGACTTCCTCCATCTTGCTCTCTGCATCAACATCAGCTTCCTCAAGAGCTGGCATGCCGGGCTCACCATCAGCACTATCCTTGGCAATGCTCAAACCAAGCTCTAACATTCTGTAAATTCTATTTCCAAATGTATTCGGGTCATCCAAACTGAATCCAGATGTAAGCAATGAAGTCTCCAACAGCAACATCACCAAGTCTTTCACAGACTTGTCGTTCTTGTCTGCATCGGGCCCTCTTCATAATAGAGTTCTCAGGGTTGATCTCCATAGTCTTCTTGCTTGACATGTAACCAGCCATGCTCTAGTCTCGTAAAGCTTGTGCCTTCATAATTCTTTCCATGTTGGCAGTCCACCCGTATTCACCTGTCACCAAACAGCAAGGCGAATCCACCACACGGTCTGAAACAATCACTTTTTACACCTTGTCACCAAGAACATCCTTGATCACTTTGCAAGACCCTCAAATTTTTCAACTGCCCGACTGCATACTCATCAATGGCGTCAACCATGTGTAAGACTTCATATCCTCTCTTCTTTAGCTTCTCAAGGAAGTGTGAGTTCTCAACGGCTTTCATGCTTTCACCAGTAATGTACTAAATGTCCTGTTGACCCTCTTTCATTCAGGTGACATAGTCCTTCAAGCTGGTCATCTCGTCGCCACTCCTGGTTGAATGGTATTGAAGCAACCCTGCCAATTTGGTCTTGTTTTTGGAATCTTCAGTAATTTTCTCAACCCATAGAGAGATAGGATAGCTGATAAACTCCAAATGCTTCTTGATCAAATCCTTAAGCCTACGCTCATCAAGGTACTCAAGCTGATCCTCTTTTAAGTAGAGTGTCATCTTAGTCTCGACCAAGGTTTTCACCAGAAGTGGCCCTAG
Organism: Glebionis coronaria; assembly: GCA_025667525.1. Lineage (NCBI taxonomy): Eukaryota > Viridiplantae > Streptophyta > Magnoliopsida > Asterales > Asteraceae > Glebionis > Glebionis coronaria. Next base: position 602,255,714 of record CM046880.1, read on the forward strand.
CGACAGTGAACAACCCCCCTGCCTGGAACTCCCAGACATATTGCTTGTCATCGTTGTGCTTGGTTGTGACCACAACTTTGTCAGCAACCAAGTAAGCAGAGTAGAACCCGACACCAAATTGTCCAAACATACTGACATCAGCACCAGCAGCAATAGCTTCCATGAACTCTTTGGTTCCGGATCTTGCAATCTAACTCCACTGTCGATGATGGTCGACATGTTGTTGGTCTTGCAGGAACAATGTGGATGAAAAGCTCGGGTTGTTCATCATACATTTCTCTCCGACCACATTCCCATATGCCAACTGTGTTTGGTCACATCCTACAAAAACAACAACGATCGGTTCTTCAAGTACTTTGTGAATTTAGAGATCAATACTAATATATAATTAGCTTCCATGTAGCTTTAATATGCCTCTGACCGGAAACAAAATTTCTCTTTTTCTATAATACAAACGAAAAAGTTGGCATAGCAGTTAGCGAGCCCAAAGGTTTTAGAACAAGCTCAAATCACAGTGACGAGTTTATATGATTTCGGCTTATCTTACGTTAGCCTCAAATTACCGGCTTATTTCGAGACTTGTGGGCTTATATAAGTCTATTACGATATGAAACTCATATACGCCCATAAAAATCCAAAAATTTGAAGCTTGTATAATATAAGGCGAAATCGAATAAGCTCATAAGCCCACATATAAAGTAACAAAGTAAGCTAAAAAAACATATTAAAAGCATAAAGCCTTTAGGCCCTAATCAGTTGAAATCAAGTAAAGCAAAAAAAACCTAAATTCTGCCAAAAACTCTAATTTCAAGATTTAAAAAAAAAGGAAAAAATAAAGTTCATACCTGAAATTGAAAGTCATCCAACTGAAGAGAGAAGCTCTGGAGATGCACATATAAGCAGACCTTTTAGCTCCAATATGCTTTGCGGAAGATGACTTATGCTTGTCCCTCTTATATCTAGCCTTTTTAAACATCCAAACCGGCCTACATCTTTGGGTAACTTCTCAAGAAGAACACAACCACTTAAGTCAATTTCAACAACTTTTTTCAGACATCCACCGGGAGCGTTTATTTCAACCAACATATCACAATCTTCAAGATCTAACTTTTCAAGATTTGGAATCAGCTCAAGGTCAAGGCTCCTCAACCTTGATCGACAAAGGTCGAGGAATTTGAGATTCGTACATGGAGCAGACACTCGAAGTTCAACAAAATCAGTACAATTATTAAGATCTAACTTCTCAAGATTTGGAACGAGTTCAAGGTCAATGCTCCTCAACCTTGTACTACGGAGGTCGAGGAATTTGAGATTTGGAAATGCACCAGACATGTAAAGTTGTTCAAAATCAGCGCAATATTCAAGAGACAACGTTTCGAGATTTGGAGTCAACCCAAGGTCAAATGTTCTTAACTTTGAGCAACTGGCATTGAGATGCTTGAGCTTTTGACAACTAACTGGCATGCAAAGTTCTTCTAAATTGCGAGAACTTTCAAGAGATAACGTCTTGAGATTTGGGGTCAACCCAAGGTCAAAGGTTCTTAACTTTGAGGAAGTGATACGGAGGTAGTTGAGCTTTTGACAGCAAACAGGTATGCAAAGTTTTACTAACTTGGGAGAATAGAACAGAGATAACATCGCGAGATTTGGAGTAATCCTAAAGTCAAAGGTCGTCAACCTTGACGTACCGAGAGAAAGGAATTTTAGGTTTTTAAGAACCTGCCAGCAAAAATAACACAAAAAGATTAATAGACCAATGAATTAATACTCCGTAGCATTGTTACAAATTATGCAAAAAAAGGATTCTACCTTTTTTTCTCCCTTTTTCCAAAGTGGAATACTTTTTATCGCCGCAAAAAAATACAGTACCAAATCTAAGTTGCGACTAAATAATAGTAATAAATATGACGATGTTTTTGAAACAATGTCTACACTAAATGCTTTTAATCTAACAAATATGGTGGATGTTTTTATCAATCAAACCAATATCAATGAAGCTATATTTAAGTAGTACACTATAACAGCTAAGTACACAATTGTCTATCTTCATTTCTTCTAAATGACCGAATGTGTTAATTGTATATGTTAGAAAAGCTTTTGTAGAAAACTTTGGGTTGGCCTTGGCCCGCCCCACACCTCAAGTGGCTCCGTCCCTGGTTTGAGTTATGTCATAGATTAAGAGGAGTGGGTTAAGACCTCGGAAGGTCGAGTTGTACAGGATCGTATCTCTGACTATGTTCGTAGTTGAATATAAATCATAGCTGTTGGAAATGTAAATTATGTTATTCCATTAATTACTAATCTAACTTTCCTTTTTTAGGTTTTCGGAGAGGCTTGCACAATTCTTGCGCCACATATTCTGTGTGAATACCTGTATGAGTTATGCAAGAAGTTTAACGGTTTACGCTCTTCCGTGTGGCAGGTATATTTACTTGCATATAGGCTTTTTCTCATACGTGTTGAACTTGGTCCCCGCTAACCAAAGTTAATATTACAAATGTTTATTTGATTTATAGAAAGGCAAATATGATGATTCTTGTCAGGATTTAATGTAACTTCGAATGTTTATGCAGGTTGTTGAGTCTAGTGAGGAGGAGACGAGCAACTTCTTGTTGTGCAAGGCAACTGAAGCGGTTATGAGAAAATGCTTTGATCTTTTGGGGATCACGCCTATCTGTAAAATCTGATCCTTAATGGTAGTTGTACTGTATCTTGATAACTGACTGATCATGTGACAATCCGAAAGTGGTTATGGTCATATGATGATATTGTACTGATGGCTAGACAATCTTATGATGTTGGAAGTTTATCATCCATGTGTCTGTGTGAATGTTTTTTCTGCATTTTCCAATTGGTGCTTGATCACGCGGCTGTAGAAAATGATATGCATACGAGTACAGTTGATCTTAGGTATCACTTGTGTCGTTATACACCTGCCAACAAGATACCGGACCCGAGATGGCGAGATAGACCACGGACTTTTTAAGTGATCCCTGGACATGTCAAACAATGTTTGTTGTCTTTACGACAAAAAAAGAAGAAAGAAGAATATGAAGTTTCTCTTTTCGAACCTTTGACCTTGAACCAAAGTGACTGAACCCGGTACACCAACTACTCCTTCGATAATACTACTACAGCATTACATTTGTTGCTGCCTTTAATTTTGGTTTTTTGCCTTGTCAAGTTAAGGCCTGATAAATACAGTAATTGGTATCATGATCTTGCGGCTAGGGATTAGCATCAGGCCCGGACCGGACCGATGACCGAATTGATCCAAAAACCCTGGACCGAGACCGAACAGAAATGGTCTGGTTTGGTCCTCGGTTCGGTCCGATCCTATTATGCGTGTAATCAATGAGAGATATTTGATATTTAGTAAGACTGAATAGGACCGAAGACCGAAATGGTCCAAATTTTGAACCGAGGCCAGACCGAATATTCCGGTCCGGATCGGTTTTAGTAAATAATAGTAATACTTATTATCATACTTAATATAATAGTTAATATTCAGCACAAATTGATGCTGATAACTCAGATTTGGAACTGGGTGTAGAAACGAACGCTGATAAAAGAGCTAAAAGAAAGACGACATGCTCTAAACGGAAAGCACCAACCAAGAAGAAACCTAATACCGAAGGGCAAGAACAAAAATCAGTATGAAGTAGATGACGAGGGAGAGCATGTGAGGAGATGAAAATGCAAATTTTGTGCTCGTTTACTTGCCACTTGAAAGCATGACGATGAAAGAATTAAGAAAGCCTCATCTATTCGAGACCGTAAAAGTAGTAAAAACAAAAAAAAGAAGGCATTGCTTGTTTATATATCTTAAGCCACGAAAGAATTTCCAAAGCATAATCCCATAAACATGTAGTAGTAAATAATGCGTAACTGATGCGGCCTTATTTTAGTAGGCCAAACTCCTAAAAAGTATATACGAGAAGGGAAGGATAAGGCCCTTAGAGCGGGAAGACTCCATGAAAACAAAAGAGGAACTAGACTTTGATTAATTTTCTTCTTAACCTACGAATGATGCATACATTATAATTTATAGCAAAATGAACCAACTGCCCACTAAGCCTATTAATTTTCATCAACTCTTTTAGATCCTCCATGCTTTTCTCATGCAATTCCACACCACCAGCTTCCGTTATACCCGGATGTAATTCCTCTAAAGCACGGAACAATGGATGATATTAAAGCCATGACAACATGAGTTCGACTACGATAACACGCTTAACAATATAAGGCAAGGTGGTGTGACTTTTTCTCCCAGTCCCTAGTCTGGACTCTGGCTACAATCACGAGCTAGGAGGTCCCGAGTGACGACAAGAGGACCAAACTGGACACTGGTATGAGAATGAGAATGCAGCCAGAAACTAACTACTAAGACTGGATGTATCATTTTACATGAAATGGACTCGATCTGAATTATTTATACTTCGTATTTTCTTAAGTAAGAAATTAGGGCTATCTTCTTTTTTTTTTTTTTTTTTTTTGTTTTTTTTGGTAACCGTGATTTCCGACTCATTGGCCGACTAATCCACGGGGTTTGAGCCCACCGCCACACAGACTCAAACCAGGTAAAGCCCTCCCTTTTCAGGAGGTTGGCGTGGCCACTTCAAGGTTGTTTGCACCTAGTGGGAATTGAACTTGAGACCTCACACACTTTGGAGTGATAGCCACAAATCTTTTTGCCACTAGGCCATCCTTGAGTGGTTAAAATATAAAGCAAATTATCTTTATTTAAATTATGTTTTATCTCGTGTAATTCTCTTTGGGACGAGATTGAGCTTGGTGACAGCCTTTAGTTTTCGATTTAATGTAATAATCTATCAGATTGAACTTTCATTCATGAGTTTATGACTAAGCTAATAATCCTGCAAGGGAGAAAACGCAGAAATTCACTAAAGCAGGCATGTCGACATCACTATCAGCACTGTCCTCGTCAATGCTCAAACCAAGCTTCAACATTCTGTGAATCCTGTTTCAAAATGTGTTCGGGTCATCCAAACTGAATCCAGATGTAAGCAATGAAGTCTCGAACAGCAACATCACCAACTCTTTCACAGACTTGTCGTTTCTTGTCTGCATCAGCCCTCTTCCTAAGTTCCTCCATAATTGAGTTCTCAGGGTTGATCTCCATAGTCTTCTTGCGTGACGTGTAACCAGCCATGCTCGGGGCTCTTAAAGCTTGTGCCGTCATAATTTTTTCCATGTTGGCAGTCCACCCATTTCCATCACACGGTCTGAAACAATCACCTTTTCCACCTTGTTGCCAAGAATATCCTTGATCACCTTGCAAAGGCCCTCAAATGTTTCCCTCAATGCTTCTTTCTTTTTCTTCTCATCTTCACTCTCATCAAGTTTTAGACCTTCCTTGGTAGCAGACACAAGCTTCTTGCCCTCAAACTCTTTCAACTGCCCGACTGCATACTCATCAATCGCATCAACCATGTACAAGACTTCGTATCCTCTCTTCATTAGCTTTTCGAGGAAGGGTGAGTTCTCAACAACTTTCTTGCTTTCACCGGTAATGTAATAAGTGTCCTGTTGACCCTCCTTCATTCTGGTGACATAGTCCTTCAAGCTGGTCATCTCGTCACCACTCTTGGTTGAATGGTATCGAAGCAACTCAGCAAGCTTAGTGTTGTTTTGGGAATCTTAATGGATACCAAGCTTTATGTTCATAAAACTTGTTGTAATCTTCCTTCTTGTCAGCAATTTCTTGGAAAATCTCAGTGCACTTCTTGACCAAATTCTTGCGGATCACTTCGAGGATTTTGTTTTGTTGCAGCATCTCACGAGAGATGTTAAGAGGAAGATCCTCAGAATCAAGTCATCAACAATACTCAAATATTCGGGAATGAGTTCTTCACAGTTATCCATGATAAAGACGCGGCGGACGTAAAGCTTGATGTTGTTGGGCTTCTTCTTTGTGTCATAGAGGTCAAAGGGTTCCCTCTTGGGAACGAAAAGAACGGCCTTGAATTCAAGCTGGCCGTCGACTGAAAAGTGCTTCACACTCAAATGATCCTCCCAATCGTTAGTCAAACTCTTGTAAAAAGCAGCATACTCTTCTTTTGTAATTTGTTCAGGTTTCCTCATCCAAATTGATCTTCTTTTCCTCTCTTCCTTTTCCTTTTCCTTTTCCTCATCAACTTCCTCAACCTTACCTTCCTGGTCGTTCTTATCCTCCTCGTCCTCGCCATCAGAAATCTCTTTCTCAATAGTTTTTTCGACCCATAGAGAGATCAGATCACTGATGAACTCAGCTTCTTGATCAAATCCTAAAGCCTCGTTCCTCAAGGTACTTGAGCTGGTCCTCTTTTAGGTAGAGTGTCATCTTAGTACCCCGACCAAGGCTTTAGCCAGAAGTGTCCCTAGTAACTGTGAACGACCCTCCAGCTTGTGACTCCCAGACATACTGTTCATCATCGTTGTGTTTGGTTGTAACCACAACTTTGTCAGCAACCAAGTAAGCAGAGTAGAATCTGACACCAAATTGTCCAATCATACTGACATCAGCAGTCAGCACCAGCAGTAATAGTCTCCATGAATTCTTTGGTTCCGGATCTTGCAATGGTACCCAAATTGTTCACCAAATCTCAAAATTATATGTACAGCTATAACGTGCGCTAATACAAACAATAAAAAGTCAATAACAGATTAACAGTAGTAAATTTAATACTCACCATCCTTGGTCATTCCAACTCCACTGTCAATGATGGTCAACGTGTTATTGGTCTTGTCGGGAACAATGTGGATGAAAAGCTCTTAGTGACTTGGTAGATCGTGAGAGTTTCAAATACGATATTTTTAGTTCTAGTTCTTTATGCGTGACATTTTACTAAGCTGCATATTATCATCCTTTAGTGAATAGCAACATGGTTATGTTTTCGCTAAGATAAGATGATGAACTGATAAAATGTTACGCCCCTTTTTCAGATAAAATGTTCACCAAATCTGAAAATCTGTGTATAATTTGACATGACTGGAAGCATAAGTATACCCTTGGCTGACCCGGAATCTCATTTTCAAAATATGCAGCAATATGAAACTGCAGTAATTGAGCGGATTCAGAGATTACGTAAGCAGGAGCTCCATTAGATTCTTTCCTTCTAAGGTTTTCATTGTGTCTGATTATCATGGCCAGCTGATGAGTCAAGTCATATCCTGTTTCAAGGTTCGGTAAAATATATATAAGTGATATGAAGTTCACCGAGTTAAGCCCTTTTCATATACTTATAATCATCACCAGATGAGTAAAGTAATGATTACATATTCTATCTCTACTAATACACATGTGTAAGAGAGAAATAGCTAAAGAGTAAACGGGTCAAAAAACGTGTATTTCTGCATTCTATGCATATACAACGGACTAATCGCTTCACTCAGACACTTGTGTTAATATTTTGTGAAATTTTTGAAACCCGTTTTGAAATCATATCAAAAGATAATTTATTTTGACATACTACCCAATCTTATTGACCCGCCAATTTGGCCACCTCTATACTGAACATTATCCTCAAAACGTTAACACAAAAAAATTCCATTTGGAAAGACACCTCACACCGGGTCGAAGTATCCATCATCACAAATGGTCTAACTGGAGGTGGTGGTATTGTAAGGACCTGCAGGATCATCCAATCTGGACGAGCATATTTGGGGTACGTCCACGCCCAACAACAAGCATTCATCGTCACTTATTCGCTTTAGCAGACTCAGGTTAGGAGAAAAAGTTTATACATATTAGTCACTACAAAGAAAGTAAGTATCAGCAAAAATGTGAGGAGCGCGTATGATACCCTTTCTGCAGAAAGCTGCAGTTTTCTTTCAGCCGGCTCAGGAAGCGGTTGTAAGTCACTGACTTTCTTCTTCTTGTATTCAGCAATCATTATCATACCGTCAATAGTAATCGTTGGCTGCAGGGACCCACAGCCCCCATGGCTTTTCTTAACTGCCTTATCGCCCTCGTGGTTTACATATTCAATGTCATCACCACCTTCACATGTACTTTTGCTCTTGCAAGCCTCGAGAATCTTCTTAAGCCTGTTTTTTGGGTTTCTTATTTTCAGGGCTTGCTTGAATTTATCATCCTCCTGAAACGCAGACACAAGCACGCCGTTTAGATGGTACCAAAGCGAATGCCCAAACTAAAAAAATATAAATTGGACTTATACACTCAACACCAGCAGCAATATCCAATAATACCACGATATATATAAGGTAACGGCGTATTGCATCATGGTTTAAAAAGCACTACCTCATCAGCAAGGAGCTTTGAGCAACTGAAGCACACACAGCGCATTACAGGGCCGTAGATGGACAAGGGCAACATGGGCCATGGCACAGGGTCCCATATTTTAGATGGGCACCAAATTTTTTATAAACCCAACTTATTTGTACATTTTTTAAGAGCCTAACTTATTTATACACTTAATTCTAAGTTAAAATGGTCTTTGCAATATTATTTTAGGATATTTATAGAAAAAAATTAGCATCGATGGGTATATTTTGGATATTTGCAATTTTATTTAGCATCGATAACGATACATTTTCTTTCTCACATAATTTTTTAGGGGCCCTTTTTAGTTACCGCTCAGGGCACTCAAAATCTCCGAGACGGCCCTGGCGCATTATACTTAGAACCGTCTTCATATATCCAATATGAAACATCGGCCGGTTTGGCGAGCTCAAGGTGTCCAAAATGACCGGGACAGTCAGCCGTGTTAGCTGCACAAGTCTCGCACTTCATCTTCCTATCCATTGTCCCAAGCCTCGGATCACTAAGTCCCGCCACCTTGGGCTTCCCTCTCTCTGTTGTTTCACCATGCTCTATTTTCAAAACAGACATTTCTCTCTGCAAAAATATATCAGTTGCTTCATGAAACAATGATAAGATAACACGAATTATTTCCTAAACTGAGATGAACACAAAAAATCGTTCATTTAAGTCTTCATTTCCAAACACAACTGATACAAACAAACTGCATTCGTGTTTGGTTTTTTGAAACTGGTTTTTTTTCAAACTGATCTGGGCCGTAATCGGTTTAATAAAATGGTCAAAACCGGTTTTAAAAAGGGTTAAAAACGAATCAATACGTTAAAATCTAACCAAGAATACGGCTTCAAACTGATCCGGTTTAAGTCAAAACCGGTTTGTTGACCCATTGATTTATACCGAACAGGATTAAAAATCGATCCAGTTTAAAGAAAAAAAACGATTTGTCGACAGCTAGATTCAGTTATCATGTTGTTTGGTTTATTCAGTTCACTTAAAAAAATTGTGGGTAGAATCGAAAAATGAACCAAACCTAAATCAAATTTGGTTAAATCGTACCAATGATCGAAAACCAAACCCACATAATCGAATATCCCGAATTACATAATTTTAATTATTATATAAATTTTTAGCATAAAAAAATTTTAGCTTAAAAATGATATTAATACTATAAAAGAGTTTTAATACATTTTTATGAATATAAAACTATATTTAAACCGAAACCGAATAATTAATTTAGCTCAATTTAAATAATTTTGGTTCAGTTCGTTTGAGTTTCACTTTCACTTTCCTTTTTGTTGATCGAGCAGATCTCCCTAATTCCACTCGTTCAATTCTCTTCACGAACTTGTACAATGTCACAAGTCAGTTACAGTATTTAATAGAGAGATATACAATTCGACTATATAGTTCTTTTGTCATATATAATTTTTTTTTAAAAACTTTTCTCTTTTGAAAAGAAAAATGAGATAAATTTAAAAATTTCTGAAACTTTGAGTAATAGAGAGTTTGCTCGGTACCTCGATGGGTAGTATCCCTCCTAAATGAGATTTTTTCCATTCCCAAGGCTTGAACTCAAAACCTTTAGTTAAGGAGCCCAGTGCCTTAACCAACTGTGTCAACCTCAATTGGTTGGCTGTGAAACTAGTTGCATAACACATAAGAAGCAAGCAACTATTACATGTCATTTGACCTAAGAGTTAGATACCACTGATTATGTAAGTTCCAAACCACTTAACTTGATATCACAATGAAAAAGCCCAATTAAAAGCCCAAGTAAGTAGTAAAGTAACCATGTGCTTAATAGCCCAAAACTAAAAAAAAGCCCAATTAAAATATAATCCAAAACACGAGTAGCCCAAATTACAAATCGAAATTTTTACATGCACAAAAGTACAAAACAATTACTGAGTTGTTTTTTTAGTTAAAAGGGAACCATTCCCCGGTAAAATAACAATCACTGAGTTGTTGCAATGCAAATATCGTATCTTATTACGTTATAATCGATACAAGTAATTACAAAAACTATCTTCAAGTATTCTGAACGATATATAAAGTGGTAAACCGCAGCTGGTTCGGTTTGACTTAAATCGGCTTGCCCAAAACAGTTTTTTTTGTTAAACTGGTTTTGGTTTTTCAGCCGGTTCGGTTCATGAACCGGTTTTTTGTGCAAGCCTATTCTTTGAGTATAGTCTATCATCTTATCCATTTGGCTAATTCATAGTGGATTATTACAAATTACTATCTATTATTAAGAAAAGACAAACAATTCCTATCAAAAGTCTTTGTGATCACTTTGTTAACAACAATCTGGTTCAAAGAATTATAGTACAATTTTGTTTTTAAGACAAGCTCACATTTTTAAATGCAATATATGCGTCTTTAAGTAATAATAAAACTGTTTCTAGCGTGATTTGAATCTATTAATTGACAGTTAAGTGTCTCACAAATGAACAGTTTCTCGTGTGGTTGAGCAGTTGTGGTTTTATAATAAATGCTTGAAAGCTGTTTCGTGTAATTGATCATGAGAAAATATTCATTAAAAATTAACATGTATATTTTTTTCGCGTGTGATGCATTTGATTTCTTGAAACTGAGGTGATGAAGCTACTTAACATCTTTTAGAACGGTAAATGTTAGTGGTTAGTGAGTCGAGTCGTGCAATGATATTTAAACGGTAGGATATTTTCTTTGAACCCTCGCCTAGTTATGTTAAACTACTTATTCGTTTCATCTGAGAGCCCTTAGCAAGTTTTGAATTCAAAACCTTCAAAAAACTTTCCCCAAAAAAATCACTTAAGCTACTTAACATAATAGAATATATAATGAACAGTAATATTTTAAGATCTAAATTCACAAAAGTTATATTTAATAAAATTGATTTTAAAACATAAAAAATATGGTGTGGCTTATTGTTGGTTTGACTTCTTTTATTATAGAAATAATAAGTACTTATAACTTTTATACACGCACGAAACTATAAAATAAATTAAAATTTATTCAATATTTTAGTTTAATATTGTGATATATAAAAAAAATGGTGTTTAATATTTTGTACTTATAATATTATTAGGTTATAAAGTGTAAGGGATATTTGTTAATTTTTAGACTTATGAAAAAACATGAAAATTTATAATTTTAATTTAAGACCATTTAATTTATTTAAAATTTACCCATTAAAGTTTTATTTATTACCTTCTCTTTTGTTAAGTTTTTTTTTCACAAATTTGACACTTATAATTTTATGTCTTTTTTTTCTTCATCAAATTTCACAATTAAATTTTTAAAAAAGTTTAACCAAACAAAGAAATTTTTGGATTTTTTAAAAAGAACATAAAAATAAAAAAAAATCAAAAAATATTTCTTATTAAAAAAATACTTTTTAAAAAAATTTCAACTTTAAATTTTGCTTTACAAATAAAATAATTATTGTAATAAATTTTTAAAAATTTTTTTGAAGATAATCATTTATAACTTTGACCGATCCTAATCCTAATTTTTTTCTAGTTATATGAGTAATGCTAGAATTATAAAAAAAACTACAAAAGATTATATATGAAATGATGTGTCATGAAACTTGTGAATTCATAAAAAAAAAAGAATTGAAAAGTAAATTTAAAAATACTACTAATCATGTAACTTATTATTTTGTAAATTCTTTGTGGTTTTAGTATTTCCGAAAAATATTACCAATCATATTAATGTCAAACTAAAAGTATCTTGATTTTTAGAGCAATGGGAGCGATAAGAGCGATAAGCTCTTAGCTTCGGCTGGTACCACTAGCCCACATTTTAGAATAGCGCACCACACTTTATCTGATGCAAAAAAACCTGACGTCAAAAACATCAGTCGAGTCTGCAAATGATTTTTCAAATGAGTTAATTTTTTTTCTTTTGAAAACGTTACATATATAATAATAGTGTAAGGTTATTTTCAGAACCAAATAAATGTACAGAAATGTGAGAACCACCTTTATACACTTAACAATACATATGTATTTTCATTATTATGTTTAAATTAACATTTAATAATTGTTTTATTAGTTATAGATCCGAGTATTATGAGCGATATGAAGAATGCACATGTGTTTTTATATTATCCAACGAAAAGATAGTTATAATACATGCAAAACAAATACATGTGCATGGTCTTAGGATACATGTTTCTAGTGACCTACGAAAATGAAAATTCAATGTATTTTTACCTAATGAACTAATTCGATAAATATACATGTGCATTTTAAGAGTAAAAAGGTGGTTCTCGCAGTTCTGTACATTTATTTGGTTCTGAAAGTAACCTCACCCTATAATAATAAAAAGTTACTTTTTAATATTATAATGATTTTTAATGTTATAAGAAAAATAGTGACGTATCACATTTTTTTTACGGCACGAACACAACGACTTAACCGTATCAACCAAGGTTGTCACGATCCCGATCTTGATCTTAAGATCTTACGATTTTACAATACTGCAAAGCAAAAACGATCTGGATCTTACGTAGGATCTTTGAACGCTTAAAATTTTATAAGATCTCGATCTTGATTATATGATCTTAGGATCTACTACGATCCGATCTTACTTTTTCGCGAGCGACAAACTAAAAAACTACAAATTTATAGGCTCTAATTTATATAATCTAAAAACAACATGTAAATCTTCTTATACATCTCATAATCATAATTTAGGACCACACTTTTATGAAGTATTCGTATAATTTTCTGTATACGATGTATATTAATTTGTAAATTTGTAAAATATTGCAATGATTACTAAGAAAATTATGTTATAGCAAGATCTTACGATCCCGATTCTATTTTATGATCTCGATCTTATAAAAGCAAAAACGATCCTAAGTAAGATTCCGATCTTGAAAACCTTAGTATCAACGCCTCTTATAATTTTTTGGAATATTTGCAGTTACTTTTACGGAATTTTCAACCTCGAGGAAAGAAAAATCATGATTGGTAACGAATAATAAATCGATTTTAATAATAAAAATAAAATGATGATTAGATTTATTATTTATTTATTATTTGAAACCTCGAGAAAAGAAAAACATGAAACAAGGCCCACGGTATTTTGACTGGACACCGACTAATTGATTGAACCACTCGCTAGATTCAAAAAGCACATAAATTGACATTTTTTATACTTATCTTCTTTTTTTAAATCTTGGTCTAAAATCATAAATCGTTAGCAACTTTATTAAATTATACGACTTTATTCCCGACATGTCCTTCAGAATATCTCTATTCTATATATTCTATTGATTTATACTTTGTCAAAAGTTGTGAAATTGAATTTAGTATAAATTAGTAGGGTATTTATGTGTAGTATAGAGTATTTTGTGATTAAAGTTTACTAATTTTAATGCTGTTACATGCATGAGACTTTAACATAAACAATAGATTAACTAATAATTTTAATGCTGTTACATGGTTTTAAATAACACGTTAAATCGTTTTATAGCGAGGTATAACGTAAAGCATGATCTTCACGTTACGAAACAGATTAAAGCGTTGTTTATATGCGTAGCGTGCTAAAAACGGCATAAAGTGTGATATAACGCGTAGCGTGGCGTTTTTTTTTTTTTTTTTTTTTTGGCAAATTTACAAGAATTAGGATTGTTTACTAGTTTTTGGCTATTTAATAAACTTGTGCTTAGTAATTTTATTATGAAGATAAATCATTGAGTAACTACTAGCTGATTTTGTTTAAATAAAAATTAAAGTATTGCTCCATTTTGTAAAGTCGTTATATGAATATTAATTTATAAATATTTTGTGCAGCTATATATCACGCTTCAGAAAAGTCGTAGTTTCGCTATAACTTATGTACCTTAAAGCTTGGCAATACTACGCTTCACGCTATTTACAACTTTGATTACGGTAGATATTATTTTATAATTAAAATTGATACATCAACAAAATAAAAATAACGTATTAATGAACCATAGAAAAAATGATCTCGATTTGCTTCGGGTTTACTCGTTTTATGGTTTCAACCAGTCACGTTTGATTTGATTTTGCAAGACTTTTATTAGATAGTTGGATTGGTTATAGACAAAATTGTTAAAAAGCTCGAGAGGGTCTCTCATCTCCTAAACAAACTTATTCTTTAAATTATGACAACTAGCATAAACGTTGAAGTTCTGTCACTAAAACCGGTGATGACTCTGATTCCCCGTTAAACCTAACGAGTTCAAGTTGAGTTTGAGAAAGCATCGCGTCTCAACTCGGCATCTGGGGAGGTTGGGATATAGATGGTTGGTCCACTCCAAACTCACTCTATTGTTATTCGTAGTACAAGATTCAGTTGCACCACTATATATCATATAGACAAAAGATCGGTAGGGAATTAACTCCCAAAAAAGTATATTTCCCTCCATCCCCACCGCCTATCCTCAAAAAAATGGAGGCCCAGATTAAATCATTAAGGCTAGTATAGTAATTTCACTCCGCCCTAAATCCGGTTTATATCTTAACTAAAAAAGAAAACCGTCTCATCCCTCTCCCTCATTTCATTTCACACACACTTTTTCACACTCATCTATTCACACACATCTATTAACACCACCGTATAAACCCTAGATCTAAAATTGATTTATCAAAACCGTTATATCCATTGACCAGTTATGGATATACGGGATGAAATAAACGCTTCTAGAGTGGATCCATTGTCGGATTCTTCTTTGTTCCCTACTTCAGGTTCTGGTAAGTTTTTTTTATGTTCTTTTGTGTTTCTCTTGTTATTTATCTATGATTATTGCATATGGATCTTTTTTTCTACTTTTGATTCTAATAAGGTTTTTAGGGGTTTTTGTTATTTCTCCATTTATCAGTTAAATGTAGATAAGGTTTAGGGATTTTTGTGTGTTAGGGGTTTTCTGATAAGGTTTTTGGGTTTTTGTTGTTTGTGTGTTGTTGTTACGCCCCAAACACTCCCACTGTTTTGCCCTAAATGATTTGCTATTTGTTACGCCCCAATCACGACTTGGAATATGCTCACCTGCAAGAGCTTCCTTTCTTTGGTGTAGCGATACCTGAAAACCCTTCAGCCGCGTCTACCTCAGAAGAAGCTCCTTCTATTGTTCACTCCAGACCACCTAGGATTGAAAACCATAGCACTAAATGGACAAAAGATCACCCAATTAGGAATGTTATTGGAGATCTAGATCGACCAGTCTCTACACGCCATCAATTACAAGAGAGTGCACTTTATTGCTACTTTGATGCATTTCTCTCTGAAGTTGAACCTAAAAATTGGCAGCAGGCTATGACCCAATCATCTTGGATTGAAGCTATGCAGGAGGAACTAAATGAATTCCAACGACTTGAAGTATGGGAATTGGTTCCTCTCCCTGACAAGGTCAACATCCTTACTTTGTTATGGGTTTATAAGGTTAAACTTGATGAGATGGGTGCGGTATTGAAGAATAAGGCTAGATTGGTTGCTAGAGGATATAAACAAGCCTTGGGTATAGACTTTGAAGAATCTTTTGCTCCTGTGGCAAGATTGGAGGCCATTAGACTATTCCTTGCGTATGCTGCTCATATGAATATGATCGTCTATCAAATGGATGTGAAGACGGCATTTTTGAACGGTGAACTAAGGGAAGAGGTCTATGTTAGTCAGCCGGATGGGTTCGTTAGTACGGAGTTTCCTAATCATGTGTACAAGCTTAAGAAGGCTCTCTATGGGTTGAAACAAGCTCCACGCGCGTGGTATGATCTCCTGTCCACATATCTCATTTCGGAAGGCTTCTCCAAAGGCAAGGTGGACCCCACACTATTCACTCTCAAGGAAGGCAACGACATGATTCTGGTACAAATTTATGTTGATGATATAATATTTGCTGCCACTAACATAGAATTGTCAAATCGATTTGAGAAGATAATGTCCACACGCTTTCAATTGTCGATGATGGGAAAAATCTCATTTTTCTTAGGATTACAGATTTCTCAAAATCCCAGAGGCATCTTTATTAATCAATCCAAATATGCTCTAGAATCTCTTAAGAAATATAACTTTGAAAATTGTGACCCCGTGGACACTCCAATGGTGGAGAAATCCAAGTTAGATGAAGATAGGAATGGGACTATTGTCGATCCAAAACTTTACCGTGGGATGATCGGCACCCTTCTATATCTGACTGCTAGCAGGCCTGATTTGCAATTTGATGTATGCATGTGTGCCCGGTATCAGGCTCGGCCTACCGAAAAGCACCTACATGTTGTGAAAAGGATCTTCCGGTATCTAAAAGGAACACTTCATCGTGGTCTATGGTATCCGAAAGATTCCTCTATTGCTCTAATATCATACGCAGATGCCGATCATGCTGGATGTCAAGACACGAGGCGTAGCACTTCTGGATCTGTGCAACTCCTTGGAGATAGATTGATCAGTTGGTCTTCAAAAAGGCAGAAAAGCGCTGCAATATCAAGCACGGAGGCTGAATACATCGCCATGTCCGGTTGTTGTGCTCAAGTCCTTTGGATGAGATCACAATTAACTGACTACGGTTTGGGATTTAACAAAATCCCGATGTATTGTGACAACAAGAGCGCCATTGCCCTTTGCTGCAACTATGTTCAACACTCCCGGGCCAAGCACATAGACATTCGCTACCATTTCATTAAAGAGCAGGTGGAGAACGGAGTGATCGAGCTGTATTTTGTCACTACTGAGTACCAGCTGGCGGATATGTTCACCAAAGCCTTAGATCGAGGACGAATCGAGTTTTTAATCGATAAGCTTGGCATGAAATCATTCACTCCAGCGACTCTCAAAGAGTTGGCAGAAGAATCAGCTGAATAGTCGTGGTAAACTATTCAGAGTATCCTTTGTTCGTGATCATGTATATTATCGTAAATATATAAACCACAAAAGAAAAATACAAAAATATAAAACCAACAAAAATCATAAAAAATATAAAACCTAGAAAAACCATAAAAATTATAAAATCAAGAAAAACCAAAAATATTTTTCGTTTTTAAATCGGGCATGTCTTTTAGTACGGTAATATTTACGGCCTTAAAAATGTCGATCAATATTGACACGGTGCCATAAATAGAGTCCGTATAAAAGTTGTACATTTTTAAAACATGCCCATTATGGCTTGTAGTTATTTCAGACTGCAACCCGGTTTTCATATTAAAGTCACGTATTTCCTTGGAAAACGTTGGCTCAGAACGGGAATTAATTTTCTCGGGTATGATTTACAAGCCAAATCATGCAAAGGGATCAAGTTTACTTTATAACTTGATCTAACACGAGTTAGTGTACGTCTCAGTGCATTAATTTGTCAAAATAAGAGAAATCTTATTGATACCACGAATCAATCTTTTTCAAAACATCAATTGGAAAGGCTTTCATCAATATTTGACTCTTTAAACAATGACTACAGCTCTTTAAATAGAAAACGGGTCATCGTTTAAGGGGGAGAAAATATTAAATCATTTTCGTCATCAAAACGATTTTTCAAAAGTGTTTGTGGAAAATTAATTGGCTAAATGGTTTATGAGTGGTCTTGCTTTTGAATAATCTTTCATGGGGGACGGCTTGTGGACTTCCGAATGAAGAACTTCCGAATGAAGGAGTTCCGAATGAAGAAGTTCCGAATGAAGAAGTTCCGAATGAAGGACTTCCGGACGAAGTTCCGAATGAAGAAGTTCCGAATGAAGGAGTTCCGAATGAAGAAGTTCCGAATGAAGAAGTTCCGAATGAAGGACTTCCGGACGAAGTTCCGAATGAAGGACTTCCGGATGAAGGAAGTTCCGAATGAAAGAACTTCCGAATAAAGAACTTCCGAATGAAGAAGTTCCGAATGAAGAAGTTCCGAATGAAGAAGTTCCGAATGAAGAAGTTCCAAATGAAGAAGTTTTGAATGAAGAAGTTCCGAATGAAGAAGTTCCGAATGAAGAAGTTCCGAATGAAGAACTTCCGAATGAAGGACTTCCGAATGAAGGACTTCCGAATGAAGAAGTTCCGAATGAAGGACTTCCGAATGAATAGTTCCGAATGAAGAGTTCCGGATGAAGAGTTCCGGATGAAGAATTCCGAATGAAGAGTTCCGGATGAAAAGTTCCGAATGAAGGATTGTTCCGAATGAAAGATTCGTTGGTGGTAGACCATATTTAGTGCACCACAAGTTACTGCAACGATCCATCTAATGGGTCGTACATTTCAGGTCCACTTTATATTAGTTTTCAATTGTGAATATGTATATTTGTGAATATTGTGCTTGTATGGCTTGATGTGGTGTTAAAGTATGATAATTTTTCAAGAATTTCTCACGAGATTCTAAATCTTTCAAAATATATCATATCAAAGCACTACAACTATCCCTTATTAAATTAAGGGGGAGCAATAACTTGTTCTATGGCCAAACATCGATTTCATTTTTACCCAAAGACCGGTTAATCCATTCAATATCCCAAATATTAATGGTTAACATTTTGGATAAGGGGAGAAAATGGGATTAAGGAGACTTAAGTGATACTTGGCTAAAAGATGAAAAAGACTTAACGATAATCCAACTTAATATGTGTAAAGCACGTGTTAAGGGGGAGCGTTTTTGATGATCAAAAACACCTAAGGTACGAAACTTTTGATTTCAATATCACAAGTACTTTAGGTGATTTTCAATGATTTTTCATGGTGGCAATTCCTTCCAAAACACGCTTAAATTCACGACGAATGTGGTGACAAAAGGGTGGTAGGAATAGGTTTAGTCCAATGATTCATCAGAGCCGATGGAATCTTCCCAAGGACAATTCCCTAGATAGAATTAGAAGTCCTAGGAAAGATGGAGAAAGAATGTGAACGTAGCTGAATGTCGACCAAGTACTTAAGCTAGCACTGGAACAATCACAACAAGGTGCTAGTGATGACGTATTGGTAAGCATTGAAGGAGTTGAAGAATGAAAAAGAATTGTAAAGATAAAGGGTGTAAAGAAAGAAGCCCTCCTTACAACTTTAGGCAGAAACCGGGTCAATACATACGCTATTGAGGTCATTTTTGCTAATGATTCTCGGTATTGAAGAAAGACATCATGGACCCAGTGATGCAATGCACAACCCTTCCCAGCTAACTCAAATATCTCTCAAAAGGTATTTGTTTTAATCACACGGAGATTAACACGTTATCTATTGGTTTATTCACTCCGAATAGACTGGTATTGAAAAGGTGGCACTCCTCTCCAGCCATCGCTCACTAAATCAAAACGCACAATCGAGTCTAGAGCCAAGAGATCATCAAAAGTCTCATTAGGACACTTTCCATTTATTCCTTGCTTTCTCACACACTGTGAAAAGTAAGAGATTTTCATGAGTCCTACGCAGTATTCCTGTAATATTGCCAGAACATCCGAGTAATACGTAAGTATTACAATGAAGATGGAAATCCTGCTTGAGCCAACATCAAACAAGCTCATGGTAGGTTACACGTGCGGTTCTTTTAGAACCAATCTTGTGAAAAACTGGAAGGAAACAGTGGTTTAATTCTTAATTGAACTTAAACTCGTTCCAGGCCTCTTCGCATTATCATATGATCTTGCCAGAACACTCAGAGTGACTCTTTATTGATCACAGTGACGAGTGGAAATCCTTCTAGTGTTAACATCAAACAGCACTTGGTAGGTGACATGCAAGATTCTTTATGAATTGAGCTCGTGACAGCTGGAAAGCAACGATGGTGAAAATCTTAATTGAAATTCACTTGTTCCAGGTTTCATGAATTGACGGCTTCAAATCACAAGGATAATTTATCCAAGTGATTCACTCTTTATGTTCGCAGTCAGCTTTGGACGGTCGAATAAAGAGAACGGGTTTACCCGCGAAATCCTGTCAGGAAGTTACTTAATTGAAACTATCCGTCACGGGTACGATATCTAATATCGTCCAACGGTCTTCACCGACCGGAGGTAAAATGCTACCGAATTAGAATAAAATGTTCAAAGCCATTTTATTCGTGTCGTTGCTGTGTACCTGTTAAAGACGGTGGCGTTGCTGTGTACCTGTTGAAGACGGTGGCGTTGCTGTGTACCAGTGAAGACGGTGGTGTTGCGGTGTACCGTTAGAAGTCGTTCCCACATGCTTATGTTTTTCTGCATCAAAATTTAGCAAAAATTCAAGAAAGTACAAGATAAAGTCTTCCGCTGTACCAAACTCTGAAACTTTCGAGAATTCAACAAAAAGACATAAGTGTGTGGAACATGGAGTCACGAGAAGGCAAATTCACAAGAGAGGCAAAGATCGCACGTGAAAGGCCAAAGAACAATGCTCTCAAGCCAAAGCCAAAAAGATCAAACCAACATATTCACAACAAAAGAAAGAAAAGAAGAAAAGACTACGAGCTAAAGAATGAAGACTTAGTATAGTATGCTAGGTTTAGAACTTTGTAACGTGGAGTGACCTCCCTTAGGGGGAGATTGTTAGAAATACGTTTTACGTATATTAGAAGTATCGGTCACTCCACAATATTATTTATGTTGTAATAGCTCGTAGTTAACAAATAGTTATTAGTTGCTTATTAAGTTAAGTAAGAACCGGTCCATGGGCTTGTCATGGACCGGCCCAAGCCCAATGTAAGCTTGAAAGTATAAATACCCCTTTCCACCATGGAAAGGGGTTGGTTGTTGTCATTTGTTCTAGTTCCACTTAATAAAATACACATAGTTTCTCTCACTTTCTCTCTCTAACTTTCTCTCTCTAGAAATCAACAAACCCCTTCATAGATTCATAGGTTATCAATATTCTACAGGTATGTGATTAGGAATTGGAGGAAAAAAGAGGATCTCGATGGTATATAAATAATGGTGTTACGAGACGTGGAACGTTAATAAATAATAGGTATTAGTGGAAATCAGACGTAGAACGTTAATATCATAGGTGGAATATTCGACGTGGATTTTTTTTATATAAAAAAAAGGTTTTACCGGCTAAAAAACTGTATTGAGGGTGACTTTAGAAAGGGTTGATATTTATGGAACAAAACATGCATATTTTATTAGTGAGATTAGTATTTTAATCACCATATTGGTAAAGTCGAAAAAAAACACATTAGTATTTAATGGTTTTAAGCCAAAGAAAAAACACAAATAACAAATATAAACTAATGAAAAAAGTGATGATACCTATAACACAAATAATCAGTGTTGCATAATAGTTATATAGATGCCATAGAGTGCAAAATTGCTCAATTGTTAAAAATAGTTGCATATTAAAAAAAAATATTATCAATTTTTCCTTTACTATTTAACATAAAGAGAGTTATACTTTTTAATTTAATAATTAAAATACTTTTTAAATTTTGTTAATTTAATAATTATCTCTAACTATTTTTAGTAACGTGCTGAATTTGAATTGGTTATGTTGAAATGAAAACATGAACCTTTTTTAGTTGAATACGTATTAAATATTATTTTTATTTTGAAATAAACTTAGGTGCAGTTTGGTTCAAATTTATGAGATTTTAAATTATAGTAAATTGAAATATTTAAGAATTAAAATTTCTAAAATTTAAAATGCTTACGCATATTTAATTGATAAAATATATAATATTTTAAAATTTTGATTTTGGGTTGAACTAATTAACACGAATAAATAATTTTGTACAAATTTTCTATTTAAAAAATAAAAATAAAAATTTCCCTTTTATATAAATTTTTTAAAAATTTTACATAAATTTACATAAATTTTACAAAAAAATTTCAATAAATTATATAAAAAATTCGATAAATTTTATAAACAATTTATATAAATTTAATAAAAAAAATTCTATAAAATTTTATAAAAAATTATATAAATTTTTTAAAAAATTATATAAATTTTATAAAAATTATATAAATTTTATAAAAAAATTATACAAAATTTTTTGTTTTTTATATGAGTAAAAACGGAGTAATTATTTTTTTTCTAAATTTTCATAAAATTTTTAAATTTTCTATTTAAATGAATAAAAGTCGAATTTTTCACCTTTTATATAAAATTTCATAATACTTTTTATATAAATTTTATTTTAGCTATTTAAAAGAGCAAAAAACAGAAAAATATTTTTTATATAAATTTTTTATATAAACATAAAGGAACCCAAAAAAACGACTAGAAAAAAAGTTTATAAAAGATAATTTTTAAATAAATTAAATTTTCTCACTTTTTGGAGTAATTATAATATCCTTCATTTTGGTAATTCGAGAAATTTTAAATTCCTTCGCATGTGATACCAAACACAATATTAAAGGATATTTAAAATATAAATGTTTTGAATATCCTCTAATATATCCCAACCAAATGACACTTTAGAGCATTCATAGTGAGAAATTCACATAAAGGCTTTTTATAACGTATTTTATAACGTTTTTTAAATGATTTTCATCATTAGCTTACAAGTTTTTTGTAAAAGTTTTTTACAAGACTTGGTAAAGATCAAGTCTTTTTAAAAAACCTTAACATTGAATGTAGATGGCATTAAATGTAATTTGTTCATGATTTTTTCGCATTGTTGATGCTCTTAAACTGCTTTTAGTAGTGTGTGACAAAGGCTTCGTGAGGCTATTTTTTTATCACCTCACGTGTGAGGATTGATAAAAGCGAATCGAATAGCGCGTGACCAACCAAATATTTTCTCTCGATTCAATTTTTGTGTATGAAATGGGTCCAACTTTAATATTTAATTTGATTGTGAATGTGTGAGTTGTTTTATAGGGTATATTTTATAAATTGGATATTTAATAATTATTTTGTTAGGTGAAAGTTTTAGTGATTGGTAAGATCAAATTATGAGAGAGGGTTAGGGTAAAAATTTAGAGTAAGAAAGTTGATGCAACGCTAACGTATTTGCATAGCGTTTGGTATACCGTAATCAACGTAGGAATGAAAAAGACAATTACGATATAATGAACAATTAGGGGCTGTTTGGTTCGCGGAATGTTTTTATGGGAATTGTAATCTTTGAGAGGAATTGTAATTTAATGTGATTTTAATTGAAAGAATAGGAATGTGTTGGAATTGTAATGTAGTGGAATTGTAATGAATTAAATGTGAGATGTGTTTGGTTGAGTCTCAACGTAATGTAATTCAGTTTTTTTTATAAAAATTAAAAAATTAATAAAAAATTAATAGTTAAAATAAAATAAAATAATAAAATATAAATAAATTAAAATAAAATAAAATTATTATTTTAACAAAACTAACATTTTAATAAAACTATTATTATTATTAAAATAAAATAATAATATATTATATTATTTAAATATTTCAAAAGTATAATAATATGAAGTATTAGTATTAATAAAATATTAAATTAAATAAAAATAACAATAAATAAAAATAAAAATATAAAAAGTAATAACAATAAGCAATATAAAATAAAAAATAAATTAAATAAAAAAATTAAAATATATTTAAAAATTTAAAAAAAAGGAAAAAATATAAATTTAAAATTTATAAATTTATAAATAATAATATAAAAATAATAACAAATAATAGTAATTAATAATAATAATAAAATTATTATTACTATTTTTTAATATTTATTATATAATAATAAAAATAAAATTTATTTTATTAT
Source organism: Glebionis coronaria (assembly GCA_025667525.1). Lineage (NCBI taxonomy): Eukaryota > Viridiplantae > Streptophyta > Magnoliopsida > Asterales > Asteraceae > Glebionis > Glebionis coronaria. Next base: position 602,279,569 of record CM046880.1, read on the forward strand.
ATTATTTTTATATTATAATAATAATAATAAAGTTGATTTATTAATAAATAATAATAATAATAGTGGTTTAAAGTATAAAATTACGAATTACGACGTAATTAAAAATATTACATTCAACTTCCTATGTAATCTTGAATTACATCATTTGATGTAATTGTAATGTCCCAATTACAATTACGTAGCTTACCAAACACCATATGTAATGTAAAGTGATTTACATTCCCCTCATCATGTGAACCAAACAAGTTATGCAATGTAATTGAATTACAATTACACCCAATTACATCAAATTATATCGAACCAAACGGAGCCTTAAGGCCCCTTTTGGTTCGTTGTAATTCAATGTAATTTGATGTAATTGTAATTCAATTACATTACGTACCATATTTGGTTCGCATAAGTAATGGAATTGTAATTTACTTTACATTATGTAGGTTGTTTGGTTCGCGTTGTAATTGTAATTCAAACATTACGATTACATCCATTGAGGGAATTCAGATTACATGGGATGTTGGATGGAAAGTTTTGAATTACGTTGTAATTCAGTATTTTTATACTTTAAAACACATTATTTATAAATAATAATAATATAAATTCTATAATTAATAATAATAATAAATATAATAATAATAATTATTATTAAAAATAACAATAATAATAATAATTATTATTTTATTATTAGAAAAAGATTATTAAAATTCTTATTACTATTTATTAATTAAAAAATATATATTAATAAAAAAATTTATATCATAGCTTTAATTAAATTATTATTATTATATTAATATAATATTATTAATATAAAAATATTATTAAATAATTATTAAATAATATATAATATTTAGTAAATAAATAATTATTTATTAAAATAATAATTATTAAATATTAAATATAAATACAAAAATTATTATTAAAAAATTTAATTTTATATTAAAAATAATAATATTAATAAAGTATTAATTAATAATTATTAATAAAATAATTATTATAAAAAATCAAAAAATAATTAATTAAATTATTATTATTAAAATTGTTACTATTAATAAAAATGATATTTTTATATTATTAATATATTAATATTAGGGGTGAGCAGAAACCGAACCGCGAACCGCAAAACCGCAAAAAACCGTAAAAACCGAACCGCAGAAACCGCACCACGACAAAAACCGACGGTTTGGTTTTAAGGAAAAGGAAAAACCGCAACTGCGGTTCGGTTACGGTTTTCGCCCGTAAAACCGAACCGCAAAACCGAACCGCACCACACAATAATTATTTTATACTGAAAAACGTCACATCGACTATTTTATGCGGGTTATAAGATTTCTAGTGCATATTATCACTGATATTCATATAAGTTATTAGTAAAGTGTTTGTTAGATTCAATTTATGCATTATTATAACCGAAAAAAATCAACATTTTAAACAAAAAACCGCAAAAAGCCACAATTATTATATAAGTCACAAGTAATGGTTCGGTGCGGTTAAAAACCGCAAAACCGCAAAAACCGCAAAAAAACCGCAAAACCGAAACCGCGGTTATTGGTTCGGTGCGGTTTCTATTTTTATAAAAACCGCAAGTGCGGTTGCGGTTCGGTTTTAGTAAAAAACCGCACCAACCCGAACCATGCTCACCCCTAATTAATATAATAAATATTAACAAAATAACTAATATAAAAAATATTAAATATAATTTTCATTCTAATAAGTTAATTATTAAAAAATAATTATAAAATATAAATAAATATTATTTTTATTAATATTTTTCTTATTATACTATTCACATGTTATTTATTATTATTATTATTATTATTATTGTTATTATTAGTTATATATATTATATATTATTAAAAATATTTAATATTGTTATTAAATATTGTTATTATATTTTTTTATTTATTATTTTTTATTATTATTATTGAATTATTAATTATTATTTTTTTTTATTATTTAATAATATATTTATTATTTATTATTATAATAATCTATATATTTCTTTTATTATTAATTTTTATTTTTTGTTTATTGTTTAACTATTATTTATTTGTTAATAAATACTACTATTATTTTAAGTTTTTTAAAAAAATTGAATTACATTTCGTTGGTAACGAATCAAACACATTCATAGAATATAATAAATACAATTCTAATACATTACAATTAAAAAAAATTACCAATACATTCCTAAAATAATACCTATTTACCAATAACTACTCAATATTACTTATGTAACAAATTCAGCCAATGTGGTGCGCTATTTTGGTATATACGCACCAAATATTAATGACTGCGCACCAAATATTAAAAACCTTCTACTTACCCTTTTTACTCACACTAAAACTCTATCCCTTTCCTAATACCCCCACCATTCATTTTGGTGCGCAAAATATACATATTGCGCACCAAAGTGTGATGTGTCGCAATCTTATTGGTTTAAAAATTAAATATGGTGCTTAAAATTTATTTTTGGTAATAAAATTAATATTCGGTGCGCAAAATATACATATTGCGCACCAAAGTGTGACGTGTCGCAATATAATTGGTTTAAAAATTAAATATGGTGCTCAAAAACTTTCTTAATAAAAAAATTAATATGTGGTGCGCAATTTACATTATTAGCGCACAAAAAAATGAGGTGTCACAATGTTACTGGTTTAAAAAATAAATGTGGTGCTCAAATTAGTTTTTAAAATTTTTTAGGTGCGTAAAGTGGTTTTTGGTGCGCAAATGGTATATAATGCGCACCATATTGGCCAAAAAATCAAATACTATACAAATACATCTTTTTATGCAAATACTATATTTTATACAGTCATTTATTTAATTCCCACTTACAATTACAACACATTATATTCCTTTCAATTACAATTTATTCAAATTACAATTACTCTACTTATTTTCATTACGTCGTTCATTTCAATCACTTGATATTTTATTTTATCCTATTAAATGAACCATTGATGTGATCCATACCCCCTAAAAACCCAATGGTACCCTCTGTTTTTTAATAATTTTATTTTTGTTATAAAGCTGATATTTTAAAAATACGGAATAAAAATTATAAAGTTTAATAGGTAAAAAAATAAACAAAGAAAAATACAGAATCAAAACTGATAAAAACTATGCTGGAATGTAAATTAGAAAGACGAGAGAATAAAAAATACAAGATTTTTGTACTTTTTGTACTCTAGGACTATTAATAGTAGGGTCTGTTTTTAATAGGGGTATTTCCTAAAATAACCTATTTACTAAATTCTCATTTTAGCCAATAATTTTCAGGTTTTTTAAAAATTGTCTAAGTCAACTCAGGCAATCAAGGGAACCGAAATAACTTATCCTCTCTGCGTACGGGTGTAATCAAGCCGAGCCGAGCTCAAGCTTAGTAGGGCTTGAGCTTGGCTTGATACTAAAATTGTAGGTTTGAGCTTGGCTTGATAGCTTGTCAAGCTTTACCAATCCAAGATTGAACTTGGCTTGATAAGGCTTGATAAAAGCTTGAGCTTGGCTTGAAAAGCTTGAATGTGTATAAATTTAATTTTTTATAATAAAACTCATCAATAAATATATGTATAAAAATAAAAAAATAAAAATCATTATTTAAAACAAATTTGATATATTTAATATTGATAAAACCAATAACAAAATTATCGTACAATCTTTGTTTCAAAATGTGTTTTGCTCTCTAATACGATTAAGGCCTCAAAGACCAGGCAATGTGAATGCCAACACAATTTAGACACGTTGCGTTTAGTATTAAGAAGAGAAAAAAAAATATTTATACACATATTTTATTTCACCAAGTACCGAGTAAATGCAATAATTAAATTTGCAAAAAAAAGAATCATTTAAAATACAAAGAACGAAAATATAAATGTAATCAGAGTTAAAAGTCCTTCTATAATATATTATTTATTTATGAAATTAGCCTTTAAAATTAGGTTAATACTCAAATTAACAATTAGTTGCTTATATAAATTCATCATAAAAACATATTTTTGATAGAACTTGAAAAAGCTTGATAAAAACTCGAGCCAAGCTATCAAAAGCATGAGCTTGAGCTTGATATAGTTTCGATCTATTTTTTAGGCTTGAGCCTTGGCTTGATCGAGCCAAACTCGAGCTCGGCCTCAAGTTGCTTGATAAAAACTTGACTTGATTACACCCCTAGTAACACATGTCTCGATTACCTTAGAGTGCATCGATTGCCTCCATATTCCAAAATGTAATAAATCGCCTCGGTTACCTCAGGCTATTTTTAAAACTTTTCAAATTCACTAGAAAAAATAAAACATCCAAACCATTTTAGGAAACACCCTTTTTAATATAAATTTTGAAAAGGCTCATGTTATAAAGACCCCCCCCCCCCCCCAAAAATACACTTGGTACCCCCCTGTTTTTGAATTTTTTTTATTTTTTTTTATTTTTTTTTATTTTTATAATTTTATTTATGTTATAAATCTGAGATCCTGAAAATACGGAATGAAAATTATAAAGTTTAATAGGTCTAAAGTAACAAACAGACAAAAATACGGAACCGAAACTGATAAAAAAACTGTGCAGAACTAGAAACTGGGGGGACAAGGGGACAAAAAGTACAATTTTTTTGTACTTTTTTGTACTTTTTTGGATAGTAGGGGATATTAATAGTAGGACCCTTTTGAAAAATGTAATACTACTAGTGTAGTACTCAACTGTTTTTGATGAAAAAGATGCAGCAGGAAGAAGGGCCCCACAACTGATAAAGGAACACGTCAGCATTTGTATGGTGGACTATACTATTAATTAATTAATGTCGACGTAAAATTGACGTGTCTAATAAATCTTGAATTGCTACTTACGATTCCATCACTATCCTATAAATGAAAGATCCTGTTAGGTTCGTCTACGTAGTTATTTTCAATTTAATTTAATGCCCTAATAATTTTAAAATAAAGTTGTCTAAGGTTATGTTTGGTAAGAGTTAAGTTTTTTTTTTTAAATTTGTTAGTTTTAAAAAAAAAATCTAATAGTTTTATATAGGTTATGTTTGGTAAAAGTTTTATTAAAGTTTTTTCAGAGTTGTTAGTTTCTTTGTTAAAAAAATAATCTAATAGTTTTGTTTGATATAACGATTTTTAAGAGCTGTTAATTTTTTATTTTCACTAACTATCTCTTAAATAAAAAGTTGTCTGATATAACTTTTTAAATTGTTAAAAGCTGTTAAAACTGTAGATTATTGATATATCATCCAACCATATTATAATTTATTTAAATATATCCTTTTAAGTCATTTTACATTATAATTTTTACAGTTAACAGCTAATATATCAAACACTTATATTAAAAATAGAGCTTTTTAGTAAACAGCTTACAGCTAACAACTTACAATTAACAACTTACAGTTAACATCTTACAACTTACAACTAATTTTACCAAACATAGCCTTAGTATAATAATTTTTAAGAGCCGTTAGCTTTTTATTTTCACCAAGTAGCTTTTAAATAAAAAACTGAGTTATAAAGCTTTTTAAATTGTCAAGAGCTGTTAAAGCTGTAAATTACTGATATACCTTCTAACTATATTATAATTTATTTAAATATATCATTTTTTTGAAACCGTGATTTCTGACTTATCGACCGACTAATCCACGGGGTTTGAGCCCACCGCCACACAAATTTAAACCAGGTAAAACCCTCCTTTTCAGGAGGTTAGCGTGACCACTTCAAGGTTTTTTGCACCTAGTGAGAATTGAACTTGAGACCTCACACACTTTGGAGTGACAACCACAAATCTTTTTGCCAATAGACCACCCTTGAGTGGTTTAAATATGTCATTTTAAATCATTCTGCATCTTGATTTTAACAGCTGATATATCAAACACTTTTATTAACAAGATACAACTTATAACTCTTGCTAACATATTTTTTGTAAACAGTTAACAACTTACAGCTAATTTTGTCAAACGTAAATTAAATACAGAGATGGGCACGATATCGGTTTCGTACCAAATTAATGGTATTGATTATTTCTCGAACATAAAGTAGTGTTACCGATACCGTATCAAACGAAATTCAGATATCAGTACCGATAAATCGGATTTTTTACGTTTTCTCGAGAATTTTCTGATTTGGTACCGGTCTTGTACCGGATTAGTGGTCCCGATTTTTTTTCACTTTATTTTGTAGTCTTGATACTGTACCGAATAAAATTCAAGTACCAAAAATCGATACAATTTCGATAAAGTTTCAGTTTAGTTTCAGTATTTGAGCCGAAATGCTCATCTCTATCTAAATATCTCAGGAATTTTTATTCTGTGCGACTACGGTTTTGTTTCTTTTCAACAAAAATAATAGGTTGAGAAAATTAAAAAACACAAATACAACCATCACCACAAGAAAAACTTTTTCAAATTTAAAAAACACGTGTTAAAATGTTAAAATATGAATTGTGCATAATTGGTTAGTTGCACTCACATACTCTCCCTGTCTTGAAATAATGTATTGTTTTGCAGTTTTTTAAAATAATTTAATTGTTATTTATAATTTTATAATTATAATTTATAATTATTTTATAAAATATTTAAAACTTTTTAAATAAGAATATTAAACTTTTAAATGTTTTTATTTATTAAATAAAATAAATTATTGATTCTATTCTCATATTATATATAATAGTCATATTAGGTTTATTTTGATTTTAAATTTTAATTTTTTACATTGATTAAAAACTTAATAAGTAAGAACGTAATATCTGCCAATAACTCATCATCAAACACCTACCGACGTATTATTAATATACCATGCTGTATGGTTTTTAAAGGCATTGAGTATAGTGACATGATGTCGTAATTAAAAGTGGTGTAATAACTGATACGTATTTTGACATCACATTTTATGGGATAATAATGAAAAATAGAAAAATTGGTGTCATAGAGATAAAAAGTAATATAAGAGGTTCACATATATCTCAATTTATGAATTAAAGAAAAAAGTTATTGAGGTTCACATATATCTCGTTTGTTTCGGAAGGAGAAGAGATCTACAGATAAAGTTATTGAGGCTGTGTTGAATGTTATTCGGCTCAAGCTAATGTCTTGTCGTTGGAAGCACACTCGCCCAACAATGGAGACTGTCGGATTCTATGCTTTTCTCTTTATGAGTTGTTGTGTTGTGTGTCTTTGTACCGTTAGGTGGTTTTTCCCCATAGGTGTTCTAGGGTATGTATTGTTGATCTATGACATGTCATAAGATCTTGGTAGTTCAGCTCTTGCTTGAGGTTAATACGGTACTTCAGCCGTATTCCATTGTACTTAATGATTTGGGTTTAATATATTTTACCGAGAAATTTTGTCCCCTTACCCAAAAAAAAAATTAAAGAAAAAAAAATCCATAATGCAATTTTTCAAAGCTCACAACCACACTATCCTTAGAGCCCTGGGTACGGTTGAGCCGTGGAGCTCAAGCCGTGGGTAAAAAGTGTTGCTACGTTAGGTTTTTCTCCCATAACACCAAAACTCCTCATAAGCACAACTAGGGGTGTCGAAAAAGTTGACCCGACCCGAACCCGAATAATCATATTCGGGTCGGGTCACTTGGGTCCAAAAGTGTATTCGGGTCAATTCGGGTTGACCCGAATTGACCCGAGTTCTAATTGGCTCGGGTTCGGGTTATATATTTTTTACCCTTAACCCGACTTGACCCGACCCGACTTGACCCGAACCCGACCAACCCGAATTGACGCGACTAAAATTACATTTTTTACATTGTATTAGTACTTAATTTAGCCACTTTTTACACATTTTCCTTAAACTCGGGTTGACCCGAATCCGAGTTGACCCGACCCGAATTGACCCGAACCCGAGTGACCCGAGTTCTAATTAGGCTCGGGTTCGGGTTATATATTTTTTACCCTTGACCCGACTTGACCCGACCCGAGTTGACCCGAACCCGACCGGGTCAACCCGAATCACACCCCTAAGCACAACCCCCTCCCTGTTTAACACTAACATTCTCGTGACCCCACCACTTTTTTTTTATACTCAACAATTAATTAACTTAAAATTCATATTTTATTAATAAAATTAAAATTACAATTACTAATAAGAATAAAAATACCGAATTAAAATAAAACACAAATACGAAAAAAAGACTTAAAAGAAAATACAACTTAAAAATTAAAATATTTTGCGCGCGCCACGTCTTTGAGCTTTTCGATTCGCGCCACGTCTTGTGCACTCATTCCGGTTGTGTCGAACCGAAGGAATTGCAATTCTTTCGTTCCTTTCTTGAAGCTCAACCACTTCTAGTATTGCCGCCACCTCTCGGTCCAATCGGTCCTTTTTAGCTTCACGATCTGATAACATTTGTTGTTGTAGCAATTCGACCAATTGTTCTTTTTGAGACCCCGATGTGGCGGATGAGCTTGTCGAACGTTGAACTTGTTCCTTTCTTGGAATACCAGATGGAGGAGGGATCTCATCGTCATTGAAAAGATTCGGATCTAGATCGGCTATCTTCCTCCGGGCACGGCGTGTGCGAGTTGAATCAGGATTTCTCCATTTATACTTGTCTTTCAAAACAAGCCAAACACTTTTGTGTGGAAACTCCTTGTTCCCGTTTTCATCTCGATACAAACTCATCAAACGAGTCATCAAATCATCTTGATTTTCGCCACTCAAAAGTTTGGCGTTTTCATAAAATGAATTAAACTTGTGAACCTCGCGGTTCAAAGTTGTCCATTTCTCGGTCAACATATATTTGTTCCGAGCTTTAAAACCCTCGTCCTTAAGCCGATCGTTGTACATGTCCATGATTTGGTACCAAAACGTATCGTATGGTTGATCGGAACCGACCTTCGGGTCTTTGGATACTTCAATCCAACATTCGACCAACACTTCTTCTTCACGTTGGGTCCAAAAAGAACGGTCCAACTTCGGTGGTGGTGGTGCGTCTTTCTTCGTGTCTCGCTTAGACATATGTTTCTTTCTCGAACCTTTCTCGATGGACCTGCGGGTTGTTCTTCGGGCGCATCGGGCTCACCGGGCACATCGGGCTCTTGAGGTTCTTGTGAGGAGTGTTGCAGAATGTTTTGGAAATTGTGTTGTTGTGATTGGTGGAAGATTTGCGATTGTTGAGATTGTTGGAACCACAAATTGAATGCCTCAGGTGTGCAATTAACAAATGGGGTTTGTTGTGGGAAGTTAGCAAAAGGATTTGGTATTTGATTATAGTTGGAGAATGAAGAAAACTGGTTGCTAGAGGTTGCGGATGATGGAGTATTCGGGTTAGACGAAGTAGACGAATTTGGTAGTTGAGTAGTCGGAAGTTGATTTTGAGGACCTGATAAAAAATTGTTTATCCATTGGTTAGGGTATTGATTTGAATTTTGAGACATGGTGGATATAAAAAATATAGAAATTAGAAGAATTTGATTATAGAAGAAGGTATGTTTTTTTGTAAGTTTAAAATGGGATCTATAGTAAAAATAATGGGGAAAAGTGGGATTTTTTCCACTTCAAACGGTAAAAAAAAGGAAAAAAAGTAGCCGTTACATAACGGTTAGATTTTTGAATTTCAAAAAAAAAAAAACCCATAACGTAGCCCAGGACGCGAGCCACGATGTGGTTGGCTGCGTCATGACCATAACGTCGGCTGGCCATAGCCAGCCCAAAGCCCATGGCGCTGGGCACGTTATGGTTGGCGGTGCCATGACTTCGCGCCATGGTGGCCAGCCAAGCCACCAGTAGCCGTACCCAGGGCTCTTAGTATGATGAGCCGTGAAATTATGAGCTGTTAACCGTACCCTGTGCTCTAAGACTAGGGGGAGTGGGGGCAAACCCATTCGCCTTCACGTCAGCGGCACATGAGCTTTTAACAAATTCACTATAACTCACTGGTTAATGACACTCACTCAAACTCACTTTCCATACATATTTTGTACTTATTTGAACACACCTACTTACAATAAAAAAATAAAATAAACCTAACCTAAAAAATAAAACACACCAGACCCACGTATATAAAACTAGCGCTAGGTGAGTTTAGGGTAGAAATTTGAGTAAAGTGAGTAAGTGGGTTTAAAGGAAAATAGAAGTCGCGCGTGAGTTGAATTGAGTGGCTAGTGGGTTTTAGTCCACTCCGCTTAACCTAAAAATGTTGTTGAAAAGAAAACAAGATATACAAGATTAAATCTAAAAACAAAATAGTACTAATACTTTATCCGTTATATAATTATAATTCACCGATAAAAAAACATACAATTTTACAATTTTAAAGTACACAATAAAATATTTTTCTCTTTTCTTACTTTTTATAATGATATCATGACATGATAAGTAATTTAACAAAAAAATATATTTTGAGTATTAATTATTTAAGGATTATTTTGATTATATTTTGAAAAAACACACACACACAGTCACAGCTGTTGTTGTTGTTGGTGTTGGTGTGTCTTGTCTGTCTGCTATAAATTGTGTTTGTGTTTAAGGATATGATTTCATTTCATTTCATTAAACACACAGACTCTATTGTTGTTGTCTCTCTCTTTTAAATCTCAGAACAACGAGATTTATAATCAATTCATTTTTTATATTTATTTTTTTACTTTAAGGTATATTCATCAATCTGTATCTATACATTCTTATTCTTATTATGCATGTTTTGATCCTTTTATTCTTTTATGTTTATGTTTTTTATTATTATTATTTGTTTAGTTTTTTTTTTTTTTTTAATTTTTTTATTTTATAATATTAATGAATGCTGTAGAATTAGTTAATAGGCTAATAATCAAACTGGACTTAGGTTTGTTTGATCTATAGCTTTCTGTGACGAAACCTGCGTTAACTTGGATAACTATAGGCTTTTTATTTGAGGTGCATTGATCCATAGAGAGATCTCGTTGAGATCTTTAGTCTAATGTTGTTATACGTATAACAACATTAAGTTCCCTTGTTAGCCGTCTATCATTGTGTTTTCAGCTCACACACAAGTAAGATACTACGGACCTAAGTAGAAGTGGCAAATTTTACCCATTTTGGGCACTTTTTAACCCTTTTTCAAAAGGGCCACTTTTTGCCCATTCATTATTTTTGATGGGCTCGATGGCCACATGTAACATACTAGACAGGCTCAATGGGCGTATGTAAAACACCAAATTGGTCACTCTGTGGATCTTTTATATTTAATGTTTTTTTTCTCGACTTTTAAACAATTATTATTATTTTTTCATTTTTACATGTTTTTAGTCCGTTTTAGCTCACGTCTGTTTAGTTGAGCCTGTTTGGCCCTTGCCCATGCCCGCCCATTTTGCCACCTCTAGACCTAAGTAAGATATTAGGCCTTACTTGACACAACGCCTTTTTGTGGATTACTGCGAAACCGCCAGTTAAGTGTGCTTGTGTGAAACTAGTACTGGTTTGCGTGATCTGCCCGGAAGTGTTTTACATGAGTCTGCGGGCAGAGCGGACAATAGTGTTGTCTGCATTATCAACCACAAACCACTTGATACGTAGTGTTATACAGTTTGTCACTGGGTGAAACTTCTATTAACTATAGGTTTAATTGGTATTGTATCCTCTTTGCCTATGATATTGGGTTTTCTGCATCAAAACCGGTCATGGAAACATAGCATTCTGAAATGACCATCTCATTAGATACAGGGGGCGGGATTCTATGTGCATAATTTTCTTAAATTGACGGATTCGAATAATTATTCTGAACTGATGATAGAATGTTAGACATACAATTTCGACAGGGTTGCATAAAAAACCATACTGATAAACAATAAATAACCAATACATACTGTTGCTATAAGTTCTTCTAGTATATAACCTCGATATTTGATTTGCAGGTTATACTAATTGCTGCAAATGGGGTCTAAACCAGTAGAGTATCTAATAGAGGCTTCATCAGGGGCGCATTTTTCTGGATTTCACATGAATGGGGGGATCCAGTCACACCCAACAACTCCCGTACCTGAAAACATGCAGAAGCAGCCTTTTATCATTGGTATGCATTGCAACAATAAGCAGATTACAATGCACTTGGTTACTTGAATGGTTGAGAATGTCATGTTATTAGATTGTTAGGTGTCGTGAATCGTTAGTTCTGATGTACGTATCTTCAAATTTAGCTTTAAGCAATAGTAGCGGATGTCATTTCAAACTCCACTAGCCTTCTCATGAGAGTCGGCTGAATTGTGTTTAATCTTACAAAAAATAGATTGCTTCAGACTAATATATGAAGCCGATATATGTATTTGCAGACGTTAAATTAGGCTAAACGAAGTTCTTTCTTTTATCAGAGTATCTCTATGAATCTATCACATTGATGTTCAACTACTGAATCTCTGATAAATAAGGCTCGTTCTGTTTTTCTCGAGACGAGTTACTCCTATAATCATATAAAATGCCCTGCGTGTCTCAAATTTAAATAGTCTCTCGTTTGTTATTTGAAGGCTATATGTTTTTATATGAGTTTTGTTTATGAGCACGTGCTTCGATAATTAACATTTTGATCAACAACCAGGGGTTGCTGGAGGCGCAGCTTCAGGGAAAACAACAGTTTGTGATATGATTATTGAGCAGCTTCACGATCAACGTGTCGTACTTGTCAACATGGTATGTCACATTCTTACTCGTTACTACAATATCAAAAGTTAATATATGCACTCCGTATGTGAAAGGTCTTGTTCCGAATTTCCAATGACGTCATCTCGTTTCTCCTTGCATGATATATTTACTGATAACTTTTGTTAGTCCACTTGTTGGTCTACTGATATGACTATCCTTTCATCTATATCTGATCACATAAAAGCTGGTTTTCTTACTGATGATATCTATCGGCGTCTTTGCAGGACTCATTCTATCATAGTTTAACTCCCGCTGAGCTTACAAGGGTTCATGAATACAACTTCGATCATCCTGGTGAGTTTCTATTCCTACTCAAACTCGCTATTTTCTTAATAATGCTTGCATAAGAAGAGATCACTTATCTTCTGTTTAACAGAATACATTGTTTGCTATCTCAAATGTTTTAAGAGGAGCCCCTTAGTCTCTGTTTTATCCTAAACGATTTTTTATTTTTACATATTTCTTATGGTGCTTCCGTATCTGCTTTTACAGACGCTTTTGATAATGAGAAGTTATTGTCAACTGTGGAGATGTTGAGGAACGGGAAAGCAGTAGATATTCCAAAATATGACTTCAGAAGCTATAAGAACAGCGTCTCTAGAAGGGTTAGTCCTTGAAACATAGTTTTTGTATAACTTAAACGTTTGTCCCTCATGTAAAAAGCTTATTTATACCACTATAAATTGCGTGTATCAGGTGCAGTTGTAAGTAATAGAATATAATGCGTATTTCGTGGTCATATTATAATATGTACTACTAATGATATAATTGCAATACACACGCCATCACATTCTTTTCAAGTAATTATATTAATGTTTTTTTTTTTTTTTTTTTTTTTTTTTTTTTTTTTGGTAACCGTGATTTCCGACTCATTGGTCGACTAATCCACGGGGTAATTATATTAATGTTTAGGTTCAGGAATCAGGAATAAAGTCAGCCTTGTGAATCTGAGATTCTAGAAAGTGATATTCTTTAGCGTTGAAAAATATTGTCATCCCCGTTAGTCATGGAATAGTATAACAATATATATGTGGATAAGAAAAAGAAAAGAATATTACTGCTTCGTTTTTTTACCAAATAAGAGATACATCAGATGAAGGGAAAGGATTATCGAATAATTCGTGAATATAACAGACTAAAGGGACGTGTTTAGTTCTTACAAAGCGTTATATATGCATGCTATCATGAATATCGTTCTTGGACATTTGTACATTAGACAAGTGCCAAACAGTGCTTGTTCCTTAGCAAATATCTCCAAATATGCCAGTAATTTTTTAGCTAAGATGACTCGAAAGACTGTTTACCCTGATCCTTGTATACGTGATTTAAGATGACTCTAAAGATTGGTATGAAACCTGTTGCAGGTGAATCCTTCAGATGTCATAATATTGGAAGGCATACTCATTTTCCATGATCCTCGTATACGTGATTTAATGAAGATGAAGATCTTTGTAGACACAGGTTATATACACTCCTTAATAACATTTGATTAGAGTTTAATGTGTTAATCTCTTTCGCCATGCCATTTATCTCCGACTCTATGTTTTTAGTGTCCAGGGGAATATATTCTATTCTCAGCAACCACTGTAGAATTCTGGTATTAGTCATTGAACATCTTATTCCTCAAAATATCTGTTAAATTAGTAGAAAAAAGTAAAGTGTCGGAACTTTGAAGGAATCTTGTGCTCTTTTGGCTTTGTATTTTAATATAGCTGAATCAGAATATGGTTCTTTCTGTGCAATGTCGATGTCAGAAGTAACTAATTATATAGATTTGCGTTTAAGTCAAATAGTAATTTGCTGGCGCGAGCTGACATGATGTTACATGAGATACACAAACAAAAAACGAACTTCAAATGCTTAGATTGGATGAAATATGCTATAACAACCTTTTCGTTAACTTCTTGTATTTGTGGTCGAAAATAATACCAATGTTTGGCCATGCCTAGTTCAGTATTATAGAATAATACGTGCGTCTTGTGTATAATTTAAATTCCTAAACTTGCTAGATAAACCATGATACTTTTTTTACATCTGTAGTATACTAATTTGATTGTTCTTGTTAGCTCATCTATCAGTATTTACAACTGTATTTTCAGTGCAGATGCTGACGTTCGCCTGGCAAGGAGAATAAGGCGTGATACAGGCGAAAAAGGACGAGATATCGGTATGGTACTTGATCAGGTTAGTCTGAAATTATCTCCTCTTAGTAATAGGTAATCAAAACTAGAGTCTATATCTTGCTTTCAAGAACCAAAAGTCCTAGAATAAATTTGAAAATCGATGGTTTATAATAATAAAGCTTAAAAATGAAATACATCATAGACATCTGATCCGAAAAAGTCCAATTTTTTGAATCGGAATTGGACATCAGTTTTCGGGATTAACAAATCTATGCAGCATCTTATGATTCATTATTTATAGAATTGTATTCTTTTGTTCATTGGCCTCTTTAGTTACAGAGTTATTCTATACGCAGTACTCAAAGTTCGTGAAGCCTGCTTTTGATGACTTTATACTTCCAACAAAAAAGTACGCCGACATCATTATACCTCGCGGAGGAGACAATCATGTAGCTATTGATTTAATTGTCCAACATATTCGGACAAAACTCGGTCAACATGATCTTTGTAAAATATATCCTAATTTATATGTCATCCACTCAACTTTTCAGGTACCACTTTTAGGTTCCATGTTTCTTTATTATCGGAATCATATTCTTTGCATCTGTTTTGATATTACTTATGTTGTATAATATCCTCATCGTTGGCTGTTTTATTTGCAGATACGTGGCATGCATACACTTATACGTGATGCCCAAACAACAAAACATGATTTTGTGTTTTATGCCGATCGATTGATTCGTCTGGTGAGTCTTTATTCCTGAGTAATGCTGTTTATTATTTGTGAGTGTGTGCATAAGCGTCATCTGTTTCATCAGGTCGTCGAGCATGGTTTGGGACATCTACCATTTACAGAAAAGCAGGTGGTAACTCCAACTGGTAAGCCTCTGTACCCATTAACTCTTGAATTCCCTCTTCTTGCGGTTTGAGTTGGAGCTGCTTAGAAAGTTTGTTAATCTGCTGTCATTTCTCTTTCGTCGTTGAGTTAGTTATTTGCGACTAAACTGATGTTTAAAAGTAAGAGGGATGAGCACGGTACCGGTCCCGTCCCAAACCCGTCCCGAATTAGTAGCACGAATATTTCCCGAGCATAAATTAGTGGTACCAGTACCGTACCGAACGAGTTTCGGTATCGGTACCGGGAAATCGGGGTTTTCCCCTTTTTTTTCGGGAATTTCCCGATTTGGTACCGGTCCCGTCCCGAATTAGTGGTCCTGAATTTTTTTTCACCTTATTTTTTAGTCCCGGTACCGTACCGAACGGGATTCGGGTACCGGGAATCGGTACGGTTCCCGTACGGTTCCGGTTCGGTTTCGGGATTCGGGTCGAAATGCTCATCCCTATTTAAAAGTATTGTATGTTTACTTGTTTCTGATGTTCTGGTATGTGTGAATGCAGGGTCAGTATACACAGGCGTTGATTTTTGCAAGAGATTATGTGGTGTTTCTGTTATTAGAAGGTAATTGAATTTCGATCAGCTTCTTTTGCTAATTCTTGTTTTCTGATTTTCGGTACAATGTTATGGTCTAATGCTTCATCCATTCGGTAGAAATCGTAACTTGTCAATTTGTTTGCAGTGGTGAGAGTATGGAAAATGCTTTGCGAGCATGTTGTAAAGGTATCAAAATTGGAAAGATTCTTATTCATAGAGAGGGCGACAACGGCCAACAGGTTTGTGCCTATAGTTTCTATTTCAGCTCAAATTATACGCTCTAAAACAGGACCACATTATCGATACACTTGAACTATTGTGCAGTTGATATATGAGAAGTTGCCACAAGACATATCCGATAGGCACGTCTTGTTGTTGGATCCTATCCTCGGAACAGGTTAGTTTTAATCTTTTTTTCTCTCAAGTCACTTGTCGTAATTCGTGTTTGTGCTGAAAAATGCATGTAATTTGTTCAGGCAATTCAGCTGTTCAGGCTATTCGGTTACTTCTAAAGAAAGGCGTACCAGAGGCTAATATTATATTCCTGAACCTGATCTCTGTAAGTCGAGAATCCGTTTATAACGTCAACCTTTTGACCATATAATGACGTTAATTCTGAATAAATTATCGCCATTAACAGGCACCACAAGGAGTACATGCAGTCTGCAAAAATTTTCCAAGGATAAAGATAGTAACATCAGAGATAGAAACAGGGTTGAATGAAGAGTATCGTGTGGTTCCAGGAATGGGAGAGTTCGGAGACAGGTATTTTGGAACAGACGACGAATGAATATGTCCAAAACCAACCCTTGTCATTTCGGGATCATAGAAAAGATGGAATCGAGTGGTCGTTCATGAGATTATTTTTCAGTTTTGGCTTCCGTTGAGACTTGTTACATGTATTTCTTTATGGACTTGGTTGAATCCTGAGTCATGGATGGGTTGGACTGATATACACATGATATGGTGGTATTCTAACAGACTATATGACATGTTATATGGTCGAGTTATTTTGTCGTACCAAATCATTATAACTAATGCTTAAGCCATTAATAGAGGTGACTATTCTAATCGTTTACTAATTACGGGTCAGATCAGGAAAACGATATGCAAAAGAAAACGGGTAAACTCTCTTATAGCTTTTTTTCTAATCAATTCAGTTTGCTAATCGGGTTTGTCTATATCTTGAGGTATGTTTGTAGAAAAGTAGTGCGTAATTATATTCAGTATAATCTGTTCACAAATAACATAGAAAGATCTAACTGAAAATTGTTCTAAGTTTACAGACGATTATCAGTGCATTGCGGTGACGGTGTATTAACGTCAATTTGTTTGTAGAACCGTAAGCAACTGAAAACTTGTTTCGTATGAAACGAAAATTGACGAGCCGAGTAAAAGCTGTTTCTGATCCTTCATGTCTTGCAATGTCCAACTAAGTTCTGTTTTGGCTCATGTTGGCTGGCATGTGATATGATTATTGCAATAATTGGTGTATCTTGCTTTAATTTGAACAAAAAGTTGCCCCTGCTGGTTTCAGCTGGATTCTGAACATGCTTTTTAGTCCTAATTTCTGTTATCCTCTTGTGCATACTTCTAGTAACATAGAAATAGGTAAGAGCGCATCTGCGCATGGGTATGGCTGCCGGGTCAGTTTTATTTTTTAACCCGGCACATGCCTGGCTAGGCTAAATCTGGGTTAGGCTCATACATGGTTATGCTTTGAACTAGAATTTTGCCTGAAATAGTACTGATCAAGCTTGGTAAGACCAAGACTGGGTTTCATCGGCCGGACTTATTTAAGGCTGGTCTTGTCCTTTACCTGATTTGCCTAAAGAGGGCTAAACGGAGTGAACTTAAGTACTTTCTAGACACGTTTACTGACTAGATTGAACCCGTAATGATCATGGAAATTAAGTATCATCTGAAGCATTTCGTTAGATTTGTACCCGGTTCCACGAATAATTCATGTTTTCTAACTTTGTCGTCGTCACTAGTAGATTTGATCACAAAAGGCCTAAGACACATCTTCTGCAGCATGCCAATGGAGATATATCTGTCTTTACACTTTAATGTTCCTTTAATCCTCTAGTATCTTGCTTTTGACAATGAGTAAAGATACTCAGTATCTTATCTTTATATCGATCGTTGTCTTTAGGGTGCACATCATATTTTGTTACTTAACGTGCTAAAACTGTACCTTTTATCTGCAGCAGATTGTGCTGTCCACACTTCTTTACGCCGTGCTAAAACTGTACCTTTTATTTTAAACGGTTGAGATTCAAGATCATCAGCATTCTGTCTGTCTCTAAATCCTCAGGTCCTATGTTTCAAGCGAGCAACTTTGACTATAATTCCAATTGTTGACACTAAGTACTGCAATTTTCAGCTCTTGAAACGGTTTCTTGATGGAAGAGTACTGTCATCACGGGAGTATTTAGGCTACAAATTGACTCAAACGTGTTACAGCGCCATTTTTTAGTAGCTCGATCAATACATGAAGTGACAAATGAAAATGTACATTGGTATTTTTATGCAAAAACAAAACCCAATATACATACTGAAATGATGAAAACTTGACCAAATAGCGCGCTTTATACAGATTTTCCGGGATTTTGTGTAGGTACATATGGTGCTAGATTGTCAACTATAGACACAATATATAGCAGAACTGAGTCGATTTAGACCTCAGTTCAAACTAAAGAAGAAACGAAAATTTGCAACGAGATGAGTAATAAAAAAAGGCGTTTCATCTCTTAGTGATGCAGCGTCTTGCCATAAGTACACCAGACGGTGGACTACCCATTTGCAGCTCACATCGACCATGCAACCAGTAAGTGAAATGAATCAATCCAAAGCTCACTCGCACTCTAAACGTTCCTCTAACACTATACATAACTTTGTTGCTCATGACCTGCCTCTTTAGCTCCATAACATGGTTTAGTGGCAAGTACACAACGCTCGATATGAAGTGAACCTTCACCACACCCGTCTCCTTTTCCCTTTGAGTAAACGGTCTTATCGTTTGGTTTGCAATCATGTTGTTATCAAAGAACAGTTCAAGAAGAGAATACTCAAATTTCACGTTAAGTTTCCTATTCGGATTGGAGAAATTCGCAATAAAAGTGAAATCGCCATTGTAATTTCCTGGCGAGTCAAAGTTTATGACATCAAGGCTCGCGTGATTAGTGTCAAAAACAGGATTTCTTGGCTTGACAACAAGAAAAATGATCAAAGTTGTGAGGCCAAATAAGATGACAAGTATGCTGAAAATCAAACATATAATCGCGCAACACCAAATCGCAGGGTCAGTCCTACGATGGTTCCTCAAAAAAAGCCTTTCACGCGTATTAGGGTAAAGAAAACTTGGTGTTCGTGTTGGTGTTGGTGTTGGTATTGGTGTTTGTGTTGGTGTTATCATCATGGCTTGTTTAGATGGTTTTGTAGGTTTAAAAACACGCGGAAGAGGGGACGGAGTGGCACTCCTAGAGCGCGACGGGGTACAATATAACGAAGGCGACTCGGGTGGCTCGTGCGGCGGAGTGAGGGGGTTGGAGTTGATCATCTTTAAGGTTAGAAAAACCACTACATGAAGGAATGTAGGAGGCTATGAACAATGAACAAAAACACCATGAACTAAGGATGATTGATTATTAAAAAAAAAGGTCTTAAGAAGGTGGTATTAAAGTTAAAGTAGAAACTAAAAGTGGAAAGTAGGCTCTTTAGGGTTGGTGGTAGGACATTTTATTTTGGAAAATGAAATTGTGATTGGATTAAAAGGTGATGCTTGGTGACTAAGAAACTTGCATGGAGCCAAGGGTTTAGTATTATTGTTTCAAGGTACATAAAGTTGTTGCCTTTGATTAAGGTGAAAAAATGGGGACCAATATGAGCTTTGTTTGACCTAAAAAAAGAAAATGCGACTCATAAATATGGTACCAAAAATTGAGATTAGTGGATAAATAAGACTCGAGTCTAGTTTGTGACCTTATAGTTTTCTATAGTTTGTGTCGTGTAATATCTATATATTACAAGACAAAAACTTTAGCGGACTCTAAGTCCAAAAACCGGTATATTACAAAACATAAATTTTAGCGACACTATAAAATTCGAGTCTTTCTCTGGCGAAATTTCGAGCGTTTCCCTGGCGACATGTCGCCAAGGAAACTGAATCCCTGGCGACATAAGGAAAGCTCGTGCAGGAAAGTTTCCCAGGCGACTTTTTAACGTTTCCCTGGCGACTAAGTGGGCTCCGCAGCTCTTTGGTCCAAAAATTGGTGCCACGCCGGATTTGGTGCGGGAAAGTTTCTCTGGCGACATATGTCGCCGGGGAAAACATGGGTGATTAGCAAAGTTAAGTAATCATGATAATTAAACTTCACTTTTTCCTGGCGACATGTCGCCAGGGAAACTTTCCATTACGTTGAGAAGCCAAAGCCTCGCGTTGACAAGTCAAAGCCTCGCGTTGACAAGTCAAAGTTGTACCAAAGTTTCCTCGGCGACATGTCACCTAGGAAACCTGATGACTTTTCAAAAAAGTCGAACGAGTCACAATTTTCCCTGGCGACATGTCGCTGGGGAAACTTTGTCTTTTTTTTTGTGCAGCCTGCACAGCAGACTATTTCCAGATTTTTTCCAGAATTTTTCCGGAAAAAATCTACCAAAACATGGGAATACAAATACAAAGCCTGAGGATACAAATACTAAAAATCTACCACAAATCTAGTACCAAAACACAATAACATGTAACCTCTCGATCGATTAACTCGATCAATACAAATATATATGTCACAACTTGAGTACAAATATATTGGTTCCTAGTTACACTTATTAAACTTGCAATTCGGCGTTTACAATTATTAAACTTGCATGCTAAGGTAGAAAAAACAAGACATACTAACCATTATTGCCATTCTACCCGTCGGCATTATCATTACCACTATCGCCACTCCCGCCGGCGCCACTACCGCTGCCTCCCGTGCCACTCCCGCTAGCACCACCCGATAGGAATTGTGAGAACGCATCGGCGAACCTATCGTCACTTCTTATAAATTCATACACTTGAGACGCTTGTTCCAATCGTGGGTCGATGGCAGGTGCAGGGGGAGGAGTATATCGAGCAGTTAGACGCCTTCTCGGCACTATCTGACCGACACCGGGCATGTGGCCTCGCTGCTTTCCGCCTCTGATGATACGGTTGATCTCGTCGTCCATATGTTTGCTGCGGCCCTCATCGCAAGCATCTCCTCCTAATGAAGTGACAAAAACAAAAGATAGTTAGTATATTATTTATTAGTCGGGTTGGTACATTATTTATCGGCAAGGAATAGTCGAAAACCAAGGTATATCCAAAAAAATTTAATTAATTAATTAAAAAAAATAAAAATACTTACATACATAACGTGGTCCGCATCACAAGGAAAATCCCCATTCTGGTAGGTGTGCGCCATGAAGAAGTGATCAATGACAGTCGGGGGTGGCATATCAGCTTCAATTGCAGCTTGCGTCTGTACATACATAGACACGCATATATATAATGAAGCAAATTCAAAACAAAAAATCACAACACACCAAAACATATAATCAAAGACATATATGTATGTAAATTAATTATAGAATTTCTCACCACTTTGTCTCGAAGGAGTGCTAACGATCGGGATCCCTGCCGACTCGGTGTCTTCTGCTTAGACCGATTTTGCGAGTTTGTCAGGCATCTTTTTTCGTAATCCGGATCACTCCAAAGTGCGATATGTTTTTCCCAGTCCTGGCAGTAATTTCCTCAGGACGCGCCCTACGGACTCTGTCTATGTCAACCCTACCGGTATCGATGTCTCGGCGCCAATGCTTTGTCTTGAACGTGTTTTTTCTCGAATTGTAAGTCTTTTGAAGCATATGATTGATGCCGCCACTTACCCTTCCATGTCGTAGCATCACTCTTGTTGGGTGTCAGATTAAACTTAGACTGCATTCATATACAACAAATAAAACAAACACAGAGTTAGAGTTAGAGATATAATTTATACATTATTTTGTTTATTTATTTAATGGCTTATATATTTATTTAAATTTTATAATAAAAACAACTTATCCTGATAAGCATAAGTTTTTTGAAAACAGCTTGTTCTGATAAGCTTATCAGGACAAGCTGTTTGAAAACAGCTTATCCTGATAAGCTTATCAGAACAAGCTATTTGAAAACAGCTTATCCTGATAAGCATATCACAACAAGCTGTTTTCAGACAGCTTGTTCTGATAAGCTTATCAAGATAAGCTGTATTCAAACAGCTTATCCGAAAAAGCTTGTTACGTTATTCTCATCAAATATATATTTATTTAAAAAAATGTATATTTATTTAAATTTTGTTATATTTATTTAAATTTTTTAATATTTATTTAAATTTTTTAATATTTATTTTAAAAAATTTTATATGATATAAATAAATAAGATACAATTTGTATATTTATTTAAATTTGTTATTTATTTATATGATATAAATAAATAAACAAATTTATTTAAATATATACACCATTAAATAAATAAACACAATAATGTTATAAACATAAAAATGATAACTGACCTCTATGTCCGCCAAACCGCTCGTCTCGATCTGTCTAGGGACATCATTCCAACTTGGGTAGTACATTGGCACGTGCCTCCTGATAGAATCTCCGACGTAATTAGAAAACTGCTAAGCATGCTCGCCAAGAGGCCGGAAAGAGGGTGGTTATCCCTCAAAATTTATCGGGACAGGGCCATGCAAGTCAACTTCGCTCAACAAATCGAGACATCGGGTAATGCCCCGAGTCTTTCTACCGGCCTCTCTGCCGCCGAAATTTTCTTTTCTTTTGCCTTTGTCTGCAAAAATCAAGTGAATGACAAAGTTATAAAAATTCAAGGCAAGCAACATATATATATATATGCACCAAATTTATGATTGTGTTACAAGAATCCAAATATTCTTACCTTTATTTCTAAATAAGGCGAGACAACCGCTGCGGATGTTTGGCGTAGGAGGTTCATCCTCACCACCACCGTCACCACCGTGTGATCGTGCAACATCTGCTGACATCTGTACAAGTACAATTAGCATAACATAGACAAATTCATGAACAAAATAATATAAGCATGCACAAATCCAAATACAACACATCCAACTAAATATAGAAATTTAAACAATCCACAACAATTAGATTCATTCATTCAGACAAATAAGTGTCTTTTGCAAGTTACAACTAAAGGTCAATCTTCTTCTTCACTGGAATAAACTTTGTCTTCACCACCATCATCATTCACACGTTCTTCATCACTTAAATCATGAGGGACGTCTTCATCATCAGTATAAGCTGCTTTCAAACAGCTTGTCCCGATAAACTTAGCAGGATAAGCTGTTTGAAAACAGCTTATCCTGATAAGCTTATCAAGATAATCTATTTGAAAACAGCTTGTGCCGATAAGCTTATCAGGATAATTTATTTAAAAACAGTTTATTCTAATTATCAGGATAAGTTGTTTTCAAACAGCTTGTCCTGATTAACTTATTAGGATAAGCTGTTTTCAAACAGCTTGTCCCGATAAGCTTATCAAGATAAGCTGTTTGAAAACAGCTTATCCTGATAAGCTTATCAGGATAAGCTGTTTGAAAACAGATTATTCGGATAAGCTTATCAGTTTATTCTCATAAAAAAGGTAGCATAAGGAGTGTTTGGTTGTGTAATACATGAGATTTTGTATGTAAAAAGTTAAAGTTCGTTGTGGTGGTCTAATAGAATTGATCCTGGTTAACTATGCGACTCAGTCGTTCTTTGGTGAAACAAATAGTTGTGTCGTTGTAATAATTAAAAATGTGCAAGACT
Source organism: Glebionis coronaria (assembly GCA_025667525.1). Lineage (NCBI taxonomy): Eukaryota > Viridiplantae > Streptophyta > Magnoliopsida > Asterales > Asteraceae > Glebionis > Glebionis coronaria. The sequence goes on from CM046880.1 coordinate 602,303,579, forward strand.
TTAAAAGTAAAATATGACGTTAATTTAAAATCTAAAACTAATTTAAAATAAATGACGAGTATTTAAAAGCGTGACGAGAATTTAAAAGGCACTAAAAGTAAATAACGTAAACTTAAAACTATCTAAGGCAAACTTAAAACGCAACTAAAACTTAAAACTAAGGCAAGGCTAAAATAAATCTAAGGCAAGTAAACTTAAAGTGCAACTAAGGAAAAAGGCGGGAAAAGTAAAGCTTAAAAATTGAAAATTAAAAATTAAAAACAGAAACTAAAAAGAACCTGAAAACTGCTCATTCGGAATAATCCTTCGTTCGGAATAATTCTTCTTTACTCGGAATATTTACCAAACCCTTGATTCGGAATAAAATACTCACTCGGAATAATGGTTCATCCGGAATATGTCACTTATCCGGAATATTCACTATTCCGAATGAACACCTTGGTTCGGAACAATTCTTGATCCGGAATGTTGCTGATCCGGAATAAATGGTATAAAAGCTTGATTCGGAATATTACGAATCAAATCCTTCGTTCGGAATATATTCCGGATGAACTCCCTTGATTCGGAACTCCCTTGATCCGGAATATCTTCTTTGGTTAGGAATGTTTCTTTGATTCGGAATGTTCCGAATGAAACACCTTGATCCAGAATCTTTTCTTGGTTCGGAATGTTCCGAATGAACTCCTTCGTTCGGAATGTTCCGAATGAGCCCTTCACTCGGAATAATAAATTATTCCGAATAAACACCACTGATCCGAAATATTTCTTTGGTTCGGAACAATCACAACTCCACCTTTGATTCGGAACAACCTGTTTGGTTCGGAATATCCTGGAAAAAACAGTCACGAAGAACACGGAAACAAGGATAACACGAATCTAGATAAAAAATAATCAAATCAACCAAGAAAATTAAATCAAACTAACCACAAACGATCTAATAACAATAACCTATCAATCCAAATCAATAACACTAACAATAATAATCAAAATAATCAAAACCCACTTAATTAAATCAAATAAAACTCTAGAACATAAACATAAACAATAAAGCATAAAGATTAAAGATTAAAGAAAGGTAGATAGAAGATTGATAAGAAAAGTAAAGATTGACAATAATTAAAAGGAAACTTACTTGAAATTAAATGAATTTAAGGTGCAAGACAAGTATTTAAATGACATGTAATTAAAGAACAAGTAATTAAATGGTGGAAGAACTAGTGTCACTCTAGCCAACAAAAACTAATGAAATGAAAATGAATCCTATTTATAGGAGATTAGGGAGGTGCTTAGGAAGCTTCATCCCCTCTTTCTTCATTCTTTAATTACACCATTAAGTCCTTTATCTTCTTAATCTTTTGACTTTATTGACTTTGTCTCGGGATTTCTTCAAACTCTTCTTGTAATTCTTCAATAAATTAGACTTGAGTTCTTCGTCTTTTAGTAAACTTCCGTCTTTTGACTTTTTCTTCGATAAATCTTCAGAATCGGTCTTGGACTTCCGTTCTTTTTGCACTCTTGATTTCTTGACTTCGTCTTTCGTCTTTTTCTTCGATAAAAGCCCGTGAATGCCCGTGCTTTCTCCACTTTTCACCATTTCGTCCTAAATCACAACAAAAACACAAACCACGCATAATTCCGACATAAATGACATAAAATACACGTTTTGGCTCAGTTATTATTGTAATTAAGTGGTAAAAATGATGGGTGTTTACACACCTATCAAATCCCCTACACTTGATCATTGCAATGTCCTCATGCAATGCATTAGTTACAAAGCATGTTTACACTTTTCATCACAATCAATCCATATTGGCCTTTATTAAAGAGATAGAAAATTATAAACATTCAAAGTAAGTAAAGAAATCAAAAACATACCTTAGGGTTTTGAAAATGTCATGAATGATCATCATCCTCAAGTTTTCACTTTCTCCAAACTAAGCTTAAAAACGAGATCATTATTATTATAAGTTAGCAAACTAACATGAACTCATGTGGGCCAATTATTCACTTAGACTCCCTTATTCCTAGGTGTATCTCTTATATTTTATTGTTGTCTTGAATGATCACGAGGATGCATTGTTGACTTATTTCGATAGTTTATTAGGCTGAAAATAAAGTGGGACGATTTAATCAATAGTTAGCTAAAGGACAAAATCTTTTAAAACTGCTTCTCGGGACCTCATAAAGTTCATATCTTGGCATAACTCGCTTCACGATTTGAGACCTTTCTCGGACCGATATTTGGCAGCGACTTCATACTTCAAATCTTGAGAGACGTTCATGAAATAATGGTCTTCTCTTAATAATAGGAATTTCTTCACTTGAAGTTTTGAGAGATTCTTCATATTTGGACCACGACTTCTTCATTTTTCTCCAATCTTTATTTTGGGATTTTGATATACAACGATCCGCCTCCTTTTTGGACTTGGATCTATTTATCCTCATACCTTGTTAGGGCCTTTTTGGATAGACTTCTCCATGACTTTTGGGGAGTTTTTGCTTTTCGTCGTGTGTCTCGATCCTTCATATGGATCTTTGATAAATGATTCTTCACATCACTTTGGATCTTTAGGAACAAAATGTAGCCCTCATGCCTTGTTAGGGCCTTTTCGGACTTGCCAATCTTCGCATCCCGCTTCAATAAGTTATGCCTTGGCTATGAACTCTAATCCATATCGAGCAACTTTTAAACGATCTTGGGCTAGAAGCTAAGTAACTTTTCAAATCGTACAACCTTATTTATTGCAGATAAATTTATTAGCAAGCGATGGGAGAATAGGCTTATAATTAACTCACATAAATTCACGAAAGAATACCAAACTTATAATTGACTCTATCATCTCTCGTTCTCCACAGTTTAAAATCTCAAGGATTGAGACTCGTAGATGCTTAGCCTATTAAATCAAAGCTTTGGGTTTTCGAGTCGTCTATAGGATCTTGCAAACTCTTAGACTTTTTCAAGTTTATAAATCGCATTTTAAAGTTCCCTTGATAAACGACTCTCTAGGATCAATTATAGGAACTTGCAAAAAGTTCTTGTTCTTAACCCGTGAGAGTTAAGACTTTCGCGTTTTATAGCTCTCTAAATAAAAGCTTAGCAAAACTTGACTTAAACACGTTAAGGATACTAGCTAGAGTAAACTTAGATAAGTAAACTCGGGTTGAGTCAAAAGATTCACAACGTTTGAAAATTAAAACCACATTATTAAAATTTTATTCTAACAAAGAAAGAAAATAACTATACAAAGGTAAAACTAATAGGCCAAAATAGATCAAAAATTTTGAAAAATGTCGAAAAATTGATTTTCCGGTTAAAATGAGGACAAATACAAGGAAAATGCCACTTAACTTCAATAGAAGTCCCCCTACACATAATATAAACATTGTCCTCAATGTTTAAGCATGTCCTACACTTAGGACATTGTGCACTTTGTTTAAATCTTGCTAAGGAAGAGACAACTAAAGAGATTCTTATTTTAATATTGAGAAATATAAAATAGTGAATCGAAAAGAGTTTAGGATAGAACCAGAAATGGGAACAACGGAATCACGGGTCGTCAAAAATCATCAAGAGTGGATCTTTGAAAGCTCGAATCCCTGAATAGTAGAAGAGAGGAAATAACAAAGACCAACGGGTCTCCCCTACACTTAGGATAAAGAAAGCTAAAAGATAGAAACATGGGTTGCCTCCCAAGAAGCGCTTGATTTTTGTTCACCGAGTCGTGAGCCTGACTCGACCTTGATTATCATAGGAAGAAGCATTAAACATATCCACCGGGATCAAAGACATAGTTTTCGTCCATCAAATAGCACAAGCTTAAGGCGAACAAGGCAAGCCAAAGAAGAGTAGGCAAGGTTCCCTTAAGCAAAGACGGAGCACGGTGGGAGCAAGTATGGTGAGGTGCAAGCATATCTTCATAAGTTCCAAAGATTTTTCCTTTTATTTCATCAGATGGATACTGAGATGGCTGAAGAATATCGATACCGGGGTCGAACACCTTTTCCTTTAGGGGAAAATAGCACTCAGGCTCAGCAGAATTTGAAGAAGATCCGCGAAGAAAATGCACAACCTCGTCCTCAGAAGGTGGACAAAGAGGTGTTAAATCATACGTGCTGCGGATGTTGGTGTCGTCCGGTTGCTTCTCATTTGAAAGAATTTTCTTCAAATCCAAAGTAGGATCAATACCATAATCATCAAAGTCTAAAGGAGGAGCATCACTCTCATGAGGGAAGTATGTATTGAGAAAAGTAGAGAAGTCTTCCTCAAATGAGTAATCATCCAAAGTAGGATTAAGCATGGATGGCGGAGGATCTTCATCATGTGAAGAATCACTCGAAAGAGTATCGGCCTCATCAAAATCATCGAAAGTGGGCATTTCTGGATACTCAGACGTAAAATCATCATAATCATCCGTATCTGAGCTAGAATCATCATCATAAGCATCAAAGATCGGTGGAGAATCATAAATGGGTGAAGGTTCCAAATTGGAGAGAGAATCATCCACATCATCTTGAAAAAGTGGATTATCAATGCAAGACTCGAATAGAGGATTGTTGTAGATGACAAAATCATCGAGCACATTAATCATATTCGCTGATTCTCGTCCTCCAAAGGATTTGCTTGTAAGCTTCCCCATTTTGAACACTTGTTGTTCATTCACAACCCTTAAAATTAATTCACCTTCGACAACATCAACTAAAGCTCGTCCGGTTCTCAAGAATGGCCGACCAAGTATTAAAGGAATACGAGGGTCCATTTCATAATCAACAACAACAAAGTCGACCGGAAAAGTAAAGGTGCCAACTTTAATGAACACATCTTCGGCAATACCAACGGGGTAAGCGAGAGTGCGATTTGCAAGCTCAAGAGTCATCTTTGTTGGAGTAAGGTCGGGTAATGATAGTGTTGTCCAAACACTTAAAGGCATCAAATTAATACTGGCCCCGAGATCCTAGGGCAGTAAATTCTTCGGTTTTGTTAAAAATGCAAGGCAACACAAAACGACCGGGATCTCCAAGTTTTTCCGGAAGTTCTTTAAGAATAACTGCAGAACAGTTTTCATTTAAGCGTGTGTTGGCGAGCTCAATCAACTTCTCCTTCTTGTTAAGCAATTCCTTGAATGCTTTGACAAATTTCGGCATGTGGACAAGTGCTTCAACAAGGCTAATGTTGAAATTCATTTGAGAGATCATCTTCAAATAATTCGACACTTGAATGTCATCCTTGGTGTGCATTTTGGCCTTGCCTAAGCGAGATGGATATGGGATGTTGGGTTTATAGGTGGAAGGTGTAGGTGTAGCAGGTAAAGGTTGAGATGTTGAAGGGTTAAAGGTGGGAGGTGGGGTTGGTGGAGGATTCATGATGGGTACTTCGTCATGACGAGGCGGAAACGGTAATGGTGTACTAATACTAGGTGTAGGAGGAGTAGGGATAAATGGTGGTGGAGGAGGTGTAGATGATGGGGGCGGGATAGGTGGTCCTACTACGGTAACTCCACTACGGGTAGTAATAGCACTCACATTCGCTCGCGGATTGGTGACGGTGTTTGAAGGTAGAGAACTCGAGGTAGAGGGTTGAGTGGTGGGCAAGAAACTAGCCAACATATTCTTTAAATCATTCGTTTGATTGCTGAAGGAGGATTGAATATTATCTCAAAGCTCGGATCTAATGTCATTCCCTTGCTTGGTGATATCCCCTTTCAAATTGATAATTTGGCTCTGTAGATTCTTGATTTGCTCTCCTTGAGTTCTCATCAAAGCTTCAACATCTTGGTTAATGGGTGGGGCTTGTTGAGCGGGTGGGTGATAAGGATTAGAAGCTCTTGGTGGGATTTGGTTGCTTCTATTGTAATTGTTGTTGGGGTTTTGGTTTTGAGGAGAAAAACCGGGTGAAAGGTAGTTGTTGGACCGGTAACTCAGCAAATTTCTATCCCCTTGAGGTCGGGCTTGGTAATTTTCCGGTGAATAATTACCATAAGCTGCATACACGTTTTCCGGATTTCCTTGAGTAGAAGGACAATCAGTGTATGAGTGAGGACCGCCGCATGTTTCACAAGGATTGGCTACCGCTTTAACTTGTTGTTGGTTTGTAGCGAGAAGCAAGATATTTTTGTTCATTTCGGTCATCATGCGGGTGAATTCGGTCATGTCGGGGCTTGCTGAAGTAGAAGAAACATTGACTCTCGGGTTGTTCCTTGAAGAAGCGGAGGAATCCCAATTTTTGTGGTGAGTAGTCATGTTCTCAATAAGCTCTCTACACTCCTCGGGTCTCCTTTTCATAAATGTGCCACCGGCGGCTGCATTAATCGTGCTCGAAAAGGCAAACCGTTGTAGAAAGTATCAATTAAGGTTACGGGGAGCATATTGTGGTTTGGACAACGATCGATCAAAACATTATATCTTTCCCAAGCATCAAAGAGAGATTCATTGGGTTCTTGCATGAAACCGCTCATTTGATTGCGAAGGCTCGTGACCATGGATGGTGGAAAGTAGTGTGACAAAAAGCGTTGAGTCATGTCATCCCAAGTATGAATGGAATTCTTCGGGAGACGATCAAACCATTTCTCGGCGTGGTGTGATAAAGTATGTGGAAAGAGTTGAAGGCGAAGAACATCCATTGTAGCCCCGAGCAACTTCATGCTTTGAGTAATTGTAATGAATTTGTCGAGGTGTTTGTTGGCATCATCATCATGCATTCCTCTAAATGGATTAGTTTGCACTTGCTGAATCATGTGGTGCTTCAACGAAAACTCCGGAGCCGTGATTTGCATCGGCGCAATCGGTCATCCTCGTCCAAACATGGTAGGTTGACAAAGCTCCCCCGTTGTCCGAAGATCGGGCTGTGGAAGAACATTGTTGTTGTTATTATTGAGGTGCGGTGGATTATTGTTGTTGTTCACACCTGCCATAGCTAAATCTTCTCGAGTTTCGGGCTCTTGATAATTTGAAGATCTAGTACGCATACACCTACAAAGCAAAAGAAAACAATACCAAACACAAAAAGAATATATACACTATAAAGAAAAATAAAATCTTTTTGGATTTTGGAATTTTTGAATTTTTATGGATTTTTTAACAATTTTTAATTTTTATGGATTTTTGAAATTTTTAAGCAAGAAAATAACGCTCACAAGTGAACGGATCCCAAAAAGCAACGCGTCTCTCACAGAAAACCGTTAATATTTACGAAAAGAGCCGGCAGCGGCGCCATTTAATACATGAGATTTTGTATGTAAAAAGTTAAAGTTCGTTGTGGTGGTCTAATCGAATTGATCCTGGTTAACTATGCGACTCAGTCGTTCTTTGGTGAAACAAATAGTTGTGTCGTTGTAGTAATTAAAAATGTGCAAGACTTTAAAGTAAAATATGACGTTAATTTAAAATCTAAAACTAATTTAAAATAAATGGGGAGTATTTAAAAGCGTGACGAGAATTTAAAAGGCACTAAAAGTAAATAACGTAAACTTAAAACTATCTAAGGCAAACTTAAAACGCAACTAAAACATAAAACTAAGGCAAGGCTAAAATAAATCTAAGGCAAGTAAACTTAAAGTGCAACTAAGGAAAAAGGCGGGAAAAGTAAAGCTTGAAAATTGAAAATTAAAAATTAAAAACAGAAACTAAAAAGAAACTGAAAACAGCTCATTCGGAATAATCCTTCGTTCGGAATAAATCACTCATCCGGAATGTCACCTTCGTTCAGAATGATTCTTCTTTACTTGGAATATTTACCAAACCCTTGATTCGGAATAAAATACTCACTCGGAATAATGGTTCATCCGGAATATGTCACTTATCCGGAATATTCACTATTCCGAATGATCACCTTGGTTCGGAACAATTGTTGATCCGGAATGTTGTTGATCCGGAATAAATGGTATAAAAGCTTGATTCGGAATATTCCGAATCAAATCCTTCATTCGGAATATATTCCGGATGAACTCCCTTGATTCGGAACTCCCTTGATCCGGAATATCTTCTTTGGTTCGGAATGTTTCTTTGGTTCGGAATGTTCCGAATGAAACACCTTGATCCGGAATCTTTTCTTGGTTCGGAATGTTCCGAATGAACTCCTTCGTTCGGGATGTTCCGAATGAGCCCTTCACTCGGAATAATAAATTATTCCAAATAAACACCACTGATCCGGAATATTTCTTTGGTTCGGAACAATCACAACTCCACCTTTGATTCGGAACAACCTGCTTGGTTCGGAATATCCTGGGAAAAACAGTCACGAAGAACACGGAAACAAGGATAACACGAATCTAGATAAAAAATAATCAAATCAACCAAGAAAATTAAATCAAACTAACCACAAACGATCTAATAACAATAACCTATCAATCCAAATCAATAACACTAACAATAATAATCAAAATAATCAAAACCCACTTAATTAAATCAAATAAAACTCTAGAACATAAACATAAACAATAAAGCATAAAGATTAAAGATTAAAGAAAGGTAGATAGAAGATTGACAAGAAAAGTAAAGATTGACAATAATTAAAAGGAAACTTACTTGAAATTAAATGAATTTAAGGTGCAAGACAAATATTTAAATGACATATAATTAAAGAACAAGTAATTAAATGGTGGAAGAACTAGTGTCACTCTAGCCAACAAAAACTAATGAAATGAAAATGAATCCTATTTATAGGAGATTAGGGAGGTGCTTAGGAAGCTTCCTCCCCTCTTTCTTCTTTCTTTAATTGCACCATTAAGTCCTTTATCTTCTTAATCTTTTGACTTTATTGACTTTGTCTCGGGATTTCTTCAAACTCGTCTTGTAATTCTTCAATAAATTAGACTTGAGTTCATCGTCTTTTAGTAAACTTCCGTCTTTTGACTTTTTCTTCGATAAATCTTCAAAATTGGTCTTGGACTTCCGTTCTTTTTGCACTCTTGATTTCTTGACTTCGTCTTTCGTCTTTTTATTCGATAAAAGCCCGTGAATGCCCGTGTTTTCTCCACTTTTCCCCTTTTCGTCCTAAATCACAACAAAAACACAAACCACGCATAATTCCGACATAAATGACATAAAATACACGTTTTGGCTCGGTTATTATTGTAATTAAGTGGTAAAAATGATGGGTGTTTACACACCTATCATTGTGCGTTTAACAATGTTAAGGAGTGTTTGTATTTTTGTTTAACCAAATTTAACTAGTTTATAAACCCCGATGACATGTCACCGGGGAAACCTAAATGAATAAATAAATAAATAATCATATGTATTATGAATAAGAATTTAAAAAACATACTTCTTAGCCGGGTTTGGTCGGGGTTGTTGGCGTCGGGCTGCGGTGGTTGTCGGCTGTGGCCTCGGCTGTGGTCGGGGCTGCGTCTCCGGCTGCGGTCGGGGCTACAATAACATAAAACAAACCCATTGTAATTATCAATCATAATAAGATAAACAAAACAATTTTATTATAAAACCAAAATCAAAAATTAAAATTACAACCTATTAAAATCGGGAAAGATTGGATGTTTAAAGGGTTAGAAAAAGAAGAAAAGTGGGAAAGACTGGACTCGTCGGAGTGGTGGTAGTCGGCGGAGTGGTGGCGAATTGGTGCACGTGTGAAAGTGTGGTGAGTAGTGGTGTGACTAGTGGTGGTGGTGATGATAATGATGGTGGTGTGGAGGTGATGGTGGTGAGCAGCAGCGAACGAAAGGAAGTGGGTTTTTTGGGGATAAAGAAAGTGTTATGAGAAAAGTGAAGATCTGGTCAAAAAGGTCATATTTTCCCCGGCGACAATCCCTGGCGACATGTCGCCGGGGATACATTCAACTTTGTCGTTTAGCCAAAAGCGCGCGTGATTGAAAATTTTGGGAGGGATATGACTAGGTTTCCCCGGCGACATGTCGCCAGGGATTCCTTTGACTTTTCAACGTATATTTGTGTACCTAACCTCTTTTGTCGTTTCTCCCAAACCTTCCCTGGCGACGTGTCGCCAAGGAAACAATCTCTAGCGACTTGTCGCCAGGGATAAGTCAAAAAGTAACCGGGGATATTTATTGTGAAAACAAAAAAATATTATTGTTTATATATTATTATAATTAGTTATAAATAATAATATTTTTATTATTATTTATAAAATAATAATTATTATTTATAAAATAATAATATCATCCCGGTCAGTTTAATTGCTAAATTCATTCCAGTCTAGTCCGTTTAGTTTCTCGATTTATTCTAATTTGGTAACCATTGAACATCTAACGTATAACCAATGCATACCTACTCATCCATTGAACATTTAACGTGTAACCAATGCATACCGACTTATCCATTGAACATCTAACGTGTAATCAATGCACACTGACTCATCCATTGAACATCTAACGTGTAACCAAGACATACCGACTCATCCATTGAACATCTAACGTGTAACCAAGACATACCGACTCATCCATTGAACATCTAACGTGTAACCAAGACATGACGACTCATCCATTAAACATCTAACGTGTAACCAAGACATACCGACTCATCCATTGAACATCTAACGTGTAACCAAGAAATACCGACTCATCCATTGAACATATAACGTGTAACCAAGACATGCCTAATCATCCATTGAACATCTAACATGTAACCAAGACATACCGACTCATCCATTGAACATATAACGTGTAACCAATGCACACTGACTCATCCATTGAAAATCTAACGTGTAACCAAGACATACCGACTCATCCATTGAACATCTAAAGTGTAACCAAGACATGCCGACTCATCCATTAAACATCTAACGTGTAACCAAGACATACCGACTCGTCCATTGAACATATAACGTGTAACCAAGACATGCCGACTCATCCATTTAACATCTAACGTGTAACCAAGACATACCGACTCATCCATTGAACATCTAACGTGTAACCAATACATGCCGGCTCATCTATTGAACATCTAACGTGTAACCAAGACATACCGACTCATCCATTGAACATCTAACGTGTAACCAAGACATACCGACTCATCCATTGAACATATAACATGTAACCAATACATACCGACTCATCCATTAAACATTTAACGTGTAACCAATACCTACCGACTTTCATTGAACATCTAACGTGTAACCAAGACATAAAGACTCATCCATTGAACATCTAACGTGTAACCAAGACATACCGACTCATCCATTGAACATCTAACGTGTAACCAATACCTACCGACTCATCCATTGAACATGTAACGTGTAACCAAGATATACCGACTCATCCATTGAACATCTAACGTGTAACCAAGACATACCGACTCATCCATTGAACATCTAACGTGTAACCAAGACATACCGACTCATCCATTGAACATATAATGTGTAACCAAGACATGCCAACTCATCCATTGAACATCTAACGTGTAACCAATACCTACTGACTCATCCATTGAACATCTAACTTGTAACCAAGACATACCGACTCATCCATTGAACATCTAACATGTAACCAAGACATACCGACTCATCCATTGAACATCTAACGTGTAACCAAGACATACCGACTCATCCATTGAACATATAACGTGTAACCAATACATACCGACTCGTCCATTGAAATTGAACATCTAACGTGTAACCAATACATACCGACTCATCCATTGAACATATAACGTGTAACCAACACATACCGACTCATCCATTTAACATTTAACGTGTAACCAAATGCATACCGACTCATCCATTGAACTTCAAATTAGAGACTTTTAACCTTAAAGCAGTGGAGTGGTACTAGTTTTCAAAATTTTAATGATGAAATAAATAATGCAAAGTAAGGCCGACGGTAGATGTTACTTTTCTCTTTGCCTGCCTACGTACCAAATCTGAAATAGCTATACGTACCATATCTAAATACACTCATGCATGAGGTTTCAGTATGCAACACTTGTCCAGCTGATGGATTTGATGGATGGGTGGTCAATTGAGTTGCTAAATATTGGAGGAAAAACATTAACGGGAAAACATTGGCGGGAAAATATTGGAGGGAAAACATTGGCGGGAAGATGTTAACAATTTCCCTCACCTTTTTAGCATAAAAAGAAAACCACACACACTCTTTATCATCACAACCACCAGCAGATCACACACACTTATCATCAATAACACATTGTTATTATGAAGATGTTGAAGCATGAAGCTTTTCCGTGTACGTGCGGACGTGGAGATGTAGTTCTTTGACAATCGTGGCAAGATGATACCTTTGGCAGACAGTACTATGCTTGTCCATGTTCAAAGGTGGAACCTCCAGTTTCATATGGATGCGGATTTTTTTATGGAAAGACGAACGAGTCAGACTACTTGTCAATTCTCTTGGAGGTTCAATGAGCTTTTCTCCTCTAAGATCTTCTTCAAGACCTTCAACGAGCTTTTCTCCTCCAAGCTCTTCTCCGAGACCTTCAAGGACTCCAATTTCTTCTCCAAGCTCTTCAACGTGTGCAAACTGTGTGCTCTTGAATAGAAAAATAAAGGTAATTGAGAGTACAATAGAGTTGTACCGCAATGCCGATAGGCACACAATGGATTCAGCTGCACTACTTCACGACCTTTACGATGACATGGGGAACCTTAGTTTGAACTAGTTTGTGATGTGTTTTTTTCCGTGTTTACGAGTCTAATATCGTTGTAATATCCATGTTTAATTAAGCGCGTGTTTAAGTGTCCGTGACGAATAAAATTATGTTTAGAGTGTCTGTCTGTAAGTTCCCTATGTGATATTACAAAAGGCTTTATGTAATATTTGGAATAAATAAATATTTGTTTTATAGATGTCTCATTTTTTATTATATAAACGTCGCGAAAATAAAATAACATCGGATCGATAGTTAAAATTATAATTATATGGAATAAATAATAATTTTTCATAATAAGCAAAAACTAATAATATATATGACATGGAGTTTCCCCGGCTACATGTCTCATTTTTTATAGATGTCTCATTTTTTATTATATAAACGTCGCGAAAATAAAATAACATCGGATCGATAGTTAAAATAATAATTATATGGAATAAAGATAATTTTTCATAATAAGTGTTGGGCCAATAAAAGTTTTAACTATGGCCCTGTCTAGATTTGTTTAATTAGACTAAGTGTTTACTGATCGGTGAGAGGACCAGCGACAGAGACCAGACCAGTGGAAGGCAAAGCCTCAGCTGGCACACCAGGAACATTCAAGTCAAAGACAACGTCAGAGAAGTCGAAGACAATCTGAAGTCATACTCACCAGCGATTATGGATAGCTAGGATGTAGAAGGAATGTGCTGGTGTTCAAGGATCTCTGAGTTGACAATACTCAGATATCACTTAAGAACCCTAGAAGTCTGGGACAAGCAAAGCTTGTCCAATCCTTTATAGTTTAGGCGGGAGAATCTACCAAGTGTTTTGAGCGGGACAAAACAAGAGATTCAAGATAAAGCCTAGTACGACCTAGTGGGACAAAAGGTGAACAGTTGGCAAAACTGTTCACCTAAAGTTGTTTAAAGGTATGTCTCGATTTGGACATGCATTTAATACGTTGTACTCTTCCATTCAGAAGATGACACGTATCAACTACTCCCACTAAGGAAGCAACCTCGGACCACTATAAATAGGAGTGAGAAAGAAGAATTAAGGTAACCCTTGTGCTTGGATAAATTATCTAAGTTATTTCTCACTTTGGAACCACTGAGCCCTCAGCTGTCTACCAGCGTCTCATTGGTTCCCTTGTAAACTTGAGTCTCGAATCTAGTTTACTTGTTCTAGGGTTCATTTCTTGTTGTCATTCAACGAGTGTATTCATAGCACTTTGTAATACTTTGTTTATAATAGTTAATAAAGCATTACGCGTTTGAAAAGTATTTCATTGTGTTTCGTGGTTACAAGAGTTATAGTTTATCAACAGTTGTCATATTAAGGGACTTTCAGTTGGTATCAGAGCAGTTTGATTTATAAAACTTTTCATAAACCTTTCTTGTTTTTAAAATCAAGATCTTAATATGGCTGATACTATACCTCCTCCACCCTTTGGTCAAACCAGTCTAGGTACAACTTCGACCACCACAGCGGCCACCACATCTACTACCATGCCTACACCAGTTGTAAGCACTGGTAATAATGATGATGACCTTCCCCAACTACTTGATGTTCGAGGGGGGTCACATGTGTCTAATGTTCCAGCATTCGATGAAGAAGATTTTTCAAGTTGGAAAAGTGAATTTCTGATATATTTAGATGGCTTAGAACACTTCTTGATAGAAATCTTAGAAAATGGTCCCTATGTACCACTGGCCGTTTCCTCTACCCCTGAGAGACCCATTAAGAAGCCTGTTAAGCAATGGTCTCTAGCGGATAGACGTCTGGCTAACCAGGACAAGAGACTCAAAAGTATCATAGTCTCTTGCCTATCCAAGAACATTATGAAGTCCATCATTAAATGCAACTCTGCTAAAGAGATGTGGACTGAGTTAGTTCTAGGGTATGAAGGTCCAGAGGAAACAAATGAAACCAAAATCCAAGCCCTTAGACTTAAGTTTAATGCTTTTAAAGCTTTGGAAACAGAAACTGTTGCACAAACTTATACTAGGCTTAAGATTTTGTTGAATGATTTGGGAAACAATGGAGTTGTTCTACCTAAGGCCGAGGTTAATGCTACATTTGTCAATAGTTTACCTAGAAAATGGCTTAGCCTAAATCAGACCTTAAGAGCAAACAATGCTATAAAAAATGTTACTTTAGCCCAACTATTTGGTAGATATAACTATGAAGAAGGGCTAATTGACTCCATTACAAATCAGAGACTGACAGGTTTACCACCAATATCAGTGGTTCAAAAGCTCTTGTTGCTAACCATTCCTTTCAGGACAGCGACTCTGACATAGAAGAGGACACCAGAAGCAGTCAAGAATTTCTTAATGAATTACATGCTGAGTTCCATGACAGAGCTCTTCTAGCTGACCAAGAGGTACTACAAGAGATCTGGTAGAGTTGGAGCTGCAAAGGTTGATAAATCCAAGGTGTCATGCTACACTTGTGGAAAGACTGGTCACTATCAGAAGGATTGCTGGTCAAACAAAACCTCCTCTCCAAGCTTTCCTTCATCCAGCAACAACAACAGCAAGAAGAAGTTTTCAACCACACCTTTCAAGCAAACCTCTCACTCTGACTCAGAGGGGAAGAAGGACTACAAAGTTAAGTACAAAGCCTTGAAAGCTGAGCTGTTAAAACTCAACCAGAAAGCTGATGATGCAGCAAAGAAAAAGGATGTTAAGAAGACTGAAAAAGGTATGATTGCTGCCTCATTCGACTGGGATGATGAACCCCTCACATCTGAGGATGAAGGTACCACTACCATCAGAGCCTTTATGGTTGTTGCTGATAAAGAACCCGCTGTGGGTAAAAGTGAAGCAAGATCTGGTCAATGGGTGGACATCACCATGAAAAAGGTACAAAGAATGTTATCGATGGCTGAAGGTCCTGATAGAAACCATGTCAGTGACTATACCTTGGTTGACCTCCACTTTGTGGAAGAGCAAAGAAAAAACCTGTTAAACAAATTTCATAGTCTTAAAACAGAGTTAAATCTTTGCCAATCTGAATTAACAAATCTTAAACCATTTATGAATCTTGCTAATCAACTTCAAAATGAAGTGAGCAAATTATCCATTGAAAATGAGTCTTTATCTGATGAAAACTCAGAACTTAGAAAAACCATTAAAAATGGAATTTGGCTCAATCCACAGTGGAAGAAATAGTTGCTGAATCCATACCTGGTGATGTGGTTCAGGCTATTGGGGGAAAGGGTAGATACAAAAACCATATACCTGTTCCCAGTGTCAAATTTGTCCCTTCAGATGTTTCTTCTCCATCTTCCACCTCTGTGGATGAGAAAAACTCTGACAAGAAATCAGAGGTACCAGCCCCACCAACACTCGCTGGTGCTAACCCATCTGATTCCTTGCTTGGCCCAAAACCTCCAACCAAAACCCCTGGGAATTCAATTCTCAAAGTCGCTGATAAAGCGAACAAAAAGGTTTTTGTGGCCAAGGACTCCAACAAACCCACTCCTCTCACTGAAGAGCTTTCACCCACCAAGCAACTTCTCCTCACCTTGATGGAAGAAGTAAAGGGGTTGAAAGAACAAATCAACCCTAGAGTTAATAGTCCTTCTGTTAACTCTCTTGGTGAAGGATCTAGTAGCTCTAAGGGGAGAGCTTTGTTCAAACCTTGCAAGCATTGCGGTTTCAAGAATCATTCCTCTAAGGATTGCACTAAGAAACCAAAATGTATCATATGCGAGTCTACTGAACATACTTCTAGAGAGCATGAGGAGGTCATTGCGGTTCAAAGAACCAAAACTCAAATGAGATCAAAAACTCCTCACATGCCCTCAAGAAAGGCTTGTTGCCAAGGGCTGTGGTCAGAAAGAGGACATTGACTATGATGAGATCTTTAGCCCTACTGTTAGAATGAGGACTGTTAGATGTCTTATTAATCTTGCTGTTCAAAAAGGTTGGAAATTATTCCAATTAGATGTTAACAATGCCTTCTTATTTGGTGAACTTGATGAAGATGTTTATATGATTCCACCCCAGGCTTCTTTGATAAAAATGAAAAAAGAGTTTGTAAGTTGACCAAATTTCTTTATGGCTTAAAACAAGCTCCTAGACAGTGGAATAAAAAGCTTGTTGAAGTTCTTTGTGATGCTGGTTTTAGTCAAAGTCAAAATGATTATTCTCTGTTTGTTTAAAGTGATGACAATATTTTTATTGCCTTACTTGTGTATGTTGATGATATTGTTTTGACTCGTAACAACTTGCATGGGATTTCTAAAGTCAAATCCCTTCTAAATGATAAATTTAAAATCAAAGATCTTGGGGAACTGAAGTATTTTCTTGGTATGAGGTATTGAATGTTCAAAATGGTTTAAGTATTAATCAAAGGAAGTATTGCATTGAACTGTTGCATGAGTATAGGCTCCTTGCTTGTAAGCTTGTAGCTACTCCTATGCCTGAAAATGCTATTCTTAACCATAAGGAAACAATTGATGATAGATACCTTAAGAATATTACTGCTTACCAAAAGCTTGTTGGAAAGTTGATTTACTTGTGTAACACCAGGCCTGATATTTCCTATTTTGTGCATTGTTTGAGTCAGCATATGCATGCTCCCTTACAATCACATCTTGAGGCTGCTCTTAGAGTGATCAAGTACTTGAAAGGTGCTCCTGGTGCTGGTCTTGCCTTTACCAAGACTAACACTAACTTTGTTAAAGCTTATGCTGATTCTGATTGGGCTAAGTGTAAGCTCACAAGAAGGTCTGTTACTGGTTACTGTGTTTTTGTGTATGGTAATCTTGTCTTTTGGAAAAGTAAGAAACATAGTACCTTGTCTAGATCTTCTGCTGAAGCAGAATATAGGTTTATGGCCTCTGTTACTTATAAGAATGTGTCTTGTTAAGATCCTTAAAGATCTTAAGGTTGAGAATGTTATTCCTGTTTCCTTGTTTTGTGACAATAGTTCTACCATACAGATTGCTGCCAATCCTGTTATGCATGAGAAAACCAAACACTTGATCTTGATGTTCACCTTATCAGAGAAAAGGTTGCTTTAGGTTTAATTAAAGTTGTCAATGTTGATTCTGATAATCAAATTGCTGACATTTTGACAAAAGGTTTATGTTCTTATCAGCATAACAAGTTGTTTCATATTCTAAAATTAAGTAATCTGTTTGGAGGAAAAGTTTGAGGAGGGGTGTTGAATGTACTGGTTTATTATGCAAACTTTCCAATTGTTAAAGGGTTACTTTTGTAACTCTTTTGTTACATTTCTTTGTTTTTGTTTATCAAGTGTGCAGGTCTTCAAGGGATTATTGTGCCAAACCTACAAAGTTGTTAGAGTATATATTCTTCGCATATCTCATTTGCTAGGGTCGGGACATATCTTTCATCGCCGTTCTTCTCTCTTTTTCTCTCTCACTAAAATAAAAAGATGTAAACGCTTAAACGTTTGAATCTGTTAGTAGCTTTAGTAGTTAGGTTGTTATTGATTTGTATTCTTGGGTTGCATCCATTTTGGGGACAACTCTTTTCTTTTGTATGTTGATAGCACCCGATTGGGGACTATCTGATTTAGATTATAAGTTTATATAACACGCGGGGTGATTGGTTGAGTGCAATTACTTTGTGGTGTTACTGATTTTTACATAAAGACCAAAGATCTATTTTTCACCATATATATAAGTAACAAGAGAGTGTTTGATTTCATTTTAGGTATCTAGTTTAGTACTATGGGAATGGGCAAGTGTCAACAACACCCCACCACGGCACCACCCATAAAACGGTTTTTCAACCTTTGAGCAAATTCATATTTGCTGAAAGTGGTAGTTGTGAATTCTTCATAAGCCGGAAAAAAAAAACCATGCCCTAATGAAACGCGGGTCTTGCATATACTTGTTTATAAAAAATTTGATAGAAAAAGTTTATTTTTATATAAAGATTGTAAAATAGTAAAAAGTTGAGGGGGCTTTGGTGTAACTTTTTATTATCTTAATTGTTTTGGGCTAGAAAGCCTTTTTAAAAAGGTTAGAAAAGGGAGAAGACAAAGGCCCATTGGCCCATTCTTCACGGAGTAGTATATATAAGTAGTAACAAGAGAGTGTTTTATTCTGCTTATCCCGTTTTCATGCTGCACATAAGCAGTTTATTTGCTTTAGAATTGACCAGAACCTCAGTTAATTTAAACACTCAAACCTGCATATTTTCTGTAATGATAGGTAGATAATCACTTACATAACACCCTTTAAAACTACGTATCCACTCAATGTGTTTTAATACGCCAAATAAGCAATTATTTGCTTCTTTGAGGGTGAAACAAATGGGTTGGAGTTGGTTATTCCTTATTTCATCTGTTTATCTGGTTTTTTGATCTTGTTCTAAAAAAAATGGCAAATAAAGATATTCGGTTGATGAGGTAATTGGGTATAAATATGGGTGTAATTGTTCATCTTTCTTGTATTAGCCGAACCAAACGAATGATATACTTATACACTTTCGTTCCATCTTGTACCCATACCGATTTCCATTTTAAACGCGTTGAAAAGTGGGTCATGGGTCAAACCGGGTAAGCAGCTTCATACCCCACCAGTTTATTTAAATTTACTAACGTTTTATAAAGGCTGATCTTGATGCTTTTATTAGTTTAATGATGAACTTAAGTAACTTACCGTCTTTTATTCGCCAATAACCTCTACGGTGGTTGTTTTTGAGTGTTTAGATACAAGCAAACTGCCTATTTGAGGTGAGGCTGAATAAACTATAGAATAATGGTGTTTAGGATTGCCTTTTTTTTAGTCAGAAATGAGCAGATTAGAAGTTTCATTTAAACACTTAAATTTGCTTATTTGCTGTGACAAGAGGTAGATAGGCACTCAACTGAGAAAATCGAGAACACCTTTGGAAGCTGATTACCTGCTTATCGCGTTTGGACTTTTGATGCTCCACATAAGCACGTGTTTGGGTTGATACTTATTTGCTTTAAAATTGAGCAGAACCTCAGTTAATTTAAAGATTCAGAGCTGCCTATTTATTTGCTGTAATGATAGGTAGATAAGCACTTATATAAGCAATACATAACACCCTTTAAAACTGCGTATCCACTCAATGCGTTTTAATACCCCAGATTACCAATTATTTGCATCTTTGAGGGTGAAACAACTTGTTTTTATAAACAAGCAAAATTCTAACACTCATAACAACTGTACGTATGATATTTTCCCTTTCTAACAGCAAAAGCGAATACATACACTACTATTTCCTGCATCATAGTTTATTACCTGCTTGTGCTTATTTTTCTAAGAAAATGTAAGTAATTTTATTAAGCTATCCCAAGCATCCCTTTATCATGTACCCATGGTCTGAATTAGGAGTGGTTCTTGTTCTGTTTGTAGAAGTGATGTTTTTTAGTACCAAAGGATGATTTGTAATGTTGTTTGTGTAAATAAGCTCTTTTTCCTTCGACTCTTTTGAGTATATTGACCACTTATACTTATTCTTGTACTTAAAAAAACATAACTTAGAAAGACATGTAAGAGTCGACTGCTCCAAAAGCCCACTTAAATCGGCCCTACGAGCATCCATTCATTTCATTTCATGTCGGATTTCACATTCACACTTTCACGCCGTCATTCATGGTAAGTGTCTCACACACACAAATTAGCTTATATAATACCTAGGATTTGCTAAACATCTTTTAAACATGGTTTCACACTATTGTATGCGTATGTCCTAGTTGCTTTTAGTATTAGTTTCAAGTGTATGAGAGTGTTTGGAATTGCATTAGTTTTAAGAGACCGCTTCCTTTTGTTACTGTTTGGGTTGTTTTATCTGCTTATTTTGATGATTAAAAAGTGGGTTATGGGTCGAAGATGGGTAAAATAGATAGTTTAGTTTTAGTATTAGTGTCAGTTTTATATATGGGGTGTTTCAGATTGCATATCTTATTTTTCTAATCTGCTTATTTCGATGCCAAATAAGCTGCTTAATATGCTTATTTTGAGTCTTTTTAGAATGATTTCAGCCACGTCTCGAAAAATTGAGTCATGGGTCAAAACAGGGTTATTAAGATAGTTTTAGGATTAGTTTCAATTCTATGGGGTGTTTGGGATTGCATATCTTATTTTTGTTTAGAAAACCAGTCACCTTTATTACTGTTTGTATTTGATGCCAAATAAACACATTTATACGAGTGATTGTTTGGGTTGCTTTGTTGTCTTTTTTATGTTTCTTGCAAGCAAAAGTTTAATACAATCTCAGAAACAAAAGTGGTACCCCTGTTGAAAAATTGTTACGAACATTGTTGATGGAGCAGAAGCAAAGTTCATATAGTAGTTCAGTATGTCACAAATTGCCTAATCTGAAACTATGTGTGGTTTGTTTCTCAGAATCTCGGAGTTGACAAAGGTAGTTCCAGAGACCAATACTTTTAGATTTGGGATAATTACCCAAATAGACTTGTAATTAAATCTCTTTGCCAAAATAACCCTTGTTTTTGACATTTTTCCAAAATAGACCGATGCGACTTATGCTACACTATGCAACCCATGCTACCATATGCTACCTAAGCGACTTGTGTTTTTTTCAAAAAAAGTACTATTTGTGTAAGAAACAAGTACAATTGTGTAAGGTACCTTTTTATGCGACTCAGAATATTTTATTATGCAACTTTTTTATTATATTATTTTTATAACATATTTTTATTATATTTTAAATATTAAAAATATTATGCTACTTTAATTAAACTTATGCGACTTCTGCTTTTGGTGTAAGAATGTGTCATTGTACTCTTTAAGCGACTTGTCACTATTGTGTAAGAATGTGTAAGTGTACAATTTAAGCGACTTGTACTTTTATAATTAAATATAAAAGTTTATAATATTTATAAATTAATAATTTTTTTTATAGTATTTATTTTTAACAAATATAAAAATAAATGGATTAGTAAGTTGTACATTTACAATATTGACTTGTACATTTGGCTAATGGATTAGTAAGTTGTACATTTACAATATTGACTTGTACATTTGGCTAATACCCCAGCCCATTTTCATTATAGCCCATGCAGATCTAGAATACATCACCTAGAATCCATCGACCATCTTAAACCCCATTCATAACTGTTACCCAGAAATTACCAACGACAAATTCATTTTTTTAGATCATTCATATTGTTAATCCGTCTTTATCGTCGTTCAATCCAACAATGTCGTGGGCACAGGTTAGTAGTAATTCAACAATTTTCTTCTCTTAATATTCTTTAGTTTTAGATAAATTTAAAATTGATTAGATTATTGTTGTTTAAAATATGATTTATGATCTTTGAAGCATATATATTGGTATTGAATCCATTGTACTATCTGATTTGTAATTTAATGGTGACATAACGTTAAACCACCATCTTGCTTTATAGACTTATGCGACTTTCACTGCAATCAATTTATTGCTGTTACCAACTTGTATTAATTAGAGACAATGTAATTTTAACATTATATAAATTAGAAGTGTGATTATTTAAATTTTTTTTATGTGTACTGTATAAGAAAGACAGTTTTTGTGTTTTTTTAGTTTGGCCTTTTGTTACAAAATTGGGAAAAAATAGATTTAGATTGATATTGAATAGGCATACTAATTTTCCTTTATTGGGAACCTTAAAAATATATAGTTTGTTTTAGAATGGCATTTTGTTACAAAATTGGCAAAAAATAGTAATTTGGAAGTTGTCTGCCATATATTACTTGCCAAAATAGATTTAGATTGATATTGAATAGGCATACTAAATTTCCTTTATTGGGAACCTTAAAAATATATAGTTTGTTTTAGAATGGCATTTTGTTACAAAATTGGCAAAAAATAGTAATTTGGAAGTTGTCTGCCATATATTACTTGCCAAAAAGCCTGGTGTAGTCTTGCCAAGCATTTAATATATTCCTTTTGACAACTAGTTGAACATGCATCTATAAAAAGGATGGTTATGGCCTTACTAGGACTCATACACTCATATACTATCAAACCCTAACCTGAAAAAAAATGTCTACCCTACATGAGCTTTCCATCCTTGCAAACTCCAATGACATCAGGCACATGATGCTTGTTCTATTGGAATCTGAAAATAACAAAGATCATTTGATAGCTCATGAGTTTAATCACCTAGCCGAAATGTTGGGTGCTCGAGTGAGCGAGCGTTGTGGCTTAATATCAGAACTAGACTGCTTCATTAATAGCAGTGTAGCATATGAATGTTCAAAGTTGCTAAAGGAGATCAACAACAATGATCTTGGCAAGATCCGTGCCTTGTTGGGTGCAATCAACCATGTTCAGCTCCAGGTTCTCAAAAGAATGTCTATGATGGCCACCCTTCGCCCCAAGTGACTTGTTTTCCTATATCAACCATGTGCTCTCTCACAAATCTTCTGTCATGTTTCCTTAAGTTTACCGTGTGTTAGACTATGTAGGCCAATATATGTTAAGTATGAATGTAGGCCAATATATTTAGGCCTTTCTGTTTAAGAATGAATGTATTTGCTTCCGTTCCATTGTATGATTCCATGCTATTTATTAATGAAAAATTTCCGTTATGTATCTTTCCTTTCCTTGTGATAAATCTATATTATTTAGTCAGACATATTTATCGGTGTTTTGTTTTATTTTAGGAGTATGAAGCCAAAGTGTATATAAGAAGTAAATTGAAGTACTTTAAGTTTATTAAAAACTCATTGGATGTAAAGCGGAGGAAACTGTTTAGCACCACTTGTTTTGGGCCGTGCATAGACTTTGTGTATTTTAATCAGGAGGTTCATATGCTAGATTTTATCCTACAGAAACAGTGTACTGTTAGCGATTCGCATTACGATATGCCGTTATTATATAATATCCACGGTTCGACACTACATTTTGGACGCAAAGAGTTTAGCATCATAACTGGTTTCAGGTTTGGACATGAAACTCTTAGCGCATATACCGACTGTGATATGACATTCAAAAACCGGGTATTCCCGCATAAAGTTGGTTTACCGATAACTAATTTAGATTTAATAGGTGTTGTTGAGGATGAGGAGTTTTTTTCTAAACTTAGTGACGTAGACGCGGTTAGGTTATGTCTTTTGTTTATGTTGGAAGTAATATTTATGGGTCGCTTGTTGGCCAATGAACTTGATGACATATTATTTAAGTTAATTGAGAATTTGGAAGCATGGAATTATTTTCCTTGGGGCGAGCATATATGGGATACGTTGTATAAAGAGTTAGTCAATGTTGTGGCCCGTCACAAGGATGAGCACATTCAAGGGTTGCTTAAGTCTCGTAATTATGTGCCAAGTTACACACTGTCTGGTTTTGTATGGTCATTTCAGGTATGATTTTGTTCACAATTTTCAAATCATGTGTTTATTTGTTTTTATTATTATTTTGTTAAAAATTAAATAAACCTTTTTAGGTCTGGATTATGGAGTCATTCCTGCATAGTGTAAACTGGTGGAACAAAGTCTCGGACATTACACCCAGAGGAATTGCGTGGTCTAAAAAAAAGATTTTGAAAAGATCAGATTTTTTGACTTTATTTGGGAAGGTAATATTTATTTTGTATAGTCAAATTTTAAGGGATCACAATTTTTCTGGGTATTAAACTATACATATGGTTTCAGGATACAAAGGTTATCAAAGAGCTAAGTCCTACATCAACTGAGTACAAAACGGAATGGTTCTCAAGTACCTGTGAGTATCTGAAATCATACATACCTAAGGTTCCAGAAAGAAAAGCAGATGCATACGATGCGTATTTCCAAAAGCTTGCTGCAAGCCGTAAACGCAATAGTGTATGTGAGAGGATCACTATTTCTGATGTCAATATTCCTAGATCAAAGGAAAGCCGTATAAAGGACTGTCTTATAAAAGAGTTGAATAATCGCATATACAAACTTGAGGTTATCATACTGGTAGGTTTTTCTTCTTTGTTACCAACATGACATTTAAATATTTGCAGACGTTTAATATGTTTTCGTACTGGTAAAATTAACATAGGTACTTGGTTTTACGAAGAATGGAGTATCTCCTTCATTGTCATTTAGTGAAAAGTTCAAATCACAAAACCAAGATTTGTGCGCAGTTCTTAATAACATTTATAGTCAGTTGCTCCAATGCGCCAATGATGATTGCGTGTCGATGTCGGCAGATCACGGGATTGAAGAAGAAACTGACGTGGTACAATTTTATTCATTGATAACCTAATGATATATATTATTACACGCAAATATACACGATTACCTATTTTACCATTGTTAATCACAGGAATATTTCATTGAAGAGGAATTAATGGTTCGCATTTCAGAGGAGGAAAGGAAGCTGGTAGAGGAGGAACGACAGTATGCTCATGAGCAGAAAATTAAAAAGGAAAGGAAGAAACAGCTTTTGCTCGCAGAAGAGAGGTCACAGGAGGTTATGAAAAAATGGGAGATGGATGTTAAGAGTAGGCGGCACATATTAAGAAATTCTAATCATATGAAAAAAGCTTTTGCCGAATGCCGTCCTCAAAAAAGGTCACAATTATTACCAGACCGCAATTGTGATTGGGCAACAGTATCACAGAAATTTCAAAAAATCAGTGATGTATCGGGTGTCGTTGATTTAGACATGGCTAACGGATTACAAGATGTCGGACCTTGGATTGAGGTATTTCACATACCTTGTTCTGTGCCCATTGTTGGTTTCTAGTTATTGATGTATTCCCTAACTTATTTTATTTTCCATTATTATAGAATCTTTCACGTAGCCACAATGCCATACACAGAATTTCAATAAGCGATGAATTGGACCTTTATCTTGGACGGCCTGGGCGTTTGCGTTCAAAATTTCCTTGGTCTAATGAAGTAACTGTTGATAGACGTTTCTGGGAATCTTTAGTCTGTTTGGATCTTCCTAGACAAGGTTATCTAATGGATGAGGTAACTAATGGAAACTATTTAACTAGTTATACTTTGGGGTTTAATTTATTCATTAATTTTCAATCTAACTTGTATTAATGTAATCCAATTTTCCGGTATAAGCATATTGAGCTTTGGGTGGATTACATGTGGCACGTGCGAGAACATGACGCAAATTGGGCCATGGTTAGCCCTTACTTTGTGCAGCTGCTACTTCAAAATGGAATGCCTCTATGGTACGTGAATGGGCAACGATATATTAAGCCATGGTCAGAGGTTGATAGGGTTTTTATACCTATTAACCAACCTGGAACACACTGGTTCCTGGCGGAGTTTGATATTCCATCTGGTTTAGTAACCTTTTACGATACTGGCGACAATAACAAATTTGACTACTGCGATTGGTATCTAAGGACAAAGGAATGCTTAAAGGTTAAATAATATTTAAATAATTTTGTGTTCTCATTTGCATGATGATATTTTTTTTTAACACTAAGTAAGAATACAATATTTCTGTAGGTACGCTTACCAACAATTCTAGCCGATGAAGACTTATTTGCAGCTAAGGGAATTGACCATACAACATACCAGATAACGTTTACAATTGCCCAGGACGTTCCTAAGCAGGGAGGACTCTATGGCGATTGCGGAGTGTGGGTATGTATTTTCTTGTACCGTTTATCACATGGCTTATCGTTGCTAGTTGATGATCCTATACAGACTGCGTTGTGTTATCGTGAACAATTAGCCAACTTTTATTTTAGGCATAAGGTTATTGTTTAAACATACCATGTAACCTATAAGAAATGAAGAAGAATTAACAAATATAAATGCGTAGTACAATGAAATAAGGGAACGGTTGCCAAACATTGCATGGACACACTCATAACATCTATACGTCCATGTCATCTAAGTGAACTTGATTGGGCTCTTGTTCTGCTACATTCAGTGAATCATTATGACCATTCAGTGAATTATTTGTAGGATACTGGGATTGACTTTTTACCTGAAACACAAAAATGTGTATGTGAATGTTAGTCAATATATATAAACATAATATATACATATTTATTTATGATAAAATTATGACTTACTTGGCTCGGCAATGGTGTATGACAACCATCTCTACTGTGTCCCCTGCTACCACACCTTGAACATCTGTTATCTATAGGTCCCTCTCCTTGTGAGCGTATCCTTGCTCCATCCTTTGGTCTACCTGGTTGTGGTTTTACCAAAGCCGGTGGCTTAACCACTTGCAAGTCAACCGGAACTTCCCACATTGATGGATCCGGAAGGGGGTAAACCAACTCTTGGTATATAGCTTTCAAAGTTCTTTGTGAAAACCACGCTTTCGCCCAATGGTTACAGTTACTCAAGCCAACATGTTTTGCCATAGCACACACATGACCACAAGGCAAACCTGAATATTGCCATTTTAGGCATGAACATACACCCCTCACCAAATCGACAATGTGCACTCGGTTATATTCTTTCACCTGATAAACCTTGAACTTGTCTATACCATATACCGTCCATGAGGCACTTTTTCTCATTCTTTTGTTTATCTTTGCCTGAGCCCATGTTGATAAATCGTCGTTTGCTGGTTCATCTATAAAACAAAAATGTTAGGAACTATGAATCAGCAGTTGTGAATATATATATATATATATATATATATATATATATATATATATATAATAAATTAAAATATGAAGTCACACTTTCATACCTGCACCATAGTATCTACGTTCAAAGTACCACCTCTATATAAGGTCTCTATAGAAGTCCATCAGCTTTGTTATAGGAACCTTCCTGACTGTCTTTGTTAAAGCATTGATTGATTCAACACAGTTTGAGGTCATGTAATTGTAGCGCTTGCCTGGGCAATGTGCTCTTGACCATTTCTCAAAACTAGCGTCTACTAACTTCTTGTAAGCATCTGGTTTAACCGCTTTAATATCATCTAGTGATTTCTGAAAATCTTGGACCAAGTAAGCCTTGCAAGTTTTCCAAAATAGAGCATTCATTTTCTTGGATTTCAATTTACAGTTCATCAAAATATGTCGACAACAATACCCATGAAAGGCATTTGGAAAAACATTCGCACATGCTGTTGTAATAGCAACGTGCCTATCTGAGATGATAGCCATATTCGGTCTTTCTCCTATGCATTCTTTCAGTTTTGTCAAAAACCATGACCATGATTCGACTGTCTCTCCTTGTGATACACCTGTTGCTATTGGTATAATTTGGTTGTTTGAATCCATTCCCACAGCAAGCAAATTAGTCCCAAGATATGTACCTTTAAGGTGTGCGCCATCTATCTTTATTATTGGTCTCATATATGATTCGAAGCTCCTAATCTGGTGGACGTAAAACATAATAGGTCAGACGTGTTTGCTCATAATGTGTTTAAGTAATTAAATAATAAAAAACATTAACTTACAGCTACACCAAAAGCAATAAAGCACATCTTGAAACAGCCATCCTCATCAGTGTCTATGTGGGTAACCGTACCCTCGTTTGCCAACTTAACGTTATGAAAATAAATAGGTAGTTGTTCGAATGATCCTCCTTGGCTACCATTCAACAGATTCAATGCAACATGTCTCCCCCCCCCAAGCTTGTTTGTATGATATGTCTACCTTCCAATCAACGTTAAAATCCTGTTGTATATCCTTAGGCCTGTATACCCGTCTTGTATCTTTCAATTTTCCTAAAACCATTTGACCAATCAATGTTCTTGAAGCGTTACGATGATTTGGTAAAAGCTGTGTTTTAGAGCAAGTGTGGTAGTTGTTTACGGTTGTTATTAAGAAACAATTACTGGTTTTAAACCTCCTTGTATATACACGCCATGAACAACATTCTTGTGCACAACGAACGCTAAACCGTTTTTTACATGACTTAATAACCCGGAACTCAAAGCCTTCCATAATGGCTTGCAAACTAATCTGATACACACATGCTTTTTTATTATCAAATCTATGTCCTACATCATATCTAATTGGAGTAATATTTGGATGCTTATTCTTGTAAAGTGGGTTCTCTAAATTGATGGAAGGAGGGGCAGGGTTATGTATGAAAGTATTCGGATTCCACCCATGATCATCATTTGTAGGTGTGTTTATGGTGCCTTCACCCAAATATGGTAAATTTAAATCAAAATCTTTTGAAACGAAAGATGAAGTATTGGATACCTTAGATATAGATATAAACATCTTAGGAGGTTCAAGACTGTTGTAAACGAAATCATGAATGAAGCACTCTAGGTCTTCATCATCTATTAACTCAACTGTTTCGGATTGATCTATGTATGATAAACTTATGATCTCATCAGCTCCGATTGAAAACTTATTCTTACAATAACAATATAGGTATTGGTATTGGATATCTTTAGGCAATAGGACAGACCTATTCGAACCCTGAAACTCCAGCCTTAATTTAAATTTGTTGTGGTTATTCATAGTTGGTTGTATTAGATTAAACATTGATGTACAAGGCTTAAATATGTACAAGGCTTGGATGGGAACACTAGTCATAATTTAATGCAAGTCGCATAAAATAAAAATTCTCGAAGGTACATTTCATTAATGTGAATGTACTATTAGTAGTTGGATAGAAAGTACAAGTATATTGTTTTTTAATTTCATAAAAGTAGTATAAAAATTGGTTATGGGTGTGGTCCTAGACACATTACTTGCTTGATTACTTACGAGAGATATCTTAATGAGTTGCTTCTGTGGAAATCCTACCACAGTTAGGACTTCTTGGACCAATGCTAACCCTGGACGTAGGTTTCGTTGTTGTTTAACTTCTGTCTGTGACTTCTTTTCATGGGTTGATCCACCCATGTGTCTTCGAGCCAGAATCATTATCCCTGGGCTACTTAGAGGCAGAAATCAACTACAGCAGACAATCAATTTGCTTACTGCTTCCAATCGAAGACTGAAGATATGGCTAATTTGTAGCTGGTTGTTCTTCTTAATTACTTATTTTATGTAATGCATTGTTCACTTTTCATGCTTTAAAATGTCTTTGTATCTTAAGATCTGTTATATGATCTATGAACCATGTATTTCATGTTTTGTAATATACTGAAATATTATTGTGCGATACGGATCAAAGATTTCATTAAAAACATATAAAACATACTTGCTGGAATTTATTTAGTATAAGGAAATTTCCAGCATCACATTACATCAACTACTAGGAAGATAGGCACAAGTAGGATTACCATACTGAATACATCTTACTACACTGCACTGGTCTTTCAGTTACCTTCTTCATCATCATTGTCATTTTCTTCAACATCAAAATCAGCATCAATACACAAATCCATCATACAGGCATGACCATCTTTTTGGCGGATCCCATACTCAATTTCCTGTATCAACCTGTTCAAAGAATCAAGCTTCTCATTCTCAGTGGTTCTTGATTCCTTCAAACAATCCAAAGGGTCGTAAACTAAAACTAGATCAGTAACATTTTCCAACTCATCAATCATTTGGTCCAATTTTGTTATGCCAGCCATTATAACTGAAACTTGATCACGAAGGGTGTTAGAAAAAGTTCTTTCTTCAGTCACTTGCTGCAAGAAAAAGAATTTCATGCACTTGTGAATGTCTGATTCACCACTCAGTGTCATCATCTCATTGACAACTCGACCAGAGATGGGTTGGTTAGCTGATGAGTTTGCCATTTCAATTTAGTATTAGGTGATTTAGTTACTGGTTTGTGTTTGTATTGTATGGAGATTAGTAAGTGATTATATAGGCACAATAGTGTACAGTAACAGTTGGATGGTACATCATTTCAACTTAAATGCATGCAATAAAAGTACAGATACATTAAAGATAATAACCATTTGTTCTACAAAAGGTTATGTAGTTGCCATGAAACCTACAAATACTACTTATTACATTTTATGCAACTTTCAAACATACAAATAATAGCTATTATTAGTTTATGTCTTCCGCATTTTCATTTAGTCCCCTTAGATAAGCAGCCTCTCGCATACAAATTGGTACTGGATAAGGTGAGTGTAGAACAACAGGTTCAGGTCTTTCAGCATGGATCCTACAGTCTTCTGGTGTAATATCAAGTGGCCAAGCTGGTACAGGCAATCCCATAGCATTCTGAAATAAACAAATAAGTTATTAAAATAGTAAGTATGGTTATAAAATTACATTAAACAGGTACATGTAATAACATTGATCACTTACTCCGAGCATAGGCTCTCCATCCACCGGATCCCAAGAAACACCAAATCCAATTGGTTTAATGCCATCTCGATACCTAAAAGATCTTGAGCCATCTCCTTTTCCTCTCATCCTAACAACTTTCCCATTTATAGTTCTTAGTCTCCTGCTAGCTATTTCTGCTGCGGTTGGCTCAACCGTAGTTAATCGTGTTGGGAGTGTCGTCAAATGAGCATTGAAGGAAGAGTCTAAGCCAGTTTTGGTGTTGCTAACTAATTCTGACTGTAATGCATCAAACTCTAGGCGTCTTTTAGTTGTACTACGCCTTGGCATGATTATAAACTAAATTACAAGGAAGAGTCTAAGCCAGAATGTGTGGTTTTTATTGAAACTAATGCATATGGGTAAGTATTACATACTCTAAAAATAAGTCGCATAGAAAGTACATGATAAATAAATGCCCTGACTGATGTTACAACCAACTTATTCCCAATGCAAAGTCGCATACTAAGGACATCATAAAGGTATACCATATGTACACAGTTAAGGCAAGGGTTGAAATTTAGCACATTAAGAATTTAATTCCTAAATAACAGATAATATTATACAATAACATAAGGAATATTACACACCATACATATTGTTCAGAGGTTAAAGTTAAAGTTAGGCTTACTTAATTTATTACAGACCATAATTATTGTTCAGAAAATGATAGAACACCTAAAAATCTTCCTCAGCGGGTAACTTGAAACTTACCTTGTATTTCCAAAAGTAATCGAGCATGTGTTCACGATAGGCCAAAGGTAGCTGAGTGTGATCACCTATGTCTAGTGGAATGTTGTTGATGAGTCGGTATAACATGATGCACACCCAGATGCCACAGTCTCCTAATGCATTACCTTGTTGAGGAACATTTTCTTCAAACCTAAAGCTGATTTTGTAATCCCTTAAGGTCAATCCTTTGCGCTTCAACATATCAGCCTCGTCCAAAATCCCTGGCAATTCTTGGGACATTTTTTCCCTCATTTCCAACCACCATTTCCTGTTCTCTTGTATTGGAAGATGTTTTTGCCTCTTTCTTGGTGCCATTGAGTCGTAAATTGTAAAAACACCTGACCGAACGTGAAGCTCTCCCAATGCCCAATGTTTTTCAGGTTCATTCAAAGGGATAAATACCTGTATTTATCCCAACATTAGTATTAGTATAACATAAGCTTGGTTGGTTATATCATTCAAAAGGGATAAAATAGTGTTAACCTTTTCCACATCTGCCCAACCGACCCTGTACTTTGTAGGTCTTGGATCAGAAATGGGCCGTCTACCTCCCATAATATTTGGACAGAAATATGGGCCAGCGACAGCCCAATTTGCAGAATCCAATCTACCAAACCACATTAACTGAGTCCATAATTCCAAGTGCTGCACATAAGAATCACATGAGTATAAACAGCAAGTACCTTACTAAGTATGAATTAAATTTTTAATAAACATAGAACATATGCTTACAAAATCTGTCATCCAACCTCTTCTCTTTTCATCCAAACCAACAAAAGGTAACCATACACGATCGTCGACAACCAGTCCATATGGATCCCATGCTAATTGGTAGAGTTTTATTGGCCTCCCTTGTTTTTTTGCTTCAAACATATCTTATATAAAACTTGGAACACTAACCTTGTAAGGGCTACTTCTTTTGGGTCGGGATAATACCTTTAAGAATTATATCTCAATTAATATATGCACATACTAATAAGGGTAATCGTATGATACAGTTAGTTTCAATTATAAATGGATCACCTCTACGAATGGTATAACTTCAGTACGGGTATATTCACGGGTAGGCACAGCAACATCGTCTTCCTCTACAAGTCCAAACTTCACCGAATTTGGTTTTGAAATTTTACGCCTCTTTTTTGGAATAGGTGTGGTGGGACATTGCTGCTCATACGGTTCCTGGAAAGCCTTACTTGGCTTTTTCTTTCTTCCAATATTAGCAAAAACCGTTTCCAAGGAAGGTATTCCAATGAAGTTCCCATCTTCAGTTACATGGCTTGAAGATGTATTCTGAACATGGTTATAATCAGCTAAAAACAGATCCAAATCACGGACTTTAGGCTACAAGGCATAAATTATTATTACATCAATGTTAGCTCACGTATATATTGATAATTCTACATATATTAGAGAAATGATATTATAGACAAAGCGTACCTTCGGAGTAGTATCTGTGCTTTCTTTAAAAGATGATGTTCCCTTAGAAGTTGTAGAATTATTATCAAACACCAAGTCATGAACAGATGTGTGTTCTGACCTATCAGACTTATTCACCATGTGGGTAACATCGTTCATATCATAATCGAAGGTGGTTTCTCCATCAATTTTACTAACTTCTGTTGCATTGTTTTGCTTCTCATCTTCTAATCTAATAGAAGTAGGATCTAAACTAAAGTTACCATCCACTCCTAAATTGTTATCCATAACATTGTTGTCCTACAAATATACAAACGAATAACTAACATAAGATATTGTCTTAAAGAGAAAGTAAAGTATACTAACATAGGAAAAGGAATCAGTAATTATCACCTCCATAGGCAATTCAAGATCTTCAACTGCATTTAGTAGTTGTTGCATAGACCCCTGTTTGGATCCATCAAAAAACAAGTTATCCTCAATCACATAATCTTCTGTTGTTATGGAATCATCTACAAGATCTGCGTTCACAATAACTTCATATGTACGACATTCAGCAACATTGGAGTCATTTATGTTTTCGTCATTAGAAGAACCTTCAGACTTGCGATTCTGGTCAACATTATCACCTTTCAACTGCTGAAATAACCAGGAAATTAGTATGTAAACAAACAAGGTTAAAGATCCATAATATATTAAAGTAAACAAATAAAGTTGGATCACACATACATCCACAACTTGTGTTTGGTGGGTATTATCTGGACCTAATAAGGTTTCAACTAGCTGCGATCTCAGGTGGCCCACCCTTCCAGCCCAATCTGGTTTTACATCAAGGACTACTTGAAATATTGAGTCAACATTATCCAGTAACCCTTGGGAATCGGTTAGGTTTACACTTGAATTGCTCGGTACATTAGATGATGGAAAATCTTCTGGTTCACGAACGGGTGACAATCTTACTTCATCTAATTGAGGACCCAACATCACATTATGGTTAACCGCTTCTACAACTAAAGCTACTACCCCATCATTCTGTGCTTCATTAGGTATAATACCATCTACAGCTACTGGTAGAATGTCACCATGCTGTGGAACAATCGGTATAACAGCTTGAATAAACGGAACCTCGTCTCCACGGAAGAAAGCAATACTACGTATAAGCCATGTCTGCCTCAACTCTTCTTCAGTTGGAATGAGCACAAACGTAGGGAGAATCTCCTAATACATAATAATTAAATGATGTAAATATAAAATAATAAAAAGAAAGGGTATATAATATTGTCAGTGAAATAAACACTTTACATGTGGGAAGAGCAAGGGGTAATCAATCTTACGAAACCTCCTGTCATTTTTCCAACCAAATCCACGTGGAATTCTGCCTGGTACTTGTCTCCACCAAATATGGCTATTGGGGAATGTTTCTAGTATCCACATCTGCATAAACAAAACAAAAGCTAACTTTAAATGTTGGGCATGTTTGGCAGCATTATCACTTTAATAAAAAAAGTAGAACAAATGACCTTGAGGGCCCATTGAAAGCCATTGAGATTATATGTTCCCATGTGCATACTAGGGGTGTTGCTCTTATAATGTCTGGCAGCATATCTCGGAACCAAATTCAATGTCCTCTCATAATAATACTGCCACATGAATTCTCCCCAGGGATACTCATTCCATGCGTCAATATCATCAACAAGACAAAGTACATGCTTTGGAATATTTAAAAACTCCTCACGTCCCATAAACACAACCTCCTCTAGAAACAATAAACAAACCCTAACTGCATCCATATCTTCTAATTCAGCCCATTTTTTTTCATTCTGAATAATCTCCAATAACTCTCTAGACTTAACATTTAACCGTTTTTTTTCAGGAAATACACGGGAACAGAATGAGCTATTTTGGTTATATGCTAAAGATACATCACCACACCTAAAACCAGTCACTAAACAAAACTCATTTCGCCCAAAAGTAAGATTATGACCACCAATGTTAAAGATAAAAGGGGGACAATCGCTACTGGGAACATCTACAATTTCTTGTTGTTGTAGGATATAATTGAGCAAGTGGTTGTCATTTTGGTCATTATTAACATCTAACCATGGACCAAAAACAGTGTTTCTAAAACATAAATGGCGTGCGGGGTTTTGTTTAAGTTTAGCCTTGATTATAGGTAAAAACTTCATCTTGGATCTAAGGCTTACCTTCGCGTCGTAGTTCGGCATTGGACCAATCTCCATTGGATCCATCTCTATTACGAAATTGATTTACACCGGATTGAAACTGCACATTATCAAAGATAGATACAGATTTGGGGGATCGATATTAATTAGGCGGATTAACAATTATCAAACTTCTTGAATGATTAATAGTGGGGTAAGGATTGGGTCATTGGGGTAAGGATTGGGGTAAGGTTTGGAGGTGGATGGATCGTCACAAATGTGTTTGTGTGAGATTAATGTGGATGGATCGTCAGAGATGTGTGGGTTGGGTGAAAAAGGTGGCAGACCTAGGGTGCAAGTAGTTCAAAATACCTGGCAAAAACACTGTGCAAAATACTGTGCAAATCACTGTGCAACCGAAAGTCGCATAAAAATAAATTTAGTTTTACTAAATATAAAATAGTTTTTTTTTAATTATAATATAAATAAAATTCAATTTTAATTAATTAAAATAAAAGTTGCATAAAAAAGTACACTTACACATTTCTTACACAAAAAGAGTACTTTCTTAGGATGAATAGTAATTTTATTAATTTAATATTAAAGTCGCTTAGGTAGCTTAAAGTAGCTTAGAGTAGCTTAATGTAGCATAAGGTTGAATAAGGTAGCTTGAGGTCGCTTGGTCTATATATGGAACTTTAAAGTCGCTTAGGCTATTTTGGCAAATCCACTTAAAAAGGGGTCTATTTGGGTAATTAGCCCTTTAGATTTTGTGAAACAAACCACTGATACTTAGATTACTTTTCCGGCCAAACCAAATTTGCAAAACGTTTCCCTATTTACGTTGGCGTAAAAGATGAACCGAAATAAAGGTTGAGCGGTGGCAACAAACGAGCAGGTATTATCCATTCTTTTATGCCGTGTTTTACTTTTGATTGCTTCAAATGTTTGACTATATTTTGGAAAGATGTTATATAAATAAAACATATTTTGATTAAAAAAGGCATAAAAAATGAATGCCTTTGATGTTTGACACAAACATATATTGGAGCAACGTGTCACTGACGTGGACATCATCCGGTCATGTGATTAATAATGAAACATGCCAACAAGTCACACGGTTAAATATGAAGGGTTCAATTCAAAACAAATGGGTAAGTAGGTTGGCAAATCTATAGCTTTTCCCTTTAACTATCCAGATTGGTACAACTACTTTGGTTATTGATTTGTAACTTCTGGTTTAATATGAAAAAAAATCTTATATTTATAAGGATTTGTAACTTCTGGTTTAACATGAAAAAAATATCTTATATCTTATATTTATAAAGATTTGGCCCTCTGTAATAAATGGGGACTGTTTAAGGTTAAACCCTTTCTATCATAAATCTCGGTTTCAGTTTCGATATACAAACCATCATCCAACTTTTTTATATACCCATGTAAATTAAGCTGATATAGAGTGTAAATAACACTCTCATTGCATCCAAAAGTGAAAAACACCATCACAATTGCAGCACCACCCTGTCGCCGTAGGCCATAGCATGTATCGAAGTCGTGATGGAATTGAAGGCTCGAACCGAAACTCCAACCAATACGAAGCTCCAACCTTGAATGATGGTTGTAAACCCACGAACATACTTGGGTCGGGTCCGGGTCGGGTCGGGATTATTGATACCGCTAGTTGTGAAGTAGTTTTGAGTGTTTAGATAGAAGCAAACTGCCTATGATTATCTCTGCTTATTCAAGGCCAAATAAACTGTAGAATAAGGGTGTTTAGGATTGCTTACTTTTAGTCAGAAATGAGCAGATGAGGAATTTCATTCAAACACTTAAATTTGCTTATTTGCTTTAACAAAAGGTAGAAAGGAACTCAACTGAGCAAATCGGGAACACTTCTGGAAGCTGATTAACTGCTTATCACGTTTTAATGCTGCACATAAGCAGTATAGCGTGTTTGGGTTGATACGTATTTGCTTTCGAAATGAGCAGAACCTCAGTTAATTTAAAGACTTAAAGCTGCATATTTGCTGTAATGCGTTTTAATGTGTCACATAAGCAATTATTTGCTTCTTTGAGGGCGAAACAAGTGGGTCGGAGTTGCTTATTAATTATTGTTCCGTTTATCTGGTTTTTATAAAAAAGCAGGATTCTAAACACTCAAAACAACTGCGCATATGATATTTTCCCTTTCTAACAGCAAAAGCGAATACATTCAATACTATTTCCTGCATTACAGTTGAGTATCTGCTTGTGCTTATTTTTCTAACAAAATGTAAGTAGTTTAATAAGCTATCCCAAGCACCCCCTTTACCATGTACCCATGGTCTGAATTTTGCAGTCAACGTGGAATTTTAGTCGAAAAAGATCAGAATTTTTACAAATGTAGGCTATATACTGTGAAGCAATTGGCATGGTTGAAGATTATCAACAAGTTGTTTTGGTGGCTAATCTTGAAGGAATTTGAGACACACAAGGTTTTCACTCAAATCTCGGCCTCAAAAACTCGCCTCAGGTATAGCATCAAACTACGTATAAGCCATGTCTGCCTCAACTCTTCTTCAGTTGGAATGAGCACAAACGTAGGGAGAATCTCCTAATACATAATAATTAAATGATGTAAATATAAAATAATAAAAAGAAAGGGTATATAATATTGTCAGTGAAATAAACACTTTACATGTGGGAAGAGCAAGGGGTAATCAATCTTACGAAACCTCCTGTCATTTTTCCAACCAAATCCACGTGGAATTCTGCCTGGTACTTGTCTCCACCAAATATGGCTATTGGGGAATGTTTCTAGTATCCACATCTGCATAAACAAAACAAAAGCTAACTTTAAATGTTGGGCATGTTTGGCAGCATTATCACTTTAATAAAAAAAGTAGAACAAATGACCTTGAGGGCCCATTGAAAGCCATTGAGATTATATGTTCCCATGTGCATACTAGGGGTGTTGCTCTTATAATGTCTGGCAGCATATCTCGGAACCAAATTCAATGTCCTCTCATAATAATACTGCCACATGAATTCTCCCCAGGGATACTCATTCCATGCGTCAATATCATCAACAAGACAAAGTACATGCTTTGGAATATTTAAAAACTCCTCACGTCCCATAAACACAACCTCCTCTAGAAACAATAAACAAACCCTAACTGCATCCATATCTTCTAATTCAGCCCATTTTTTTTCATTCTGAATAATCTCCAATAACTCTCTAGACTTAACATTTAACCGTTTTTTTTCAGGAAATACACGGGAACAGAATGAGCTATTTTGGTTATATGCTAAAGATACATCACCACACCTAAAACCAGTCACTAAACAAAACTCATTTCGCCCAAAAGTAAGATTATGACCACCAATGTTAAAGATAAAAGGGGGACAATCGCTACTGGGAACATCTACAATTTCTTGTTGTTGTAGGATATAATTGAGCAAGTGGTTGTCATTTTGGTCATTATTAACATCTAACCATGGACCAAAAACAGTGTTTCTAAAACATAAATGGCGTGCGGGGTTTTGTTTAAGTTTAGCCTTGATTATAGGTAAAAACTTCATCTTGGATCTAAGGCTTACCTTCGCGTCGTAGTTCGGCATTGGACCAATCTCCATTGGATCCATCTCTATTACGAAATTGATTTACACCGGATTGAAACTGCACATTATCAAAGATAGATACAGATTTGGGGGATCGATATTAATTAGGCGGATTAACAATTATCAAACTTCTTGAATGATTAATAGTGGGGTAAGGATTGGGTCATTGGGGTAAGGATTGGGGTAAGGTTTGGAGGTGGATGGATCGTCACAAATGTGTTTGTGTGAGATTAATGTGGATGGATCGTCAGAGATGTGTGGGTTGGGTGAAAAAGGTGGCAGACCTAGGGTGCAAGTAGTTCAAAATACCTGGCAAAAACACTGTGCAAAATACTGTGCAAATCACTGTGCAACCGAAAGTCGCATAAAAATAAATTTAGTTTTACTAAATATAAAATAGTTTTTTTTTAATTATAATATAAATAAAATTCAATTTTAATTAATTAAAATAAAAGTTGCATAAAAAAGTACACTTACACATTTCTTACACAAAAAGAGTACTTTCTTAGGATGAATAGTAATTTTATTAATTTAATATTAAAGTCGCTTAGGTAGCTTAAAGTAGCTTAGAGTAGCTTAATGTAGCATAAGGTTGAATAAGGTAGCTTGAGGTCGCTTGGTCTATATATGGAACTTTAAAGTCGCTTAGGCTATTTTGGCAAATCCACTTAAAAAGGGGTCTATTTGGGTAATTAGCCCTTTAGATTTTGTGAAACAAACCACTGATACTTAGATTACTTTTCCGGCCAAACCAAATTTGCAAAACGTTTCCCTATTTACGTTGGCGTAAAAGATGAACCGAAATAAAGGTTGAGCGGTGGCAACAAACGAGCAGGTATTATCCATTCTTTTATGCCGTGTTTTACTTTTGATTGCTTCAAATGTTTGACTATATTTTGGAAAGATGTTATATAAAACCAATGTTTTAAAAACCGGGTTGAACCGGCCGGTTCAACCGGTTCAACCGGAAACCACTTATAAGACCGGTCCGGATGTAAACGGTTTTATGGTAATTTTGGAATCGGATTAAACCGGCCGGTTTTCAATGAACCGGGTTGAACCGGTTTTGAAAACCCGGCTGGTTCAAGTGATGCATTAAAATTAGTACTAATGTTGGGCCAATAATGTTACTACCACTTTGTTTTACCAATAACTGTGAAACATGCATTTCCCAATCCCCCCACTCACGCCTTTCCATTCCCCTATGAAACCATTTAATTTATCTACTTTTCTACAACCTTTCATTTATCAATTTATTCATTTTATAAGCTGCAATAAGTATGAACATTCAAGCATTAATTTCTTTCATTTACTTTCCGTTAACTTTGTAACATTAACTTTGTTTTATTAGTTTTGTTTCATTGAATGTTATTAGTCGCATCTTACAAGTTTCAACATTGTGTGTGTAATAACTATGTTAATACATATGTATTTTCTTCTTTTTTATATAACCGGTTTGACCCAGCGGTTAAACCGGTTGAACCGGTAACCCGGTGAACCGGTGACTTGACCGGGTCATCTAAAAAACCGGGTTTTAAAACATTGTATAAAACATATTTTGATTAAAAAAGGCATAAAAAATGAATGCCTTTGATGTTTGACACAAACATATATTGGAGCAACGTGTCACTGACGTGGACATCATCCGGTCATGTGATTAATAATGAAACATGCCAACAAGTCACACGGTTAAATATGAAGGGTTCAATTCAAAACAAATGGGTAAGTAGGTTGGCAAATCTATAGCTTTTCCCTTTAACTATCCAGATTGGTACAACTACTTTGGTTATTGATTTGTAACTTCTGGTTTAATATGAAAAAAAATCTTATATTTATAAGGATTTGTAACTTCTGGTTTAACATGAAAAAAATATCTTATATCTTATATTTATAAAGATTTGGCCCTCTGTAATAAATGGGGACTGTTTAAGGTTAAACCCTTTCTATCATAAATCTCGGTTTCAGTTTCGATATACAAACCATCATCCAACTTTTTTATATACCCATGTAAATTAAGCTGATATAGAGTGTAAATAACACTCTCATTGCATCCAAAAGTGAAAAACACCATCACAATTGCAGCACCACCCTGTCGCCGTAGGCCATAGCATGTATCGAAGTCGTGATGGAATTGAAGGCTCGAACCGAAACTCCAACCAATACGAAGCTCCAACCTTGAATGATGGTTGTAAACCCACGAACATACTTGGGTCGGGTCCGGGTCGGGTCGGGATTATTGATACCGCTAGTTGTGAAGTAGTTTTGAGTGTTTAGATAGAAGCAAACTGCCTATGATTATCTCTGCTTATTCAAGGCCAAATAAACTGTAGAATAAGGGTGTTTAGGATTGCTTACTTTTAGTCAGAAATGAGCAGATGAGGAATTTCATTCAAACACTTAAATTTGCTTATTTGCTTTAACAAAAGGTAGAAAGGAACTCAACTGAGCAAATCGGGAACACTTCTGGAAGCTGATTAACTGCTTATCACGTTTTAATGCTGCACATAAGCAGTATAGCGTGTTTGGGTTGATACGTATTTGCTTTCGAAATGAGCAGAACCTCAGTTAATTTAAAGACTTAAAGCTGCATATTTGCTGTAATGCGTTTTAATGTGTCACATAAGCAATTATTTGCTTCTTTGAGGGCGAAACAAGTGGGTCGGAGTTGCTTATTAATTATTGATCCGTTTATCTGGTTTTTATAAAAAAGCAGGATTCTAAACACTCAAAACAACTGCGCATATGATATTTTCCCTTTCTAACAGCAAAAGCGAATACATTCAATACTATTTCCTGCATTACAGTTGAGTATCTGCTTGTGCTTATTTTTCTAACAAAATGTAAGTAGTTTAATAAGCTATCCCAAGCACCCCCTTTACCATGTACCCATGGTCTGAATTTTGCAGTCAACGTGGAATTTTAGTCGAAAAAGATCAGAATTTTTACAAATGTAGGCTATATACTGTGAAGCAATTGGCATGGTTGAAGATTATCAACAAGTTGTTTTGGTGGCTAATCTTGAAGGAATTTGAGACACACAAGGTTTTCACTCAAATCTCGGCCTCAAAAACTCGCCTCAGGTATAGCATCAAACATTTTAAGTTCCTATACAGTTTCCTCCCAAAATTCCTAAAAAGTACTCGATAACTTTCATTTGCTAATGGTTGTCTGAGTTGCGTTGTGGGATAAAAACATGGGTAACTTTGTTCCTTGATTGACCATAATATATTTAATGTTATATGTTTCTGTTTTCTTGAAGGTATATGAAGCGCTTGAGCATCAATTAGTTGTTGCAGAAGCTGCTTAAAGGCCTAAGGCCTCCTCTAATTTCTAAAGACGGTTAGGTTCACGAAGAAGATATTGAGAGAATGAGAGTATTATCACGCAGTTCCCTTGACAGTACAGGTACCAGTATGACAATGAGCTCGAACTCAAGCAACTACACAAACATTCTTCAATGAATGTGGGTAGTTAATGTGTTACCCACTGGCGCTTCTGATGTGGGTGATCCTGCAGTTGGTGGGGTTCCTAATCGGTATCTGGAATAACGCCTGGTTATTTGTGGCAAAGTCTGGTCCAACATGCACCGTTGCCTATGGTAAGATGATAAATAGATGATTATTTACTAATGGTAGTATTAATAAACAATGTGCATTGGTGTTTTACCCAAGCAAACCTTAGTATAGTACGCTGATTGAGCATCTCATTCGTTGTAGGATGTGGCGGAATACCAAAAGCCACTTCATCATGGGCTTTGTAGACCTTATATATTGGTTTCTGTTTTCTTCAGACTTCCGAATATTGTTTTGCAGTAAAATTTCTGGTCTATGTGATTGCAAAAGCCTCTAGTTAATGACTTGATTTATGAGATATTGTTTTGTGATTGTTAAGCTCACTTTCTATCGATAACTGTTTACATCTGCTAATGAGTCAAGTAACTATCCTGAGATGTTACATATGGGTTGCATATCTGCTTTTAACCTTGAAAACCACTTCCGGTGGCTTGGTCAGATGGGTTGCGTATGAAACCCGGTGTGACCCAGCCTGGTCAACTGGTTGCATATCCCGCTTTTATCCTTTGAACATGGTTTCTCCTGGCTGGGTTAACCGAGTTGCATATCTGTTTTTAACGTTTGAAATCTTGTTCGACCTGGCTGAGTCGACCAGTTTTCAAATCTGCTTGTAACCTTTGTAACCTGATTTGACCCGGTTGGATCAAAGAAGTTGCATATCTGTTTAAGCTTTCAGGTCATGCTATCTTAAGTGGGTGTTTGGATGTGCTTATTGAAAACAAATTATTCATTTTGAAAACTCCATTTTGAAAAATCATCATTTTGAAAACTCCATTTTAAAAAATATTGTTTGGATTTGATATTCCAGTTTGAAATCGCAATAATCAAATAATCAATTTTTTGAGTGTTTGTCAAATTTGATTATTTGATAATAAACTCCATTTTGAAAGCTTACTTTTCCAAAACTCCATTTTGAAAATGAAATAAGTAGCTCCCCACTAACTTTTTCAAAACTCCATTTTGGAGCTTCTAAACGCAAATAATCACTTATCTTCATTTATTACCCAAACACTTTTTTTTAACTTATCTCCATTTTGGAACTGAGATTTGGAGATACTCTCCTGCTAACCGCACATCCAAACACCCCCTAAGTACAAGTATAGACTTCAAATTCATATGTTCTGTTCTCAAACATTGATGTTCACCATTTGTATATACTAGGCGATTACCCGTCCAAAGCGGCGGGATTGGCTGACGACAGATAATTAACGATACTCTATATCGTGGTAAGACTAAAATGCAATGAAAAGTCTTGTATCATA
Source organism: Glebionis coronaria (assembly GCA_025667525.1). NCBI lineage: Eukaryota > Viridiplantae > Streptophyta > Magnoliopsida > Asterales > Asteraceae > Glebionis > Glebionis coronaria. The sequence continues at coordinate 602,347,013 of CM046880.1, forward strand.
TGAGATAAAAGTCTAACACCATTACGAGTTTTTTGGAGAGTCAAAATGCGATAAGTTAGCTGACGCTTTTGTTGTTGACTTGGGTCAGTCTCTCGCGCTGTCACTCTCCTTTTGATTTCCCTCAGTGTTCCCCATACTGTGATTTCCATTCCATTTGGTGATGTGTTGAGGATTGCTTAATATCTAAGAGGGTGTTTGGATTTGATAATCAATAATCTGAATTGGATAAGCAATTGTATCGAAAGGGTGTTAGAAAATACTCAAGAATGTGTTTGGATGTGCTACAATAGTCTATATTCTATAAGAATCAAATTATCAGATGTCTGAAATTTGAATGTTTGTCAAATTTGGATAATTTAAGAAATTAATCGTAATAGATAAAGTGAACAAATATGTCTTATGTGTATGTGAAAGAAGTAGACTCTTTGTGAAATGTAAATAGAGGTTTCTTAAGCTAGGTTAAAGAAGGGATATATAAGTAATATTCGTTTTGCAACCGGTATGAATTTGACCCCTAAATTATCATAAGCATGTTCTGTTAAGTTTAAAAATGCAACTCCTAAACACCCTCGTAGATGTGATTCATTGTACATCCCTCTCTCGTGGATGTTTATTGATGTTCTATTCATCGTACTCTATTACGTATCATCTAACAAGTTTATTTTATATATAGTAAATATTACAAGTCGTTAAATTTTTTCAAACTCTCATGTTTCACAGATAAAAATTAAACAGGTATTCAAAGATCAAGTGCTCGGCTAGCAGAAAGTTTGTGATTCTTTTCTCTTTTAATTAGTAAAATACGTATCCTAACCACACCAAAACTGATGACAGATCAGATATACTACTTATATATTTTCAGATTGAGGAGATTGCTGCTTTACGTGAAGATCTATATTCTGCCGACAGGAAGTTTGGAGAATATTATAATGTATGTCATTGCTCATTAGTACTATATCATTTGCATATCTTTGTGTACCATTTTTGGCTGGCTTGAAATCACGTCTTTTTCCATAGGTGTTGGAGCAATACTTGGTGTTCTTATTAAACTTGTAAAAGATTTGAAGTTGCAACCTCAGCATAAATATGTGAAGAAACCGTTACTTCTTTTCTTTACTTTAAATATGTGGAAAAGGTGTGAAACCATGAGTGCCTAGTCGAGGTCAGCACTTTACTCTCGAAAACATGTTTTTTTTTTCAAAGCTACAAACTTGACTTAAAAAGTCAGAAGTAGTTTATATTGTTTTGTCCAGAGTATTAGAGCATATTCTCCCGCTTGAGACTTACACGCAGGAATCAGTTCCAGCATTGCATAAGATACGGTAACGACGATGATTGCTCTCACCTGAATTTGACATTGATGTTTAACCAATTTCTGTATATCTAGGTGAAGCTACTGAAGAAGCTTCTTTCGCATACAACAAAGCTGTACTTTCATCTTAATTCTTACATCATCTCCATACTATCATTGATTCCTAACCAACTGTCTGCACAATTGCAAGGCAATACCAGGATATGGTTAAGGTAAGTACCATGATCCAGTCTTGATAAATCATTTCTTTGCATAAAGGGTCCCAGGTTACACTGTTTGCTTTCATTTTTTGTGGCGAGTAATTAGCTTAGACGGACGGAGAGTATTCAGATCCGGATCTTTCATTTTTTATTAAAATTTCAAAATTATATGTATGACATGTTGTTCATAGGACCATGTAGCTGTTCATAGGACCCTTTTAAATATATTTCGAAACATTAACCTATTTTTTCAAATACTCGAACCAAGTTCACCGAGTTTTGACCATGTTTGACCGAATCTTGACCATACCCATTGTTTTAGCTGATATGGTTCAACTGAATCGGTCACAGACCTTGTAGCGGGTAATCGCTGATTACTCGGCCTTGTACTTCGAGTTTTTAACACTGCCCTTTTGTGTGACCAGAAGTAGTTAACATAAATGAGGCCATTTATGCATATAAGAAGTCGCTTTCTGTTACTTTCACTGTTAATTAGACGCTAAAAGAGCTTTTTGCCTATATTGTTGCAGAAAGTCGAGAATATGCAGTGGACGATTCAACGTGATTTTCTTAACCTCAGTATAATTTTGTATTTTATGTAGCTTATTTCAAATGGATGGATTTAGATTTTGTTTGAATGAGAGTTATCCTTTGTGCTTCTACTTTTGTATTAAAATATAACATCAGATATAAAACAATCTGTTCATAGATTGAATAGGTTCATTCTGGGATTTACATATTGAATTGTTTAAATTCAAATCATTAAAGAATGAACGAACGTATGCAATTGTTGAAGACAAGCTTTTTTCAACAAACTGTGGTATATATATAGGTACTGCAGGTTGATGTTAGAAGTATTATGATACAGTACGTGGTATGAACATGACTAGTTTTCTGCAGTTTAACTCCTTATCATATCACAAAATTCTTCATAAGTGATTTTGCCAACCTACAAGCGTCAAATATAGAGAGTCGACCACACTGTATTTGGTTATATCATGACTTGTTGATTTTATACACCAACAGGTCCACTTACATCATTTGCATCAAATTCTGATATACCTCATCGTCCATTTTAATGCTTTTCCACTGCTAGTTTTGGTTCTTGTTTTGAAATCAAGCTATCAATAAACGCTAACTTAGTGTCAAATATAGAGTCAACCTCACGGTATTTGGTTATGTGATATCTTGTTGATTTCATACACAAACATATCGACTCGACGCGAATCAAAATACATGTGCATGGTCATAAAATACATGTATTTAGCGACCTAACACGATGAAAATCCATGAATGTATACTTGATAAACTAATATAATGAAAATACATGTGCATTTTAAGAGTAAAAAGCTGGTTTTCGCAGCCCTAGTCGGGTAAAGGTAGATATAATTTTCATACTCGATGTCTGACTCGATTTGGAATTCGAGTTAGTCAGGATGAACCAATTAACCCGAATTGAAAGTTGAACCCGACCGGACGTGCCCTAACCGGACGTGCAGCTGCTCATGTTTGTTCTCTGTTACTAAGGCCATCTCCAACGGATTGAACCTATGTTGAGTACAATAGAACGCCATATCATTTGCCACAATCCACATCATCACATTACATTGGATGACCTATTTAGTTTATTATATAAAAACTATCTATAGTACAACTTTAGCGTCAACTTGATCATATTATAATGAAAGACCCATTTAATTTACTATATAAAAACTGTGAATAGTACAACGTCAGTACATGAAGCTAATAATTTAATAATACTTTGGAAAAATGGACCCACTTTAGAAGTTAAATAGAGGTGTGTACAGGTTTGCATGGGCTTTATACGAACAAGCCAGCTGGAAGGTTCACAATGGATTGAATGCTCACTCAGCGTTTTTTTATCTTATTGAACGATGCCACAGTGTAGCGCTGTGGATGCCCTAATAGACAATGCGGCTTACAGGATAAAAAAATTAGCCCACTAAAAGGCTCATTTTATTTTTGGCAGGATGCGCTGTAATATAAAAGCAAAAGTTGAGAGAGAGAGAAAGAATCCCCAAATCGAAAACATCATCATCAATCTTGAACAAAAAATCAAAATCGGATCAATTGGGTTTATTTATTTATTTATTAATAATTAATTATTAATTACTACTCCCTCCGTCCCAAAATTATAGTCCATGTTTCCTTTTTGGGTTGTCCCAAATTAATTGTACACTTCTAAAACTTCTAAAAATAGGTAGGAATTTTAGATCAAGATTACTAGATTACCCTTAATTGAAATCATAATTACAAAGTTTAAAAAGGTTTTAAATTAATTGGTTAAGGGTAAAAATGTCTTTCTGCAAAAAGTAAAAGAGAGAAAGCTGAAAAAGTGATACTTTTCTTAAACTATATGTTTTTTGTGGGGGACAATAATTTTGGGACGGAGGGAGTATTAATATAGCAGAAAGAAAGGAAGATGGCAACAATAAGAAGATTCGATTCAGATGATGCCATGCGTAGGTAGGGTTTGTTTTTTCAGCTTATTTCAGGTTTTCTTTTGTTTATGTAATGCTTAAGGGGGGGTTTTGTTCAGCTTATGCCCCACTTTTTTACATTATTTGTTTATGCTTATTTGTCCTTCTTTTTGGTTACATAAGTTTATTCTGACTAAAACTTTCCAAAATTAGCCACGCTCAAAACCAAATTACATGAAACACAAATAAGCTCACATGCCTCCCAAACCCAAACCCAAACCCGGTGCTGAACTCACAGCAGCACAAGACTGCAATAACGCGCCAACCTCCAAAACCGTTGCTGGGTTTACATGCTGCTATTCAACCGCAATTAACACAATTCTACTCTTCACTTCCTGTCAAGTATGAGTTTTTAAATTCCTTTTTCCTAACTAGTCTCTAAATGTAGACCCACGCACCCACTCATTTGTTTTTCTTCATCATTTACAGGAAGGAAGAGATACAACCTGCTGCTAAGGTTGTCTACTTTTCGGATCTAACCGAGGAGGAACTGTGAGTTTTCACTCTCCCAACACACACACACACACACACACACTATGCTTTTTGTTTGCTTATATTTCGTTGCGTTTTGCTCTTCATATACAGGTCTAGAAGATTCTCTACAGCCCCCCCTTCCGGTTGGAGTTTTGTACCGGTTTTCTTGAATATATTGATGATATACCTGTTAACATTGGGCTCTTATATTCTCTAATCTAACATAATTTCTGTTACTGCAAAACCAGGACTGAAAGAAGAAAATTTGCAGCCCATTCTACATCAACCATGGCACATCCTGATGTAAGTCTATTAATGTCTTGAACTATAGAGATTCATATAGGCTTAATATATAAAATTTATTTGAGAAGATGATTTTGTATTGTAATTGGTGGTGGCAAAAAATACCCAGATATCAAAATTTCGGTTAAATAGGCCCTTTCTTTATATGGACTATTGAAAAGTGATAAAAAGAAAAAGAAAAAAAAGAACGGGTATTTTTTACCCAACCATAGATCACCATGGGTACTCATATACCCACTTACCCACCATCGGTCTTTGATCTTTGATTATTTTCTCAATTTCTCATCAAGGTATGACACTATTAGTATATTCAGTTGTTAATTATGTTTTTTTTATTCAATCATTCATTTGTTATTTTGTTAGTTTTTTTTTATACTTTTAATAATCTAGCCAATTGTTAATTATGTTTTGTCATGCCGGAAAAGGTGTATGGGAATGTTGATATTACTCATTAAAAGGGTTTTTAGGTGTCTTAGTTTTTAAGGCTCGTTTATATTATCGATTAAAAGGGTGTTTGGGAATGTTTTCGATTTTTGTATAACGAGCGTTTGAGACTTTGTAAGATTACAAACTTCTTGTATATTAGACGTTTAGAAATCGGATGATTTTATAGACTTACCCGTCTAACGTTTAACTTCTAACTTGTTAGGCGTTGATAATTCCATATGTGTTGTGAGCAGGTCCACAGATTTTGAGTAGTAACTGTTAGGCCTTAATAGGCGCAGCCTTAACACGTTAGGCATTTATAATTCTTTAATTTTTGTCCGTCGAGTGTCTTATTTAGGTAGCATCTCCCTATTTCCTTTCTGTCCAATTGTATATTTGTCAAAGTCCCTTTTAGTTTTTTTGGTAACCGTCCTTTCCGACATTTTGACCAAACCAGATTTTTTAGAAGGTTGGCGTGGCCAGTGACTTAAACGTGAGACCTCTGACCTCTCACATATTAATGATGATAGGCAAAGCCAATATATATCAATTATCCATACTTGGCAGAAACTTGAAATAATAGTTCACATATAATGCAGCAACACTTTCTTCGCCCTTAAGTAAGCACAATACTATAGTCCTCCCACTCTATGCTAGTATCGGACTCTTAAATATTGCAGCTACAAGTTTAAACGTAAAACAGTGGTGGAGTTGAATAGGTTTCGGAAAACTAAGCTGATATACCATGGGTTAGTTGCTTAATATTCAGAAGTATTATTAATTGGCCATACAAAAGAAATTCTAGTAACTTACAAGAAAACACTAGTGGGCATCCATGCTAACTAAAAACTAGTCCAAAGCTTTTGCCCCTAAACTGTCATTGTTTTTCATTCAATTACACAAAAACTGACAATAGTATTGATTTTCATCTCGGTTTTTGATCTTTGTTTGCAGCTTATAACGCAGAAAGCTGGAAGTGTAAAACAATGAATACATTGAAGAAGTTTGCTGGCTTTGATGAGTTTCAGTGGAGGCTTATTTGATCGTATTAAATAATTTGATGTTTGTTATGGTTATTCAGGATGTTTATGTTATTTTGGTTAAAACTTTACTAACCGGATTATGTTGCTTTTAATGTAGTCAATCTGAATTGTTTTTGCTGTTGATTTCCAGAGCTTCAATATGGTTGTTGTTTTTGCAATTTCTATTGTATCCAAGTTGTGTTTTAACTCATGCTTCTCATAAAACACCCTCGTTCGATGTTGAGGAGGCTTGGCGAGTGGTTGATTTTGATGCAAAGGAGTTGATTCTAATCTTGTTGGTCAATGGACACTTTAGAACATTTATTCTCTTGATTTGGCAAGCCAGATGCATCCTCTGGCTTTCTTTTAAAATGCCATTCAAGTGTTTTATACTTTTTCATGATTAATCTTGCTATCAACATAGACATTAACCGATTAATTTTGCTATCAACATAGACATTAACCGATTATAATAAATATGCATTACAAATGATATAACCTCTAAAAAAAGCTACAAACATCACTAAAAATTGACAATAGAACATAGAAAATATTAAATGACTGTTTTCAAATGAGTTTGGTTAATCAGTTAATCAACAACATTGGAACCAAATGGCATATATAAAACATAATAAATTATCAGTAAGTTCATACCTTAATTTGATTTTTGAGCTTGTTACACAACAGGTGGTTAACGTTTGCGGTAATTTGAATGCTACTTTTTCAAGGCTACTAAGATAATCATTCAAATTCTAACGCTACTTTTACAAACATACTCTTAACGTGACAAACTTTCAAAAAGTGTTTAAATTCGTACATTTTGGTGACACGTCAAAAATCATATTTTGATATTTAATTTGACGCGTCACAAAAATGTAACACATAATTACCTAACCAGGTGTTAGCTTAAGCTTATAGTGGGTTTATGACTTATTTGGTTTTCGGTTTATATTTCATAAGCTCATTTTTTGGCTAAGTGTTAAAACATTTAGGCTTATAACAACTTAGATAAAATTGCAAAAATAGTCATTGAGATCATTTCAAAAGTGCACATACCATCCTTTTATGGAACTTTCAAGTGCAACTTTCATCTTTGACCAATTTTAAGTGACAAAATACCCTTCATCTAGGTTTGGGGCATTTTTTGTCATTTGGTCAGAGACGAAAGTTGCACTCGAGAGTTCATGTCTGCAATTTTTAAAATGTATGCACCCACAATTTTGGCCAAACCTCAAAGAAAGACTTTTGAAATTTCCTCTATAGTCTTATTCTACACGATAAGCTTATATAGACTGAAATGTTTCAAAATAAGCTATGAAAAATGAGCTTCTGAAACATAAGCCGAAACCAGCCATAACTATAAGCTTAAACAAACACCCCAAACATTAAACAAGATACATTTCTATTTTATAACTAAAAGTTAAGGGGCGTTTGTTTCGGCTTATATACTCAAGAAGAAAACAAAGCTCATATAAACAGCCGGGCCAACTGATTTCAGGCGCACTAAAGTTTCAGTATCATACTATCATCCGATGGGAAAACAATACTAAGCCCACGCCCCTGCAGCAATCTCGTGGATTAGGAGGTCAAGATCAAAGAAATTTTGGTTCGACCATAATTTCTTAAGAGATTTAAGTTTAATCTGTTCTTCCAAACATCTCGCATTCATACGCAAACAATAAACATGACATTTGCCTCTCTTCAGTTATATACTAACAGATAATATAATGAAAATAGCTTGCTTATCGGACGGGTCATACAGTTAATTTTACTGTATAACTGAAACATAAAGGGAATTAGGCACCGGAAACTTATCAAGTGTGATTGTGTTCACCTTTCATAGCAACCCAATCATTAAAAACTACAATCAATGTTCTTACAAGAAACATGCTGATTACTACTGCAAATAATAACACAGCGGGCTATTTTCTTGGAAACATATATTGGGGAGCGTTAATCTAGACCATGGAGGTATTTCCAGCGTTTGCTACAACAACAACAACAACAACAACAAAAAGCTAATTTAGTTCTTTCTAAATGAAAAAATATTTGAAGGAAAATACACAACATACTAGCTAGACATGAGCAAGCTCACCTATTTTCTGGGTATACGTAGCTACCTCGAAAACACCTACAATACCATTTTGAACGCCCACAAGTGGTGCATTTGTTTGCTGCCCTCCATGCTTTCTTTAACTTTATTTCTTCCATAAAATTAGCTTCATCAGCTAGATGAGCTAAACCCCAGAAGATTAATATAAATAAGATGATAGACAGACATAGTGAAAGAAAACATAAAGGTAAAATGAGTGATACCATCGTCATCCCAAAGATCAGCTGGTGCATAACCTCTCGCGAGTAATACTGACCGGCGGATGCGGGTTTCTTCTACACTCTGTTTTTTTGCTTCTGCTCTGCGTTGATACAAGTCTGCAAGCAAGCAATTCACCCATTTTATACATATTAATTAATATGAAAGAACAACATAGTGAAAGAAAACAATTTAATTGTACCATTGATCGGTACAATGATTAGAAGGTAAGAAGCAAAACGTATGCTGAAAGAAAGAATGTAAATAGAAAACGTACCGTCATCACCAAGATTCTTCTTCTTTTGGTCGTGATGATCAAACAATGACAACTTTTGAAAGTGGTTTGCTTCTTCTGCATATAGAATTGAAGAATTTCAACCATTATTTTCAAGAATTTCTAAAATTATCCTACAAATTTGTGATAGTATATAATATTTGTTTATAAAATGCTGTTTTATAAGATTTATATTAAAACACCTTAAACGGTGTTACTAATAAGAGATAACATACCATTATAGTTGACAGCATCGGCATTCTCCTTGTGGCATTGGGGAATAGAACAAACATCCATTTTTGCAATTGTTCCTATAAAAAAAATATAGATGAACATTGATTTAGACGATTCTTATTATTGCATCAAAGCAATTAGTAACAAAATAAATCATGGATAATCTAGATACCAAAACGATTGTATATATATAATGGTTAAAGTATTCAACACAGGTTACGGGTTCTCGTAGGCTGAAAATGCTTAATGTTTATAGATCAAGCTTGATTACGTGCACCCGACTTGCCATCTCAAGAAACGGGATTCAACCCTTGACCTATTTTCACAAAGCCCTCCCTTAGGCGTTTGCGTTTGCATGCGCAATAATTATTCTTTTCGAAGTAATCTCAGATAGATTTGTTTCAAAGAATGACCTAAGGTCTTTTGCGATGGTGCAATGCCCTAATGGTTTGGACTTAATATATATAGTATGTACATAATTAATTATTCTTTTTGAACAAACAATAATTATTAATCATACATCTAATTAAATTGATCGCAGACCTAGACTACTTTGAAAACATATAAACAAAAATAATCATGATTACCTTGAAGAAGACAACTTTTTTATTACTGTATTTTTTTTCCAAAACGATACACAGAGAAAGAGATAAAACATTATTATGGTGTAACGTTATATAATGGAAAAAGGTAGTCGGTCGCGGCCCAAGATAATTTGCCAGGCTTAAATTTTAAATGAAGCCCAATAGCAACAGTAAGTAATAAAGTAGCAACCATTGAGCCAACATAAGTTGATGCTGAATTCCTGTGGTAATTTAGAGGTGCAAATTAACCGTTTTAACCGGTTTTAAAAAAACCGTTTTTTTCTAAAAACCGTTTTTTTTGAAATCGGTTTTTTCCGGTTAAAAAAATTTAATCGGTGTTTTACAGGTTCGGTTTTTTTCGGTTATAATCGTAATCGTTTTTTTTTCTGCGAAGGTAGTTGTCTACTTAAGCCGATGACTTGTATTGCAGATGGTTAAAAGAGAGAAAGTCGGTGTTGAAGGTCCCAATAAGTGTTTAGCAAAATTGGACGAGGCAATAAATTGGTTGGCAAGTTATCATACTCACCTTGTTCATAATATATCACAGAAACAATTAGTAGATACATCATCAGTAGCTATATAATAAAGCTTTCATGTATTCTGATTTACTATTTATCCATATCATTAATGCAGTCCAATTTCTGATGTGCAAGTTCAAAAGGCACCACAACCATCTAAATAAAATTGAGTAATATTCATAAGTTTAGTAAATTAAGTAATGGAACACGGTAAAATTTGTAAAACAAGTAATGGGGATGACTATGTACATTATCCATAATCAATATGTTTATTATTGCTATTAGCTCATGACACCGAAACTTAACGTATAAAAGTGCCCATGTTGAGTATTCAGCCTAAATACTCAAGTATTAACAAATGTATGTGCGTCAAAGTATTACGGGACGGGGATTGTCAATCCCGATGGATCCATCCACAACATTCGCGCTTGCAAATTGTGAATTATTAACGGTTCATGATATTAAGGGGAACTTAGTGGCTATGGATACTAAAAGCAATAATAATCGGTACTCATCTGTAAGCATACAGTTCTGGATAGCCTACAATTTAAAAGTTTGTGTTCCAACATGAAAATCTTACCCCGCGTTTTAGAGACATTTTATAAATAGTAAAAGGGGATATGACCTCACCTGATAAAGCAATTACACGTAGATCAAGGAACAAACGTCCAATAGCCGATACACGACTTCACGAGATATTAATCGCTCATTGATCGAGAACGAGATGCCCAACGGTCGACATATGATCGAATGAGACCTATAATGACGAGACGCGTGTTAGGTTTATAAATGAAAACTAAAGAAATAAAACAAAGTTTTCTTTAATGGTTATTTATTAATTGTGCACTTGTAATACTAGTTTGTAGTTTATGTTCCATGAGCTGTCTTTAGTTAGTAATTCACTGTTTGTCCAATTATTTTCTTTTTAAACTCATGTCTTGAAACTTTATTATAATATAACTTAAATTAAATTAAAGCTAAAGTTTTACTTACTTAAATACTATATACTTGTTCGTATAAACGTCACCATGATTGAACATAATACCTTTTAAAAATCGCGACGTGTGTTTTATCACTAAAAGACACTATATGAAGTTTTATATAATCAAATATGTAAGTTTTAAGTAAAACATATTTTAGTTACTATGTTTCGTGACCAAATGTCCATGACTTATATATAAAGTGTTAATATACACGCAGGTTACTAAAGTTTGGCTAAAGTAACGATTTTGTTACTAAAGTTTAAAACCTTACACTTGGGTTACTAATGTATTGTTTGCCCGAACTTCAAGTTACCCATAATGTTTTTACCCGTAGTTATAAGTTGCATGTCTACGTGGACTCCAACTTACGTTTTCTTCAGTCAAGTTATGTTTTCGTCAGTAAACTTACGTTTTCGTTAGTAAACATACGTTTTCGTCATTTACTTACGTTTTCGTCAATAAACTTACATTTTCGTCAGTAATTTTACGTTTTCGTCAGTAATTTACGTTTTCGTCAGTAATTTTACGTTTTTGTCAGTAAACGTACGTTTTCTTCAATAATCTTAAGTTTTCGTCAGTAATTTTAGGTTTTCGTCAGTAAATTTACGTTTTCATCAGTAAATTACGTTTTCGTCAGTAAATTTTCATTTTTGTCAGTAAATTTACGTTTTCTTCAGTAAATATACATTTTTTCAGTAAATTTACATTTTCGTCAATAAATTTACATTTTCCTCAGTATTTTTATGTGTTCGTCAGTAATTTTACGTTTCGTCAGTTAATTTATGTTTTCATCAGTAAATTTACGTTTTCGTCAGTAAATTTTCATTTTTGTCAGTAAAATTACGTTTTCTTCAGTAAATATAATTTTACGTTTTCGTCAAAAAATTTACATTTTCCTCAGTATTTTTACGTTTCCTTAGTAATTTTACGTTTTCGTCAGTAAATTTACGTTTTCGTCAGTAAATTTACGTTTTCGTCAGTAAATTTATGTTTTGGTCAGTAAATTTTCATTTTCGTCAGTAAATTTACGTCCTCGTCTATAAATATACGTTTTCTTCAGTAAATTTACGTTTTCGTCAATAAATTTACAATTTCCTTCGTGTTTTTACGTTTCTATCAGTATTTTGACGCTTTCGTCAGTAAACTTATGTTTTCGTCAGTGAACTTACGTTTTCGTCAGTAAATGAATATTTTCATCTGTATTTTTACGTTTTCGTCAGTAAACTTACGATTTCGTCAGTAAATTTACGTTTTCATCAGTATTTTTATGTTTTTGTCAATATTTTACGTTAAAGAAAACATAAAACTATTGACCAAAACGTAAATTTACTGACGAAAACGTAAAAGTACTGACGAAAACGTAAATTAACAGACTAAAACATAAATTTACTGACGAAAACATAAATTTACTGACGAAAACCTAAAGTTACTGACGAAAACGTAAATTTATTGACGAAAACGTAAAAGTACTGACAAAAACATAAAATTACTGACGGAAACGTAAAGTTATTGACGAAAACGTAAATTTACTGACGAAAACGTAAAAGTAATGAGAAAACGTAAGTTTACTGACAAAAACATAAGTTTACTGACGAAAACTTAAATTTACTGACGAAAACGTAAATTTACTAACGAAATCTTAAAATTACTAACGAAATCGTAAAATTACTGGCGAAAACATACATTTACTGACGAAAACATAAAATTACTGACGAAAACGTAAGTTTACTAACGAAAACGTAAGTTTACTAACGAAAACGTAAGTTTACTGACGAAAACAGAAGTTTACTGATGAAAACGGAAGTTTACAGACGAAAACGGAAGTTTACTGACGAAAACATAAGTTTATTGACGAAATCGTAAAATTACTGAAGAAAACATAAATTTACTAACAAATAAGTAACTTTACTGACGAAACCGTAAAATTATTGACGGAAACGTAAAAGTACGAACGAAAACGTAAAAGTACGAACGAAAACGGAAAAAAACTGACCAAAACGTATATGGTTAATATACATACAGGTTACTAAAGTTTGGCTAAAGTAACGATTTTGTTACTTAAGTTTGGCAACAAAAACCCACCAAAAGCTGACATGGCAATGCAACCGGTTGCTTAACCGGTAACCCATCTCCCGAGTAACGGCCTAATAAATTTTTTGAACGTTTAGTAACAAATAAATCAAACCCGTATACAATAGTAACCTAAGTGTAAGGTTTTAAAATTTAGTAACAAAATCGTTATTTTGGCCAAACTTTAGTAACCTCTGTGTATATTAACCCTATATATAAATTACTAGATTGACAACCTTGAATCAGTTACCGAGACATCTCAAAAGCATATAAACAAACTTGACATAAAAGTCGGATTCTTCCCATCGCGACCGCAACATCGTTTAATATGTACGCGACTCAATTTCAACACTTATCTTTTATAAAAAAATATATGAGTAAGTCCAAGTATTTCTCCAATTATAATGATTAACTATTTTTACTATAGATATTAGTATATGGATATACTAACACTATGTATCAAGTATTTCCAAACCATTTAACTTTTCATAGCAAAACTTGTTTGTAGTGTCATTAAAATAACCACAAAAGTAGACCGGCCACATGCGTACATATTTTGAGGTAAATATGAACCTTAAATCAAGCATATAACAACACTATAGTTTAAGTTGAGAATCATACCTAGTTTTTGTTATTAAGCTAAATTTGAACCTTCACTTTTGTTGGAATGTCAAACTTATATTGCTATGTTTTTGTTCCTTTTTGTCTTTCTTTGTTTGTGTAGGGACTGGTGTTGCCTATTCTCTTTTCTTTATCCAATGGAATCGAGTTGGGTTGACCGTTTGCACTTGTGGCCCATGTGGCGTATTATGTTGATATAACCCTAGCTGTTGATAGGGTTATCTCTCATTCACTCATATTAAACACACACACCATTGTGTGTTTGCTCTCTCATTCAGTCAGCCGTGAAGGCTCATATCATGGGAGGATCTTCATCTATCTTCCTTTGTTTAGATTAGATTGAGTGTGAGTGAATCTGTAGTGAGGGAGATTGGATCAATCTTTTCTTGTTCTGTTTTGTACTTGAATATTGATAATAATAAATCACCAAAGGGTGGATGGTTGGGTGATAAGATCTAGTACTTTTGTCTGTTATTCATGTTTTAACATGGTATCAGAGCTAATCACTTAGATCGTATCACCAATCTTGCTCTCTCGTGGGTATTTGTTATTTTTCTCAAAAAAATTAATTAGGGTTTCTTGAAACCCTAATTTATTTTTTGGGGATTCTTGATTCTCTGGTCTCTAGAGGCTTCCCTGTGTATTGCTGTTGATCTTCCTGGTAGTGCCGTTACTTCTTTTACAAAATAGAGTTAGGGTTTCGTGAAACCCTAATTTTATTTTTGGGGATCCGTGTTCTTCGGGGTTCTGGAAGCTGCTATAGGTGCTGCCGTTGATCAATCTGGTGGTGCCGTTGCCTGATTTGTGTTTTCCAAGGTTGAACAAATTTAGGATTTTGAAACCCTAATTTGTTTTTTGGGGGTTCTTTGGTGGTGACTCACCCATCCTCTAGACTAAGTGAATCTAGAGATTGGTTCCTTTTGCTGTTTGCTGTATAGCGCTGTAAGTCCTTCTTTTTTTTCCCTTATACTCTCTTATCTCTTGGTTCTTTTGTTGTGGGTTACTGTTGCTTGTTCTGTCGGTGAAATGGGTTGGTTAACACCTTGACCCTCCAGCCTTGGCTGGTGTGGATACCTGCTCTGGCCAATCCCATTCCACAACTGGCATTCCTGGTAACTCATCTTCTGAGTGTTTTTTGCTTATCTTACTTGTGGTTATTTGATTCGTCATACTTGTTTTTTGCTCTTGGATTGGTTCTTGGTTGGTTGTTTACTTTTTTTGATTATTGTCTGTCTGCTTTGCTCTCTTTTGCTTTATCATGAGTGCTGGTGGTGCTACTGACCCCCTGTTAACACAGGTGGTGGTGGTGTGTCTGAACCTATTTTGATTAGTAGTCTTGATGCTGGTGACCCTTTACATGTTCAAAACAGTGATAGTAGTACTTCTGCTTTAATTCCTTTCAAACTGCTTGGTAGTGCTAATTATAGAATGTGAAACAATGCCATGAAACTTGCTCTTCAAGCTAGAAACAAAATTGGTTTCATTAATGGTACTTGTTTGAAGGATACTTATGCTCATAGTAGTGTGTTGTCTGCTCAATGGGATAGATGTAATGCTATAGTTTTGACTTGGCTTATGAATTCTGTGTCTCAAGATGTTTATATGGGGTTGGTTTACTCTAAAAATGCTTCTACTGTTTAGAATGAATTGTGTGAAACTTATGATAGGTTGATGGGTCTGTTGTTTATAATCTTCTCCAAAAGATTAACTTTGTGAAGCAAGGAGGCACATCTGTTGCTGAATACTATCACAGACATAACTCTTTATGGAGAGAGTTTGATGCCTTGACCAAATTGCCTAAATGTGTTTGCCCCATTAAATGCTCTTTCCCTACAAGCACTGAATCCATTTAACATCAGCAACTTATGAAGCTTATGCAGTTCTTAATGGGTCTTGATGACTGTTATCAACCTGTTAGGACTGCACTTCTCACTAGGGACCCTCTCCCTGATGGGAAGGATCCTTATGTAATGGTTTCTAGGGAGGAGTCAAATAGAGGGATCCCTGAACCCTCTGCTGTAACTGATCCTAAGCTTAATGCCACCTCCTTTGCTGCCAAAACTTTTGGTCAACAAAGGAAAGGAAATGGTTCTAACAAGAACAATTCTAGAGGTGGCAATCAGTCTTATCCCAACAGGGGTCCCAATCCTAATCTTAACTGTACCAACTGTGGGATGATTGGTCACACTGTGGATAGATGTTATGAGATCATTGGGTACCCCCTGGTTACAAAAGGCCCTCTAATGCTAAAACTTATGTATCTAAACCTAATTTCAGTGCTAATTGTAAGCCTAAGTTGAATGATGCTATGATGGTTGAGAAACATACTACTTGTGATGTCCCCACTTCCTTCACTTCTGATCAAGTGAAGAAACTTCTACATTTGATCAATGACTCTTCTCCTAGGAACATTCATGCCAACATGGCAGGTAGACACTCCTTCTATAACTTTAATGTCTTGTTTAATATTAATTTCTCTAAATACTTCTGTGGGAACTTGAAAGGATTGGTTTGTACCATCACTCTTGGTTGGATTATAGACTCTGGGTGTAACCAACACTTAACAATTTCCATTGTGGGTATGTTCAATGTTGTTGATGTTGGCAATCTCAAGCTCACTGTGGGGCATCCCAATGGGATTCTTGCCACGGGAAATTTGAGACTGTCCAACAATGTTATCTTATATGATGTTCTTGTTGTCCCTGGTTATTGTGTCAGTTTGATTTCTGTTAATTAACTGATTAAAGATAGTAAATTGTTTGTTGGGTCTGATGAGGATAAATGCTATATTCAGGATTTGACCAAGGGGACCACTCTGGGGACTGGTAGTGAGTCTAGGGGCCTCTACTTGTTTGACCTTGATAAAACCAACAAGTGTGTAGGTAAGTCTAACACGATCATGTCTTTTAATGTGTCTAAAAACTTGTGGCATTGTAGGCTTGGTCATCCTGCTGACCAAGTCCTATCTATCCTCAAAAGTGACCTCAACCTCACCAAAAATACTTGTATCTCTGTTTGTGAAGTTTGCCATAAGGCTAAACAAACTAGAGAGCCTTTTCCCATAAGTGATCATAAGTCCACCCATCTGGGTGAACTTGTTCACCTTGACTTGTGGGGTCCCTATTGGGTCTCTAACAGAGAAGGATACAAGTACTTTCTGACCATTGTTGATGACTATTCTAGGGCTGTGTGGACTTATCTGTTAAAAAGTAAAGATGAAGTTTTTGACATTTTTTTAACTATATTAAAATGATCAAAACTCAATTTAAAATGTGCATCAAAGTTGTCAGATCTGACAATAGGACTGAATTTACCAACAAGAAAATGACCTCTTTGTTCACTGACCTTGGAATTGTCCATCAAACCTCTTGCACCTACACCCCTCAGCAAAATGGCATTGCTGAAAGGAAACATAGGCACTTGCTTAATGTTGCAAGGAGCCTTATGTTTCAGGGGGGGATTCCTCTTGCTTTTTGGTCTGATTGTATCCTAACTATTGTTTACCTAATTAACAGGATTCTCTCATCTGTCCTCAAAGGAAAATCATCATATGAACTGGTTTATAACAAAAAACCTTCTCTCTCTCACATTAGGTGTTTTGGTCGTCTTTGTTTTTCTACTAATTTAAACAACAATGACAAGCTCACCCCTAGGTCTGAAAAATGTGTCTTAATTGGATACTCTTCTAGAAAAAAGGCCTACAAGCTCTTAAGTTTGGATACTACAGGTGTTCTATTTTCTATGGATGTGAGATTTTATGAAACTGTGTTTCCTTTTAAAATGAAAAACAATAAGAATGATGGTTTGGCTGATGTTGACACAAGTGAAGATGAACATCTTTCTTTCCTTGATAATCCTACTCCTTCAAGACCCAATGATGAGGAGAGAGCTACATCTACTGAGGATGGTAGAAACCCTCCAAGTGATGAGTCCAATACTCAGCAATCACTTGAAGTGGATTCTGCAACCCAAATAGATGATAACAATTCATCTGAGGGCAATATTTTAAATGCTTTGCCTATTTCTTCTGAACCAGTTCCTAATTTTGATGCTCCTATGATTGATGAGGTGTCTGTCCCTATAATAAAGTCTGGTAGAAGTACTAAGTTGCCTTCTAAATTAAATGATTATGTTGTTTATAGCAAACTTAGATATGGCATTGAAAAACATGTCAGCTACTCCAGGCTTAATTCTGTGAATTTGTGCTTTGCTACCACCCTTAACAAGTCTATTAAACCTTGTTCTTTTAATGATGCTAAGAATGACCCTAACTGGATTGGGGCGATGAACAATGAAATTGAGGCTCTCATTAGGAACAAAACTTGGACCATTACTGACCTCCCTTTGGGTAGAAAAACCCTTGGTTGCAAATGGTTGTACGAAATCAAGTATGGGGCTTCTGGGATTATTGACACGTATAAGGCTAGGGTTGTGGCTAAGGGATTTGGGCAAAAAGAAGGAATTGATTTTGATGAAACCTTTAGTCCTGTGATTAAAATGGTTACTGTTAGATGCATTATGTGTGTTGCCATTTCTAATGACTGGCCTCTATGTCAAATGGATGTCAACAATGCCTTTCTTTATGGTGACTTGGAAGAGGATGTCTACATGACTTTACCTCTTGGATTTGATAACCCAAATCCTTCCAAGGTCTGTAAATTGAATAAGTCCCTTTATGGACTCAAGCAAGCCCCGAGGCAGTGGAATGCTAAACTTACCACAACTTTGGCTGAGCATGGCTTTGTCCAAAGTAAAGTTGACTACTCTCTTTATATTAAACATACTGGCAACATTTTCCTTGTCATTCTTATGTATGTTGATGATTTGGTGGTCACTGGGAATAACATGCATGAGATTAAGAAGTTTAAGAGCTTTCTCAAAAACAAGTTTATGATCAAAGATCTTGGCCCCATGAAGTACTTCCTTGGCATTGAGGTACTACACAATAGTTCTGGTGTTTGTATGACTCAAAGGAAGTATTGTCTGTATTTAATCCATGAATTTGGCCTTTTAGTTGCTAAACCTGTCACCACACCCCTACCTGAAAATTGTGTTTTAGTTGTGGATGAAAGTGACTCTGATAAGTTTCTTATTAATGTGTTTAACTATCAAAAACTTATTAGCTAGCTCATTTACTTAACCTACACTAGGCCAGATATTTCCTATGTTGTTCAATGTTTGAGTCAGCATATGCATGCCCCTTTACAATCTCATCTTAAGATTGCTTTAAGGGTCATTAGATATCTGAAAGGTGCTCCTGGTACTGGAATTCAAATTTATAAGGACAAAAGGCTTAATCTGTCTTGCTTTACTGACTCTGATTGGGCTAAGTGTTTGAATACTAGGAAGTCTGTCTATGGCTATTGTGTGTTTTTGGGCAATACTCTTGTGTCTTGGAAAAGTAAAAAACAGCCAACTGTTTCTAGATCCTCTACTGAAGCAGAGTATAGATGCATGGCTAGTGCTACTTGTGAGATCATTTGGATCTCAAATTTGCTCAATGATCTTAACATTACAAGGGTGTTCCCTGTGAACATGTATAATGACAGCTCCTCTGCCATCCAAATTGCTGCCAATCCTGTCTTTCATGAAAGGACTAAGCATTTTGAAGTTGATGTTCACCTTATAAGAGAAAAGGTGCAGTGTGGGATTATCAAAACATTCAAAGTGGCTTTTGCTGATCAAACTGCTGATCTGTTTACCAAAGGTCATGGCTCCTATCAGCATTCCAAACTGTGCAAACAATTGGGATTGGTTGATATGTTCAAAAGATAATCTTTCAAGCCTGATAAGTTTGAGGGAGGATGTTGGAATGTCAAACTTATATTTCTATGTTTTTGTTCCTTTTTGTATTTCTTTGTTTGTGCAGGGACTGGTGTTGCCTATTCTCTTTTCTTTATCCAATGGGCTCGAGTTGGGTTAACCGTTTGCACTTGTGGCCCATGTGGCGTATTATGTTGATATAACCCTAGCTGTTGCTAGGGTTATCTCTCATTCACTCATATTAAACACACACACCTTTGTGTGTTTTATCTCTCATTCAGTCCGCCGTGAAGGCTCATATCATGGGAGGATCTTCATCTATCTTCCTTTGTTTAGATTTGATTGAGTGTGAGTGAATCTGTAGTGAGGGAGATTGGATCAACCTAGTTGGGACAATCTCACCATTTATCTTGTATTATTTGATTAGCATCCGTTTTGGGGACTAATCTTTTCTTGTTCTGTTTTGTACTTGAATCTTGATAATAATAAATCACCAAGGGGTGGATGGTTGGGTGATAAGATCTAGTCCTTTTGTCCTAATCTTTTCTTGTTCTGTTTTGTACTTGAATCTTGATAATAATAAATCACCAAGGGGTGGATGGTTGGGTGATAAGATCTAGTCCTTTTGTCCTAATCTTTTCTTGTTTTGTTTTGTACTTGAATCTTGATTATAATAAATCACCAAGGGGTGGATGGTTGGGTGATAAGATCTAGTCCTTTTGTCTGTTTTAACAACTTTATGTTAGAAATACATACATCTTAATTTAAAATTTCCGAAGTTTGTGAAAACTTTCTGTTTCTTTAAAACCTTTACATCTTACATACTAAAATAATTAAATATAATAAGTATAGTTTCAAACTTAATTTTTTATCATGTTTCCACTACGTCCAACACGTAGCATTTACTTAGCCACGCATCTCTACCATTTTTTTACATTTTATTTTTGGTTTCTTTTTATTATTTGTTAAATTTTGATATATGCGGGTATTATCGAAACTCGATATTTTAAAAGTTACGCGATATGAAAAATACGCGTAAAACACGAAAAATAAACATTCAATATAAAATAAAAACGTCGACATTTGGAGAGCATTGATATTTCGATAATTAAATGAGGCTTATAATTTAATAAACTTCAACGCATCAAATAAACGAATGACGCTTAAAGGATTATCAAAAATTTACGAAAAATGCTCGTTACATGAAAAATTAAAATGACGACAATAGAAAATAATTCTATGTCATAATGAGGATGTTTATGGAAACACAATAATTTTGAATTCTTAGAGTCAAAATAGCCATCGATTCTCGTTCCATCGAATCAGGTAAACTTTTTATAAAACACATGTGAGTGCTTTTAAATCAAAACTTTTGATTTAAATAAATATGGAAAAATAAAATAAAATTTTAATAATTCCAAACAAATTATTGTAAATTGTTAGAAAAATTATTAAAATACAATTTAATTAAAATTCTTGAATTCTCAGGATTTACGCATGAAAAAGTAAAAGAAACAGGTTAAACATTGTAAAATCGAAAAGTACTAATAAAAGAATAATTTAATTACCGGGAAAAATACGAGTTCTCACAGAAGTCATTGAAACTGATAATGGTATGGGTTTAAGGCATAAAATAGCCACATACTTTTTGAAATGTATGGATATGGTACGTGTACTATTTTTATTATTTATATAGTACGTGTACTTTAGCAAATGTATCGATATGGCCACTTTTTAACCTGCAATCTGTAAAACCGGTTACCAATTCACCCTTATACTAAAGGTCAATAGCGACAGTTTTTTTCCGTTAGAATTTGGTCCGTATTCATGCTTTCCGGTGAATTTGTGACAAATATTTTCCGTCGCATTTACAGAGTTATTATAAAAAATTACTTGGTAAATTTTTTCTCAAGAAATATTGTAATTTCATAATAACTTCGTAGTTTAATAAAAAAATTGCAATTTAAAAAAATAATCGTAATTTCTTAGAAAAACTTGTAATTTCTTAGAAAAAACTTGTAAATTCTTAAATAAATTGTAATTTCATAAAACAATGTGTAATTAAAAAGATCATATAAAAATAATTGTTTTACAAAAATCGCAATTTCATAAAAAAATCTGTAATGTCTTAAAAAATCGTAAGTTCATAAATAATTGTTTTACAAAATGATTTTTTTATATTCTTGGGAAAAAAGTTGATTTTTTGTTTTGGACAAAAATTTAAAAAAGTCATAATTTTATAAAAAATGTGTTATTTAAAAAAATAATTGTTTGAAAAAAATCGTAACTTCATAAAAAATTCATTAATTTCTGAAAAAATCGGAATTTTGTAAAAAGTAGTATTTTTTTCCAAAAAAAATTCAAAATTTTCATATTTTTTAGATTTTTTTTTCTTTGACTACTACATAACATAAGATTATTTTTCGAATCTTTCTTCATAATTTTTTTTCGAGTTTTTTTTAATTTTTTTCTAACAAAAGATTGTTTTTCCGAGTTAAAATAGTATTTGAAAAAATTAATGAATTTTTTTTATAATTTTTTTCATACTTTTTTCCGGACAAAAACTAAAAAAAAAATCATAATTTTTCTTTGAATTTTTTTCCCCGATTTTTTGATTTTTTTTCCCATATTTTTTTCAATAAAAATCCCGTTTTTTCCAACATAAGATTTTTTCGAATTATAATAGTTGTTAAAAAAATTATGAAAAAAAATTATTTTGTTGGAAAAAATTGAATTTTTGTTTTGGAAAAAACTTTTCCAAAAAGAATACATAAAAAAACAATTTGAAAAGTTAAAAAACGAAAACAAACACCCGTTAGTATAAAGGACTAACAGTGCAAATATTTGATGCAAACGCTCGTTAATCATTTGCCACGTAAGCAAAGTTACAGGTTAAACGGGTAGGAAAATGGGTACATGTACCATATTAGCCGGTTTGCTAAAGTACACTTACGATATAGATAATTAAAATAGTACACGTACCATAAAGATAAAGTTCAAAAAATATGTGGCTATTTTATGCCTTAAACCTAATGGTATATGTTTGAATCAAAGGAAATATTACTTAGAATTATTAGTTGAATATGGTTTGTTGGCATGTAAACCAGCTAAGTCATCTATGCTTGATTAATCTAAGAAAGTTAAGCATAAACTTGTTGTGGAAAATAAGTTTCTCAGTAATATTACATGCTATCAAAAGATTGTTGGGAAACTCATATATCTTACTCTCACTAGACCAGACATTGCATATGTTGTTCATGTTCTAAGTCAATTTATGCATGCTCCTTGTGATTCTCATCTTAAGCTTGCTTTTCATGTTTTGAGGTATCTCAAAAGTTCTCCAGAAACTAGAAACTCGGATATGTTTTAAACATAATAGCAATCTTAAGTTGTGTGCATATGTTGATTCAGATTGGGCTAAGTGTAAAATTACTAGAAAGTCGGTTACTAGTTATGTGATATATCTAGGTGAGAATATTGTGTCATGAAAAAGTAAGAAACAATATGTTTTAGCTAAGTCTTCAGCTAAAGCTGAATACAGGGCTATGAACAGTGTTACATGTGAATTGATGTGGACTATAAAAATTCTTACTGATCTGAAAGTTGAGGTTGTGTTGCCTGTTCCTTTGAACTGTGATAGTAGCTCTACTATTCAGATAACTGCTAATCCAGTGTTTCATGAAAGGACCAAGCATTTTGAACTTGATCTTTATTTCCTAAGAGATAAAGTATCTGAAGGATTGATCAAAACTTACAAGATCAAGTTTGAGGATAATATTGCTGAGTTGTTTACCAAAGGGTTGTCTATCAAGAGTCATAAAAGGTTTTGTGATGCTGCATATGGTAATTTTTACCAGAAATAAGTTTAAGGAGGGGTATTGAAATACATTGCAGATTGTAAACTTATATTTGGTTGCTAAAGTTTGGAAAGGCAAAGGGGTAAGTTTTAAATATTTTATATATTGTGTTTTTTGTTATTCTGTTTTTGACAGGTTTTGCAATCTTGGAAGACTGATATGCATTATGTTAAGAGTTCAAGAAGGTTGACTTGTCAAGTTGTATTTATAGTCTTGTTTAGTCATTAGGTTAGGGATTGCATCTTATCATTTTACACACAGTTTGTTCTTCAACCGTTATATTGTTCTCTCTGGTTTTGATTGTGTATGAGCCTTGATCTTGACTTTAAGATCACTGATTCATATTGTTTCTTTGTTTGTATGTACTGATCACAATCAAGTGCCACATTTGAAGTGTGTAGAGATATTTGGTGTCACAAAATGGAGTGCACACTTGTAAGTATGGAGAAGTTAGTTTTCCACACTAAAAAGTATGGATTTTTATTTGATACATATATAAGTGTGTTTTTCCCAAATATGTCCACATTTATTTGTGTATCCAAGTTTTTACACATTTATAAATGTCAATAAATTCAAAATATTTTACACACCTATTGATGATGTGAAAAAAAGTATGTGGAAAAATGTCATATATTTTGTAGTGAGAGTAAAAAAAGCAGTTTAGGATAGCTTAATTCAAAGTACTAAAATGAGTCGTGTGTATCTACTAAATGCTTAAATAAACACCCCTTTATTATATAAGTAAACGTTTACGTCACAAAATAGCAATGCAGTTTACTTCATGTGCCAGCTGATGAAATGGACTAAAAAGTGTCTCATTGGTATGGGGCGGAGCACTTGAAGCGTTTAGTGTTTAGCATTGAGATGCAAAACTTGTTTTGCAACAAGCCATTAGCGTTTGTTGGAGGTAATTTAAACTCTACATATTCCAAGGGTTGTTGTACGTTTAAGATGCAAAGCTTGTTACACAACTGGTGGTTACCGTTTGCAGTAATTTGAATGCTACTTTTCAAGGCTACTAAGATAATCGTTCAATTTCTTACGCTACTTTTTCAAACATACTTTTAATGTTACAAACATTCAAAAAGTGTTTAAATTCGTACATTTTGGTGACATGTCAAAAATCATATTTTGACATTTAATTTGACGCGTCACAAAAATGTAACACATAATTACCTAACCAGGTGTTTGCTTAAGCGTGGGTTTATGATTTATTTGGTTTTCGGTTTATATTTCATAAGCTCATTTTTTAGCTAAGTTTTAAACATTTAGGCTTATAACAACTTAGATTAAAATTGCAAAAATAGTCCTTGAGATCATTTCAAAAGTGTAGATACCGTCCTTCTATGGAACTTTCAAGTGCAACTTTCGTCTTTGACCAATTTTAAGTGAAAAAAATACCTTTCGTCTATAGTTTTGGGGCATTTTTGTCATTTGGTCAGGGACAAAAGTTGACAATTTAGGTCAAACCTCAATGACGACTTATGAAATTTCCTCTATATGACAAACGTTTTATAAGGAACACTCTCCTAAAAAAGTAGAATCCCCTCAATCTCAATCATCCATTCAAATCATATCTAATGGTTTATGTTAATCTTTTAAATTTAATAAAAAAACTCATTTTCATCATATTTCTTAAAAATTAAATATCTCTCAAATGGTTAATCGTTACGAAAAAGTATTTATACCATCGCGACGGGAATTAAATTATCTTTCTATAGATATGCACTTCTGTATACTTTCGGCGAACTTTTTTTTAAAATTTTCGAAAAAAATCACATGTGATTCTCGAATAATTACATGTGATTCTTGAAAACTCACATTTGATTTAATATTTTAAATAAAATCACATTTAAATTTGTAATGTCACATGCGATTTACGTAAATCACGTGTAATTTTTTTGGCGAGACTTTCAACATTGTAAAATCGTTAAATGTATATGAAAATACCCGTCTACTAAATGACAAAAATATTTTCGTCATTACTTTAAAATCACATGTGATTTATGTGAAATCACATGTGATTTTCACACGTGATATTTTTTTAATTTCATGGTTGACATATTTATATTCGTCAAATGTAAAGCGCTAGAGCAACTTAATAGAGTCCAACAATTATGAATAATAGCGTTACGATATATAAATCCACAAATGTGGTTTTCAAAGAAATTAGATTTTAATTAAAAAAGCTAGCGACGCACCTTACTACTCATTTGTCTTTTATGATTAAGTAAATAATAATAAAAGTTATTAAAAAATTTAAAAATAAAACAAAAAATCGCATGTAATTTTATTAATATATTAAAATGTCTGTTGTCATTTATATAAGATATATAAAATAAATTGGCTTCTAAATTACATGTGATTTTGTGTTGAATCACATGTAATTTTGCTTGAATTACATCTGATTTAGTGATAATTACATCTGATTTTTCTTACATTAAATGTGATTCAAGCATTTAAAAAAAATTAATTTTTCAAACAGACCCACTTTAGATGAATTACATGTAATTCTGTTTGAATCACATGTAATTTTGTTAATATGTTAAAATGTGATTCAAGCATTTGTTATTTATTTAAGATATATAAAATAAATTGGCTTCTGAATTACATGTAATTTATTTGAATCATGTGACAATCCGTCAAATTATGGTTGATATTTTTATTCTCAAATATTATTTAAAAACATTGTTTTAATGTTATATTATGAACTCACTTATTTTTGGGAAGAAATTTGGATTTACATCTTGAAGTAGCATCGACTACGTCTAAACCGGAGGATTCTACGCTACGTGCTTACGTTTACATACACCGTTTTGGTGACAGCCCGACATTTCAGAAAATAAATTTGTCCGTGAATATTATTTTGAGATTTTAAATTTGTGTTGGTTCATAAACTCACAAATTTACGAGAAGAGATTAGGACTTACGATTTTATTTTAACGTCCTTTACGACTAAACCGGAAACCTTAGGATTACGTATTTACGTTTTCGAACTCCGTTTTTGATGAGACAATTTTTATTAGATTCGTTTTGTGCCGTTGATTCATAATTTATAAAAACATTTTTCGTAAAACGACCCGAGGGCACGCAAATCGAGGAAACTAGAATTGAGGAATACCCGTAAATTAGTGGGATGAGACAAAAACAAGT
This sequence comes from Glebionis coronaria, assembly GCA_025667525.1. Classification (NCBI taxonomy): domain Eukaryota; kingdom Viridiplantae; phylum Streptophyta; class Magnoliopsida; order Asterales; family Asteraceae; genus Glebionis; species Glebionis coronaria. Next base: position 602,373,619 of record CM046880.1, read on the forward strand.
TTTATCTCACGCCACACATGGGACGACCCAAAGGAGGACACCACACCCTTTGATGTGACATCCTTACACTAAGATAACTAACACTTGTAAGCTTAGCCTTATTTTTAAGCCACTTCACCCACCAAACTAACAAAACCACTAGCTAAACTATACCTCCCATTTCCTACATGCAAACAACTCAAAAACTCTCTCAACTCACTCACCATTGCCCTCCCATTTCCACCATTAAACACCCCATTCATACAAAAATTTAACCACAAACATTTGTTATAATTAACATATGTTAATCTCCATTCAAAGAGATGAAGATTGGTGCAAGTTTTAACATCCAAGGAGAAGTTTTGTTGGTGTCTTAGGGCTGATTTTCCACAAGGAGTTCTTGAAGAATGGTGGTCTTGAAGATGGTCTTGGTTTATCACAAGTTTCTCCATCAAAATCCATGTCTTGATCATAACCTACATCATCATGGTGGTATAAAGATTGTCCTCCCCATCCTTTTGTTAATTTTGATTATGTAATCATGTATTTTCTTCTTAAATGTATATATGTATGATTATATATGATGATAAAAATATTATGTGGGGATTTGGTGTTGATAGATTTGATAAACATGGGTAAAAAGATGGACAAACTACATGTAAAAATGGTTAAATCTTGCTTAAATGGTAGGCTGTATAAAAACAGTAACTAACCACATGTTAGACTGATAAAATGGCAAAGTGGAATCAATATACAGTAAGTATAAGATGTCATACACATGTGAGAGTTGGCCATGCAATGGAATCATTAGGATGAGTGAGATATGATCAAAACAAGTTTAGAGTACAAATCTGAATAGTCAGTTTTGGACGGACTGTTAAGGATATTTAGAGTTGGATTGAGCAGTAACTAAAATTAAGTTAATTGTAGCACATATCATTTAGTTTATGGTGTCCAAAAAAGAGCTTCTATCTCCTTCTATAACTCAAGATATGGTAAAAATGGTGAAAGTGAAAGTAAAAATCAGATTTTGAGAAATTAAAGTATAATAGTAGTATATAAGCACTCAAATAAATATAGTATAAAATGTGAATTAAAACCCACTAACTTATATATTACATTTATATAAGTATGTAAAATGATAAATAAATGATACATTTTATAAAGATGGTAATTTGATAAGTTTTATAAGTTATAAAACTATAAACATGATTTTTACGACTTTTTCAGCTATTACCGTAAAATTAACGTTTTTCGCCAATTAAAACTTAGACGATCAAACCCGTCTAATGTAAACTTTTATAAAGTCATATACTGATATATAAGTATCTAATACAAGTAAAAACCGATAAAACCTGAACTATAGGACATACGGACATTAACGAGCTAAGTTAGCATATTGGACTTATAATTTAACTAAATAAGATAAACACTTATAAAGAGTACTTATTGGGCTTAATCCATTTAGGCAAAGTATAAATACCGATAATACAAGTATGAAATGGATTAATACAAGTTAATAAACTTATAATAGGCTTATTGGACCTAAAACACGTAAATAGGTAAAACTAGTAAACTAGTAAGAAGTTACCAATACATAAACACAAAAATGAGTGAATGAGAATATATAAACCCACTTGATCATCATATATATATATATATAATCATCATATGTATAAATAATTGTTATTTTTGTAAAGTCATTGGACAAGAGTCTAAGACGAGTATTATTTGTCTAGGTTTCCGTGATTGAAGCACGTAACGTACGTCCGAATTGCCGATAACCCGCTTTCCCACATCAACGTGAGTTCATAGCCTCGCACTCTTTTAAATGTTTCTATGAAATGTTTTCTAAACCCGCGAGGGAGATAACATGTTAGCTTTGATAAAATAGGACATCATTTGTCCCGATTGTTTTTTTATTGATTTGGACCCGGATGATTGTATGACCCTATGAATGATTAAATGACCCGATAGATGAAATAAAATGGATTATTAAAGTTAGGTTATGTCACTAAAAGTCCCATTAACATGAATTGTGAACTACCGGGATTTGGTAGACGCTTATGCATATAATAGTACTATTTGGGGACGATCACCCCAGTTCGCGCCTTGACGGTTGATCCCCATCGTGCCACATTGATTGGTAAGCGAATTTATGTATGAGAAGATTTCCATAGCGTGACCTTTGTGACGACACGCTAATTTAGATGGGCAAATTGAGTTTCGGGCTAGCTACCAGTTGTTTGTTGTAGTAAGGTAACAATGTCATGCGGCTTATAATAATCCAAAATAACGAAATACTGCTATACGTATCGAATTATGATATATTGCCTGACTAGCAATACGGGGTCATATTATTGATATTATGTTTGTGTTTTGGTTTTACATAACAATATTCATATAACGGTTTTTATTTAACTCTACACGACGTTATAAAACGTATTGTATGATATTTTTACGACATTGGTTCGTATAATGATTTTGAAGGCGAAAGCCTATATTGTAATTTTGACAAGGATTTGTATAAAATGTTTTTGGCCTATTTCATGGTCTACTATAAAGATTGGTACAAAAATGATTTTCGGTAATAATTATATATCGATGATACATTGATGGTTTTATTAAACTCTATGAATTCACTCGACGTTATCGCTGACCTTTTCTTTTAACATGTTTTATCTCAGGTACTTGAAGGTAATTCTCGGGAAGACGACAAGAATTCATGGCCCGCACCTAAATAATAATTTCCATTCAAATTCTTTGTAAAACTTGTATGAAATATTATGACTTGGGACCTATGTAAAATTTGAGATTTATGAATGGAAATGCTTTATTAATAAACGACGCGATTTTTAAGCGTTGTCTATGATGTGAGTAATGTGCTATCCCGTAACACCAACTAGTCTTCCGCTGTATTGAGTTGTATAAATTTGGGGGTGTTACAAATCACATGTAATTTTGCTTGAATCACATGTAATTCGATGATAATTACATGTGATTTTGCTTGCATTACATGTGATTCAAACATTTCGAAACCTTAACTTCTTCTAACAAACACACTTTAGATGAATCACATGTGATTTTGTTTGAATCACATGTAATTCTGTCAATATATAAAAATGTTTTGTTGTCATTCATATAAAATATAGAAAGTAAACTGGCTTCTGAATTACATGTGATTTTGTTTTGATCACATGTAATTTTACTTGAATTACATGTGATTTGCTATGTGTTTTTACATGTGATTCATGTAAAATATATAAAGCAAATTTTCTTTTGAATTAGTTATGAGTTTATTTGAATCACATGTAATTCTGCTTAAATTACTTGTGATTTAGTGATAATTACATGTGATTGATCCGAATAACAAGTTACTTATACCAAATCTAAAATCATAATTTTCGCCAAACCGTAAGTAATTTTTTCAAACACTTGCGATTTGTGTCAAATGACATGATTTTTACCAAATCACATGTGATTTGTGATAAATTTTCTTTTTATTGATACGTACTTCTATATACTTTCGACAATTTTTTTAATTTCCGCACACACGGATCACATGTGATTTATTACTTTATAAAGCACACGTGAATTTGTAAAATCATTTACAATTTATGGATTTCTGAAATCACACGTGATTTGTTACTTTAATATCACATGTAAATTTATGAAATCACATGCGATATATGGAATCAAACATGCATTTTAAAAATACAAATCACAAGTGATTTTACAAATTACTAGTGATTTTACAAATTATGTGTAATTTTTTGACGAAAATTTTAACAAAAAAAATCATCAAAACTATATGAAAAAGCTAGTGGCGTAACTTGTTACGTGTTTACATTTGACTATGTAAATAAATACACTAACAAATAATAATAATAGTTATTTATTTATTCTGTAAAAAGTAGATTTTTTTTATAAAAAATCACAAGTAATTTTTCCGAATCACATGTGATTTTTATAGTCGAAAATCGCAATAATAAAAAATCGTCAAGAATATATCAAAGTGCATATGTACTGAAAGATAATAATTTTTTTGTCGTAATGGTGTATTTTTCGTAATCTGACGATTTATCGTTTGAAAGATATGGTCTTTTTAAGAAAAATGTGAAAGATGAGTTTTTATTTTTTGATAAAAAAATGAATGGTTGAAGTTGATTCTTTTCTTCTTTTATTGATTCATGTTTTATGTAGAACTCACCTCTATAATCTTATTATACACGATACACTTATATAGACTTAAAATTTTTAAAACAAGCTACCGAAAAGTGAGCGTCTGAAACATAAGCCGAAACCAGCCATAACCATAAGCTTAAACAAACACCCCAAACATTAAACATAATACATTTCTATTTTATAACTAAAAGTAAACTAAGGGGCCGGTTGTTTCGGCTTATATAGCGAGCTTATTGTCACGGGACTAAATTTATAATGTCCGTGTGGCACTTAGCGACTCGGTTTGAACAACTAAGTAAGCTAAAAAGTATGGAAGAGGTTTGCTCTGAACACTTGCAGACTTTCTTGAGAAGGCTTCTTATATTGCTTTTGATTTTTAGGATACAAAAATGAGTGATTACAAATGAGAGGGATTAGTTCTATTTATACTAAGGGCTTAGCTTCTAGATTGTTCTAATAAAAAAATCTTAGATATTTACTTATGATATAATATCTAACTTATCTAGATAATTCCTAATAAGTATCTAAGATATTTTAAATAAAATATTTTAGATATTCTTAAGTTTAAAGTCTAGATTAATCTAGACATAGAGGCGCGTCGAGGATTTACTCGAATTGGGGCTGTTGTGATTTGTCTCGTTACACCCTCCCCCACTTAATTTCATGACGTCCTCGTCGCGCTTCTTATCTTCGTCCTGACGAATCTGATGTTTAAATTGCCATGAAAAATGATTTTGTTTCTGGCTTGACTTCTCCTTGAGAAGTCCTTTGCACTTCATCGAGTATTCTTTGTAATCGAGTCTCTTTCGCATGACCATTTCTTTACTTGTTTTCCCCGTTGTGCAAGTACGATCTTGTGTCATTTTCTTCTTTATGTCGTTCTTTGTTTTTCTGAAATACGCATGGAGATCTAAGATGAGTTGTTTCATTGTCGAGGGATCTTCTTACGGTTTCCAAAAAGCACCCTCTTTCTTTAACGGTCTCTTTAGATTGTGTTGCCGATAATTGGGCTTGTATTTCGCTCCTCCTCTTGAGGGTTATGACTTGGGGCACTCCATTGTCATGTATGACCAACGTCCTTGTGGCGGGCATGGGAAAGGCTCGGGCTCTTTCAAAGAAATCCAGGCCTAAGATCAACCTGTAGTCATCGATTGGCACAACTGTAAAGGTTAGCTCATTAGTCCACTTATCGATACAAACCTTTACCTTAGCTGTCCCAAGGATTTGTTTTGGCTCCGAGTTTATGGTCTTGATTTAGTGTTTTTATTTTAATCCTATATATTTCTAAAAAAAAAAAAAATGTTATTTATACGTAAGTATTGGTGCACCAGTATCGATCAGACCCATCGTCTTTTTGTCATTCACCATCATCGCAGTGAAAAAGTAAACCATGATCTTTAGTATTGGATCGGGTTAGCACTTCTCTAATCATTCCAAGACGTCTAATAGACCCCAATTCTTCGTTTGGCGACTCTTCTATTCTCGAATCTATCTCAGCAACCAAGGCATTGATGGATTTTCGACTTGGACAATCTCTTGTCCAATGAGATCCGTCGCAAATGAAGCACAACTTCGGAGGAGGTTTCGACATATCCTTCTTTTGAAACGACCTTTCCAACTTTGGGGACACGTACCTTCGCTCGTCTCGTCTCTTGGGTGAGACTCGGACCTCGTTCCTTCGATCTTCAAGCCTCTTGGGCAAAACCCTTTCTACGCCCTCCTCTTCTGCTAATGATCTCCTTGGTCGGTTGGAGTAGTCCATAATCGACTCTGTTGCCGCGATAGCCTCGTCTAATGTTTTGACATTCCTTCTATCAATCTCGATTTGTGCCCATTCTTTTAATCCGTATTTGAAGTAGAATAGAGCATCTTGATCTGGAACGTCGACTATTTCTAATAAAGTCGTAGTAAAATCTTTAATATAGTCGGTAATCGTACATGTGTGGCGGAGTCGCCTTAGTTTGGATTTGGCTTCGGAGTCTGCATTGTGAGGGACAAACTGTTTTCGTAACTTTGTCTTGAACTGATCCCAAGTGTTGATGACGCATATTCCTTTTTCTCGTTCATGGTGTTTTCTTCTCCACCATAGTTGGGCAACTTCACGTAAGAAGGCGAGGGCATTACTGATTTTAACATTTTCTTCTACTACTCCCATAGCTTCGAAGTATTGTTCGAGTCCACCATAGTTGTACGTTAGCGAGGACATCTTTCATGAGATGATTCCATCCCTCACCACGTTTCCCTTGAATTAGTTCTCGGTCGAGTCAGGCTCGTGACTCGATTAACAAAAACAAGCGCTTCTCGGGAGGCAACCCGTTGATCTATCCTTTACCGTTTTCATAATAAGTGTATGGGGGAGCCCCGTATGTGTTTGTTGTCTTGTTTCTTATGATGTGCAGGGATTAAAGCTTGAAAGAGCACTTTTGATGACATTTGACGACCGTGATCCCGTGTACCCGTCTTCCCGGTTCTATCCTAAACTGTCGTGATTCAATATTTCATATCTTATATGTTCACACTGAAATCACTATAGTTGTCCTTCCCTTAGAAAGATTTAAACAACGTGCACAATGTCCTAAGTGTAGGGGAGTTTACTCCAACATGCTTAAACATTGAGGACAATGTTTATATCAAGTGTAGGGGGGGCTTCTATCGAAGTAAGTGGGCTTTTCCATGAATTTGTCCTCATTTTAACCGGAAAATTTGATTTTTCGACTTTTTTCAAAATTTTTAATCTATTTTGGCCTAGTAGTTTTTCCTTTGTTATGGTTACTTTCTTTCTTTGCTAAAAATAATTCTTAATAAAGTGGTTTTAAATTTTTCAACGTCATGAATATTTTGACTCAACCCGAGTTTACTTATCTAAGTTTACTCTAGCTAGTATCCTTAACGTGTTTAAGTCAAGTTTTGCTAGGCTTTTATATAGGGAACTTTAAAACGCGAAAGTCTTAACTCTTACGGTTAAGAACAAGAACTTTTCGCAAGTTCCTATAATTGATCCTAGAAAGTCGTTTATCAAGGGAACTTTAAAATGCAAATTCTAAACTTGAAAGAGTCTAAGAATTTGCAAGATCCTATAGATGACTTGAAAACCCAAAACTTTGATTTAATTGGCTAAGCATCCACGAGTCTCATTCCTTGAGATTTTAAATTATGGAGAACGTGAGATGATAGAGTCAATTATAAGTTTGGTATTCTTTCGTGAATTTATGTGAGTTGATTATAAGCTTTTTCTCCCATCGCTTGTTAATAAATATATTTGCAATAAATAAGGTTGTACGATTTGAAAAGTTACTTAGCTTCTAGCACAAGATCGTTTAAAAGTTGCTCGGTATTAATTAGAGTTCATAGCCAAGGCATAACTTATTGAAGCGGGATGCGAAGATTGGCGAGTCCAAAAAGGCCCTAACAAGGCATGAGGGCTACATTTTGTTGCTAAAGATCCCAAGTGATGTGAAGAATCATTTATCAAAAATCAATATGAAGGATCGAGACACACGACGAAAAGCAAATACTCCCCAAAATATCATGGAGAAGTCTATCCAAAAAGGCCCTAACAAGGTATGAGGATAAATAGATCCAAGTCCTAAAAGGAGGCGGATCGTTGTATATCAAAGACCAACATAAAGATTGGAGAAAAATTAAGAAGTCGTGGTCCAAATATGAAGAATCTCTCAAAAACCTCAAGTGAAGAAATTCCTATTATGAAGAGAAGACCATAATTTCAAGAACATCTCTCAAGATTTGAAGTATGAAGTCGCTGCCAAATATCGGTCCGAGAAAGGTCTCAAATCGTGAAGCGAGTTATGCTGAGATATGAACTTTAAGAGGTCCCGAGAAGCAGTTTTAAAAGATTTTGTCCTTTAGCTAACTATTGATTAAATCGTCCCACTTTATTTTTAGCCTAAATAACTATCGAAATAAGTCAAACAATGTATCCTCTTGATCATTCAAGACAAAATTAAAATATAAGAGATACACCTAGGAATAAGGGAGTCTAAGTGAATAATTGGGCCATATGAGTTCGTGTTAGTTTGCTACCTTATAATAACAATGATCTCGTTTTTAAGCTTGGTATGGGGAACATGAAACTTGAGGATGATAAACATTCATGACAACCAAAAACCCAATGTAAGTCTTTGATTTCTTTACTTGTTTTGTTCTTTTAGTTTCCTTAGTGTTTAGTATTTAATAAAGGCCAAGGTGGGTTATTAATGTTGAGAAATGTAAATTGTGCTTTAAAATTAATGCATTGCATGAGGGCATTGCAATGGTCAAGTGTAGGGGATTAAATAAGTGTTGAAACACTTATCCTTTTACCACTTATTTCCAATAATAACAAGACCAAAACGTGTATTTTATGTCATAAAAGTCTGAATTATGCGTGGTTTGTGTTTTTATTGTGTTTCAGGATAAAAATATGAAAAAGGAAGAAAACACGGGCTATCACGGGCTTTTATCGAAGAAAACGAGAAAAGACGAAGTCAAAAGATCAAGAGTGCAAAAAGAACGGAAGTCCAAGGCCTATTCTGAAGATTTATCGAAGAAAAAGTCTAAAGACGGAAGTTTAATGAAGTCGAAGAACTCAAGTCTAATAGAAGAAGAAAATTATAAGACAAGTTTAATTTATATCGACAAATCCCGAGATGACGTCGAGAAAGACAAAGAATTTAAATCGAGTCGAGACAAAAAGAAAGAGAAAGGAAGCAAAACATGCACCTCCCCACCTCCTATATATACCCTCCTAATGACACATTAGGAGGGTGTTAGTTAATTTAGCTAGTTTTATTTTTCTTTCTTTAGTTTTCATTTTAGAGAGAGAAAGTGTTTAACTTTCTCTCACTAAAACTTCATCTTTTCTTTCTTTCATGTTTAAGCTTTAATTCACTCTTGTATTTTTTAATCTTTAATCTACAAGTTCAAGTTAAGTTTTTCATATTCAATCTCTTTCTACCTTTCTTGATTTTTACTTATTTGATCCGAAAATTATCTTTAATTTTGTTTAATCTTGATGTTTGATTTATTAAAAAGTTTATCTTTTGGTTTCTATCTAAGTTTTATACGGATTAAGCTTTAAGCTTATCATGCTTATTGGCTTTTCTTGTGTTTAGCTTATTTACTTTTTAGTTTTCTTAAAAAGTTTCATCCTTTAAAAGTTCATCTTATAAAGTTTGCCTATTTGGTATTTTGATAAGCTTTCCATTGGTAGCTTATTGAGTCTCCTTAATATTGATCTTGTTGAGTTTTTGATAAGTGCTTATTAGAAGTGCTTATTGGGATTTTGGCTCATTTCACTTGTATCGGATTACTTGTGATCCATCGCAAAGTTAGGGTTTACACATTCCGACGGCCCTTGCGATCAAGTGTATTCCCCCCTTATTCCGATCGTGATTGCGATCGCTCATTGCGATCGTACATTGCGACGGGTCTTAAGGCTATATTAAGACGAAACGCTGCCCAATTTTTGTTAGCCATATTCCGATAGAAGTGATATTCCGACAGATGTGATTCCGACCACTTTACCTTTGACATATTCTGATACTTACCTTAGTATTCTGACAGAATTGACATTCAGATAGAAGTTACATTCCGATAGAATTGGTTACTATTATTCCGATGCTTAACTTCATTATTCCGATAGCTTTCATTTGTTACATTCCGATGGCTATTCAGACAAAATATTCCGACAGAACTTCTTGTTACACATTCTGATGGGTTAATGTTGGGAATTATTTGTTAAGTGTCAAGTACCGTTAGTGTATTTGAAGTACTGTTAGTGTTATGTAAGTACCGTTAGTGTTAACGCGGTACATAGTAAGTACTGCTACTTATAAAGTAAGTACTGCTATGAAGATTAGGACGAATATATCTTTGTATAAGATATGTCATAGTTATAGTTAGAGTATATCTTATGTGATATACCTAAATAGTTAGAATATTGATAATATATTGTTAGCCCTATATTTTATATAGTCGAACAAGAATGTAATAGGTCATCTTAGTCGTTAAATGGTCTTGTATTGTAATAGGTTAGTCGGGAAAACCGGGCTTGAACTTTAAGCTAATATTGTATAAGTTAGGGGCGTAAGCCCAAAACAAAGCCAAGCCCGACCCAAGGCGCAAAAGCCAAGGGTATATATACCCTCTTCCATGTGTGGAAGAGGGTGTTGGTTCATTTTACTTTCTCTCTCTAGTAAACAAAAACCTTCCACCATCTCTCTTGTTTCTCTCTCAACTTTTCTACTCTTTCTCTCTCTAGAATCTTGTGTTATGGATTAAGTGGGTTTAACATTTGGTATCGAGAGCCTATAGTAGATAGGTGATTTAAGTTCGTGTGGTATTGCTCTTTTAAAATTCGTGAGTTTTCTTCATATTTAGCTCGAATCATCAAAATTTTTTGCGTTTTCGTGGTGTTAGTGAGTAGAGAAATCATCTACATAGGCGTGGTAGTGATTTGAGTTACTTAGATTGGTCAAAAACGCAAAATTTTTGGTGTTTGGCTTGATTTTTGGTGTGAAATCACGTTTTCCATAAGAGTTCTTCATTGTTCCTATTTTTTAGGATTTTCTGTCTCTATTTCGCAACTTTTGTCTCAAATTCGCAACTTCTGTCTCAAATTTCGCAATTTCGTCTCTAGTTGAGAAATTATATGCTTTCATGCATTGCGAAATCTTGCACAATTGTGAATTGCGGATTTACTCCTTAAGTTTATTGCGGAATCTTTGCGTAATTTTGCAATCATTGTGGATTTGAACTTTTTGCTGCATTGCTGAATTGTCCATTTTCAGGTATTGCGGAATCGAACTTCTCTGATGATTGCGAAATCGAATCATTTCAATTATTGCGGAATCGAACATTTTGGTAATTGCGAATTTATTGCCAAAAGTTGCGGATTTAGTACTTAATTGCGGAATTGTGATTGTGGAATTGTGAATTGCGGAATTTTGAATTACAAAATTGTGTATTGCGGATTTAAGCATTGCGGAATTGTAACCTACTCATTGCGGAATTATATCCATTCACACATTCCAGAATCTTAGCCAATTTTTGTTCGAGCATTTTATAGACTTAGCCACTATCTAGACTAGTCTCGGAACATAGTTTACACGAAGATAAAAAAAAAGAAAAAAAAAAGAGTTAAAATTTTTAGGTCAAGTAAAATCAAATTTTTTCCCTACTAGTTTTTGGTTATTTCTAACTCAATTTCAAAATTTGGCGATACAAAATTTTTTGGCTTACCGTTTTGTCGGACTGAGGAATTTATTGTCGGACTGAAGATTCTCGTAACGCTACGAATTTTTTACCACACCTCATCACGACCAAATCTACTAAGATCTGTAAGTCATTCACAAGTATTCACCATGTCTAACAACAACATAAACATCGCAACTGCTAATCAAATTCGTTTGGAACAAGGTGGCAACGGTAATCCACCTGTGCTCACTGCCGGTTGTTACGTTTAATGGAGATCTCGTTTTCTCAGATTTATCGACGGAAAAGAAAACCGAACTGCTCTTCGTCACTGCCTTGAGAATCCACCTCCAGTTTTTGAATTCAGACCAATTACCACACAGGCAGAGGATGGTACTTCATCAACTATACGAGCTATGGAGGATTTTGACACATGTTCTGCTGAGAAAAAGAAACTCCTCCAAGCTGAAGCTGATGCTGTAGACTTCATACTCACTGGAATTGATAACGATATCTATTCCACAGTTGATGCATGTCCTAATGCTATGGAAATGTGGAATGCAATTCATCGATTGAAGCAAGGTGAGTCGATCAATGTTCAAGATCTCGAGACTAATCTACTTTGGGAGTTTGGAAAATTCACATTTGAAGATGCTTAATCCATTGACTCATATTACTCGAGATTCTACAAAATGATGAATGAGCTTGTCAGAAATCAGTGCACCATCTCCAATCATCATGCCAATGTTCAGTTTCTACTTCAACTTAAACCGGAATGGCAAAGGTTTGTGACTTTGGTTAAACAAAGGAAGATATCAAGACCATCTCCTATCACAAACTTTATGATATCCTGAAAAAACATTAGAATGAAGTGAATGAACTAAGGGCTGAAAAGGCAGAACGGTCTGCTAACTCTATTGCTTTTGTGGCTACTACTTCAACAAAACCCGTACACCGTCAACAACCACCTACTCATTCCTCAAAGTCATTAAGCTCATCCACCAAACCTCCAGCTACTGCTAAAAAGGCAAAAGCAATTGTCCCCACTCCACCTCCAAAGTATGACACCGAGTCAGATGGAGACAGTGATGATGAACAAACCTTAAGGGACAAGAAGATTGAAGAACTCATGTCTCTACTCACCACAACTTATAAGAAGATCTACAAACCTACCAACAACAACCTCAGATCATCATCCAATGCTCGATATAAGGAAGTTGATCATACACCTAGGTATGATCGTGAGGCTAGGTATGATAATCAAAGGATGCCAAATCAAGTTGGGGATAGAGATACTGTAGGCACTCCGGTGGTGTAGAAGACTGGGATTCAATGCTTCAACTGCAAGGGATTTGGGCACATGGCTAGGGAATGTAAGAAGCCAAAACGGGTTAAGGATTCGGGATATCACAATGAAAAGATGTTGCTGTGTAAGAAAGAAGAAACAGGAATTCAACTCACAGCAGATGAAGTTGACTGGCGTGATGACACTGATGATGAAGCCGATGATCAAGAGTTAGAGGCACATTATGTGTACATGGCAAAGATTCAAGAAGTGTGATGAGATGGCATTTATACATGATCTCATCGTTCTTTTCGGGCTTTAAATGCATAAAAATGTCATAAAATACCATATATATGCTTTTGTTTGTTTACTTGTGTATTTTAGGTATGGATATCGTGAAAAAGACAAAAGATCACAAGAAACAAGGAAAAACGAACACGAGAAACGAAGCCGTACAAAGAACCGGGCCCTAGTTCATGAATTATCCAACATTTACCTTTGAAGATTTAAAGATATGCAATATTGATCCTCAAACAATGAAGAAATGAAACTTAAAACCCTTGTGAATTCATAATTACAAGTTTGGTCCCTTAAGTTTGTCAAAATTACACAAAAGGTCCTTCAACTTTGAAGAAATGGCAAGATTAGTTCCTCAACTATTCAACATTGTCATTAATGGTCCCTCATGAAGCCAAAGATACATTGAAGACCTTTGAAGATCAACAAAGTCCAAAACCAGCCCTTGAAATATGGAAAAATGGCAAAAACAACCCTTGAAACACTTTTGCCAAAGTTTTAGGGCAAAAGTGTGAAAACCATAACTTCTATAACAAAGGAATGCGTTTAATTGGGCTGAAATACTTGCTATACAACTTTTCCCAAAAACAAAGGACCAAAAGTGCCAAGCTGAAAGTTTGAATTCCTATAAACGCGGGTAACACTTACTGTTTGGATTTTACCATGAAGAACACCCCTTTTTACCCAGGATTAAAAATAAGAAAACAAAGGGGAAAGTGAAATTGGTTGTTCCCACGTGTAATTCACATCATGTCAATCACATCCCACACCAAAAACCTCAATCCCCACTACCAGAATGATACCCCCACTCCCACTCACATGACGACACCTGGCATTTGATCATGACATGGCAAGATCAACGAACCAAAACTTTTCCTTTGTCACCAAGCACTAAACAAACGTCCCTGATTCACCCAAACCAGCTGGCAACACGCCTAGAAGATTCTGCAAGGACAAATGGGGAAATTCACTTCTAGGGTTTGTGAACATTGTTAGCATAACATATGTCTATAAAAGGAGACCTCAACCTGTGAGAGTCCCTTTGTTCCAGTTTTAGGCTATCAATCTTTGTAATCCCTTTTTAAGTTAATAAAATTTGATTTTCAGAAATTTGTGAAATCTTGTTCTTGTTTATTAAAAGTTGGTGTTATAATAGCCTAATTCTGAGTTCCACTTACATGTTTGAAGGTTTTTGAGGCAAGGTTTTAATCCATAAGACTTGTGTTTCAAAAATCAAAAAAGTGTTTGATATTGTTCATCACTTTGGTTTGTTCTTCTTAGCAGGCACATTGGAAGCTGGTACTTGTTTTGCTAGTACCCCAGCTCAAACAATCCAGGGCCTGGATGTAGGTCTTGGAGGTTTACACCTTCTCCTTTTTCATTTTCTCTTTTAATTTCTAAATATTTGTGATTTTGCATGATTGTTCTTGAATCTGTGTTTTTATGGTTGATTATTGTCCATCTGGAATTGTTTGATGTTATTGAGTTGTTATTGACTTGATTTGTGGGTTGAATATGTTATATCCTTTGAAAATTTGTGAGAGCAGATTATTAAGGGGTGTTTGGGTTAACTGCATAAGCATGTTTTAAGGCTTGTTGATTGGGTATATTGTGCTTGTGGTTGTTGGTACTTGTTTATCTGATATACTTGGTCACTTATTTGTAGATTTTGTGGTTTGAAACACCTAGATTCTAAATAGGGCTATAAAATCTTGTTTACTTGATATTTTTGGCTGTGGTTTAAGGGACACCTAGATCTAATCATAGACTAGGGTTAACAAGTGATTAAACTAGGCTAATAACACCAGGGAAAGAGATTTGAGTGCCTGAAATTAGATCTGTGGTCAATTAGATCAGCAAAGTTTCTGCTTATTCTACTTGTTCTTATCAGTAACTGTTGATGCTTGATTCTGCTTATTCACTTTGTTTCAGTGCTTGATTTAAGTTTGTTTGTGCTTATTCATAGTTTATATAGCTTGTGTATGTATCCTGTTGAGTTTGGCTAGCTTATTCATGCTATATCTGCTTATTTGTGCATAACAGCTTATTTTCCATATCTGTGCTATATCTGGTGACTGTTTGATTAATCTGGGCTTATTGTGTGAACCAAATTGTGATTTTCTTGTTGATATTGACTCCTTGTGATTCACTGATCACAAGGGTGCCCTTGTTTCCAATTGAATCCAACTAAATCTCTCTAAAAAGCTTGGTCAAATAGTCAAAGCAGTGGGAACTCCTTTCCCCTGCTGCTAGCCACTGCTAGTGTATTTTGTGTTTCAGCTTATCAATAAGCTATAATAGCTTATTTTAACCAGAAACAACTTGGATTTTGTAATAGGTGCTCATCATTTGACCCATTTGTTCATACTGGAGCATTTGGTGTGTTGACTTTGAGGTTTGACTAGAAAACCAACTTAATTGACTTTTTCATAAGTGCTTATTGGTTCATTCTGGCTTATTGGTGTTGCTTACTAGAATTTTGTTGATTGATTTAGCTTATTGAGTTCATTTGTGACATTTTGCAAGTTGAATCAAGTCCTGAGGTGCCCTAAATCTCAAACCCGACTATTTTGTCGTTTTGTGGATTTGTACTTTGCTTATTTCTGGCTTATTGAGTGTGCTTTTTCAAAATTTCTTTTTATAGATCTCTTAAGCATCCCAAAAGAAGGTTGTGTGTCAAATTAGAGCTTATGGCATTAGCTTATTGCTTAATGGGCTAAAAAGCCCAATAAGGATAAGCTGTTTGCTTAATAAGCTGTGATAAGCTCACTTTAAGCTTTTGGGCCTTTAGAGTTTTGTGTTTAGAATTAAATTTTAAGTCAGATAGGGCTTTTTCAAGTCAATTGGGCCAAGTTTGACTTTTTGGGCTAAAAAGCCCATTTAAGTGGACTGTTTTTTGTTTTGGCCCATTTGAGGGCCCAATAGGGGTATTCTTGTCATTTCACTTTCATTTTCTGTTTATTTAGGTTAAAATAAACTAGTTTGTAAGTTTTTAGATTTTTTTTATAATTTTTGGATTTTTAATATTATTTTAATATTATTTTATTATTATTTTTCAAATTTCACATTTTTCAACTTTTTACATTTTTATTAGCTTAAATACATTAAAATAGGAATTTTGCAACTTTTAGATTAATTTTATCATCCTTAGATTGATTTTTATAATTATTTTTAAAGTTTAATAGTTTTTTTAATCATTTTAAATAGTTTTTGTTAGTTTAAAAAATTCTAAAAATAATTTTAATCTTTTTAGGTCATTTTAGAGGTTTACCAATTGAAAAATCTTTATTTGGGTTTTTTTGATAATTAATTTTATTTTTAGGGCTTTAATTAGCATTAAAAATTGAATATTTAATTATTTAAAAGGTTTGAAAAAGTTTTGATCATTGGCAAACTCTTAGTTTATTTATTTTGATTTTTGGTGAATTTTTGGTAATTTTTAGAATTAATTTTTTATTTTGGCTTATTTTATGTTTTACGTTAAGTCGTTGTAGTAATTAATTTCACGTCTTCGTCATCCTCTTTTCTCATCCCCTTCTAACCAATATTAATCTCAAACCTTGCTACATTTTAGTCACACACATATACCACCTTGGGAAACGAACTTCATTGGGTCATTAGTGCTTGATTTTCCTAAATCATCACTTAATACTTACCACATTTACGCTCTTTTTCCTAAAAGACGTAATTTTACCACAATCAAAGTGCTTTCAGAGACTGATGATACGTCTGGACCTATCTTTGATACTGAGCCAATTGAAAAGGTACCATCATATGATAACAATAATGTGTTTGCTAATGAACGACGACATCCTGAGCAACCCGAAAGCATCAATGACACATATGTAATGGACACGGAGGATAGCAATATCTCTACGGATTCACAGCATATGTGTAATGATGACGGTAATGCTGCTCAGGATACTGACTCGGATGAGGACCTTGATTTGCTTGTGTCTATTATTGATTCTTTAAAACATGAAATTGAGGAAAACAAAGAGGCTAATAAACGTTTGAAGCAAGCAAACACATCCTTAGCCGAGGAGATAGACAGGCTTAAAGAGTGTGATTATGTAAAAGAAGCTGATCGACGAGTTGCAATAGCTAATGGTTTGGTATATGAACGTAAGGTGCTCAACGAACAATATTGTTCTGAAGTAACACACGAAATTCATATGTCAAAACAAAAGATATCCGAACTTGAAGAACAACTGCTGCTACACAAACTCCAAATTACTGAGTTAGAGTCGGTTAACAAAGAACAAACTGAGCTTTATAAAACTCGTGAAGAAAAGGATATTGAAAAAATTCTTGCTTTGGAAAAGAGAGTCGACACGTTAAATAACATTGTTTACAAAACGGGTCAGTCTATTCAAACCATGAATATGCTCAACAGAAATATGAAAACGAGTTTTGTCAAGCCTGAATATCTCAAGAAAGTTCAAAGTACCAAGCCTGCTCTTTATGATATCGGTTGTTATGTTGATAATCTTGCTCTTATGCTTTCCCCTGACTGCGACGAAATCATTCGTCAACAAGAAGAAAGTCGATCGAACTTAAGTGACCTAATAAACCTTTCTGATTCTGATCATTATATTAAGTTTGTTCCTCAAAAAGAACTTTCCAAAGAACAAAAAATGTATAATAGAGTTCCACCACCAAGTGATGAACCCCAAAAGAAAGTTTCTTTAAAAAGGAGTTTCAAAAGGCCATCAATTTTGTTAGAAAAACAAATTTCGGAAGAAAAACAAAAATGGGATTAAAAAAGTAAAAGTGTTTAGCAATTTGAGTTTATAAAACAAGGGGTTTTAAATTTGTACAAAGGTGTCGTCGACTATGAAAAAGTTTCTAGGGATACCATTTGGAATATTAAACCTAACCCACAAGTAGAAGTCGTCATTCAACAATGCATTGTTCCAACCATTGATGATCTTTCAAAAAATGTGGAAATGTTTTATAATGCTCTCACTGAGGAAATGTTAACTGATTTAAGATATGTCAAATCTCTTGAAGATGAAGTTGATTTTCTTCAAATTAAATTAAAGACACAAGAACACCAACTTTCTAACGAAATTGATCGACTTTCTAAGGAATACTTTTATGCTGACCATATGAATGCTATACTTGGTGTGTATACCGATCTTGATGAATATTGTCATGTAGCATGTCTAGTGTTAGAATCGGACGAGAAATGTCGCAATCTTGAAGTAGAGATTTCGAAACAAATTCAGTTATATAACAAACTTTCGAAAAGTTTTTCCCAACTTGAGAAACACTCCATTTCTCTTGAACTTGCTTTACAAAAAGGTGATAAATCTCATAATCATAAAAAGTGTCAAGAAATGGCAGCATCTTCGTTTCGTATTTTAAATGAAAAAGATTTTGAAATAAAGGATCTGAAAGCTCAACTACAAGAAATGGACATAGCCATCAGTGAGTTACAAAAACTCATTGAGAAAATGAAAGGAAAGTCTGAATTGGGTAAACCATCCATCGTTCGTCAACCGAATGCGGTTAAATGCCCTAAATCATCTATTTTGGGAAAACCCCCACAGACTTTGCCTAAGATAGGAACTGATAATAGCACCAATGTGATAGCACCTGGAATGTATAAGATGAACACTAGGCCCACTCAAACTAGAACAACGCAGTTACCTCAGAATACTAGGAAAACTAATCAACGCGTGTCTTCTTCTACAGGAGTAACTCCCACTACTAGCGTTAGCGGACCACAGCTTAAGAGCACTAGAATTGAAGATAGAGTCATGCCTAACAATAGTCAAGGGAAGAAGAAGGAAGTAGAAGATCACCATAGGAATTTTAAGTTTTCTAAGAATAAAACTGTAAAACCCGCAAAAATAAGGTCATTACTAAATCCAACTTTTTAAATATTTTTGAAGTATTTCATAACGTGAAATACTATTATGATTAACAGTTTAAGTTTAAACCGGTATTGAACAATTTATTTTAATGTTTGGACAAGAAACGGGGACTATTAGTGATCGCGATACCGGCGGATGCCCAAATTTTACATTTTATTATCGATACTTTTGATATTTAATATTTTCTATTGTTGTCATTTAATTTTTATTTTATTTTATTTTAAAAGTATTTTTCGTAATTTACGTTACGTTTATGTGTCATTCGTTCATTTGACACATTAACTATTTTAAGTCATTTATATATCAAAGTATAAATGTTCTCTGAATGTCGATGTTTTTATTTTATGTTGAGCGTTTATTTTTCGTGTTTAATACGTATTTTTTTAAATCGCGTAACTTTTAAAATATCGGATATCGATAATACCCGCTATAGCATTTTGAGAAATCTATTTAGTAAATAAAACATATGATTCCAAACAGCTCATGGCGTGGCATGTTTTTATCTCAAATGAGATACACATATCTTGTCTTGTTAAATAACTTTCACTTTACAAAATATGTATATCTAAAGCTTATCTATTATCTTGAAAATAAAACTTATACTAGTACTTCTCTTTTCTCTCATATGTTGCCGTACAAAACAGCAACTAAATCACCATCACCAATTTATCTATTCACAATCTTCATATAAAATTCAAAGGGTCTAATAAGGGTGATAATTTTTGTGTACTTGTTTCATTATTTTTATACTTGGATTGAACGTTGTGGTTCGCCGACTACTTCCGCGTGACGATAGTGCTCGACTTTATTGTCATCTTTATCTTCATTCACAGATGAGTCTATGGCCTCGTTTGCGCAATTATATGATTTAAAAACCCGCGAGGGGGAATACATGTTTTTTTATAAACTTAGAACACAAGTCTTTTATGGTATGCTTGTCCCTCTATGAATGGACCCGTGGTTGCCTTAAATTACATTAAGTAAATTGCCCTTGTTAAAGCCGCAATTTTGGACCGTTAACTAGCTTATGATGGGCTAGCCGCTTGTACAAATAATAGATCTATGGGTGAAGCCGCCCGATTCAGTTTGTGGATATGTATTCCTAGAAGCTTATGCCTGAACATCCACTGTTTGAATATTCTGTTATGAGATGTCTAAGCATACGGAAATGTGCTTAATACCGGGGGTAATGACAATTAATAAATCTCTCGTCTTATTAGACTGATATGGGAGTGTCTAAGGGTTCAGTTCCATGAGCTTAATGCAATTGTTGCTATATACAATTATATTGTTGATGCAAATTATTCGATGCTTGTTGCCTTCAAGTATGCCACCAAATTATAACTTTTGCTTGTGTTCAAAATGATTAAATAAACCTATAGATTTCACTCAGCATTTTTGTTGATGATTTTGCCCACATGTATTTCAGGTAATCAAGGAGTGTGAAGCTTGGAGGTCACGGGAATGAAGTTGTGCACTGCTTTTGTTGTTTAAACTCTTTGAATGTTTATCGTTCCTTTCCTTAAAACAATATAAATCTTTTGTTTTAGTTGTACTTTGCTTACGATGTCTTGAGACTACGCTACTCTGATAAATGTTTTAAGAACGGTAAATTTGAAACGTCTCTTTTCGAGTCGTTCTTTATAAATTATGTGTTATTGTACCATTGTTTAGCACCCAAAGATGTATTCCGCTGCGTGTAAATTTGGGGGTGTTAAAGATTGGTATCAAGAGCCATGAGTTATAGAGAACTAGGTCGTTTTTTTAAAACCCTAAACTATAACTGTCAGTTTTTATTTTTCAAAGAGTCGGTGCACATGACTTCGCGTGACTTTAGGTTCAAGCTACTCCTGGGATTACAAATTTAGTATGCATTATTATGTATCCCTTATTGCCAAGTATTTATTAATAAATACTATAATCCCTGATCGATATATATATTAATATCGTTAAACTTTTCGATAAAAGTTTATCATTTACTAATGATTTATTTAAATAAATTTATGAAATTTTCATGTATTTAATTTGAAGGATTTTCTATATTTATTTAAAATTTAGAAATTATTATATTTCATTTTTTTATGACCTTATATTTATTTTACTAATTTATCGCCGGACTATTACGTCTTCGAAGAGGAAGTAGGTTCCACTGCTGCAAGTGAGTCACAATCAACTAAGCCATGTGGATCCCCACGTGATTAGTGTAAATTATTTTGCGTCATTGTACTTTATTTATCTTTAAGATCATTCCTTGTTGATCTATGATGATGGATTCCTTTGATTCTTATAATGATTGTGATTTCTTGTATTAATAATGTGTATGCATTTGATGATTGAATTTGGTACATGATATGACTATACCATGATTACAATTAACTCATTCATTTTATCTTTTCTCTTTGTGATGTGACAGAATCATGCCACCTAGGAGAATGACAAATGATGCCATTTCAAGGCTAGTTGCTGAAGAGGTAGCGAAAGCATTAGCTGCGGATAGAGTTGCACGTGTTAACACTAAAGGAGCAGGTGGCTCTAGAGGTGCAGGAGTTGGAGGTATAGGTACTGAAGGTGTAGCTAGAGCAGGTGAACCATAATTAGTTGGAGGAGCAGGTGTAGCTGAGAATCCTGCAGGTGGGATTGCTCAAGTTGCTGCTGCAGTAAAAGAGTGTACTTTTTCTAGATACATGAAATGTGGACCCACTACATTTCAAGGAACTGGAGGAGCACTAGAACTGTTCAGATGGATTGAGAAAACAGAAACAACCTTTGAAATTAGTGATTGCTCAGAAAGGAACAAGGTTAAGTTCGCAGTGGCTACTTTTAAGGATCGAGCATTAAGCTGGTGGAAGACTCAAGTTGTACCGTTGGATTGGAGGCTGCGAACAGGAAACCTTGGGATGAAATCAAAAGGTTGATGAAAGAAGAGTTTTGTCCAGACGAAGAGTTGTCTGCTTTGGAGGATGATTTGAGGCACCTTAAGCTGAGGGATAACAACATTGCTGTTTACACTAGTCGATTCAATGACTTGGTTTTGTTGTGTCCAGATGCTTTTGCTACTGAGAAGAAAACGATGGACCAATATATCAAAGGGTTGCCTGGGTAAATTAAAGGTGAGACGACTTCATCTCGACCTAAGAACTATGTGGAAGTTGTAAGGATGGCTTATATACTTATGGGACAGAAAGTTCAAGATTGGGCTGAGAAAGCTGCTGAGGGTAATAAAAGGAAATGGGAGAATTCGCAGAGTGGTAGTCAGGGTAATAACTGACACAATCAGTATAATCAGAGGAGAAATGATGGGGCTAGAGCTGCAACTAACAAAAATAATAATGCTGGCCATGGGGGACCGACCCAGAAATGTAAGAGCTGTGGTGTTTGTCACTTTGGTAATTGTCCACCAAGGTGCACTAAATGTGGAAAGGTTAGACATGTTGTGGAGAAATGCATGACAAGGGCACCTACCACTGGAGCAAATGCTATTCCGATCAGGACTTGCTTTGAATGTGGAGAACGTGATCATATTCGCCCTAAATGTCCAAATTTGAAGAACAAGAAATCAGGTGAAGCTGCTGGAGCAGTTTATCTTGTTAAGGATGCTGATCAAGCACGAGGTACAAATGTGGTGACGGGTACGTTCTTACTCAACCATCGTTATGCTAGTGTGTTGTTTGACTCAGGATCTGATAGAAGCTTTATAAGCACTTCCTTTAGTCGTTTAATAGATATTGAGCCAACAAACCTAAATGCTAGTTATGAGGTCGAGTTAGCTGATGGACAATTAGTTAGTACTACTACTATATTTATGAAGTGTCCTTTGAAATTAGCAAATCATTTGTTTGAAATTGATTTAATGCCAATAGAGTTGGGTTCATTTGACGTCATTGTTGGTATGGATTGGTTGGTTGCACATGATGCAGTGATTGTATGTGGAGAGAAAGTTGTTCACATACCGGTTAAGAACAAGGTGTTAGTAGTTGAAGGTGATGTCGGTAGATCTCGTCTGACGGTGATATCTTGTATAAAGGCGAGGAAATATGTGGAAAGAGGTTGTCACCTGTTCTTGGCTCAATTAGTGGAGAAAGAACTATCGGTACGGCGTGTGGAAGATGTTCCGGTTATTCGTGATTTTCCTGAAGTATTTCCCGATGACTTGCCAGGGCTTCCGCCTCAGCGAGAAGTCGAATTCAAGATTGATCTAGTGCCGGGAGCTGCACCGGTGGCGCATGCACCCTATCGTTTGTCACCGTCAGAAATGAAGGAATTGGCGGATCAGTTGAAGGAGTTAATGGATAAGGGGTTCATTAGACCAAGTTCGTCACCTTGGGGAGCTCTAGTTTTGTTCGTAAAGAAGAAGGACAGATCGTTCAAAATGTGCATAGACTACCGAGAGTTGAACAAGTTAACTATTAAGAATCGTTATCCACTTCCTAGGATCGATGATTTGTTTGATCAACTTCAAGGTTCGTGTGTGTACTCGAAGATCGACTTGAGGTCGGGTTATCATCAACTTCATGTTAGAGAAGAGGACATACATATTACAGCTTTTCGGACGCGTTATGGACACTTTGAATTCCAAGTGATGCCGTTTGGATTAACTAATGCACCTGCGGTATTCATGGACTTGATGAATCGTGCATGCAAACCATACCTCGACAAGTTTGTGATTGTATTTATCGATGATATCCTGATTTATTCTAAGAGTCGGGAAGAGCATGAAGGTCATCTAAAAATTATTTTGGAGTTGTTGAAAAAGGAGAAGTTGTATGCAAAATTCTCCAAGTGTGATTTTTGGTTGGATTATGTCCAATTCCTTGGACACGTGATCAATAGTAGTGGAGTTCATGTTGATCCTTCCAAAATTGAAGCTATTAAAGATTAGGCTACGCCTAAAACCCCGACTGAAGTTAGACAATTCTTAGGATTAGCTGGATACTACCGGCGATTCATAGAAGGTTTTTCTATAATTTCTAAACCTCTTACTAAACTTAACCAGAAAAACAAGAAGTATGAGTGGGGTTCAGAAGAAGAAGAAGCATTCCAAACTTTGAAATAGAAGCTGTGTTCTGCACTAATTTTGGCTTTGCCCGAGGGAACTGAAGACTTTGTGGTATATTGTGATGCATCACATAGGGGTTTTGGTGCTGTGTTGATGCAAAGGGAGAAAGTGATCGCATATGCATCTCGTCAATTGAGGAAGCATGAAGAGAATTATACCACCCATGATTTGGAATTAGGAGCTGTTGTGTTTGCTCTTAGAATTTGGAGACACTATCTCTACGGTACAAGGAGTGTGGTATATACCGATCACAAAAGCCTAAAGCATATTTTGGATCAAAAGGAGCTCAATATGAGGCAGAGAAGATGGGTACAATTGTTGAGTGATTACGACATTCAAATTTGCTATCATCCCGGCAAGGCGAATGTAGTTGCCGATGCTCTTAGTAGGAAGGAAATAGAAATTACCAAGAGGATTAGAGCTTTTAGCCATGACAACTTATTCGGATTTATCTAACCGAATACTTAAAGCTCAAACAAAGGCGATGAAGGAAGAAAATGTAAGAGATGAAGGCTTGGGTAGAAGGATGACACCCATATTCGAGATTCATGATGACGGAATTCGGTGTTTTAAGAATCGTGTATGGTTACCGGTGTATGGAGGACTGAGAGATTTAATTATGCATGAATCCCATAAGTCTAAATATTCGATTCACCCTGGGTCGGATAAAATGTACCAAGACTTGAAGAAAGGCTACTGGTGGCCGAATATGAAGGCTAACATTGCAACTTATGTTAGTAAATGCTTGACGTGTGCAAAGGTGAAGTTTGAGCACAAGAGACCTTCGGGTTTACTACAACAACCTGAAATTCCGGAATGGAAATGGGAAAAGATCACTATGGACTTTGTTTCGGGACTTACAAGAACTTCTAGTGGTTATGATACGATTTGGGTGATTGTTGATCGGTTGACTAAGTCGGCTCATTTCTTGCCGATAAAGAAAACTGATGATTTAAACAAACTTACTCGGTTGTATTTGAAAGAAGTTGTTTGTATACATGGAGTTCCCTTGTCAGTTATTTCTGATCGAGACAGTCGGTTCACATCTGAGTTTTGGAAATCGCTTCAGCGAGCTTTGGGGACTCAGTTGGACATGAGCACTGCGTATCATCCGGAAACGGACGGACAAAGTGAAAGGACTATTAAACTTTTGAGGATATGCTACGAGCGTGTGTAATAGACTTTGGAGGTAGTTGGGATCGACACTTACCTTTGGTGGAGTTCTCATATAACAACAGTTATCACGCAAGTATCAAGGCGGCGCCATTTGAAGTACTTTACGGGCGAAAGTGTAGATCACCAGTTGGATGGTGTGAGGTTGGTGAAAGTCAATTGACAGGTCCTGAATTGATTAGAGAAACGACTGAGAAGATCGTGCAAATCAAGAATCGTTTATTGACTGCCCGTAGTAGACAGAAGAGCTATGCGGATAAGAGACAAAAACCATTGGAGTTTGATATTGGCGATATGGTTATGTTGAAAGTATCACCTTGGAAAGGAGTAATTAGATTTGGCAAACGAGGAAAGCTTAGTCCACGCTATATTGGTCCATTCAAGATTATTGATCGAGTTGGTCATGTGGCGTATAAGTTGGAATTGCCAGACAAGTTAAGTGCGATTCACAACACTTTTCACGTTTCCAATCTTAAAAGGTGTTTGGCGGACGAGAATTTGATAATTCCACTTGAAGAGATTCAACTGGATGACATGTTGCATTTCATAGAGGAACCGGTGGAGATTATAGATCGAGAGGTGAAACGGCTTAAGCAAAGTCGGATCCCGATAGTAAAAGTGCGATGGAATTCCCGACGTGGACCTGAATACACTTGGGAGAGAGAGGACTACTTCAAGAGCAAGTATCCACATTTATTTGTAGATGGACCTAAGGAGAAGTAAGCCCCGGGACGGTGCTCTCCTAAGGTGGTGAGGATGTAAAACCCGCAAAAATAAGGTCATTACTAAATCCAACTTTTCAAATATTTTTGAAGTATTTCATAACGTTAAATACTATTATGATTAACAGTTTAAGTTTAAACCGATATTGAACATTTTATTCTAATGTTTTGACAAGTAACGGGGACTATTAGTGATCGCGATACCGGCGGATGCCCAAATTTTACATTTTATTATCGATACTTTTGATATTTAATATTTTCTATTGTTGTCATTTAATTTTTATTTTATTTTATTTTAAAAGTATTTTTCGTAATTTACGTTACGTTTATGTGTCATTCGTTCATTTGACACATTAACTATTTTAAGTCATTTATATATCAAAATATAAATGTTCTCTGAATGTCGATGTTTTTATTTTATATTGAGCGTTTAATTTTCGTGTCTAATACGTATTTTTTTAAATCGCGTAACTTTTAAAATATCGGATATCGATAATACCCGCTTTAGCATTTTGAGAAATCTATTTAGTAAATAAAACATATGATTCCAAACAGCTCATGGCGTGGCATGTTTTTATCTCAAATGAGATACACGTATCTTGTCTTGTTAAATAACTTTCACTTTACAAAATATGTATATCTAAAGCTTATCTATTATCTTGAAAATAAAACTTATACTAGTACTTCTCTTTTCTCTCATATGTTGCCGTACAAAACGGCAACTAAATCACCATCACCAATTTATCTATTAACAATCTTGATATAAAATTCAAAGGGTCTAATAAGGGTGATAATTTTGGTGTACTTGTTTCATTATTTTTCTACTTGGATTGAACGTTGTGGTTCACCGACTACTTCCGCGTGACGATAGTGCTCGACTTTATTGTCATATTTATCTTCATTCACAGGTGAGTCTATAGCCTCGTTTGCGCAATTATATGATTTAAAAACCCGCGAGGGGGAATACATGTTTTTTTATAAACTTAGAACACAAGTCTTTTATGGTATGCTTGTCCCTCTATGAATGGACCCGTGGTTGCCTTAAATTGCATTAAGTAAATTGCCCTTGTTAAAGCCTCAATTTTGGACCGTTAACTAGCTTATGATGGGCTAGCCGCTTGTACAAATAATAGATCTATGGGTGAAGCCGCCCGATTCAGTTTGTGGATATGTATTCATAGAAGCTTATGCCTGAACATCCACTGTTTGAATATTTTGTTATGAGATGTCTAAGCATACGGCAATGTGCTTAATACCGGGGGTAATGACAATTAATAAATCTCTCGTCTTATTAGACTGATATGGGAGTGTCTAAGGGTTCGGTTCCATGAGCTTAATGCAATTGTTTCTATATACAATTATATTGTTGATGCAAATTATTCGATGCTTGTTGCCTTCAAGTATCCCACCAAATTATAACTTTTGTTTGTGTTCAAAATGATTAAATAAACCTATAGATTTCACTCAGCATTTTTGTTGATGATTTTGCCCACATGTATTTCAGGTAATCAAGGAGTGTGAAGCTTGGAGGTCACGGGAATGAAGTTGTGCACTGCTTTTGTTGTTTAAACTCTTTGAATGTTTATCGTTCCTTTCTTTAAAACAATATAAATCTTTTGTTTTAGTTGTACTTTGGTTACGATGTCTTGAGACTATGCTACTCTGATAAATGTTTTAAGAACGGTAAATTTGAAACGTCTCTTTTCGAGTCGTTCTTTATAAATTATGTGTTATTGTACCATTGTATAGCACCCAAAATTGTATTCCGCTGCGTGTAAATTTTGGGGTGTTAAAAAACGTCTGTAACTGCTTGTAATGACAGTTTAAATGCTAAGACCTCGAATGTTGAAGTTGTTTGTGTTGAATGTGGAAAATGTGTTCATACCTTCAATCATGATGCTTGTGCTCTTAATCATAATGGCGTGAATACTAGAACTAGGAAGCCTATTCCTGTGCCCACTAGTACTAGAGAACCCACCAGAACGTTGAACCAATCCACTGATCAACCACTTAAGAAACTAAGTGCGTTAGACTCCACTACTCTGCGTAAACAAAACAGATTAAAGAAGCTATATGAGAACATGATTAGGATATGTAAACGGGGGTATTCGAGATTTACACGACCTGGATAAAAATGGGTACCTAAGTTAACCACTTTAGTGATTGGGTCTAGGAATATCAGCTTGCCTGTAGACTTTACATCTAGGCCCACTACTATTTTGGAACCCGCTTCTATCAAGGGATCCCATTTGTCAAATGCTACATTGTCTTCTAATTATTCTGCAGCTCGTCGAAATCATCCTATTCATAATAGACTCCGGGTGCACAAAGCACATGACGGGCAATCTCAAGCTTCTCATTAACTTCGTGGAGAAGTTTCTGGATACGGTGCGGTTTGGAAATGATCAGTTTGCACCGATACTTGGATATGGCAATTTGGTTCAAGGAAATCTCACTATCAAACGGGTTTATTACGTCGTGGGAATGAATCACAATTTATTCTCGGTTGGTCAATTTTGTGATGCGGATTTGAAAGTGGCTTTTCGGAAATCTACTTGCTATGTTAGAGACTACGATGGGAATGACCTTCTTACAGGTTCTCGTGATTCTGATCTCTACACAGTAACTCTTCAAGACACATCTTCAACAAATCCAATTTTCTTAATGGCTAAAGCTTCATCATCTCAAGCATGGTTATGGCATCAACGATTGTCACATCTCAACTTTGACACCATCAACTTGCTTTCGAAAAATGATATTGTGACCAGTCTCCCAAAGTTAAAATTCGTCGAAGACCATCTTTGTTCTTTTTGTGAGTTGGGGAAAGCAAAACGGAAGTCTTTCAAATCAAAGACTACCCCAAGCTCAAAAGGACGATTGGGACTTCTACACATGGATTTATGTGGTCCCATGCGTGTAGAGAGTATTAACGGGAAAAAGTATATTCTCGTGATTGTTGATGATTACTCTAGATACACATGGACTTTCTTCTTAAGGTCCAAAGATGAAACACCAAAGATTCTCAAAAACTTTCTCAAGATGATACAACGCAATCTTCAAGCTCAAGTCTTAACCGTAAGAACAGATAGGGGTACTGAATTTTTGAACAAGAACTTGCAATCTTACTTTAAAGAAGAAGGCATCGAACATCAAACGTCTATTGCTCGAACCCCTAAACAAAACGCCGTTGTCGAAAGGCGGAACCGTACCTTGGTTGAGGCTGCTCGAACAATGCTTTCTGCTTCAAATTTACCGCTATTCTTCTGGGCTGAAGCAATTGCAACTGCCTGTTATACTCAAAATTGTTCTCTCGTCATCCTAAGACATGAAAACACACCTTACCACATCATCAATGGCAGGAAACCTACAGTTAAATTCATTCACGTATTTGGATCTTTATGCTACATTCTTAAAGACGGTGAGAATCTCGACAAGATGAAAGAAAAAGGTGATGCATGTATTTTTGTGGGGTATGCTACATTGTCGAAAGGATATCGAGTTTACAACAAGAAAAGAAAGATTATTGTCGAAACAATTCATGTGAACTTTGACGAATTTCCACAAATGGTACTTAAACACAACAACTCAAGTCCCGCATCTCATTGTCCAGCAATGGCACCTACACACAACAGTGTACGTTCCGTGCAAGAATGTCAAGAAAATACTCCTACAGCAGAATCGAAAGATACGACACATATGAATGAGTTGGTTGATTTATATGATCCAATGTTTGATGAATATTACTATGGAAAAAATCAATTTGTGTCAAAGCCTTCCGTTGTCAATACTGCTGATGCACCTGAACAAAATCAACAAGACACAACTGCCTCTACTTCAACAACCGTTGCTCAAGAGACTATTCCATTGGATACTCAACAAACTCTAGAAACCATCATACAACCAACATCAGCAACCGTCAATGCTGAAGGAGGAACCAACAATCAAGCAGTCGATGCACAACCTGACGAAGAAGAATTTATCAACCCGTTCGGTACACCGGTACACGAAGTCGGAGAGTCTTCTACTCAACATGTTGATCCGTCCAACATGCATACATTCTACCAAAGATATCCATCCACTCACCATTGGACTCGTGATCATCCATTGGAGCAAGTAATTGGAAATCCTTCACAACCGGTTCGAACACGCAAACAACTCAACACCGATGGTGATGTGTGTATGTATGCACTCACCGTGAGTTCAACTGTACCTACAAACATCAAACAAGCCATGACTGATCATGCGTGGATTGAATCAATGCAAGACGAAATTCATCAGTTTGAACGCCTAAATGTTTGGGAACTTGTTGACAAACCTTATGGAATTTCGCTTTTAGATTTAAAATGGATCTGGAAAAACAAACTGGATGAAGAACAAACCATCATCAAAAACAAATATCGTCTTGTGGTTAATGGGTATCGTCAACAAGAAGGGATAGATTTCGATGAATCATTCGCTCCAGTTCCTCGTTTGGAAGCTGTCTGGATATTCCTTGCTTATGCTGCACATAAGGGCTTCACGGGTTTTCAGATGGACGTTAAAAATGCTTTTCTCAACGGTCATTTAAGGAAGAAGTGTATGTGAATCAGCCGGAAGGATTCATCGATCCTCATCACCCTGACAAAGTCTATCGTCTCAAGAAGGCTGTATATGGACTTAAACAAGCTCCAAGGGCATGGTACGAAGAACTATCCAACTTCTTGGTCTCGAAAGGATTCTCCAAAGGTTCTATTGATCCTACTCTCTTAATTAATAAATATGGGGACGACATACTGCTGGTGCAAGTTTATGTTGATGACATTATTTTTGGTTCTACGAACCCAAAACTTTCAAAACGTTTTGAAAAATTAATGCACAGCAGATTTGAAATGTCAATGATGGGGGAGCTAAAATTCTTTTTAGGCCTCCAGATTCATCAATCCCCACGTGGTATCTTTATAAACCAAGCTAAGTATGCTCAAGAGATACTTAAAAAGCATGGCATGATCTCATGTGCTCGCGTTGGTACACCATTGTCGACCACATCCCTAGACGCTGACTTGCACTCATATCCCGTAGATCAAACGCGATATCGCAGTATGATCGGGTCACTTATGTACCTTACAGCAAGCAGGCCTGATATTCATCATGCCACATGCTATTGTGCACGATATCAAGCCAGACCTACTCAAAAGCACCTCAAAGAGGTTAAACGGATCTTTCGGTACCTCAAGAATACCATTCACATGGGACTCTGGTATCCGAAGGGAACCGGTTTTCATCTAACAGCTTTTTCTGATTCTGATCACGCAGGGTGCCTTGATAGTCGAAAAAGCACTTCTGGTAGCGTACAATTTCTAGGGTAAGACAAACTTGTGAGTTGGTCGTCAAAGAAGCAGGATTGCACTTCGTTCTCATCAGCTGAAGCAGAATATGTGGCTTTATCCGCGTGTTTTGATCAAGTCCTCTGGATGAGAACTCAAGTCACGGATTATGGCTTCCACTTTGATAAAATACCTATGTATTGTGACTCAAAGTCAGCCATAGCCATCTCTTGCAATCCGGTTCAGCACTCCCGTACCAAGCACATCGCCGTCAGATATCACTTCATCAAGGAACAAGTGGAACGTGGTATCGTGGAATTATACTTTGTCAGAACTGAGTACCAGATAGCAGACTTGTTTACTAAAGCCCTATCACAAAATAGGTTTCAGTATCTCGTTGGCCGTCTTGGTATGAAGTATATGACTCCAGAATACTTGGAGGTTTTGGCAAATGAAGCTGCTTGATATTCTCTCATAATGACTTCTAAGCACATCACAGCTTAGGACTCGGACCTCAAATAAGGAAAGTTAATCTCGGACGATAACTTATCCTTCTCAATGAGAAATTAATATTTCTCAGTCATGAGCTTCCTATAAAAACATTCAAAGTTTTTAAGTTCATGAAAAACGACTTCTAAGTAAATGTCAGCTTAGAACTCGTCCTTCCACTTAAGGAAAGTTTATCACGGATGATAACTTATCCTACACAACGGGAAATTTATTTTTCTCGGTCTTGAGCTAGTCACAAAAAATTCAAAGTTTTGAGCTCATGTAAATCAGAATTTATTTTAAAACCGTTGAACACAATTTTTCAAGAATTTCTCAAAAAGATTTTTCTAAATCTTTCAAAATTGTGTGTTCAACACTCCCTTCCTCATATGTGGTTTTCATATCTCAAAATTGTCATAT
This sequence comes from Glebionis coronaria, assembly GCA_025667525.1. Taxonomy (NCBI): domain Eukaryota; kingdom Viridiplantae; phylum Streptophyta; class Magnoliopsida; order Asterales; family Asteraceae; genus Glebionis; species Glebionis coronaria. The sequence goes on from CM046880.1 coordinate 602,405,601, forward strand.
GTTATTTTTTGATCAATTTTTGAGGGGGAGCATTTTAAAATCAAGCCTTTTAATGTTGTTGGGTACATCTCTAAAATTGTCATATTTTATGTATCCAACACATTCCGAAAATGATATTAAATCTGTCATATATTATCGGTAAAGGCATCTCAACTACGTACCTCAACATATTTTGTGGTGTCGTTTTTCTAAAATTTTGTCAAATTTTGTCTCAAGACACACATATATTGTCGAGGGGGAGCGACCCGACTGAAAATGTTCCATGATTCATGCGTGCACACATGTTTCTCTCCTGTCGATTTTTTGGAAATTGTCATATATTAATCAATTGGTATCTCTAATATTATATTTTTATATTAGAGATAGGGGAGAAAATGTGATTAAAATGTAATATATCGCAACATGTGATCTTAAAGACTCAAGTACAACTCTTTCCTTCACATGCCAAACTATTTCGTTTATCGATGCATGTGTGTAGGGGGAGCTTTTCGGAAATGTAAAACTTTCGAGTGTTAAAAGTTTTGATTTTTAATCAAACACTTTGAATGGTTTTCAATGGTTTATGGTTACGATCTATACCAAAAACAACCTACTATCCACGACGAAATGATGGAGTCAAAAGGTGGTTTAGGATAGGAAACTAAGTCCTATGATCCAACCAGAACCGGAGGGATCTACCCAAGGACATTCCATAGCTAGAGATAGTTGTCCTTAGGAAAGATGAAGTTGAATGAAGCTGAATGCAGACCAATTACTTAAGTTAGCACTGGAACAATCACAACAAGGTGCTAGTGATGACGTATTGGTAAGCATTGAAGGAGTTGAATATTCTATGCAACTTAGGTAGAAACCGGGTTAACACATATCTTGAAGACAAGTCATCAGGACCCAGTGATGCAATGCACAACCCTTCCCAACCATTCGAGTTTCTCTCAAAAGAAACTTGTCTCATTGTCACGGAGATCAACACGTATCTATTGACTTTCTCACTCCGAGTCAGTTAATATTGAAAAGGTGGCAGTCTGCTCCATCCTCCGATTACCAAAATGCACTTATTGAGTCTAGAGCCAAACGAGATCAATTTATCATCTCATTAGGACACAATCGAGTCCTACGCATTATCCTTGTGATATTTCCAGAACATCTGAGTGATACGATTCACAATGAAGATGGAAATCCTGCTTGAGCCAGCATCAAACAAGCTCATGGTAGGTAACTTGTGCGATTCTACACGAATAAAACTTGTGAGAACTGGAAAGCAATTAAGTTTGGATTCTTAATTTATTCAAACTTGATTCCAGGTTTCTTCGCAAAATCCATGTGATCTTGCCAGAACATTCAGAGTGACACTCATTAGTGTTCACAGTGACGAATGGAAATCCTTCCAGTGTCAACATCAAACAGCACTGCGGTAGGTAACTCGCAAGATTCTCTATGAATCAAGCTTGTGACAAACTGGAAAGCAACAATGGTGCGATTCTTTTTGAATTAAACTTGTTCCAGGAATTCTGAATTGACGACTCTAATCAGACGGATAATTTATCCTTATGATTCACTCTTTACGTTCGTAGTCTGCTTTGAGACGGTCGAGTAAAGAGAACTGGCTACTACCGCCGGGAAACCCTGTCAAGGAGATTCTTAATCGAATCTACCCGATCACAGGTACGGTATCAAATATCGTCTAAACGATCTTCACCGACCGGAGGTAAAATGCTACCGAGTTAGGATGAAATGTTCAAAGCCATTTTATCCGTGTCTATATATGTTGCTGCATATCAAGAAGGTGGCATAGCTGTGTAACCGATGTCGATTCAGAAGTCACAAGAGCACAAGATGGCGATATTCAGGATACTTAAGAATGTAAGAATGTAATAGGTCATCTTGTCACAAGAGCTCAAGATGAACACTATCAAGAATAGATTAAAGATCTCAAGCATTCAAAGTCAAATGACAAAGGCTCAGATAAAGATCACAAAAGCATGAAAGAACAAAGCCGTTACAAACAAGATCAAGACCAAGATACAAGACCAAAGCAGGAAGATCTCATCTATAATAATGTATTCACTCAATCATCTTATGCTTTTTAAGTTTTTTAAGATGACCGATACATTGGGGGAGATTGTTAGCCCTATATTTTATATAGTCGAACAAGAATGTAATAGGTCATCTTAGTCGTTAAATGGTCTTGTATTGTAATAGGTTAGTCGGGAAAAACGGGCTTTGACTTTAAGCTAATATTGTATAAGTTAGGGGCGTAAGCCCAAAACAAAGCCAAGCCCGACCCAAGTCACTTAAACCCAAGGCCCAAAAGCCAAGGGTATATATACCCTCTTCCATGTGTGGAAGAGGGTGTTGGTTCATTTTACTTTCTCTCTCTAGTAAACAAAAACCTTCCACCATCTCTCTTGTTTCTCTCTCTTTTTTATACTCTTTCTCTCTCTAGAATCTTGTGTTATGGATTAAGTGGGTTTAACATATATCGTCTGTGATATAGTTATCTTTATAGAATATTCTAAGGTTTCTAGGGTTCCTTACTCTATAAAAGGGACATAGGTACAATGTCTTTCATGTACCTCATACAAGTCGATTAATAAGAGAATCGAATAGTTAAAAGTAATTATGTTGTTCTGTGCTTTATAAGTTAGATTCCGCATAACTTATTTAGTGTTTAGTAAGAGTGCTCAAAGTGTTTTAGTTTGATTACAAACTATTATACTAATTCTTAACAGAATATAGATCCAACCAAAGGGATCAACAAGTGGTATCAGAGCTTGTTGAGAAACTCTGAAAAAGAAGAACACGAACCTATACACTCCACACATACCAAATCTCAATGTCTCAACCACATGGTGTTAATGCTCATGTGGATGATGTTCAGAACTCTGATCCTGTTCTACCTCAAGGACAACCACAAGTTGTGCATCCTGCACCAACACAAGGTGCTCAAGTCATGAATAATGTAGCTACCTATACACCAACACCTTCTCATACTCTGTCTGCTGTTAAACTCCCAGTTCTCAAAGGTGACATTTATGAGACTTGGGCTATGCAGATGGAACACTACTTGAATCACACAGATCATATTGTGTGGCAAGTTATCAAGAATGGGAATACACCAAAGAAGCTACACTGGTTTCCAGACGATACATGCTATGTTCTACCTGCTGTGACTACTGATGAGGTACAAGCAGAGATCAGAGAAAGAAAAGCTAGAACTGCTTTGGCTATGGCTCTTTCTAAAGACATTCTACCAAGCTTTCATCATTATAAAGATGCCAAAGCTATGTGGGATGCTATAAAACTTAGATTTGGAGGTAATGACAAATCTAAGAAAATTAAGAAGATTGTTCTTAAGCAAGAATTTGATAACTTCTCCATTACCAGTTTAGAGGGAATACATGGTGGATATGGAAGGTTCAACAAGCTGCTTATTTAGTTAGCAGTTTATGGACAAGTAATTCCTAATTAGGAAGCAAATCTAAAATTCTTAAGAAGTGTTCCACCAGAGTGGAAAGCAATGGCTATGCACTTCATCACAAGAGATGATTTGGAAACAATTCCATTTGATCATCTCTACAACAATCATAGAGCATATGAGATGGATGTGAAATGAACTGAAGTAAAGACAGAAACTACTTCAAAGTCTAACTTAGCTATTATGTCAGATGGGAATAGCGGTACTTACTTTCAAAATACCGCTAGTGGATCTAGCAGCGGTACTTACTCCACAAATATCGCTGGAGGACTTACAAGCAGTACTTACCCACAAAGTATTGAAAGCAGTCCTATGATCTCTCAAAATCCACATGGAAGGACTTCACCATTGTTTAGTGACAATGATGCCTTCTCATTCTTTGCTGGATAAGACAACAGGCCAAGATTAACTCTCGATGACTTGTTCCAAATGGATGATGCTGATGTTGAAGAGATGGATCTTAAATGGCAAGCTGCAATGGTGTCAGTAAGATCTAATAGGTTCTTCAAGAAGACTGGAAGAAAAATGATTGTTGATCCTAATGAGCCATTGGGATATGATAAGTCTAAAGTTTAATGCTATAACTGTGGAAGGAATGGACACTTTGCAAGAGAATGCAATAGAGATAAAGCTGAGACAAGCAATCTAAAGTCCAAGAACAGCTATAGAACCAGTCCAAGAATAACTGAAAGCTCTCCAAGAGGAAACAGCAGAAGTCCTAAAGGAACCTAAGCATTGGTTACTGTAGATGGAGTGGTGAATTGGGCAGAAAAAGAAGAAGAAGAAGAGCTTGGATTAATGGCTCTCTCTCATGAAGATACTGAGGTACACCCTTGTTCTAAAGATTTTATTCTTAAATTTAATAGTATAAAAGTAGAACTAGAGGAACAATATCAAAAGGTTAACACATGCACTATAGAAGTAAAGGCTTTCAAACAGGGTGTTGTTAAACTTGAAGATAATATAGTTATGTACAAAAAGGCTCAACAAAACTATGAAGAGAAAATTAGGATTTTGACTCTTCAAATGAGGGAAAAAGATGTGGAAATAAAAGCTTTTGAAAGACAACTTTTAAAAATAAATACTGAAAATGAAGCTTCAAAAACTAGTCTTTGTAAAGAGAGGAAAGTAATTAGTCAATGGCACCATCCTCTAAGGGATTGGGAAAGTTGATTAATTCACAAATGGGGTATTATGATAAAACAGGCCTAGGATATATTGAGGATCAACCTGGGATAACCTTAACTAACAAGGACTTATCAAAAGGGATTTTTGATAGTTCTGGTGAGGTAGATGATACACCTGAAAATGATAGATATGCTGAAGGAATGAAGGCAGTTCCTCCACCAGTATCTAGAATTTTCATGCCCCCTTGTAATGATACCAGTATAGAGTTAGAAGATCCTAAGATTAATAATGTCTTTAACTCTAGTACTGTGTCTCAAGAAAATACTGATGTGACCAAGAATATTGTTTATCCACCTCTAATGAATAACTTTGTTTCTAAGGAATCTAAGACTAGTTCTGCTCCCAAGCAGGTAAAAACTCCTAGCAAGATATTGGAAAACAATAAACAACATACTAAAAACAAAAGGGTTGGGCTAGGTTTTGAAAAAGTAAAGTCAAAACAACCTTTTGGGTCTTCTTTAAGAAGAAAAGGATGTTATGTTTGTGGTACTCTAAGTCATTTTATCAAAGACTGTACCTTACATGAAGATAAAATTGTGAAACAAAAGGCTACACAAAGGGTCATGAAAAACAGTAATGGGAAAAATGAACAGGGTGATAGGAAACAGAAACTTAAAGATGACAAACCTAAGTTTGATCACACAAGGGTAGTTAAACAGGTTAAAAATAATCCTACCAAAAGTTTTGTTCCTAGGGCAGTACTTATGAAGCAAGGACTTGTATCCTTAAAGTCTGGTAAACCAAGTACCGGCAAGCTTAAATCTATAAGTACTGCTAGACCAAACTCAAGTACTGTTGGTTTAAAGTCTGTAAAACCAATGTTCTCCAAGACTTCTAAGAAGGTTTTTGAAAAGGTTAAAGCACCTAGAAGTAGGACAAGAACAAATCAGTACAACTGTGGGTTCCTAAAAGAGTTATACCATGTGTTAAAACAAGTACCGCTCAAGCAGTACTTAAGTCAAAGAAGTCAAAGCACATAGAGTCACCCTATGAATTTGACTACATAAATAAAACCATGAAGTATAAGAGTAAAAGTAGCATTACTGGGAATGCTTCAGTACAAACTCTAAAATGTGTAGGTCCCACAAGATCCGAGCCAAATGTGGCTTGGGTCCCTATTAAAAACTAATAAGTTTTATTTGTGTGCAGGGGCATCTCATTGATGAATTAAAAGATAAAGGAATTGTAGATAGTGGATGCTCAAGACACATGACAGGGAACAAAGATTTTCTTGCTGAATTTGAAGAATTCAGAGGAGGACCAGTAGCCTTTGGGGGTAGCAAAGGTAGAATCATTAGCAAATGGAAATCAACACAGGAAAGTTGGAATTTGAAGATGTCTTCTTTGTGAAAGAACTGAATGAGTTCAATCTCTTTTCAGTATCACAAATGTGTGATAAGAAGAACAAGTTGATATTCACAGACAAAGACTGCTTGGTGTTTTCCAAAGACTTTGAGATGCCCAAGGAATCTCAAATACTGCTTAAAGTACCCAGGCAAGAAAATATGTACACATTTAATCTTGATATTATTACTCCAACAGGTGGTATTACATGTTTGCTAGCTAAGGCTTCTTTAGATGAGTCAAATTTATGGCATAGAAGGTTAGGTCATGTGAATTTTAAAAATCTTAATAGATTGGTAAAAAGGAATTTGGTTAGAGGTTTACCTAACAAATCTTTTCAAAATGATTTCACATGTGCTGCTTGTCAAAAAGGAAAACAACATAGAGCCTCTTGTAAGACCAAGACTGTAAATACTGTGACAAAACCTTTGCATCTCTTGCATATGGATTTATTTGGTCCAGTTTCTATAAGAAGCATTAGCCATAAGACCTTTTATCTAGTCATAACTGATGATTATAGTAGATTCAATTGGGTTTTCTTTTTAGCCCTTAAAAGTGAAACAAGTGAATTACTAAAGGATTTTATCACTTTAGTTGAAAAGCAGTTCACTAAACAGGTTTTAATCATTAGGACTGATAATGGAACAAAATTTAAGAATGCTGATTTTGATGAATTCTGTAGGTCTAAAGGAATTAAGAGGCAATTTAGTAATCCTAGAACTCCTCAACAGAATGGAGTAGCTGAAAGGAAGAATAGGACATTAATTGAGGCTGCTAGAACTATGCTGGCTGATTCACTTTTGCCAAATACCTTTTGGGCTGAAGCAATCAATACTGCATGTTATGTGTTAAATAGAGTCCTAGTAACTAAGCCTCAAAACAAAACACCTTATGAACTTTTGACTAATGTAAAACCTAACATAAGTCATTTAAAACCTTTTGGGTGTCATGTGTCCATACTAAATACTCTCGATTACTTGGGAAAGTTTGATGGAAAGTCTGATCCAGGATATCTTGTAGGATATTTATTGCAACGTAAAGCATATAGGGTTTACAATTTGGCAACTAAGAAAGTTGAAGAAAATGCTCATGTCAATTTCTTAGAAAATAAACCCAATGTTCCAGGAATAGGTTATGCTTGGATGTTTGATTTAGATTATCTAACTAACTCCATGGACTACTACTCTTTGCAAAAAGATTGTCAAACTAACAATGCAGGTGAGGAGTCAAGTGCAATTTATACAGGTACTCAAGAAGATGTTTCTTCATCAGATGAATATGTTCACATCTATGTGCCAAATATGCCTACTGTTACTCCCATATCTGCAACTCCCAAGAAGCAAACCATGCCATCAAGTGATGATCAAGCCTCCCATGAGCTTCAGAGGCTTCAAGATCAAGAAAAGAATGTTACATCTGCTAATAAGCATTCAGGAGAAGAATCTTTTGAGTCACAACACTCAGCAGTACATATTATACCTAGTGGTACTTCATATACAAGTACTGCTAAGTCGAAATCTGCTAGATCTGCTGACTCCCTAGAAGAGATTTTGCAAGCATTGGACGATGAACATTTATATGCCAGTCCAGCTGAATGAATCTTCTCCAAAGCTTCCTATGATGAGCAGGGTGCAGTAACTGGCTTCAACAATTTGGAAACTGAAATTCCAGTCAGTTCTATTCCTACTCATAAAGTCAACAACAACCATCCTGCTACTCAGATTATTGGTGATCCAAAATCTGCTGTACAAACCAGAAGACAACTGCAAACCAATATTGAAACTCGTGCACTAGTGAGTTATGTCAAACAACAGCAGAGAACAAATCATAAAGAAAGTTGGGTGGATGCCATGCAAGAAGAATTGACACAGTTTGAGCTACAAAAGGTTTGGATTCTTGTGGATCTTCCCTCAGGAAAAAGAGTAATTGGTACAAGATGGGTCTTCAGGAACAAGAAGGATGAAAGAGGGGTTGTTGTGAGAAACAAGGAAAGACTTGTTGCTCAAGGCTATAGACAGGAAGAAGGGATAGACTATGATGAGGTTTTTGCACCAGTGGCAAGGATAGAAGCCATTAGGTTATTTTTGGCCTTTGCATCATATATGGGATTTATAGTCTATCAAATAGATATGAAAAGTGCCTTTCTATATGGTACTATTTCAGAGGAGGTATATGTCTCACAACCTCCAGGTTTTGTAGATCCTAAATTCCCCAATAGAGTCTACAAAGTTATCAAAGCACATTATGGTCTGCATCAAGCTCCAAGAGCCTAGTATGCAACTTTATCCAACTTTCTGCTAGAACATGGATATAGGAGAGGAACCACTGACAAAACTCTATTCATCAAGAAAAATGCCAAAGACATTATTCTAGTTCAAGTCTATGTTGATGACATCATTTTTGGTTCTACCAAGAAGACATGGTGTGAAGAGTTTGAAGCTTTGATGAAAGTAAGATTTCAAATGAGTTCTATGGGAGAACTAACTTTCTTTTTGGGACTACAAGTCAAACAAAGAAAAGATGGAATATTTATCAGCCAAGATAAATATGTTGCTGGAATCTTAAAGAAATTTTCATGTATGGATACAAGGAGTACAAGCACACCTATTGAAGACAAGAAATCTTTATCAAAAGATGAACATGGAGAGGATGTTGACATTCATCTCTATAGGCCAATGATTGGTTCATTGATGTATCTTACTGCTTCAAGACAAGATATAATGTTTGCTGTGTGTGCATGTTCAAGATTCCAAGTTCATCCAAAGGTGTCACATCTTTATTCTGTGAAAAAGATTTTTAAATATCTTAAAAGTCAACCTAATTTAGGATTATGGTATCCTAGAGACTCCACCTTTGAATTGAAAGCTTACTCAGATACTGAATATGCTGGAGCAAATCATGATAGGAAATCCACAACAGGAGGTTGTCAATTCCTAGGCAGAAGACTCATATCATGGCAGTGTAAGAAGCAAACCATTGTTGCTACTTCTACAACTGAAGCTGAATATGTAGCTGCTGCTCATTGCTGTGGACAAGTACTTTGGATTCAAAATCAGTTGTTGGACTATGGGTTCAATTTCATGAACACCAAGATTTACATTGATAATGGAAGTACTATATGCATTGTCAAGAATCTAGTATTTCACTCCAAGACTAAGCATATTGAAATAAGACATCACTTTATAAGAGATGCTTATGACAAAAAGCTTATTCAAGACTTGAAGATTCATACAGACAACAATGTAGCTGATTTGTTGACCAAGGCATTTGATGCAAAGATATTCGAATTCCTGGTGACACACATTGGTATGCTCAATCAATAACATGCTGCATATGTTGAGGGGGGGGTAATAGCTGTACAAGTTTTATATAAATTTTATTGTATAGTCTATGCTTTGTGTTTTTGATGTTATTGCAGGTTTATAGAAAAAGATAAAAGAGGTTACATGTCTAGTGGAAAGCATGAACTAGTCAAAATTGTGAGGTACCGTTGTCACTCCAAGTACCGCTAGCATAAAACCATGTACCGCTTATGTTCCATGTACCGCTACATGTCTGTTGTACCGTTAAGGGTCTCTTTTGTAAATTTGGCGGTTTCTTCGCGCTTGGGTTTGTTATTTACTTAAATACTTACCCCAATTACACAATTGATTCACCTAATCTTTTATTTTTCTCTCTTGATTCAATGACCCTCTCTCTAATCTTTCGATCATCAAAAATACTAATGGCTGCCTTACAAGTAATCTCTAAGCATAATTTAGTTGCAAATCTTGCTACGAATGATGACTCACTTGGTTTCCATGAGATGCTTGGTTTCCTTTCTCGAAGTCATATTCGCTTCGCACTCACTGTAAGTCCAGTTGTCTCTATACCCATTGTTGAACAATTTTGGGATACTGCTGTTCTAGGTACTCGTTTTGATCAACCTTGCAATAAGGCTAGGGTAAATCATAGGAATATATATGTCACTGAGGTACTGCTAAGAGAAACTCTGAGACTTAATGATGGAAATGGACTTAGTATGCTTAATAATACAGAGATTCATGATGGCCTTGCAGCCATGGAATATGGGGGTGGTAGGGAAAGTCTTACTTTCTTTAAAGCATTATTTTCACCTCAATGGAAATTGATTTTTCATGCTATTATTCACTGTTTAAGTTCAAAGAGTACATCTTTTGATCAAATACCTGCTGCATTGGCATCTGCTAGTATTTGTCTAGCAAATAACAGGGTTTTTAATTTTTCAAAATTAATTTTTGAAGGCATGACTAGGAATTTGGAAGGGACTAAGAAGTTTTTAATGTATCCTAGATTCATTCAGGCTTTAGTAAGTGACCAAATACCTAACCTACCAGCATTAACTGATACATGGGATGTTCCTTCATTCACAAAGAGAACTTTCTCTTTCTTGAACAAACAAGGCAATGCCTTTTCAGCGGCTGTCACACCATTGTTTGCCCATATGTTAGCCCAACCTGCCAATCAAGAAGGTGAGGAACCTAGCAATGCTAGTGCTTCTCAGCAAACTCCTTCTCACCAGAGCTCCCACTCTCTAGAAGATTCACAATCTTCTTCTCACAATGTTGGTATTCCACCAAACATTGATGAGATGATCCACACACCTGCTGCTTCTATTGCTGCTACTGGTTCACCACAAGCACAAGCACCAGAGGTGGTGGATGTTGCAAATTTAACTTCTTTGTATACATGTTTGTCCCAACAGGTACAGGTATTGCAAAAAGATAAGCTTGTTCAAGACAAGAAAATTGCTGAATTGGAAGCTAGCCTACTCAAGTTAAGGAACAAAGTGTCATCTTGGATGAGGCAATATAGATCTGTTCAGACATCTGCAATCAGGAAGCAAAGGTTCAGGAACTTCAAGAAAAGGCAACTGAATGCAACCAAACAGGAGAGGAATATTGAAGAACAGGGAAGGAATAATGAAGAACAACCACCTTCTTCTGATAATCAAACAAGGATCTCTGGAAATGACATCAATTTTGAATTAGATGAAGATGTCATGGGGACTTCTAAAGATGGAACTAGTTTAGAGACTAGTGTGGATGAACCTTCATACATGGAGATTCAACAGCAAGACCCATAACCTACTCCAGAGGAACCACATGTTCAAGAACAAGTTCAAGAAAAATTGGTATATCAACCAGAGGAGCCACAAGTTGCAGAAACATTGGCAACTCAGCCAGAACCATCAGTTAAATCACCACCTCAAGCTAATTGGAGTGTTTTCTATGAGAAGTTAAAGAAAATTTCTAATCAGTTTCCTAATCCATCACCACAAAGCAATAAGTCAGAAAAGACTGAAGAAGTGCAAATTGATATGATGGCTTCTATGGAAGATAAAGCATTTGGGGAAACACAAGTGATTGAAGAAACAAGTGTGTCAAACACTGGTGAAGTCAACTTTGTTGAGAATCCAAGTACTGCTAAGCCAACTACAAGTACTGCTGACATTGTTGAGGATCCAAGTACTGCTAAGCCAATTGCAAGTACCGCTGGTGATCATCCTTCACTGGAAAGTCAAAGTTCATTTGGAGAAAATGAGACTTTAGCCAAATTGCTGCTTGATCTAAAGAAGAATTTAGTTAAGAAGGCTAAACAAGCAGAAGTGGAGAAAAAGACATAATAAGAAGTTCTTGCCTCAAAGGATCAAATTCAAGGTAAGAAAGTACAAGCTTCATACCCTAAAAAAGGTATAGTCATTCAACAGTTAGCTAATGAAGAAGTAGCTGCCAAACTGAAGACGAAGCTACCTAAAATAAATCCAAAGGATAAGGGGAAGAAGCAATTATTGTCAGAATCTAAAGATGAAAGTGATTCAGATGATGATATAAACAGAGTCATGTACATATTTAATCAAATTGACCATGATGAGGAATTTGCTTATAGAATGCAACCACAAATTCGTGAAGATGAATTGAAGGAAGAACTTGCAGCAAAGCAAAATTTGTTAGAAGCTAAAAGGATACAGCAAGAATGGAACATACAAGAGTATGATAGGATTCAAGTTGAGATACATGCAAGTGAGCTTCTTGCAGACTCACTGATAGCTGAAGAAAAAGATGCATATGATGAAGAAGAAAAATCAAGACTGATTGATGATCTGGTAAGGGAGCAACAAAGATTCTTTGCTGAAAAGATAAGGAAAGAAAAGATTAAGCCTCCAATAACTATGCAGATTAGAAGTCAAATGATGAAATTTCTAAAGAAAGTAAAAGGATTTACTCATATTCAGCTGGTCAAGAAAACTTTTGAATAAATCAAGACTTTGTATGAGCAAAGTAAGAGGACTGAATTGAATTTTGTTGAGATTGGATCTGAAGCAGACAAGAAAGCTGTTGAAGAATTCAAGAAACATCTACAACAACAAAGACAATTTGGTAGTACTCCTAGAATTGAGCCAAGTACTGCTGAACCTACAAGTACATCTCCACCTATCAAAACCACTTATGTGAGGAAGAATAGAAAGGAGAAAGTAAGTTCAAGAGAGGAAGAGACTGCTCAAAGGATGAATACAGGAGTTGAAACTCAAGCAATTGCTCAGACTGAAAGTGTACAAGCAGTACATATACAGTCAACAGTACATACTGAGGAAACGGTACATACAAGCTTGGAAGAGGGTTCAACAGAACTTGAAGGAATTTCCAAGAGTGTTAAAAGGAAAAGATCAACAAAGCTAAAGAAGAAAGCTAAAAGAGCTAAAACTACAGCAGAAGATAGTGATGATGATGAGAGCTTAAGGAAGTACTTGAAGATTGTGAACTTTGAAGATCAATGTTTTGATACAGAGATTTTTGGAAAAAGAGCATCCATTGTTAAGTGGATTTACTCTACAGATCAAGGACTTGAAGCTCATGGGATTCAGAGATCTGATGGCACAAAAAGGATATTCAGACTTTTGGAAGATATCCTTCACATACTTGATAGACAAGATATCCAAGATCTTGTAAGGTTAGTTGAAGATGCCAGTGCAGGTAAAACAGAAGTATCACTATTATATAGGGAGTTTATCTTTATGTATGAGCCACACAAATGTGATCAAGAAATGTTGAAGGAATTAGAGAATCAGGTTCCTAGTTACTGGAGGTATTACAGGTCATGTGGATTGCATATTTTGGATGTAGATGATGTTACATATTATATGCTGCAAGAGAAGACTTATCCCTTCAAAATAAAATTGTTGGAAAGGATGTTAGAACAACAATTGGAAGTTACAAAAGAATCTGTTGATGCTTTGGAGTTGATCAGAATGGTTAAACAACAAATCAAGGATTTGAAAGATGAGGAAGAAGCTGAGAAAGAATCTTAAGTGTTTGACTTTTAGTCACACTTCATAAATGTTTCTCAGTTCACCATGTCTAACACACATAAGAACTGGCTAGTCCATAAGCAAACAGTTTGTGGTAAAGACTTATCAAATCCGTTGAAAGCTGATAGTTTGCTAAAAACTATATGGTTCTAACTCACCTTGTTTCGAGACAAAGAGTTAGCTAGTCCTAGACAAACGGTACTAGGTAAAGACTTCATCAAATCCGTTGACGGTTGACAATTTACCAAAAAGTGTAAGGTTTTCATTACACCTTATTCTTTATGAATAAATTATTGGCTATTCCAGAGTGTACGGCTAACTGGTAAAGAATTTATCAAATCCGTTGATAGCTGGTGATTTGCTAAAAATCATGAAGCCAATACAGATTGGTGTTTTGTTGTTAACTGTTTTATTTTAGGTATGAAGATTGCAGACAAAGAAGTATTAAAAGATGTAATACTTAGAAGGTTTTGTTATCATCAAATCAAGTGGAAGATTTATGATCAAGAGTTCAAGGACTAAACTCAAGAAGACAAAAACTGATGCTGCAAAGATGAATGAATGATTAGAAGACACAAGAAGATCATATTTTGAAGACAAAGATGATGCTCATAATGTTTGAAGATTATCTTATCAGAAGAAGATCTACATATGAAGTGTTTGGCTAAATTCATTTGGATGCAAATACAAATTACCAAGTTCAATCCAAGGATGAAGGAAAGACTGAAGACATGTATTTCTAATACATCCAATACAAAAGAAACAAGAAGACAACAAGTTATCATTTCTTGTTTAGGGGAGGATTGTTGGGAATTATTTGTTAAGTGTCAAGTACCGTTAGTGTATTTGAAGTACTGTTAGTGTTATGTAAGTACCGTTAGTGTTAACGCGGTACATAGTAAGTACTGCTACTTATAAAGTAAGTACTGCTATGAAGATTAGGACGAATATATCTTTGTATAAGATATGTCATAGTTATAGTTAGAGTATATCTTATGTGATATACCTAAATAGTTAGAATATTGATAATATATCGTCTGTGATATAGTTATCTTTATAGAATATTCTAAGGTTTCTAGGGTTCCTTACTCTATAAAAGGAACATAGGTACAATGTCATTCATGTACCTCATACAAGTCGATTAATAAGAGAATCGAATAGTTAAAAGTAATTCTGTTCTTCTGTGCTTTATAAGTTAGATTCCGCATAACTTATTTAGTGTTTAGTAAGAGTGCTCAAAGTGTTTTAGTTTGATTACAAACTATTATACTAATTCTTAACATAATATAGATCCAACCAACGGGATCAACAGTTAAGTCTTTAGTTTTACAAAGTTTTAAGTTTTAAATTCATTACGTTTTAATTTCAAAAAATTGCACGCTTCCCGAAATCTCTGTTTTTACCAAGTGTTTTTCTAATTTTATAAAGAAAAAGTGACAGTTTTTCTAGATTTGCTTTTAGCCTATTTTAATTACGTTTCGCATTTACTTTTTAATTAGTTATAGACAACGACAACCTTTTTATTTTCCACCAAGAACGACTGAGTCGCACTCTTAACTAGTAATCAATTCGAAAAGACTGGAACAACGAACTTTCATACGAGGCAAAACCTTGTATCAAATGGCGCCGCTGCCGGCTCTTTTCGTTAAGATTAACGGTTTTTAGTGAGAGACGCGTTGGATTTTGGGATCTGTTCATTCGTGAACGTTATTTTTCTTGCATTTTTCAAAAATATTTTCTTAAATCCTAAAAAATATATAAAATTTTCAAAAATCCAAAAAAATAGAAAACCATAAAAAACCAAAAATATTTCTTGTCTATCTTTCTTTTCTTTTTGTAGGTGTGAAGGCGTACCCGTGCTCGTAAGAAGAAAGCAATTCAAGCCGAAGTCGTAACTCCAACTATTGTCACCATGGACAATCGACCAATGATCGAGCTTTTGCAATCACAAGTAGAGGGCAACACCGATGCTATTGTCATACCCGAGATTGGAGCCAACAATTTTGAGCTCAAATCCGGCTTCATTCAAATGGTATATGCTCAACCATTCTTGGGACGTACACTTGATGATCATCATGACCATATAAAAAGGTTCATTCAACTCACTAATACGGTTAAGTATAATGGGGTTTCACAAGAAGTGATTCGCTTGCAACTTTTTCCTTTCTCCCTAGAGGGACAAGCCTGGCATTGGCTTGATAAGGAACCGCCACAAAGTATTCTTACGTGGACGGATTTAGAGACTAAATTCATCAACTAATTTTTCCCACCCTCACGTACTACCGCTTTGTGGAATGAAATAATTAACTTTGAACAAAAGTACGATGAGACATTTAGTGAATCGTGGGACCGTTTTAAGGAACTTTTATGAAAGTGTCCACAACATGGTTTCACAAAAGTACATCAAATTAATACTTTTTACAATGGTTTAAGCATGAATGACCAAGATTCACTAAATAGTGCCTCGGGGGTAATATTTTGGTTAAGTCTTCTAATGCCGCATGGGATATTATTGAGAATAAATCTAGAGTGCAAACCAAGAGTGTTCAGACTAATGTGGCTAGTGCTAGTACTAGTGAGAGCGACAAGAGAATTGATAAACTTACTTCGCTTGTTGAAACACTTGCTCTACAAACCGCTAACAATACCAAAGCATCAATGCGCAAGTTAATGCTTTGAGTCGGTCATGTGAAATATGCGGGGGATTTCATTCATACACCGATTGTCCTTCGACTCATGACAATCCGGAAAACGTGTATGCCGCCAATGGTAACTTTTCTTTGGGAGGCTATCAAGCACGTCCTCAAGGTGACCGCAATTTGCTCAGTTATCGTTCAAACAACTTCCATTCACCACCCGGTTTCCCCCCTCAAAACCAAAACAACCTCAATCGCAACAATCAAAACCAACCTCGAGCTCCAAATCAATATCAAACCCAAAGAAACCTATATCCACCTCAAGGAAACAATCAAGTTCACCAACCACCCGCTTATCAACCACCTGCCTACCATGATCTTCCTCCCACCCAACCCATCGCATTTAATCAAGAGGTTGACACTTAATGAGGACTAATGATGCGATAGTGCAGAATCTTCAGCGGCAACTCAGCAACTTGATAGGAGATATGGTGAAACAAGGGAATGATCTTCGAGCCGATATGCGAAACACTTTGAGAAGTCAAACGAATGACTTAAGGGATATGATGGCTAGTTTCTTCCAAAGTAATCAAGCCTCTGGTTCGAGTTCTCTTCCGAGTAACAACGTTGCTAATCCAAGAGGGGAGATGAAAGCAATCACCACTCGAAGTGGAAAAGGTTTAAAGGAACCCGTGCTTCCTACGCCTACACCAGTGATTGTGACAAAGGAAAACGAGTCCCCTTCTCCAATTCCTCCACCTTCTATTTCACCAATTCCTCCACCTTCTACTTCCACCCCTCCACCACCCAAGGATGTGAGTGAGAATTCCATTCCAAACTTCATCTCAACCCAATATACCTTATCCCTCAAGGTTGAGGAAAGAGAAGTTGAAGAACAAGGATTATATTCAGGTTTCTAACTTTATCAAAATGTTTAAACAACTGAATTTCAACATCTCCTTTGCCGAGGCTCTCGCTCACATGCCCAAATATGCTAAAATGTTTAAAAATCTTCTCAGTGATAAGGAGAAACTTCTTGACATCGCTCAGACACAACTTAACGAGAATTGCTCCGCAGTGCTCTTAAGGAAATTACCCACCAAACTTGGTGATCCGGGTTTCTTTCTTATTCCTTGCAACTTCCCCGGGGTAGAGAATTGTATGGCCCTAGCCGATCTAGGTGCTAGTATAAACTTAATGCCTTTAAGTGTTTGGAAACAATTATATCTACCCGAGCTAGTCCCCACACGAATGACTTTGGAATTAGCTAACCGTACAGTTGCTTATCCAGTGGGGATAGCCGAAGACGTCTTCGTCGGTGTCGACAAATTCACCTTTCTGGCGGATTTTGTTGTCGTTGACTACGAGATGGATCCCCGTGTTCCATTAATCGTTGGACGTCCATTCTTGAGGACCGATCGCACTCTCATTGATGTAGCCGTGGCAAATTAATCATGAGAGTTGGTGACGATAAAATCGTCTTTAACATGGGTAAACTTTCTAAGCAGCCTTCTGAAAATGAGAGCGCTAATTTCATTGACGTTCTTGATGAGGCTTGTGAAGAACATTTCAAAGACGCTTGTAAAAGTGGTTCTTCTTCTCTACCCATTGTTGAGACCGTTGCCTCTATTTCTCCCTCACTAACTCCATTTGGAGAAAGTGATCTCCTTTTGAAAGAATTTGAAGCAACTTTGGGAGATGTGGACTTGCAATATGACGATTCTCCCTCCAATTGGGATGAAGATATTCGTACCATTGAGAAACTTCTCAATGAGGACCATATTTCTCCACCATCTCCTAAGGAAATCTCTATCGATGATCCAAATTTGACTACGCCTTCCATCGAAAATCCTCCGGATTTAGAGCTTGAGGACCTACCGTCTCATCTCGAGTACATTTTCCTTGAAGACAATAAGAAGTTTTTTAAGAATGTATTCACTCAATCATCTTATGCTTTTTAAGTTTTTTAAGATGACCGATACATTGGGGGAGATTGTTAGCCCTATATTTTATATAGTCGAACAAGAATGTAATAGGTCATCTTAGTCGTTAAATGGTCTTGTATTGTAATAGGTTAGTCGGGAAAAACGGGCTTTGACTTTAAGCTAATATTGTATAAGTTAGGGGCGTAAGCCCAAAACAAAGCCAAGCCCGACCCAAGTCACTTAAACCCAAGGCCCAAAAGCCAAGGGTATATATACCCTCTTCCATGTGTGGAAGAGGGTGTTGGTTCATTTTACTTTCTCTCTCTAGTAAACAAAAACCTTCCACCATCTCTCTTGTTTCTCTCTCTTTTTTATACTCTTTCTCTCTCTAGAATCTTGTGTTATGGATTAAGTGGGTTTAACATATATCGTCTGTGATATAGTTATCTTTATAGAATATTCTAAGGTTTCTAGGGTTCCTTACTCTATAAAAGGAACATAGGTACAATGTCTTTCATGTACCTCATACAAGTCGATTAATAAGAGAATCGAATAGTTAAAAGTAATTATGTTGTTCTGTGCTTTATAAGTTAGATTCCGCATAACTTATTTAGTGTTTAGTAAGAGTGCTCAAAGTGTTTTAGTTTGATTACAAACTATTATACTAATTCTTAACAGAATATAGATCCAACCAAAGGGATCAACAAGTGGTATCAGAGCTTGTTGAGAAACTCTGAAAAAGAAGAACACGAACCTATACACTCCACACATACCAAATCTCAATGTCTCAACCACATGGTGTTAATGCTCATGTGGATGATGTTCAGAACTCTGATCCTGTTCTACCTCAAGGACAACCACAAGTTGTGCATCCTGCACCAACACAAGGTGCTCAAGTCATGAATAATGTAGCTACCTCTACACCAACACCTTCTCATACTCTGTCTGCTGTTAAACTCCCAGTTCTCAAAGGTGACATTTATGAGACTTGGGCTATGCAGATGGAACACTACTTGAATCACACAGATCATACTGTGTGGCAAGTTATCAAGAATGGGAATACACCAAAGAAGCTACACTGGTTTCCAGACGATACATGCTATGTTCTACCTGCTGTGACTACTGATGAGGTACAAGCAGAGATCAGAGAAAGAAAAGCTAGAACTGCTTTGGCTATGGCTCTTTCTAAAGACATTCTACCAAGCTTTCATCATTATAAAGATGCCAAAGCTATGTGGGATGCTATAAAACTTAGATTTGGAGGTAATGACAAATCTAAGAAAATTAAGAAGATTGTTCTTAAGCAAGAATTTGATAACTTCTCCATTACCAGTTTAGAGGGAATACATGGTGGATATGGAAGGTTCAACAAGCTGCTTATTTAGTTAGCAGTTTATGGACAAGTAATTCCTAATTAGGAAGCAAATCTAAAATTCTTAAGAAGTGTTCCACCAGAGTGGAAAGCAATGGCTATGCACTTCATCACAAGAGATGATTTGGAAACAATTCCATTTGATCATCTCTACAACAATCATAGAGCATATGAGATGGATGTGAAATGAACTGAAGTAAAGACAGAAACTACTTCAAAGTCTAACTTAGCTATTATGTCAGATGGGAATAGCGGTACTTACTTTCAAAATACCGCTAGTGGATCTAGCAGTGGTACTTACTCCACAAATATCGCTGGAGGACTTACAAGCAGTACTTACCCACAAAGTATTGAAAGCAGTCCTATGATCTCTCAAAATCCACATGGAAGGACTTCACCATTGTTTAGTGACAATGATGCCTTCTCATTCTTTGCTGGATAAGACAACAGGCCAAGATTAACTCTCGATGACTTGTTCCAAATGGATGATGCTGATGTTGAAGAGATGGATCTTAAATGGCAAGCTACAATGGTGTCAGTAAGATCTAATAGGTTCTTCAAGAAGACTGGAAGAAAAATGATTGTTGATCCTAATGAGCCATTGGGATATGATAAGTCTAAAGTTTAATGCTATAACTGTGGAAGGAATGGACACTTTGCAAGAGAATGCAATAGAGATAAAGCTGAGACAAGCAATCTAAAGTCCAAGAACAGCTATAGAACCAGTCCAAGAATAACTGAAAGCTCTCCAAGAGGAAACAGCAGAAGTCCTAAAGGAACCAAAGCATTGGTTACTGTAGATGGAGTGGTGAATTGGGCAGAAAAAGAAGAAGAAGAAGAGCTTGGATTAATGGCTCTCTCTCATGAAGATACTGAGGTACACCCTTGTTCTAAAGATTTTATTCTTAAATTTAATAGTATAAAAGTAGAACTAGAGGAACAATATCAAAAGGTTAACACATGCACTATAGAAGTAAAGGCTTTCAAACAGGGTGTTGTTAAACTTGAAGATAATATAGTTTTGTACAAAAAGGCTCAACAAAACTATGAAGAGAAAATTAGGATTTTGACTCTTCAAATGAGGGAAAAAGATGTGGAAATAAAAGCTTTTGAAAGACAACTTTTAAAAATAAATACTGAAAATGAAGCTTCAAAAACCAGTCTTTGTAAAGAGAGGAAAGTAATTAGTCAATGGCACCATCCTCTAAGGGATTGGGAAAGTTGATTAATTCACAAATGGGGTATTATGATAAAACAGGCCTAGGATATATTGAGGATCAACCTGGGATAACCTTAACTAACAAGGACTTATCAAAAGGGATTTTTGATAGTTCTGGTGAGGTAGATGATACACCTGAAAATGATAGATATGCTGAAGGAATGAAGGCAGTTCCTCCACCAGTATCTAGAATTTTCATGCCCCCTTGTAATGATACCAGTATAGAGTTAGAAGATCCTAAGATTAATAATGTCTTTAACTCTAGTACCGTGTCTCAAGAAAATTGCAAGTACTGCTAAGCCAATTGCAAGTACCGCTGGTGATCATCCTTCACTGGAAAGTCAAAGTTCATTTGGAGAAAATGAGACTTTAGCCAAATTGCTGCTTGATCTAAAGAAGAATTTAGTTAAGAAGGCTAAACAAGCAGAAGTGGAGAAAAAGACATAATAAGAAGTTCTTGCCTCAAAGGATCAAATTCAAGGTAAGAAAGTACAAGCTTCATACCCTAAAAAAGGTATAGTCATTCAACAGTTAGCTAATGAAGAAGTAGCTGCCAAACTGAAGACGAAGCTACCTAAAATAAATCCAAAGGATAAGGGGAAGAAGCAATTATTGTCAGAATCTAAAGATGAAAGTGATTCAGATGATGATATAAACAGAGTCATGTACATATTTAATCAAATTGACCATGATGAGGAATTTGCTTATAGAATGCAACCACAAATTCGTGAAGATGAATTGCAGGAAGAACTTGCAGCAAAGCAAAATTTGTTAGAAGCTAAAAGGATACATCAAGAATGGAACATACAAGAGTATGATAGGATTCAAGTTGAGATACATGCAAGTGAGCTTCTTGCAGACTCACTGATAGCTGAAGAAAAAGATGCATATGATGAAGAAGAAAAATCAAGACTGATTGATGATCTGGTAAGGGAGCAACAAAGATTCTTTGCTGAAAAGATAAGGAAAGAAAAGATTAAGCCTCCAATAACTATGCAGATTAGAAGTCAAATGATGAAATTTCTAAAGAAAGTAAAAGGATTTACTCATATTCAGCTGGTCAAGAAAACTTTTGAATAAATCAAGACTTTGTATGAGCAAAGTAAGAGGACTGAATTGAATTTTGTTGAGATTGGATCTGAAGCAGACAAGAAAGCTGTTGAAGAATTCAAGAAACATCTACAACAACAAAGACAATTTGGTAGTACTCCTAGAATTGAGCCAAGTACTGCTGAACCTACAAGTACATCTCCACCTATCAAAACCACTTATGTGAGGAAGAATAGAAAGGAGAAAGTAAGTTCAAGAGAGGAAGAGACTGCTCAAAGGATGAATACAGGAGTTGAAACTCAAGCAATTGCTCAGACTGAAAGTGTACAAGCAGTACATATACAGTCAACAGTACATACTGAGGAAACGGTACATACAAGCTTGGAAGAGTGTTCAACAGAACTTGAAGGAATTTCCAAGAGTGTTAAAAGGAAAAGATCAACAAAGCTAAAGAAGAAAGCTAAAAGAGCTAAAACTACAGCAGAAGATAGTGATGATGATGAGAGCTTAAGGAAGTACTTGAAGATTGTGAACTTTGAAGATCAATGTTTTGATACAGAGATTTTTGGAAAAAGAGCATCCATTGTTAAGTGGATTTACTCTACAGATCAAGGACTTGAAGCTCATGGGATTCAGAGATCTGATGGCACAAAAAGGATATTCAGACTTTTAGAAGATATCCTTCACATACTTGATAGACAAGATATCCAAGATCTTGTAAGGTTAGTTGAAGATGCCAGTGCAGGTAAAACAGAAGTATCACTATTATATAGGGAGTTTATCTTTATGTATGAGCCACACAAATGTGATCAAGAAATGTTGAAGGAATTAGAGAATCAGGTTCCTAGTTACAGGAGGTATTACAGGTCATGTGGATTGCATATTTTGGATGTAGATGATGTTACATATTATATGCTGCAAGAGAAGACTTATCCCTTCAAAATAAAATTGTTGGAAAGGATGTTAGAACAACAATTGGAAGTTACAAAAGAATCTGTTGATGCTTTGGAGTTGATCAGAATGGTTAAACAACAAATCAAGGATTTGAAAGATGAGGAAGAAGCTGAGAAAGAATCTTAAGTGTTTGACTTTTAGTCACACTTCATAAATGTTTCTCAGTTCACCATGTCTAACACACATAAGAACTGGCTAGTCCATAAGCAAACAGTTTGTGGTAAAGACTTATCAAATCCGTTGAAAGCTGATAGTTTGCTAAAAACTATATGGTTCTAACTCACCTTGTTTCGAGACAAAGAGTTAGCTAGTCCTAGACAAACGGTACTAGGTAAAGACTTCATCAAATCCGTTGACGGTTGACAATTTACCAAAAAGTGTAAGGTTTTCATTACACCTTATTCTTTATGAATAAATTATTGGCTATTCCAGAGTGTACGGCTAACTGGTAAAGAATTTATCAAATCCGTTGATAGCTGGTGATTTGCTAAAAATCATGAAGCCAATACAGATTGGTGTTTTGTTGTTAACTGTTTTATTTTAGGTATGAAGATTGCAGACAAAGAAGTATTAAAAGATGTAATACTTAGAAGGTTTTGTTATCATCAAATCAAGTGGAAGGTTTATGATCAAGAGTTCAAGGACTAAACTCAAGAAGACAAAAACTGATGCTGCAAAGATGAATGAATGATTAGAAGACACAAGAAGATCATATTTTGAAGACAAAGATGATGCTCATAATGTTTGAAGATTATCTTATCAGAAGAAGATCTACATATGAAGTGTTTGGCTAAATTCATTTGGATGCAAATACAAATTACCAAGTTCAATCCAAGGATGAAGGAAAGACTGAAGACATGTATTTCTAATACATCCAGTACAAAAGAAACAAGAAGACAACAAGTTATCATTTCTTGTTTAGGGGAGGATTGTTGGGAATTATTTGTTAAGTGTCAAGTACCGTTAGTGTATTTGAAGTACTGTTAGTGTTATGTAAGTACCGTTAGTGTTAACGCGGTACATAGTAAGTACTGCTACTTATAAAGTAAGTACTGCTATGAAGATTAGGACGAATATATCTTTGTATAAGATATGTCATAGTTATAGTTAGAGTATATCTTATGTGATATACCTAAATAGTTAGAATATTGATAATATATCGTCTGTGATATAGTTATCTTTATAGAATATTCTAAGGTTTCTAGGGTTCCTTACTCTATAAAAGGAACATAGGTACAATGTCATTCATGTACCTCATACAAGTCGATTAATAAGAGAATCGAATAGTTAAAAGTAATTCTGTTCTTCTGTGCTTTATAAGTTAGATTCCGCATAACTTATTTAGTGTTTAGTAAGAGTGCTCAAAGTGTTTTAGTTTGATTACAAACTATTATACTAATTCTTAACATAATATAGATCCAACCAACGGGATCAACAGTTAAGTCTTTAGTTTTACAAAGTTTTAAGTTTTAAATTCATTACGTTTTAATTTCAAAAAATTGCACGCTTCCTGAAATCTCTGTTTTTACCAAGTGTTTTTCTAATTTTATAAAGAAAAAGTGACAGTTTTTCTAGATTTGCTTTTAGCCTATTTTAATTACGTTTCGCATTTACTTTTTAATTAGTTATAGACAACGACAACCTTTTTATTTTCCACCAAGAACGACTGAGTCGCACTCTTAACTAGTAATCAATTCGAAAAGACTGGAACAACGAACTTTCATACGAGGCAAAACCTTGTATCAAATGGCGCTGCTGCCGGCTCTTTTCGTTAAGATTAACGGTTTTTAGTGAGAGACGCGTTGGATTTTGGGATCTGTTCATTCGTGAACGTTATTTTTCTTGCATTTTTCAAAAATATTTTCTAAAATCCTAAAAAATATATAAAATTTTCAAAAATCCAAAAAAATAGAAAACCATAAAAAACCAAAAATATTTCTTGTCTATCTTTCTTTTCTTTTTGTAGGTGTGAATGCGTACCCGTGCTCGTAAGAAGAAAGCAATTCAAGCCGAAGTCGTAACTCCAACTATTGTCACCATGGACAATCGACCAATGATCGAGCTTTTGCAATCACAAGTAGAGGGCAACACCGATGCTATTGTCATACCCGAGATTGGAGCCAACAATTTTGAGCTCAAATCCGGCTTCATTCAAATGGTATATGCTCAACCATTCTTGGGACGTACACTTGATGATCATCATGACCATATAAAAAGGTTCCTTCAACTCACTAATACGGTTAAGTATAATGGGGTTTCACAAGAAGTGATTCGCTTGCAACTTTTTCCTTTCTCCCTAGAGGGACAAGCCTGGCATTGGCTTGATAAGGAACCGCCACAAAGTATTCTTACGTGGACGGATTTAGAGACTAAATTCATCAACTAATTTTTCCCACCCTCACGTACTACCGCTTTGTGGAATGAAATAATTAACTTTGAACAAAAGTACGATGAGACATTTAGTGAATCGTGGGACCGTTTTAAGGAACTTTTATGAAAGTGTCCACAACATGGTTTCACAAAAGTACATCAAATTAATACTTTTTACAATGGTTTAAGCATGAATGACCAAGATTCACTAAATAGTGCCTCGGGGGTAATATTTTGGTTAAGTCTTCTAATGCCGCATGGGATATTATTGAGAATAAATCTAGAGTGCAAACCAAGAGTGTTCAGACTAATGTGGCTAGTGCTAGTACTAGTGAGAGCGACAAGAGAATTGATAAACTTACTTCGCTTGTTGAAACACTTGCTCTACAAACCGCTAACAATACCAAAGCATCAATGCGCAAGTTAATGCTTTGAGTCGGTCATGTGAAATATGCGGGGGATTTCATTCATACACCGATTGTCCTTCGACTCATGACAATCCGGAAAACGTGTATGCCGCCAATGGTAACTTTTCTTTGGGAGGCTATCAAGCACGTCCTCAAGGTGACCGCAATTTGCTCAGTTATCGTTCAAACAACTTCCATTCACCACCCGGTTTCCCCCCTCAAAACCAAAACAACCTCAATCGCAACAATCAAAACCAACCTCGAGCTCCAAATCAATATCAAACCCAAAGAAACCTATATCCACCTCAAGGAAACAATCAAGTTCACCAACCACCCGCTTATCAACCACCTGCCTACCATGATCTTCCTCCCACCCAACCCATCGCATTTAATCAAGAGGTTGACACTTAATGAGGACTAATGATGCGATAGTGCAGAATCTTCAGCGGCAACTCAGCAACTTGATAGGAGATATGGTGAAACAAGGGAATGATCTTCGAGCCGATATGCGAAACACTTTGAGAAGTCAAACGAATGACTTAAGGGATATGATGGCTAGTTTCTTCCAAAGTAATCAAGCCTCTGGTTCGAGTTCTCTTCCGAGTAACAATGTTGCTAATCCAAGAGGGGAGATGAAAGCAATCACCACTCGAAGTGGAAAAGGTTTAAAGGAACCCGTGCTTCCTACGCCTACACCAGTGATTGTGACAAAGGAAAACGAGTCCCCTTCTCCAATTCCTCCACCTTCTATTTCACCAATTCCTCCACCTTCTACTTCCACCCCTCCACCACCCAAGGATGTGAGTGAGAATTCCATTCCAAACTTCATCTCAACCCAATATACCTTATCCCTCAAGGTTGAGGAAAGAGAAGTTGAAGAACAAGGATTATATTCAGGTTTCTAACTTTATCAAAATGTTTAAACAACTGAATTTCAACATCTCCTTTGCCGAGGCTCTCGCTCACATGCCCAAATATGCTAAAATGTTTAAAAATCTTCTCAGTGATAAGGAGAAACTTCTTGACATCGCTCAGACACAACTTAACGAGAATTGCTCCGCAGTGCTCTTAAGGAAATTACCCACCAAACTTGGTGATCCGGGTTTCTTTCTTATTCCTTGCAACTTCCCCGGGGTAGAGAATTGTATGGCCCTAGCCGATCTAGGTGCTAGTATAAACTTAATGCCTTTAAGTGTTTGGAAACAATTATATCTACCCGAGCTAGTCCCCACACGAATGACTTTGGAATTAGCTAACCGTACAGTTGCTTATCCAGTGGGGATAGCCGAAGACGTCTTCGTCGGTGTCGACAAATTCACCTTTCTGGCGGATTTTGTTGTCGTTGACTACGAGATGGATCCCCGTGTTCCATTAATCGTTGGACGTCCATTCTTGAGGACCGGTCGCACTCTCATTGATGTAGCCGTGGCAAATTAATCATGAGAGTTGGTGACGATAAAATCGTCTTTAACATGGGTAAACTTTCTAAGCAGCCTTCTGAAAATGAGAGCGCTAATTTCATTGAAGTTCTTGATGAGGCTTGTGAAGAACATTTCAAAGACGCTTGTAAAAGTGGTTCTTCTTCTCTACCCATTGTTGAGACCGTTGCCTCTATTTCTCCCTCACTAACTCCATTTGGAGAAAGTGATCTCCTTTTGAAAGAATTTGAAGCAACTTTGGGAGATGTGGACTTGCAATATGACGATTCTCCCTCCAATTGGGATGAAGATATTCGTACCATTGAGAAACTTCTCAATGAGGACCATATTTCTCCACCATCTCCTAAGGAAATCTCTATCGATGATCCAAATTTGACTACGCCTTCCATCGAAAATCCTCCGGATTTAGAGCTTGAGGACCTACCGTCTCATCTCGAGTACATTTTCCTTGAAGACAATAAGAAGTTACCCGTCATCATCGCAAAGGACTTGAAAGAAGACGAAAAATCTCGACTTATCGCCGTGCTGAAGAATCATAAGAAAGCGATTGCTTAGAAAATCTCCGATATTCGTGGAATTGATCCTCACTTTTGCACACATAAAATTCTCATGGAGGACGACTTTAAACCCACTATTCAAAACCAAAGAAGGGCGAATCCCAAGATCCATGACGTTATCAAAAAAGAGGTTATCAAACTTCTTGATGCGGGAATGATCTACCCTATCTCGGATTCACCATGGGTTAGTCCGGTCCATTGTGTGCCTAAGAAAGGCGGAAACACCGTTGTTCCCAATGAAAACAACGAGTGATTCCTACTCGTCTCGTTACAGGGTGGAGAGTTTGTATAGACTATCGCAAACTCAATGATGCTACGAGAAAGGATCATTTTCCCCTTCCTTTTATGGACCAAATGCTTGAACGTCTAGCGGGTAATGATTATATTGCTTCTTAGACGGTTTCTCCGGGTATTTTCAAATTCCCATCGATCCTAAAGACCAAGAGAAAACCACATTCACTTGTCCTTATGGAACATTTGCTTACAAACGAATGCCTTTCGGCTTATGCAATGCTCCTAGGACTTTCCAAAGGTGTATGATGGCTATCTTCCATGACATGGTTGAAGAAACTATGGAAGTCTTCATGGATGATTTCTCGGTCTATGGTGATTCTTTCTCTCATTGCCTTGCCAATTTAGAACGTATGCTCAAACGGTGTGAAGACACTCGTCTCGTTCTTAATTGGGAAAAATGCCATTTCATGGTAAAAGAAGGCACTGTTCTTGGACACAAAATCTCCAAAGCCGGTCTTGAAGAGGACCGTGCTAAAGTCGATGTTATTGCTAAATTACCTCCACCTTCAACCGTGAAGGATGTGAGAAGTTTCCTTGGTCATGCGGGCTTCTATCGTCGATTCATTCAAGATATTTCTAAAATCGCTCGCCCGATGACCCACCTCTTGGAAAAAGATACTCCCTTTATCTTTTATAAAGAGTGTATTGACTCTTTCAATCATCTTAAGGACAAGCTAACTAAGGCACTGGTCTTGGTTACCCCTAATTGGGAGCTACCTTTTGAATTGATGTACGATGCTAGCGACTTTTCCATTGGAGAGGTTTTGGGCCAAAGAGTGAACAGACACTTCCAACCAATCCATTATTCTTGCAAGACAATGACGGGGGCTCAATTGCATTATACCACTACCGAAAAAGAGCTTTTAGCTGTAGTGTATGCTTTTGAGAAATTTCGCCCCTATCTTGTCCTTTCCACCACAATCGTGTACACGGATCATTCAGTGTTGAAGTACTTGTTAACTAAGCAAGATTCTAAGCCAAGACTTCTTCGTTGGGTTTTTCTCCTTCAAGAATTTAAAATCAAAATTCGTGACAAGAAGGGAGCCGAAAACCTAGCCGCGGATCATCTAAGTAGACTTGAGGATCCTTATCAAGGGGATCATCCGAATCAAGAGATCAATGACTCTTTTCCCCTTGAGGCCTTAATGTCTATCAATTCCAATCTTGATGACAACCCGTGGTTTGCGGACATTGCAAACTACTTAGCGGGTGGTATTCTCATTGAAGGGTTAACATCCCAACAAAAGAAGAAGTTCTTTAAAGATATTAAGACTTAATTTTGGGATGACCCTTATCTCTTCAAACAATGTGCTGATCTGATTATTCGTCGATGTGTTGATGGACCCGAAGCTTTAGACATTCTCGAAGCTTGCCCTAAAGGACCCATCGGTGGTCACTTTGGTCCCAACTACACCGCGAAGAAAGTGTTTGACTCGGGATTTTATTGGCCCACCATTTATCATGACGCTCATGAAATGGTTAAACATTGTGATGCTTGCCAAAGACAAGGAAAGATCACACATAAAGATGAGCTGCCTCAAAATTTCATACAAGAATGTGAAATCTTTGATGTATGGGGCATCGACTTTATGGGGCCATTTCCATCATCTAAAGGGAACAAGTACATCCCCGTAGCCGTTGACTACGTATCTAAATGGGTTGAAGCAAAGGCTCTCCCTGCGAACGATGCGAGGGTGGTTGTGAACTTTTTGAAGAAACTTTTTGCTCGATTCGGTGTTCCTCGTGCTATCATCAGTGACCGCGGGACTCATTTTTGCAAGGACCAATTTGCTCGAGTCATGGCTAAGTATGGTGTCGATCACCGTCTTTCCACCGCTTATCATCCTCAAACAAATGGTCAAGCCGAGATATCTAACCATGGATTGAAGCGAATTCTTGAGCGTACGGTGGGAGAGCATCGTGCCTCGTGGGCCGATAAGTTAGATGATGCTTTGTGGGCTTTCCGTACCGCATATAAGACGCCGATTGGTTGCACTCCATATCATCTTGTGTACGGGAAAGCATGCCACCTCCCTATTGAGCTGGAACATAAGGCGTACTGGGCCTTGAAGTGGGCCAATTTTTACATCAACAAAGCCGGTGATCTTCAGAAGATTCAACTCAACGAGCTAAATGAACTGAGGAATGAAGCTTATGAGAACTCATTGATCTACAAGGAGAAGACCAAGATCATCCATGATGCAAGGATTAAGAACCGAGAGTTCCACGTTGGTGATCAAGTTTTACTCTTTAACTCTCGGTTGAAGATCTTCACGGGCAAGTTGAAGAGCCGTTGGTCTGGTCCATTCACCATCTCCAAAGTCTTCCCTTATGGCACGATTGAGATTTCTCAACCAAATGGGCCCATATTTAAAGTGAATGGCCAGCGCGTCAAGTTGTACTTTGGTGAGGACATCTCTCATGAGATGATTCCATCCCTCACCACGTTTCCCTTGAATTAGTTCTCGGTCGAGTCAGGCTCGTGACTTGATTAACAAAAATAAGCGCTTCTCGGGAGGCAACCCGTTGATCTATCCTTTACCATTTTCATAATAAGTGTAGGGGGAGCCCCGTATGTGTTTGTTGTCTTGTTTCTTATAATGTGCAGGGATTAAAGCTTCAAAGAGCACTTTTGATGACATTTGACGACCGTGATCCCGTGTACCCGTCTTCCCGGTTCTATCCTAAACTGTCGTGATTCAATATTTCATATCTTATATGTTCACATTGAAATCACTATAGTTGTCCTTCCCTTAGCAAGATTTAAACAACGTGCACAATGTCCTAAGTTAGGGGAGTTTACTCCCACATGCTTAAGCATTGAGGACAATGTTTATATCAAGTGTAGGGGGGGCTTCTATCGAAGTAAGTGGGCTTTTCCATGAATTTGTCCTCATTTTAATCGGAAAATTTGATTTTTCGACATTTTTCAAAATTTTTAATCTGTTTTGGCCTAGTAGTTTTTCCTTTGTTATGGTTACTTTCTTTCTTTGCTAAAAATAATTTTTAATAAAGTGGTTTTAAATTTTTCAACGTCATGAATCTTTTGACTCTACCCAAGTTTACTTATCTAAGTTTACTCTAGCTAGTATCCTTAACGTGTTTAAGTCAAGTTTTGCTAGGCTTTTATATAGGGAACTTTAAAACGCGAAAGTCTTTAACTCGTACGGGTTAAGAACAAGAGTTTTTCGCAAGTTCCTATAATTGATCCTAGAAAGTCGTTTATCAAGGGAACTTTAAAATGCGAATTCTAAACTTGAAAGAGTCTAAGAATTTGCAAGATCCTATAAATGACTTGAAAACCCAAAACTTTGATTTAATTGGCTAAGCATCCACGAGTCTCATTCCTTGAGATTTTAAATTGTGGAGAACGTGAGATGATAGAGTCAATTATAAGTTTGGTATTCTTTCATGAATTTATGTGAGTTGAATATAAGCTTTTTCTCCCATCGCTTGTTAATAAATATATTTGAAATAAATAAGGTTGTACGATTTGAAAAGTTACTTAGCTTCTAGCACGAGATCGTTTAAAAGTTGCTCGATATTAATTAGAGTTCATAGCCAAGGCATTACTTATTGAAGCGGGATGCGAAGATTGGCGAGTCCGAAAAGGCCCTAACTAGGCATGAGGGCTACATTTTGTTGCTAAAGATCCCAAGTGATGTGAAGAATCATTTATCAAAAATCAATGTGAAGGATCGAGACACACGACGAAAAGCAAATACTCCCCAAAATATCATGGAGAAGTCTATCCAAAAAGGCCCTAACAATGTATGAGGATAAATAGATCCAAGTACTAAAAGGAGGCGGATCGTTGTATATCAAAGTCCAAAATAAAGATTGGAGAAAAATGAAGAAGTCGTGGTCCAAATATGAAGAATCTCTCAAAAACCTCAAGTGAAGAAATTCCTATTATGAAGAGAAGACCATAATTTCAAGAACGTCTCTCAAGATTTGAAGTATGAAGTCGCTGCCAAATATCGGTCCGAGAAAGGTCTCAAATCGTGAAGCGAGTTATGCCAAGATATGAACTTTAAGAGGTCCCGAAAAGCAGTTTTAAAAGATTTTGTCCTTTAACTAACTATTGATTAAATCGTCCCACTTTATTTTCAGCCTAAATAACTATCGAAATAAGTCAAACAATGTATCCTCTTGATCATTCAAGACAAAATTAAAATATAAGAGATACACCTAGGAATAAGGGAGTCTAAGTGAATAATTGGGCCACATGAGTTCGTGTTAGTTTGCTCTTATAATAACAATGATCTCGTTTTTAAGCTTGGTATGGGGAACGTGAAACTTGAGGATGATAAACATTCATGACAACCAAAACCCCATTGTAAGTCTTTGATTTCTTTACTTGTTTTGTTCTTTTAGTTTCCTTAGTGTTTAGTATTTAATAAAGGCCAAGGTGGGTTATTTATGATGAGAAATATAAACTGTGCTTTAAAATTAATGCATTGCATGAGGGAATTGCAATGGTCAAGTGTAGGGGATTTAATAAGTGTGAAAACACTTATCCTTTTACCACTTATTTCCAATAATAACAAGACCAAAACGTGTATTTTATGTCGTAAAAGTCGGAATTATGCGTGGTTTGTGTTTTTATTGTGTTTCAGGATAAAAATATGAAAAAAGGAAGAAAACACGGGCTATCACGGGCTTTTATCGAAGAAAACGAGAAAAGACGAAGTCAAAAGATCAAGAGTGCAAAAAGAACGGAAGTCCAAGGCCTATTCTGAAGATTTATCGAAGAAAAAGTCTAAAGACGGAAGTTTAATGAAGTCGAACAACTCAAGTCTAATAGAAGAAGAAAATTATAAGACAAGTTTAATTTATATCGACAAATCCCGAGACGACGTCGAGAAAGACAAAGAATTTAAATCGAGTCGAGACAAAAAGAAAGAGAAAGGAAGCAACACATGCACCTCCCCACCTCCTATATATACCCTCCTAATGACACATTAGGAGGGTGTTAGTTAATTTAGCTAGTTTTATTTTACTTTCTTTAGTTTTCATTTTAGAGAGAGAAAGTGTTTAACTTTCTCTCACTAAAACTTCATCTTTTCTTTCTTTCATGTTTAAGCTTTAATTCACTCTTGTATTTTTGAATCTTTAATCTACAAGTTCAAGTTAAGTTTTTCATATTCAATCTCTTTCTACCTTTCTTGATTTTTACTTATTTGATCCGAAAATTATCTTTGATTTTGTTTAATCTTGATGTTTGATTTATTAAAATGTTTATCTTTTGGTTTCTATCTAAGTTTTATACGGATTAAGCTTTGAGCTTATCATGCTTATTGGCTTATCTTGTGTTTAGCTTATTTACTTTTTAGTTTTCTTAAAAAGTTTCATCCTTTAAACGCTCATCTTATAAAGTTTGCCTATTTGGTATTTTGATAAGCTTTCCATTCGTAGCTTATTGAGTCTCCTTAATATTGATCTTGTTGAGTTTTTGATAAGTGCTTATTAGAAGTGCTTATTAGGATTTTGGCTCATTTCACTTGTATCGGATTACTTGTGCTCCATCGCAAAGTTAGGGTTTACACATTCCGACGGCCACTTTGCGATCAAGTGTATTTCCCCCCTTATTCCGATCGTGATTACGATCGCTCATTGCGATCGTACATGGGACGGGTCTTAAGGCTATATTAAGACGAAACACTGCCCAATTTTTGTTAGCCATATTCCGATAGAAGTTATATTCCGACAGATGTGATTCCGACATCTTTACCTTTGACATATTCTGATACTTACCTTAGTATTCCGACAGAATTGACATTCAGATAGAAGTTACATTCCGATAGAATTAGTTACTATTATTCCGATGCTTAACTTCATTATTCCGATAGCTTTCATTTGTTGCATTCCGATGGCTATTCAGACAAAATATTCTGACAGAACTTCTTGTTACACATTCCGATGGGTTAAGTCTTTAGTTTTACAAAGTTTTAAGTTTTAAATTCATTATGTTTTAATTCCAAAAAATTGCACGCTTCCCGAAATCTCTGTTTTTACC
Source organism: Glebionis coronaria (assembly GCA_025667525.1). Taxonomy (NCBI): domain Eukaryota; kingdom Viridiplantae; phylum Streptophyta; class Magnoliopsida; order Asterales; family Asteraceae; genus Glebionis; species Glebionis coronaria. Next base: position 602,439,177 of record CM046880.1, read on the forward strand.
AAGTTTTTTTCTAATTTTAGAGAGAAAAAGTAACAGTTTTTCTAGATTTGCTTTTAGCCTATTTTAATTACGTTTCGCATTTACTTTTTAATTAGTTATAGACAACGACAACCTTTTTATTTTCTACCAAGAACGACTGAGTGGCACTCTTAACTAGTAATCAATTCGAAAAGACTGGAACAACGAACTTTCATACGAGGCAAAACCTTGTATCAAATGGCACCGCTGTCGGCTCTTTTTAGTAAGATTAACGGTTTTTAGTGAGAGCCGCGTTAGATTTTGGGATCCGTTCATTCGTGAACGTTATTTTTCTTGCATTTTTCAAAAATGTTTTCTAAAATCCTAAAAAATATATAAACTTTTCAAAAATCCAAAAAAATAGAAAACCATAAAAAACCAAAAAGATTTCTTGTCTATCTTTATTTTCTTTTTGTAGGAGTGTATGCGTACCCGTGGTCGTAAAAAGAAAGCAATTCAAGCCGAAGTCGTAACTCCAACTATTGTCACCATGGACAATCGACCAATGATCGAGCTTTTGCAATCGCAAGTAGAGGGCAACACCGATGCTATTGTCATACCCGAGATTGGAGCCAACAATTTTGAGCTCAAATCCGGCTTCATTCAAATGGTCTCTGCTCAACCATTCTTGGGACGTACAGTTGATGATCCTCATGACCATATAAAAAGGTTCCTTCAACTCACTAATACGGTTAAGTATAATGGGGTTTCACAAGAAGTGATTCGCTTGCAAATTTTTCCTTTCTCCCTAGAGGGACAAGCCCGACATTGGCTTGATAAGAAACCGCCACAAAGTATTCTTACGTGCACGGATTTAGAGACTAAACTCATCAACTAATTTTTCCCACCCTCACGTACTACAGCTTTGCGGAATGAAATCATTAACTTTGAACAAAAGTACGATGAGACATTTAGTGAATCTTGGGACCGTTTTAAGGAACTTTTATGAAAGTGTCCACAACATGGTTTCACAAAAGTACATCAAATTAATACTTTTTACAATGGTTTAAGCATGAATGACCAAGATTCACTAAATAGTGCCTCGGGGGGGTAATATTTTGGTTAAGTCTTCTAATGCCGCATGGGATATTATTGAGAATAAATCTAGAGTGCAAACCAAGAGTGTTCGGACTAATGTGGCTAGTGCTAGTACTAGTGAGAGCGACAAGAGAATTGATAAACTTACTTCGCTTGTTGAAACACTTGCTCTACAAACCGCTAACAATACCAAAGCCATCAATGCGCAAGTTAATGCTTTGAGTCGGTCATGTGAAATATGCGGGGGATTTCATTCATACACCGATTGTCCTTCGACTCATGACAATCCGGAAAACGTGTATGCCGCCAATGTTAACTTTTCTTTGGGAGGCTATCAAGCACGTCCTCAAGGTGACCGCAATTTGCTTAGTTATCGTTCAAACAACTTCCTTTCACCACCCGGTTTCCCCCCTCAAAACCAAAACAACCTCAATCACAACAATCAAAACCAACCTCGAGCTCCAAATCAATATCAAACCCAAAGAAACCCATATCCACCTCAAGGAAACAATCAAGTTCACCAACCACCCGCTTATCAACCACCTGCCTACCATGCTCTTCCTCCCACCCAACCCACCGCATTTAATCAAGAGGTTGACACTTACATGAGGACTAATGATGCGATAGTGAAGAATATTCAGCGGTAACTCAGCAACTTGAAAGGAGATATGGTGAAACAAGGGAATGATCTTCGAGTCGATATGCGAAACTCTTTGAGCAGTCAAACGAATGACTTAAGGGATATGATGGCTAGTTTCTTCCAAAGTAATCAAGCCTCTGGTTCGGGTTCTCTTCCGAGTAACTCCGTTGCTAATCGAAGAGGGGAGATGAAAGCAATCACCACTCGAAGTGGAAAAGGTTTAAAGGAACCCGAGCTTCCTACACCTACACCGGTGATTGTGACAAAGGAAAACGAGTCCCCTTCTCCAATTCCTCCACCTTCTATTTCACCAATTCCTCCACCTTCTACTTCCACCCCTCCACCACCCAAGGATGTGAGTGAGAGTTCCATTCCAAAGCCTTCATCTCAACCCAATATACCTTATCCCTCAAGGTTGAGGAAAGAGAAGTTGAAGAACAAGGATGATATTCAGGTTTCTAACTTTCTCAAAATGTTTAAACAACTGAATTTCAACATCTCCTTTGCCGAGGCTCTCGCTCACATGCCCTAATATGCAAAAATGTTTAAAGATCTTCTCAGTGGTAAGAAGAAACTTCTTCACATCGCTCAGACCCAACTTAACGAGAATTGCTCCGCAATGCTCTTAAGGAAATTACCCACCAAACTTGGTGATCCGGGTCGCTTTCTTATTCCTTGCAACTTCCCCGGGGTAGAGAATTGTATGGCCCTAGCCGATCTAGGTGCTAGTATAAACTTAATGCCTTTAAGTGTTTGGAAACAATTATCTCTACCCGAGCTAGTCCCCACACGAATGACTTTGGAATTAGCTAACCGTACGGTAGCTTATCCAGTGGGGATAGCCGAAGACGTCTTCGTCGGTGTCGACAAATTCACCTTTTCGGCGGATTTTGTTGTCGTTTGAAGGTCTACGAAATTATTGGCCTATTCTACATGATGGATTTGATGGATTAAGATGGTTGATTAATTGATAGATATAAAAGAGATGAAGGAAGGAGATGAGGGATTAGAGAGAGAAAGGAGAGAAAAGGGGAAAATTAGAGAGAGAAAATAAAGATGGAAATTATCAAAAATGTGAAATGAACAACCAACAACCCCTCCTAGCATGCTAGGAGGGGATATATATAGCCCACCCTACATGTGGGCTATATGGACTATACATTAACTAAATGGATCACGAGCCCATTACATAATTATCGTTGGAGCGACCGATCCTTCATAAATACGTAAAACGTATTTCCAACAATCTCCCCCTAAGGGAGGTCGCTCCAAGAGACAAAGTTCTAAATAATCTATATCTCGTGATCTATGCTAACTAAGATGTGACCGAGACTTTATTGGGAAAAACGTATTTCCAACAATCTCCCCCTAAGGGAGGTCACATCTTTTTACAAAATCTTAAACCTAGCATCTATGCTTGAGTCTTCGATCTTGTTCTTGTGAATATGCTTGATGTGATCTTTGACTTTAGTCTTGAGCATGTTTCCTTGCCTTGACCTTGTGCATTCTTCACTTGTGATATTTGCCTCTTCGTGACTTCATGTTCCACATACTTATACTTTTAAATTCTTGAAAGCTTTGATACAGCGGAAGACTTGACCTTCAGGCTTTCTTGAATTTGTTGAAGTACTAATTGTATGTAATATAAGCATGTGGTGACGACTTCTTCTGGATTGTACACCACAATGCCACCTTCTTGTTATGCTGCATAAGATAGTTAGCAACAAACAATATACACGGATGAAATGGCCTTGAACATTTCATTCTAATTCGGTAGCATTTTACCTCCGGTCGGTGAAGACCGTTGGACGATATTAAATATCGTACTTGTGGCAGGTAGTTTCAATAAAGAACCTCCTTGACAAGATTTAGCGGGTAAACCCGTTCTCTTTACTCGACCGTCCAAAGCTGACTGTGAACGTAAAGAGTGAATCATTTGGATAATCTTATCCGCATGATTTGAATCCGTCAATTCATGTTCCTGGAACAAGTGAAGTTCAATTAAGAACCGCACCATCGTTGCTTTCCAGTTGTCACTAGCTTGATTCATATAGAATCTTGCAAGTTACCTACCAAGTGCTGTTTGATGTTAACACTAGAAGGATTTCCATTCGTCACTGTAAATACTTAATAGTATTACTCTGAATGTCCTGGCAAGATCACTTAAGATATTGCGTAGAGGCCTGGAACATGTTTAAATTCATTTAAGAATTAAACCACTGTTGCTTTCCAGTTATCACAAGTTTGATTCATAAAGAATCGCACAAGTCACCTACCATGAGCTTTTTGATATTCGCTCAAGAAGGATTTCCATCTTCATTGTAAATACTTTCGTATTACTCGGATGTTCAGGCAAGATCATGAAGATTTTGCGTAGGACTCTTAAGATCTTTCTTACTTTTCACAGTGTGTGAAGAAGCAAGGAAATATGAAAGTGTGTCCTAATGAGATATTTGATGATCTCAAATGGCTCTAGACTCGATCGTGCATTTTGGATTTTAGTGATCGGAGGCTGGAGAGGAGTGCCACCTTTTCAATATCAGTCTATTCGGAGTGAATAAACCAATAGATAACGTGTTGATCTCCGTGTGATTAAAACAAATATCTTTTGAGAGATATTTGAGTTAGCTGGGAAGGGTTGTGCATTGCATCACTGGGTCCATGATGTCTTTCTTCAATATCAAGAATCATTAAAAATGATCTCAATAGCATATGAATTGACCCAGTTTCTGCCTAAGGTTGTAAGGAGGGCTTCTTTCTTTACACCCTTTATCTTTACAATTCTTTTTCATTCTTCAACCCCTTCAATGCTTACCAATACGTCATCACTAGCACCTTGTTGTGTTTGTTCCAGTGCTAACTTAAGTACTTGGTCGGCATTCAGCTACGTTCACAATCTTTCTCCATCTTTCCTAAGGACTACTATTTCTAGCTATGGAATGTCCTTGGGAAGATTCCTCCGGTTCTAGAGAAATCATTGGACTTTAACCTATCCTACCATCCTTATGTCACCACAATCTTCATCATCGTGAATAGAGATGTTTTGGGTAAGTGTATGTCACCATGAAATCCATTTTGAAGTGCAAATCCATTTTGCTCCCCCTTAACATATGCCACGATATCCGAAAACATTTCGCACATGTCGGGATGAGCTAGCACGTTAAGTCAAACCATTTATGATTGATCATATCCCATATTAAATCACATTTTCTCCCCCATATTAAAAATATTAACTCAATCAATGTTTTTAATATCAATTGATTTAATAGCGTTTTAAGAAAATTTGGGAAGAAAAATGCAAATCCAATTATCTTCATGAATTACACAAGATCCCCCTCAAATTAATGAGGGTGTACTTGAAACGTAAATTAAATACCTTTTAAACACAAGTGTAAGGTATTTATCACGTGCAAAGATCATATATGATAATGAATTCACAAGATTAACAATTTACGAGGTAGGACCTGAATGATGGAGAACATCATATGAAAGATTCACATGGTTCTTGTTCACGAATGTTGGTCACCTCGTCACGTCCCCGAGAAAATTAATTCCCGTTGTTGAGTCAAAGCTTTCCGGTGAAATGCTTGACTTGATTATGAAAAGCGGGTTGCTATCTGAAATAATAGCAAACCATTTTGAGCATGTTTTAAAAGTTTGAACTTCTTCTCGAACTTTATTTACAACCCCGTGTCATTATTGAATGACATTTCTAGGTTCGTAAATATTATCGATTCCAGAAGACATGCTCTTTTTATCAAAACATTTTTGAACACATAATTTTGAAAGATTTAGAAAAACCTTTTGAGAAATTCATGAAAAATTGTGTTCAAAGTTTTGAAAACCAATTACTTGAGCTTAAGATTTGGAATATCTTAGGAAAGCTCAAGTCCGAGAAGTTGTAAACTTCTCGTTGTTAAGGATAAGTTACCATCGGCGATAAACTTTCCTTTTATCTGAAGGACGAGTTCTAAGCTGACATTTACTTAGAAGTCGTGTTCATGAGCTTGAAAACTTTGACTGTTTTAACGGAAAGCTCATGACCGAGAAAGGTTAATTTCTCGTTACGAGGAAAAGTTCTCTTATTTAAAAGATACACTTTCCTTTCTGAGCTTAAAACTTTGAATGTTTTAAAACAAGCTCATGACCGAGAAAGGTGAATTTCTCGTTAAGAGGATAAGTTATCATAAAATATAATCTTTCCTTTATTTAAAGTTCGAGTTACAGTCTAACATTTAACTGTAAGTCATAGTGCATGAGCTTAAAAACCTCGAATGTTTTTAATTTTAGCTCATGCCCGAGAAAACTTAATTTCTCGTTGTTAGGATAAGTTTACCATCGGCGATAAACTTTCCTTTCTTTGAAGAGCGAGTTATAGTCTGTGATGTGACTATAAGTCCTTGTGCATGAGCTTAAAAACGTTGAATGTTTTTAACATAAGCTCATGCCCGAGAAAAATGAATTTCTTTTTTTTAGGATAAGTCATCATCGGGATGAACTTTCTTGTCTTTTGAGATCGAGTTACAGTCTGTTATGTGACTGTAAATCCTTGTGCAAGCTTTAACCATGAATCCCCCGAGATACTAGTTTCTCTGATATCTGCTTCTTCAGCAACCAAACTCTTAGAGTGTCCTTAGTTGAATGGTATACAATGATTGGACCGCTTCGTTCTTTTGGAACATCAACTTTGGTACCTGCATTCTCATTAGGAGTTTGTATACTTTTGCATGGGTTAGAGATATCTATTTTAGAAGCACGTGGGGGTTCACGGTTTTCTTTTCTTGTGTCAGAGGTGGCCTGAGGGGATGATTCACTTGTCTTAGTTGGCAAACGTTTCCTTTTATAGAAAATCTTAAGTTCAGGCTTAAGTGATATATCATCCTTGTTGAACCCAAACTTAGATCGATTAAGCTTTGTGTATACGAGATTAGATCAAGTACTACACGTAGAGAAACCTTTGCTTATGAATAAAGTAACAAAGTGTTATGCGGAATTAACACTTGATCTAAAACACAAAGATGTTTAAACAAACTTTCACTTGTATTAGAATAATCGAACTTGATTACAATGAAAGAGGTTTAACTTGCGAATACTTATGAAAACTGATATTTAACTTTAACCTAAAAGACCTTCTTTTATAGATTAAGAAGTCTTGTACAATAAGCTACGAATCAACTATTCTAGGTAAAGATAATAATGAAAAATACAATGTCGAGCTTATCTTTACCATACACAAATAAAGAAACAAATAAACAAAAAGATTCGTATGAAGATATTCCATCAGTGTCAATCTTCAAGGCTGTCAGCGTTGACTTCTTCAATGTCAACGCTTGGCTGTCAGCGTCCAATGTCCTCCTATCAGCGTTGACATTCTTCTTATCAGCGTTTAGTGAACTGACCCATAATTTATTCCCAACAATCCTCCCCTAAACTTGATATCTATTCCAATGATTAAGTTTCTGAATAAAAACTTAAGGCTTAGGAGGAATCTTGCAAAAACTTCTTACGTTGGTGATAAACATATCTAATCAAGTCCTTGGCCACATCACTAGTATAATCAATCTCCAAGGGTGTCTCTAGCATCTTCTCCAACACTTCTTTGGACAAGAAATAGTTAGCATCCACAAGAAGATATTCTGAAAACTTTGTAGAGCTCAAATGAAATACACCACAAGTAGAATAAAGCCTCCAATGAAGATTACTGAGATCATCTTCAAGATCCTTCCATATGGCAGGATCTGCTTCTCTTGGACCACACAAAGTCATAAATGTGTTCCAAAGTCTTATTCCATTTGCTGAAGTAGGTGCTTCAGCTGTATACTTGGCCTCTATTAATCTCCATAAATGCACCAAGTCTTCTCTGTCTATGCTTGCAAAGATAGAAATAACTGAAGTGAAAGTATGTACCTCCTTTCCAAACCTGCCAATCTTCCAAAATCCACACTCATCTTCATCAAAACTAATGATTGGATTTCTGTCATCTAGAGGTACTACATTAACCAAATCTGAAGCTTCCAATGGAGAAAGCTTGAGATGCTTCCTTATTACACCTTCAGTTGGAAAATACACATCCATATCTTTGGGAAATTGGAAAGGATCTCCTTTCTTCACTGGTCTTTGAGCAATCCTTATTTCCTTTTGAATCTGCATTTCCTCAGCAAGCTCTTGTTTCCTTTCTTCTGAAAGAAACTGTAAGACATTTTGTTGTTGCACCTTCCTCCAAATAGGATGTGCCCTATACTCTAGCTCCTCAAAAGATAAGGCCAGCAACTTCTTGTATGTCCATCTGGGTTGATGGCATCTAAGCAACTTGTAATACAATTGCCTTCTATCCCTTTTGAGCCAAGTCTTGACCTCTTGTGCATTAAACCTCATAATCACTTTTATGTCATCTTGTACCCTGAGAAGAATTTCCAACCCCCAAATTTGATCTGATAAGCTCATTCCTGGGTTGTCCATAACCTTGTCTTCCCAAGCATGGTACATTCTGGTGATTTCTGGTAGGTCCCAATCAATCTGATTCTTCAACTCACTCAACCTTTCCTTTGCTAGCTCATCCCCATATTCAAGCCTTTCTGGATCTTCAATAATTTGAACACTTGAATCTGAGCTATCATCTTCTTTTCCATCACCACTTTCTTCTTCACTCTCAGAAGCAACAAATGGTGACCTACCACTCCTCTTCAAATCTCTTTCCAAAAGTTGTGCAGCCAACTGTTCATCAAATGCAATTTGTGCTGCATCTTTCTTTGGAACATCTTCTTCAATCAGAATCCCTTTACCTTTGTCTTTTGGATCAATAATAGGTAAAGTAGAAGAAGAAACCTGTGTGGACACATCTTTGATAATTGTTGATGACTGGAATACATCAACACCACCTGCAACTTTGTCAGCGTTCAAGTTACCTCTATCAGTGCCACGATTACCTTTGTCAGCGCTGGATGTGTCAGCGTTCAAACCTGTATCAGCGCCCAATGTTTCTTTGAAAGATCCTTCCAAGTTCAATGGTGTCACCTTGAATGTATCAATAACTGGGTGCTTCTTCAAGTTGGTGAGTGCTTCAGCAACCTGTAAAGATTCACTAAATTGTGAACTCTTCTCTGAACTCTTTTCACTAGCTGTATGAATCAGCTCATCCTCTTCATCCTCTTCATCCTCCCCTTTGGAAGATTCCTCCATTAGACTCCTGCTACTTGGATTCTCCAAAACAGTTACCCGCTCCCTCAATACTTGGAGTTCACGGCCCTGTTTGTTGACAGTTTGTACAAGGCTGACATTTTGCTTTTGCAAGCTAATGACAGCAGCCGTCAATTCAATTATTGTCATAGGTTCCAATCTGCCCTCAGCTAGAATGGGGATTTGACCTCCCAAAATAGAATCATAGGGCGTGGATGAGGTCTTAATGATGTTGGGACTGTCTTGACCAGCATCTAAGCCTGTGTCAATAGCCCCAGCCTCATCCATGGCACCAGCCACACTTGTGGAGGTGGTTCTCTCTGCTACAAGGCTAGGACCACTAGAGGAGAACACTCCAGTAGTCCTTTGGCGTTTATTCAACCTAGATTGTAATGGGGTGGAAGATGAAGTAGATTGTGTGGGTGTTGGTTGATTAAGGGGTGTTTGGGATTGTTCAGGGATGGTATCAGCGTCGGGGTTGGCTGTGTCAGCGCCAACATTTTGAGTGTCAGCGCTGGGTTGGTCAATGTCCATGTGGTCTGGTGAAGGTAATGGTTCATGAATAGGCTCAAGTTGGGGTTCAGGGTCTGGTTGTGGTTGTGGTTGAGCAGCCTGAATTACTTCAAACATGGGTTGGGTGAGAGGTATGGATCTGTTTGTGGAGCTCATTTTAGCAAAAATGGTTTTCTGTTGTTTAGGGATCTCATAAAAAGTATCATGATCCCTAGAACAATATGCTTGTAAATCAAAGACCATTTGCAAAAATCTTGGGTAAGCCAAAGTCATTTTACTTCCCTTATTTTTACACATCCCTTCAAAAATCATTTTTGAAAAATTATACTTAAGCCCACGTGTTATACAAACCAAAGCACTTGCAATTGACCTGTTTATTTCATTAAAAGAAGTACATTTTGGACTTAAGCATTGTAAAAGGACATGTATCAAATATTTCCAGTCAGAGGGAAATTCCTGCTTATGATATTTATTTAAAGTGACATCAGCAGGAATAGGATAACCCAATTCCCTAAGACCTTGTTCTATTGTTGCAATGGCAAGGGTAGTCACACCATCAGCGTCATCAAGACGCAAAGCTTGGCGAACCAAGGCTTCAGTGGCCACCCATGTTCTTCCATGAACAGTAGATGTTAATGTGGTCACTCCATTAGCTGTTGTGGAACTAACATTATTCCAAAACTGTCTAATGTGTGCGACAGGGACTAATGGTGTATGAGAAAGTGCATACCTTAGAGAGGATGCATTTAAAAATGCCACCATTTGTGAATACTGAGGGAACAAATCATTATCAGCAGTCAAGTAAGCTATCATATTGTGTTGGCTCTTGAACTCCAATGTTAAATTCTTTGAGTTGAACTTGGGTGCCATGTTTGAAAGCTGTTTAGGTTATGTGATATGAGAAAAATCTAGGAGAAAAATGTTAGACAAGAAAATATGAATACCCAGAATAAAAAGATTAGCCAAATTTATAGGAGAGATGCATGATTTTGATTGGTCAAAAATGAGGCAGTTATATTCAAAAAGCAATGATGAAAATATTGAATCAAATATAACTTATCTCATGCATTAATTAAAAGTAACAACTCCCCAAAATTACGGCCAAAGATTAGTCAAAAATAACAACTGGGTAGGGCCCACTAGGTGTCAACGGTCAAAAATAGCCCATCAGCGCCCAACGGCTATATTTTCTTGTCAGCGTTTGCCTAAAGCCTTGTCAGCGTCACGATTGGACGTAACAACGTTTGGAGAAAAACTTGTCAGCGTCTAAAAATAAAAATAAAAATAAAAAAGAAAAAGACCTTAACAAAGTAATTTATCCTAAGGGAAATATCTTACAAGTTGATAATAATTACTGGGCGGCAAGCACTGTCCATTTATGCACACTTGCGTAAGCAAGATAGACACAAATGACCTCTAGTGTCCCTTGCTAACCAAAATACTTACCAACAAAGTTATTTCATAAAATTCTTTGTAACTCCCAGGTAAACCCATAACAAAACTATTCCCAAGTCTCCCATCAGACCACAACCAACTCTAGGCCAAAAATGTCTTGGCAGCATGCATAGTTTATCAACTTTGCATGCTACAGTGCCTCATGGTTTAGTAAAACTAACCCATACTCACCTGTGGACACAATCTAGAATTGTGATGAGAGTATTATAAGAATACCCAAGAGTCCTAAAGGTTCCTTAAACCTCCCCTCAAACTATGATACATGAGTTTCTCAAAATATGAACATTAAAAATTTATGTCAAGATAGGAATATAAATATTCCAACCATCATCCATAAACAAAAATATGTCCAAATATCTCTTCAAAGATCCATAAGCAACTCTGTATCCAATGGCATAAAGCTACCACCACCTACACATTTAGATTGAAAACCACAAAACTAACATTTGTTGCTGACAGCGTCCCGACAACACTTGTCAGCGTTGAAGGAACTCTTGTCAGCGTTAGACAATAATATCTCTAACAACGGCAAAATAACACTTGACAGCGTTACATTAACCTTTGTCAGTGTTAGAAAAATAAAGTGGAAAAATCTAAATCATCACAAAGACCAATAACAATGCATTATCCTGTACATACTTTTACAAAAAGGTCCAAAACACATATTAAGTGAGATTAACCATTCCAATATTTGTTACCAAATATTGAAATCTTCCAGCATCAAAAGGTTTAGTTAATAAATCTGCCACATTATCTTCTGTGGCTACCCTATCTGGTTGTATTAAACCTTTCTCAAAGCAATCTCTTATAAAATGATGTCTAATTTCTATGTGTTTGGTTTTAGAATGATGTACAGGATTTTTAAGAATGCATAAAGTACTGTTATTGTCTACAAAAATCTTGGTATGCATAAAATTATACCCATAATCCAACAGCTGGTTCTGAATCCATAAGACTTGTCCACAACAAGCAGCTGTAGCAACATATTCTGCTTCAGTTGTAGAATTAGCCACCACTGTTTGTTTCTTGCATTGCCAAGATATTAATCTGCTCCCAAGAAATTGACATCCACCAGTTGTGGATTTCCTATCAAACTTGTCACCACCATAGTCACTGTCTGAATATGCAATAAGCTCCAATGGAGAATCTTTTGGGTACCACAAGCCAAGATCTGGATGACATCTTAGGTACCTAAAAATTCTCTTCACAGCAAAAAGGTGACATTCTTTGGGAGTCACTTGATGGCGTGCACAAGCACACACAGCAAACATGATGTCAGGTCTTGAGGCTGTAAGATACATCAATGATCCAATCATTGATCTATAGTGCCTAACATCCACATCCTTTCCAGCTCCAATTTTTCCCCAAGGGTGTTCCCTATCCATAGGAGTGGAAGCATCCTTTTCATGTGGAGCAAAACCATATTTCTTCAAGATTTCAGCTACATACTTGTCTTGGGAGATGAAGATACCATCTTCTTTCTGCTGAACTTGCAATCCTAGAAAGAAGTTCATCTCACCCATTGCACTCATCTTGAATTTATCTGTCATGAGCTTGGAAAAATCCTCACTCATTTTTGGATCAGTAGACCCAAAAATGATGTCATCAACATAGACCTGCACAAGCAACACATGTTTTCCTTTCTTCTTTGTAAATAGTGTCTGATCTATGGTGCCCCTCTTGAATCCATTGTCCACCAAATATGTAGACAAGGTACCATACCATGCTCTTGGGGCTTGATGAAGTCCATACATTGCTTTCTTCACTCTATAAACCTTATCTGGATTTTCAGGATCTTCAAAACCAGGAGGTTGCATAACATATACTTCCTCAACAATTGTCCCATAGAGGAAAGCACTCTTCACATCCATTTGATAAACAGTGAAGTTCATGCAAGAGGCATAAGCTAGAAAAATTCTTATAGCTTCAATTCTTGCTACTGGAGCAAAAACTTCTTCATAATCTATACCTTCCTCTTGTGTATATCCCTGAGCTACCAAACGTGCCTTGTTTCTGACCACAATACCCCTTTCATCCTTCTTGTTCCTTAGAACCCATCTTGTCCCAATTGGTCTCACATATCTAGGACAATCAACCAGCTCCCAAACATCCTGTATAGCAAACTGGTGAAGCTCATCCTGCATTGCTTCCACCCAACTAGGTTCTTTGAGAGCATCAAAAATCTTCTTGGGTTCTGCTTGTGATAGAAAACAGGCAAACAAACATGCTTGTACAAGAGGGGTATCAACCTTCTTGTGTATATTGGCAATAAATCCACCAAGACTTTGATGGGATCTTCTTGTCTGAACTGGAGCCATAACATCACCAATGATCTGAGATGTGGGGTGATCCTTTGCTGTGGAGGTGAGAACTCCTCCTTCAAAAAGTCTGGTGTCCTCAATTTCACGCTCCATATTGCCAATATCTTCTTCATCAGACTCTCTTTGATCAACAGAAATCTCTTCATGGACATTGGAAGGTCCACCTTGTTCAAAATGGGAAGAGAAAAGATGTGCAAAGGTGTTGTCAAAGTCTGATCCTTGTTTGTCAGCGTTTGGGCTAACAACGCTTGAACTGTTTGTGTCAGCGTCTGATCCATCAGCGTCTGAATTGCTCTTGTCAGCACTTGATTTCCCTTTGTCAGCGCCTGAAGAACCATGCATGTTTGTATTTGGTGGTATTTGGACACCACCATTATCTTTTCTAGCAGCAGCAGCAGCAGCATAATACTCATCTGTCCATATAGGAAGTGTAACAAATTCTTGTGTGGGAGATGATTCAACTGCTGGTGGTCCATCTTCCTTAGCAACCTGTATACCTGAAACATTACCAATTCTCTTTTCCAAAACACTTTAAGTTACCTTCACAATGTCTGGATCAGTAACAGGCATATAATTTAAAGCTCTAGATAAAGGTTCTAAGTCAAACAACCAATTTGGACCACTTTCAGGATCACTAGGTTTACTTTCTAAAAACCTAACATGTACTTTTTCAAGTATACGTTTTTCCTTTTTAATGTAAACCCTATATCCTTTGCTCTGCACTGAATAACCCATGAAGTAGCCTTCATCACCTTTTGAATCAAATTTACCTAGGGCTTCACTAGTTTCTAAAACAACTACATGACAACCAAAAGGCTTGAGAAAGCCAATTTTGGTTTCCTTCCCCAAAGTAACTCATAAGGTGTCTTATTATGTATTTTGTTGACCAATGCCCTATTTTGAACATAACAAGCTGTGTTAACAGCTTCAGCCCAAAAGGCTATAGGAAAGTGGGCATCAGCCAACATGGTTCTGGCTGCTTCAATAAGGGTTCTATTCTTCCTTTCAGCAACCCCATTTTGCTGTGGGGTTCTAGCTATGCTAAACTGCCTAGTAATCCCTTTCTTGGCACAAAAATCATCTAACAACTGATTTCTAAACTCACCCCCATTGTCACTTCTAATAATTTTGACCTCATTACCATTTTTCTTTTCAATTTGGGTAATTAAATTAATCAGACTTTGGGCAGTTTCACTTTTCTTGGCTAAAAAGAAAGTCCATGTAAATCTGGAAAAATCATCAGTGATAACAAAACAATATGATTTACCCTTCAAACTTTCTATATTAGTTGGACCAAAGAGGTCCATATGCAATAAGTGAAGTGGTTTAGAACTAGAGTGCACCTGTTTAGACCTGAATGAGACCTTGTGCTGCTTGCCCTTAAGACATGCAACACAAGTGTGGTCATTGTGGAAAGCCTTTTCAGGCAAACCATCAACTAAAACAAGCCTCACAAGTCTATTGATATTCTTAAAGTTTATGTGCCCTAATCTCCTGTGCCAAAGATTACTTTCATCTACTGAGGCTTTAGCATAATGACATGACATCATTTTATTATTTACCTTAATTCCATTAAGATTCACATTATATATGTCTTTATGCCTTGGTGTTCTAAAATCTATGTATTTTTCCTCAGGGAGCTTATAATCTTTGCTTAACACCAAGCACTCAGTATCTGTGAAAAGAACCTTATTTTTGTTATCACACACTTGTGATACACTAAACAAATTATAATCCAGTTCTTTTACCAAGAAGACATTCTCAAACCGTAGATTGTTGGTGACAAGGGTTCCTTTTCCAGTGATGGTGCCGTAGCCCCCTCCAAAGTATACCTTATCACCATCTTGAATAGGAGTGAAGTTTGTCAGATAGTCTTCCTTTCCTGTCATGTGCCTTGAGCATCCACTATCCCAGTATCCATAATCATTGATCTTCTTCTGAATGCCCTGCACATAAAGAAAACACATTAGTTTTCTTTGGGAACCCAAGCCTTGGAAGACTTGGATTCATCTGGTTGTTCAACAAGAACAGACTTGGTTCTCATAACAACCCCATTTTCATCCCTTTTAGAATGAAATTCCCAGTTAACCCCAATTGGTGTTGACATTGCTTTTGAAATATAATGAAACCTGTTGCATGTCATAGAAACACCAGTAGAATTAGAGTTTTGGTCTTGTTTTGGTCTCCATGTTAAGCTAGTAGAAGCTTTAGACCTATTTCCCTGTGGTTGCAAATACCTAGGTTTGGCAGTGTGTCTGTCAGCGCTGAAATTGTTCTTGTCAGCGCCCCGATTGCCTTTATCAGCGTTGAACCTAGGGTTTGCTACAGGAACCCATTGCCTATTGGACCAAGTGTTTGACTTTTGAAAGGGTCTTAGGCCTTGTGTGTTAGACCCTCTAGAAAAGAATGGGGCTGGTCTAACAACTTGTGAACTTTTGTTCACAAAGATATTGGGTCTGACAGTGTTTGACCTATGTTGACTCTTGTCAGCGCTGAAATGGTTCCTATCAGCGTTGACATTGGAAGCGTTGACACATTTGTATGCCAAATGTGAGAAGCTACCACATGAGTAACAGGCTTTTCTAGACATAGTCTTAGGTCTAGAAGCAAAGAAGCCTGTTCCATGGTTACTAACTTGGCTTTTTGGTGACCTAGTATTCCTATACATTTCTGCATACTTAACACTAGGTTTTCTAACAGTTTGTGGGCCAAGGTTAACAGCTTTGCCAGTGGTTGGGTGTGTGATTTTAATAGGTTTAGGATCATTGGACTCCACAATATTATGACTCAGAATTGGTGTGGGCTCATTTGGAATTTCACACAACAACCCTCCCTTAACAAACAAGGTGTGGTTAGCTTTCTTCCACTCATCTAGGTCAGTCAGTTTTTGCTTGTATTCCTCAACTGGGGAAGTCACTCTAGGTGGAGGAATGAATTCCTTCTCTTGAAGTTCTGGCAAGCCAGTCCAAGATAAGTCCTTTGATTGGACACCATAGAAATCCCCAGCTGGTGGTGGAACACCAGTATAATCATTCATCCCAATCCCACTCATGTCCTTAGAGTCTCTTTGTTTACTAACACACTCTCCTAGGGATTGTGTGGCCTTATCAAATCTCTGGATTTTAAGACTCACATTATCTTTATTTTTGTTAGCCTCCTCTAACTGAGCTATCAAATCAAGATTAACCCTATTTACTATATCTTGAATATCTTTACTTTGATGTAACTCATGTTTTAAGATATTTATTTGATCCTTTAAATCAAACTCCATTTTCTTATACTCAGCTACTGTCTTTTCTGTTTGGGTAAGAGCAATTTGATAATTAGATACTTTGCATCTTTCAGTACTTGCCTCATCTAATAATTTTACTATCTCTTGATTTAGTTTTTCAGTATTTAAACGACAACCCTTAGAACAGAAAGCATCATCATATACCTCATTATCAGATGAAGAGGAGGAGTGTGCCATGAGAGCATATTCAACATGCTCTTCTTTAACTTCAGCAACCAAAGCTCTGTCCTCTTCCTCATCCTTAGCCATAAAGTTCCAGCTCCAGTCCCATCCTCCAACACCATCAAATTGTTGAACAGCAACCATGGCCTTGGGATCTTGGCTCTTAACCATTTGGCTTGAAGGCTTACCAGCATCAGATCTTCTTGGAGATCTACATTCCCTCATAAAGTGCCCCATCCGATGACAATTGTAGCACTCAACCTTTGATTTGTCAAATCCAACAACATCCTTAGCATTAAAGGTCATCTTCTTCTTGAACCTTTTATTAAACCTGTTTGCTCTTAAACTTACAAGAGCCATAGTCCACTTGATATCCATCTCTTCCAGTTGCTCATCACTTATCTGCTCAAGATCTTCATATGTAATCCTTGAATCACTGGGCAAAGAAGCAATGAATGCACACACAGTATCTAGATCTAAACCAGCAGGTTTAATTCTATCAGCGCCAAAGTTGTGTGTGTCAGCGCTTGAGTATAAAGCGTTGACAGGATATGATCCAGCGCTGACAGACTGACATCCAGCGCTGACACCTTGAGATCCAGTGGCTGGATGTCCATAGAAGTTCATGGAATCAAATTGGCCTTCACTTTGTGAGAAGAAGGCCATGTTACTGCTGGAAGATTTATTATCACTATCCAAAAGCCATTCATTCTCCAACAGTCTTAGTTTGTTGAAGATGTCATCAAACCTGGAGGTCTTGTGGGTGTTATTGACAAGAATGGATCTTGTCTCAATCTTCCATACATCACCAAGGCTTTTGAGAAAAGTAGCATTCAATTCAGGGTCATCAATCTGTGTTCCCATAAAGGAAAGTTGACTTGTGATGTCAAGAAGTCTACTTCTCACACTGCTGAGATTCTCATTGGGTTGAGCTTTAAAGACAGCATACTCATGCAAGAGTTGCTTCTTCTTTTCTTCTTTTGTGTCAGCATTACCACCATGTGCTACTTCAAGAGCTTCCCAAAGCTCTTTTGCAGACTCAAAGCGTTTGTACGTGTGTTGATTCTCATGACCTAGGGCATGTTTCATGATGTTCAAGATTTTCATGTCCACCCTCTTCTTGGCTATATCTTCAACAGATACAGCTCTTCCATCCCCAGGCTTTTCCTTCTTATCAGCTTCAGGACAATTAGGAACAGCTGTCCTTGTGGCAATAGCAGCAGCAATCTTTCGTGCTTTATCGAATGTGTTCCCATATTCGACAATCTCCCAAAGAGTGTAGTCATGAATAGCTATATACTGCTCAAAATTGGACTTCCAAAGCTCAAAGTTCCTGGCATCAAACATGGGAATTTTGATACTAGGATTTGAGGAGTTGTTTTGTAGCAAAGCAGCAGGTTGATCTGTGCCAGACATGATGTTTTTAGGGTTTTGAGAATTTTAGGGTTTTTAGGGTTTTTGGTGTTTTAGGGTTCTTGCGTTACTTAAAGATCAAAAGTTTCTCAACAAGCTCTGATACCACTTGTTGAACCCAAACTTAGATCGGTTAAGCTTTGTGTATACGAGATTAGATCAAGTACTACACGTAGAGAAACCTTTGCTTATGAATAAATTAACAAAGTGTTATGCGGAATTAACACTTGATCTAAAACACAAAGATGTTTAAACAAACTTTCACTTGTATTAGAATAATCGAACTTGATTACAATGAAAGAGGTTTAACTTGCGAATACTTATGAAAACTGATATTTAACTTTAACCTAAAAGACCTTCTTTTATAGATTAAGAAGTCTTGTACAATAAGCTACGAATCAACTATTCTAGGTAAAGATAATAATGAAAAATACAATGTCGAGCTTATCTTTACCATACACAAATAAAGAAACAAATAAACAAAAAGATTCGTATGAAGATATTCCATCAGTGTCAATCTTCAAGGCTGTCAGCGTTGACTTCTTCAATGTCAACGCTTGGCTGTCAGCGTCCAATGTCCTCCTATCAGCGTTGACATTCTTCTTATCAGCGTTTAGTGAACTGACCCATAATTTATTCCCAACAATCCTTTGCAATTTCCTCCCTAGTAGTCTTCGCAGAATCAGAGACTATCCTAGTTAAAGGGCACTCGTTTCCTACAAGAGTGAAATTTCTACCAGTGGGGCGCCACATTTTGCCAACGGGTTTGATTTTTGTAACCCACTGGGATTTAAGTCTAGCACGGGAGTTCACCTCATTAAGCAATTTTTTGATACAGGAGTCATGATTTGCCGTAAAGACACATTTTCTACATGTTTTACAAGTAGCATATTTAATGTCCGAGTAATTCCTAGATGATTGATCGATGCTCCTAGGAGACGTCATGCTACGGTTAGCAGTGTTGGGTAATCTAGAAGGCATCTGACTAGGTTGGACATTGCTATCTCTTACATGTGTCTTTTGAATAGCTTCCCTTTGACCAAAATCATGGCGCACATCAGTTGAACTAGTTCTAGACGTGTTCATTGAACTATTCTTAGAGAAACTAGGGGCAATCATGTGATGAGGTCTTGCTAAAACTGATTTAGTCACATTAGGCCTAGTTGGTGGAGTGACTGTTCTAGAAATATGACCCAAATCAACTTGGGAGGCAAACCGCGGTCTCGAGGATAGTGATCGCTCGGATCTAAATGCAGTAGGTTGTCTGACAATCGGTTGTCTGACGAACTGATTTGTAGGCGGTTTCCCCAAGATTGATGGTTTTTCAAGCTTAGTGTCCACACTAGGTCCTTTACTTTTCCTTAACTCGTTTTTCAACACAGCTATAGCAAAAACCTTTTCCTGTACTTGGGCCTTTAAAGTCTCATTCTCTTTGAGCAAGTTATCTTGGGATGCCAACTTAGATCCAAGCAGTTGAATTTGTTTCAAAAGATTATCCTTTTCAGCTTTAGAATCTAACACTTTTTGATCCAATTTTCTTTCAAGAACAACATTTGATTTTTCAAGTTTTTCAAAATATGTTTCAAATTTGTCCGTTTTCTTAGAAAATTCAAATTTGGCATCCTCAAGATCTTTTGATTGCCGAGCTACGATCGTTTCGAGCTCTTTAATCTTGGAATCAGAAGCAGTCAATGAAGCAGTTATAGGATAATTATCATGATGTTTAGCATTCTGAACAATCTCTCCCCCATTATGACTTACATCGGATGAATCAGAAGTGGTATTGCTATCACTCTTTTCCATCCCATGTTTGTCATAATTAGGTTCAGAATGCTCAATATGCGGCATTTCATCTGCATATACATCATAAACAACATTACATTGTACCATGTTTGCCGGCTCTTCGTCATAAACGGGTAAGGTGTCATCAAGAGAGATCTCGTGAACATTCCCTGACGTGCCACTGGTATCATGTTGTCCTCCTGATTCCGTGCTCTCGCCATCGTTAGGCTCAAAGTTTTCAACCGTATGACCAGTTTCCGCTTGCATCGAAGAGTCTTGCACTCCATTATCATACCCTTGCTAAAGTCGAGATCTTTCATAAATCGAAGACGAGACCGATGACATGAGTTTCAAAATCGTATCACGGAAAACTCGAAGCTCGGTATGTGTATCTCGAAGAAATGATTGGCAAATCACTGAACTTTCAGGCTTGATGATATTGAATTGGAGGAAAGGCGTGAGGTGTGTCACAAGAGCCTTATATGCAAGTGTCGATGCAGAGTGATTAAAGTTGTTATGGTTGAGTTGCTCGGCGAGTTGGGTCAAAGTGGTGAAAATTGAGTCGATGAATATATGACGATCTTGTCCAAAGATTGTCATAAATTCACTCCCTCCTTGAAGCCGTGAAAGATTAACTAGATGATACTGAAGCATTTGAAATGAAGTTATACCACTTTCCCTAGCGTTGGCTTGCACTTGATGCGATTCTCCCTCTTTAAGTGTCGAATTTAACGATTCCATTGAAAATCGAGGAAAAATGATGTGGATGTTGTAGTTTTCAGAATTTGACAATACGATTCGGCTCAAAAGATGTTGTCGGCTCAAACGATTATGAATTAAACCCGATCAAAAATGCCGTCACGTTGACTCGTCACTTTGTCGTCAAATCCGGCCACAAAAACTTTTAACCCGTCAAATATTTTTCACGTTAATACTTTTAAGAATACCCGCCTCAACACGGTTTGTCAAAAATTAATAAACAAAATATTACTAAACTAAAAAATATAAAAGTGACAAAAATACAAAATAAATGTAACTAAAAATAAAAATTTGGACGTAATCTTAAATATACTTAAAAAGAAATGTAACCAAAATGTAAAATAAAAATAAATGTAACTAAAATTTAGAGATTTCGTTTTCTAAAAAATAAGAAATATTATAACGATTAAAATACGTGTCCCCAAAACTTTGTGTCCCAAGATAAACACGTGGCCTTGACCACTATACCATCGTTTCCTCCGCCTAAATTAAAAAAATTCTTACCTTGTTTACTCCGTCCCACTTAAATACATCTTTCTCTTTGTTTGACTAAATCACAAAAACCAATACGTTATAACTCTCTCTCTCTCTCAAACCTTATTTCCTCCGCCTTGCTTAATCCCTAAAATAAATCTCTCTCTCTCAGTTTATCTGTATCTCTCTCTCTCACAATTTGTAAACTCAAACACACAAACAATCGTTCTCTCATCTGTAAACGAGATTCTACAAGAAAAAAAAACGGCATCAAGATCTTAAAAATAAGGTCTCGGGTAGGTGTGTTTATCGTCTAATCAAAGTCTTCTCTCATCTGTCGAGTCATTCTATTGCATGTTGGTTTTGAGTCAAATCGAAACAAAGAAGAGATATGAACCTATATGTTCTTAATCTTTCTTTATGTTCGAAAATTGATGAGATGGTGTAACCATACATCAATCTGTGATGATGTAATTGTAACTTACAAGATCTAAAAGATCTTCTAAAGTTTGAAGAATCTGAGATTCGAATTGTTGATTAATGAGACGAATGGATATAGATATGTGTCGGGGTTTGATGAGAGTTTTCTGTTGATAAATCGAGTCTGGGTGAAAGTGTGTTATGCTAAGTGTCGGAGTAGATTTGATTGGGGATGTGAGTGTTCGAGGAAGAGTGTTTGTGATTCTGGTGGATGTTGAGAATAGGTGAGAGGCGAGAGTGATGTTGGTTTTGTTTGAAAATCGAGTCTTGAGTCTTTGTGTTATAGTCCAGTCGAGGTTTGTGAGGGTGTGGGGATACGAGAGGTGGTTTCAGTCTTGGGTTTTGATGTCAGTCGAGAGTGTTGGGTTTTTTGATTGAGAGATGTTTTTAAGTCGAGGGTCTTGAGGGAGTCGGGGTGTGAGGTCGAGTCAGACGAGGGTGCTTATGTTTGTTGGAGTGTCGACGCTTAGTGTGTCGATGGGTGTGAGTCGAGAGTTTAGAATGGTCGAGTCGAGTGAGGTGAGTGGGAGTCTAGAGAGGTTTGACCAAGAGTGTGTTTGGTTTTGTGTGTGTCTCGGCTCTTTGAGTCTTTGAGTGGTGTTAGTGTGTCGAGAGAAGAGTAGACTGGTTTGGTGAGTCTGTGAGTTGGGTGAGGGAAAGAAGAGTCGAGAGGTGTGTTTATGTTTGTGTCTTGTGAGAGTCCAGTAAAGATTTGTGTGGGTTTGTGTTTGTTTTCCGTTATGTTTGAATTTGGTTCATTTAGAAGAATTTATTCATTCGGAACTTTTCATTCATTCGAAAGTGTCATTCATTCGGAAGTGTCATTCATTCAGAAGTTTCTTTCATCCGGAACTTTTCGTTCACCCGGAACTTTTCGTTCACCCGGAACTTTTCGTTCACTCGGAAGTTTCGTTCACCGGAACGTTTTTGTTCGTCCGGAACTTTTTTCGTCCGGAAGTTTGTTCGTCCGGAACTTTGTTCGTCCGGAACTTTGTTCACCCGGAACTTGATGAGACTGACTGAGGTTATATATATAAAAAAATAGAAACTGGACAAGGAGAACTGGACAAAGATAACTGAACAAAACTGGACAAAGATGACTGATTATATAAAAACTGAAAATTATATAAAAACTGATAACAGATTCGATAGGACAGGAAATTATATAAAAACTGATTATATAAAAAAAAATATATATATATAAAAAACTGATATCAGAAAAACCAGATAGGATAAAACAGAAAATTGATAAACGAAAATCAATAATAAAAAAAATTAAAGTGGCAAAATTGATTAAAAAATAAAAAAGGACAAAATTAAAAGTTCAATTTAAGGAATTCAAACAAAAAGGCAATCAAAATAGAAAGGATTTAATAAAAAAAAATACAAAATTAAAAAGAGAAAAACACAAACTTTTTATAAAAACACAAAATTTTTAATATTTGATAATGAAATTTTTGATTTTTGTATAAAAATTTGTGATTTTTATCTAAAAAGTAAGTAAATCTAAAGATTAGACATGATTTAACACATAAAAACACAAACTTTTTATAAAAAATACAAACTTTGTAATATTTAAGCATGATTAAATCAAAACCCATCAAAATCAAACAAAAGAAAAACAAGAATAAACCAAACTAACCAGGCTCTTGATACCAATTGAAGGTCTACGGAATTATTGGCCTATTCTACATGATGGATTTGATGGATTAAGATGGTTGATTAATTGATAGATATAAAAGAGATGAAGGAAGGAGATGAGGGATTAGAGAGAGAAAGGAGAGAAAAGGGGAAAATTAGAGAGAGAAAATAAAGATGGAAATTATCAAAAATGTGAAATGAACAACCAACAACCCCTCCTAACATGCTAGGAGGGGATATATATAGCCCACCCTACATGTGGGCTATATGGACTATACATTAACTAAATGGATCACGAGCCCATTACATAATTATCGTTGGAGCGACCGATCCTTCATAAATACGTAAAACGTATTTCCAACAATTCTTGAGGACCGGTCGCACTCTCATTGATGTAGCCGCGGGCGAATTAATCATGAGAGTTGGTGACGATAAAATCGTCTTCAAAATGGGTAAACTTTCTAAGCAGCCTTCTGAAAACGAGAGCGTTAATTTCATTGACGTTCTTGATGAGGCTTGTGAAGAACATTTCAAAGACACTTGTAAAAGTGGTTCTTCTTCTCTACCCATTGTTGAGACCGTTGCCTCTACCCATTGTTGATTCTTTTCTTCTTTTATTGATTCATGTTTTATGTAGAACTCACCTCTATAATCTTATTATACACGATACACTTATATAGACTTAAAAGTTTTAAAACAAGCTACCGAAAAGTGAGCATCTAAAACATAAGCCGAAACCAGCCATAACCATAAGCTTAAACAAACACCCCAAACATTAAACATAGTACATTTCTATTTTATAACTAAAAGTAAACTAAGGGGCCGGTTGTTTCGGCTTATATAGCGAGCTTATTGTCACGGGACTAAATTTATAATGTCCGTGTGGCACTTAGCGACTCGGTTTCAACAACTAAGTAAGCCAAAAAGTATGGAAGAGGTTTGCTATGAACACTTGCAGACTTTCTTGAGAAGGCTTCTTATATTGCTTTTGATTTTTAGGATACAAAAATGAGAGAGATTACTTCTATTTATACTAAGGGCTTAGCTTCTAGATTGTTCTAATACAAAAATCTTAGATATTTACTTATGATATAATATCTAGCTTATCTAGATAATTCTTAATAAGTATCTAAGATATTTTAGATAAAATATCTTAGATATTTTAAGTTTAAATTCTAGATTAATCTAGACATAGAGGTGCGTCGAGGATTTACTCGAATTGGGGCTGTTGTGATTTGTCTCGTTACATTATGGCTTAGGTGGTTTTGGTCTTACGTTTCATAAGCTCATTTTTTATGGTTTGTTTTGAAACTTTTTGGCTTACATAAGTTTACTATGTCATCATAACCTTATATAAATAGTTTTAAAATAACCCGCAAAAAATGAGCTTACGAAACATAAGCCGAAACCAAATAAGTCATAAGCCGAAACAAACACCCCCAATAAACCCACTTTTTGATGATCATCTAGAGACAAGTTATGCAAATCCTGATACAAAGAAAAGTCAAGGGAGTTCAGCTTCGACTCAAGGTCAACGATGACATCATACGAGCAACAACGTTGAAAATTAAACTAACTAATTAAACAGTTTTATACCTTTAACCGGTTAGAACTGCTACCAGAAAACAAAAGCCTAGCTATTCGATAAGAAATTCATAGCCATTTCTATAACACCCCTAAATCATATGCGCAGCGGAACTACAACATTTGGGTGTTAGGCAATCATCATCACACATAAGCTATTTCGAACGACTCAAAGAGACGTAGAATATTAAACATAAATTAAAGATTGTTTAAAACAACAAAGTCTACTGTTTTCCAAACCCCAAAGATAATACAAAACAGAGTCGCGTTTTGGTCCCCATTGAATCTCAATCCCAAAAGTACATTTTCGTTAACATGACATAATATAAAATATTTAAGTGCTAAAAGGGAGGAAAAACAAAGTAGACCGCCAAGCCACAACAACTTCCATCCTCGCATGCTCCGCTGCTATCAATCTTGGTTACCTGAAACACATGCTTAAAATCGTCAACACAAAGGTTGAGCGAATCTATAGGTTTATCAAATCATAGGTTGAACATAAGTATTAAAACCAATCATGACCATTCAATAGCATTGTCGTACTCACAATCTATTATTCAAGGATATTATCTTTAGCAATAGCTAATAATTGTGTTTAAGCTCGTGACACTAATCCGTTAACTCAATCACCCGCGTACATTTACTGGCATGATTAAGAAGAAACCAGTGCCCCTTCTAAAGGCATTAGTTGCAATTATACCTTATTTCTTATCACAAGTTATCCGTCCGCAGAGGGTACTCAACGTACTAGCTCTCGTCTCGGATAGGGTCGTCAACCCCATAGTACTATCAATTGTATAAGCGGCTATCTCCAACCCACACAAGGGCAAGACAATAGTTAATAGTTCACGAATTTAGGGACTTTCGCAACTAGTTACTCAACACAATTAAAGACAACATTCGGGTCCAACAATCATTCATGCCTTATGTTCATTTTTATTTAAATAGCATGTATCCCCCTCGCGGGTAAAAACATTTGAAATAAGTAAAGAGCGAGGCTATAGACTCACCTTGCGTAGTAGTAGTGGTTCTAGCGAAGACGTAACAAGAAATGTCACCGACGACGTGGATGCCCCCGGGAAATCAAATACAACACCTAACGAATAAACACTTAATGAATAAACTCCTTCAAGTACTTTCAAGTACTGTATGTATATATTTAAAGTCACTCAAAGTTTGTATAAACTCACGCCAAAATTCCATACAAGTGATTATTACTAGATTCGTACTATCTATCTATGTAATTAGAAATATTTCAAATTTTATAACTTTGCCGGTACTTACTAAAAGTACGGGCTGTTTTCTATGACTTAAGCATTTCTATAAATTACAAAAAAATTTGTAAAAATCCCTTATGACCTGTAGAAAACCCATTTTAAATCCCATAAAAAGTTTCCACTTTTATGACCCATTACTCATTACATCACTAGACGTAACCTTTTCGGACTGATTTTGCACTTCTACAACGTAAGACTTGTTGGACTCATTTAAAAGACACCATTAGCTAATTTGACAATTAAGTCTAAAAGTAGACTCTAAAATGCAGGTTTGAAACCAATGAACAACTTTCAATCATTTATAAAACTCTATCTATGGTCCCCGGGATTTGACCCAAAACCAAACATAATTTCGGATTATGTTGATTCTCATCTCCCCGTACACGAACTTTCAAAATAGCATAACTTTTTACTCGTATGGACTTAGAAGCTCTTCTTTATACCGAAAGAAAGCTTGAGACGAACCCTACAACTAAATCCTAATATTAGGACCTGTACAAAAGTATAAAACCACGAAAACACCCTCTAGACCTGCTGTCCTAAAAACACCCCTTTCAAAACCTTAACAATCATCATTCCAACACTTCTCATCACTTCCTAAACCTATACCAACATCATTCAATCAATCTAACACAACCTAACTACCCTTAATCACTTGTATGGACATTTCTCCTAAAAACCCATTTGATAAATCACACATGCAATGTGATTAAACCAATCAAAAACATCCATAACATGATTACCAACATAAACCCATAACAAAATAAGATCAAAATCAATGAAACCAAACACACCCATTTGGGCCGTGGGTTTCATGAACAAAAACACCAAATAAAACTTTGATTCTAGCTAATTTAACTGTTTCCCCATGTTTATAAACACCTTAATCAAACATTTATTCAAGAAAAATTAATCAAAACCCATTTGTTCATAAGATTAAATTTTTGGAAAAATCAAGTCATTGCATGTTTGGTTTTAATGGATTAAAAGACTTACAATGAAGAAATAGGAGGTGGTCTTTGATTAGATTTTAACAAAAACCAAAAAAATGTTGATGGTGGTGATCTTGTGTTTGGTCGTGGATTTCAAGGAGAGAGGGGGGGAGGAGGTTTTGATTTTTGAGTGTGTGTTTGTGTGTGTGTGTTTTAGTGTTTTTCATATAACCTTTTTTTGTGAAATTTGGAGGGACCTTGATGCAATTTTGTCATTCTTTTGGCCTTAGTGGCAAATCCATTCTTAAGTAGCGGGATTGTGACTAGTAGTCGGTTTTGAAAATTTACGGGAGTCGGGTTTAGTCCCGGCTACCTCAAAATACTTTTAAATGGTTCAAACGCACACAAAACAAATATACATATGGTTCCGACTCGACTTAACACGTAATAAAAATAAAAATCTCGAAAAAATCAAATATCGATCAATCGATAATAAAATGTAAGTTTTGGGCATTCGTCGATATCGTAGTCGTTATCGGTTCTTCTTAAATCATCAAACGTTAAATTACGACCGTAACCGTTGGTTTCAACTTAAACCGTCAAATATATAGCAAACGAAATTTCTTAAAAATTTCAAAAATATTCATAAAATAGGATTAAATAAATGACGTTGGGCTCGGGGTATCACATCCTCAAAGGAGTCGCAACTTAAGAGGGATGCTCATACTGAACAGCTCTTGAGACAATAGCTTAGCATCATATGACACATTCACGGGTATCACAATTGCAGAATACGTGTTTGTGAAATTCGAGCAGAACGATTTTTGTGTAATGATGGTGTTAATTTTTTCTTAGTTTTTATGTATAAAAAAATCTACGCTTTTTCTCACGAGTCAGACTTTTAGCCATGCACACTTTTAAGCATCGTCTTAATTTATACACAATATACCTATTTTCTGTACGCTTATGTCGTGTAAAAACTCACTAAAACTCCACCTATTGTAAAGCGTGCAAAAATAAGCGTGCACATTGTAATTTTTTTGTAGTGAGAGAACCGAATTAAGCGCAACATTATCAGCTAGCCCTGTTATTTGGATAATTTTGTTAGTATTATTCTTAGCCTTCATTTGCTGTAGTAATGATTATTTTTTATTGAACCTATTTGGTTCGAGAGAATGACGAAACCCTTCAAGATCCTTTTTGGAAGCAGTCGGGTTATTATGAGGTGATGCATCAGAGAGAGGAATGTCAATGGAATCATTCTCTAACCAGTATTCACCAAATAACTATCATCCTAATTCATGGAAACATGTTGATCTCGCAATGAACTCTAGATCGAGGAGTGAAAATTCAAATATACAAGGGGTCGTCTTAATAACAAGGGCGCATATGATCTGGATCATCATTTAATAGCTCTTAATAAGAAGGGCTCCAAAGAGATTGGAATCTTGTGTCATGGCTTCCAAAGTTCAAAGGTACATAATTCGGTTTCACATAACAAAAAGTCAGCAAAATGGCCGCACGAAATTGAATTTTGGTTTAAAACAGGAATATTGTATGATGGTGGAATTTGCGGTTACCTTGGAAAATCACGGGATCGGTGCCTTTCACTTTGACTTTTCTGGGAACGGGAAAGTCCATAACATATCGATTTATTATAACAAGTTTAAGGTTCATCCTAGTATCAAGAACACAAAATACGTTACTCAAAGATGCGCGCATGAGATGGGAGAGTAGTAGTAGAAAGTCTAAGTATCATACTATCATCCGATGGGAAAACAATACTAAGCCCACGCCCCTGCAGCAATCTCGTGGATTAGGAGGTCAAGATCAAAGAAATTTTGGTTTGGCCATAATGTCTTAAGAGATTTAAGTTTAATTTGTTCTTCCAAACATCTCGCATTTATACGCAAACAATAAACATGACATATGATTTTTATTTATTATTATCCCATACAAGAGTACTAGTTCAGTGATATCTTTTATATAATAAAAGAATTAGATTTTTGAAGAATTTTAATGAAAAGTGGAGGTTGTAAAAAAACAATTACACCAATCAAATGGCTTGATTTTGACAAATAAGCAAAATCAAGCGATGTGTTTGGTGGAAAAAAGTCAAAATTGAATTAAAGTTAGTCAAAATTGAAAATTTTGGTGGAGGAATTTGATAAAAACACATAAAGATATATGTGTCAAATTTATAAAAATAAAAACTTAAAAAAAGAGGAGGGGATTAAGAAAACTTTATTGGCTGAATTTTAAATAAGTTATATAGACTTAAACATAAACTTATAATTTTTCATATTTTTAAGTAACTTTCTAAAAATAAAATACACCCTTAAACTTTATACCATCTAGACTTTATATTTAAAAATACAATATATGTCATATTAAAAAATCAACGAATCACAAAATTATAAATATTCAAATGGAAATATAAATTATTGTATATTTTTATTTTGACACTTAACAAAGTCAAACAATGCAATGTACGCAATTATTATTTACATGAATATCAATGTCAAAAAGAACGCATGACCTAAGACATTGGTGTGAGATGAAAGTAAATAGATGGGATTCTACAAGTTACAAAAACATATATTTTTTCAAAGTCATTATGTGTTAATAAACACACAATTTCTAGAAAAGGGTAGCTAACATTTGAGTTAAACAAAGTCAAATCCTTTGTGAAACAAATGTTTATACAAGAATTCAATCAAAATTATCACATAATAAAAAATCATGTAAAACTTGAGGGTTTATAAGCATTGTAACTATTTAAGTATTAAAATTTAATATTGTTATATAGAATAATATTAAGCACTATAAAATCATGAATTTATAAATTGTATATGTGTAAGTTTGATGTAAATCGTTTGTTAATTAATAATTATAATATAACTCTTTAGAATAAAAATATATCAGAAATAAAAAAAATATGAAATTCGAAAAATAAAAATTGAGGTGAGTTTTATTAATTTACACGGTGCACGGTAAAAGAACAAAATAATCAAACATATAGATATTAGATGTTAAAAAGCATATATATATATATATATATATATATATATATATATATATATATATATATATATATATATATATATATATATATATATATATATATATATATATATATATATATATATATATATATATATATATATATATATATACTAGCGTCGTAACCCGCCCAACGGGCGGGGTCGTTTTTTATCTCGATCTGGAGGGTTTTTGGTTGGTGCATTTTTATTTTTTTATTTTTTTTGTGGTTTTGGTTGTCTTTTTTTCAATCATATTGATGTGATATTTGTTTTACTTAACTTGTGATAATTGAGTTGAATTAGTATGTTAGTTGTTAATTGGTTGTAAGAGTCTATTAGTTATAAATGCCTTCACTCATAGTAGACGTTTTTAATTCTAATTAAACGGTAATTTTTTAAGCTCTAATTGTATAATAAAACTAAATGAAACCTCAATGGTCCAGTTTGAGACGTCCGTGTCGTGTAGCGTTTTCTATGTTTTACCTTACTCTATAAGATTTTGTCGATCCGTTGTGAACAATTTTTTGTTAACATGTGTTTTCCAACGTTATATCTTTGAAGATTCGACTTCTTAATCATCTTTTAAAGTGTTTTTGTAATCTTCAGGTTTGTATATGAAGTGGTGAGCATTAGATTCGGTGGTCATAAATTTTATTACATATTAAGTTGTAAATGGTTTTTGTGGTTCAAGTGTGAACCATTTACTTATAAACGATTTGGGTTATGTATTAACTTCATCATATATTTGTGCAAACGGAACAAATCATTGAGGAAAGAATGCAATGGAACACGTTTAAGAAGCTAGAAGTACCCGCATTCCCAATGATACTAAAGGGAATAAATGTTTAAAGCAAATCCAGTATACGACGTAAAAATGGTGTCAAACTTATAGCATCACAACCAGAAGCAAAACGATAAAAATATGAAGCGTATGACATAAAACCACTACTAAAATAACAACACTAAAAAGTCAAATAAATAGTTTAATCCGGGTTGGGTCAACCCGGAAATCAAGTACTGTAATTTCATTGATGAATTTGTATGCCTTTGACCAAAATAAACTTGCAAAACCATTCCTAGAAAATATGAACCAAGATTTATCTCCAAAGGTACAGTGAAATGACTCGGCTTCTAATCATTACATGTTCTACACATTTGAAGAAATGTAAAACCATGATCAGCTTTTTGAGTTATCTCAACCACCCATAGAACATCTGTTACCAGCAACCTTTAGTTCAGAAGTGATGCAATAGTACATCGACAGTTCATCACACTTTGGTCTTAACATAAAGCAAGGAGTGTCCACAACTACGGTACTTCTCCCTTTTTTTGGCATGAAGTGACTGCCAAAGTATGTTTTTGGTGATTATGTTCGTTCAATTGAATCAGTCATGTTTATGAATGCATATCTCATATTGCATTCAAGATTATACGTTATAAAAAGTATAACATAAGAAAACGAGTGTGAAGTAATACCAGAGGATAATTCAAACCAAATAAAAATGCGATCACACATACAAATATTGACCTACTCATTAGGAATGTTTTTTATCATCAATGTTGTCCTGCATTCTTCCCCACGCAATACACGTTCAATATCCAGTTCATACCTTTTTCTCGTCTACAAGACAGGAATTATTATCATGCCTGCCATGATTATTTCTCCTCGCTTGGTTCCTAGGCTTTCCTAAAGAGTGGTGTGAGCCAGTTCCTGGATCCCTTTCAGAAGACTTGTGGCTTGGAAGTGTTATGAGCACAAACATCATTATCAACTGGAGGAGATTGTGATTTAGACGATGATCCTAGAAAGAGCTAGAGCAGTTCATGTTTGATCAAGTCCAACAAACTCTGACCTATATATATAAAACAAAAGAAAAAAAGCAACTCCAAACATTCATATATGAATTAAACATAGGCTTGACGAGTACTGGCAAACATGCGTTGAAGTGACCCTAATACAGAAGTTGTGTCTTGCGTTTATCATCCTCTGCTAGATATGATAAGTTTAAACGTCTAGTAAGGTTGAAATCCAACAGTAACACAAAAATTAAATCATTAGTTTTAATATTAAGGTAAAAAGAATAAAGGTAGAAGGGGTAAGTGGGTCAAAAGTCGCCCAGCACGTATTATGATGTTTACAACATCCTAAGATTTCTTTAATAAGGTTTTCATAATAATATACAGTGCTTTGTAAGCTGTTTGACAGGACGCCGACAACAACAAAATCCGGCTCTACTAATTTAACAAAATGTTCATAAATTTCTATGTTTTTCTAATCAGAAAGAAATGATTGCGCCTTGCACGGATGAACAGTCTTCATCCATAGCAAATATCTGGAAAAAGAAAGCCAGTATGTGATAAACACTGGTTTTGAAAATATAAGTATCACAAAAATATGGACATGACAAGTGAGTTAACAAAATAAAACCAGTCAAGATATAATTTGCATTTGGTCCTCAGAAAACAGTCAATATATATTTATCAGTGGCCTATTGAGTTTGCTTCTCGCCCCATCCATAGTCATTTTTGGTGGTGAAGGCAGTCTACATTATCAGCCACCATTTGCAAACATTTATCTGATATACATCCGAATTTGAATAGCATCAACTCACTGTTTTAACTGAAGGATAATTAATTTATACTCGAGCAGAAAAATATATTCTGACTAATTTAATAGATGGAACTTCAAATAATCTCGTTTTAAAACTTATACACATGGGCTGTGAGGTAAGAGACAAGAACTACGCTAGCTCACCTGTACACATTTTAACTTCTCATTGGTCAATTCTTTGTTCAAGCTTGTTAAAAATTTCATAAACGACCTTTGCGTCTGGAAGTGTCAGCCAAGCCGTAAACTTGCAGTCTGTCTTGTCTTGATCACATCTAACAGGCACACATAAGTGGCAGCTATAGCACCTTCAAAACATATTAAATCAAATCATAGTAAAATTACCACTGTAATATTCAAAATCAGCGACTCAAAACAAAAATGTGCAATACTGGACGGGTCTATTCCCAATTATAACTTTAAAGTTGACTCAAGCTACAAAAATCAAACGACGTTGTAGTAATCAACCACTTGTTTGTATGATTAGTTACCACAGATAATAATCTGCAAGGTTTTCCTAATCCTTTATGATTCTATGCCCGACTACATGCTTAACAAAACCTAGACACTAAGCAAAAAGCCAAAAATATTGTCACCCCCTATCTCACCAACAACCATTTCTGCCAATACGTTCATGAAGTTTTAACTTCCCCATTCACACCCAAACCACGAATTATTTTCTCAGGTAAGTAGACAGCAGCCGGCGACTCGCATATATTTTTATGATTTCTTGACCTAAATAAATATCACACAATGATCCTACCAAGACCACGGGCAGCAACATCAGTACAGTCATTATAAGACTCCTGCCACTTTTAAACTCAGCCAAGACCCAATCCCTTTCATCCTGGCTTTTATCACCATGGATTGATAAAGCAGGCCATCCATCCATTCTAAGCTGTCGTGTCACTTGATCACATCCTTTCTTTGTTTCCACAAAGATAAGAATTCTGCTTCCATCCATCATTTCCTTGAGCAGACTGATCAGCCTACAAAGAATAAAAAAGTCAATAGTTAAAGACCGATTTCTCTTACTATCCGCTTGATTGTTAAAAAGTGCCACTTCATACCTGGTGTACTTTTCCGCATCTGTTACAACTTCTATAATCTGGTTTATCGACTGGTTTGCTTTCAGAAGGGGGGATCCAATGATCACCTGCAATTTGCATGTTGCTGCATCAAGGATCCAGCAAATGTATCAGGGTTAGAAAGGGAAGAATATAGAACACAGCGAATGACAAAAAAGAAGTTACAACTAAAAAAAATAAAACAAAATGTACCATTGTTTCCCCACGGACTATAATAGCTGAAGAACAGAAACAAATGTCCATTGTTGTTCCTGCGACCGTGTAAAATGTGTTAAAAATGGGGTAATGTCATTGTCTTGTATGAAACATAATTGGAAGAATAGCAGCAGAACATCAATTGTGTGGAACTCGTCCAGATTTTCTGTGAACTGTTTGGGTAAAATTTTGTATATTTGCAATTGCAATCACCTTGTTTTAACATAGAGTAACTTATTAGTTTACGAACTTAAAGCTTTATACAGCAAGCAAAGACTAAAGAGTAAAACATACCTGATGTTGCATGAGAGGAACATGCATTTGCTGGTTCTGCTACCCAGGAACACCAGCACGCCGTTGCATGAAAGGAACATGCATTTGCTGGTTCTGCTACCCAGGAACACCAGCACGCCTTCCAGGACGTGGTCCTTGCTGACCTTGTGGAGTTTGGTATTGGACCAGCACCTGGACTCATACCTGGAACGACATGCTGCTGGTACCCAAACCCAGGCTATCCAGATTTAACCAAACAAAGTTGAGTAAGATAGTAGTTGTGAATCGGAAGTGGTTAAATTAGAGTCTAAACCATCATGTCAAGATTTCCTAGCAACCGAGCTCAACCTCCTGCTCCTATTCCTCCAAAAGTGAGGATTATTTGATCTGCCATATTATCGTCTCCTACTTCTGTCACCACCATCCCTTGTGTCCCTAAAAAAACGCCTCTCATACTCATAACTGGAGTAAGGGCGAGATCTTACTGGTGACCTAGATCTATAGTCTCTTATACGACTTGCTGATGGAGAATAAGAGCGACATCTCAGCCACCATTAATAATTTATAGGAGACTTCGAGTCTCTGTCCTACTTTGATGTAGCATTATCGTCATCATGAGAACACCTTGAAGACGACATATAATCGATAATCTGAATAAATATAAGAACAAACAGAATTGTACAACATGTTACATTGTTACAGTTGAAAAACCAAAAAAACAGATTCAAGGTCCCAAACGTAGATAGATTAAGTAGCTAGATTCACTTACGTTTCGCCTAAAATCTTTAATGTTTTAACCTTCCAGTTAATACTTATGAACGAATTTCCTCTCTTGCATAATCTGTCCCTAATCTCATAAGCCTAAGAGTAGTAAAATTCACTAACTCTTTCTGCTTCCCGAGCCAAATTTTCTTTGTGGCTAGAACTTCTCTTGTCTGTCCACGAAACCGATAGTTTATATAAGTATCACAGTAGAGAGCAAAACATATGAGAAATTTCTTAACTACTGAATTTGTCATTTGTAGAAGAGAGTTTAGGTTGTGATCAACAAAGCTTTAGTATGTAGCGTCAAACAGGCATACAAATTAAAAAAACATAAACACATATTTCAGACTACACACCCAATATCACAACCACAAACACAAGTTATATACAGAGCACACAAGTCTTCGTATTTATATTTATAATCTTTTTACAGCTAGTAAGTTTCATAGTTGTGACCAATCGCTTGATCTGTCATTTTAAAGGTAATGCATCCACCAATTCAAAGAAGTATGTTGCATATCCATATTCGGGATGTTCCAATACTATTCTGTATCATTAAAAATTAAAAAGAATTACTTCTGGGTAGGGTACATTAAGCAGATACATAGGAATAAGGTGACTCCTGAAACTATACCAAGTTATCATATTAGAGTCACCATTCATCCGATTCAGAATCCTTAATTGGAGATTCAGCCACGTCATTAGTCCTACAACCTGAAACTCAGGATGTCAGAATTGTTATAATGAGTGGATTCAGTGTCTATTCTTCAATGCGTCAAATGGGTATATAAAACAGAACTATTTAAACACAAACACCATTCATTTAAACCCTTAAAAACAGATCAATCTAATTAGGGTTAAACTTTATTTGTATGATTAAGAAATTAGGGTTTATAAACATAAACCCTAATCATATTAATTCAACATAAACCCTTAAAAACAGATCAATATAATTAGTGTTTATTTGTGTCATTAACAAATTAGGGTTTATAAACATAAACCCAAATCATATTAATTCGACTGTTGATAATTAATTAGGGTTTATAAACATATAAACATAAACATTAATCACATTAATTCGTTTGTTCATAATCAATTAAACTTACACAAACTGAAAAAACGATGATGGATCAGTTGTTTCATTAAAGGTTTCAAAGAGTTATGATTCAAACGGTTTCATAGGTATTGGATGGAAGAAAATGGATATCAAGTTGATGGCTGTTTGATTTGATTTGGTGTTTTTGTTAGGGTTATGTATCTATGATTGATGGAGGTTATGAAGAGCAGGATAAAAAAAAGATAAAAGATCCATGGAGGTATTATGGAGGTTGTGTGTGTTTTTACCCGTTAGTTGTGGCAAGACAAATGAAAAAAAAAATAATATAGACAATATATACCGGCGGTATGAAAACGCAATTTTGATTCAAAACGCGATTTTAAAAAATGCGGCCCGCCCAAAATCGTGTAAAATGAGTTAAAAAAGGAAAAAAGTGAGATTTTTTAGCAAATACTCAAATCCTATTGGTTAAAAGATGTGACTGGGATATGACTGGGATCTAAAACTGTGGTTTCAAGTCATAAATATACCTATATATAATATAGATATATATATATATATATATATATATATATATATATATATATATATATATATATATATATATATATATATATATATATATATATATATATATATATATATATATATATATATATATATATATATATATATAATTGAAATAACTAAATTATTACTTAATTTAACCTTTATGTTCAAATCCCGTGCGTACATGGACATTAAAACTAGTACTAACAAATAATATAATGAAAATAGCTTGCTTATCGGACGGGTCATACAGGTAATTATACTGTATAGCTGAAACATATACAAGAGTACTAGTTCAAGTGTGATTGTGTTCACCTTTCATAGCAACCCAATCATTAAAAACTATAATCAATGTTCTTACATGAAACATGCTGATTACTACGGCAAATAATAACACAGCGGGCTATTTTCTTGGAAACATATATTAGGGAGCGTTATGGTAGCACCGAATAGTCACCATGAAGGTATTTCCAATGTTTGCTACAACAACAACAAAAAGCTTATTTAGTTCTTTCTAAATGGAAAATTTTTTTGAACGAAAATACACAACATACTAGCTAGACATGAGCAAGCTCACCTTTTTTCTGGGTAGCTACCACGAAAACACCAACAATACCATTTTGAACGCCCACAACTGGTGCATTTGTTTGCTGTCCTCCATGCTTTCTTTAACTTTATTTCTTGCATAAGATTAGCTTCATCAGCTAGATCAGCTGCTGATTTCGTAAACCCGAGAAGATTAATATAAATAA
Organism: Glebionis coronaria; assembly: GCA_025667525.1. Classification (NCBI taxonomy): domain Eukaryota; kingdom Viridiplantae; phylum Streptophyta; class Magnoliopsida; order Asterales; family Asteraceae; genus Glebionis; species Glebionis coronaria. Next base: position 602,476,465 of record CM046880.1, read on the forward strand.
GTGAAGGTGTATAAAGCTCATAACAATTACGCAAAACCCTAAATAAGATCAAAGCACACATAGCGGAAGCGATTTAACAAGATCATAATTAATAAAACATTCATAATTAATCGAGTTTAGGGTTACATACCTTTTAGCTAGAGAAAATTCACAAGAACACCAACGAATCACCAATTAGGGTTTGAACGAATAATACCAAGATATAGTTTATAGTGAAACTATATTATGCTCTTTTACACACGTAATGCAATGGGCTTATCGTGAGTCTAGCACTAATAAACCGGAGCTTCAACACTTGTGGAATATAGCCAAAATCAATAACCTAAAAAACAAACTGAAACCCTTAGGGGTGTTTGGTTCGATCGACTACAAAAGAAAAGAAAGGAAGGGATGGAAAATTATGAAGGTCATGGGTTGTTTATATAGGTTTACTAAACTTGCTTTCCAAGTCATAAACAAAATAGGAAACAAATCCTTCTCCCCTTGGGCTTGCATAACCGGCGGTTGACATCCCTTGTTAAAACCGTATTTAAAATCCTCGAATATTAAATACGCGAAGTCTCAGTTTTAACTTTAAATTAAACGTTAATATTAAATACACTTTCTCAGTTTAGTTAAATATTACAACAAACTAATTACTCAGAAAATAATTATTAAGCTTTAGAAAAACATTAAGTATGTATTACGTATGTATTATTTATCATACAAAAAATAGTATTACGTTTTAGAAAAACTAAAACACGGGAAATATAAATACATACATGATATATTATATGTGTCGAAACAAATGAATAACTTTGGTTAATGGGCCGGCGTTTTTTATTAAAACAAGAAGAAAGTAATGGGCCTAGGGCCTAACCTCTCTTAGAACTAAAATATACGGGAATAGTATTACAATTCAAAAAAGACAAAACAGCTATGGTTGGAAAGGGTGCCGCCGGCTGGATTCTAAGAACAAAGAACTTCGTGTTTTGATTTTATTTATCATTCGAGTGTGTGTAGTATTTATCCTTCCTAAACCACAAAAGGTAATCACCCTTGTTCTTTCTTTCTATAAATCACGAATTTTGGAGGTATATAACAAAAACATATGGATCTTGAGTATGAAACATGTAAATCAATAAATCAATCGGGTTTTGGGGTGTTGCACGCAAACCGAGATGTAGAAAAGCTAAATATGATCCGGTGGTCTAATGTGGTGGTAAGTGGTGGTGGAAGCCATTGTTGGCTTAGAGAGAGAGAAAGAGAGGTTGAATGTGAAATGTGTGTGTTTCTCAAAATGAACAAATACAATCAACACCCCTCCTTGGAAGCTAAGGAGGGGTATATATAGTCACGCACTTAACAAAGGGCCTAGTCTAGACTGACTGTGCGTGACTATGATAACTAACGGGAATTCTTAAATGTCGTCACATAAAGTGAGTTTCCAACAATCTTCCCCCATGGGACGACGTGTAGAATTCCTTACAATATTCTACCTATCAAGTACAAAATAATTAAGAATAAGAGCTTTCTTGAAGCATCCAATGCTGATGAAGTCTTCTGAGGCCTTCGTCTTCAAAACGACTCATCTTTAACGTAACTTGTAGTAGAAATACTGTAACGGCACGAGCTAAGTAACCCATACACTTCTGGTTAAGGAGAAGCTTCTGAATTAGCTTCCCCCTAATTCATGCCACGTAAACTTGATGTAGAAGCATTTTAAATAGCTTCCCCCAAGTAGATCAACAACTTTTCTTCTCACGCTTGAATAATTCTTCTGAATTTTTCTTCCCCCTGAGAGTTCAAGTTATGCATACCAGAAAGAATCAAGACACTTCTTCCCCCACATAGTTGAAGAAGGTAAATCAATCCCAATTATGAAGCTCAAATACTGAAGTGGACACTTTATCCCATTCATGAAGTTGACATCGTAACACCAGAGTCAATTAAGTCCCGGAAATGCACACGTCTTCTTCCGGAGATGCACCAGAGTCAATTAAGTCCCGGGAATGCATATAGGATAATGATGATGTTTAATTGCAACAATCAAACAATTAAACCTCGAATCAGTAGTGTACCGTTTGGAGATTGATAACGACACGAGTTAAAACACTGATTTTCTCTGCGGCTATGACAAATGTCATCCCGGAATATCTTCAAATCAAAAGAAGGTATGAAGTTCATCACGTGTACTCGTTGTGCGTTCAATGTCATACGGCCCAAACTTTGAATTGTTTTAAACAAATGTGAATCCATCACATATGTTTTATTTCAATCCGTGTGAATTCTTGGCCCAAATAAAAATACTCAAGTCTCTTGGCCCAAATCCTTCCAAGACCCGGTTTCATTACCTAGTTAATAACGTCACAACCCTAATCTTTAGGCATTTAACTCTAACCAAAACACATCTCAAACACTCCGCCCCCCTTTTTCTCATTCTGCCTCAACTAAATACGCTCTCACCACTCAAACAGCTCAGCCGCTCCATCCAAATCTAATATCTTAAACATCATCTCAACCACCAAACTTTATTCATCCATTGACAATTAATCAATAATCAAACAAATCAATGAAAACCATAGATCATCCATCATGCAAGTCCTGTAACTCAAGAAACCCAACGAACCATGTCGACTAAACTTTGCACCCAACGAGAAAGAAGACGACATAAAGATCAGTATTTGGTCTCAGGTAGGTTCTTTTGATTGCATGTGTTGGTTTTGTTTAACCTTTTTCAGACGAATCAAAGATAGAAAATAACATATTTGTTATTGTTCTCTCTTTAATTTCGTATATTAATAATATGGGTTAACCATTTACATAACGATCTATGATGATTTGAGTTCAAAAGAATCCGATCAAAGTGGATTTTTTAGTATGATAGAACTAATCTGAGATCTTAATTTGAGTAATGTTTTAGATACGAGTCTAGATGGGATTATAGGAGACGATGGGATATAGGTTTAGTTTTGGAGATTGTGGTGTAAAAAGGTGGGTATACGAGTCAACTCAGTGAGTGGCCTGAGTCAACCCGGTAATGACCGAGTTGACTCGGTTGAGATGGGTCGGTTTTGGTCAAGTAACGTTCTGTTTGGTCCCGGTACATGTTGTCAATCCTTACTATCGCAAAATACATTTTTATAAAAAAAAATGCATCGCAATAACTAATCAGTCCATGTCTTCCTATCGCAAAGTCAAACAAGTATTTTCCATCGCAATGAAAATCGTGACCCATCGCAATAAAAAGAGTCCATCGCAATGTTGCGAGTAAACGGGCAGCATGACGACTTTTCTAAGCCATTGCGACAGGTCAGCCACCCATCGCAATGTGACTCATCGGAATGAGTCCATCGCAATGGGTATGGCGAACCCATCGGAATGTGAGAAAAACCACTCCATCTCAATACATGCGATTGTACCATGAAGATAAGTCCAAAAGTGGTCCTTTTTCCGTTTTTTCAGGGAGCATGTTTCTGGGCAGATTTTCTGGCAAATATGAGTTTATCACCTTCATCTTCAAAAAAAAAGTACCAGGAAAAACAAATCCAGACAAATGATGTTAAAAAGAAACATATAAATACTCAATTCCACCAGCTTTGACCAGTGAAATATATTTGGACCAGGAAAAAGACATGTGACAGTGAATAAGATAATGAAACCGTGACTCATGATAATATCCAAAACGTGTGACTTGGACGATTGGACAAAACAATTTGAGACAAAAAAAAAATTTGTGATAAAGGACAAAAAGATATAAAACGAGACACAAGACATAATTAAACCACCAAATCGCAAATGTAAACACGATCCAAGGATGGAACCGTGGCTCTGATGCCAAATGTAGAAAAGCTAAATATGATCCGGTGGTCTAATGTGGTGGTAAGTGGTGGTGGAAGCCATTGATGGGTTAGAGAGAGAGAAAGAGAGGTTGAATGTGAAATGTGTGTGTTCCTCAAAATGAACAAATACAATCAACACCCCTCCTTGGAAGCTAAGGAGGGGTATATATAGTCACGCACTTTACAAAGGGCCTAGTCTAGACTGACTGTGCGTGACTATGATAACTAACGGGAATTCTTAAATGTCGTCACATAAAGTGAGTTTCCAACACGAGACACACCAGGTGTCTCGATGTTCGTTTTCTGTGACCCAGCTGTTGAGGCTGTGGGTATGGGGTTGAACTGCAGCAAACCAAAGTACCACCAGGGGTGTTTGGTTTATAAACTGCATGTACAGGCAGTTAGGGGGTGTTTGGTTTTACAAATAGTGAGAACTATATAATAACAGTGGGAACTAGACACAAACATTGGGAACTATACAAAAACGGTGGGAACAACATCAAAAACAGTAGGAAAAATGCACAGTCGGTGGGAACTTCTGAGTAGCCGTGACTGTTGTTTGGCTAACGGCAGCAGGACCACAGCCTCACGACTGTGGTGAAGTGGTGGTTCGAGGCTGACCCCAGACTGGGAAGTCTTGGTTTGGTTTGACTCTGGTTTTCGGGTTCACGTGTTTATTTAAGAATGCAAAGGTGCATTTTATTAATATTAAATCATTTTAATCAATTAAGTTTCTTTAACATAAATTAGCCAAGTCATGCATGTTTTATTAATTTTAGTAAATTAAATTAAGATGATTTAATTGGTTTATTAATTAAGATGTTTGATTTTATATAAATGATTTAATTGTCCATGAAACCGTTTTGGAAACTTTTTATTTTTAGAAACTTTCTATTTTAGGAAACTTTCTATTTTAGCAGGTTACTATTGACAGTATTATAATACCAGAATACAGTATAATACCATAACCAGAATACGGTATAATAAACAAGTAATCAGAAGTACAGGATATGCATTAATCAGTAAATAATTTAAAGACAGTCAGAGTTACCAGTTTATACACAAACAGTACAACAATACTAGAACATAATAAATCAAGTTAAGAATAATAAGAATCAGTAAAAGTAAACAGTAACCAGACAACTCATTTCACGTCCCTTATTTATGTAGTATCCGTGAAGTCGGAGTAGATCCTTCAGCTTTCATTCTTAATTCATTACTGGACACGAGGTACGGATTTTCCGTCCTTTAGTAAGGACTTCTTTCTATGCAAGATTAGGATTTCCAGTCTGCAGCCAAATGTTTTCCCCAATATATGTTCTAAATCTTATCAGTAATCATTTTAATAGCTAAGTAAATTGCTTGAGCTTTATATACAAGCATGACCAGTTATGTACTAGTTACGGAGGTACCGTAACCATGACACTAGAGGCACCGGTGTCATGACTCTTCTGCGGGGGAGTGATTTCTCGCATCGTCCCATATATTTTAGCTTGGCCATTTATTAGTATTATCAACAGGGCGTATGGATCCATCCTAGGTTATCAGTTTACAGTTTATCAGGTGAATGTGGTGTGTGATCTACATCATTCACATTGGAGTTGATCCCTCCACCCATCACATTATTTAGAGGTCACCCCTCTGTTTTATTCATGCAACAGTTATTACATCACATGACCTATATAAGCTCCTGGTAATTAAAATACAATAAATGCATGTTTTCAAATTTAAGAGTTAATAATTTAGCTTTATTATTTATAAATCAGACTTCTTAGATGATACACAACTTTCCACTACTTTTACATATCAAGAGCTTCAGTATTTTATCATCTGCTTCATTTCAGTATTTCTTATCATGCTTTATATCCGTTCACTGGGTGTTACGCTCAGCTGTTGTCCCTTTCATGTTTTAAGGGCAGGTACACTAGGACGCTCTTAGGATTCTGAGAGCATGTACATTTGGATAGAAGCTATCCAAACTTCTTACTTTATGCACTTCTTACATTACTTTGCTTATTTGGACATTGTTTAGTCCTTTCCTTCAGTATTTACTTTTCATGTTTTGAGCTTATGTTTGGATTACCGATGTTTGATTCCAATATTTCCTTTATGGTCAGTTAATGTTTTAGGAAATTTACCTTATGCTATGATGACATGCCATAAATACACGTAACGGCCCACTTATCAAAGTAGGGTGTTACAATTATGGTATCAGAGCGCAAGGTTCGACCTGTAGGCTCTAAAACTTGACATGTGACTAGTGGGTAGTCACCAGGAACTTCCCATATTTTGGTGTTGTTATCTTTCATATTTGTCATGCATTTATCAGTCAGTTTTCTCCATTTATCAGTAAGTTTTCTTAAATTTTGACTAAGTAAAAGGTTGGTACAGGACTGGCCATATTTAGTCGCATGTGCTTTTTTGCAAATTTTCTTTTTGGTGAACCGACCCATAGGCGTTCACCCTTGCCCGTTCAGATTTTTTATTGGTAAACCGACCCATAGCCGTTTACCTTTACTCATGACAGGTTCATATTTTCAGTCGAATGTTATTAGGTGAACTGACCCATATGCGTTCACCATCTCTCAGGGCAAATTTCATGTTTTCAGTCGAATGTTGTGTTGTGAACCGATCCATAGTTGTTCAACTTTGTCATATCATGACATTTTATAAAATTTTGACAAGTATGGATCGAACCAGAATTGTCCATACTTAGTCACATGTTTTCTTCTTTGAATCCTGTGGTTTGATCGATATCCATCCACGTCAGCTGATGTTAAACTTTAGTTGATTATGATTTTATGTTCTTTGTAACAATCAAGTTTTCATACCCTCACGTGGATGTCGTTTTCATGCTGATTAAGTTTCATATCTCCTTACGAGGATTATGTTATCAACAAAGTGATGATGTTTTCATGCTAAGATACATAAGGACTACAGTAAAAGTTTGTTTTCATGATAAATCATGTTTGGTCTTCAGCAATCATGTCCTCATACTAACCATTGATGAAACTCCGTTTAATCATACTTTTGAGCCTCTATACAACAAGTATTAAGTCTACGCAGGAATCGTCAGCCTATCATGTTACTTGTTTCAGTTCAGTTTGCTAACCAGTTAAACCAAATTTATTTCTTTGATCATGTCAGAAAATTGACACCAGTATCGATCATGCCATAAAATTTCCACCAAGACCATGTATAGTATTCCATATGTACCTCATGTACAGTGTCTCAGTTATACTCCATGTACAGTATTTCATGTGTACTCCAAGTACAGTGTCTCAAATATGCTCCATGTGCAGTATTCATTTTGTACTTCATGTACAGTAGTCCAGGTGTACTCCATGTACCCTACTCCATGGATATTGCTAATCGATCCTCAATCATCTCAGATGTTTCCACTTGTCAATATTCTACCAGACGCTGATGCTGCTCGTGAGTTGAAGATTTTACCAAATGCTGATGCTGCTGATACTTTGGAGATTTCTCAAGATGTTGATGCTGTTTATACTATGAAGACTCTATAAAACAAGGACGAAAACTATAAATTTGAAATTTCTAACAAGAATAAAATTCAACCATCAGAAACTACCGTTCTATTCCATGCTTTTACTTTCTCAGCTAGATGTCACACTTCACTCAGCTAACCTTCATTCAGAAGAGTAGGAACCGATGCCCAGCCGGTCACTCAGCATAATAGTTACAGGAATCCCAGTCGTAATAATGACCGTCGTTAAACTGACAGACAAAGCGGTAATGACAACCACCGTGCTTATATTTATCAATCAGTAGCCACCAGAACTCCGGAACGGACGTGACTAGAAATACAGATGTCAGCAGTCTAACTGGTCCGCCAACCCTAGCAGTTACCAGAAATTCTTAACATTATTCAGACTCACCCATTAAAATACATGTCTAGACAACAGTCAAGACACGGGTCTCAAGTATCAATTTGGAAGACACTTGTCAGGACACCAGTCATGGTACACGTCATATGAATATCTTCTCAATTACGAGTCAAGACTCATAACTCCGCATGTTTTCTAAACTAGGCCCTCGGAAATTCAGGGTACTCTCCAAGGGGGTATACCCGTTGTGTCATGCTACGCATAAATCAGACCATTTAAAATCCAGTCACCACCACTGGTGTATTATTCAAGTTAGACACGCAATATTCATTTGGTGAGGTTACGGACGAACACGTTCAGTGAAAGTCGCCACGGTTACTTCACGTATTCCTATGACAGCTTTATTTTAAAACATGTATTTACCGAGCTCCCAGCCAGAAAAGACCCCACAATTTCACACATATTTTATAAATGTTTTCCTTTTAGTTGAAGACAAGATCCGTCTTACCAAAATCCCAAATATATTCATTATATTTTCTGCCAAAAAAATCAGTACAAGTTGTTATGCTTTACAGCAAGTGACTTATTATTCCAAAGCTACGTAGACTTTTAGCTACCAGTTATGACCCAACTTCTGATGTTCCTTAAATCCATGGTCAGCAGATTACTCTGGAGTTTTCCAGATGTATTTCGAGAAGGGTTTCCGGAAATCCCTCCCCAAACCACGAGACGGAGTTTAACATCGAGCTTGTCTCAAGAACATGATCTGTTTTCAAAGCTTCTTATCGCAGGGCTTTAGCTGAGTTAAAAGAGTTGCAGGACTAACTGCAAGAGTTGTTGGAACGAGGCTTTATTCGCCTTAGCGCACCACCAGGAGGTACACTGTTTTCTGTCTATCAGGAAGAAGGCCGGTACCATGAGATCATGTATCAACCACCAAATATTTTTACAAGATCGCCATTCTTAATCGATGTTCATTCCACGTATAGAAATCTTATCTGATCTGCTACGATGTCTTAAACATTTTTTCAGAACAATTTCGATCATGGTACCCTCAGTGGTGAGGGAAAGAACATAATGTTTTTCCGAACTGCTGTTGCACTTGTTATAGTCTCTCTAAAATTTTGATTTATACTTCTGAGATCCCTAATGCTCCAGCTATAGAATGAAAATTTATGAATAAATTTTTTCATAACTCCTCAGACAAAATCGTCAGTATATCCATTGATAACATCCTGATCTGCCATATTCTAGGGAAGAACTCGAGAATCATCTTCTCGCAGTTGTACAGATTCTCCGATAAGAGAACATTATATACGCAGCTTCCCAGATCTGAATTCCAGCTGGACAAGGTGGCGTTTCTGAGCCACCCTATTTCAGCAGAAAGAAATCTCATAAATACTACGAAGGTGAAGGCCATCACCAGATTCGTCAAGACCGACGTTTGTGACTGGAGTACAAGTTTCTCGAACTCAGTTGACTACTACCGCAGAAATTGCTGTCAGTCCTCACGATTAGCTCTTCCACGACTAAGCTTACGCATAAAAGAGAAAACCTACACAAAAATTTAGTATTCCATAAGATCCTACGCTTGGAGAGATCTAATTTTACCGAGACTCATAATCCTTTCATGACTATTCACCCAGATTTCACCAGAATGTACCATAATTCCAGGTAGAATTTTGATAAAAGCAGTATAACACATGGATGCAGCTATGTTCATATCTAGATGCCTGGCATACCGCAGGTTCAAGATAGAACGTCGTCATGCTAGTGAGTTATTACAACCATTAGAAATTCTGAACAGAAATGAGACATGATTTCATGAAGATTGTTATCAGTTTAACATAGAACTCAGAAAAACATAATGCTATCTAAGTCATTGTCGACCATTTAAACCAGCCTATACATGTTCTTTCATCCGAAGGGATTACGCAGTAGCAGATCTGCAGGAAATTCAGCAATAGATCGTACAATTTCAGGGTATCCCATCAACAATCATGTCAGATAGAAATTCACGTTCGCGAATCACGCTCACGTTCATGTTCACGATCATGTTATGTTGTCCCTAATAATATGATGTTAGATTAAAGAAAAGAGATGAAAAGATGTGAATTTTAGAGAGAGAAAGTAGAGAGAGAGATGATTAACTTGTGAAATTAGATTAAGAGAAATTATGAGATCATCCACCCTCCTAACATGCTAGGAGGGTGCTTATATAGTCCACCTACATGCGGGCTCTCTAATGGACTATATTGTTTTAGGTCGGGCTTGAATAAATGCTTAGTACCTTGAACGAGGCCTTTTAAGCTAACCATCAAGCCCGTAATGTCACAACTATTTTAACTAACTAATACAACGTTCTAATAAATATTACAATGTAAACCTATGACCGAACATTCTTGTTTGACTCAATATTTTTGTTGGGAATAAATTTAGGCCAGAACACTTGAACGCTGACAAGAACAACTCAAGCGTTGACAAGAGCAAAGTGAGCGCTGACAGCATAAGCGTTGACAAGATAAAGTCAAGCGTTGACAGATTGAAGACAAGCACTGATGGAAGATGTGAGCTACACGTATATTATATTCTAGATTACTTCTAGTAAGGATAGAAACGACAATGTATTTTCTATGTTTATCTTTACCTAGAATAGTTGATTCGTAGCTTATTGTACAAGACTTCTTGTTCTATAAAAGAAGATCTTTTAGGTTAATGTTTAATATCAGTTTTCATAGTATTCGCAAGTTAAACCTTTCATTGTAATCAACACGATTATTCTAATACAAGTGAAAGTTTGTTTAACATCATTGTGTTTTAGATCAAGTGTTAATTCCGCATAACACTTTGTTACTTTATTCATAAGCAAAGGTTTCTCTACGTGTTATACTTGATCTAATCTCGTATACACAAAGCTAATCGATCTAAGTTTGGGATCAACAAGTGGTATCAGAGCTTGTTGAGAAACTTTTGATCTTTAAGTAACGTAGAACCCTAAAACACCAAACCCTAAAAACCCTAAAATTCTCAAAACCCTAAAAACATCATGTCTGGCACAAATCAACCTCCTGCTTTGCTTCAAAACAACTTCTCAAACCCTAGTATCAAAATTCCCATGTTTGATGCCAGGAACTTTGAACTCTGGAAGTCCAATTTTGAGCAATACATAGCTATTCATGACTACACTCTTTGGGAAATTATCGAATATGGAAACACATTCGATAAAGCAGCAAAGATTACTGCTGCAATTGCCGCAAGGACAGCTGTTCCTAATTGTCCTGAAGCTGATAAAGTGGAAAAGCCTGATGATGGGAAAGCGGTAGCTGTTGAAGATATAGCCAAGAAGAGGGTGGACATGAAAATTTTGAACATCTTGAAACATGCCCTAGGTCATGAGAATCAGCATAAGTACAAACGTTTTGAGTCTGCAAAAGAGCTTTGGGAAGCTCTTGAAGTAGCACATGGTGGCAATGCTGACACAAAAGAAGAAAAGAAGAAGCAACTCTTGCATGAGTATGCTGTCTTTAAAGCTCAACCTAATGAGAATCTCAGCAGTGTGAGAAGTAGACTTCTTGACATCACAAGTCAACTTTCCTTCATGGGAAAACAGATTGATGACCCTGAATTGAATGCTACTTTTCTCAAAAGCCTTGGTGATGTATGGAAGATTGAGACAAGATCTATTCTTGTCAATAACACCCACAAGACTTCCAGGTTTGATGACATCTTCAACAAACTAAGACTGTTGGAGAATGAATGGCAATTGGAGAGTGATAAAAAATCTTCCAGCAGCAACATGGCTTTCTTTTCACAAAGTGAAGGCCAATTTGATTCCATGAACTTCTATGGACATTCAGCAACTGGATCTCAAGGTGTCAGCGCTGGATGTCAATCTGTCAGCGCTGGATCATATCCTGTCAACGCTTTGTACTCAAGCGCTGACACACACAATCATGGCGCTGATAGAATTAAACCTGCTGGTTTTGATCTTGATACTGTGTGTGCGTTCATTGCTTCCTTGCCTAGTGATTCAAGGATTACTTATGAAGATCTTGAGCAGATAAGTGATGAACAATTGGAAGAGATGGACATCAAGTGGACTATGGCTCTTGTAAGTTTAAGAGCAAACAGGTTCAATAAAAGGTTCAAGAAGAAGATGACCTTTAATGCTAAGGATGTTGCTGGCTTTGACAAGTCCAAGGTGGAGTGCTACAACTGTCATAGGATGGGGCACTTTATGAGGGAATGTAGATCTCCAAGGAGATCTGATGCTGGGAAGTTTTCTAGCCAAATGATTAAGAACCCAGATCCCAAGGCCATGGTTGCTGTTCAACAAATTGATGGCGTTGGAGAATGGGATTGGAGCTGGATGGCTAAGAATGAGGAAGAGGACAGAGCTTTGGTTGCTGAAGTTAAAGAAGAGCATGCTGAATATGCTCTCATGGCACACTCCTCCTCTTCATCAGACAATGAGGTATATGATGATGCTTTCTGTTCTAAGGGTTGTCGTTTAAATACTGAAAAATTAAAACAAGAGATTGTTAAATTATTAGATGAGGCAAGTACTGAAAGATGCAAAGTATCTAACTATCAAATTGCTCTAACCCAAACAGAAAAGACAGTATCTGAGTATAAGAAAATGGAGTTTGATTTAAAAGATCAAATAAACATCTTAAAACATGAGTTATTTCAGAGTAAAGATGTGCAAGATATAGTAAATAGGGTTAATCTTGATTTGATAGCTCAGTTAGAGGAGGCTAACAAAAATAAAGATAATGTGAGTCTTAAAATCCAGAGGTTTGATAAGGCTACACAAACCCTAGGAGAGTGTGTTAGTAAACAAAGAGACTCTAAGGATATGAGTGGGATTGGGATGAATAATTATACTGTTGTTCCACCACCAGCTGGGGATTTCTATGGTGTCCAATCAAAGGACTTATCTTGGACTGGCTTGCCAGAATGCCAAGAGGAGGAGTTCATTCCTCCACCTAGAGTGACTTCCCCAGTTGAGGAATATCAGCAAAAGCTGACTGACCTAGAAGAGTGGAAGAAAGCTAACCACACTTTGTTTGTTAAGGGAGGGTTATTGTGTGAAAGTCCAAATGAGCCCACACCAATCACAAAACCAATTGATGATCCTAAACCTATTAAGATCACACACCCTACCACTGGCAAACCTGTTGACCTTGGCCCACAAAATGTTAGAAAACCTAGTGTTAAATATGCAGAAATGTATAGAAATTCTAGGTCACCAAAAAGCCAAGTTAGTAACCATGGAACAGGCTTCTTTGCTTCTAGACCTAAGACTATGTCTAGAAAAGCTTGTTACACATGTGGGAGCTTTTCACATTTGGCCTACAAATGTGTCAATGCTTTCAATGTCAACGCTGACAGGAACCATTTCAGCGCTGACAAAAGTCAACATAGGTCAAACACTGTAAGACCCAATACCTTTGTGAACAAGAGTTCACAAGTTGTTAGACCAGCCCTATTCTTTTCTAGAGGGTCTAACACACAAGGCCTAAGACCTTTTCAAAAGTCAAATACTTGGTCAAATAGGCAATGGGTTCCTGTAGCAAACCCTAGGTTCAACGCTGATAAGAGCAATCGGGGCGCTGACAGGAGTAATTTCAGCGCTGACAGACACACTGCTAAACCTAGGTATTTGCAGCCACAGGGAAATAGGTCTAAAGCTTCTACTAGCTTAACATGGAGACCAAAACAAGACCAGAACCCTAATAATACTAGTATTTCTATGACATGCAACAGGTTTCATTATATTTCTAAGGCATTGTCAACACCAATTGGGGTTAACTGGGAATTTCATTCAAACAGGGATGAAAATGGGGTTGTTATGAGAACCAAGTCTGTTCTTGTTGAACAACCAAATGAATCCAAGTCTTCCAAGGCTTGGGTTCCCAAAGAAAACTAATATGTTTTCTTTATGTGCAGGGCATTCAGAAGAAGATCAATGACTATGGATACTGGGATAGTGGATGCTCAAGGCACATGACTGGAAAGGAAGACTATCTGACCAATTTCTCTCCTATTCAAGATGGTGATAAGGTATACTTTGGAGGTGGCTACGGCACAATCACAGGAAAAGGAACCCTTGTCACCAACAATCTAAGGTTTGATAATGTCTTCTTGGTGAAAGATCTGGATTATAATTTGTTTAGTGTATCACAAGTGTGTGATAACAAAAATAAGGTTCTTTTCACAGATACTGAGTGCTTGGTGTTAAGCAAAGATTATAAGCTCCCTGAGGAGAAATACATAGATTTTAGAACACCAAGGCATAAAGACATATATAATGTGAATCTTAATGGAATTAAGGTAAATAATAAGATGTCATGTCTGTATGCTAAAGCCTCAGTAGATGAAAGTAATCTTTGGCACAGGAGACTAGGGCACATAAACTTTAAGAATATTAATAGGCTTGTGAGGCTTGGTTTAGTTGATGGTTTGCCTGAAAAGGCTTTCCACAATGACCACTCTTGTGTTGCATGCCTTAAGGGCAAGCAGCACAAGGTCTCATTCAGGTCTAAACAGGTGCACTCTAGTTCTAAACCCCTTCACTTATTGCATATGGACCTCTTTGGTCCAACTAATATAGAAAGTTTGAAGGGTAAATCATATTGTTTTGTCATTACTGATGATTACTCCAGGTTTACATGGACTTTCTTTTTAGCCAAGAAAAGTGAAACTGCCCTAAGTCTGATTAATTTCATTACCCAAATTGAAAAGAAAAATGGTAATGAGGTCAAAATTATTAGAAGTGACAATGGGGGTGAGTTTAGAAATCAGTTGTTAGATGATTTTTGTGCCAAGAAAGGGATTACTAGGCAGTTTAGTATAGCTAGAACCCCACAACAAAATGGGGTTGCTGAGAGAAAGAATAGGACCCTTATTGAAGCAGCCAGAACCATGTTGGCTGATGCCCACTTTCCTATAGCCTTTTGGGCTGAAGCTGTTAACACAGCTTGTTATGTTCAGAATAGGGCATTGGTCAACAAGATACATAATAAGACACCTTATGAATTACTTTGGGGAAGGAAGCCCAACATTGGCTTTCTCAAGCCATTTGGTTGTCATGTAGTTGTTTTAGAAACTAGTGAGGCCCTAGGTAAATTTGATTCTAAAGGTGATGAAGGCTACTTCATGGGTTATTCAGTGCAGAGTAAAGGATATAGGGTTTACATTAAAAAGGAAAAACGTATACTTGAAAAGGTACATGTTAGGTTTTTAGAAAGTAAACCTAGTGATCATGAGAGTGGTCCAAATTGGTTGTTTGACTTAGAACCTTTATCTAGAGCTTTAAATTATATGCCTGTTACTGATCCAGACATTGTGAAGGTAACTTCAAGTGTTTTGGAAAAGAGAATTGGTAATGTTTCAGGTATACAGGTTGCTAAGGAGGATGGACCACCAGCAGTTGAATCATCTCCCATACAAGAATATGTTACACTTCCTATATGGACAGATGAGTATTATGCTGCTGCTACTGCTGCTACTGCTGCAAGGAAAGATAATGGTGGTGTTCAAATACCACCAAATACAAACATGCATGATTCTTCAGGCGCTGACAAAGGGAAATCAAGCGCTGACACGACCAATTCAGACGCTGATGGCTCCAACGCTGACAACACTAGTTCAAGCGTTGTTAGCCCAAACGCTGACAAACAAGGATCAGACTTTGGAGACACCTTTACACAGCTTTTCTCTTCCCATTTTGAACAGGGTGGACCTTCCAATATCCATGAAGAGATTCCTGTTGATGAAGAAGAATCTGAAGAAGATATTGGCAACATGGAGCGTGAAATTGAGGACATCAGACTTTTTGAAGGAGGAGTTCTCACTTCCACAGCAAAGGATCACCCCACATCTCAAATCATTGGTGATGTTATGGCTCCAGTTCAGACAAGAAGATCCCATCAAGGTCTTGGTGGATTTATTGCCAATATACACAAGAAGGTTGATACCCCTCTTGTACAAGCATGTTTGTTTGCCTGTTTTCTGTCACAGGAAGAACCCAAGAAGATTTTTGATGCTCTTAAAGAACCAAGTTGGGTGGAAGCAATGCAGGATGAGCTTCACCAATTTGCTATACAGGATGTTTGGGAGCTGGTTGATTGTCCTAGGTATGTGAGACCAATTGGGACAAGATGGGTTCTAAGGAACAAGAAAGATGAAAGAGGCATTGTGGTCAGAAACAAGGCACGTTTGGTAGCTCAGGGTTATACATAAGAGGAAGGCATAGATTATGAAGAAGTCTTTGCTCCAGTTGCAAGAATTGAAGCTATCAGAATTTTCTTAGCTTATGCTTCTTGCATGAATTTTACTGTTTATCAAATGGATGTGAAGAGTGCTTTCCTCTATGGCACAATTGTTGAGGAGGTTTATGTAATGCAGCCTCCTGGTTTTGAAGATCCTGAGAATCCAGACAAGGTTTATAGAGTAAAGAAGGCAATGTATGGCCTTCATCAAGCCCCAAGAGCATGGTATGGTACATTGTCCACCTACTTGGTGGAAAATGGTTTCAAAAGGGGCACCATAGATCAGACACTATTTACAAAGAAGAAAGGAAAACATGTGTTGCTGGTGCAGGTCTATGTTGATGACATCATTTTTGGGTCTACTGATCCAAAAATGAGTGAGGATTTTTCCAAGCTCATGACAGATAAATTCAAGATGAGTGCAATGGGTGAGATGAACTTCTTTCTAGGTTTACAAGTTCAGCAGAAAGAAGATGGTATCTTCATCTCCCAAGACAAGTATGTAGCAGAAATCTTGAAGAAATATGGTTTTTCTCCACATGAGAAGGAGGCTTCCACTCCTATGGATAGACAATACCCTTGGGGAAAAATCGGAGCTGGAAAGGATGTGGATGTTAGGCACTATAGATCAATGATTGGATCATTGATGTATCTTACAGCCTCAAGACCTGACATAATGTTTGCTGTGTGTGCATGTGCACGCCATCAAGTGACTCCCAAAGAATGTCACCTTTTTGCTGTGAAGAGAATTTTTAGGTACTTAAGATGTTATCCAGATCTTGGATTATGGTACCCAAAAGATTCTCCTTTGGACCTTATTGCATATTCAGACAGTGATTATGGTGGTGACAAGTTTGATAGGAAATCCACAACTGGTGGATGCCAATTTCTTGGGAGCAGATTAATATCTTGGCAATGCAAGAAACAAACAGTGGTGGCAAACTCTACAACTGAAGCAGAATATGTTGCTGCAGCTGCTTGTTGTGGACAAGTCTTATGGATTCAGAACCAGCTGTTGGATTATGGGTATAATTTTATGCATACCAAGATTTTTGTAGACAATAACAGTACTTTATGCATTATTAAAAATCCTGTACATCATTCTAAAACCAAACACATAGAAATTAGACATCATTTTATAAGAGATTGCTTTGAGAAAGGTTTAATACAACCAGATAGGGTAGATACTGAAGATAATGTAGCTGATTTATTAACTAAACCTTTTGATGCTGGAAGATTTCAATATTTGGTAACAAATATTGGAATGGTTAATCTCACTTAATATGTGTTTTGGAACATTTTTTTTGTAAAAGTATGTACAGGATAAAGCATTGTTATTGGTCTTTGTGATGATTTAGATTTTCCACATTATTTTTCTAACACTGACAAAGGTAAATGCAACGCTGTCAAGTGTTATTTTGCCATTGTTGGAGATATTATTGTCTAACGCTGACAAGAGTTCCTTCAACGCTGATAAGTGTTGTCGGGACGCTGTCAGCAACAAATGTTAGTTTTGTGGTTTTTCATCTAAATGTGCAGGTAATGGTAGCTTTATGCCATTGGATACAGAGTTGCTTATGGATCTTTGAAGAGCTATTTGGACATGTTTTGTTTATGGATGATGGTTGGAATATTTATATTCCTATCTTGACATAAATTTTTAATGTTCATATATATGTTTTGAGAACTCATGTATCACAGTTTAAGGGGAGGTTTAAGGAACCTTTAGGACTCTTGGGTATTCTTAGAATACTCTCATCACAATTCTAGATTGTGTCCACTGGTGAGTATGGGTTAGTTTTACTAAACCATGAGGCACTGTAGCATGCATAGTATATCAACTTTGCATGCTGCCAAGACATTTTTGACTTAGAATTGGTTATGGTCTGATGGGAGGCTTGGGAATCCTTTTGATATGGGTTTTACCTGGGAGTAACAAGGATTTTATGAGGTAACTTGGTTGTTAAGAATTTTGGTTAGCAAGGGACACTAGAGGACTGTTATGTCTATCTTGCTTATGCAAGTGTGCATAACTGGACAGTGCTTGCCGCCCTATGATAATTATCAGCTTTTGGTTATCTTCTCTAGGATAAATTACTTGTTAAGGTCATTGTTCACTTTTTAAAACAATTTTATTTTTGGACGCTGACAAGATTTTTCCAAGCGTTGTTGTGACCAGAATGGACGCTGACATGGCTTTAGGCGAACGTTGACAAGATTATAGCCGTTGGGCGTTGATGGGTTATATTTGACCGTTGACAAACAATGGGACCTACCCAGTTGTAACTTTTTGACATATTTTCAAGCCGTAATTTTAGGAGTTGTTACTTTCATTTAATGCATGAGATAACTTATAAACTTTTTCAATATTTTCATGATTGATTTTTGAAAATCTTTGCCTATTTTTGGGCCAATCACGTGCATTCATCCACTCCTATAAATTTGGCTCCTATTTTAAACAGGGTATCTATAATTCTTGTCTAACACTTTTCTCTTATCAACCTTCATCTTTTATACATCAAATTAACAGCTTTCATCCATGGCACCAAGATTTAACTCAGCAGAATTGGATTTGGGGTTCAAGTCTCAACACAACATGATTGCTTATCTTGTTGCTGATAATACTTTGTTCCCTGAATACACACAGATGGTGGAGTATTTGAATGCATCCCCATTAAGGTATGCTCTTTCTCATGCCCCACTCATTCCAGTCACACACATTAAACAGTTTTGGAACACTGTCAGTTCCTCAACAGTTAATGAAGTGACAACATTGAATTCTATTGTACATGGGAGACCTTGGGTGGTTACTGAGGCCTTGGTACGCCAGGCCTTGCATCTTAATGATGCTGATGGTATAACCATGCTTCCCATATCTGAAATAGAACAAGGGCTTAGGGCTTTGGGATACCCTATTCCTGATGAAGGTACTCTAAATAAGTACCATAAGCAGGAATTTCCCCCAGCCTGGAAGTACCTAATTCACATTCTCCTTCAATGTTTGAGTCCCAAATGTACTGCACACAATGAGATCAATAGATCCATTGCATCTGCTATTGTGTGTATTGCAACAGGGCAAAATTATAATTGGTCTAAAATGATTTTTGAAGGAATGTGTAAAAACAAGGGGACAAAAATGACTTTAGCTTATCCCCGTTTTCTGCAAATGGTTTTTGATGCTCAAAGATATTGTTCAAGGGATCACAATGACTTTTATAAGATCCCTGAACAAAAGAAGGCTATTTTTACCAAGATGAATTCACCACCTCATAGAGACCTACCATTAACCCCAGCCATGCTTGCTGTTATTGCAGCAGCACAACCCCAACCAGACCCCCAACCTCATATTGACCCTCAACCACAACTTGAACCTATCCCTGAACCTTTACCCTCACCTGACCAAATGCAAATAGACCAAAATCCCTTTGACGCTGACACATCTAATGTGGGCGTTGATATGCCTATTCCCAACGTTGACACCCAACCATCACAATCCCAAACACCCCTTAACCAATCTACATCTACACCATCTTCTACACCATCTTCCACACCACCAGAATATAGGTTGATTAAACGCCAAAGGACTGCTGGAGTGTTCTCCTCTGGTGGTCCTAGCCATGTAGCAGAGAGAACCACCACCACAAGTGTGGCTGGTGACCTGGATGAGGCTGAGACTATTGGTTCTGGCTTAGAAGCTGGCCAAGACAGTCCCACCATAATTAAGTCCTCATCCATGCCCAATGAACCTAACTTGGGAGGTCAAATTCCCATTTTGGAAGAGGGCAGACTGGAACCAATGACGCTTTTAGAATTGACGGCTGTCTGCATTAGCTTGCAAAAGCAAAATGCAGACTTGGTACAAATTGTCAGTAACCAAGGCCTTGAACTCAAAGAATTGAGGGAGAGGATTGTTGTTTTGGAGAGTGCTCATTCAAGGGGAGGTATGGAGGAGTCTTCCAAAGGGGAGGAAGCAAGAAATCTGAGTGATAAGAGCAGTCAAGATGGTCAATCATTGGACATTGCTGAAGCTCTTACTACATTGAAGGAACAAAAAGGTTTTGATACGTCCTTAATCTCTCCAACAAATTTAAATTTATCATTTACAGATATGCTGAGAGAGGTTACACAAGGCGCTGAGGGAAAATATTTAAGCGTTGATAAGGCAAGTTTGGACGCTGACAGAAGTATTTTGGGCGCTGATAGAGGAAATTTGGGCGTTGACAGATCTGCATATGGAGGTGATGTATTCCAGTCATCATCTATCATCAAAGATGTTCTTACTCAGGTATTATCATCTACCCTACCAACAATTGAACCAACAGATAAGGGTAAGGGTAAGTTGGTAGAAGAAAATGTTCCAAAGAATGCAGCTCAGGTTGAATTTGATAGAAGATTGGCTGAGCAAATGATGGAACAAGGTGAGAAGGAAAAGTCACCATTTGTTGTGACTTCTGAGGAAGAGAGTGATGGAGGCAGCTCAGATTCAAGTGTGATGATTGTTGAACCAGAAAGACTTGAGTATGGTGATGAGCTTGCTAGGGAAAGGCTGAGAGATTTGAAGTTGCAAATTGATTTTGATATGCCAGAGGTAGTTCAGATGTACAATTCTTGGGAAGAAAGCTGCATGGATAATCCAGACTTGACCATTTCAGATCAGATATGGGGTTTGGAAATTCTTCTTAGAGTTCAGCAGGATTGTAAGGTTATGTTGAAGTACAGGGCAAGCAACATTCTCTCTCAACTGAAAAGGGATAGAAGGAAGCTCTATTTTATGTTGCTCAAATGTCATGGAGTTGGATGGACACATCAGAAGCTGAAGGCTTTGACATTTGATGAGTTGGAACATAGGGCTTATCCTATTTGGGTGAAAGTGCAGGAAGAGAACACTTTCAGACTTCTTTCAGATGAAAGAAAGGAGCAACTTGCAGAAGAGATGGCAATCAAGAAAGCTATGGTAGTCCCTAGACCAGTGAAGAAGGGATTTGTTCTTGAGTTTCCAAAAGATATGTCTCAACTGTATCCAAGTGAAGCAATCATTAGAAAGAGCCTTAAGCTCTCCCCATTAGAAGCTTCAGATATGGTTCATGTGTTACCACTAGATTCCAGGAATCCAATTGTAAGTTATGAGGAAGATGAATGTGGATTCTGGAAAATTGGAAGATTTGGGAAGGAGGTACACACTTTTACCACTCTCATATCTTTATTTGCAAGTTGTGACAGAGAAGACTTGGTAGACCTTTGGAGGTTGCTAGAGACCAAGTATGAGGCTGAAGCACCAACTTCAGCCAATGGAATAAAACTTTGGACCACATTCAAAAGAATGTGTGGGACAAAAGAAGAAGATCCTGAAATATGGAAGGATCTTGAAGATGACCTCAGTGGTCTTCAATGGAGGTTATATTCAGCTGCAGGTGTATACCATTTGAGTTCTACAAAGTTTGCTGAGTATTTACTTGTAGATGCTCAGTATTTCATATCCAAGGCTGTTTTGGAGAAGATGAAGGACACCCAGTTGGAGATAGACTATACAAGTGACGTGGCAAAGAATTTGATCAGATTTATTTATTTCCAATATGATAAGGTTTGTCAGACTCCTCCAAGTTCTTAATGTTTATTCAGAAACTTGATCATAAGAGTGGATATCAAGTTTAGGGGAGGATTGTTGGGAATAAATTTAGGCCAGAACACTTGAACGCTGACAAGAACAACTCAAGCGTTGACAAGAGCAAAGTGAGCGCTGACAGCATAAGCGTTGACAAGATAAAGTCAAGCGTTGACAGATTGAAGACAAGCACTGATGGAAGATGTGAGCTACACGTATATTATATTCTAGATTACTTCTAGTAAGGATAGAAACGACAATGTATTTTCTATGTTTATCTTTACCTAGAATAGTTGATTCGTAGCTTATTGTACAAGACTTCTTGTTCTATAAAAGAAGATCTTTTAGGTTAATGTTTAATATCAGTTTTCATAGTATTCGCAAGTTAAACCTTTCATTGTAATCAACACGATTATTCTAATACAAGTGAAAGTTTGTTTAACATCATTGTGTTTTAGATCAAGTGTTAATTCCGCATAACACTTTGTTACTTTATTCATAAGCAAAGGTTTCTCTACGTGTTATACTTGATCTAATCTCGTATACACAAAGCTAATCGATCTAAGTTTGGGATCAACAATTTTGAGGCTAACAATCTCCCCCAATGTGAGGTCATTCCTCTTCGATATTTAGAGTCCAATGGAGATTTATGAATTTCGTCATAAATGAGTCTTGAACGTGTAATAGTAGTGTTGTTCCTTCATGCTGTGATCTTTGAGCCTTTGTCGTTGTCTTTCGACTTTGTCTTTAAGCTTGAGATCTTCAAATTATCCTTGACTTGTCTTTGCCATCTTGCGATCTTATGTCTTTATCCCCATACTCATACTTTGCATAATCTTGAAAGCTTGCTAACAATCTCCTTTGAAGATAGGTCATTAATCATCAGAGTTGCGGAAGTCTTTAACTTTCTTGATTGTTGAATGTCTTTGGGCATGAGTATGTGGTTTTGAATCTTTGACTTTGTTGAGTACACTGTAACGTCACCTTCTCGAAACAAAACTTATACACGGACTGAATGGCTTTGACATTCGTCCTAACTCGGTAGCGTTTTACCTCCGGTCGGTGAAGACCGTTACACGATATTAAATATCGTACCTGTGATTAGGTAGATTTAATTAAAAATCTCCTTGACAGGGTTTCGCGGCTGTACTAGCCGTTCTCTTTACTCGATCGTCTCAAAGCAATACTGCGAACGTAAAGAGTGAATCAATTGGATAAATATCCGCTTAATTAAAGTCGTTAATTTAAAATCTTGGAACAAGTTTGGTTCATTAAGAATCTTACCATTGTTGCTTTCCAGTTGACACAAGGTTGATTCATAAGAATCTTGCAAGTTACCTACCGTAGCGCTGTTTGATGTTGACGCTAGAAGGATTTCCATTCATCAATGTGAATATTAATAAATATAACTCTGAATGTTCTGGCAAGACCATAAAGATATTGCGTAGAAACCTGAAACGAGTTTGAATCAATTCAGAATCAAACCACTGTTGCTTTTCAGTTTTACATATGTTTAATTCATAAAGAATTTTACACATGACCTACCGCAGTGCTGTTAGATGTTAACACTGGAAGGATTTTCACTCATCATTGTGAATACTGAATAGTATCACTCTGAGTGTTCTAGCAATATCGCAAGGATATAGCGTATGACTCTCTTGATCTTCATCCGTGTGTCCTAACGAGATTTGATTGATCTCTTGGCTCTAGACTCGATTTGTGCACTTTTAGTAATCGGAGGCTGGAGCAGATGCCACCTATTCAATATCAACTATCTCGGAGTGAGAAAGTCAATAGAAGTCAAGTTGATCTCCGTGACAATAAAACAAAATTCTTTTGAGAGAAGTCCGAGTCAGCTGGGGAAGGGTTGTGCATTACATCACTGGGTCCATGATGTGTTGTCTTCATGATGTGTTGACCCGGTTTCTGCCTAAGTTGTATGGAGGGCTTCTTTCTTTACACCCTTTATCCTTACATTTCTTATTCATTCTTCAACCCCTCCAATGCTTACCAAGACATCATTACTAACACCTTGTTGTGATTGTTCCAGTGTTAGCATCAGTACTTAGTCGGCATTCAGCTTCGTTCACATTCTACTCCATCTTTCCTAAGGACTTCTAATAATCTATTGGATTGTCCCTAGGAAGATCCCTCCGGTTCTGTTTGGATCATAGGACTTAAACCTAACCACCCTTTTGACACCAGTAACGTCGTGAATTAAAGATGTTGTGGGTTTTTGATCGTAACCATGAGTGCTTGAGTCTTTAGATCACATTTTAATCACATTTTCTCCCCTATCTCTAATATATAAAATCTTTTGATATTTGAGATACCAAATTTGATTAAAATATATTTTGAAAAATAGTCTTGAAAATCTTCGGGAGAAAAATGTGTCAAAGTTAGCATGAATTTAGAACGCTCCCCCTCAAAAATTGATCTAATGGAATTGTCATTACGAGGATATGATCCACATTAAACTTTTGAGGATAGGAGTTGTTGAACACACAATTTTTTTGAAAGATTTTGAATATCATTGAGAAATTCTTGAAAAAATTGTGTTCAACGCTTTTTGAAAAATCAATTCTTTTTGGCGAAAAGGTTTTTCTAAAGCATAAACTTGAGTTCATAGACTTTGAATGTCTTGACGAATCCACTCAAGTGTAAGAAGATTTCTCTTCTTTTGCTGAGGGTAAGGGCACTAAAGCGTACACTCCCCCGTGAATATAGATCCGGGTTGCAATCTGAAAGTGATTACAAGCCATTGTGTTAAGCTCAAAACGTTGAATGTTTTGTGACAAGCTCAACCCAAGATAGATTGCTCTACCCGTTGTTGGAAAAATTGTCCAAAATAGACATTTTCCTATATAAAAATAGAAATGAAATGTTTTGAAAAATATTTACAACTTTCATTCGAGCTTTATGTACACACCCGTGTCGTTATTGAGCGACATTTCTAGGCACGTCCATTTTAACACCCCCAAATTTACACGCAGCAGAATACATCTTTGGGTGCTAAACAATGATACAACAACACATAATTTATAAAGAACGACTCGAAAAGAGACGTTTTAGATTTAACGTTCCTAAAACATTTATCAGAGTAGCGTAGTCCCAAGTAATCGTTACCAAAAGATAAGTTAAAACAACATATTGGTTTGTTTTAAAAATGGAACGATAAATAAATCAAAGAGTTTGAACAACAAAAGCAGTGCACAACTTCATTCCCCGTGACCTCCAAGCTTCCACTTCTTGATTACCTGAAATACATGTGAGTAAAACAATCAGCAAAAATGCCGAGTGAATCTATAGGTTTATGTAATCAATTTGAACACAAGCAAAGATTATAAGTTTGTGGCATGCTTATAAGCATCAAATAATAATTTTCATCAACAATGATAATTGCATATAGCATAAATTGCAATAAGCTCATGGAACCGAGCCCTTAGACACTCCCTTTAGAGGTCTGATAAGATAGGAGATTTATTAAATTTCGGTTACCTCTAGATTAATGGTACATTGCCGTATACCTGACTTGTCAATACAATATGCTCAAACAGTGTAGAGGTCGGGCCTAAGCTTCTATGACAAGTCCACAAAAACTAAACCAGGGCGGCTTCCCCCATAGATCTATTAATTGTACTAGCGGTTAACCCATCATAGGTTAATTAACGGTCCATAATTGAGGTTTTAACAAAGGCAATCACTTAATGCAATTTAAAGGCAACCACGGGTCCATTCATAGAGGGACAAAGCATACCATAAAAATCTTGTGTTCTAAGTTTATAAAACATGTATTCCCCCTCGCGGGTTTAAAATCATTTAATAACTAGTATAAAGCGAGGCTATAGACTCACGTTGATAATGAAAGGCGGATTATCGGCTACGGGCGTGCTTCGGTCACGGAAACCTATACAAATAATAATCGGTCTTAGACTCTTGTCCAATGACTTTTATCAAACTAACAATATACATATGATTAGTGTTTACGTTTTGGTAACTTTTTACTAGTTTACTAGTTTTACCTATTTACCTATTTTAAGTCCAATAAGCTTAGTATAAGTTCTTTAAGTTGTTTTAATACATTTTATACCTATATTATCAGTATCTATACTTTCCATGTTGGGCCCAAATGGGTTAAGCCCAATAAGTTCTTTTTATAAGTGTTCAACTTATTTAGTCTAATTATTAGTCCAATATGCTTAGTTAGCTCGTTAATGTCCGTATGTCCTATAGTTAGGGTTTTATCGGTTTTTACTTGTATTAGTTACTTATATATCAGTATATGACTTTTAAAAACTTTACATTAGACGGTTTTGATCGTCTAAGTTTTAATTGGCGAAAAACGTTAATTTTACGGTAATAGCCGAAAAAGTCGTAAAAATCAAGTTTATAGTTTTTATTACTTATAAGTATTATTACACTACCATTTATATAATTTATCAATTTATTTAACCTTTTACATATTTATATAAATAAGTTTCATAAGTTAGTGGGTTTTTATTTTACATTTTATACAATAAAATTTGAGTGCTTATATAATAATACTAAACATTAATTCTCAAAATCTGATTTTTATTTTCATCTTCACCATTTTTATCATATCTAGAGTTCTATAATGAATTAGAAGCTCATTTTTGGGTGGCATGATCTTCATATTATGTGCTACATTTAACTTAGTTATAGCTACTGCTCTTTTTAAGTTTATCTATGCTTAACAGTCCCTACAAAACAGCTTATTCAGATTAGCACATCTATTTTGTTTTGATCATATCTCACTCATTATAAGGATTCCATTGCATGGCCAACTCTCACATGTGTATAACATCTTTTACTTACTGTAAATGGATTATACCATGCAAGTTTATCAGTTCAAGTTTTAGTTACATACTGTTTTTATACAGCCAACTAAATAAGCATGATTTTAGCCTTATTTCTCATGGTTATTAACATTTTTAAGCATATTTATCAACACTTGATCCCCACACAACATTTTTATCATCATATATACATCATATACATATACAATAAGAAAGAAAATACATTTATTCTTTACAAAAATAACAAGAGAAAATGGAGAGGATGATCTTCTTTACCAACCAAGTGTATTTCTTGTTTTTGGAAGACAAGAACTTGATGAACACCAAAAGTAACTCCAAGATCATCAAACACCAAGAACAATAGTTGAGAAATCAGCCCTAGGACACAAGCAAATCACCTCCTATGTTGTTAATATGGCCACCAAATGATCAAGGCTTCAAGGTAACTCCATGATAGAGCTAGATAACATGTATTTCATGGCTAGAAAAGATCAAAAGGGGTGTTTTGTGCTTCAAAGTGGACGGCAAGGGTGAGGTTTTTGAGAGAGTTTGAGGTAGTTTGCATGTGTAGAAAGATGGTAATGAGAAGTGGTTGAAGGTTTGATGGTTTTAGCAAGTGTGTAGCTTAAAGTGTAAGCTTAGTCTTACACTTGTAGCTAACAAGTTAACAAGATGCCACATATTGATGTGGTGTCTTGTTGTGCCGTCCCATATTAGCTAGTGGGGTGGGATAATGTATTTTGTCCCAACTCACTAATTTACGGGTATCCCTCGATTCTAGTTTTCTCGATTTGCGTGCCCTCGGGTTTTGTAAAAATACTTTTTAAAAGTTTAAACGCACACAAAAAATAATAATATAACGACTCGATACGTAATTGAAACGATATCGTCGAAAGTATTAAATATCGAAACTATCGATAATAAAATATAAAAATTTTGGCATCCGTCGGTATCGCGATCACTAGTAGTCCTCGTTGCTCGTCAAAATATTAAAATATAATATTTAATATCGGTTTCAACTTAAACCGTTAAACATAATAATATTTAACGTTATAAAATACTTCAAAATAATTGAAAATATAATTAAATTATGACCTTATTTTTACGGGTTTTACATCCTCACCACCTTAAGGGAGCGACGTCCCGGCGCTCAACTCGCCTCATACACGAGTTGTTCACTACCCGGAAGGATGACGACATTCCTTATAAAGAAGTCTTCACGTTCCTACGTGAATCTCGATCCACGATCTCCACTGGTTCTTTTACCAAACGCAATTTGTCGTCAGGTTGTATCTCACCAAAAGGAATAAATAAATCGTTATCCACCAGTCACCCGTCAAGCTCGACACATGAAAATTTTATGAATTCACGAAGTTCATTCGACGACAAGAATAGATGATAGGATTTTCGGGTAAGTCCAGTTAAAAGGAATGTTGCAATTTAAAGATAGCCACTGGCCGGATAGCCATGGACACACATCAAAAAGAACTTAAGAAGAAAAATATTTTCGTCATCGGAGGGTGCTCACACGCGGGTCCCTACTCAAAAGATAATACAAAGACACCATCTCACTTTCGCCAACGCGCATTAAAGTCTCAATAAACATCGTCGTTGAAAGTCAAAAAGATATTACATAATATGTGTTCTACATGATCGGACGTCATCAGATGATGCCGTCTCAAGTTCTCACAACTTACCATCATTTGACTAGATCACACACCATATAAGTACATAAAAGAAAAGGTCAAACATAAACATCGAGTATAGGTCTCCACCGTTAATCATCGAGAAAACCTTGAACGAACCCTTGATAATAACCACTTGATCTCCAGAGTCTTTCCACTTGCGGTGTCGGCTTCAACATACTCCTAGAGGTTGTAACGAATTTATTAACTCCATTCATTAAGAGATTCGGTCCTCAATCATTCCACAAGTACACGCATAAATCCTGGTGACACTTATCGTTTCTTCTTATACACTGCTTCCCGAGATTCATTTTAAACTCAAAATAAAATAGTGATCTTCAATACGAGGAACAGAACGAGATAAAAATGACTCCAAAAAACGCATAAACGAACAAGATGTGGTAAAATGATTTAAGATTAACGATCGACGAGGGATCTCGAATCTCGTAACCGTAAAACATAATAATTCGCAATACTAGAAAAATGAGAGCGAAGAATGAATTAAATATTAACATTAAAATAACGTTTGTCACAATTATCCGTCCCGGATTTGGTATTACCTTAAAACTCAGTTGAGGTACTTTCTTGATAAAGATGATACATCAAAAATAGAAGTAAAATTGTTTCAAAATTTATTTGGTCGTCTTAAGAAACTTTGAAAGAATGACATAAATTTATTAATTAAACTCATACTGATGGTTACAATTAGAGAATATAATTTCCAAATTAAATCACTATTAGGAATATAAATTAAACTGGCAATTTCATTACATTAAAAGTAAAGTATGATAAGTCAATTAGTTCAAAAGGTAGAACATAATTTTATTTTAAACATTAGTTTTAGTTATACAAAATATGGTGTATAAATTTGACCTTTTACTTGTGATGGTTATTTCGATAATTGAAAATCATTAGAAAATGTAGACAAGTTCCATAAAAATTTTATAATACTTTATAGAAATACATAAAGGTGTTTATTATTTCAAGATAACATGGGATATATTCGGGTTTCAAAGTGTGACAAGATAACAAACGAATACGAATGGTAATAATGTCAACAATTAGTACGAAATCAACAGTACAAAGGAGGACGAAGCAAATGTCGTATGAATTCTTAAAGAGAAAAATAAAGGCGTTGATAGTAAGACGATAAAAAAAATAATGGATTAAACAAGTTGTCAATTTTGTTAGTGCGGTCGGTGGTTCACCAATATCAGCTCGTTAACTTAGCGGTGGTCAAAGAAAATTCCTAATAATCACTTGTAATTAAAACAAATCAAATGAACGATGCTAGTGTTTAAAGAGAGAAGTCAAAGCACGGTTCACAAGAGTGGATTTCGAGACAAACGAGAGTGACAGACGTCATCCCGGATATACGGAAATCACTCTAGTGATAATTCATTATTCACGTGCGGAGACATTCCAAAGATCTACCCAGTCGCATAAAGAAGATTGGACAAGAAGGAAGGATAAAACATCGAGACTTTCAAGTCATTTATCAAGAGTTAGTAATTAGACGAACGGTCAAAAGAAATCAGTTGTAAGACAAAATGAAGTAACAAGTAGAAAAAACGATCGTCGAGTAAAAACTATCCGTAAACGCGTAATTCGCTCAAGAGAAGGTAAGAAAACGTATGCGAATGCATAGAAATTGCGCTACTTGCATAAGATATGAAGGTTTTCAAAACTTATTTTCACTTTATTTCATTTTATTTATCTTTATCATAAATACAAGTAAAAAGTTGATTATTATCAAGATTTTTAAGGTGACTACTATTCAGCCTAGCATGGCTCCTTCTAAATTAGACATAGGTGATCAGGCCATGTATAATTTAGGGCTAGCAATGCAGTGCTTCATTTCGTCGAAAAGTATTACGTTTCTTATGTTTATATAAACCATGCCATTTGTAAAATGGAATTTAAAAATAGTTTATAAATTTATAGGATACAAGTAATTTGTGAGATACTCAATAAGCAACTTTTAATGTTACGAAAAGTATTTTATAAGACCAAAGTAAAAACAATTGGTGAAAATAATCGTAAAACAATATCAGATTTATTAATAAGGTGACAGTATGACAACGTATAAAGTAGCCAAAGGTTTGCAAAAAGTGGCAAATAGTAGCTCATAAAACAACCAATGAAATGGTTACAAGTTGTTAAGTTTTCAAAGGGTTATAAGGTTTAGACGAAAACGTTATGAGATACGCGATAAGAATGTCAACGAAGAATGTGAAGGCAAAACTTCAAAACTCAACTCAAATCAGTGGAAGGTTAGAAGAAAAATAAAAATAATATCGAATGACAAAAGAGTCATATAAATAAAAAGAATAAAACAATCCAAATGTGTACTCGTCGTAAGCTACACGATACATATATGCTTTTAAGAAAATATATTAATCGTTTTCAAATTACACCATTAATCTGGTAATTGCTAATCCTGTAATGTTTCTATTTTTAATCATTTTCACATGCAACTAGTATTAGTTAGTTGTAAAATAATATTCGTTAAAATTTTACGATCTCAAATAAACTCAAAACTGCTTAGAAACGTTTAAAACCCATATTCCAAATTTTCTATCAGATTTGTCTTTTAAATATGAGCCGATTAATTGACCTGATAAACGACATCTCCAAGACTCGGAGTCTAAAGCATTTTGATGCAAAACGACGTTTCAGACGACTTTCTAGTTTTACCCGAGACCTGAAACCTAATATAAAATGACTAAAATATCCCTGCAAGTTCTATGCAGTTTTGACTATTTTATTTTAAAAATGCAGGTTTTACTTTTAAGTTTTGACCTGTTTATACACCCCGTGCAGTTCCTCTATTAAATATATTTTTCGACACTTCCTAACGGCTCAAAATATATATACACACATGTCTTGTGGATTTTACAACAACGAAAAATAATTCTCATAGTGAGCATCAAATAAAAATATAGCATAATGAATGACGTCCATAATTTAGATTTCAAGGTGCAAAGTAGGCAAATCTCCTTGGTGCCACGATTGTCCAAAAACACAAAACATAACAAGAAAAGAATGGAACATTAACGGGTTGCACTCCGGGAGCAAGAAAGTTAATGAAAAACAAATGATACAATTTTATAGAAGTAAAATCGTATTCCGATCTAGCGCCATAATCTAGACGATGATTTATAAAATGACGATGACGTTACCGAGATATAAGCGAACAATACACTTCGCAGTCGATACATATAAATGTCAACGAATTAAATCTTCGCATGTCGTGTAAAACGATAATAAAAATCAACAAAATATTATGAAAAACCATGGTATTATTCAACACTATTTTAAGAAATGTTTCAAAATGTATGACTCACACGATAGCGGTTAGTCTATTCCAAGGACACATTGAGCTACACAATGGTCTAGAGATTACGTTAAAAGACGTCCAAGCACAAATAGCCGGAAGACGATTTGAATATCTATATAGATATCACAAAGGGTTAAACAATGAAAGTAACGCGCGTAGATGAAGTTATGTAAGGTCATAATATAAAATTTTTGCAATAAAAGCAATTTAAATAGTTCAAAAATAAATACAGAAAGATCTTGAAAATTCATTGTATTTATTTAAGTTAATCATTAATAAATGATAAAATTTTATCGAAAAGTTTAACTACATAAATATATATCGATAAAGGATTATAGTATTTATTTAGAAATACTTAGCAATAAGGCATACATAATAATGTATACTAAAGTTGTAATCCCAGAAGTAGCTTGAACCTGAAGTCACGCGAAATCATGTGCACCGACTCTTTGAATAATAAAACCGACAGTTATAGTTTAGGTTTTTAGAAAAGACCTAGTTCTCTATAACTCATGGTTCTGGTACCAATCTTTAACACCCCCAAATTTACACGCAGCGGAATAAATCTTTTGGTGCTAAACAATGATACAACAACACATAATTTATAAAGAACGACTCGAAAAGAGACGTTTTAGATTTATCGTTCCTAAAACATTTGTCAGAGTAGCGTAGTCCCAAGTAATCGTAACCAAAAGATAAGTTAAAACAACATATTGGTTTGTTTTAAAAATGGAACGATAAATAAATCAAAGAGTTTGAACAACAAAAGCAGTGCAAAACTTCATTCCCCGTGACCTCCAAGCTTCCACTTCTTGATTACCTGAAATACATGTGAGTAAAACAATCAGCAAAAATGCCGAGTGAATCTATAGGTTTATGTAATCAATTTGAACACAAGCAAAGATTATAAGTTTGTGGCATGCTTATAAGCATCAAATAATAATTTGCATCAACAATGATAATTGTATATAGCATAAATTGCAATAAGCTCATGGAACCGAGCCCTTACACACTCCCTTTAGAGTTCTGATAAGACAGGACATTTATTAATTGTCGGTTACCTCTAGATTAATGGTACATTGCCGTATACCTGACTACTCAATACAATATGCTCAAACAGTGTGGAGGTCGGGCCTAAGCTTCTATGACAAGTCCACAAAAACTGAACCGGGGCGGCTTCCCCCATAGATCTATTAATTGTACTAGCGGTTAACCCATCATAGGTTAATTAACGGTCCATAATTGAGGTTTTAACAAAGGCAATCACTTAATGCAATTTAAAGGCAACCACGGGTCCATTCATAGAGGGACAAAGCATACCATAAAAATCTTGTGTTCTAAGTTTATAAAACATGTATTCCCCCTCGCGGGTTTAAAATCATTTAATAACTAGTATAAAGCGAGGCTATAGACTCACGTTGATAATGAAAGGCGGATTATCGGCTACGGGCGTGCTTCGGTCACGGAAACCTATATAAATAATAATCGGTCTTAGACTCTTGTCCAATGACTTTTATCAAAATAACAATATACAAATGATGATTTTGTACATATGATGATGATCAAGTGGGTTTATATATCCTTGTTTACTCATTTTAGTGTTTACGTTTTGGTAACTTTTTACTAGTTTACTAGTTTTACCTACTTACCTATTTTAAGTCCAATAAGCTTAGTATAAGTTCTTTAACTTGTTTTAATCCATTTTATACCTATATTATCAGTATCCATACTTTCCATGTTGGGCCCAAATGGGTTAAGCCCAATAAGTTCTTTTTATAAGTGTTTAACTTATTTAGTCCAATTATTAGTCCAATATGCTTAGTTAGCTCGTTAATGTCCGTATGTCCTATAGTTCGGGTTTTATCGGTTTTTACTTGTATTAGTTACTTATATATCAGTATATGACTTTTAAAAACTTTACATTAGACGGTTTTGATCGTCTAAGTTTTAATTGACGAAAAACGTTAATTTTACGGTAATAGCCGAAAAAGTAGTAAAAATCAAGTTTATAGTTTTTATTACTTATAAGTATTATTCCACTACCATTTATATAACTTATCCATTTATCCATTTATTTAACCTTTTACATATTTATACAAATTAGTTTCATAAGTTAGTGGGTTTTTATTTTACATTTTATACAATAAAATTTGAGTGCTTATATAATAATAATAAACATTAATTCTCAAAATCTGATTTTTATTTTCATCTTCACCATTTTTATCATATCTAGAGTTTTATAATGAATTAGAAGCTCATTTTTGGGTGGCATGATCTTCATATTATGTGCTACATTTAACTTAGTTATAGCTAATGCTCATTTTATGTTTATCTATGCTTAACAGTCCCTACAAAACAGCTTATTCAGATTAGCACACCTATTTTGTTTTGATCATATCTCACTCATTATAATGATTCCATTGCATGGCCAACTCTCACATGTGTATAACATCTTGTACTTACTGTAAATGGATTATACCATGCAAGTTTATCAGTTCAAGTTTTAGTTACATACTGTTTTTATACAGCCAACTAAATAAGCATGATTTTAGCCTTATTTCTCATGATTATTAACATTTTTAAGCATATTTATCAACACTTGATCCCCACACAACATTTTTATCATCATATATACATCATATACATATACAATAAGAAAGAAAATACATTTTTTCTTTACAAAAATAACAAGAGAAAATGAAGAGGATGATCTTCTTTACCAACTAAGTGTATTTGTTGTTTTTGGAAGACAAGAACTTGATGAACACCAAAAGTAACTCCAAGATCATCAAACACCAAGAACAATAGTTGAGAAATCAGTCCTAGGACACAAGAAAATCACCTCATATGTTGTTAATATGGCCACCAAATGATCAAGGCTTCAAGGTAACTCCATGATAGAGCTAGATAACATGTATTTCATGGCTAGAAAAGATCAAAAGGGGTGTTTTGTGCTTCAAAGTGGACGGCAAGGGTGAGGTTTTTGAGAGAGTTTGAGGTAGTTTGCATGTGTAGAAAGATGGTAATGAGAAGTGGTTGAAGGTTTGATGGTTTTAGCAAGTGTGTAGCTTAAAGTGTAAGCTTAGTCTTACACTTGTAGCTAACAAGTTAACAAGATGCCACATATTGATGTGGTGTCTTGTTGTGCCGTCCCATATTAGCTAGTGAGGTGGGATAATGTATTTTGTCCCACCTCACTAATTTACGGGTATCCCTCAATTCTATTTTTCTAGATTTGCCTGCCCTCGGGTTTCTTAAAAATACTTTTTAAAAGTTTAAACGCACACGAAAAATAATAATATAACGACTCGATACGTAATTGAAACGATATCGTCGAAAGTATTAAATATCGAAACAATCGATAATAAAATATAAACTTTTTGGCATCCGTCGGTATCGCGATCACTAGTAGTCCTCGTTGCTCGTCAAAATATTAAAATATAATATTTAATATCGGGTTCAACTTAAACCGTTAAATATAATAATATTTAACGTTATAAAATACTTCAAAATAATTGAAAATAGAATTAAATTATGAACTTATTTTTACGGGTTTTACATCCTCACCACCTTAAGGGAGCGACGTCCCGGCGCTCAACTCGCCTCATACACGAGTTGTTCACTACCCGGAAGGATGACGACATTCCTTATAAAGAAGTCTTCACGTTCCTACGTGAATCTCGATCCACGATCTCCACTGGTTCTTTTACCAAACGCAATTTGTCGTCAGGTTGTATCTCACCAAAAGGAATAAATAAATCGTTATCCACCAGTCACCCGTCAAGCTCGACACATGAAAATTTTATGAATTCACGAAGTTCATTCGACGACAAGAATAGATGATAGGATTTTCGGGTAAGTCCAGTTAAAAGGAATGTTGCAATTTAAAGGATAGCCACTGGCCGGATAGCCATGGACACACATCAAAAAGAACTTAACAAGAAAAATATTTTCGTCATCGGAGGGTGCTCACACGCGGGTCCCTACTCAAAAGATAATACAAAGATACCATCTCACTTTCGCCAACGCGCATTAAAGTCTCAATAAACATCGTCGTTGAAAGTCAAAAAGATATTACATAATATGTGTTCTACATGATCGGACGTCATCAGATGATGCCGTCTCAAGTTCTCACAACTTACCATCATTTGACTAGATCACACACCATATAAGTACATAAAAGAAAAGGTCGAACATAAACATCGAGTATAGGTCTCCACCGTTAATCATCGAGAAAACCTTGAACGAACCCTTGATAATAACCACTTGATCTCCAGAGTCTTTCCACTTGCGGTGTCGGCTTCAACATACTCCTCGAGGTTGTAACGAATTTATTAACTCCATTCATTAAGAGATTCGGTCCTCAATCATTCCACAAGTACACGCATAAATCCTGGTGACACTTATCGTTTCTTCTTATACACTGCTTCCCGAGATTCATTTTAAACTCAAAATAAAATAGTGATCTTTAATACGAGGAACAGAACGAGATAAAAATGACTCCAATAAACGCATAAACGAACAAGATGTGGTAAAATGATTTAAGATTAACGACCGACGAGGGGTCTCGAATCACGTAACCGTAAAACATAATAATTCGCAATACTAGAAAAATGAGAGCGAAGAATGAATTAAATATTAACATTAAAATAACGTTTGTCACAATTATCCGTCCCGGATTTGGTATTACCTTAAAACTCAGTTGAGGTACTTTCTTGATAAAGATGATACATCAAAAATAGAAGTAAAATAGTTTCAAAATTTATTTGGTCGTCTTAAGAAAGTTTGAAAGAATGACATAAATTTATTAATTAAACTCATACTGATGGTTACAGTTAGAGAATATAATTTCCAAATTAAATCACTATTAGGAATATAAATTAAACTGGCAATTTCATTACATTAAAAGTAAAGTATGATAAGTCAATTATTTCAAAAGGTAGAACATAATTTTATTTTAAACATTAGTTTTAGTTATACAAAATATGGTGTATAAATTTGACCTTTTACTTGTGATGGTTATTTCGATAATTGAAAATCATTAGAAAATGTAGACAAGTTCCATAAAAAATTTATAATACTTTGTAGAAATACATAAAGGTGTTTATTATTTCAAGATAACATGGGATATATTCGGGTTTCAAAGTGTGACAAGATAACAAACGAATACGAATGGTAATAATGTCAACAATTAGTACGAAATCAACAGTACAAAGGAGGACGAAGCAAATGTCGTATGAATTCTTAAAGAGAAAAATAAAGGCGTTGATAGTAAGACGATAAAAAAAATAATCAAATAAACAAGTTGTCAATTTTGTTAGTGCGGTCGGTGGTTCACCAATATCAGCTCGTTAACTTAGCGGTGGTCGATACATGATCGGAAATAAGATCCATACAAAAATTTTAATCAAAGAAAATTCATAATAATCACTTTTAATTAAAACATATCAAATGAACGATGTTAGTGTTTAAAGAGAGAAGTCAAAGCACGGTTCACAAGAGTGGATTTCGAGACAAACGAGAGTGACAGACGTCATCCCAGATATACGGAAATCACTCTAGTGATAATTCATTATTCACGTGCGGAGACATTCCAAAGATCTACCCAGTCGCATAAAGAAGATTGGACAAGAAGGAAGGATAAAACATCGAGACTTTCAAGTCATTTATCAAGAGTTAGTAATTAGACGAACGGTAAAAAGAAATCAGTTGTAAGACAAAATGAAGTAACAAGTAGAAAAAATGATCGTCGAGTAAAAACTATCTGTAAACGCGTAATTCGCTCAAGAGAAGGTAAGAAAACGTATGCGAATGCATAGAAATTGCGCTACTTGCATAAGATATGAAGGTTTTCAAAACTTCTTTTCACTTTATTTCATTTTATTTATCTTTATCATAAATACAAGTAAAAAGTTGATTATTATCAAGATTTTTAAGGTGACTACTATTCAGCCTAGCATGGCTCCTTCTAAATTAGACATAGGTGATCAGGCCATGTATAATTTAGGGCTAGCAATGCAGTGCTTCATTTCGTCGAAAAGTATTACGTTTCTTATGCTTATATAAACCATGCCATTTGTAAAATGGAATTTAAAAATAGTTTATAAATTTATAGGATACAAGTATTTTGTGAGATACTCAATAAGCAACTTTTAATGTTACGAAAAGTATTTTATAAGACCAAAGTAAAAACAATTGGTGAAAATAATCGTAAAACAATATCAGATTTATTAATAAGGTGACAGTATGACAACGTATAAAGTAGCCAAAGGTTTGCAAAAAGTGGCAAATAGTAGCTCATAAAACAACCAATGAAATGGTTACAAGTTGTTATGTTTTCAAAGGGTTATAAGGTTTAGACGAAAACCTTATGAGGTACGCGATAAGAATGTCAACGAAGAATGTGAAGGCAAAACTTCAAAACTCAACTCAAATTAGTGGAAGGTTAGAAGAAAAATAAAAATAATATCGAATGACAAAAGAGTCATATATATAAAAAGAATAAAACAATCCAAATGTGTACTCATCGTAAGCTACACGATACATATATGCTTTTAAGAAAATATATTAATCGTTTTCAGATTACACCATTAATCTGGTAATTGCTAATCCTGTAATGTTTCTATTTTTAATCATTTTCACATGCAACTAGTATTAGTTAGTTGTAAAATAATATTTGTTAAAATTTTACGATCTCAAATAAACTCAAAACTGCTTAGAAACGTTTAAAACCCATATTCCAAATTTTCTATCAGATTTGACTTTTAAATATGAGCCGATTAATTAACCTGATAAACGACATCTCCAAGACTCGGAGTATAAAGCATTTTGATGCAAAACGACGTTTCAGACGACTTTCTAGTTTTACCCGAGACCTGAAACCTAATATAAAATGACTAAAATATCCCTGCAAGTTCTGTGCAGTTTTGACTATTTTATTTTAAAAATGGAGGTTTTACTTTTAAGTTTTGACCTGTTTATACACCCCGTGCAGTTCCTCCATTAAATATATTTTTCGACACTTCCTAACGGCTCAAAATATATATACACACATGTCTTGTGGATTTTACAACAACGAAAAATAATTCTCATAGTGAGCATCAAATAAAAATATAGCATAATGAATGACGTCCATAATTTAGATTTCAAGGTGCAAAGTAGGCAAATCTCCTTGGTGCCACGATTGTTCAAAAACACAAAACATAACAAGAAAAGAATGGAACATTAACGGGTTGCACTCCGGGAGCAAGAAAGTTAATGAAAAACAAATGATACAATTTTATAGAAGTAAAATCGTATTCCGATCTAGCGCCATAATCTAGACGATGATTTATAAAATGACGATGACGTTACCGAGATATAAGCGATCAATACACTTCGCAGTCGATACATATAAATGTCAACGAATTAAATCTTCGCATGTCGTGTAAAACGATAATAAAAATCAACAAAATATTATGAAAAACCATGGTATTATTCAACACTATTTTAAGAAACGTTTCAAAATGTATGACTCACACGATAGCGGTTAGTCTATTCCAAGGACACATTGAGCTACATAATGGTCTAGAGATTACGTTAAAAGACGTCCAAGCACAAATAGCCGGAAGCGATTGGAATATCTATATAGATATCACAAAGGGTTAAACAATGAAAGTAACGCACGTAGATGAAGTTATGTAAGGTCATAATATAAAAATTTTGCAATAAAAGCAGTTTAAATAGTTCAAAAATAAATACAGAAAGATCTTGAAAATTCATTGTGTGTATTTAAGTTAATCATTAATAAATGATAAACTTTTATCGAAAAGTTTAACGACATAAATATATATCGATAAAGGATTATAGTATTTATTTAGAAATACTTAGCAATAAGGCATACATAATAATGTATACTAAAGTTGTAATCCCAGAAGTAGCTTGAACCTGAAGTCACGCGAAATCATGTGCACCGACTCTTTGAAAAATAAAACCGACAGCTATAGTTTAGGTTTTTAGAAAAGACCTAGTTCTCTATAACTCATGGTTCTGGTACCAATCTTTAACACCCCCAAATTTACACGCAGCGGAATACATCTTTGGGTGCTAAACAATGATACAACAACACATAATTTATAAAGAACGACTTGAAAAGAGACGTTTTAGATTTATCGTTCCTAAAACATTTGTCAGAGTAGCGTAGTCCCAAGTAATAGTTACCAAAAGATAAGTTAAAACAACATATTGGTTTGTTTTAAAAATGGAACGATAAATAAATCAAAGAGTTTGAACAACAAAAGCAGTGCACAACTTCATTCCCCGTGACCTCTAAGCTTCCACTTCTTGATTACCTGAAATACATGTGAGTAAAACAATCAGCAAAAATGCCGAGTGAATCTATAGGTTTATGTAATCAATTTGAACACAAGCAAAGATTATAAGTTTGTGGCATGCTTATAAGCATCAAATAATAATTTGCATCAACAATGATAATTGTATATAGCATAAATTGCAATAAGCTCATGGAACCGAGCCCTTAGACACTCCCTTTAGAGGTCTGATAAGACAGGAGATTTATTAATTGTCGGTTACCTCTAGATTAATGGTACATTGCCGTATACCTGACTTCTCAATACAATATGCTCAAACAGTGTGGAGGTCGGGCCTAAGCTTCTATGACAAGTCCACAAAAACTGAACCGGGGCGGCTTCCCCCATAGATCTATTAATTGTACTAGCGGTTAACCCATCATAGGTTAATTAACGGTCCATAATTGAGGTTTTAACAAAGGCAGTCACTTAATGCAATTTAAAGGCAACCACGGGTCCATTCATAGAGGGACAAAGCATACCATAAAAATCTTGTGTTCTAAGTTTATAAAACATGTATTCCCCCTCGCGGGTTTAAAATCATTTAATAACTAGTATAAAGCGAGGCTATAGACTCACGTTGATAATGAAAGGCGGATTATCGGCTACGGGTGTGCTTCGGTCACGGAAACCTATATAAATAATAATCGGTCTTAGACTCTTGTCCAATAACTTTTATCAAAATAACAATATACATATGATGATTTTGTACATATGATGATGATCAAGTGGGTTTATATATCCTTGTTTACTCATTATAGTGTTTACGTTTTGGTAACTTTTTACTAGTTTACTAGTTTTACCTACTTACCTATTTTAAGTCCAATAAGCTTAGTATAAGTTCTTTAACTTGTTTTAATCCATTTTATACCTATATTATCAGTATCTATACTTTCCATGTTGGGCCCAAATGGGTTAAGCCCAATAAGTTCTTTTTATAAGTGTTTAACTTATTTAGTCCAATTATTAGTCCAATATGCTTAGTTAGCTCGTTAATGTCCGTATGTCCTATAGTTCGGGTTTTATCGGTTTTTACTTGTATTAGTTACTTATATATCAGTATATGACTTTTAAAAACTTTACATTAGACGGTTTTAATCGTCTAAGTTTTAATTGGCGAAAAACGTTAATTTTACGGTAATAGCCGAAAAAGTAGTAAAAATCAAGTTTATAGTTTTTATTACTTATAAGTATTATTCCACTACCATTTATATAATTTATCCATTTATTTAACCTTTTACATATTTATATAAATAAGTTTCATAAGTTAGTGGGTTTTTATTTTATATTTTATACAATAAAATTTGAGTGCTTATATAATAATAATAAATATTAATTCTCAAAATCTGATTTTTATTTTCATCTTCACCATTTTTATCATATCTAGAGTTCTATAATGAATTAGAAGCTCATTTTTGGGTGGAATAATCTTCATATTATGTGTTACATTTAACTTAGTTATAGCTACTGCTCATTTAAGTTTATCTATGCTTAACAGTCCCTACAAAACAGCTTATTCAGATTAGCACACCTATTTTATTTTGATCATATCTCATTCATTATAATGATTCCATTGCATGGCCAACTCTCACATGTGTATAACATCTTGTACTTAATGTAAATGGATTATACCATGCAAGTTTATCAGTTCAAGTTTTAGTTACATACTGTTTTTATACAGCCAACTAAATAAGCATGATTTTAGCCTTATTTCTCATGATTATTAACATTTTTAAGCATATTTATCAACACTTGATCCCCACACAACATTTTTATCATCATATATACATCATATACATATACAATAAGAAAGAAAATACATTTGTTCTTTACAAAAATAACAAGAGAAATTGGAGAGGATGATCTTCTTTACCAACCAAGTGTATTTCTTGTTTTTGGAAGACAAGAACTTGATGAACACCAAAAGTAACTCCAAGATCATCAAACACCAAGAACAATAGTTGAGAAATCAGCCCTAGGACACAAGAAAATCACCTCCTATGTTGTTAATATGGCCACCAAATGATCAAGGCTTCAAGGTAACTCCATGATAGAGCTAGATAACATGTATTTCATGGCTAGAAAAGATCAAAAGGGGTGTTTTGTGCTTCAAAGTGGACGGCAAGGGTGAGGTTTTTGAGAGAGTTTGAGGTAGTTTGCATGTGTAGAAAGATGGTAATGAGAAGTGGTTGAAGGTTTGATGGTT
Source organism: Glebionis coronaria (assembly GCA_025667525.1). Lineage (NCBI taxonomy): Eukaryota > Viridiplantae > Streptophyta > Magnoliopsida > Asterales > Asteraceae > Glebionis > Glebionis coronaria. The sequence goes on from CM046880.1 coordinate 602,518,408, forward strand.
TTAGCAAGTGTGTAGCTTAAAGTGTAAGCTTAGTCTTACACTTGTAGCTAACAAGTTAACAAGATGCCACATATTGATGTGGTGTCTTGTTGTGCCGTCCCATATTAGCTAGTGGGGTGGGATAATGTATTTTGTCCCACCTCACTAATTTACGGGTATCCCTCGATTCTAGTTTTCTCGATTTGCGTGCACTCGGGTTTCGTAAAAATACTTTTTAAAAGTTTAAACGCACACGAAAAATAATAATATAACGAATCGATATGTAATTGAAACGATATCGTCGAAAGTATTAAATATCGAAACTATCGATAATAAAATATAAAAATTTTGGCATCCGTCGGTATCGCGATCACTAGTAGTCCTCGTTGCTCGTCAAAATATTAAAATATAATATTTAATATCGGTTTCAACTTAAACCGTTAAACATGATAATATTTAACGTTATAAAATACTTCAAAATAATTGAAAATATAATTAAATTTTGACCTTATTTTTACGGGTTTTACATCCATATTATCGATACTGAAAGACATGTCGAGAAGAATATTTTTGGATTATCAAAGATTTTTTAATTTTGTATTTTTCTTTTTCATTAATATTTACTGGTAGATGTTTGATAGATGAATCAAGCAGGCTTCTTTTCCAGAATCTCCAGTTCTGATGGAGTCAAACATCTCATACCAATTTGCCTAACTAGATCCGCAAACCTCTCTTTCGAAAGAGCTTTTGTAAACAAGTCAGCTAATTGGTAATCAGTTCCAACAAAGTATAATTCAACAATACCCTTTTCAACTTGTTCCTTAATGAAGTGATATCTGACATTAATGTGCTTCGTGCGGGAATGCTATACCGGATTGCAGGAGATGCCTATGGCAGAATTTGAGTCACATTACATAGGTACTTTATCAAAGTGGAAGCTATAATCCGTGAGTTGTGTTCTCATCCAAAGAACTTGAGCACAACATGTAGATAGAGACACATACTCCGCTTCGGCTGATGACAGTGACGTGCAATCCTGCTTCTTGGAAGACCATCCCACAAGCTTATCTTAACCTAGAAATTGTGCACCACTAGAAGTACTTTTACATGTATCAAGACACCCTGCATGAACAGAATATGAATAGGCCGTTAGAAAGAAACCGGTTTCCCTCGGATACTAGAGTCCCATGTGAATGGTATTCTTAAGGTACCGAAAGATCCGTTTAACCTCCTTGAGGTGCTTTTCAGTGGGTCGTGCTTGATAGCGTGTACAATAACACGTAGCATGTGATATATCTGGTCGGCTGGCTGTTAAGTACATGAGGGAGCCGATCATGGAACGATCTCGTTTGATCTATGGCATCTCCCTCCAAATCAGCATCAAGGGATGTGGTTGATAATGGTGTCCCAACGGGGTCACATGATGTCTTACCATGCTTTTTGATTATCTCTTGACAATACTTAGCTTGGTTAATAAGGATACCACTTGGGGATTGGTGATCTTGAATTCCTAGAAAGAGTTTTAGTTCTCCCATCATAGACATTTCAAATTTGTTGTGCATTACTTTTTCAAACCATTTTGAAAGTTTTGTGTTTGTAGACTCGAAAATAATGTCATCAACATAAATCTGTACAAGCAAAATGTCATCCCCATATTTATAAGTGAACAAAATTAAATCAATGGAACCTTTTGAGACCAGAAATTTTGAGAGCTCGTCGTACCACGCCCTTGGAGCTTGCTTGAGTCCATAAAGTGCTTTGTGGAGACGATACACCTTGTCAGGATAATGAGGATTGACGAATCCTTCCGGCTGTATGACATAGACTTATTCCTTCAAAGGACAGTTAAGAAACGCCGTCTTTACGTCCATTTGATAGACAATGAATCCCTTATGTGCAGCATAAGCAAGAAAAATCCTGACCTCTTCCATTCGAGCTACTGGTGCAAATGATTCTTCAAAATCAATACCCTCTTTCTGTCCATACCCTTTAGCCACTAGCCTAGATTTATTCTTGATGATTATGTTCTCTTCATCCATCTTGTTTTTCCAGATCCATCGAAGATTTAAGGGTATTACATCGTATGGTCTGTCAACAAGTTCCCAGACTTTCAGTCTTTCAAATTGTTGAAGTTCATCCGTCATCGATTCAATCCAAGCATGATCAGCCATGGCTTCTTTGATGTTTTTCGATTCAGCTGAACTCACGGCGAGTGCGAACATACAAACATCGCCATCGATGTTAAGCTGTCGTCTTGTGCGAACAGGTTGTGAAGGGTTTCCAATTACTTGAACCAAAGGATGATCTCGGGTCCAATGATGTGTTGAAGGATGTCGTTGATAAAAGGTATGCATATTTGACGGATCAACATGGCGAGTATGAAAAAGAAAGAAAAAATAGTCAAGTATCCTAGTATAGTTTGTTCTATAACTTTGACAAAGGCATATACTTTTTGATCCTACACCCACATGATTTATCACGTTTTGCTTCTTTGAAAATTTATCTGGTGCTCACGCCACAACAGTTATGTTTATGTGTCTTGTACAAACCTATGGTAGCTATCTATTTTATGACCGAGCTAATTGAGTGTTTCCTTACATTTACCCTTTTTGTGAGTGACACTTGTGTGAACTTAAAATCCAAACACTATCCATGTGAGGTGCTAAAGTTATTTTGTCATTTGCTTTTGCTATTCATAAAAATTAAATCATTTTCCTATCATACTTCACAATACTTAAAAGCATTTTTAAAATTGAAATTGTTTTCTCGCTTTGATTGATTGAGGGTAAGCAATAGCTAAGTGTGGAGGAATTTGATAACGACCTAATTATACATATTCAACCTATTATTATAATGCCACTTTGTAGTATAAATAATAGCTTCCGATACTTAATATATTGTGTTTTATATGCAGATGTAAAGTATAAGGACCAAAGTGAAGATATACAAAGAAAGGGCCTCAATATGCAATAAAGACAAGCTTCTGAAATCGCCCAGAAGTGCGACGCACAAAGTTATAAGTGCGGCACACATTTGCATCTCTAAAGTGCAGCACACGTGAGGATAAGTGCGGCGCACATTTGACCTCAGACAGCACTATAAATAGAGGCCATTTCCATCCATTTTACACACACCTCTCTCTCTCAATACTCCATAGCTCGAGTATTTTAGTCTTTATAGCAAATTTTCAGTATTATCCAGTTTTGGGAGATACTTGTAACAAGAGTATTCCACTCTTAGATTCTTGGAGGAACGATACAATCGTGACACTTGTGTACTCGTTTATTCAATCCAATCTAAGTATGATGTTCTCTTACTCTTTTCCAATTGTTACTTTGATTACTATGTTAGGCCAAGCTATTTGTGACTGTATGGGTATGTGAATATAATTAGTGATGATGCTATGATATGATCCTTTATAAATTATTTCAAGCTAATGTTGTAGAACCATTTTACCTCCTAGTTCTAAAAACCATATTTTATCTAAGTTGATTTGTTACGATAGTTTGGCGTTGAAAAACGCAAATAGTTATAATAATTTTTCTAGAACTTGTCTATGGTCATGAATCTTTGGTTGGAGAAATCCGCTTAGAAACTTGATAAAATGTTGAACTTGTTGGCAATTTGTTTTGAGCTTAATCGCTTAAATAAACATAAGTCTTGAATCAACCCAAATAAATTATGCAAACGTCATTTTGACGAAAAAGGATTATCACACTTTACCTACACAAACATATCTCGGTCATTATTATCATCATCACGAACTTATAAGAACTATCCCATATTAGTCATATTTGTTATTACTGATATTACTTCAACCATTTATTTCTTCAATTGTTATCTTGATTACCAAAACGAAACTAAGTCTCAGCGAACGATCCTGGCTTACCACTACAAAGCTATATTACGAACGAAAGGGTATATTTGCCCGTGTTTGTCTTCTAGTCCCTTGTTTTGTCTAAACCTTGTAATATAAATTTAAGACTTGCAAACGAACATCAGGAGTCAATCTCAAAAGGATGAGACATGTCACCATTGCCAGGCAAGTGGTCACTGGAAGAGGAATTGCCCTCTTTACCTCGAAGAATTGCGAGAAATAAAGAATAAGCCTGAGTAGAGCGCTACAACTTCAAGTACTTTATTTATGATTGAATTGTTCAATTTAACATACAAATTAAAATCTTGGGTATATGATACGGGATGCGGTATTAATATTTGTAATACGCTGCAAGGATTTAATCTGGAAAGGAAACTTTCCTATGAGGAACAATATCTGCAAGTGGGCAATGGCGCACAAGCAGCGGTTGAAGCAATAGGAACTTTTGATCTAGTTTTACCTTCGGGTTTAGTACTAAGATTAAATGATTGTTATTATGCACCTAAAATTGTTAGGGGTGTTATTTCCTTTTCTTGTTTGTTAAATAATGGATTCGTTCACACGATTGATAATAATGGAACTTTTGTTTGGAAAAATGGTATTTTCTATTTTAATGCAATTTATGTGAATGGTGTATTTGAATTAGACATGCATGATAATGAATCCAAGAACGATAAATCGGTATTTAGCATGAGTGAGAAGAGAAATTTTGACAAGAACTCTTCTTATCTTTGGCATTGTTGTAAGACCCGTGAAAGTGCCGTAAGATGCTAAGTTATTGTCTCAAGAGCTGTTCAGTATGAGCATCTCTCTTAAGTTGTGACTCACTTGTGGATGTGATATCCCGAGCCCAACGTTATTTATTTAATCCCATTTTACGTATATTTTTGAAATTTTTAAGAAATTTCGTTTGTTATATATTTGACGGTTTAAATTGAAACCAACGTTTACGGTCGTAATTTAACGTTTGACGATTTAAGAAGAACCGATGACGACTACGATACCGACGGATGCCCAAAAATTTATCTTTTATTATCGATTGATCGATATTTGAGTTTTTCGAGATTTTATTTTTATTACGTGTTAAGTCGAGTCGGAACCATATGAATATTCGTTTTGTGTGCGTTTGAACCATTTAAAAGTATTTTCGAGTGTTCGGGACGACCCCCGACTTCCGTAAAGTTTTTAAACCGACTACTAGTCATTCCCGCAAACATTTGAGGTCGTTTTCACTTAAGGCCAAAAGAATACCAAAATTTCACCCAAGAACCTCCCAAAAATTAAAAAGGGACAAACTAAACACACGCATTTCATTTACAAAAAAAACAAACACTCTCTCCCTTTCTCTCCCATGGCCGACGACCACCACCACCAAACCACCACACCACCATTTTTTGTAGGGTTTTGACAAATCTAATCAAAGACCACCTTTTCTTTTATCATTGTAAGTCTTCTAATCAATTAAAAACACACATGCAACAACTTGATTTTTCCAAGAATCAATGGTTTTTCAAAAATACGTTTTGGTCTAATTAAATCATGAATTCGTTTAATTAGTGTATTGATAATGTTAGATAATTAATTAAACAAGATGGGTTTTATGTTTTTGGTTCTCCACAGCCCCTAAAAGCCACAAATTTTTGGGGTGTTTGGTGGGTTCAAGGTGTTTGATGAAATGTGTTGTGGGGTTGTGTTTAAAATGGTGTTTTTAGTGTTTTTAAATCATTTAAACATATTGCATGTATGATTTAGGATTGGGTTTTGATTAAGATTTGATGTTCTTGATGATGTAGGCTGTTTAGAGTGTTTGGGAATGAGTATAGGTAATGGGTATAGGCTTAGGTAATGATAGAATGGTTTGGAATCAAGTTTTGAAATGATTTTGGAAGGGTGAATCTAGAACAGATTGTTTAGGGCTATTTTCGTGGTTTTAATTTCTGGTCCAGGTTGTGATTATAGGATATAGTTGTAGTGGTCGTCGAGACGCTCGTTTCGGTATAAGATAGAGCTTTTAACTCCAAACGAGTCAAAAGTTATGTTATTTTGAAAATACGTGTACCGGGAGAAGAGAATCAACACAATCCGAATTTGTGTTTGGTTTTGGGTCAAATCCCGGGGACCATAGATAGAGTTTGGTAAATGTTTGAAAGTTGGTTTTTGGTTTCAAACCTGTGTATTTGAGTCTATTATTAGACTTAGGTGTCGTAGAGGTCAATGGTATATTTTAAATGGGTCAAATGAGTCCGACTTGGTCAAAGTGTAATTTCAGTCCGAAAAATGTAGGTTTAGTAATGTGTTGAGTAACGGGTCGTAAAAGAGAAAACTTTTAATGGGATTAAAAATGGGTTTTCTACAGGTCTTAAGGTATTTTTGAGAATTTTCTCAAATTTTATAAAAGGGTATAAGTCTAGGAAAACAGCCCATACTTTTGGTAAGTATCGGCGAAGCCGTAAAATGGATAGTAACTTTAATAACATTGATAAATGGTATAAGTCTAGTAACAACTACTTGTTTGACTTTGGCGTGAGTTTTCCTAAGCATTGAGTGTGTTCGCATTTGCGTGTGTTTAGTACAATAATGTACGCGGAGTATTGATTTGGTTTACGTACCTTGATTTTTAGGTCAAGTGTTTGATTTTCCCGGGCATCCACGTCGTCGGTGACATTTCTCGTTACGTCTTCGCTAGAACCACTACTACTACGCAAGGTGAGTCTATAGCCTCACTCTTTACTTATTTCAAATGATTTTACCCGCGAGGGGGATACATGCTATTTAAAGGAAAATGAACATAAGTCATGAATGATTGTTGGACCCGAATGTTGCCTTGAAATTGTGTTGAGTACCTAGTTGCAAAAGTCCCTAAATTCATGAACTATTAACTATTGTTTAGTCAGAGCGTGGATTAGAAATAGCCGCTTATACAAAGTGATAGTACTATGGGGTTGACTACCCTATCCGAGACGAGGGCTAGTACGTTGATACCCCCTGCGGACGGATAATTTGTGATAAGAGATAAGGTATAATTGCAACTGATGCCTTATTAGGGGCCTTGGTTTCATCTGAATCACGCCGGTAATTATTACGCGGGTGATTGAGTTAACGGTTTAGTGTCATGAGCTTAAACACAATTGTCATATCCTTGAATAATAGATTGTATGGCCACAATGCTATTGAATGATCATGATTGGTTTTTTTACACTTATGTTCAACTGATGATTTGATAAACCTATAGATTCGCTCAACCTTTGTGTTGATGATTTTAAGCATGTGTTTTAGGTAATCAAGGTTGATAGCAGTGGAGCATGCGAGGATGGAAGTTGTTGTGGCTTGGCAGTCTACTTTGTTTTTCCTCTCTTTTAGAACTTAAATACTTTATATTATGTCATGTGAACGAAAATTGTATTTTGGGTTAAGATTCAGTGGGGACCAAAACGCAAACTCTGTTTTATATTATTTTTGGGGTTTGGAAAACAGTAGACTTTGTTGTTTTAAACAATCTTTAATTTATGTTTAAATTTCTACGTCTCTTTGAGTCGTTCGAAATAGCTTGTGCGTGATGATAACTGTATAATACCCAAATGTTGTAGTTCCGCTGCGCATAGCATTTGGTGGGGGGTGTTATAGATTGGTATCAGAGCCATGAGTTATAGAGAACTAGGTCATTTTGAAAAATCCTAAACTATAACTTTTGGTGTCGTAAGAAATTTGTCCAAGAACACAACTATCCTGCATGGCTCCGGTAAGATTTCTTTAGCATCGCTTTATATTTTAGATGTATCCCTCAAATTGATATAAATTCCCGAGTATTTAGTAAGTAAATACTTTGATATATATTGAGATATATTGTTTTGTACGTTGAGTACTTATCATCGTAATTTGCAAATTCCTGTAAAGATTATCGTATATGTTGCATGTAATTGGCATAACGGGCTACATTGCATTACATGGCAACACCGCGTTGTAATCCTACGTGTATGTAGGAATGGTTTTATGTATAATTATGTATATACTATGGTATTTAAAGTCATTGCACGTGAAGCAATGGTCCTTGAGTGATTATCGTACATGTTATAATGCGGTTTTGCTGAGAATTCGGCCTTACCGCTAATTATCAATCTTGATAATTAATTTATTATTCGGATAACCAAATATGAACCTCGTTTGATACTCTAGATACGTAAATAACGCTTCGTAACATATTGTATATTGACTAGATTGATCTCGATTGTCGTTATCGCACTGTGATGTGTCATTGTGGACATTTTCTTTTGAAACGTAATTTACTTACGTATTACTTTATTTTCTTTATTCCTTATGGGTTTGATATGATAGTTGGCGTAACTATAATATAGACGAAGTATAAATGATGCGTACATTGTAGCGACGAATCACATGTGTATGTTATAAAACGTGGTTGAGGCGTATCGCTATTTAATCGTTCTTATCATCCTACTTGGATTTAAATATGCGTTTTAAGGATAGACTAGTGTTGTGATCAATCGCGATAACTTGGAATTTGGTTGGTTTTTGTGTTAATTTTGTGGAGTACGATTTCGAGACTCATCCGAGGCCGATAACAACATTTAGTTGACATACGTATTCTCGTTCCATTTATTTTATTTTGTTTTGTTGTTTCATTATTTTGAAGTTAATATTTTACATGATGAGGTCCGGCATTTGTGCGAGTTAAGTAAGCATCGAATTTTGTTGATTGAATGATTTAAACATAAAGTGTTTTACATATTTAATACTTGGCGGATGAAACTTTTGGATAAAAATGACTTATGATGTGTCTTGTAACAAGTAAAAATAAGTGCAGAGAAGAAATGGACGAAGTGAAATTGTTTTTCCTTCAACCTTGGTTAGTATATCATAATAAGTAATTTATATTACTCGTAAAATCCTCATTTTTATATATTAATAATTTGATACTAGAAGCTAGTGATGGATTTGTTAAGAATTTGTTTAATATAATTTTAAAAAGGAGTTTATAATAAAATTTACGATATGACTATTGAGTATATGTAACTTTGGGTTTAGTATGAATTAATTTTTGAGTCAATATAGCAAACTTTTGGCGTATCTTGTAATATAAAACATGAGTAGAAGAATTGGTCACGTATTTTGGAGCTAGAAACTTTGTAAAATTGGTTTTATTTTAAACATAAGGTTATGTTTACGTATGCATTGGTGTAAACTAGAACGCGTTACTTGTTGTAGTGAATAAAACTGGGATAAAATCGGAATATACACTATAAGTAAGAAATTATAATGCTTGAAATAAATTTTTGAACATTGATGGAACGCCATTGGAAATCATTTGTTTATTTAATTGTCGTTATAGAGAATCACTATACATAATTCGATGATGCTCGTTTAAAATCGTTTGAAAAATATTTTGTTTTATTCCGCTGCGAGATGTGTTAATGTTAAAAACCGTTTGATAATGGGCTAAGGATTAAAAGTCGAATTTTCTACATTTTTGAATTATTGAAATAAGCATCTTAATTATTTATTATTTTATTATTATCATCGGGATTCAAGTGTCGACTAAAATCAGTAAATTATCTGAGATAAAACTACGTGAAACCTCTTTATCATTTGAGTCGAAGTGCGCGAATGTGATTTAACAAACCAGTTTTAAGGAAGACTTATGTATAATAAAAAGTCAAAAGTTGATTTTAAGAGTTAATTGGACTAATTTGAGTCGTGTTGGATACGTGTATGTATGTGATAAGGTAAGCCGTAATAATAAAAACGTAAAACTTGGAAAATTCTTACTGTATACATTTTGGTACTTATGATATGAACATTAACGAAATTTTGACACAAGTATGGAGATTTTAAAACCTAATGATTTGTCAATTATGATAACCGAGTCACCGCATCTACTAATGTTAATAATTTCCGAGAGACTGAAATTTTTCTAGAAATGAAAACTTCGTAAAAAAAAAAAAAAAAGAAAAGAAAAATGTGTAAATGTTCGGTTTTACAATGTACAAGGTAACACTAATTATTATACGCAATTGGATTATACAACACACGCCTACTTGTATATTATTTAATAAAGATGTATATGTAATGTTTTGAGTCACGATGGTTCGATCGTACGACATCCCTTCTTTGATTTTGTGAGTCTGTATCTAAACTTGAGTCGTCATGTGACTGCTCATTTTAATATTTTCCATGATATGAAACCATTATTATTATATTTATTTTAAAGCTACTATTTCGCTAGTACTTGATGATGAGGGTATGTTACCCGGTATATTTTGTCCTGTTCATGGACGTTGTGACTTTTCTTCTTACGGTTAATGGAACCTAAAATTCTGTAATTAGTTGAACGACGCTATAAGTCTTCATTTAATTGGTTATTTATTTATATTGAACAAAAGCAAGGAGACGAAGCCGCTTTATCAAATTGTAGAGGTGAAAGAACTCGATCTTCCTGGTGAAATTGTTTCTATTTAACCAAGTGATTATTCATCTCTCCCCGTATGCCCTTGGTGGAATGTGTGTGCAACTCGAGACGATGGGAATTATGAGAGTTGTTTTATTTTTGACGCTTGTGTGATATTCAATTTTTACTCCATGTATTCGTAGATCGCTGTTGTTATCCCGAGACTTTTGTCATATATTTTAAAGTATCTTCATTTCTAACGTAGTTAATTTCCGTTAGCAAATATATTGCTCGTTTACCTCGTTCGATCTCATTGATTTTTGATTTTATTACTTGTTGTGCTTACAATGATCTTTAATCATGAACCACCTTATCGTTATTTTGTGAGTAGTCTATTTTGAAAATATGTATGAGTGTGAAATGTTTCGTTTAACCAAATGTAAATGGTGTCGATTTATTTACTTAATTATTTATTTTTTTCTCATAAATAAGCAAAGGTATGTTTCCAAAGTGGACAAAAAAATGTTTGACGTGTTTCTTAAAACGATGGTAAAAATATTTTCCCATTTCAAATTTCATTTCAAATGGTTTAATTATTTTGAAGATTAGGTCGAAAACTTTCGTAGTCATATTTGGTATGTAATAATAATGTTTGTGTCGTCACTCGATCCTCAATTATGCACAGCTTAGCTAACTAGGCATAATTCGGGAAGAGTCCTGTTTTGTTGGTTGTTGTTTCTTGACCCTTAAGTATGCATGATCTAGCTAATTATGCATAGTTTAGGAAGGCACTATCGTGTCAAACAAATTGGTCATCTTGAAACTTGTAGTGTTTTGATAAACGTTTGGATGAGAACATTTCTTTTTAAAATGGTGGATCATTTTTGCAAGTAGTCGTAATTTCTTTGATTCTTAAAGAAAATTTTTGAATTTTCTTATGTTCTTTGAAATCTTTTCTTTTTATTTGGCGTTGACTTAGTAAGTCACTGTGGCCGAGTAATTTTGGAAAATGTTTTTATGTGTGCGTGTAACGTGCGAATTTCATCGGAATCACGAGGGTGTTGATGAAATACCAAAGGGACTCGTACCGACACTGAGAAGAAATTTTAAACAAGAATAGAAGACTGCCAAAGTAGAGGAAATCAGAGTTCAAGTGACTCTGAGGGGAATGACGACGATTTCTCCTACATCGAATGTATCGTACCTTATATATTTTCTTTTCTCGTTCTTTTGATATGTTTAAACGACACGCGATAAACTGTTGAAGTTTACCAACTGTGCATCAGTAATTGGAAGACAATTCCATTGTCATTTTCGTTTATTTAAGTGAGGAATCCTCTTTCCTTGACTCAACCATCCTTGATTATCGATGGTTAAACGATAGATAGCCATAGTTGATGTTTTTATGGTGAACCCTTGTCTTTCATGTATTTATGTGGTAAGTGTGTTGGGAATAAATTATGGGTCAGTTCACTAGACGCTGATAAGAAGAATTCAAGCGCTGATAAGATGACATTGGACGCTGACAGCCAAGCGTTGACATTTGTAGAAGTCAACGCTGACAGCCTTGAAGATTAACACTGATGGAATATATCTTTATACGAATCTTTTTGTTTATTTGTTTCTTTATTTGTGAATGGTAAAGATAAGCTCGACATTGTATTTTCCATTATTATCTTTACCTAGAATAGTTGATTCGTAGCTTATTGTACAAGACTTCTTAATCTATAAAAGAAGATCTTTTAGGTTAATGTTAATCATCAGTTATCATAAGTTTTCACAAGTTAAACCTCTTTCATTGTAATCAAGTTCGATCATTCTAATACAAGTGAAAGTTTGTTTAACATCTTTGTGTTTTAGATTAAGTGTTAATTCCGCATAACACTTAGTTACTTTATTCATAAGCAAAGGTTTCTCTACGTGTATTACTTGATCTAATCTCGTATACACAAAGCTTAATCGATCTAAGTTTGGGATCAAAAAGTGGTATCAGAGCTTGTTGAGAAACTTTTGATCTTTAAGTAACGCAAGAACCCTAAAACACCAAAAACCCTAAAAACCCTAAATTTCTCAAAACCCTAAAAACATCATGTCTGGCACAAATCAGCCTCCTGCTCCAGTTTTGCTACAAAACAACACCACAAACCCTAGTATCAAAATTCCCATGTTTGATGCCAGGAACTTCGAGCTTTGGAAGTCTAATTTTGAGCAATATATAGCCATCCATGACTACGCTCTTTGGGAGATTGTTGAATATGGGAACACATTCAACAAAGCTCAAAAGATTGCTAATGCTATTGTTACAAGGATAGCTGTTCCTAATTGTCCTGAAGCTGATAAGAAGGAAAAGCCTGAAGATGGAAGAGCTGTATCTGCTGAAGATATAGCCAAGAAAAGGGTGAACATGAAAATCTTGAACATCATGAAACACGCCCTAGGTCATGAAAATCAGCACAAGTACAAACGCTTTGAGTCTGCAAAAGAGCTTTGGGAAGCTCTTGAAGTAGCACATGGTGGCAATGCTGACACAAAAGAAGAAAAGAAGAAGCAACTCATGCATGAGTATGCCGTCTTTAAGGCTCAACCCAATGAGAATCTCAGCAGTGTGAGAAGTAGACTGCTTGACATCACAAGTCAACTTTCCTTCATGGGAACACAGATTGATGACCCTGACTTAAATGCTACTTTTCTCAAAAGCCTTGGTGATGTATGGAAGATTGAGACAAGATCCATTCTTGTCAATAACACCCACAAGACCTCCAGGTTTGATGACATCTTCAACAAACTAAGACTGTTGGAGAATGAATGGCTTTTGGAGAGTGATAATAAATCTTCCAGTAGCAACATGGCCTTCTTCTCACAAAGTGAAGGCCAATTTGATTCCATGAACTCCTATGGACATCCAGTCACTGGATCTCAGTCTGTCAGCGCTGGATCATATCCTGTCAACGCTTTATACTCAAGCGCTGACACTAATAACTTTGGCGCTGATGGAATTAAACCTGCTGGTTTAGATCCAGATACTGTGTGTGCATTCATAGCTTCTTTGCCTAGTGATTCAAGGATTACATATGAAGATCTTGAGCAGATAAGTGATGAGCAATTGGAAGAGATGGACATCAAGTGGACTATGGCTCTTGTAAGTTTAAGAGCAAACAGGTTTAATAAAAGGTTCAAGAAGAAGATGACCTTTAATGCTAAGGATGTTGCTGGATTTGACAAATCCAAAGTTGAGTGCTACAATTGTCATCGGATGGGGCACTTTATGAGGGAATGTAGATCTCCAAGAAGATCTGATGTTGGTAAGCCTTCAAGCCAAATGGTTAAGAACCAAGATCCCAAGGCCATGGTTGCTGTTCAACAAATTGATGGTGTTGGTGGATGGGACTGGAGCTGGAACTTTTTGGCTAAGGATGAGGAAGAGGACAGAGCCTTGGTTGCTGAAGTTAAAGAAGAACATGTTGAATATTCTCTCATGGCACACTCCTCCTCTTCATCAGATAATGAGGTATATGATGATGCTTTCTGTTCTAAGGGTTGTCGTTTAAATACTGAAAAACTAAATCAAGAGATAGTAAAATTATCAGATGAGGCAAGTGCTGAAAGATGCAAAGTATCTAATTATCAAATTGCTCTCACCCAAACAGAAAAGACAGTAGCTGAGTATAAGAAAATGGAGTTTGATTTAAAGGATAAAATAAATATCTTAAAACATGAGTTACATCAAAGTAAAGATATTCAAGATATCACAAACAGGGTTAATCTTGATTTGATAGCTCAGTTAGATGAGGCTAACAAAAATAAAGATAATGTGAGTCTTAAAATCCAGAGATTTGATAAGGCCACACAATCCCTAGGAGAGTGTGTTAGTAAACAAAGAGACTCTAAAGACATGAGTGGGATTGGGATGAAAGATTATACTGGTGTTCCACCACCAGCTGGGGATTTCTATGGTGTCCAATCAAAGGACTTATCTTGGACTGGCTTGCCAGAACTCCAAGAGAAGGAATTCATTCCTCCACCTAGAGTGACTTCCCCAGTTGAAGAATACAAACAAAAACTGACTGACCTAGATGAGTGGAAGAAAGCTAACCACACTTTGTTTGTTAAGGAAGGGTTGTTGTGTGAAAGTCCAAATGAGCCCACACCAATCACGAGCCATGATCCTACACCTATTAAAATCACACACCCAACCACTGGCAAAGCTGTTGACCTTGGCCCACAAACTGTTAGAAAACCTAGTGTTAAGTATGCAGAGATGTATAGGAATACTAGGTCACCAAAAAGCCAAGTTAGTAACCATGGAACAGGCTTCTTTCCTTCTAGACCTAAGACTATGTCTAGAAAAGCTTGTTACTCATGTGGTAGCTTTTCACATTTGGCATACAAATGTGTCAACGCTTCCAATGTCAACGCTGATAGGAACCATTTCAGCGCTGACAAAAGTCAACATAGGTCAAACACTGTCAGACCCAATACCTTTGTGAACAAAAGTTCACAAGTTGTTAGACCAGCCCCATTCTTTACTAGAGGGTCTAACACACAAGGCCTAAGACCTTTCCAAAAGTCAAACACTTGGTCCAATAGGCAATGGGTTCCTGTAGCAAACCCTAGGTTTAACGTTGATAAAGGCAATCGGGGCGCTGACAAGATCAATTTCAGCGCTGACAGATACACTGCCAAACCTAGGTATTTGCAACCACAGGGAAATGGGTCTAAAGCTTCTACTAGCTTAACATGGAGACCAAAACAAGACCAAAACCCTAATTCTACTGGTCTTTCTATGACATGCAACAGGTTTCATTATATTTCAAAGGTCATGTCAAGACCAATTGGGGTTAACTGGGCATTTCATCCAAAAAGGGATGAAAATGGGGTTGTTATGAGAACCAAGTCTGTTCTTGTTGAACAACCAGATGAATCCGAGTCTTCCAAGGCTTGGGTTCCCAAAGAAAACTAATGTGTTTTCTTTATGTGCAGGGCATTCAGAAGAAGATCAATGATTATGGATATTGGGATAGTGGATGCTCAAGGCACATGACAGGAAAGGAAGACTATCTGACAAACTTCACTCCTATTCAAGATGGTGATAAGGTATACTTTGGAGGGGGCTATGGCACCATCACAGGAAAAGGAACCCTTATTACCAATAATCTACGTTTTGAGAATGTCTTCCTGGTAAAAGAACTGGATTATAATTTGTTTAGTGTATCACAAGTGTGTGATAACAAAAATAAGGTTCTTTTCACAGATACTGAGTGCTTGGTGTTAAGCAAAGATTACAAGCTCCCTGAGGAGAAATATATAGAATTTAGAACACCAAGGCATAAAGACATATATAATGTGAATCTTAATGGAATTAAGATGAATAATAAAATGATGTCATGTTTTTATGCTAAAGCCTCAGTAGATGAAAGTAATCTTTGGCACAGGAGATTAGGGCACATAAACTTTAAGAATATCAATAGACTTGTGAGGCTTGGTTTAGTTGATGGTTTGCCTGAAAAGGCTTTCCACAATGACCACTCTTGTGTTGCATGTCTTAAGGGCAAGCAGCACAAGGTCTCATTCAAATCTAAACAGGTGCACTCTAGTTCTAAACCACTTCACTTATTGCATATGGACCTCTTTGGTCCAACTAATATAGAAAGTTTTAAGGGTAAATCATATTGTTTTGTCATCACTGATGATTTTTCCAGGTTTACATGGACTTTCTTTTTATCCAAGAAAAGTGAAACTGCCCAAAGTCTGATTAATTTCATTACCCAGATTGAAAAGAAGAATGGTAATGAGGTCCAAATTCTTAGAAGTGACAATGGGGGTGAGTTTAGAAATCAGTTGTTAGATGATTTTTGTGCCAAGAAAGGGATTACTAGGCAGTTTAGCATAGCTAGAACTCCACAGCAAAATGGGGTTGCTGAAAGGAAGAATAGAACCCTAATTGAAGCAGCCAGAACCATGTTGGCTGATGCCCACTTTCCTATAGCCTTTTGGGCTGAAGCTGTTAACACAGCTTGAGATGTTCAAAATAGGGCATTGGTCAACAAAATACATAATAAGACACCTTATGAGTTACTTTGGGGAAGGAAGCCAAATATTGGCTTTCTCAAGCCTTTTGGTTGTCATGTAGTTGTTTTAGAAACTAGTGATGCCCTAGGTAAATTTGATGCAAAAGGTGATGAAGGCTACTTCATGGGTTATTCAGTGCAGAGCAAAGGATATAGGGTTTACATTAAAAAGGAAAAACGTATACTTGAAAAGTACATGTTAGGTTTTTAGAGAGTAAACCTAGTGATCCTGAAAGTGGTCCAAATTGGTTGTTTGACTTGGAACCTTTATCTAGAGCTTTAAATTATATGCCTGTTACTGATCCAGACATTGTGAAGGTAACTTCAAGTGTTTTGGAAAAGAGAATTGGTAATGTTTCAGGTATACAAGTTGCTAAGAAGGATGGACCACCAGCAGTTGAGTCATCTCCCACACAAGAATATGTTACACTTCCTATATGGACAGATGAGTATTATGCTGCTGCTGCTGCTGCTGCTAGAAAAGATAATGGTGGTTTCCAAATACCACCAAATACAAACATGCATGGTTCTTCAGGCGCTGACAAAGGCAAATCAAGCGCGGACAAGAGCAATTCAGACGCTGATGGATCAGACGTTGACAACAACAGTTCAAGCGTTGTTAGCCCAAGCGCTGACAAACAAGGTTCAGACGTTGATGACACCTTTGCACATCTTTTCTCTTCAAATTTTGAACAAGGTGGACCTTCCAATGTCCATGAAGAGATTCCTGTTGATCAAAGAGAGTCTGATGAAGAAGATATTGGCAACATGGAGCGTGAAGTTGAGGACACCAGACTTTTTGAAGGAGGAGTTCTTACTTCCACGATAAAGGATCACCCCTCATCTCAGATCATTGGTGATGTTATGGTTCCAGTTCAGACACGAAGATCCCATCAAAATCTTGGTGGATTTATTGCCAATATACACAAGAAGGTTGATACCCCTCTTGTACAAGCATGTTTGTTTGCATGTTTTCTGTCACAAGAAGAACCCAAGAAGATTTTTGATGCTCTCAAAGAACCTAGTTGGGTGGAAGCAATGCAGGATGAGCTTCACCAATTTGCTATACAGGATGTTTGGGAGCTGGTTGATTGTCCTAGATATGTGAGACCAATTGGGACAAGATGGGTTCTAAGGAACAAGAAAGATGAAAGGGGTATTGTGGTCAGAAACAAGGCACGTTTGGTAGCTCAGGGATATACACAAGAGGAAGGTATAGATTATGAAGAGGTCTTTGCTCCTGTTGCAAGAATTGAAGCTATAAGAATTTTCCTAGCTTATGCCTCTTGTATGAACTTTACTGTTTATCAAATGGATGTGAAGAGTGCTTTCCTCTATGGAACAATTGTTGAGGAGGTATATGTTATGCAACCTCCTGGTTTTGAAGATCCTGAGAATCCAGACAAGGTTTATAGAGTGAAGAAAGCTATGTATGGACTTCATCAGGCCCCAAGAGCATGGTATGGTACATTGTCCACCTACTTGGTGGAAAATGGTTTTAAAAGGGGCACCATAGATCAGACATTGTTCACCAAGAAGAAAGGTAAGGATGTCTTACTTGTCCAGGTCTATGTTGATGATATCATTTTTGGATCCACCAATCCAAAGATGAGTGAAGACTTTTCCAAGCTTATGACAGATAAATTCAAGATGAGTGCAATGGGTGAGATGAACTTCTTTCTAGGCTTACAAGTTCAGCAGAAAGAAGATGGTATCTTCATCTCCCAAGACAAATATGTAGCTGAAATCTTGAAGAAATATGGTTTTTCTCCACATGAAAAGAGTGCTTCCACTCCTATGGATAGGGAACACCCTTGGGGAAATATTGGAGCTGGAAAGGATGTGGATGTTAGGCACTATAGATCAATGATTGGTTCATTGATGTATCTTACAGCCTCAAGACCTGACATCATGTTTGCTGTGTGTGCTTGTGCACGCCATCAAGTGACTCCCAAAGAATGTCACCTTTTTGCTGTGAAAAGAATTTTCAGGTACCTAAGATGTTATCCAGATCTTGGCTTATGGTACCCAAAAGATTCTCCATTGGAGCTTATTGCATATTCAGACAGTGACTATGGTGGTGACAAGTTTGATAGGAAATCCACAACTGGTGGATGTCAATTTCTTGGGAGTAGATTGATATCTTGGCAATGCAAGAAACAAACAGTGGTGGCAAACTCTACAACTGAAGCAGAATATGTTGCAGCAGCTGCTTGTTGTGGACAAGTCTTATGGATTCAGAACCAGCTGTTGGATTATGGGTATAATTTCATGCATACCAAGATTTTTGTAGACAATAACAGTACTTTATGCATTATTAAAAATCCTGTATATCATTCTAAAACCAAACACATAGAAATTAGACATCATTTTATAAGAGATTGCTTTGAGAAAGGTTTAATACAACCAGATAGGGTAGCCACAGAAGATAATGTGGCTGATTTATTAACTAAACCTTTTGATACTGGAAGATTTCAATATTTGGTAATAAATATTGGAATGGTTAATCTCACTTAATATGTGTTTTGGAACCTTTTTGTAAAAGTATGTACAGGATAATGCATTGTTATTGGTCTTCGTGATGATTTAGATTTTTCCACTTTCTTTTTCTAACACTAACAAAGGTAAATGTAACGCTGATAAGTGTTATTTTGACGTTGTTAGAGATATTATTGTCTAACGCTGACAAGAGTTCCTTCAACGCTGATACGTGTTGTCGGGGCGCTGTCAGCAACAAATGTTAGTTTTGTGGTTTTCAATCTAAATGTGTAGGTGGTGATAGCTTTATGCCATTGGATACAGAGTTGCTTATGGATCTTTGAAGAGCTATTTGGACATGTTTTTGTTTATGGATGATGGTTGGAATATTTATATTCCTATCTTGACATAAATTTTTAATGTTCATATATATTTTGAGAAACTCATGTATCATAGTTTAAGGGGAGGTTTAAGGAACCTTTAGGAATTTTGGGTATTCTTATAATACTCTCATCACAATTCTAGATTGTGTCCACAGGTGAGTATGGGTTAGTTTTACTAAACCATGAGGCACTGTAGCATGCAAAGTTGACAAACTATGCATGATGCCAAGACATTTTTGGCCTAGAGTTGGTTGTGGTCTGATGGGAGACTTGGGAATAGTTTTGTTATGGGTTTACCTGGGAGTTACAAAGAATTTTATGAAATAACTTTGTTGGTAAGTATTTTGGTTAGCAAGGGACACTAGAGGACATTTGTGTCTATCTTGCTTAAGCAAGTGTGCATAAATGGACAGTGCTTGCCGCCCAGTAATTATTATCAACTTGCAAGATATTTCCCTTAGGATAAATTACTTTGTTAAGGTCTTTTTCTTTTTAAATATTTTTATTTTTATTTTTAGACGCTGACAAGTTTTTCTCCAAACGCTGTTACGTCCAATCGTGACGCTGACAAGGCTTTAGGCAAACGCTGACAAGAAAATATAGCCGTTGGGCGTTGATGGGCTATTTTTGACCGTTGACACCTAGTGGGCCCTACCCAGTTGTTATTTTTGACTAATCTTTGGCCGTAATTTTGGGGAGTTGTTACTTTTAATTAATGCATGAGATAAGTTATATTTGATTCAATATTTTCATCATTGCTCTTTGAATATAACTGCCTCATTTTTGACCAATCCAAATCATGCATCTCTCCTATAAATTTGGCTAAATTTTTGTTCTGGGTATTCATATTTTATTGTCTAACATTTTTCTCCTATATTTTTCCCATATCACATAACCTCAACAGCTTTAAACATGGCACCAAAGTTCAACTCAAACAATCTGACATTGGAGTTCAAGAGCCAACATAATATGGTAGCTTACTTGGCCGCTGATAATGATTTGTTCCCTCAGTATTCTCAAATGGTGGCATTTTTAAATGCATCCTCAATAAGGTATGCACTTTCTCATGAACCATTAGTCCCTGTCGCACACATTAGACAGTTTTGGAATAATGTTAGTTCCACAACAGCTAATGGAGTGACCACATTAACATCTACTGTTCATGGAAGAACATGGGTGGTCACTGAAGCCTTGGTTCGCCAAGCTTTGCGTCTTGATGACGCTGATGGTGTGACTACCCTTGCCATTGCAACAATAGAACAAGGTCTTAGGGAATTGGGTTATCCTATTCCTGCTGGTAAACCTTTAAATAAATATCATAAGCAGGAATTTCCCTCTGACTGGAAATATTTGATACATGTCCTTCTTCAATGCTTAAGTCCAAAATGTACTGCTTTTAATGAAATAAACAGGTCCATTGCAAGTGCTTTGGTTTGTATGTCACGTGGGCTTAAGTATAATTTTTCAAAAATGATTTTTGAAGGGATGTGTAAAAATAAGGGAAGTAAAATGACTTTGGCTTACCCAAGATTTTTGCAAATGGTGTTTGATTTACAAGAATATTGTACTAGGGATCATGACACTTTTTATGAGATCCCTAAGCAAAAGAAAACCATTTTTGACAAGATGAGCTCCACAAACAGATCTATCCCTCTCACCCAAGCCATGCTTGAAGTAACTCAGGCTGCTCAACCACAACCAGATCCTGCACCTCAACTTGAGCCTATCCTTGAACCATTACCTTCACCTGACCACATGGACGTTGACCAACCCAATGTCAACGCTGACACTCAAAATGTTGGCGCTGACACAACCAATCCCAACGCTGATGACATCCCTGAACAATCCCAAACACCCCTTAACCAACCAACACCCACACAATCTACCTCATCTTCCACCCCATTACAATCTAGGTTGAATAAACGCCAAAGGACTACTGGAGTGTTCTCCTCTAGTGGTCCTAGCCGTGTTGCAGAGAGAACCACCTCCACAAGTGTGGCTGGTGCCATGGATGAGGCTGGGGCTATTGACACAAGCTTAGATGCTGGTCAAGACAGTCCCAACATCATTAAGACCTCATCCACGCCCTATGATTCTATTTTGGGAGGTCAAATCCCCATTCTAGCTGAGGGCAGATTGGAACCTATGACATTGAATGAATTGACGGCTGCTGTCATTAGCTTGCAAAAGCAAAATGTCAGCCTTGTACAAATTGCCAATAATCAGGGCCGTGAACTCCAAGTATTGAGGGAGCGGGTAACTGTTTTGGAGAATCCTAGTAGCAGGAGTAGAATGGAGGAATCTTCCAAAGGGGAGGATGAAGAGGATGAGCTGATTCATACAGCCAGTGAGAAGAGTTCACAATTTAGTGAATCTTTAAATGTTGCTGAAGCACTCACCAACTTGAAGAAGCACCCAATTATTGATACATCCAAGGTAACTCTATTGAACTTGGAAGGATCTTTCACAACAACAATGGGCGCTGATACAGGTTTGAACGCTGACACATCCAGCGCTGACAAAGGTAATCGGGGCGCTGATAAAGGTAACTTGAACACTGACAAAGTTGCAGGTGGTGTTGATGTATTCCAGTCATCAGCAACCATCAAAGATGTGTTCACACAGGTTTCTTCTTCTACCTTACCTATTATTGATCCAAATGACAAAGGTAAAGGAATTTTGGTTGAAAAAGATGTTCCAAAGAAAGATGCAGCACAAATTGCATTTGATGAACAGTTGGCTGCACAACTTTTGGAAAGAGATTTGAAGAGGAGTGGTAGATCACCATTTGTTGCTACTTCTGAGAGTGAGGAAGAGAGTGGTGATGAAAAAGAAGAAGATAGCTCAGATTCAAGTGTTCAAATTATTGAAGATCCAAAAAGGCTTGAATATGGGGATGAGTTGGCAAGAGAAAGATTGAGTGATTTGAAGAAGCAGATTGATTGGGACCTTCCAGAAATCACCAGAATGTACCATGCTTGGGAAGACAAGGTAATGGACAACCCAGGGATGAGTTTGTCAGATCAAATTTGGGGGTTGGAAGTTCTTCTCAGGGTACAAGATGATATAAAGGTGATTTTGAGGTATAATGCACAAGAGGTCAAGACTTGGCTTAAAAGAGATAGAAGGCAGTTGTATTACAAGTTGCTTAGATGCCATCAACCTAGATGGACATACAAGAAGTTGCTGGCTTTATCTTTTGAGGAGCTAGAGTATAGGGCACATCCTATTTGGAGGTATGTGCAAGAAAATAATGTCTACCAGTTTCTTTCAGAAGAAAGGAAACAAGAGCTTGCTGAGGAAATGCAGATTCAAAAGGAGATGAGGATTGCTCAAAGACCAGTGAAGAAAGGAGATCCTCTCCAATTTCCCAAAGATATGGATGTGTATTATCCAACTGAAACTATCATAAGGAAGCATCTCAAGCTTTCTCCATTGGAAGCTTCAGATTTGGTTAATGTAGTACCTCTAGATGACAGAAATCCAATCATAACTTTTGATGAAGATGAGTGTGGATTTTGGAAGATTGGCAGATTTGGGAAGGAGGTACACACTTTCACTTCAATTATTTCTATCTTTGCAAGCATAGACAGAGAAGACTTGGTGCATCTATGGAGATTAATAGAGGCCAAGTATACAGCTGAAGCACCTACTTCAGCAAATGGAATAAGACTATGGCACACATTTTTGACTTTGTGTGGTCCAAGGGAAGCAGATCCTGCCATATGGAAGGATCTTGAAGATGACCTCAGTAATCTTCATTGGAGGCTTTATTCTACTTGTGGTGTGTTTCATTTGAGCTCTACAAAGTTTTCAGAGTATCTACTTGTGGATGCTAACCATTTCTTGTCCAAAGAAGTATTGGAGAAGATGAAGGAGACACCCTTGGAGATTGATTATACTAGTGACGTGGCCAAAGACTTGATTAGATATGTTTATCACCAACATAAGAAGTTTTTGTAAGATTCCTCCTAAGCCTTAAGTTTTTATTCAGAAACTTGATCATTGGAATAGATATCAAGTTTAGGGGAGGATTGTTGGGAATAAATTATGGGTCAGTTCACTAGATGCTGATAAGAAGAATTCAAGCGCTGATAAGATGACATTGGACGCTGACAGCCAAGCGTTGACATTTGTAGAAGTCAACGCTGACAGCCTTGAAGATTAACACTGATGGAATATATCTTCATACGAATCTTTTTGTTTATTTGTTTCTTTATTTGTGAATGGTAAAGATAAGCTCGACATTGTATTTTCCATTATTATCTTTACCTAGAATAGTTGATTCGTAGCTTATTGTACAAGACTTCTTAATCTATAAAAGAAGATCTTTTAGGTTAATGTTAATCATCAGTTATCATAAGTTTTCACAAGTTAAACCTCTTTCATTGTAATCAAGTTCGATCATTCTAATACAAGTGAAAGTTTGTTTAACATCTTTGTGTTTTAGATTAAGTGTTAATTCCGCATAACACTTAGTTACTTTTTTCATAAGCAAAGGTTTCTCTACGTGTATTACTTGATCTAATCTCGTATACACAAAGCTTAATCGATCTAAGTTTGGGATCAAAAAAGTGATCTGGTCGAGTGATCGTAAGTTGTGAGAACTTGAGACGACATTGTCCAATGAAGTCCGATCATGGAGAACACGCGCCATGTAATGTATTTCTTTTATATCTAACTGTGAACGGTGGTGCTATTGAGATTTTGACCACGTTTGGGACGAAGGTGAGATGGTGTTCTTGTAATATTTCGGGTATGGATCCGTGTGTGAGCACTCTGCGATGGCATATGTTTGTATTTTATTTCTTTTGGATATGCATCCATAGCTGGCAAGCTGTGAACCTTCCTAAACTTGCAATTTTCTTTCAACTGGACTCATCCGAGAATCAAGTCAAAGATTCTTATTTTATCATGGCTGGGCTGATTAGCAAGCATGAGTTAACTTGATTGAACTTATTTTACTTGGCATGGTTTGGCTATTTCGCAAACATGTCGTGATACGGCTTTATGTGCTTCATAATGGCTTTTGTGTTTGATTGGATTGTGATGTTTTCGAGAGAGTTATGTATACGTCGAATGATTACCGTATCGATGAATTCGTTTCTGATGAAATAGGTTTGTATGTACGTAATATTGCGATAAGATGATTTTGTACGACTAGTAATAATTACTTCGTCTTGTATATTCTGAACGTTTTCGATGGGGTTATGTGTGACCCGTGCGATTTTATTTTGTGAATAGTTGTTTTTATGAGATGATGAACCAAGTGAAAGGACGATTCGAAAGTTGGAAGACGTGCTCCGAGCGTATGTGTTTGATTTTGGTGTAAGTTTAGATCGTGGAAGGGCGTGATTCGTTTTGGAGAATAAGAAGGGTGGGTCCAAAGGTATGTTCGACCAATTGCCTACTAGTTGGAACTGCTGGATGAACTCCGTGGAAATGACACTACTCTTCATGTGTCGAATTTGAAGAATTATGGGATGAAAAGGTAGATCACCAGTTGGATAGAATGAAGCAGGAAAAAGTCAGTTGAATGGGCTCGAAATGATTCGAGAGGCTACGGAAGAGATGGTGTAAATTAAGAATCACTTGTTAACCGCGAGGAGCGTAGGAAGAAATTGGGAAATTGAAGTGGAGACCATAGATCGAGATGTTAAGAGATTGAAGCATGGTATAATACTAATTGTGAAGGTGTGATGGAACCCGAGACGTGAACCGAAGTCCACAACGGAACGTGAAGACTTCTTAAGAAAGTAGTACCCTTATCTTTCTAGTAGTACGAAATGCGAGTATAAGAACCGGAGAGCGCCGGGACGTCGCTCCCTTTAAGGAGGGGAGGATGTAAGACCCGTGAAAGTACCGTAAGATGCTAAGTTATTATCTCAAGAGCTGTTCAGTATGAGCATCTCTCTTAAGTTGTGACTCACTTGTGGATGTGATATCCCGAGCCCAACGTTATTTATTTAATCCCATTTTACGTATATTTTTGAAATTTTTAAGAAATTTCGTTTGTTATATATTTGACGGTTTAAATTGAAACCAACGTTTACGGTCGTAATTTAACGTTTGACGATTTAAGAAGAACCGATGACGACTACGATACCGACGGATGCCCAAAAATTTATCTTTTATTATCGATTGATCGATATTTGAGTTTTTCGAGATTTTATTTTTATTACGTGTTAAGTCGAGTCGGAACCATATGAATATTCGTTTTGTGTGCGTTTGAACTGTTTAAAAGTATTTTCGAGTGTTCAGGACGACCCCCGACTTCCGTAAAGTTTTTAAACCGACTACTAGTCATTCCCTCAAACATTTGAGGTCGTTTTCACTTAAGGCCAAAAGAATACCAAAATTTCGCCCAAGGACCTCCCAAAAATTAAAAAGGGACAAACTAAACACACACATTTCATTTACAAAAAAAAAAACAAACACTCTCTCCCTTTCTCTCCCATGGCCGACGGCCACCACCACCAAACCACCACACCACCATTTTTTTTAGGTTTTTGACAAATCTAATCAAAGACCACCTTTTCTTTTATCATTGTAAGTCTTCTAATCAATTAAAAACACACATGCAACAACTTGATTTTTCCAAGAATAAATGGTTTTTCAAAAATACGTTTTGGTCTAATTAAATCATGAATTCGTTTAATTAGTGTATTGATAATGTTAGATAATTAATTAAACAAGATGTGTTTTATGTTTTTGGTTCTCCACAGCCCCTAAAAGCCACGAATTTTTGGGGTGTTTGGTGGGTTCAAGGTGTTTGATGAAATGTGTTGTGGGGTTGTGTTTAAAATGGTGTTTTTAGTGTTTTTAAATCATTTAAAGATATTGCATGTATGATTTAGGATTGGGTTTTGATTAATATTTGATGTTCTTGATGATGTAGGCTGTTTAGAGTGTTTGGGAATGAGTATAGGTAATGGGTATAGGCTTAGGTAATGATAGAATGGTTTGGAATCAAGTTTTGAAATGATTTTGGAAGGGTGAATCTAGAACAGATTGTTTAGGGCTATTTTCGTGGTTTTAATTTTTGGTCCAGGTTGTGATTATAGGATATAGTTGTAGTGGTCGTCGAGACGCTCGTTTCGGTATAAGATAGAGCTTTTAACTCCAAACGAGTCAAAAGTTATGTTATTTTGAAAATACGTGTACCGGGAGATGAGAATCAACACAATCCGAATTTGTGTTTGGTTTTGGGTCAAATCCCGGGGACCATAGATAGAGTTTGGTAAATGTTTAAAAGTTGATTTTTGGTTTCAAACCTGTGTATTTGAGTCTATTATTAGACTTAGGTGTCGTAGAGGTCAATGGTATATTTTAAATAGGTCAAATGAGTCCGACTTGGTCAAAGTGTAATTTCAGTCCGAAAAATGTAGGTTTAGTAATGTGTTGAGTAACGGGTCGTAAAAGCGAAAACTTTTAATGGGATTAAAAATGGGTTTTCTACAGGTCTTAAGGTATTTTTAAGAATTTTCTCAAATTTTATAAAAGGGTATAAGTCTAGGAAAACAGCCCATACTTTTGGTAAGTATCGGCGAAACCGTAAAATGGATAGTAACTTTAATAACATTGATAAATGGTATAAGTCTAGTAACAACTACTTGTTTGACTTTGGCGTGAGTTTTCCTAAGCATTGAGTGTGTTCGCATTTGCGTGTGTTTAGTACAATAATGTACGCGGAGTATTGATTTGGTTTACGTACCTTGATTTTTAGGTCAAGTGTTTGATTTTCCCGGGCATCCACGTCGTCGGTGACATTTCTCGTTACGTCTTTGCTAGAACCACTACTACTACGCAAGGTGAGTCTATGGCCTCGCTCTTTACTTATTTCAAATGATTTTACCCGCGAGGGGGATACATGCTATTTAAAGGAAAATGAACATAAGTCATGAATGATTGTTGGACCCGAATGTTGCCTTGAAATTGTGTTGAGTACCTAGTTGCAAAAGTCCCTAAATTCATGAACTATTAACTATTGTTTAGTCCTAGCATGGATTAGAAATAGCCGCTTATACAAAGTGATAGTACTATGGGGTTGACTACCCTATCCGAGACGAGGGCTAGTACGTTGATACCCCCTGCGGACGGATAATTTGTGATAAGAGATAAGGTATAATTGCAACTGATGCCTTATTAGGGGCCTTGGTTTCATCTGAATCACGCCGGTAATTATTACGCGGGTGATTGAGTTAACGGTTTAGTGTCATGAGCTTAAACACAATTGTCATATCCTTGAATAATAGATTGTATGGCCACAATGCTATTGAATGATCATGATTGGTTTTTTTACACTTATGTTCAACTGATGATTTGATAAACCTATAGATTCGCTCAACCTTTGTGTTGATGATTTTAAGCATGTGTTTCAGGTAATCAAGGTTGATAGCAGTGGAGCATGCGAGGATGGAAGTTGTTGTGGCTTGGCGGTCTACTTTGTTTTTCCTCTCTTTTAGCAATTAAATACTTTATATTATGTCCTGTGAACGAAAATTGTATTTTGGGTTGAGATTCAGTGGGGACCAAAACGCAAACTCTGTTTTATATTATTTTTGGGGTTTGGAAAACAGTAGACTTTGTTGTTTTAAACAATCTTTAATTTATGTTTAAATTTCTACGTCTCTTTGAGTCGTTCGAAATAGCTTGTGCGTGATGATAACTGTATAGCACCCAAATGTTGTAGTTCCACTGCGCATAGCATTTGGTGGGGGTGTTATAATTGTAGACTTGCCCATATTGGGAAGACTCGTATACAAAAGCTTCAACGTGAAGGTCTTTTGGAAAATATCAATGATGAATCATTTGATAAATGTGAGTCTTGTATATCTGGAAAGAAGACAAAAAAACCTTTTAATAGCAATATTGAAAGGGCTACTGATCTACTTGGACTTATACATACTGATGTATGTGGACCACTTAGACATACGTCAAGGAAAGGTGCTAGATACTTCTTAACATTTACGGATGATTATAGCCGTTATGGTTATGTTTATTTACTTAAGCATAAACATGAGGTATATGAAACATTCAAAGTGTTTAAAGAAAAAGTAGAACTGCAATTAGGGAAGAAGAGCTCTTCGTTCTGATAGAGGTGGTGAATATTTAAGTCAAGAGATTATAGATTATCTAGGTGAGAATGGAATTGTTTAGCATCTTACTTCTCCCTATACTCCATAACAAAATGGTGTATCCGAAAGGAGAAATCGTACATTATTGGATATGGTACGATCTATGTTTAATCTTATAACTTTACCTTTATCCTTTTGGGATTATGCTCTAGAATATGTTGTTCGCATATTAAACATGGTTCTCACAAAGAAGGTCAATAAGACACCATATGAACTATGGCATGGCAAGAAGCCATATTTGTCTTATTTAAAGGTCTGGGGTTGCGAGGCGTATGTGAAACGTGACTCGGGTGACAAACTCGAACAACGATCTGTAAAATGTATCTTTGTAAGATACCCTAAGGAAACTATGGGTTACTACTTTTATTATCCATCTAAGAACAAAGTTATTGTTGCTAGGTATGGAAAATTCCTTGAATCTGATCTTGTAAACCAGAAATTCAGTGGGAGAAATTATGATCTTGAGGAGAGTCATATAGATACATTACCTTCTGAAAACACTAGCGATGTAATTCCTGTAGAACCAAAAAGTCTTGCGGTTCCACCGGAATTAGTTCCTCTGCATAGATCCAAAAGGATTAAAAACGCAAATAGCAATATGTGTCTTAACATAGAGGATGATGATTAGTTAGGGGATCTTGGTGAACCCGTTAATTATAAATCCCCCATACTTGATCCTGAGAAGGATAAGTGGATGGTTGCTATGGATGAGGAAATGAAATCCATGAAAGTAAATGATGTTTGGATTCTTGTAGAACCACCACCGAATGATAAAGTAGTGAGACACAAGTGGTTATACAAGAAGAAAACCGACATGGACAGAAAAGTACAATCCTATAAAGCTCGTTTAGTAGCTAAAGGTTTTACTCAAACTTTTGGCATAGGCTACGAGGAGAATTTTTCTCTTATAGCAGACTTAAGAGCTATTAGGATTCTCATAGCTATAGCAGCATACTATGACTATGAGATATGGCAAATGGATGTTAAAACTGCCCTCTTGAACGGTCGCTTAGATGAAGACATCTATATGCAGCAACCAGAAGGGTATATTGATCCTGAAAATCCATGAGTGCAAACTTCAAAGGTCCATTTATGGTTTGAAGCAAGCATCACGTCAATGGAATAAAATATTTGACGAAGAAATCAAAAAGTTTGGATTTGTTCAAAATCGTGATGAGCCATGTGTATATCGCAAAGCTAGTGGGAGTGATGTGGTATTCCTAGTCCTATATGTTGATGACATATTAATCATGGATAGTAACATTCCAAGACTCAAAGCTATTAAGGATTATCTTGGTAAATGTTTTTCTATAAAGGATTTAGGAGAAGATGCATACATTCTGTGAATTAAGATCTATCGGGATAGGAAAAGACGGTTAATTGGTGTATGTCAAGATGCTTATATAGATAAGATTTTGAAGAAATATAATATGCATAATTCTAAGAAAGGTTTTAAACCTATAGAAGTTAAGCATAATCTAAGTCATGAGATGGGTGCATCAACTCCTGAAGAGGATGGATACATGTAAAAGGTGCCTTATGCTTCAGCTGTAGGATCTATAATGTATGATGTTAGATGCACAAGGCCTGATGTGGCGTTTGCTCAGAATTTGGTCAGTAGATACCAACAGAATCCAGGGAAGCTCCACTGGACTACTGTTAAACATATTCTAAAGTATTTGAGAAGTACGAAAGATATGGCGTTTGCTCAGAATTTGGTCAGTAGATACCAACAGAATCCACGGAAGCTCCACTGGACTACTGTTAAACATATTCTAAAGTATTTGAGAAGTACGAAAGATATGTTTTTGGTATATGGTGGAAAACTAGACACATAACTGAATGTTACAGGTTTCTGTTATGCGTCCTGGCAATGTGATAAAGACGATACGAAGTCTCAGACGGGTTACGTTTTTGTTATCAATGGACGAGCAGTTGACTGGAAGAGCAAGAAACAGACAACGATTGCAATGCGTGCTACTCAATCTGAGTACATGGTTTCTTTAGAAGCTGCAATGGAAGCTGTTTGGATTAGGAATTTTATTGAAGATCTTGGAATGATGCCTTCAATTAAAGAACCTATTGATATGTATTGTGACAATTCTGCCGCAAGAGTCATGAAAGGCGCGAGACACTTTATGCGTAGACATCACTACGTCCAAGAACAAGTTGAAGCTCGGGAAATCAAATTGATAAAATTTCACACAGATGATAACGTAGCAGATCCTTTGACTAAGGCATTGCCTAGACCAAAGGTAGTTAAGCATGCCAAGGCGATTGGGCTGCAACTAGCTAGCGATCTCATGCAATAAATATGTGATTAGTATTTGGATAAAGGATGTTATGACATTATTATATAATGAAATAAAGATTGGGTTTCGTTTATTTCTATTATTTAATAAGTGTATCCTATTTTACATGTTTTAATCCATGAATAAAAGTTATGCTAAATGTCCATTGTCGATTAATAATATGGGAATATTATTAAATTAAGACAAATCAAAATTGTGACAGAACTTGAAAGTATATTGGTTAATTTTGGATGATATTCGATGAATCGAATATAGGACTTATCCCAACTATATGTTATTACTTTATAGATCTTTGTCATTAAGTAAAACATAAATAGTTTTCCTTAGACTTGAGTACTAGAAAACTGTTATGAATCTAGTGCATCTCTACGGAATAATCTAACGCTAAACGTAACTGGTAGCTATAAGGATTACTTTCGGAAGTGTTGCAAAATTCATAAGTTTTGCTCGTAGTCAAAATCGAATTTATTTCCTTCAATTTCGTTTTGGAGTTTAATATAGCTGGGCCCCTCATGGGATTAGTAAGTGTTGATCCCAAAGTCAGATCTTAAACCTTAGTAGCTTGTTTAAGGGTTGTGATAGAAAGAAAGAATTCAATCTAACACTAGAGAAACTTTGCAAAGCAAAGTAACTAAACAAGATGCGGAATATAATGTTTAGCACAAGAACAATATGATTGAAACGTTGAACTTTAATATATCAATGATATATGAATACCCTAAAATGGTATTAGGGTTTACAAAACCTTAAAGTATGACAATGAAAGACAATAGAGAAAGACACACATTGCATGCTAACCTAGTGAGTCCTTTTTTTTAGCCATAAGGACTCACGTACAAGATCACTACTAACAAACTTGGAAAGTATTAAGGAATAATAACTGAAACGCGTAAAAATCTATTCCAAGTTTATCTCTGACAGCAGGGCCTTTGACTTCAGCAGGGGAACCAATCCCCCTGCCTTTGTTATTTAGTAGGGGGAACTTACACTAGCAGGGGTACGGATAATCAACTAGCAGGGGTAACAAGTAAGCATAGATTTATTCCCAACAATCCTCCCCTAAACTTGTGCTTTCGCCTAAAGACAAGTTTCTGAATAAATCCTAGTTGATGAGGATGCTTACAAACTTTCTGGCCAAATCTGACTGTGAATTATTCTTACCAGATCATAAGCAACAGGCGTTTTAGCATCTACAATCAAGTTAGCCTGAGCTAGTTTCTTCAAGGCCTCCTGAGTGAAGGGATAATACCTATGATTGATCAAGTACACACTTACTCCTTCCATCACTACCTCATAGACCCCAGAATTGGTAAACAACTTCCAATACAACAAATCTCCTTTATTCACTGCATCAAATATAGGATCAAATAACTCATGCTCATACATCCTATGCATGCACTCCCAGATTACCCAATCCTTCTCCACACCATCCATGGTAGGAGGTTTTGCAGCAAAAGTCTTCTTCAAAATTTTCCACAGATCTTCTAAGTCCTCACTATCTAAGGTTTGAAACATGAAATCTAGACTTAGAAATGTCTGTGCTGTATTGTCAGCTCTTGTAAGCTTCCACCAAGTCCTCCCTTTGTGTTCATAAACAGCATATTCTATGATAGCAAACTTCTTTCCAAGTTCACTAGGTGAGATATCATCATTTTCCTGCAGAATTAGCTGTTTATCAATTTCATCATTTGAAGGCCGTTGAGACTCCTTAGTAACTGTGCCAACCTTCTTCATTCTCTTGAGTCTTTTGGCTGCCCTTTGTATATTAAGTGCAGACTTCTCAATTTCTGGAAAACTTCCACCTGCTTGATGTAATTCCCCTGCTTGTGATGATGCACCTGCTTGGGATGATGCACCTGCTTGTGTAGTTTCCAATGTTGTTCCTTCAGCTTTTCTTTTCTTAGATTCCCTAGCTTTCTGCAGCATTTCACTTTGTCTCATAAGATACTCAGCTTCCTCAGGAGAGTTCATAGTCATCCAATCCTCCACATCATACAATCTTAGGACTGGTTTGACTTCTCTTTTTATGGCTTCAAAACTCATATCTCTGAAGTCACCATCCTTCCACTTCCTATGTCTCTTAAGCAAAACTTTGTAGTGTTCAAGTTGCCCTTTCTCTGAAGTTAAATACTTCTCTCTCTGAATTTGATTTGCCCTTCTTTCCAGATACTCAGTTTGATATTTGTAAACAAGGCAAGTCAACTCATACTTGTCTTCCAAAGGAGCATTTATTAACTCCTTCTCCCATTGATCAAGAAATTCTCCAACATGAGGTACCTTGTTATCTAGCTCTCTATGCATAATCTCAACCTGCTTGAGCATATCTTTGGGCCTCATCTTTTGCATTCTTTGGTCCTGCATATCCATCTCCTCTTGTTGTAGCCTGAGAGCTACTTGTGCATCATGTGCTTCTTGAGCCCTTTGCTGTTTAGGAGTTAGATGCTTGTATTTTCTCTTGGGCTGTTCAACCATGATTCCTTTTCCTTTGTCTTTTGGATCCACTGCTGGTGCTGGTTTCACTTTAGATGCAGGTTCCTTGATTGTAATCCCCTTCTGAGCTGATTGCTTTCTGTTCTTTCTAACAAAAGTTTGAGTAATATTCTTAGCAGGGGAACGACTTACAGCAGTGGGATCAGCAACAGCAGGGGAAACTTTTGAAGCAGGGGCTTCTTCTTGATTGCCCATGGTGAGAAATGTTTGAGCAATTTCTTTGGTTTCACTCCCCTTGTCACTTCCCTTATCAGCACTTCCTTTCTCCATCCCTTTCTTAGCACTTGCTATCTTTCCCTGTACACCACCAGGATATGAATAGTATTGAGTAGACTCTTCTGTATTTGGAACTTCCTCCCCTTTGGAAGCATCCTCATCTGTTGATATGATAAGTCTGGGCTTTCTCCTCCCCTCAAGAGTAGCAAGTCTGGTTTCCAAGATATTGATAACCAGGCCTTGCTTTTTGACATCTTGTACTAGTTGTGCATTCTGCCTTTTTAGACTCATACACATTTTCGTCAATTCCAAATTAGTCAAAGGTTTCATGCTGCTCTCAATCCTAGAAGGGGATTTCTCCCCTTTTTGGATATCATGGAGTGAGGGAGAGGACTTACTGATGGTGTAACTGTCCTGCTCACCCCTTGAGGATGAGACAGTAGTGGCAGTCAAACCCTCAGGTTGCTCCAAACCCTTGGAGACTCTCCTCACTGCTGCTTGTGAAGATTCACCAGGCAAGGGAGACCTGGCAAACCTAGATTTAGATCGCCTTTCATGTTGTGGATCATCAGGGGGTAAAGGACTGGCAGGGTGTAGGTTCTTGGCAGGGGAATCAGAAGGCTGGTGTTTAGCTGTTTGATTCATGGCTTCTTCCTGTCTGATTTGGTTCATCATAATTGAAGTGAGTGGAATAGACCTGCCAGAAAACTGTGGTGATGGTGCAAGAAGTGTGGTGAATAGTTTGGTGGTATGCTTGGTTGCTGAAAAATAGCTTTTGTGTTTAATTGGAACATGATCACTCATATTCAGCAGAAGTTCTATAAACCTTGGGTACATACAAAACTTTGAGTTGCTTGAAACGTTTTTAACCATTCCTCTAAAAATCATTTGAGAAAAACAATACTTCCTCCCTGTTGCAAAGCAGATCAGGGCAGAAGCCATCTCACTACCAAATTCATTAAAAGTAGTGATTTTTGGTGAAAAACATTGCAAAACTGTATGAATCAAATACTTCCAATGAGGGGCAAACTGACCTTTAGCAAACTTACATTTTTGGTTTTTAGAAAGAGTGTACCCCAATTTAACAAGACCCGCAAAGATTTCAGCCTCAGATAGGTTGGTTATCCCATCCTCATCATCAAGAAGAAGATGCTCCCTGATGGAGGCGAGTGTAATCACCTTGGGATGACCATCTACAGTGCTTTGAATTGTAACCTCTCCATTCACTGTTTTGGTCATGGATTTAGACCAGAACTGCTGAATGTGTGAGGTATAAATTCTAGGGTTGATGAGAAGGGCCACTCTAAAGTACGAGAACTTTAGAAAGGCCACAGCATCAGCAAACTCTGCTGGTTCATCATGTAACAAAGCGATTTGGTTATGATTAGCAGCAATTTTGAGAGTCATGATAAAGTTTGAAAATAGTTGGAAGGTTTATAAAGGTGAGAGGTAGGTGGGATTAAGTTGAGCTAGAGAGATGGACCTGCTGGTGAAGGGAATTAAGTTTTTATAGGCGAATTGAAGAGTTGTGATTGGACCAAAATTTTCAAATTACAAAAATATCAAAGATAAATCTTGATAAAAAAGTAATTTATTTGAAATAATAAAGAAAAGATTACCAATCAGCGAAGAAAGCGCCTTAAATATCTTTTAAAAACAATAAAATATTCCCTAACCAAAATTTATGCTAGCAGGCCCAACGGCTATGAACAGGGTAACGGTATTGTCGGTCAACGGTCAAACAGGGGAATGTTATGAAAGCAGGGGAAGCAAAAGGTGAAAGCAGGGGAAACTTTCCTAGGGGTATTGAACTAGTCATGAAGAGACCAATGCTAACTAGCTCTGCTCTAATGCACACACTTGTATACACAAGATAGATACATAGAAACTCAAGAGTCCTCTATTCAGCAAATGTCTCAGCACAAAAAGTCAACACATAAGTCACCCTGCACCAGATCAGCCCAAGAAAATATGCATACCCTAGTCACCATCCCTACCTTTTCCCTTACTTATCGTCAGTTAGTCTTGGCAATGTGTACCACACATCTGTATTGGAACAGCAAGCTGTTTTAATAGAGAAGTGTAAGCACCCATTACAGTACCTCAAGGTTTCAGAGTTCTGACAAGCTTTGCAGCAAGTCCTCATCACCCTGAACCCTCACTCACCAATGGATATGATCTAAGATCATATATGAGTATCCTAAGGATACCCTGAGTCCTAAAGGTGTGACCTAACCTCCCCTGAAACATAGAGCATATACCTGATTCACCAATGAGAGTAGTATGCACCACTTGAAACTCTGCATTGTTAGTCTAAAACCACATATAACCACTTTGTAAAAAGAACAAACCCAGTTTAAAGAGAAAATTTCTCTTAGCAGGGGAATGAACCCCCAGCAGGGGAATCTGTGTTCAAAAGCAGTGGAATAAAAGGTGATGGAAAAATGGACTAACAGTTATACAACAACAGCAGTAAAGCAACCCTGAATATACATGACAAAATAGACATCAGTTTTTAGGGGGTAACCATTCCAATACCTGCAACCAGGTACTGAAACCTCCCTACTTCAAAAGCTTTTGTTAAAAGATCAGAAACATTAAGTTCTGTATCAGTTTTCTCAGGGACAATCAGTCCTTTTTCAAAACAATCTCTGATAAAGTGATGTCTAGTTTCAATATGTTTAGTTTTGCTATGAAAAATAGGGTTCTTAATGATGCAAATGGTGCTGTTGTTGTCAATGAATATCTTGGTTTTAAGAAAGTTATACCCATAATCAAGCAGTTGATTTTGCACCCAAAGTACTTGACCACAACATGCAGCAGCTGCTACATACTCAGCTTCAGTTGTGGATGTGGCCATAATAGTCTGCTTCTTACATTGCCAAGATATTAGTCTGCTTCCCAAAAATTGGCATCCCCCTGCTGTGGACTTCCTATCATTGTTGTCACCAGCATAGTCACTATCTGAGTAAGCTATCAACTCAAATGGTGACTCCTTTGGATACCAAAGTCCTAAGGTGGGATGACACTTTAGATACCTAAAAAATCTTTTTACATCAAATAAGTGACACTCTGTTGGTGCCACATGGTATCTTGCACATAAGCCGACTGCAAACATGATGTCAGGTCTTGAAGTTGTGAGATACATAAGAGAACTAATCATATACTTGTAGTTCCTAACATCTATAAGCTTTCCAGGACCATCTTTACCCCATGGATGATCCTTGTCCATTGGAGTAGACACCTTCTTTCCATCAGACATGCAAAACTTCTTCACAATCTCAGCCACATATTTGTCTTGTGAGATAAATATCCCATCTTTCCGCTGCTGAACTTGTAACCCTAAAAGGAAGTTTAGTTCTCCCATGGCACTCATTTGGAATTTATCCTGCATCAGTTTGGCAAACTCTTTGCTAAGCATAGAGTTAGTGGATCCAAAAATGATGTCATCAGCATAGACTTGTACTAGCAGAAGGTCACCCTTTTGTTTCTTGGTAAATAGGGTCTGATCAATCTTCCCCCTGCTGAATCCATTATCTAAGAGATATTTAGAGAGAGTACCATACCAGGCCCTGGGAGCTTGGTGAAGTCCATACATAGCCTTTTTCACCTTGTATACTTTGTCTGGATGTTCTGGGTCTTCAAACCCTAGAGGTTGCATAACATAGACTTCTTCATCAATGGTTCCATATAGAAAGGCACTTTGCACATCCATTTGGAAAACAGTGATATCCATAAATGAAGCATAAGCAAGGAATAATCTAATGGCTTCAATCCTGGCTACTGGAGCAAATACCTCCTCATAATCAATTCCTTCTTCCTGAGTATACCCTTGTGTCACTAGTCTTGCTTTGTTCCTGACAACTATCCCCCTTTCATCCTTTTTGTTCCTGAGTACCCACTTTGTCCCAATAGGCCTTGCCCATTTGAGACAATCTACCAGAATCCAAACCTCTTATATGTCAAACTGTAAGAGCTCCTCTTGCATGGCTTCAACCCAACTTGGGTCATTTAAAGCTTGAAAAATCTTCTTTGGCTCTTCTTGTGACAAAAATGCAGTAAACAAGCAACACTGCATGTTGTCATGATTGAACTTTGTAACACCCCCAAATTTATACAACTCAGTTCAGCGGAAGACTAGTTGGTGTTACGGGATAGCACATTACTCACATCATAGACAACGCATAAAAATCGCGTCGTTTAATAATAAATCATTTCCATTCATAAACATCAAAGTTACATAGGTCCCAAGTCATTACATTTCATACAAAGTTTTACAAAGTATTTGAATGGAAAAATATAGTTTAGGTGCGGGCCATGAATTCTTGTTGTTTTCCCGAGAATTACCTTCAAGTACCTGAGATAAAACATGTTAAAAGAAAAGGTCAGCGATAACGCCGAGTGAATTCATAAAGTTTAATAAATTCCATCAGTATAACTTTGGTATAAAATTAGTACCAAAAATCAATTCGTACAAATCATTGTAATAGGCCGTAAAATAGCCAAAATCATTTTATACAAATCTTTATAATAGGCCATAAATAGCCAAAATCATTTTATACAAATTCTTATCGAAAATCATAATATAGGCATTTGCCTTAAAATCAATATACGAGCCAATGTCGTAAAAACATCATACAATACGTCTTATGACGTTGTATAAAATCAAATAAAAACCGTTATATGAATATGGTTATGAAAACCAAAATACAATCATAATATCAGTAGTATGACCCTGTATTGCTAGTCAGGCAATACATCGTAATTCGGAGCGTCTATTATTATTTTGTTAATTCGGATTATTATAAGCCGCATGACATTGTTACCTTACTAAACCAACAACGGGTAGCTAACCCGATACCAATTTTGCCCATCTAAAGTAGCGTGTCGTCACAAAGGTCACGCTATGGAAATCTTCTCATACATAAATTCGCTTACCAATCAATGTGGCACGACGTGGATCAACCGTCAAGGCGCGAACTGGGGTGATCGTCCCCAAATAGTACTATTAAATGCATAAGCGTCTACCAACTCCCGGTAGTTCACAATTCATGCTAATGGGACTTTTAGTGACATAACCTAACTTTAATAATCCATTTTATTTCATCTATCGGGTCCATTAATCATTTATCGGGTCATACAATCGGGTCATTCAATCATTCGGGTCCAAAATCAATAAACAAACAATCGGGACAAATGGTGTCCTAATTTTATAAAAACTAACATGTTATCTCCCTCGCGGGTTTATAAAACATTTATAAAACATTTAAAAGAGTGCGAGGCTATGAACTCACGTTGATGTGGGAAGGCGGGTTATCGGCAATTCGGACGTACGGTACGTGCTTCAATCACGGAAACCTAGACAAATAATACTCGTCTTAGACTTTTGTCCAATGACTTTATAAAAATAACAATTATGTATACATACGATGATTATATATATATGATGATCAAGTGGGTTTACATATTCTCATTTACTCATTTTAGAGTTATGTGTTGATAACTTTTATACTAGTTTTCTCGTTGTACCTATTTACGTGTTTTAGGTCCAATAAGCCTATTATAAGTTCTTAACTTGTATTAATCCTTTTTGTACTTATATTATCAGTACATACACTTTCAAGTTGGGCCCAAATGGGTTAAGCCCAATAAGTTCTTTTTATGGGTGTTTATCTTAGGTAGTCCAATTATTAACCCAAATATTAGTCCAATATGTTTACTTAGCTCGTTAATGTCCGTATGCCCTAAAGTTCGGGTTTTATCGGTTTTTACTTGTTATACATGTCTATATATCAGTATATAAGTTGTATAAAGTTTTCATTAGACGGGTCCAACCATCTAAGTTTTATTTAACAAAAACGTTAATTTTACGGCAATAGCCGAAAAAATCGTAAAAATCAAGTTTATAGTTTTATAACTTATAAAACTTAGCAAGTTACCATTTTTATAAAATGTCCACTTATTTAACCTTTAACATATTTATATAAATAAAATTCATGAGTTAGTGGGTTTTAACTTTACATTTTATATAATAAAATTTTGAGTGCTTATATAATAGTATTATACTTTATTTTTCAAAAATCTGATTTTTATCTTCACTTTCACCAAAACTGCCATATCTTGAGTTCTACATGGAGATAGAAGCTCAAATTTTTATCACATAAACTACATGATATATGCTACATTTAACTATTCTTTAGCTACTGTTGAATCATCCTTTAAGTATTTTCTAAAAATCGTCCAAAACAGTAACCTCAGATTTATACCTTAAACTTGTTTTGATCATATCTCAATCATTATTTTGATTCCATTGCATGGCCAACTCTCACATGTGTAAAAGACCCATAGCTTACTGTAAATCTATTCTACTTCATCATTTTATCAGTTTACCATATGGGTCTTTACTGTTTTTATACAGCCTATCATTTAAACAAGATTTACCCATTTTTACTTATAGTTTTTCATCTTTTTATCCATGATTATCAACAACAAATCTCCACTTAACATTTTTATCATGATATAATCATCATAAACATATACAATAGGAAATAAAATACATGTTTACATAATCAAAATAACAAGAAGATGAGGAGGACAATCTTTATACCACCATGATGATGTAGGTTGTGATCAAAACATGGATTTTGATGGAGAAACTTGTGCTTAGCCAACACCATCTTCAAGACCATCAATCTTTATGATCACCTTGTGGAAAATCAGCCCCAAGACACCATGAATACTCCTCCTTGGATGTTATAACTTGCACCAATCTTCATCTTTTTTAATGGAGATTAACATATGTTGATTATAACATATGTTTATGGTTAAAATTTTGTATGAAAGGGGTGTTTTGGAGGAGATGAGGGACGGCATAGATGAGTGAGAGAGAGAGAGTTGTGAGTTTTTGGTGGTTTGCATGTTGTGAAATGATCAAATGGTATTGTGTTTGTTGTTTTTGTGGTTTGGTTAGCTTACCATGTAAGCTTACTTACATGTGTAAGTTTTAGCTACATGGTTGCCACATCTTGTGATGTGGTGGCTTGTTAGTGCCGTCTCATTAAGCTAGTGGGGTGGGACAACGTATTTTGTCCCATCTCACTAGTTTACGGGTATTTCTCGATTCTAGTTTCCTCGATTTGCGTGCCATCGGGTCGTTTTACGAAAAACGTTTTCATAAATTATGAATCAACGTCACAAAACGAATCCAATAAAAATTGTCTCATCAAAAACGGAGTTCGAAAACGTAAATACGTAATCCTAAGGTTTCCGGTTTAGTCGTAAAGGACGTTAAAATAAATTCGTAAGTCCTAATCTCTTCTCGTAAATTTGTGAGTTTATGAACCAACACAAATTTAAAACTCCAAAATAATATTTATGGACAAATTTATTTTCTCAACTGTCGGACTGTCACCAAAGATGGTGTATGTAAACGTAAGCACGTAACGTTGAATCCTCCGGTTTAAACGTAGTCGATGCTTCTTCAAGACGTAAATCCAAATTTCTTCCCAAAAATAAGTGAGTTCATATTGTAACATTAAAATAGTATTTTCAAATAATATTTGAGAATAAAATATCAATCGTAAATTGACGGATTGTCACAGCAT
This sequence comes from Glebionis coronaria, assembly GCA_025667525.1. NCBI lineage: Eukaryota > Viridiplantae > Streptophyta > Magnoliopsida > Asterales > Asteraceae > Glebionis > Glebionis coronaria. The sequence continues at coordinate 602,559,352 of CM046880.1, forward strand.
TTACCCCTAAACAGGATCTTTGTCCTCAAAGATCATCTTACCTTACTACTCGCTTCTTATAGAGTTAAAGCCATGTGGGTATTTCCTCCACATTCTGTATTTTCTTACAAGTGTAATTCATTACAATACGCGAGTTTCAGCAAACATAACTACGGGAATAAGATCAGGCTTAATGTTGACTTACGTTCTCTATCCATGATGTTCACGGGTTTTTGATGAAGGCAACTTTTCGCCGATCTAAGCTCTATTAAGAATAATCAGAATTTCACTTGATAGATATTCCATCAAGTTTGATTTACGAAACATAATTCACGCAGTCTGTGAAGTCCTAGGGTAGATCCAGCTTATATGCCTTTCAAACCAAATCTTTTACATCTTCTCAATGGTCCCAAACAACGGGGACTTATATCCCATGATTTGTCAGATCATGAATCCATTTTTCCAAGGTTAAAAATTGTGGCATAACTTCGCTACCCATTTGGCACTTCAAGATCTACATTTCACATTCACATAACCTCTTGCCCATTATCGGCAGTTAATAATCAAATCCTAATTTCAACAATCATTTCAGATTTCGCGGTTCTGGTATTTTGCAAGGATAGGTTCGCCATCATAGGAAACCTTAAACCTATGAGACATGTCCAACTCACAATGGGTGTATGTCGGATGTCTTCATCTCAATTCCTGCTTACAGATTCTCTAAGATTTAGATCCTAACAAGATTCGATCTCAATCCTAATACGATGATCATCAATGATAATCCTTCCAAAGGAAAACGATTATACGGTCTATTACCAAAGTTCAATCATTCAAACATAAAACAACACTTATATTACTTTGTATCGTTACTTTACCTCGTCCCTTCGATTTAGGATGGTACATAGTACTCTCATCAAGGTTCGTTCTTATTGATTTCTGAGAAAATCTCTAGAAATTCGATGCGAAGCGAGGATCTTGATATATAGATGATCGATACAAGCACACTATGTTTACATAACTCTTTTGCATTTATCATTAACGAGAATGATATTTGCAGATTTGGTCAGTCTGTCGACGATGACTCAAATCGAATCAAATTCAGATGATGACCTTTGTAATAGCTAGATGTTTACTAATGTATGAGGCGATGTCTGCCTTCATAATTGCCATTAGTACAACTTCTTCAGACAAAGATACTTTTAGTCATAAAATGACATACATATAATACTTATACTTACAAATTCCATCATAAATATATCTCACAATCCTCCATATTTAGACAATCACATGTGGTCTTTAAAATATTTAACGCCATTGGCTTCTCAAATCTGTTGGTTCACATTAGCCGCGAATCCCTTTTTATTATCTATTTTATCCTTTTTACAAACATCGTTTATTTTAAATTGTTCGGCAATTTATTTTGCACCTTCATTATTAAGGAACACATCTTAATTGATTCTTTATCCTTTTTATATAATATGTCAGTATCTATATTCACTTCTAATGATGTTATAATTATCATGTCCACAATTCACTCAGATATTCTTTCTATATTATGCGTCAGTATTTACGTTCAACTTTCTTCATATTTTCTAAGTTTCAGTTTCGTCTCATCTATCATTTTTATCAGTCTTTCTCAATCCGGCGTCTAAAGCGTCGATAATTATTATATGTAAATTAAATAATTTATTAGTTAATTTTTATGAAGCGTAAACGTAAAAGTTTTTAAATTTCTTAGTTTGACCAATTATATAAAATGTTCAAAATAAATTTGAATTTAATTAACAAGATTTTTGTTGATTTATCCAAAATCATTTTATACAAATTCTTATCGAAAATCATAATATAGGCATTTGCCTTAAAATCAATATACGAGCCAATGTCGTAAAAACATCATACAATACGTCTTATGACGTTGTATAAAATCAAATAAAAACCGTTATATGACGGATTGTCACAGCATTTACCCCTAAACAGGATCTTTGTCCTCAAAGATCATCTTACCTTACTACTCGCTTCTTATAGAGTTAAAGCCATGTGGGTATTTCCTCCACATTCTGTATTTTCTTACAAGTGTAATTCATTACAATACGCGAGTTTCAGCAAACATAACTACGGGAATAAGATCAGGCTTAATGTTGACTTACTTTCTCTATCCATGATGTTCACGTGTTTTTGATGAATGCAACTTTTCGCCGATCTAAGCTCTATTAAGAATAATCAGAATTTCACTTGATAGATATTCCATCAAGTTTGATTTACGAAACATAATTCACGCAGTCTGTGAAGTCCTAGGGTAGATCCAGCTTATATGCCTTTCAAACCAAATCTTTTACATCTTCTCAGTGGTCCCAAACAACGGGGACTTATATCCCATGATTTGTCAGATCATGAATCCATTTTTCCAAGGTTAAAAATTGTGGCATAACTTCGCTACCCATTTGGCACTTCAAGATCTACATTTCACATTCACATAACCTCTTGCCCATTATCGGCAGTTAATAATCAAATCCTAATTTCAACAATCATTTCAGATTTCGCAGTTCTGGTATTTTGCAAGGATAGGTTCGCCATCATAGGAAACCTTAAACCTATGAGACATGTCCAACTCACAATGGGTGTATGTCGGATGTCTTCATCTCAATTCCTACTTACAGATTCTCTAAGATTTAGATCCTAACAAGATTCGATCTCAATCCTAATACGATGATCATCAATGATAATCCTTCCAAAGGAAAACGATTATACGGTCTATTACCAAAGGTCAATCATTCAAACATAAAACAACACTTATATTACTTTGTATCGTTACTTTACCTCGTCCCTTCGATTTAGGATGGTACATAGTACTCTCATCAAGGTTCGTTCTTATTGATTTCTGAGAAAATCTCTAGAAATTCGATGCGAAGCGAGGATCTTGATATATAGATGATCGATACAAGCACACTATGTTTACATAACTCTTTTGCATTTATCATTAACGAGAATGATATTAGCAGATTTGGTCAGTCTGTCGACGATGACTCAAATCGAATCAAATTCAGATGATGACCTTTGTAATAGCTAGATGTTTACTAATGTATGAGGCGATGTCTGCCTTCATAATTGCCATTAGTACAATTTCTTCAGACAAAGATACTTTTAGTAATTAAATGACATACATATAATACTTATACTTACAAATTCCATCATAAATATATCTCACAATCCTCCATATTTAGACAATCACATGTGGTCTTTAAAATATTTAACGCCATTGGCTTCTCAAATCTGTTGGTTCACATTAGCCGCGAATCCCTTTTTATTATCTATTTTATCCTTTTTACAAACATCGTTTATTTTAAATTGTTCGGCAATTTATTTTGCACCTTCATTATTAAGGAACACATCTTAATTGATTCTTTATCCTTTTTATATAATATGTCAGTATCTATATTCACTTCTAATGATGTTATAATTATCATGTCCACAATTCACTCAGATATTCTTTCTATATTATGCGTCAGTATTTACGTTCAACTTTCTTCATATTTTCTAAGTTTCAGTTTCGTCTCATCTATCATTTTTATCAGTCTTTCTCAATCCGGCGTCTAAAGCGTCGATAATTATTATATGTAAATTAAATAATTTATTAGTTAATTTTTATGAAGCGTAAACGTAAAAGTTTTTAAATTTCTTAGTTCGACCAATTATATAAAATGTTCAAAATAAATTTGAATTTAATTAACAAGATTTTTGTTGATTTATCCAAAATATATAATAAGATCCGTAAATGTTTGAAAAACCTTTGTTTATATTTTGGTCAAAGTTTTCTTAGTTGAAAAGCAAAAATTTTCGTTTTAAGTTTTCAAGTCATGATTTAAAAGGTTTCCTCAATTCCTCTTAAGTTATCTTAAGGCATACACAAACATTTACCCCTAAACAGAAGTTTAGTTAAATGGTTTGTGTATAAGGGAATAATCCCTTTAAAAATCCTTTGTTAAAACATTTGTCAAAACATATTTCCATTTCTTTTTGGTAAAATCCAAAGTCTTAAAAGGGCTCTTAATTTTTGAAGAGTCAATTTATATTCCATTATCCTTTTAATACCATAGTCAAATCATGTAAAGTATTAAGTCTTTAATCACGTGTTAATTATTCAAGGTACGGGTTTTTATCGTTTAGCCAATTCAGGGCATTCTTATTAATAATTATTAACTCATCCTTATTCTTATATACAAACAAATAGTCCTTAATGATCACGAGCACGAATTTATCAAATTACAACCTACACACGTGATTCATCAAATTTATGAATACTACGTGTGCATTGGTCAATCCAAACGACATCACGTGGAACTCATAATGTTCATTACAAGCACCGGATGTAGTGATTGGAATAGATAATCTCTTTCGCAGATGCGAAGTTGATGATAACCATGCTATGGATCAAATTTGCTAGAACCTTGTAAATGATCGAACAATTCTTCCATTTCGAGTTATGGATATCGTTTTTCGATTTTCAATTTACTCAATTCACACTAATCTATAAATATAAGGAATGATAACACCATAGCTCTTCAGGATGACAGGCTTGGTAGAATAAAATCATTCTCCGACAACTATCTCAGTTGTACGGTAATTCCTTAAATTCAGATGGTGCTGACGTACAGTGCACAAGCCACAAGTGCAGCACCGAGAATATAATCAATACCAGTTTCAACTTGCCTTAATGGCGAAAGTCTAGGTAATTCACCAACCAATACCTCCTAAAGTTTAGATAACATAAACATCTTTTAATACATTCATATCAAGTTCTTCTATATTACAATATCTATAACTAGTTCACAACTATTCACGGTATAATTTTAAGTCTAAATGCGGGATAAGGTCATCCATCAAGAATTATTTAGATTACTTTTGATAATCAACATCTTATCATTTTAGGGGAATTCTACTCGAGTTCCCATCAATTAAGACAATGTCGTCACGTCATAATCAATCAATCCATTCTACTGGCATTACCAACTTTCCAGTTTTATTTCCGTCGATAAGATGTGAACTTCTCAAAAGTCTAATAATAACTCATATTCCTTCACAATTCAAGGATATCTGGAGACATAACTAACCTTAAAAGAGTAAGGTCAACGCATAATCCATGCGAGAGAATTTCAAATCAGATACAGATGAAAACATTTAATGAATATGAATATATCCCATGTTTTCATAATTTGAGTACGCATTCGAAAGCTCCTCGGATCGTTACCCAGGTCATTCAAATGAAATCAAATCAAAAGAAATGATAAGAACGTCGATACATCCAGTCGGGTATCAACACTCGGTAATTAGATACTTTTCCTAAGAATCTCACTACGGGAGAATTGGACAAGAAAGAATTGTCAATTGTCAAATAAGACAATTTCCACAGATGAGTAAATTCGACTCAGAAGAATAGATGCTATAGGCACATATGTAGGTGTCCCTAACACTATGTCCCTATTTTTCACTTCTTGCAGATCTCATAAATTTTTAATCTTTCACAATCTTCAAGGAAAAATGTAGTGTTTATTCATTAGTTTTATGGTGACTACTAATCAGTCTTGCATAGTCCATTCCAAATTGTATGTAGGCGCGCAACTATATAAAATTTCAAGATTAACGATGCAATACTCAGTTCATCAAAATTTTATCATCATGTTTATAATAAATACATTTCCATGCTCAGTTCTTAAATAAGAATCAAGAATAAATTTACAAAGACTTTCTTTGTTATGGAAATAATTAAGTTTCCAAATCGTCTCTTAAATAACTTCATTTTCATATCAGTCACTTATAAATCTCACTTTGAATAATCCTTATTGTGTTGAAAACTAAATTTTCTCAAAGGATACCGTTTTATCTTATAAAAACAATGAGTGATCTGCAAAAGAGTGATGAAAGCTTGTTCACCAAGAATTAACTATGATATGATAGGAAATGAGCTTAGCCAAATAATCATGAGGTTCATGACTTTGATGGCACTCAGGAATACAAAGAGAATAATCTACAACGTAACTCAAATCGAGATGAGTACTTGTTCAATGGTTGCATCACTAATGCGAACATTAGGATGAAGCAATAAAAGATAGATAACATCGATACATGTAGAATTTAGCAATCAAAGGTAGTCTTTACATTAATCACAAACAAGTCAAAATTGTACCGTAACGCATTATGCGTCACTATGTCATACAATTCTCAGAACTCATCCTACCAACTGATATCTCAGTTAAGTTAGGGATTATTTTTAAAAGATACCACAATGAACACTAATCTACAAGAGTCATTAGGTGTCCTGCCTGTCCTGGAAGATCCATCGGTCTCAATTCAGAAGAAGATTTCTTCAATTTATTTGTTGGACACTGGGCATCCTCGTCAGTGGACAATGGCCTAGGAACAACCCTTAACACGAATCAACAATCAATTAAAACCTTATAAATCAATCACAGAACTTAACGACTTATATTAACAATTTCATATTCCACACAGGTTAAATTTTACTTTATCCAAGTTTCAACCAATCTTATACTCAATTCAATATCCTACATCATTCTCCAATACTTTCAATCTTATTTTTATACCTTAATAGGGTAATAAAATCTTGATATGAATCAACACTTAATTTCCAATCCTATTAGCTCTTACAACAAAAATTATCAAATGAGTCATTAATATGAAATGACTTGATCAGTCAATTAGACTTCTCGGAAAGGTATTAGTGGCATGAGGCTTTTGGGTACTGGTTCCAATGACAGCCTCAAGTGCAACATTCACCCTTTCGATTTCAATTTAAGAATTGGATGACAACGAATTAGATGACATCTTTCTAGGTGGTAATGTTTTGTCAAACTCCACTCTATAAGAAAAGATCGTCATGACATCGATATCAGTGTTAATCTCGCCAATTCTTCTTCAACACCACAATCAACTAATATCTACATTTCTACGAATATCAACCATTTGTTGGGATCATGAATATCCACAACTTGGTTTAGATCTAGGATAGCTAGAATTCCTACGAGAATAGCTTCGACTAATTTACTAGGGGATTTAGGGTTACTTGTGACAATCGACGTCGTATAAATACCTCGTATAAAAATCAAAATAATCATCAAACAATCATGTAATAAAATTACATCATATATATATAATCCAAGTTATATATATATATATTAAAATAACACTTCTCAGTCTTGGCCTTGTCGGTAACTCGGGAATTCTTCGGCACCGTTATAGTCAAAAGATTTTTAGACATTTTGAGAAAATGTTTATAGTTAAAAGATTTTGAAATGTTTTATTCAAAACCTTGGTTTTAAAAATCTTTCGTTCTCTATAACGAGAGCTCTGATGCCAAACTGTAACACCCCCAAATTTATACAACTCAGTTCAGCGGAAGACTAGTTGGTGTTACGGGATAGCACATTACTCACATCATAGACAACGCATAAAAATCGCGTCGTTTAATAATAAATCATTTCCATTCATAAACATCAAAGTTACATAGGTCCCAAGTCATTACATTTCATACAAAGTTTTACAAAGTATTTGAATGGAAAAATATAGTTTAGGTGCGGGCCATGAATTCTTGTTGTCTTCCCGAGAATTACCTTCAAGTACATGAGATAAAACATGTTAAAAGAAAATGTCAGCGATAACGCCGAGTGAATTCATAGAGTTTAATAAATTCCATCAGTATAACTTTGGTATAAAATTAGTACCAAAAATCAATTCGTACAAATCATTGTAATAGGCCGTAAAATAGCCAAAATCATTTTATACAAATCTTTATAATAGGCCATAAAATAGCCAAAATCATTTTATACAAATTCTTATCGAAATCATAATATAGGCATTTTCCTTAAAATCAATATACGAGCCAATGTCGTAAAAACATCATACAATACGTCTTATGACGTTGTATAAAATCAAATAAAAACCGTTATATGAATATGGTTATGAAAACCAAAATACAGTCATAATATCAGTAGTATGACCCTGTATTGCTAGTCAGGCAATACATCGTAATTCGGAGCGTCTATTATTATTTTGTTAATTCGGATTATTATAAGCCGCATGACATTGTTACCTTACTAAACCAACAACGGGTAGCTAACCCGATACCAATTTTGCCCATCTAAAGTAGCGTGTCGTCACAAAGGTCACGCTATGGAAATCTTCTCATACATAAATTCGCTTACCAATCAATGTGGCACGACGGGGATCAACCGTCAAGGCGCGAACTGGGGTGATCGTCCCCAAATAGTACTATTAAATGCATAAGCGTCTACCAACTCCCGGTAGTTCACAATTCATGCTAATGGGACTTTTAGTGACATAACCTAACTTTAATAATCCATTTTATTTCATCTATCGGGTCCATTAATCATTTATCGGGTCATACAATCGGGTCATTCAATCATTCGGGTCCAAAATCAATAAACAAACAATCGGGACAAATGGTGTCCTAATTTTATAAAAACTAACATGTTATCTCCCTTGCGGGTTTATAAAACATTTATAAAACATTTAAAAGAGTGCGAGGCTATGAACTCACGTTGATGTGGGAAGGCGGGTTATCGGCAATTCGGACGTACGGTACGTGCTTCAATCACGGAAACCTAGACAAATAATACTCGTCTTAGACTTTTGTCCAATGACTTTATAAAAATAACAATTATGTATACATACGATGATTATATATATATGATGATCAAGTGGGTTTACATATTCTCATTTACTCATTTTAGAGTTATGTGTTGATAACTTTTATACTAGTTTTCTCGTTGTACCTATTTACGTGTTTTAGGTCCAATAAGCCTATTATAAGTTCTTAACTTGTATTAATCCTTTTTGTACTTATATTATCAGTACATACACTTTCAAGTTGGGCCCAAATGGGTTAAGCCCAATAAGTTCTTTTTATGGGTGTTTATCTTAGGTAGTCCAATTATTAACCCAAGTATTAGTCCAATATGTTTACTTAGCTCGTTAATGTCCGTATGCCCTAAAGTTCGAGTTTTATCGGTTTTTACTTGTTATACATGTCTATATATCAGTATATAAGTTTTATAAAGTTTTCATTAGACGGGTCCAACCATCTAAGTTTTATTTAACAAAAACGTTAATTTTACGGCAATAGCCGAAAAAATCGTAAAAATCAAGTTTATAGTTTTATAACTTATAAAACTTAGCAAGTTACCATTTTTATAAAATGTCCACTTATTTAACCTTTAACATATTTATATAAATAAAATTCATGAGTTAGTGGGTTTTAACTTTACATTTTATATAATAAAATTTTGAGTGCTTATATAATAGTATTATACTTTATTTTTCAAAAATCTGATTTTTATCTTCACTTTCACCAAAACTGCCATATCTTGAGTTCTACATGGAGATAGAAGCTCAAATTTTTATCACATAAACTACATGATATATGCTACATTTAACTATCCTTTAGCTACTGTTGAATCATCCTTTAAGTATTTTCTAAAAATCGTCCAAAACAGTAACCTCAGATTTATACCTTAAACTTGTTTTGATCATATCTCAATCATTATTTTGATTCCATTGCATGGCCAACTCTCACATGTGTACAAGACCCATAGCTTACTGTAAATCCATTCTACTTCATCATTTTATCAGTTTACCATATGGGTCTTTACTGTTTTTATACAGCCTATCATTTAAACAAGATTTACCCATTTTTACTTATAGTTTTTCATCTTTTTATCCATGATTATCAACAACAAATCTCCACTTAACATTTTTATCATCATATAATCATCATAAACATATACAATAGGAAATAAAATACATGTTTACATAATCAAAATAACAAGAAGATGAGGAGGACAATCTTTATACCACCATGATGATGTAGGTTGTGATCAAAACATGGATTTTGATGGAGAAACTTGTGCTTAGCCAACACCATCTTCAAGACCATCAATCTTTATGATCACCTTGTGGAAAATCAGCCCCAAGACACCATGAATACTCCTCCTTGGATGTTATAACTTGCACCAATCTTCATCTTTTTGAATGGAGATTAACATATGTTGATTATAACATATGTTTATGGTTAAAATTTTGTATGAAAGGGGTGTTTTGGAGGAGATGAGGGACGGCATAGATGAGTGAGAGAGAGAGAGTTGTGAGTTTTTGGTGGTTTGCATGTTGTGAAATGATCAAATGGTATTGTGTTTGTTGTTTTTGTGGTTTGGTTAGCTTACCATGTAAGCTTACTTACATGTGTAAGTTTTAGCTACATGGTTGCCACATCTTGTGATGTGGTGGCTTGTTAGTGCCGTCTCATTAAGCTAGTGGGGTGGGACAACGTATTTTGTCCCATCTCACTAGTTTACGGGTATTTCTCGATTCTAGTTTCCTCGATTTGCGTGCCATCGGGTCGTTTTATGAAAAACGTTTTTATAAATTATGAATCAACGTCACAAAACGAATCCAATAAAAATTGTCTCATCAAAAACGGAGTTCGAAAACGTAAATACGTAATCCTAAGGTTTCCGGTTTAGTCGTAAAGGACGTTAAAATAAAATCGTAAGTCCTAATCTCTTCTCGTAAATTTGTGAGTTTATGAACCAACACAAATTTAAAACTCCAAAATAATATTTATGGACAAATTTATTTTCTCAACTGTCGGACTGTCACCAAAGACGGTGTATGTAAACGTAAGCACGTAACGTTGAATCCTCCGGTTTAAACGTAGTCGATGCTTCTTCAAGACGTAAATCCAAATTTCTTCCCAAAAATAAGTGAGTTCATATTGTAACATTAAAATAGTATTTTCAAATAATATTTGAGAATAAAATATCAATCGTAAATTGACGGATTGTCACAAACTTCATGGTGATGTTAGCAATGAAGCTGTGCTCCTTTGCTGTATACCTCGTATGTTTAGGGGCTTCAGGATCACTAATGATTTGAGAGATAGGATGATCCTTATTGATTCTGTAGGTAGGCTGCATGATTACTTCTGTTTCATCTTCTTCCAAATCAGAGTTGATGGGGCTATCTTGATTAGGAAAGAAGTCCTCAAAGGAACTTCTAAAAGATACAGCATGACCTAGAGATGGGTGCTGATGAGCTGAATGTAGCTCTGAGTAACTTGGGCCTCCACTCTTGATTATTATGTTTCCACTGCTGGATATAATAGGACCCTCAGATATGGGTGTAGATGATAAGGTGAGTGGGGATTCTCTTTCTTCATCATTAGTATCATTAGCAACTGGATCCTTTGTGGAAGGGGAAGCAATTGGTCTAGCAGGGGAATCCTGGATTCCACTGCCTTCAGCCATTCCGCTGCTTTCAAGAGGTGACATAGCAGGGGATGAGATTGGCTGTTCTTTTCCTAAAGAAGAATTATCTTTTTGATCATCAGCTTCAATAGGAAATAGTGAGGGTACATTCATGTACCTCAGGGGTGACTTCTCTGCACCAGTTGGTTCTTGAGTACCTGAAATATTAGTGTTCTGCAAAGCAACAGGTACATAATTCATAGACTTTGAAAGTACTTCTATATCAAACAACCAGTCAGGACCTGTTTGAACATCTTCAGGTTTGTCTTCAAGAAAGTTCACATGAAGATTTTCTGTGATTTTGCTTGACTTCTTGTTGAAGACCCTATATCCCTTGTTGTTTAATGAATAACCCACAAAGTATCTATCATCACCATTTTCACTAAACTTGCCCAGGTTGTCAATAGTGTTCAAGATGATCACATGACATCCAAAAGGTCTGAAGAAGTCAATTAAAGGAGGTCTTCCATTGAACAGCTGATAGGGGGTCTTGTTGTGTGCCTTAACCACCAAGGCCCTGTTTTGTACATAACAAGCAGTGGATACAGCTTCATCCCAAAAGATAACTGGATGTTTGGAATCAGACAGCATAGTTCTTGCAGCTTCAATGAGTGTCCTATTCCTTCTTTCTTCCACTCCATTCTGTTGAGGTGTTCTTGTAATGCTAAATTCCCTCTTGATTCCTTTGTTTATGCAGAAAGAGTCCAGTTTCTGATTTCTGAACTCACCACCATTGTCTGATCTCATGGTGACTACCTTCATACTTTTTGATAGTTCAATCTGATTGATGAACCCAATAAGTACATCAGCTGTGTCACTCTTCTGAAATAGAAAGAATGTCCATGTGAACCTTGAAAAATCATCAGTAATCACTAGGCAGTACCATTTCTTCATTATGTTTGCCACAGAAGTAGGACCAAAGAGATCCATATGCAGTAGTTCCAATGGCTTGGTGGTGGACATACTTGTTTTTTATTTGCAAGATGCTCTGTGTTGCTTCCCTTTCAGACAGGCAGCACAAGTATGTTCATTGACAAAAGACTTGGAAGGGAGACCATGAACCAGATTATATTTTACTAGTTTGTTCATGTTCTTGAAATTAAGATGACCAAGTCTTCTATGCCATTTCTTACACTCATCTACAGAGGCTTTGGCAATGAAACAAGTTTCATTGTCTTGGAGAGATATGTCCTTGAGATCAATGGTGTACATGTTCTTCTGTCTTGGTGTTCTGAGTACAATAGGAGTGTCTGGTGGTAAGACAAACTCCTTTCCTAACACCAAGCATTCAGTGTCAGTAAACAAGACAAAATTCTTGTTATCAGTCATCTGTGACACACTGAAGAGATTGTACTTGAGTTCTTTCACCAAGTAGACATTGTCAAAGGTCATCCCATTGGTGACAATAGTTCCTTTTCCTGTTATTGTTCCATGCCCATCTCCAAAAGAAACACCATCATTGTCATGCAGGGGCACAAAGTTAGACAGATAAGATTTTTGTCCAGTCATACTTCTTGAGCATCCACTGTCCCAATATGCTCTATCATCCTTTGTCTTCTTTGTCACCTGCAAAAAGAAAAACAAATTAGTTTTTCTTGGGGACCCAAGCCATTATAGACTTGGATCTACCTCGTGTATCAATGTAGGATAGCTTGTCAAAAACTAGAGATACACCATTAGATTGAGTACCCCTTTTGGGTACCCAAACCCAACGAGCTGAGGCTTTCACAGCTTTTCCCCATCTACCCATGCTCCTAGAAGGAAAAACTTTGTTAACAGGGGATACCTCAGTTTTAGCAGGGGAATCCCTATGCTTAGGAGAGGGAACCCATTTTTTGTTTTGGCCTCTATTCATGTGTTGGTAAGGTCTAGGGCCAGATCTATATGCATTATAAGGTGTTGGAGTGGTCTCAGAGGTGCTTGGCTTGGTGTGAACATCATTCTCTTTTCTAAGGGCAGGAACAACATATTTGTCAGTCACCCTGTTTCTCAAAGCAGGGGAAACATACTTGGCAGGGGAAAAGGATTTTGCGCCTGCATTTAGAAGAATGGTTTTAGGTTGCATATCCTTTAAAGGATTTCCAGCCACCACCTCCATTGGTGCCTTACACTCTTGATAAGTGTGCTCAAAACTGCCACATGTGAAGCAGGGCTTGGTGTTAATCACAAAGTCTTCTCCTAATTGATGAGACTTTTGGTCATTCTAATTTCTTTGATTACCTCTGACATTCCTGTACATACCAGCATATTTAATGGTGGACTTAGGGGACTGTGATCTGGTTTTAGATTTGGGAGAGCTACTCTTAGAACTGGAATCACTACCAAAAAGTACTTCTCTTGAAAATAGAACAGGGTTATCAATTTTCCATTATTTTAAAGCAACCTGTTCCTTTTCAAAATCCCTAATAACACTAGTTTTCACAAGAGGCTCTTCAGTATCAAGATTATTAGGTATGTAAGCACTCAAGTTAAACTCAAAATCATCTTGTTTTTGAAAACTAGGGAGACCAGTCCAAGACAGGTCTTTTCTAGGAAAAGGTGCATGGATGTTGGCAGGGGGTGGTGGTATGGTAGCATGCTCATTTTTAATCCCAAACCCTGTTTTGTCCCTAGGAGATTGACCAAGTTCAACTGCTTTGGTTAAATCTTTTGAAGCTTTTCCAAACTTTTCAACCGTTTCATCATCTATCTTTTTGTTAGATTTAAAAATTTCAAGTTCAGCAGTCAACTCCTTAATGGATTGGTTATTCTCCTTGGCATCTCTTTCTAGAATCACAATGTGATCCCTATAATCACTTTCTCTTTGCTTAAACTCTCTTATGGTGGACTCTAACTGTTCTAAAGCATGTCTATAATTATCAAGGTCATTATCACAATTGATATAGTCAGATTTTACCTTTCTGATTTGATCATTCAAAGACTCAGTGTTTTTCCTACAAGCTTTAGTACAATATGAATCGTCATATACCTCATTGTCAGAGCTGGAACTTGACATGGCCATAAGTGCAAAGTCTTCTTCTTTTTCCTCAGCAATCAAAGCTTGATTTCTTTCCACATTCTCTGTCATGGCACTCCAGTCCCATCCACCTGCTCCATCTATCCCCTGCATGGCTACCATGGCATTAGCACCAGAATCATCATCTCTTGTTTCCTTCCTGTAGCTGTTCCTAGTCTTAGGTCCTCTGCATTCCCTGGAAAAATGACCCTTCTTGCCACAGTTGTAGCACTCAACCTTTGTTTTATCAAACCCAGCCACATCAGAGGGATTGATTGAGATCTTCTTCCCATACTTCTTGTAGAACCTATTGGCTCTCATGCTAAGCAGAGCCATATTCCACTTGATATCCATCTCTTCTAGCCCTTGCTTACTGATTTGACTTAGATCTTCATGTAACACAGTAGATCCTTGTGGCCCTTGAGATGCTATAAAAGCACAAGCAGTATCAAGGCTGAATGTAGCTGGTCTTTCTTCATCATAGGATGGTCCAGACCTGGTAGCAGGGGAATAAGTAGTAGGGGCTACTTCAATTTCACTGTTTTTGGAGATTCCACTGCTTTGTGATATGAATGCCATGTTAGCAGGGGAATCAGTGGATCTACTTGAGTTGATGGGAATCGTTCCTTTTAACTTCATCTCATTGACAACAGGTTCAAAAACTTTTAAGTTATTGTATATGTCATCAATGTTCTTGCTGTCCAAGTCATCCTTATTCTGCCAAATTGCCTTGTAGACAAACCATTCTTTCTGGAGGCTGTTAAGAAACCTGGTATTCACCTGCTCTCTTGACACCTCAATATCAAAGAATTCCAACTGGGCTACCATATCTTGAAGCCTATTGTAAATAGCTCCAATTGATTCATCACCAATGGCTTTGAAAGAAGCAAAATCATCCAGCATTTGATTCTTCTTCTTCTTCTTTGTGGCTTCATTTCCTCCAAAGGTTGTGCCTATGGCTTCCCATAGTTCCTTAGCTGTTTTGTATTTTCTGAATCTGAGTTGATGTCTATCAGGTAGAGCCAACAGCAATGAGCTATGAGCCCTGACATCATGCCTTCTAGCCAGTATTTCCTTATCACAAAGAGCAGCAGATTTCTTTATGTCCTTTCCTTTGGAACTTTCACCTTTTTCATCTTCCTTGCCCTCTTCAACTGCTAACATTTTGTTGAATTGATCACCAAATTCTATGATCTCCCAGAGAACATAGTGTTCCATTTTCAGGTATTGTTGGATTCTGAATTCCCATAATTCAAAGTTTTCAGGATCCAACATAGGTAACTTGAGGTTATTGTGGTTGTTGCTGTTTGAGGAAGAGTCTGAATACATGGTTGCTATGAGGGTTTTGTTCTTGATTTAGACAAAGTTTCTCAACAAGCTCTGATACCACTTCTTGATCCCAAAGTCAGATCTTAAACCTTAATAGCTTGTTTAAGGGTTGTGATAGAAAGAAAGAATTCAATCTAACACTAGAGAAACTTTGCAAAGCAAAGTAACTAAACAAGATGCGGAATATAATGTTTAGCACAAGAACAATATGATTGAAACGTTGAACTTTAATATATCAATAATATACGAATACCCTAAAATGGTATTAGGGTTTACAAAACCTTAAAGTATGACAATGAAAGACAATAGAGAAAGACACACATTGCATGCTAACCTAGTGAGTCCTTTTATAGCCATAAGGACTCACGTACAAGATCTATTCCAAGTTTATCTCTGACAGCAGGGCCTTTGACTTCAGCAGGGGAACCAATCCCCCTGCCTTTGTTATTTAGCAGGGGGAACTTACACTAGCAGGGGTACGGATAATCAACTAGCAGGGGTAACAAGTAAGCATAGATTTATTCCCAATAGTAAGATGTTTGTGTGGCCACACCCAAATTTGTTTTGGTAATCTTGTTGAATCTGTGAACGAGAAACAGAATGGTTAATGAAAGGAATGACTGCGATCCATATCCTTATTAACGTTGTATTAGAAATAAAAGGATAATAATAACGATGCAGAATCGTTAAAAGGTTTTGTCCAGGAGACCTTACTCGAGTTATACTAGAGGCATTGCTAGTGTAACTAGACGCTAGTCAATGTAATCACGATATTCGTAATATGTCCAAGTGGGAGCTGTAAGTTTATGGACTTATATTTAATAGTCGCGTGATAGGTTCGAACTCGAGATTACAGGATTGCACACAATATATAAAGAGTTAATATAATTAATAAAAACATTTATTATATTTATTAATTTATTTAATAAATATATTTATGTATTTATTAATTTAGCCGAGCAAATAACTATATAACCTTAACGGTCGTTAAATAATTAATAGTTAAGTTATAACGAGCGTTGAATAAATATATAGTATGCGTAAACAAAAGGAAAGAAGATTGGAAGTTACCGGAACACCCCTAAGGGGTGTTTTGGTCGGTCGGTTATGGGCTCCAAGGGGGGGGGGGGGGCAAAAGTTGCATTTTATTTATCTTGGGCTATAAGGATTTAGGCCTATAAATACACTTCCTAACTTCTCATAATTTACAACATCATAAATCTTCTCCCTCTCTCTCCTTTGGGTCGATCGCAACACCAACACCACGAAGGGGTTCGGTTGGGTTTTCTTGGTTGATCGATTGTATACATAATCTAGTCCTAGCCTCTTTCTAGGGTTGTTGGGTAGATTAATTACAAGCGGTGTAGCCCGGTTTTCACGTGCTAGAATCACGGTTAGCTCGTATTACGTGTGTACAAGAACGTAATATAGTCTTACTTTAGACTATATCTTGGTATATATGGTTTAAACCCGAATCGGTGATTTGTTCTTGGTCTTGTGGAATTGCTTTAGCGTAAAGGTATGTAACCTTAATTCGATTAATTATAATTGTGTTATTATTATGATCTTGTTAAATCGCTTCCGCTATATGTGCTTTGATCTCGTTTAGGGTTTTATATAATTGTTATGATACTAATAAACCTTCACAGCGTTCATCAGATGATCGCGAACCACGTTCACAATTGCTCACGTAGTACGTTCATAATTGTTTACGTAGTTCATCCCCTATTTGTTTTCAGCAACTTTCTCAGAGATATAAATGTTATCTTTTCAGGATATTTGTACGTACCGTCTCATGTATCCTACATGCTATAGCTTATTCATTCTATCAGATTCAGAAAATCCATCTCAAGTATGGAACCAGAAACTATTCAGCATCATCAGGACAGGGTCGTCAGGACTAAGATTTTCATTGTGTTTAAACTTTGAAGGAGCCGTTTCGAGTGGGAAGCCACTCGGAAACGGAGGAGTCCATCCGAACCTCTCATTCTTTTCATTCAATAATTCAGTTAAGTTCTTTCAGTCATGTTACGTCCATGTTCACTTTAGTCATGTCGGGTTTATACCCTTTTAGCAACATTATGTTCTAACTGAGGACGAATTTTCTTTCAGCTTATATGTCCTTTCAACTTTCATATTCTTTCAGCCTATGTGTCTTCCCAACTTTTATAACTTCATCAGCTTATTACCTTTAATTCGAGGATGAATTTCTCCTTTTTAGAAGGGAAGAATTGTAAAACCGCAGCATAATCGCATCCTTAATTCGAGGACGAATTATTTTTTTAGAGGGGAAGAATTGTAAAACCCGTATTTAAAATCCTCGAATATTAAATACGCGTAGTCTCGGTTTTAACTTTAAATTAAACGTTAATATTAAATACGCAGCCTCAGTTTATTTAAATATTACAACAAACTAATTATTTAGAAAATAATTATTAAGTTTCAGAAAAACATTACGTATGTATTACGTATGTATTATTTATCATACAGGAAAGAGTAGTACGTTTCAGAAAAACTAAAACACGGGAAATATAAATACATACACGATATATTATATGTGTCAAAAAACAAATGAATAACTTTTGTTAATGGGCCGGCGGTTTTTTATTAAAACAAGAAGAAAGGAATAGGCCTAGGGCCCAACCTCTTTTAGAACTAAAACATACGGGAATAGTATCACAGTTAAAAAAAAGACAAAACAGCTAGGGTTGGAAAGGGTGCCGTCGGCTGGATTCTAAGAACAAAGAACTTCGGGTTTTGATTTTAATTATCATTCGAGTGTGTGTAGTATTCATCCTTCCTAAACCACAAAAGGCAATCACCCTTGTTCTTTCTTTCTCTAAATCACGAATTTTGGAGGTATATAACAAGAACATATAGATCTTGAGTATGAAACATGCAAATCAATAAATCAATCGGGTTTTGGGGTGTTGCACGCATACCGAGACACACCAGGTGTCTCGGTGTTCGTTTTCTGTGACCCAGCCGTTGAGGCTGTGGGATTGGGGTTGAACTGCAGCGAACCAAAGTACCACCAGGGGTGTTTGGTTTATAAACTGCAGGTACAGGCTGTTAGGGGGTGTTTGGTTTTACAAATAGTGAGAACAATTTAAATTTCGTCAGTATTTTTTTATGTTTCGTCAGTAAATTTACGTTTGTGTCAGTGAACTTACGTTTTCGTCAGTAAATTTACGTTTTCGTCAACAAATTTAAATTTTCGTCATCAAATTTACGTTTTCGTCAGTAAACTTACGTTTTAGTCAGTAAACTTACGTTTTCGTCAGTAAACTTACGTTTTCGTCAGTAAACTTACGTTTTCGTCAGTAAACTTACGTTTTCGAAAGTAAACGCATGTTTTCGTCATTATTTTTACATTTTCGTCAGTACTTTTACGTTTTCTTCATTAAACTTACGTTTTCGTCAGTAAAATTACGTTTTCTCAGTAAATTACGTTTTTGTCAGTAATTTACGTTTCGTCAGTAAATTTACGTTTTCGTCAGTAAAGTTACGTTTTCGTCAGTAAACTTACATTTTCGTCAGTAAACTTGCGTTTTCGTCACTAAACTTGCGTTTTTGTCAGAAAACTTACGTTTTCGTCAGTAAACTTGCCTTTTCGTCAGTAAACTTGCGTTTTCGTCAGTAAACTTGCTTTTTCGTCTGTAAACTTACGTTTTCGTCTGTAAACTTACTTTTTCGTCTGTAAACTTACGTTTTCGTCTGTAAACTTACGTTTTCGCCAGTAAACTTACGTTTTCGTCCGTAAATTTACGTTTTAATCTGTAAACTTACTTTTTCGTCAGTAAACTTACGTTATCGTCAGTCAACTTACTTTTTTGTCTGTAAACTCACGTTTTCGTCTGTAAATTTACGTTTTCGTCAGTACACTTACGTTTTCGTTAGTAAACTTACATTTTCGTCAGTTAACTTAAGTTTTCGTCAGTAAACTTACGTTTTCGTCAGTAAACTTACGTTTTCGTTAGTAAACTTACGTTTTCGTCATTATTTTTACGTTTTCGTCAGTGAATTTACGTTTTTATTAGATAATTTAGGTTTTAATCAGTAAACTTACGTTTTCGTCAGTAAACTTACGTTTTCTTCAGTAAACTTACGTTTTTGTCAATAAACTTACGTTTTCGTCAGTAAACTTACGTTTTCGTATATAAACTTACATTTTCGACAGTAAATTTACGTTTTCGTCTATAAAATTATGTTTTCGTCAGTAAAATTACGTTTTATTCATTATGTTTACATTTTCGTAAGTATTTACGTTTTCGTCAGTAAACAAAATTTTCGTCAGTAAATTTACGTTTTCGTCACTAAACTTACGTTTTCGCCATTAGTAAATTTACTGCCAAAAATGTAAAAATACTGACGAAAACATTAGCTTACTGACGGAAACGTAAATTTACTGCCAAAATCGTAAAAATACTAACGAAAACGTAAATTTACTGACGAAAACTTACTTGAAGAAAACGTAAATTTACTGACGAAAACGTAAGTTTACAGATGAAAACGTAACTTTACTGAGGAAAACGTAACTTACTAACGAAAACGTAAGTTTACTGACAAAAACATAAGTTTACTGACGAAAACATAAATTTAGTAACGAAAATGTACATATAATGACGAAAACGTAAGTTTACTGGCAATAACGTAAGTTTATTGACGAAAACGTAAGTTTACTGACGAAAACGTAAGTTTACAGACGAAAACGTAAGTTAACTGACAAAAACATAAGTTTAGTGACGCAAACGTAAGTTTACTGATTAAAACGTAAATTTACTGACAAAAACGTAAGTTTACTGACGAAAATGTAAATTTACTGACGAAAACGTAAATTTACTGAACGTAAGTTTACATACGAAAACGTAATTTTACTGACGAAAACATAATTTATTGACGAAAACGTAAGTTTACTGATTAAAACGTAAATTTACTAACCAAAACGTAAATTTACTGACGAAAACGTAAAAATAATGACGAAAACGTAAATTTAGTGACATAAACGTAAGTTTACTTATAAAAACGTAAGTAGACTGACGAAAACGTAAGTTTACTGATGAAAACGTAATTTTACTGACGAAAACGTAAATTTACTGACGAAAACGTAAGTTTACTGATTAAAACGTAAATTTACTAACGAAAACGTAAATTTACTGACGAAAACGTAAAAATAATGACGAAAATATAAATTTACTGACAAAAACGTAAGTTTACTGATGAAAACGTAATTAGACTGACGAAAACGTAAGTTTACTGATGAAAACGTAATTTAACTAACGAAAACGTAAATTTACTGACGAAAACGTAAGTTTACTGATTAAAACATAATTTTACTAACAAAAACGTAAATTTACTGACGAAAACGTAAAAATAATGATGAAAACGTAAATTTACTGACGAAAACGTAAGTTTACTGATGAAAACGTAAATAGACTGACAAAAACGTAAATTTACTGGCGAAAACGTTTGTTAACTGGGGAAAACGTAAGTTTACTGACGAAAACTTAAGTTTACTGACGAAAATGTAAATTTACTTACGAAAACGTAAAAATAGTGAAAAACGTAAAATTAGTTATGGATGGGTAAAAAGTCTAACTTAACAAATTAGTGCCAAAAAGTGTTAATTAGTTTACGACTAGTTCCAAAAAGTGTCATTTAGTTTACAACTAGTGCTAAAAAGTGGCAATTTGTTTACAACTAGTGTCAAAAGGTGCCCATTAGATTACAACTTAGAGGACAAGGGTGTCACAACAAGGCAACCCCTCAAAATTTTGTCTAGTCAGCTGTCAACTCAGTGCCACATCACATCAACACAACTAACAAAAATACCCCCCCACTCACAACACACCCAACACCTCTTCATTTGGGCCCCAACACTATCTTTTATTTTTCTTTTTTTTTTATTTTCACACAAACAAAAATTATTTCACTCAAATAAAACATTACAAATATGGAAATAAAAATTACAAATACGGATTAAAAACAAAATTAGGATACGAAAAAAATACGATACGAAAAAAATACGAAAATTAAAAAACACAACAATTAAAATAAACTACTCGGGTTGAGGATATCGGGCCATGATTTGCTCTTGTTTTCGACGCACGAACGACCTCTTCGGTTCCGACATTGACTCGTAGTCAAGTGCGAGAAACTAGAAGTCGGTCAACTCGATCTGCCTGTCTGCGAGCGTCTGTTGCTTGATAAATTTTTTGATGCATTGCATTTGATAGTTCTACCTTCGAGGACCCCGACGATCCTCCGGTGCCCTCACTTGACTCAGATTTTGACTTCTTAGAGGGTGGAGATTTTCCCTCGGGTCGAGGACGTTCATCAGGACCGAATATTTCGGTGTGATCATCCGCATGAACAGCTTTTGCACCTGTAAACTTCGGGTGTTCTTTGAGGATCTTCCACGCGTGAGAGTAAACACATCTTTTTCCATTAAAGGATGCTAAAAATTCATCTTTTGCAGCTTCGTAAACATCTTCATCATTCATCCCACTCCAACGGTCTACTCCTACGTACATTGCTTGAAACTTTTGGCAATCCGGATGCATCCGACTCCATTTTCCGGTAATCATGTTTTTTGTACGGTGCATACCGGTTGTTTGACTGTTGAAATCTCGAACAATATTATTCCAGAAACAATCTTCATTTTGGTCGCTTCCAATATCGACATTTTTAGAAACAACAAACCAACATCTGGCTAGTAATTCTTCTTCTTCTTTACTCCAACGTACCGGTGCCTGAGTCAGAGCCTCAACAAATTCGATGTCATCCTCATCGGCATCTAAATCAACAGCTTGTGATCTTTTTGCTTTGGTTTTTTTGGTTTTGGCTTTTTTGGTTGGTTTTCGTGAGGCCGGAACTTTGAATTATGTTTCGGGAACATTTTGTTGGCTCTGATACTGGCTTTGAAACTGCGTTTGTTGAAAGTAGTACTGTTGTTGGTGGTAAATTTGTTCGGGGGTCATCTGAGAGAAATATTTTGGAGGAATAGGAGGGTACGAGAATTGGGAGCCGGATGGAAATTGAGACCCGGATGGAAGTTGAGAGACGGATGGAAATTGAGAGCCGGATGAAAATTGAGAGCCGGATGGAAATTGAGACCCGGATGGAAATTGAGAGCCGGAACGAAATTGTGGGGTGCCGGTTTGAAACTGTGTGAAGCCGAGAGACGTTGCAACGGAGTTTTGTGATGACGGTGTAGACGGGTTTGACGATCGTGTCGAAGGTTTGCTAGTGTTGAGAAGTTCAGTGAAGTTGAATTGTGGGTATTGATCATTTGGTAAGTTAAACATTTTTTTGTTAGTGATTTAGAGAGATTTTAAAAGAAATTATGTGTTAAAATTGGGAAGAAGATGTGATATATATATTAGTTGTATTAAAAAAATATATTAAATTGAAAATATTACCGTTACAAAATGTAACGGCTAGTTTTTAGCCTCTTCTCTCGTCGTTCACATTTTGCAAAAACGAAATCCACTCGACAAATAGGGGGTGTGGCGAATAGCCACGGCGAGCTGGCCACGTAGACTCTGTTGGGAATAAATTATGGGTCAGTTCACTAGACGCTGATAAGAAGAATGTCAACGCTGATAGGATGACATTGGACGCTGACAGCCAAGCGTTGACATTGAAGAAGTCAATGCTGACAGCCTTGAAGATTAGCACTGATGGAATATATCTTCATACGAATCTTTTGTTTATTTGTTTCTTTATTTATGTATGGTAAAGATAAGCACGACATTGTATTTTCTATTATTATCTTTACCTAGAATAGTTGATTCGTAGCTTATTGTACAAGACTTCTTAATCTATAAAAGAAGATCTTTTAGGTTAAAGTTTATTATCAGTTTTCATAAGTATTCGCAAGTTAAACCTCTTTCATTGTAATCAAGTTCGATTATTCTAATACAAGTGAAAGTTTGTTTAACATCTTTGTGTTTTAGATCAAGTGTTAATTCCGCATAACACTTAGTTACTTTATTCATAAGCAAAGGTTTCTCTACGTGTATTACTTGATCTAATCTCGTATACACAAAGCTTAATCGATCTAAGTTTGGGATCAACAAGTGGTATCAGAGCTTGTTGAGAAACTTTTGATCTTTAAGTAACGCAAGAACCCTAAAACACCAAACCCTAAAAACCCTAAATCTCTCAAAACCCTAAAAACATCATGTCTGGCACAAATCAGCCTTCTGCTTTGCTACAAAACAACTCCACAAACCCTAGTATCAAAATTCCCATGTTTGATGCCAGGAACTTTGAACTTTGGAAGTCCAATTTTGAGCAGTATATAGCTATTCATGACTACACTCTTTGGGAGATTGTTGAATATGGGAACACATTCGACAAAGCACAAAAGATTGCTGCTGCCATTGCCACAAGGACAGCTGTTCCAAATTGTCCTGAAGCTGATAAGAAGGAAAAGCCTGGAGATGGAAGAGCTGTATCTGTTGAAGATATAGCCAAGAAAAGGGTGGACATGAAAATCTTGAACATCATGAAACACGCCCTAGGTCATGAGAATCAGCACAAGTACAAACGCTTTGAGTCTGCAAAAGAGCTTTGGGAAGCTCTTGAGGTAGCACATGGTGGCAATGCTGACACAAAAGAAGAAAAGAAGAAGCAACTCTTGCATGAGTATGCTGTCTTTAAAGCTCAACCCAATGAGAATCTCAGCAGTGTGAGAAGTAGACTTCTTGACATCACAAGTCAACTTTCCTTCATGGGAACACAGATTGATGACCCTGAATTGAATGCTACTTTTCTCAAAAGCCTTGGTGATGTATGGAAGATTGAGACAAGATCCATTCTTGTCAATAACACCCACAAGACCTCCAGGTTTGATGACATCTTCAACAAACTAAGACTGTTGGAGAATGAATGGCTTTTGGATAGTGATAATAAATCTTCCAGTAGTAACATGGCCTTCTTCTCACAAAGTGAAGGCCAATTTGATTCCATGAACTTCTATGGACATTCAGCCACTGGATCTCAATGTGTCAACGCTGGATCTCAGTCTGTCAGCGCTGGATCATATCCTGTCAACGCTTTATACTCAAGCGCTGACACACACAACTTTGGCGCTGATAGAATTAAGCCTGCTGGTTTAGATCTAGATACTGTGTGTGCATTCATTGCTTCTTTGCCCAGTGATTCAAGGATTACATATGAAGATCTTGAGCAAATAAGTGATGAACAATTGGAAGAGATGGACATCAAGTGGACTATGGCTCTTGTAAGTTTAAGAGCAAACAGGTTTAATAAAAGGTTCAAGAAAAAGATGACCTTTAATGCTAAGGATGTTGCTGGTTTTGACAAATCAAAGGTTGAGTGCTACAATTGTCATCGGATGGGGCACTTTATGAGGGAATGTAGATCTCCAAGAAGATCTGATGCTGGTAAGCCTTCAAGCCAAATGGTTAAGAGCCAAGATCCCAAGGCCATGGTTGCTGTTCAACAAATTGATGGTGTTGGAGGATGGGACTGGAGCTGGAACTTTATGGCTAAGGATGAGGAAGAGGACAGAGCTTTGGTTGCTGAAGTTAAAGAAGAGCATGTTGAATATGCTCTCATGGCTCACTCCTCCTCTTCATCAGATAATGAGGTATATGATGATGCTTTCTGTTCTAAGGGTTGTCGTTTAAATACTGAAAAACTAAATCAAGAGATAGTAAAATTATTAGATGAGGCAAGTACTGAAAGATGCAAAGTATCTAATTATCAAATTGCTCTTACCCAAACAGAAAAGACAGTAGCTGAGTATAAGAAAATGGAGTTTGATTTAAAGGATCAAATAAATATCTTAAAACATGAGTTACATCAAAGTAAAGATATTCAAGATATAGTAAACAGGGTTAATCTTGATTTGATAGCTCAGTTAGAGGAGGCTAACAAAAATAAAGATAATGTGAGTCTTAAAATCCAGAGATTTGATAAGGCCACACAATCCCTAGGAGAGTGTGTTAGTAAACAAAGAGACTCTAAGGACATGAGTGGGATTGGGATGAATGATTATACTGGTGTTCCACCACCAGCTGGGGATTTCTATGGTGTCCAATCAAAGGACTTATCTTGGACTGGCTTGCCAGAACTTCAAGAGAAGGAATTCATTCCTCCACCTAGAGTGACTTCCCCAGTTGAAGAATACAAACAAAAACTGACTGACCTAGATGAGTGGAAGAAAGCTAACCACACTTTGTTTGTTAAGGGAGGCTTGTTGTGTGAAAGTCCAAATGAGCCCACACCAATCAAGAGCCTTGATCCTACACCTATTAAAATCACACACCCAACCACTGGCAAAGCTGTTGACCTTGGCCCACAAAATGTTAGAAAACCTAGTGTTAAGTATGCAGAGATGTATAGGAATACTAGGTCACCAAAAAGCCAGGTTAGTAACCATGGAACAGGCTTCTTTGCTTCTAGACCCAAGACTATGTCTAGAAAAGCTTGTTACACATGTGGTAGCTTCTCACATTTGGCATACAAATGTGTCAACGCTTCCAATGTCAACGCTGATAGGAACCATTTCAGCGCTGACAAAAGTCAACATAGGTCAACCACTGTCAGATCCAATACCTTTGTGAACAAAAGTTCACAAGTTGTTAGACCAGCCCCATTCTTTTCTAGAGGGTCTAACACACAAGGCCTAAGACCTTTTCAAAAGTCAAACACTTGGTCCAATAGGCAATGGGTTCCTGTAGCAAACCCTAGGTTCAACGCTGATAAAGGCAATCGGGGCGCTGACAAGAGCAATTTCAGCGCTGACAGACACACTGCCAAACCTAGGTATTTGCAACCACAGGGAAATAGGTCTAAAGCTTCTACTAGCTTAACATGGAGACCAAAACAAGACCAAAACTCTAATTCTACTGGTGTTTCTATGACATGCAACAGGTTTCATTATATTTCAAAGGCAATGTCAACACCAATTGGGGTTAACTGGGAATTTCATTCAAAAAGGGATGAAAATGGGGTTGTTATGAGAACCAAGTCTGTTCTTGTTGAACAACCAGATGAATCCAAGTCTTCCAAGGCTTGGGTTCTCAAAGAAAACTAATGTGTTTTCTTTATGTGCAGGGCATTCAGAAGAAGATCAATGATTATGGATACTGGGATAGTGGATGCTCAAGGCACATGACAGGAAAGGAAGACTATCTAACAAACTTCACTCCTATTCAAGATGGTGATAAGGTATACTTTGGAGGGGGCTACGGCACCATCACTGGAAAAGGAACCCTTGTCACCAACAATCTACGGTTTGAGAATGTCTTCTTGGTAAAAGAACTGGATTATAATTTGTTTAGTGTATCACAAGTGTGTGATAACAAAAATAAGGTTCTTTTCACAGATACTGAGTGCTTGGTGTTAAGCAAAGATTACAAGCTCCCTGAGGAGAAATACATAGATTTTAGAACACCAAGGCATAAAGACATATATAATGTGAATCTTAATGGAATTAAGATAAATAATAAAATGTCATGTCTGTATGCTAAAGCCTCAGTAGATGAAAGTAATCTTTGGCACGGGAGATTAGGGCACATAAACTTTAAGAATATCAATAGACTTGTGAGGCTTGGTTTAGTTGATGGTTTGCCTGAAAAGGCTTGCCACAATGACCACACTTGTGTTGCATGTCTTAAGGGCAAGCAGCACAAGGTCTCATTCAGGTCTAAACAGGTGCACTCTAGTTCTAAACCACTTCACTTATTGCATATGGACCTCTTTGGTCCAACTAATATAGAAAGTTTGAAGGGTAAATCATATTGTTTTGTTATCACTGATGATTTTTCCAGGTTTACATGGACTTTCTTTTTAGCCAAGAAAAGTGAAACTGCCCAAAGTCTGATTAATTTCATTACCCAGATCGAAAAGAAAAATGGTAATGAGGTCAAAATTATTAGAAGTGACAATGGGGGTGAGTTTAGAAATCAGTTGTTAGATGATTTTTGTGCCAAGAAAGGGATTACTAGGCAGTTTAGCATAGCTAGAACCCCACAGCAAAATGGGGTTGCTGAAAGGAAGAATAGAACCCTTATTGAAGCAGCCAGAACCATGTTGGCTGATGCCCACTTTCCTATAGCCTTTTGGGCTGAAGCTGTTAACACAGCTTGCTATGTTCAAAATAGGGCATTGGTCAACAAAATACATAATAAGACACCTTATGAGTTACTTTGGGGAAGGAAGCCAAATATTGGCTTTCTCAAGCCTTTTGGATGTCATGTAGTTGTTCTAGAAACTAGTGAGGCCCTAGGTAAATTTGATTCAAAAGGTGATGAAGGCTACTTCATGGGTTATTCAGTGCAGAGCAAAGGATATAGGGTTTACATTAAAAAGGAAAAACGTATACTTGAAAAAGTACATGTTAGGTTTTTAGAAAGTAAACCTAGTGATCCTGAAAGTGGTCCAAATTGGTTGTTTGACTTAGAACCTTTATCTAGAGCTTTAAATTATATGCCTGTTACTGATCCAGACATTGTGAAGGTAACTTCAAGTGTTTTGGAAAAGAGAATTGGTAATGTTTCAGGTATACAGGTTGCTAAGGAAGATGGACCACCAGCAGTTGAGTCATCTCCCACACAAGAATATGTTACACTTCCTATATGGACAGATGAGTATTATGCTGCTGCTGCTGCTGCTAGAAAAGATAATGGTGGTGTCCAAATACCACCAAATACAAACATGCATGGTTCTTCAGGCGCTGACAAAGGGAAATCAAGCGCTGACAAGAGCAATTCAGACGCTGATGGATCAGACGCTGACACAAACAGTTCAAGCGTTGTTAGCCCAAACGCTGACAAACAAGGATCAGACTTTGACAACACCTTTGCACATCTTTTCTCTTCCCATTTTGAACAAGGTGGACCTTCCAATGTCCATGAAGAGATTTCTGTTGATCAAAGAGAGTCTGATGAAGAAGATATTGGCAACATGGAGCGTGAAGTTGAGGACACCAGACTTTTTGAAGGAGGAGTTCTTACTTCCACAGCAAAGGATCACCCCTCATCTCAGATCATTGGTGATGTTATGGCTCCAGTTCAGACAAGAAGATCCCATCAAAGTCTTGGTGGATTTATTGCCAATATACACAAGAAGGTTGATACCCCTCTTGTACAAGCATGTTTGTTTGCATGTTTTCTGTCACAAGAAGAACCCAAGAAGATTTTTGATGCTCTCAAAGAACCTAGTTGGGTGGAAGCAATGCAGGATGAGCTTCACCAATTTGCTATACAGGATGTTTGGGAGCTGGTTGATTGTCCTAGATATGTGAGACCAATTGGGACAAGATGGGTTCTAAGGAACAAGAAGGATGAAAGAGGTATTGTGGTCAGAAACAAGGCGCGTTTGGTAGCTCAAGGATATACACAAGAGGAAGGTATAGATTATGAAGAAGTTTTTGCTCCTGTTGCAAGAATTGAAGCTATAAGATTTTTCTTAGCTTATGCCTCTTGTATGAATTTTACTGTTTACCAAATGGATGTGAAGAGTGCTTTCCTCTATGGGACAATTGTTGAGGAGGTATACGTTATGCAACCTCCTGGTTTTGAAGATCCTGAAAATCCAGACAAGGTCTATAGAGTGAAGAAAGCAATGTATGGACTTCATCAGGTCCCAAGAGCATGGTATGGTACCTTGTCTACATATTTGGTGGACAATGGATTCAAGAGGGGCACCATAGATCAGACACTATTTACAAAGAAGAAAGGAAAACATGTGTTGCTTGTGCAGGTCTATGTTGATGACATCATTTTTGGGTCTACTGATCCAAAAATGAGTGAGGACTTTTCCAAGCTCATGACAGATAAATTCAAGATGAGTGCAATGGGTGAGATGAACTTCTTTCTAGGATTGCAAGTTCAGCAGAAAGAAGATGGTATCTTCATCTCCCAAGACAAGTATGTAGCTGAAATCTTGAAGAAATATGGTTTTTCTCCACATGAAAAGGATGCTTCCACTCCTATGGATAGGGAACACCCTTGGGGAAAAATTGGAGCTGGAAAGGATGTGGATGTTAGGCACTATAGATCAATGATTGGGTCATTGATGTATCTTACAGCCTCAAGACCTGACATCATGTTTGCTGTGTGTGCTTGTGCACGCCATCAAGTGACTCCCAAAGAATGTCACCTTTTTGCTGTGAAAAGAATTTTTAGGTACCTAAGATGCTATCCAGATCTTGGCTTGTGGTACCCAAAAGATTCTCCATTGGAGCTTATTGCATATTCAGACAGTGACTATGGTGGTGACAAGTTTGATAGAAAATCCACAACTGGTGGATGCCAATTTCTTGGGAGTAGATTGATATCTTGGCAATGCAAGAAACAAACAGTGGTGGCAAACTCTACAACTGAAGCAGAATATGTGGCTGCAGCTTCTTGTTGTGGACAAGTCTTATGGATTCAGAACCAGCTGTTGGATTATGGGTATAATTTTATGCATACCAAGATTTTTGTAGACAATAACAGTACTTTATGCATTATTAAAAATCCTGTACATCATTCTAAAACCAAACACATAGAAATTAGATATCATTTTATAAGAGATTGCTTTGAGAAAGGTTTAATACAACCAGATAGGGTAGCCACAGAAGATAATGTGGCTGATTTATTAACTAAACCTTTTGATGCTGGAAGATTTCAATATTTGGTAACAAATATTGGAATGGTTAATCTCACTTAATATGTGTTTTGGAACCTTTTTGTAAAAGTATGTACAGGATAATGCATTGTTATTGGTCTTTGTGATGATTTAGATTTTCCACTTTATTTTTCTAACACTGACAAAGGTACATATAACGCTGATAAGTGTTATTTTGCCGTTGTTAGAGATATTATTGTCTAACGCTGACAAGAGTTCCTTCAACGCTGATAAGTGTTGTCGGGACGCTGTCAGCAACAAATGTTAGTTTTGTGGTTTTCATCTAAATGTGTAGGTGGTGGTAGCTTTATGCCATTGGATACAGAGTTGCTTATGGATCTTTGAAGAGCTATTTGGACATGTTTTTGTTTATGGATGATGGTTGGAATATTTATATTCCTATCTTGACATAAATTTTTAATGTTCATATATATTTTGAGAAACTCATGTATCATAGTTTGAGGGGAGGTTTAAGGAACCTTTAGGACTCTTGGGTATTCTTACAATACTCTCATCACAATTCTAGATTGTGTCCACATGTGAGTATGGGTTAGTTTTACTAAACCATGAGGCACTGTAGCATGCAAAGTTGACAAACTATGCATGCTGCCAAGACATTTTTGGCCTAGAATTGGTTGTGGTCTGATGGGAGACTTGGGATTAGTTTTGTTATGGGTTTACCTGGGAGTTACAAAGAATTTTATGAAATAACTTTGTTGGTAAGTATTTTGGTTAGCAAGGGACTCTAGAGGACATTTGTGTCTATCTTGCTTAAGCAAGTGTGCATAAATGGACAGTGCTTGCCGCCCAGTAATTATTATCAACTTGTAAGATATTTCCCTTAGGAAAAATTACTTTGTTAAGGTCTTTTTCTTTTTAAATATTTTTATTTTTATTTTTTAGACGCTGACAAGTTTTTCTCCAAACGCTGTTACGTCCAATCGTGACGCTGACAAGGATTTAGGCAAACGCTGACAAGAAAATATAGCCGTTGGGCGCTGATGGGCTATTTTTGACCGTTGACACCTAGTGGGCCCTACCCAGTTGTTATTTTTGACTAATCTTTGGCCGTAATTTTGGGGAGTTGTTACTTTTAATTAATGCATGAGATAAGTTGTATTTGATTCAATATTTTCATCATTGCTCTTTGAATATAACTGCCTCATTTTTGACCAATCAAAATCATGCATCTCTCCTATAAATTTGGCTAATCTTTTTATTCTGGGTATTCATATTTTCTTGTCTAACATTTTTCTTCTAGATTTTTCCCATATCACATAACCTAAACAGTTTTCACAATGGCACCCAAGTTCAACTCAAAGAATTTAACATTGGAGTTCAAGAGCCAACATAATATGGTAGCTTACTTGACTGCTGATAATGATTTGTTCCCTCAGTATTCACAAATGGTGGCATTTTTAAATGCATCCTCATTAAGGTATGCACTTTCTCATACACCATTAGTCCCTGTCGCACACATTAGACAGTTTTGGAATAATGTTAGTTCCACAACAGCTAATGGAGTGACCACATTAACATCTACTGTTCATGGAAGAACATGGGTGGTCACTGAAGCCTTGGTTCGCCAAGCTTTGCGTCTTGATGACGCTGATGGTGTGACTACCCTTGCCATTGCAACAATAGAACAAGGTCTTAGGGAATTGGGTTATCCTATTCCTGCTGATGTGTCACTTTAAATAAATATCATAAGCAGGAATTTCCCTCTGACTGGAAATATTTGATACATGTCCTTCTCCAATGCTTAAGTCCAAAATGTACTTCTTTTAATGAAATAAACAGGTCAATTGCAAGTGCTTTGGTTTGTATAACACGTGGGCTTAAGTATAATTTTTCAAAAATGATTTTTGAAGGGATGTGTAAAAATAAGGGGAGTAAAATGACTTTGTCTTACCCAAGATTTTTGCAAATGGTCTTTGATTTACAAGAATATTGTTCTAGGGATCATGACACTTTTTATGAGATCCCTAAACAACAGAAAACCATTTTTGCTAAAATGAGCTCCACAAACAGATCCATACCTCTCACCCAAGCCATGCTTGAAGTAATTCAGGCTGCTCAACCACAACCACAACCAGACCCTGAACCCCAACTTGAGCCTATCCATGAACCTTTACCTTCACCGGACCACATGGACATTGACCAACCCAACGCTGACACTCAAAATGTTGGCGCTGACACAGCCACTCCCGACGCTGATACCATCCCTGAACAATCCCAAACACCCCTTAACCAACCAACACCCACACAATCTACCTCATCTTCCACCCCATTACAATCTAGGTTGAATAAACGCCAAAGGACTACTGGAGTGTTCTCCTCTAGTGGTCCTAGCCTTGTAGCAGAGAGAACCACCTCCACAAGTGTGGCTGGTGCCATGGATGAGGCTGGGACTATTGACACAGGCTTAGATGCTGGTCAAGACAGTCCCAACATCATTAAGACCTCATCCATGCCCTATGATTCTATTTTGGGAGGTCAAATCCCCATTCTAGCTGAGGGCAGATTGGAACCTATGACTTTGACTGAATTGACGGCTGCTGTCATTAGCTTGCAAAAGCAAAATGTCAGCCTTGTACAAATTGTCAACAACCAGGGCCGTGAACTCTAAGTATTGAGGGAGCGGGTAACTGTTTTGGAGAATCCAAGTAGCATGAGTCTAATGGAGGAATCTTCCAAAGGGGAGGATGAAGAGGATGAAGAGGATGAGCTGATTCATACAGCTAGTGAGAAGAGTTCAGAGAAGAGTTCACAATTTAGTGAATCTTTACAGGTTGCTGAAGCACTCACCAACTTGAAGAAGCACCCAGTTATTGATACATCCAAGGTGACACCATTAAACTTGGAAGGATCTTTCAAAGAAACAATGGGCGCTGATACAGGTTTGAACGCTGACACATCCAGCGCTGACAAAGGTAATCGTGGTGCTGATAGAGGTAACTTGAACGCTGACAAAGTTGCAGGTGGTGTTGATGTATTCCAGTCATCAGCAATCATCAAAGATGTGTCCACACAGGTTTCTTCTTCTACTTTACCTATTATTGATCCAAAAGACAAAGGTAAAGGGATTCTAATTGAAGAAGATGTTCCAAAGAAAGATGCAGCACAAATTGCATTTGATGAACAGTTGGCTGCACAACTTTTGGAAAGAGATTTGAAGAGGAGTGGTAGATCACCATTTGTTGCTTCTAAGAGTGAAGAAGAAAGTGGTGATGGAAAAGAAGCTGATAGCTCAGATTCAAGTGTTCAAATTATTGAAGATCCAGAAAGACTTGAATATGGGGATGAGTTAGCAAAGGAAAGGTTGAGTGATTTGAAGAATCAGATTGATTGGGACCTACCAGAAATCACCAGAATGTACCATGCTTGGGAAGACAAGGTTATGGACAACCCAGGGATGAGTTTGTCAGATCAAATTTGGGGGTTGGAAGTTCTTCTTAGGGTACAAGATGACATAAAGGTGAATTTGAGGTTTAATGCACAAGAGGTCAAGACTTGGCTCAAAAGAGATAGAAGGCAGTTGTACTATAAGTTGCTTAGATGCCATCAACCTAGATGGACATACAAGAAGCTGCTGGCTTTATCTTTTGAGGAGTTAGAGTATAGGGCACATCCTATTTGGAGGAATGTGCAAGAAAATAATGTCTACCAGTTTCTTTCAGAAGAAAGGAAACAAGAGCTTGCTGAGGAAATGCAGATTCAAAAGGAAATGAGGATTGCTCAAAGACCATTGAAGAAAGGAGATCCTTTCAAATTTCCCAAAGATATGGATGTGTATTATCCAACTGAAGGTGTCATAAGGAAGCTTCTCAAGCTTTTTCCATTGGAAGCTTCAGATTTGGTTAATGTAGTACCTCTAGATGACAGAAATCCAATCATCAGTTTTGATGAAGATGAGTGTGGATTTTGGAAGATTGGCAGGTTTGGAAAGGAGGTACATACTTTTACTTCAGTTATTTCTATCTTTGTAAGCATAGACAAAGAAGACTTGGTGCATCTATGGAGATTAATAGAGGCCAAGTATACAGCTGAAGCACCTACTTCAGCAAATGGAATAAGACTTTGGAACACATTTTTGACTTTGTGTGGTCCAAGAGAAGCAGATCCTGCCATATGGAAGGATCTTGAAGATGATCTCAGTAATCTTCATTGGAGGCTTTATTCTACTTGTGGTGTATTTCATTTGAGCTCTACAAAGTTTTCAGAGTATCTACTTGTGGATACTGACTATTTCTTGTCCAAAGAAGTGTTGGAGAAGATGCTAGAGACACCCTTGGAGATTGATTATACTAGTGACATGGCCAAAGACTTGATTAGATATGTTTATCACCAACATAAGAAGTTTTTGCAAGATTCCTCCTAAGCCTTAAGTTTTTATTCAGAAACTTGATCATTGGAATAGATATCAAGTTTAGGGGAGGATTGTTGGGAATAAATTATGGGTCAGTTCACTAGACGCTGATAAGAAGAATGTCAACGCTGATAGGATGACATTGGACGCTGACAGCCAAGCGTTGACATTGAAGAAGTCAATGCTGACAGCCTTGAAGATTAGCACTGATGGAATATATCTTCATACGAATCTTTTTTTTATTTGTTTCTTTATTTATGTATGGTAAAGATAAGCACGACATTGTATTTTCTATTATTATCTTTACCTAGAATAGTTGATTCGTAGCTTATTGTACAAGACTTCTTAATCTATAAAAGAAGATCTTTTAGGTTAAAGTTTATTATCAGTTTTCATAAGTATTCGCAAGTTAAACCTCTTTCATTGTAATCAAGTTCGATTATTCTAATACAAGTGAAAGTTTGTTTAACATCTTTGTGTTTTAGATCAAGTGTTAATTCCGCATAACACTTAGTTACTTTATTCATAAGCAAAGGTTTCTCTACGTGTATTACTTGATCTAATCTCGTATACACAAAGCTTAATCGATCTAAGTTTGGGATCAACAGGCGAGCTTGGTTCGTTGTGGTACCTTCCTCTCGAAGATTACAATTAGTGCCAAAAAGTGCCCATTAGTTAATATTGATGGGCCAAAATGTGCCCCCTAATTTTACAATTAGTGCCAAAAAGTGCCAATTATTTACATATCGAGCAAGATTTGCCACCTCTATCAAACACCCACTAGGTAAAGTGTGGGCTGCGAGCCTGTTGTGTCGAACTCATAGACTACGCCGATAAACTTTAAACTTACTTCATATATAAGAATTTATAAAAATACATCAATAACCAAAATTAGTATCCATAAATATGGTACCTCAATGAACAAAATCATAATAACAAAGGAGATGAAAACACCGTTTGGACCCAGGCAAAAACAGTCGGCCCAAAAAATCACAGGAGCCCAGAGGAGGAAACGACGTCGTTTTTTTTCGGGAATTGAGTATCTTTATGGTGGTGTTTGTTTCATTAAGATGTTTTAGGTCTGAATCTGACTACCGCCTCTTACTAGTAAGAGGTGGTCATAAAGTCTGAATCTGAATGAAATAATATTGTTTGTTTTTCTACAATTGTTTGAATGGTTTTAATTAAAAGCTTTTTATTAATATCTATATAATTATATATTTTTTAAATAAATAGCGTAATTCGAGTCATTTTAAAAATCGAACCAAATTAAAATTTGATTTTTGATTCAATTTTCGGGTTAACCAGAAAACATTTATTATCACAATAAACTCAACAACCCGAAAATCGAACCAATAAACACACCTAGATTATCCTACATTCGAATAATATGCCACATAAAATCCAATCCAAGACAATAATACTGCCTAACAACAGAAACCATAAACATGGCCTTTTTATAAGATCACTTCAAATTTTTGGTAACCAAAAGTTAGGCCCATTTTCCTAGCCACATTCCTCACATACCTAATTTACCTCAAATTTGCATAACTCTAATATAAAATCATCACAGCCTCCGCCCCTAATATACTTTTCATTATCTGATAAAGATTATTTCCAATCTTCATGCACTTCAATCTTTTTATTCCCAATAGCATAAAACGAATATAAACACAATCAACTTTTATATTTATGCACTTCAACCATCCGAAATATGTAAAGAAAAGATGGACGCTATATATAGATCATTTTGATGGTCTCAGGTATATGTGTTGTTTGATGTTATATCAAACCCATAGAAAAAGGAAGGTGTTAAGTACCATGATTGAAGATATTGCATGGTTAAAAACTTATCATACTTGATCACCAACTCTGACTCAGTAAAAAAAAAACAAACAATCAACATGTTTGACCGCGTGACATCATACTTTTTTTTTCCAAAAACAAACACAGCCTTACTTTGTTTTTTTTAACAAAAGATGGATCTTATAGTATGGCGGTGATCCTCTCTCACCTCCTTTTAGTTTTTTTACTTTACTGTATATAGCTTTATGTATTGGACTCAAGCCCAAGTTTTATTGTGCCACCCACTGTTATAAAGCCAACCCAAGTTTTATTATGTATTGGGCTCAAGCTCAAGTTTTGTTTCTTTACACGTTTATATAAACTAGACGAGTACCCGCGCATAGCGGCGGAACTTGTCTTGCAAAAGATAATTAACGATATATAATATTGTGGTTTGATCAAATTGTAATTGCAAAAAGTTGTAACAAGCGATAATTTAACTCCAAATAAATATCAAATAAAATACATCAAACACCATATAAAACTTTTAATGTAAAATAA
Organism: Glebionis coronaria; assembly: GCA_025667525.1. Lineage (NCBI taxonomy): Eukaryota > Viridiplantae > Streptophyta > Magnoliopsida > Asterales > Asteraceae > Glebionis > Glebionis coronaria. The sequence goes on from CM046880.1 coordinate 602,596,355, forward strand.
AGTAAAACATTGTATCATTTATAAGATCAAAACTAATAACACACGTTAGCATAAAACATCTTGGTACACGATATTTGAGGTATAGATTTTTCCTTTCTCGACATTTGAAGTGTAAACTCCTCCTTCACCAAACTTCGTGGTACACGACATTTGAAGATGTAAAAAGTTAATTAATTTGAAACTTGAAAAATGATTGTTATACCTACTAATAATGCTTACAAATGTAAATAATGATTTGATTGGATGATTCAAATAATTGATTGATGGATATTTAAAAAGAGAAAATACATAATACACTTATATAAATAATTAAATCGTTAATCATGTATTTAAGCATGTTTTATAAGTTAAATAGCATTTCTCTTGAAATTCTTCACACTATTTGATCTTTAAAAATATATATGAAAAGTATATTAAGTAAAGTTGTGTCCAATGATATCTAACAAAAAAAAATACTCTATTCATCCCATTTTAATCTTCATCTATTTTAATCTCCATCTAACAAAAAAAGAATAACTTTAAGATAGACATAGAGGTTTATCTATCGAGTGTTGATAAATGAACCTAATAAGAAGACTTAAAAATAAAACTAAACTTACGTGTCACTTTGTGATTGGTGAAATACAGAGGGTCTGATATTTCATATTTTCTTTTTCCTTATCTCTGCCTTTCATTTTGTCACTTGTTTTAATCATGTGATTAGGTCCGTTTATTATTTTTTTTAGCTATTGAAAAAAATTTAGAATATCAAATGCAATAAATGTAGTATTATTTTTTTTAAAAAAATGAATGAGATAGCTAAAATTGTAAATTTATAAATGAATATCTCAATTGCCGACGTCGTTTTGTCTACGAATTCCCAGCAGGCTAAATAACAGAGCCCAATGAGTTACTTGCGTTGTTTATCTACTCCGTTAATTTTATTTATATACATCCTGAGCATGTTGAATGTTGCCAAAAGAAATATACCAGCCTTTTGACAGGCTTCTTTTGGCCTGTTTGTGGAGCCCAACAACCTTCAAAAATTTGTGGTTTTCTTTTTCTGGGCTTCCTTGTTTTTTTTTGTCCTTCAGCAATGCATACACAATGCATGCATTTACACAATACCACATTCTCATACATAAACTGCTATCGGGTATCACAAACGTCGTTGCACATGTAATTTCTTGATTTAAAAAACAAATGCATATAAAATATCATAGATACGAAACAGAAAATCTATATAGAAAAAGAAGATGCGTCGGCTACAAATCATTCCCGCCACAACGTGCATCGGCTACAAACCATTCCCGCCGCACATGTCATTTCTTGATTTAAAAAACAAACGCGCGGGTGGTTCCGACTTGTTATCTTAATTAAATGTAAAACAATCAACATAATTTGAATTGAACAAAGTTTACTCGATTTGAAAATCTCCACACTGTTTAATTATGTGCTTATATTTGGAAAATATTTTTACTAAAGCTGTATACATGTAATATAGATGAATGATACTACCCAAATAGATAACATATATAAGAAAGGAAGGTCGTGTGAAAAATATTTGTACTTGTACTAATCAGATAATAAGGTCTAAGCTTTGTGATTATCATCATTTTACATGAGTCGTCCAGTTTGAAGTAGATTTAAAAAAAAATGTAGAACATTATTGACATGAAATTAACCAATCCACTTGGTAGCAATTAAGACAAAGTTGCAAAGTAATGATAAAATGGATTCTGGTTGTTCTCAAGACTATGTGAGTTAACATATTTAACAATGATCCAAATTAACCCATCATTCCCACGTAGAAATAGTCTCAGCAAATATATTAAGTAAGCATTCACAAACACCAATTTAACAAAATACGGTTTCATAAAAATATATCTAACTAAATGCATAACCAAGCAAGAACGCATAATCATTTGTTAAACATGCAACCCAAACATATATTAAGAGGCCATTATACATACAATGTATATGAACTTATGAATACCTACCTGCTTAATTTCATTTGAAAGAGTATTGTAAACAATTAAGCTAATCAAGAATTTATAACCTGGTCGTTGAATTTGAATACGATAAACATTAGAAAGAAAAACTAACTGTGATGGAGAACCTCACGAGTTGGAAATGTCAAGCTACAACAACATTGTCCTCTTTTTTTACATAGATGAAATCTTACCTGCATGAGAAAAAAAAACATTGATCATTATAAGGATTCAGAACTGCTTGCCACAGTATACAAATCTCAACCTGGTTTTTTTCTCTAATATATCTACAAAGATGCACTTCCTGGAACACACAACTCGATTTATCAAATGAATCAACACATTACGCGAGTGTATATAAGCAATGGAAAAGACCTTGCTGATAAGTTTTAACTTCACGTAATGGAATCTACATACAAACCTTAAAAGGTTAAAAAGTTGAGATACATATATAGATCTAACAAAAAAATATAAAAAAGAGCTATAACTTGAATGAAGATACTATGAGTTTATGATGCAAGGGGTTTCTGTGGTAGTTTTCTTGTTCGTGGAGCTTTCGGCATTAATGGATCTTGATGATGGAGCAGCGGCTTCAACGCAACGTCGCTGTAAAAAACAAAAAATACACATAGATATATGAAAGAAAACCCAAACCTTGATTAATACACATTTAGATCTATAAAAAAAATCAAAAATACCTTAAAACTTAAACACCCCTTTTGAAAGTTTATGGACTTTAAAATCGATAGTCGTGTGATAGGATCGAACTCGAGATCACGGGATTGCACACATTACGTGAAGAGTTAATTTATTTATTAAATCTATTTGTTATATTTATTAAAACAAACTGTAGCTAACGATCGTTAAGTAATTAAAAGTTAATTATTAAACGATCGTTATAGATGTTAAAGAAGCTAAAAGAAGGTGTCGGAAAGTTCCGGAAACCCCCTTTTGAGCATGTGTATATCCGGCCTATTAAGAGAGAAAGGATAAGGAAGAAATTTTTTTGGCTTTATCTTGTTTAACCTTGGAAGTTAAGTTTCCAAGGTGTATATAAACAAACCAAAATGCCTCATATTTTTTCACTCCATTTTCTTCTTTTCTTTGCCTTATACCGCCGGCCAAACACACCCTATTAGGGTTCATCTTTAATTTTCTATAAGCTATTTTAGATCTAGTCCTAGCCCCTCTCTAGGGTTGTTGGGTAGATCTTCCATAGACTTGGAAAGCTCGGTTTCGTTCGTGCTAGACTCACGGTTAACTCACCGTATCACGTGTGTACAAGATCGTGGTGTGATCTTATTTTAGATTACATCCTGGTGGTGTTCGTGATCTATCTCTAACGGTGATCATTCCGTCAATTTGTAGATCCTGCTAGGATAAAGGTATGTGACCCTAGCCTTGGTTAATTATAATTGTGTTAAATAAAGATCTTGTTAATCTGCTTCCGCTGTATGCTCTTTGATCTATGTTAGGGTTTTTATAATTGTTATGATGATCATAAACCATCAGTGGCATCGAGAGCCGTTTTAACATGATTTTAATTATCAAGATCTAAAGTTTTTTTTAACTAATATTGATTTGTGTTAAAAATTACATGTTGTTTTTTAGGTTTTATAAAAATTAGGGTTTTGTTCTTTTTATTTTTTAAAATCGGCTATAGCCGAATTATTTATAAAAAAAATAAATTTTTTTTGTAAACCCTAAAATTACATGGTATTAAACTTTAGATGGTTTTCATGAATTAATTGTTATGTCATGCGTGGTTACGATCCGTAGTAGTTTTTTAATTGTTAAGAGAATATGGGAGATCCGTAATAAACATGCATGTTTCTTACGGATCATATAATTTTGATTGCTATTTGTTTTATTTGATTCAAAGTTTTAAAATTAGGGAAGACTTTTTATGTTTATAAAAACCCTAGATTTGATGTTCTTTGAATAAATTGTTATGCATGTGGCTATTTGATTTAGTTTTTTTTGTACTACTTGTTTTCATGCGTTTTTTAATATTGTATGTTGTAAACAAGGGTAATTTTTTTAAGAAAAAATAATATGGACTAAATCTTATCAAAATTAATGAATTGTTTTGAGATCAAAATTACATATGATTTGTGTTGATTAGAATTGCAATAGCAACTTAACGGCCTACTCAATTTTGACAAACTATAAAGTGGGTATAACGCACCGCTGGTCAAGTACCCGGTTAAGGAAGGAGGTGTTATGCTTCAGCGCTGACCAAATTCCCGGCTCTCCTGTGCGTCAAAGTTGGAATTACCTACGGTTGTTATTGGTATAATTCTTTAAGGTTGTTTGGTTTAACCAAAACCTCAACTTGCAAATATATGATGAACTTTTAGTCTCACCAAAAAGTTTACTAAACGTTTTATTAAACTTATGCTATGGAGATGTATGCATGCTTCTCCATACATGATTTTGACACCAAAATCTATACCCTAAAATTTAAGTCATATGCCCTCTAATTGACGAACACTTGAAGTTACAATTGTCGTCATATAAGATATCGGACGATGTTGTAATGGAGAGAAAACTTCATGACTGAATAAGATTGCACATGAAGGTTTTACGTTCTTTAGATTAGTCGACTTAATTGAGTTACTCACTGAGAACTGGAAACTTAAGGCATAAAGAAGGGATAAAACATGTTTACAATGCAAATGTTTTTGGCAATGTAAATCCCTGACATATCTAGAAATTGCAATATGATTTGGCAATTATTGTTCCACAAGTTACTGTGTTGAATACATTTGTCACTAGCAGATCAACTGATGTGATAAATCTATGTCAATATGGATTCTAGTTTTTCAAGGAAATACTATGGTTTTATTACCGGGGTAATTTTATTTTCTTGAATTTTATTATCGAAAATACTAATGTTTGAAATTATTTCTGTAGAAATGGCTCAACCCGAAAACAATCTGACAATAAGCTCGGCGTTCAAAGCCTTTTTTGAACGGCCTGAACTTACTGGCCCTAATTTCAATGATTGGTACCGCTCACTAAGAATTATTCTGAGAGCAGCGGGTACCATCAATATCTTGGAAACTCCTTTTCCGGAGGATCTTGCTGAAGGAGCAACTGATGCGGAAAGGGTTCAACACGCTGCTAACGTTAAGAAGCACCATGAGGTGGCTGCTGTAATGTTAGGAAGAATGGCTCCATCACTTCAAAGGAAAGTATGAGCTAGCTTCTCCTCAGCAAATGCTTGATGAACTCAAGGCTGTGTATGAAACGCCGCAAGCTATAGAGATCTATGATCTGGTTGATGCTCTACATAGTTGCAAGCAAGCTCCTGGAAAGTCCGTAAGTGCTCATTATATAGAGATGAGGGGTTATATGGAACAACTCATAGCACTAGGACAACCCTTTGATAATAATATGGCTATTAACTTGATCAATAGGTCCCTTAATAAGGACTTCAATGATTTCGTTCGTAACTATAATATGCATTGCACGGGGAAGACAGTTAATGATTTGCATGCAATGCTCATTGACTTCGAAAAGGGTTTGAAAGATAAGGCACCCACTGCTACTCCTCAAGTACTTTATGTACAAAAGGGTAGAGTGTCGAAACCAAAACCGCAAGTGAATAAGAAGCAGAAAGGCAAAGGCAAGGTTGATAAGAGCAAGCAAGTTGCGACTACATCAAAACCAAAGCAAAACTTTGCTAAGAAATCTCTGAAATATGAGACTTGTCACTACTGCAAGATGACTGGACACTGGAAGAGGAATTGCTCTCTCTATCTCCATGAAATGGTAGAACATAAGAAGAAGGCTGAGCAAGTTGCTGCAGCACCATCTTCAGGTAACTTATTTATGATAGAGTTATTTAATCTTTCATACAAATCAAACTCATGGGTATATGATACGGGATATGGTATTAATATTTGTAATACCCTGCAGGGATTTGAGTTGAAGAGGAGACTTACCTATTGGAAACAATTTCTGCAAGTGGGCAATGGCGCACAAGCAGCAGTTGAAGCTATAGGAATATTTAAATTAGTTTTACCTTCGGGTTTAGTACTGTCTTTAAATAATTGTCATTATGCACCTACAATTGTTAGGGGTGTTATTTCCTTTTCTAGTATGTTGGATCTTGGATTTACTCACACGATTGATAATAATAGAATTTCTGTTTTCAAAGATGGTTTATTCTATTTTGATGCATTTTTTGTGAATGGTGTTTTTGAAATTAACATGCATGATAAAAATCCCAAGAGGAAAAATAATTCTGTTTTTAGCATGAATAAGAAGAGTAAGTTAGACACGAACTCTTCTTATCTTTGGCATTGTAGGCTTGCCCACATTGGGAAGACTCGCATACAAAAGCTTCAACGTGATGGGCTTTTGGAAAGTATCAATGATGAATCATTTGATAAATGTGAATCTTGTATCTCTGGAAAGATGACCAAGAAACCTTTTAATAGCAATATTTAAAGGGCTACTGAACTACTTGGTTTAATACACACTGATGTGTGTGGACCACTTAGACATGTGTCAAGGAAAGGTGCTAGCTACTTCTTGACGTTTACGGATGATTATAGCCGTTATGGTTATGTTTATTTACTTAAACATAAACATGAGGTATTTGAAACATTCAAAACGTTTAAAGCCGAAGTAGAGTTACAACTAGGAAAGAAGATTAAAGCTCTTCGTTCTGATCGTGGTGGTGAATATTTAAGTCAATAGTTTAAAGATTATTTAAGTAAGAATGGAATTGTTCAGAAACTTACTTCTCCATATACTCCACAACAAAATGGTGTATCTAAAAGGAGAAATCGTACATTATTGGATATGGTACGATCTATGTTTAATCTTACAACTTTACCATTATCTTTTTGGGATTATGCTCTTGAAACTGCTGTTCGTATTCTGAATATGGTTCCCACAAAGAAGGTTGATAAGACACCATATGAACTATGGCATGGCAAGAAGCCATATTTGTCTTATTTGAAAGTCTGGGGTTGTGAGGCGTATGTGAAACGTGACTCTGGAGATAAACTCCAACAACGCTCAGTTAAATGTATCTTTGTAGGTTACCCTAAGGAAACTATGGGTTACTACTTTTATTATCCGGCTGAGAACAAAATAGTTGTGGCTCGGTATGGAGACTTCCTTGAAAATGATCTTGTAAATCAAGATTTCAGTGGGAGAAATTATGATCTTGAAGAAATTCAAGAAGATACATTGCCTTCTGAAAATACTAGCGATGAAATTCCTGTAGAACCAGAAAGTCTGAGTGTTCCACCGGAATTAATTCCTCCACGTAGGTCTCAAAGGGCTATACGTGCGCCGGACAAACTATGTCTATACATAGAGGATGATGAAGAGGAAGTAGGGGATCTTGGTGAACCTGCTAACTATCGATCCATAATATCTGATCCAGAAAAGTCAAAATGGATAGTTGCGATGAATGAGGAAATGAAATCCATGGAAATCAATGATGTTTGGAGTCTTGTAGACGCACCTAAAAATGCTAAAGTAGTGAAAAATAGGTGGATCTATAAGAAGAAAAATGACATTGATGGTGATGTACAATCCTATAAAGCACGTTTAGTGGCTAAAGGTTTTACTCAAACTTTTGGCATAGACTACGAGGAGACATTTTCTCCTGTAGCAGACTTACGAGCTATTAGGATTCTCATAGCTATAGCAGCATACTATGACTATGAGATATGGCGAATGGATGTTATAACTGCCTTCTTGAACGGTCGCTTAGATGAAGACATCTATATGCAACAACCGGAAGGGTATGTTGATCCTAAATATCCAAAACGCGTGTGCAAACTTCAAAGGTCTATTTATGGTTTGAAGCAAGCATCACGTCAATGGAATAAGCGATTTGATGAAGAAATCAAAAAGTTCGGATTTGTTCAAAATCGTGATGAGCCATGTGTATACCGCAAAGCTAGTGGGAGTAATGTAGTGTTCCTAATTCTATATGTCGATGACATATTGATCATGGGAAGTAACATTCCAAAACTTAAGGATGTTAAGGATTATCTTGGTAAATGTTTTTCTATGAAAGATTTGGGAGATGCTACATATATTCTGGGAATTAAGATCTATCGAGATAGGAGTAGACGGTTAATTGGTCTTAGCCAAGATGCTTATATTGATAAGATATTGAAGAAATATAACATGCATAACTCTAAGAAGGGTTTCTTACCGATGGAGGTTAAGCATGAGTTAAGTCATGAGAAAGATGCATCATCACCTGAAGAGGTGGCTTACATGAAGAAGGTGCCTTATGCTTCGGCTGTAGGATCTATTATGTATGCTGTAAGATGCACAAGGCCTGATGTGGCATTTGCTCAGAACTTGGTCAGTAGATACCAACAGAATCCAGGAAAGTCCCACTGGACTGCTGTTAAGCATATTCTAAAGTATTTGAGAAGTACGAAAGATATGTTTTTGGTATTCGGGGGTAAACCAGACACATAATTGAATGTAACAGGATTTTGTGATGCGTCCTGGAAATGTGATAAAGACGATACGAAGTCTCAGACGGGTTACGTGTTTGTCATCAATGGAGGAGCAGTTGACTGGAAGAGCAGTAAGCAGAAAACCATTGCTATGCATGCGACTCAATCTGAGTAAATGGCCGCTTCAGAAGCTGCAATGGAAGCTGTTTGGATTAGGAAGTTTATTGGAGATCTTGGAGTGATGCCTTCAATTAAAGAACCTATTGATATATATTGCGACAACTATGCGGCAATAATATTCGCCAATGACCCTGGAGTCATGAAGGGCGCCAGACACTTTAAACGTAGATATCACTACGTTCGAGAACAAGTGGAAGCTTGAGAAACAAAATTAATAAAAGTTCACACAGATGATAACGTAGCTGATCCTTTTACTAAGGCTTTGTCTAGGCCAAAGGTAGTTAAGCATTCCAAAGCAATTGGGCTGCAACTAGCTAGCGAATTCATGCAATAAATCTGTTGATTAGTATTTAGATAAAGGATGTAAGACATTATTGAATTAATGAAATAAAGATTGGATTTCGTTTATTTTTCTGTTGTTTGATTTTGTATCCTATTTTACATGTTTTAATCCGTGAGCATTAAGATGTTTCTAAATGTCCGTTGTCGATTAATAATATGGGAGTATTATTAAACTAAGACAATTCAAAATACTGACAGAGTATACTTGAAAGTATATTGGTCAATTTTGGATGATATTTGATAGATCAAATATTGGACTTATCCCAACTATGTGATTTTACTTTATGGATCTTTGTCATTATGTAAATCATAAATAGTTATCCTTAGACCTGAGATGCCAGAAAACTGCATTGAATATAGTGCATTTCTGTAAGGTAACCTAACGCTAAACGTAACTGGTAGTCATAAGGGTTATTTTCAGAAGTGTTGCGAAGTTCATGTGTTTTGCTTGTAGTCGAAATGGGATTCGTTTCCTTCAAATTATTATTTGAAGTATAAATACAACTGGGCCCCTCGGGGGAATAGTAAGATGTTTGTGTGGCCACACCCAAATGTGTTTTGGTAATCTTGCTATATCCGTAAACGAGAAACAGAATAGTTAATGAAGGAATGACTAAGATCCATATCCTTATTAACAATGTATTTGAAATGAAAGGATAATAATAATGGTTATATATCATTAAAAGGTTTTGTCCAGGAAACCTTACTCGAGTTGTACTAGTGATATTGTTAGTGTAACTAGACGCTAATCAATGTAATCACGATATTCGAATTTTTTCCAAGTGGGAGCTGAAAGTTTATGGACTTTAAAATCGATAGTCGTGTGATAGGATCGAACTCGAGATCACGGGATTGCACACATTACGTGAAGAGTTAATTTATTTATTAAATATAATTGTTATATTTATTAAAACAAACTGTAGCTAACGATCGTTAAGTAATTAAAAGTTAAGTAATAAACGATCGTTATAGAATGTTAAAGAAGCTAAAAGAAGGTGTCGGAAAGTTCCGGAAACCCCCTTTTGAGCATGTGTATATCCGGCCTATTAAGAGAGAAAGGATAAGGAAGAAATTTTTTAGGCTTTATCTTGTTTAACCTTGGAAGTTAAGTTTCCAAGGTGTATATAAACAAACCAAAAGGCCTCATATTTTTTCACTCCATTTTCTTCTTTTCTTTGCCTTATACCGCCGGCCAAACACACCCTATTAGGGTTCATCTTTGATTTTCTATAAGCTATTTTAGATCTAGTCCTAGCTCCTCTCTAGGATTGTTGGGTAGATCTTCCATAGGCTTGGAAAGCTCGGTTTCGTTCGTGCTAGACTCACGGTTAACTCACCGTATCACGTGTGTACAAGATCGTGGTGTGATCTTATTTTAGATTACATCCTGGTGGTGTTCGTGATCTATCTCTACCGGTGATCATTCCGTCAATTTGTAGATCCTGCTAGGATAAAGGTATGTAACCCTAGCCTTGGTTAATTATAAATGTGTTAAATAAAGATCTTGTTAATCTGCTTCCGCTGTATGCTCTTTGATCTATGTTAGGGTTTTTATAATTGTTATGATGATCATAAACCATCACCTTTGTGCTTGAACCACTTGGTGGTCGTTGGTTCGGTGGTGATCTGGGTTCGGTGGTGATTTGGGTTCGGTTGTAGTAGAGTTAGGAGATGGAGTTCTATGGTCATTGGTTTGGCGGCAGGTTTCACCACATGTGTGGTGGTGTTTCCGTGGTGATGAAGGTTGTGATGGTGAGTTAAGGTGGTGGGATTGTGTGAGGAAGAATTGAGAGAGCATCTGTGTGTTTTCGTGTATTCTCATCCAGCTACTTTTTAACAATTCAACATTGCCATGAATAAGTTTTAGCAATTTAGTATTAATGTGCAATTAATTTTTCAACATTTCCTAAATTAAAGAGTTTTTCAACATTTCAAGGTTTTGGGGAATTTACTTTATAAGTAGTAGAGATATCATGGTTATAAATAGCGTGAGGCGTGGCGTGGCGGCATGTCCAAGCTACACGCTTTAGCGGCTAAGGCGAAGCTTTAGCGTTTCCAAAGCCTGACTTATATAAAAATTTGTATTTGTTTTATCATATTTCAATATAATATTTATCTTAAGTTCATAATATGTGTTATGCATTATAATTTAGGCTATAAAACTCTTCTTACATGTAACAATATTCAATTTTTGAAGTTAAATTCAAAAAATCACCGCACCTCATGTCGTAGCGCGCCTTGACCTATTGAGTAGCGTGAAGGCCAAGCCTCAAGCTTTAGCGCGCCTTAAGGCGGGCTATAGCGAGCTATTTAGAACTATGATAAATATATATGACGAGCACCTTGTCCAGAATAATAATTTAGTGTGTCTCTCTTTTTCTCTGTGTATCAATCGTCTTGTTCAATCAAGGTAATCATGGTTTTTTATTATTTTTTATTTTTTTGAAAGTAGTCTAGGTCTGAGATTGTGGATGAATTTATTTTGTTACTAATTTCTTTTATGAAATAAGAATCGTCTAAATTGACCTGCCAAGGGTTAAGACATTCTTCCGCTTGGCACGACTCGACCCACTAACAACTAACATTTTCCATCGTCTAATCAATGTTCATCTAATTCACTTTTTTATAGGAACAATTGCAAAAATGGATGTTTGTTCTATTCCCCAATTCCACAAGAAGGAGAATGCCACCGATGTTGTCGTCAACTATAATGGTACTATGTTATCTCTTATTAGTAACACCGTCTTCTTAAAGTTTAAGTTGTGTTTTAATTTTACAAATTCTTGTTGGAATCTATATGCAGAAGAAGTAAACCACTTTCAAAACTTGTCACTGTTTGATCATCACGACCAAAAGAATAAGAATCTTGGTGATGATGACTACGGTACATTTTCTATTTACATTCTTTCTTTCAGCTATACTATACGTTTTGCTTCTTACCCACTAATGCTACAATTATATTGTTTTCTTTCACTATGTTGGTTGTTCTTTCATATTAATCTTAATATGTATAAAATGGGTGAATTGCTTGCTTGCAGACTTGTATCAACGCAGAGCAGAAGCAAAAAAACAGAGAGTCGAAGAAACCCGCATCCGCCGATCCGTATTACTCGCGAGCGGTTATGCACCAGCTGATCTTTTTGATGACGATGGTATCACTCATTTTACCTTTACGTTTTCTTTCACTATGTCTGTCTATCATCTTTTTTATATTAATCTTCTCGGGTTTACGAAAATCAGCGGCTGATCTAGCTGATCAAGCTAATCGTATGCAACGAATAAAGTTAAAGAAAGCACGGAGGGCAGCAAACAAACGCACCACTTGTGGGCGTCCAAAATGGTATTGTTGGTGTAATCCAGGTGGCTACCCAGAAAATAGGTGAGCTTGCTCATGTCTTGCTAGTATGCTGTGTATTTTCCTTCAAATATTTTTTCATTTAGAAATAACTAAATAAGCTTTCTGTTGTTGTTGTAGCAAACGCTAGAAATACCGCCATGGTTGACTATTCGGTGCTAGCATAACGCTCCCCAATATATGTTTCCAAGAAAATAGTCCGCTGTGTTATTATTTGCAGTAGTAATCAGCATGTTTCTTGTAAGAACATTGATTGTAGTTTTTAATGATTGGGTTGCTATGAAAGGTGAACACAATCACGATAAGTTTCCGGTGCCTAATTCCCTTGTTTGTTAGTTTATCACTGAACTAGTAGTACTCTTGTATGGGATAATCATAAATAAGAATAAATGTCATGTTTATTGTTTGGAATCCGAGATGTTTGGAATCCGAGATGTTTGGAAGAACAGTTTAAACTTAAATCTCTTAAGAAACAACATTGAATGTAATGTTGAGTCGGAAACCAAGTATACCAAAAAAAAGGTACTATCAGACACTTGACATATTCAACAGAAACCAAAATTTCAAACCTTGCCACTGGATCTGGTGTGGCAAAAATTTCTTTGATCTTGACCTCCCAATCCACGAGATTGCTGCAGGGGCGTGGGCTTAGTATTGTTTTCCCATCGGATGATATTATGATACTGAAACTTTAGTGCGCCTGGGGCCCGTCTGTTTATATGAGCGTTGCTTTCTTCTTGAGTAACATCTCATGCAGATTTCGCATAAGGAAGGCTAGATGAGCTGGACCTGTAGCTGTCATTAGAGTTATTAGCTTTTTCATCATATATGTGGTAAGCTTATTTTCCATCTTAAAAATGTCTTATCTTTAGATAGTTCAATCCAAATTAGCTTATTTGTGTATTCCTTCGTCTTGTTTGGTTCATTGGGTAATATAAGCAACGACAAATCAGCCACCTGCCAAAATTGCTTGATTATTCTGAACCCATTTTTTTGGGTAATAATGGGTTCACTTCAGAATAAGCAAGTACTCTTAAATAATCAATCCCGAACATCCTTTAAAATGTTATTTGTGTATAGAAAACAAATGTCAAGATGACTCAAACGAGATACATAATAATCTTTCAATGGCTAAAGAAACTCCCAGCTTATTTTATTGGAAACTCCTAACTTATTTTGAGAGTTCACATTGGCTTACTTTGTAAAAACAAAATTAGAAACTCTGAGGTCTAAGCTAGGAGGTTGCTTATTTAAGCGATTAGAAACTGCTTAGGTGATTGCTTATTTAAGCGATCTGCTTAGGTGCTTATTTTATTCTAGATTACGCCATTAGAAACAAGCCACCTGCTAGAAATTGAGAGAAACACTTTCAATATGCGATCCCAAACACCCCATATGCTCTTTCTTGTTCTCAAAAGCAAGAGCACACGAAAGTTGTGTGCGAAACTACCCTTTAGTTAGTTTTATCATTAGGCGTGAGTTATTGTCGATTATGCAAATTTAGTTGTTAACTGATTTTATATTTTCGCATGCATAAGATTATGCTCTTCCAAGGAAGATGCAATCAACTTCTTCAAGTTCCTCAACAACTTATCACGGTCAGGATCAGTTCCCGAATTTATTCTTCTAATTTAGAATTTGAAATTAGCAGTTGACTAAAGCAAGGTCACTCAATACTAACAAACGGATCAACGATGAGCAACACAAATAAACATCACACAATTCCTAAGCTACGAACAGTATCAGTCTAAACTAGGGGCAATATAGTGAGTTTTAAGCTTAAAATTAAGCACTTAAAAAGCCACTAACCACCAAATTTAAGTAAACCAGATTAAAACCTATACATACTACTTCTACTAGCAAGCTGAAAATCAAGTCCTAACACCTCCTAACAAAGCCAATATCAGATGTTCACCCAACTTGGTCAAAAGTGACCAAGTTAAGACCTCAAATTCCAAACTGAATGACTCCTAGAGTAATAGCATTATTAGACAGCCTAAGTTTATCAGATATTTGATGAAATCCGTGATAGAAATTTAGTACCGGATTCTGTTGTATACAATGCGTTAATAAACACTTACATAACGTGATGTCAGCAACTCGAGTAATGAACTAAATGGAAGATAATAACATCTTTCTTGATCACGTCACATTTCACACGATGTTCTCAGGATTAATTAATTCAAGCGGAATTAACGGTGTTTTACCCCTTTATCACCAAATGATTGGTAATAACTTTGTCCCGATAACACCAACCGTAGTAATGTTAATGACTACAAAAACTGTGAAATTAACGAGGCCTTGGGTTTTTGGGGGTACTTAATTGAAAGAGGTTATTGTCCTCATAGTCATGCGGTTGATGTTCTATTAAAGAGTTTGTGTTTTGACGGGAGGGTCAAAGAGGCTTTCCAATGCGGTTTATAGATTCTTGAAAAAGGGAGGTATTTAAGTAAAACATGTTTTCGTGTTTTAGAAAGGTGTTTGCTTGAGATGGGTGATGAGGTTAAATTAAAGAAGCTCGATAAGATGATCAAGAAGCTACGAATTGCTGTACCTGCATCGAGAGGCCATGCCATGGGTATTTCTATCTAACTTAAATATAGATTTTATCTAGGGTAGCACAAACCATCGATATTTGGTGATAAAATTATGCCGAGGATATTAATCGCATTGTCCTTGATCTGTTCCTTAACACCAAGTCTTGTAAATCGTAGGTTTTTGTTTTCTGTGCCATGATCCGAGAATAGACCTGCTAAGGAAGAAAAACGACAATGAGCCACTTGTTGAGGTACACGTTGTTCAAAGGTCTTAATATTGCATCAGTGTGTTGCTAGACCACCTGAGACCCTATGCTCATTGTGATTGTGAGGGAATTCATCTGTGGGTCGGGATTTACGTATAACATATTTTGACACACAAATTTGAGGGTGTTTGAGATTTGCTCATCCAAGCTGCTAATCTGAGCACTTGATGTTCAAATACGCAGTTTTGAAGCTCTTGATTGCACCAGAGTCAACAAGGTGCAGAGATAGACAAAAGTTCATGTGTACAATGCCTATATATGTTGTATCCTGGTGTCTTGGAGTCTTCGTAATCAAACCATTCACGGTATCAGACACTACACTTTATATTTTCTTGTTATTATTAATTTGTATTTAATAACAATATAGTCAATATTTACAACAATAATGAGATTCAAAAGGGAATTTGGGCTCAAGGGATGACCATGGGGAAATATAAGAAAAAAAGTAATATACCACATGTTGATTAATACAAATATTTCAAGGTACTTTTTTCTGGAGCAGGGTTGGTACCCCATAACAAATTGGAATAGCTCTACGCATAATATTCGTAGACTCCTGTTTTGCTAAATTAAGACATGTTACAATTCCTGCTTCATCTTTCGTTCCTTTCTTTTAATGACTTGACTAATGCCTTTGTCAGTGTTAAGGCCCAACTCTGACTTATCTCCCGTAGATTACCAATAAATATGGGGGAACCGGCGAGTAAATATCTTATTGCAGGACCGTCTGGGGTATAAGGTCCATTTGATTCAAGTAACCCACTAGAACAACCCATCAATATGGTTGCTGCACACCTTTCAAGTTCTGCAAGTTCATCTGGCGATATGTGCTCATAGCCTAGAAAAACGAAAACACGTACATTCAAAATTTGATAAACAAATGTGACTATTTAAAATTATCACATGCATTGAAGATGAAATTATATAAAAAAAACATTAGAATTAAAAAAGACTAACCGGCTTCGTGTCCCACAAAGATGAACAAATCGCGTGTTTTTAATATTCTTAAGATGTCTTTCACATGTTCATGGCATATTCCCTACATATCGATTAATGTTCAATTATCTTGACTTGCAGTGGTTTCAAAACATTTAAAATTTATGTATAAGGATTATAATAGTAAAATACTTGTTGGTGATTTTAGTGTCATCAGCTATTTTAGTTAATCGGGATTTACTAGAGATCAATGAGATTTCATATTCGGTTCTGACGCGAGTTAGGGAAGTGCGGAGTGCACACTCGTTGAGCTAATATGTTATCGCCCACGACGAAAATGCAGGGGTCAAGGGGGCTGCGCCCCCATGCGGGGTCAAGGGGCAGCGGGCGGGGGTTGAGGGGGGGACGCCCCTCACGGGGTTTGGGGCAGCGCCCCAAAACCTAAACGATTTTCATGAATCGGTATTAAGGAAATTCCTTGTTTTCCCGCCATAACCCAACCAACATGTCTGTTGGAGAACAGTTATAACTGTTCATTTTGTAACCTCCGAAAACCGTCGTTTCTGGTTGGTGAATAAACTACCAGATTGTTTCTCACAGAACATAACGAAAATTCATACAATTTCCTCTCTGTTCTTGCTTTGATCTCTTGTGCCTAGAATCAAAGTGTTCTACTTGAATTATCCCGATAAGGATTTCGTGTAACCCAGGCACCATAGGGTCGAAATACTTTATACGGAAAGTGAACTTACACGATTCAAGTTAGATATCCAGGATTATCACACCGTCGTACAGACACCCTAAATCTTACAAACGTATAAAGTATTTTCTGTGTTAATCATGGTTGGAGGAAGTACTGTGAAAGAGATGACTACGAATTTTGGGAAACTGGATAAGTTTGAAGGGCATGACTTTAGGCGATGGTAGAAAAAGATGCACTTCCTGTTGACAACTTTGAAGGTTGTGTATGTTCTGTCTACCCCGATGCCAGAGTTGATGGAGGATGATACAGTGGAAGCGATCAGACGCAGATCAAAGTGGGAGAATGACGATTGCATCTGCAGAGGACACATATTAAACGGTATGTCAGACCCCCTGTTTGATATTTATCAGAATTATGAATCTGCAAAGGAGTTATGGGATTCTCTTGAATCCAAGTACATGGCAGAGGATGCTTCAAGTAAGAAGTTCCTGGTAAGTAATTTTAATAATTACAACATGGTCGATTCTAGGCCTGTCATGGAACAGTTTAATGAAGTCCTTAGAATCCTAGGACAATATACACAACACGGTTTAAAAATGGATGAATCGATATCTGTTTCTGGTGTGATAGACAACTTGCCTCCTTCATGGAAGGATTTCAAACATAATTTGAAACATGGTAAAGACGATTTGTCTTTGGTACAACTTGGTAGTCACTTGCGCATAGAGGAATCTCTAAGGGCGCAGGACAGTGACAAGGGCAAAGGAAAAGAAGTTGCTGGACCCTCGGTCAATATGATCGAAGAGGGTGGAAAGAATAAGAACAACAAACAAAACAAAAAGAAACGTAAGGATAACAGCGGTGGTTCCGGTTCCAACAAAAAGCCCAAAGGGGACTGTTGGAAGTGTGGCAAATCTGGCCACTTTAAGCGGGACTGTCGTGGTGGAAACAAAAAGAATAACGCAAGTGCTGGTGGTTTGGGAAAGGGGTCTAAGGACCAATCCCAAGACCAAGGTCAGAATCTATTACTTTGTTTAATGTATTGTTTGTTCCTAAACTTCGTAAGAACTTAATTTCTGGTCCTGTATTAAATAAATGTGGCTACAAACAAGTCTATGAATCTGATAAGTATATCTTATCGAAGTCTGGTGTATTTGTTGGATTTGGTTATTATAACAATGGAATGTTTATGTTAAATTTGAATAAAGTTCCTGGTGATTCTAGTTCTGTTTATATGTCTTCTTCTACTGTTGTTGATACCTCATTATGGCATGCTCGTTTAGGACATGTGCACTATAAAAGAATGCTTGAAATGTATAAAGATGATTTAATTCCTGCTATTGATGGAAATGCTGGAAAATGTAATACTTGCATGTTAACAAAAATCACTAGGCAACCATTTAAAAGTATAACAAGGAAATCTGTCATACTTGAATTAATACATAGTGATTTATGTGATTTTCATGCAACACCATCTTTAGGAAACAAGAAGTATGTTATCACTTTTATAGATGATGCCTCTAGGTTTTGCTATGTTTATTTGTTGCATGCAAAAGATGAAGCCCTAGATAAATTTAGAATTTATAAAACAGAAGTTGAATTGCAACAAAATGACTTGGTTAAAACCTTACGCACAGATAGAGGTGGTGAATACTATGATCCTGTATATTTCCAGTCTGTAGGAATCATTCATGAAACTACAGCTCCTTACACACCCCAACAAAATGGTGTGGCTGAAAGGAAAAATAGAGCTCTTAAAGGAATGGTTAATTCCATGTTGTCTTACTCTGGTTTGAGTGACGGGTTCTGGGGAGAAGCCATGTTAACGGCTTGCTATCTATTGAATAGGGTTCCTAATAAAAGGAACAAGACTACCCCATATGAACTTTGGTATAAGAAACGACCAAACTTGACATTTTTGCGAGTTTGGGGATGTCGGGCCGTTGTTAGGCTTCCGAACCCTAAAAGAAAAACTTTGGGTGAAAAGGGTATTGATTGCATCTTTGTTGGATATGCTGAGCATTCCAAGGCATATAGGTTTTATGTTATAGAGCCTAATGACTCTGTTTCTATTAACACAATTATAGAATCAAGAGATGCAATATTTGATGAGAATCGTTTCTCTTCAATACCTAGGCCAAAGGATATCATACCAAATTCAGATGAATTTCAAAGGGATGATCATTCAGATGATGTACCAAGTGAAATTTCTGAACCTCGTAAGAGTAAAATAGCTAGAAAGGCTAAATCATATGGTTCTGATTTTCAACTATATTTGGTTGAGGGATCAAGAGATCAAATTGGATCTCAATATTCTTACTGTTATAGTATAGAGGAGGATCCAAGAACCTATAATGAAGCTATGCAATCTCGAGATGTTGCTTTCTGGAAAGAAGCAATAAATGATGAGATTTGTTCAATAATGGAAAATAATACATGGGTTTTGTCTGATTTACCACCTGGATGCAAACCTTTAGGTTGCAAATGGATCTTCAAAAGGAAGATGAAAGTCGATGGATCAATTGACAAGTTTAAGGCTCGATTGGTAATCCAAGGCTTTAGACAAAAGGAAGGAATCGATTATTTCGATACCTATGCACCAGTTGCTCGTATCACTACTATTAGATTGTTGTTAGCTTTGGCAGCTATTCACAATCTAGTGATCCATCAAATGGATGTCAAAACAGCATTTTTAAATGGTGATTTGGAAGAAGAAGTGTATATGAAGCAACCGGAAGGATTTGTTATGCCTGGTAGAGAGCATATGGTGTGTAAGTTGGTTAAGTCATTGTATGGGATGAAACAAGCACCTAAGCAGTGGCATAAAAAGTTTGATGAGGTTGTGTTGTCTAGTGGTTTCCTCCTAAACCAATCTGACAAATGTGTATATAGCAAATTTGATGACTCCGGTAATGGTGTTATAATTTGTCTATATGTTGATGACATGTTGATATTTGGCACTGACCGAAATCATGTGGATAAAACTAAAAAGTTTTTGTCATTTAAGTTTTCCATGAAAGATATGGGAGAAGCTAACGTTATTCTTGGTATTAAGATTAAACGTGAAAATAAAGGGATTGTAATAACATAATCTCATTATATTGAGAAAATACTCAAGAAATTCAATCGTGAAGATTGTTCTCCGGTGAGTACTCCCTTGGATCCGGTAGAAAAGCTTATGCCAAACACAGGTAAACCTGTGGATCAACTCGAATACTCAAGAGCCATTGGTTCTTTGATGTATGCTATGACGAGCACTAGACCTGATATTGCTTATGCAGTTGGTAGGTTGAGTAGGTTTACTAGTAATCCTAGTAGACAGCATTGGCATGCAATAACAAGAGTATTTAAGTACTTGAAAGGTACTAAGGATTATGGTTTATCATATGTTGGATATCCTTCGGTGTTAGAAGGTTATTCTGATGCTAGCTGGATAAATCATGTTGAAGATTCGTCTTCTACGAGTGGATGGGTGTTCTTGCTTGGGGGAGGTGCCATTTCATGGGCTTCCAAGAAGCAAACATGCATCACTGATTCAACTATGGAATCTGAGTTTGTAGCATTGGTTGCTGCTGGTAAAGAAGCAGATTGGCTAAGGAACTTGATACATGAGATTCCAATATGGCCGAAACCAATATCACCAATTTCTATTCATTGTGATAGTCCTGCCACTTTGGCTAAAGCTTATAGTCAAATATACAATGGCAAGTCTAGACACTTAGGTGTTAGACATAGTATGATTAGGGAGCTAATCATGAATGGCGTGATATCTATTGAATTTGTTCGGTCGCAACATAATCTAGCTGACCACTTGACGAAGGTGTTAGCTAGAGACTTAGTGAATAAGTCGGTGATTGGGATGGGTTTGAAGTCCATCTAGATCTACTACCTATGAGATACCCAATTCCCTTCTAATACAACGTTAGAAGCTGAATTCAATGTGGAAAGCTCACAGCTAGAGATTGGAACGCACGTGTTTATTATCCCAAGGTATGTGTTCAGACCTGCAAGTGATGTTAGGTTGAAGTATATCTTCTTAATGGTTCTTTTGAAAAATTGCATGCAAGAGCAAGATTAAAAGGACCACCTATATGAGCATGAAGTTTTGCCGCTTCAAGAAGCTTGGACTTGGTTTTCTATATGTTCATTAATGGATAGGGACACATGGCTTGTAATAGTGTCAAGACTGAACTGTAGAGTGTTGTAGAAACTTATGTGTATAGTATCTTCAGGTATTCACATGAGTTGACGGGTTCAATCGTTACGACACCCTGATTCTTGAATATTTGGAATGTGTATTATAGTAAGATGAAAATTCAATCGCAAGACATTTTCATTTATGCATTTGTTTGTTTCATTATGTTTGCTTTTATACTTGTATATATCTTTATATATATTTTAGTAGATCAAGGATTACACTAAAATGGGGGGGGGGGATTTGTTGGTGATTTTAGTGTCATCATCTATTTTAGTTAATCGGGATTTACTAGAGATCAATGAGATTTCATATTCGGTTCTGACGTGAGTTAGGGAAGTGCGGAGTGCACACTCGTAGAGCTGATATGTTATCTCCCACGATGAAAATGCAGGGGTCAAGGGGGCTGCGCCCCCTTGCGGGGTCAAGGGGCAGCGGGCGGGGGTCGAGGGGGGGGACGCCCCTCGCGGGGTTTGGGGCAGCGCCCCAAAACCTAAACGATTTTCATGAATTGGTATTAAGGAAATTCCTTGTTTTCCCGCCATAACCCAACCAACATGTCTATTGGAGAACAGTTATAACTGTTCATTTTGTAACCTCCGAAAACCGTCGTTTCTGGTTGGTGAATAAACTACCAGATTGTTTCTCACAGAACATAACGAAAATTCATACAATTTCCTCTCTGTTCTTGCTTTGATCTCTTGTGCCTAGAATCAAAGTGTTCTACTTGAATTATCCCGATAAGGATTTCGTGTAACCCAGGCACCATAGGGTCGAAATACTTTATACGGAAAGTGAACTTACACGATTCAAGTTAGATATCCAGGATTATCACACCGTCGTACAGACACCCTAAATCTTACAATACTCACCTCCAAACCGAATTTAGTTTTTAAGAAATTGGAAAGAAAACTTTCTTCTTCTTCCCCCTGATCGCCTTGTGGATTTATAACATAAAACGCATTAGACGGATCTAATGTAGCATAGCTTTCATGATATCTCACAACACGCCTTTCACTTATTTTACATTTCAGGTAAGTGTAAAAGATACTCGAAACGGAAGGCATTCTGTATACATCTTGGTTTGAAAATACCTTCACGCTTTCCCAAGGCAACATCTGTAGAAATAAAAAAACCTCTTTCAGGACTTACCTTTATTACACATAGGTTTCTGGTTTTCTTGTTTTCTATGTTAGATAGATTACCTGAATATCCTTGTCGAGCACCAATATGATGGCTGGTTTTGGTTTTGTAGTTAGCGATGGAATGGACGGCAGACTTGAGTCTACTGGTTCCGCTAACAGAATATCTTTGTGTGGGTCTAACCAGGACTCCATATGACTGAGCAAATGAGAAACTAATTAATATCAGATTGAATGGATATATTGGATTATTAATAACAACAGCAGTAGCCTAACATAAGGATATCGGAAAGTCTTCCTTCAAGATAAGTATCGTCTATTTCATCTTCACGGTCTTTTACAATCCATCTAAAACCAGGCTGTAACTTGTCGACGATTGTGTTGGTGCCCCAAGGGGCTACCCACGCATCCCCCGCCCTTTCTTAAGAGAATCAACAACAAATAATAATAGAACTGAACATTTCTATTGTTTTTACATGTCGCATGACAAGAGAGTAGGAATACCTGATCCTTTAGGATTTACTTGGAAAAACTCAACAAGTGGTTTACGTGTTGAGCTAAATCTTGAGATCATAAAATAAGCAGCATCTTCAGAAGGCACAAAACACTGTCTTTTAGGTAAAGACACATAAGATCGTCGTTTCCTCAACAATTTCTTGTACTTATCTCCAAGAATATTCATCACCAATATATCATGTGGTTGAAGTTGAGAATAGAACTTTGATACAAATTTGTTAAGATCCACATCCGAACTAGTTGTTAACCTGCATGATGGAGATTAGAAAATGGGTTGATTAGAGTTGTGTTTTACTTCTAATTGGTAAAAAAACTACTTTAGATCTTGAACATGAATTTCCATTGTTCTTAGATGGTTTATGGTGACCCTTGTTTATATATCTACCACACCCGACATGGTAACTAAGTAAGTTAGACAAAAAGTGTTGCGTATCAATCCGCCCACACCCACGACACATACATATGCAATTCATCAGCTGGATCATATCTGGCGTCATACATCTGAAATTAAAAACATGTATTAGCTTAAAATGTACAATCTACTTGATGACAACAAGCAAGCTATCATTTTAATGATGTATAAGCAAGCTATCATTTATTACCTAAAATATCCTACGAGAAAGCAGATAATTAACACCAGATCCGACCGTTAACTGATGAAAAAAACCTGCCCAATGACATTGGGTCAGAGAGTTCTCAGAAATCAAAAATGGAGTTTTGTTGTAACATGGGAGGCACATGATTGTGAGAAGTTGTGCAACCTGTGAAAATTTTATAATGATCTTAGGATTAGATTTGATCGAATAATCAAATGAAATTAAGTTTAAACGGGTAGAATTTAATTATTTCTAACAAGGAGAGAAATAATTATTATGCATTTACCTTTTTGTGTAATTCGGGAGTCTCACTCGATAGTATAAACGCGTGCTTCAAATTGGCTATAAGTGTTTCATTGCTAATAAGAAAGTCACCGTCCTTAGAATAACAAAAAGGAAAAAGACAACGACATATCAGGATATATATACAACCAGTAAAGCGGCAATCTCAAAAGGATAACATTAATACCTTTCACCTATCATCCATGACACCCAACTTATTATGTAAATAAGCTCGGCAATGTGTGTTCCATGAACAACTATTATTTCTGTTATGTATTTAGTCTTTATTAGCCTAAGTCGTGTCTAGGGGATAGTTATCGAGTTTCCTAAATAGCCTATAGCAATAAAGGTCGGTTGGTGGTGTCGCAGCCCAACCCGACCCGTAGGACTATGTAACAGTCGGTTCCCCCCCCCCCCATCTCTATAAAAGGAGGTGAGGGGGACAAGATTCACAACGCTTCTTTATCAATAAAACTAATCGGGTCGATTAGGGATTCGTACCTTGTGTGTTCTTTTTCTGTCGATGACTTCTTAGATCGTAGTTTCCGCATCTAGTGAACAGGTTGTAGTCCTTTATACAGGACAGAGTATTTAGCTAATCGTTT
Source organism: Glebionis coronaria (assembly GCA_025667525.1). Classification (NCBI taxonomy): domain Eukaryota; kingdom Viridiplantae; phylum Streptophyta; class Magnoliopsida; order Asterales; family Asteraceae; genus Glebionis; species Glebionis coronaria. The sequence goes on from CM046880.1 coordinate 602,620,426, forward strand.
GTACTTGAAAAAAAAGTTATATACTTTTCAAATGCATCAAGGTAAGAGTCAGTCTAATCATATTGATGAGTTTTACAAGCTCGTAGGTGACTTAGCGGCTATAGATACTGCTATATCGGATGAGGATCAGGCATTATTGTTACTCACATCTTTACCATCGTCTTACGATAATCTCGTGGAGACTTTGCTATATGGTCGGGATACTTTGAAGCTAGAAGACGTGCTCGCGACACTTAATTCTAGGGAACTTCAGAAGATGACGGAAGCAAAGGGTGATGGTGGTGAAGGGTTTTATGTGAGGGAGAGATCTAATCAGAGAGATATGGAGCAGGGTGAAAATAGTTCGTGGTCAAGGTCACAAGGAAGGAGCAACAAACTCAGGTGTTATATATGTCAGTCTGAGGATCATTTGAAGAGGGATTGTCCCAGGTATAATCACAAGAAATCTCAAGGTTTTGTCAGGAGTAAAGATCAGGTATCCGGTTCTGGATCTGATGGGTATGATAATGCTGATGTTATGTTGGCTATGAGTGTTGATGAACTTTTGGACTGGATCATGGATTCGGTAGGCTCATACCATATGACACACAGGAGAGATTACTTGGTTGATTTTAAAGAGTATGACGGTGGTAATATACTGCTAGGTGATGGCAGGGAATGCCGTGTACGGGGGACAGGTAAGCTTCAAGTACGAATGAGGGATGGATCAAGTTTCGTGTTGGACAACGTCAGGTATGTTCCGGAATTAAGACGAAACTTGATATCGCTGGGCACTCTTGAGAAAGAGGGTTTTACCGTAAAGATGCAGTCGGGCAAGATCAAGGTTATAAAGGGTTCACTGGTGGTACTATCAGGAACCAGAAGGGCTAATTGCGTATATACCCTGAACGGCCAGGCTATGACCGGGAAGACAATGAAGGGTAGGAAGTAGTTAGGAAAATTTCAGACTTGGTGGAAGATCAAGACAGGCGATGTTCTTGATTCTTGTAATCAGAAGTCTACACAACAATGTATGAAGAGTGGGGTCGCCAAACATTTGGATGTTGCAGGGTTACATCAGCAGAATGGGTTGGTTGAGAAGACAAGCGTGACACTCTTGGATAAGGTACGTTGTTTTCTGATTAAGTCTGGTATGTCCAATGTTTTTTGGACAGAGGATACAACCATGTCTACATATCTAGATAATAGGTCACCATCAGCAGCGATTGGATTCAAGAAGACTATAGATATGTTTGGGATTTTTGGTTGGCTTGCTAGTATTGAGCAAGGGATGCTTGAACCGGTTAAGGTCAAGTGCATATTCCTGGGATACCGTAAAGGTATGAATGTTTATCAACTTTGGAGGTTAGATGACGTTACTTCAAAGGGAGTGCTTTACAGGAATATGGGTTTCAATAAAAGTGGGCAATACAAGAAAACTTTCATTGGTTCTGGTGTATGTACAAGTTCAGTACAGGTGTTGCAAGGAGTTGAGTTTGAGGTGGAATCTCGGGAGGATCAAGCACTTGAGTTGGAACCTCAGGGTAATGTTGGTCATGTAGTTGTTCCAAAGAAAGTACAAACTCAAGATTTGATATACTATCATCTAGCACGTGATAGGGAGCAACACTTAGCACGGGAACTATTCAAGTATAGAGAAGACAGTAATGATTCTGCTTTTGTAGTTGCTGCAGTGGAGAAGATTTATGCACACGAGTCATTGACTTTCAATGTTATTGTTGCTTGTGAGGTTCTTTCCAAGTGGATGGCTGGATTAAAAGAAGAAATGGATACTCGGTTAGATGTGTATGTGCTCAACAACGGTTGCAGGAAAAGCAGTGACGACATATATGGTTATTACTGGGAGTATACACCAGGTTTGTTCATACATCTATTTCTCTATATAGATTGTATGGTATTTTCTTGCGGATGCAAGGCTGAGATCTCGGTTACTAAGTGTGTGATGGTAAAAGCAAAGGGAAATATACTTGGTATTAAGATCATCAGGAATCAGAGTGGTATACTCTGAGGGTGTCACAGTCCAGGTTTTACAACAGAAAGTTGGTACAGACTTTGTTGAAGGGACGCTCCATACTGTCGTTGGAGGATAGTCTATCAGGGGACTGTGATGTGGTAAAGAATAGTAAGTGGTCATATATATATGTGGTTGGAAGCCAGGAGTAGCAGGTGGTCTACACGAGACCTGACATAGCATCTGTAGATGTGAGTATGTTGGATAGGTTTGATCGTGGATTACAGACATACGTACAAGTTTTTGTGGATTTTGACTACACCATGGGTAGATCGATCACTATCATGGGTAGATCAATCACAGGGTACGGGTTGCTGATACATGGATGTGGGAGGAGCTGGGAAGCTAAGATGCATCACACAGAGGCTTTGCGGACAACTAAAGCGGAGTATATGACACTTACGGAGGTTGTGAAAGGAGCTATTTGGCTAAGGGGATTCTTGGAAGAGTTAGGCGTGAAGCTTAACACTGTTGCAGTTAATTGTGATAATCAGGGCGCGATTCAATTATCGCGGAATCATGTTTTTCATGATAGGACTAAGCACATCAATGTGCGTTATCACTTTATCAGAGGAGTCTTGACGAAGACGGTTGAAGTTCTGAAGGTGAGTACTGAACACAATGTTGCGGATGCCTTGACAAAGGTGGTACCTGGACGCAAGTTACAACACTGCTTGGAGTTGCTGAGTGTTGGGATAGGCTAATATAAGCCTAAAGTGGAAATTGTTATGTATTTTGTGACAACCGTGGTTTTGAGGTTCGTCACTTGTTCTTATTTTTAGGTTATTTTATGTGTGATTACTTGATTTGTGTGTTTACGTGTTTATTTTGTGTGAACGAGGTTGGTGTGGTTATCGTTTATGAGTATAGAGTACTCATAAGTAAATCGAGGAACGGTTATTTCATGTTCATGAGCTCACATTTAGTGACTATGAAATGAAATGGTGATATTTTGGTGTTTACGTATACGTATAAGTATTATAGTAATAGTATATTTTTTAGGATTTACGGTTTACCTTTTGGAGGTCTCGTATGAGGTAATTTGTAACACCCCATTTTGATAATGGAAATGTCACGCGTAATTATGGCGTGTCATCAAAGCATACAAGGATAAATGTATAAAACATTACATGACCATAGGGATAACCGGAATCAAACATCGGTTCCCAAACATAAGCCCAAAACATAATAAAGCAAAAGAAATGAATGAAAGACTACACAAGCATAAATATATGAAGGCAAAAGGAAAAGAAGTCTCTAGCAGCTTCCATCCTATGCACGTCCTCCAAATGCTCGAGTCTTTCCTAGGGTACCTGCCGTTTTGGGACATGGAAAGGAAAGTAACGGCTGAGCAAAACGCTCAGTGCACGGATATAGACATAGTATAAGTGACTAAAACATAATAGAGACTTAATAGCAGCGGAAAAGTATGAGTCCTGGAAAACCTGGAACATGTTCATAAAACTGATTTTATAGTTTGAAAAGCCTTATGTTTATCTTATGAAAACTGTTTAACATATTTTACCATTAGCCAATATAGGTCATGAAAATCCACCGTGCATGAATACTTGGAGGGGTGACCTCATCATGCAAATTAGAGGGGCTGCCTCTAATTTAATATACTGGTTTTTGGGTAGGAGGGATCAGCTCCTTGTGAAGGATGCAAGGCACACACCACATTCACCATGTAATCCTGAATAAAACATGTAACTAGGATGCACCCATACGCCCCACATGATAAATATAAATAAATGGCCAAAAGCTGAAGGGACGCCACGAGAAATCACTCCGGCGTGGTGAAGTCATAACATCAGTGCCTCTAATGTTATGGTTATGGTACCTCCATAACTAGGTGAAACTGGTCATGCATGTATATGGCTATAGGTAATCATATTTAAAACATAAGCAATCAAACACGTAACTTATACTACGGGAAAACAGTTGGCTACATACGGGGAATCCTAATAAGGAAAGAATATCCATACTGAAAGGACGGGAATCCGTACCTTATGTCCAGTGAACGAGAAAGACGAACTGCGAGAATCCTACTTCCGAATCACTAGTGCTACATAAATACGTACATGAATAAGTATCTGCTTACTAAATACATAGCTGGTTTTATGTCATGTCTTAGCTTATTTTATGTGTTCTTACCATGTTTTACTGTTTCTAAGCCTTAAACTGTGTTTTATCTTATATTCTGTTTAATCTGATTAAGTATTTCTGGTATTTCATGTGTTATTATACTTACTGTGTAATAATAAGTAACTTTCCAAAAATAGCAGGTTTCCAAAAATAGAAAGTTTCCAAAAATAGAAAGTTTCCAAAAATAGAAAGTTTCCAAAAATAGAAAGTTACCAAAAATAGAAAGTTTCCAAAAATAGAAAGTTTCCAAAAATAGAAAGTTTCCAAAAATAGAAAGTTTCCAAAAATAGAAAGTTTCCAAAAATAGAAAGTTTCCAAAAATAGATTTACTGCATAAAATAGGTAAGTTTCTAAAAATAGAAAGTTTCCATAAATAGATTAGTTGCCTTAATTAAATAAGTTTCCATAAATAGATTAGCCGCCTGAAATAAATAAGTTTCTAAAAATAGCTGGTTAAATAAGCTAAGTATATCAGCCTAAGTGTTTTCATGATTATTTTCTAATTCATATGATATAATGTATAGTTTAATAATTATTTCATGTAATTTAATTAAACTATAGGTTATAATATTTAATTAAAGTATAACATGTTTTTAATTAAATAAGTTAAATACTTAGATTAAAATACGTATTATTATATGTTAATAATATAACCTAAGTCATGTTAATTAATTAATTATATCAATGGTTTTAAAATAATTAATTAATTATAAGTCTTAAATATATAAATACTTAGGTTAAAATAATTTCATGATCATTAATAATTAAATAACCTAAGTCATGTTATTAAATTAATCACATCATTTTATTAATTTAATTTTAACATAAGTTCATAAACATAAAAAAAAACTAACATACACCATGAACCGGATCTAGGCTAAAAACATGAACCGGACATGAAATCGACACCGTACCCCGAACCAACTCGGGGTACCCCGTGTTTACCTTGCTGCCGTGGGACCCACACGCACCAACCAAGACCATACGGTCTTGGTGGTGGTCGGCTTGGCAAACCGAAACCCATTCGGGTTCGGTTGCAGCCTTCGGCCAAAACAAACACCCCTTAAAAATAACCTTTTGATTTTATTTAACACCAAAACATGTTAAATCTATGATAAATTATTATGTTTTTGTAAAAACATCTCATGTTCATAATTTATAAAAAGATTAAATCAAAAGAAAAGGTTTAAAAAGGTTTTACCGAATTCGTGGATCAAGAGGACGAAGAACAAACACGATCAATCACCAAAACTTCAAGATCAAAGATCAAAAATCACCTCCTTGTGGTGTTTTAGGGTGGCGGCACAAAGAAGAAGGGAAGGAGGGTTTTAGGGTTTTTTCTAAAATCTTCTGTGAATAAAAAATGAGTAGTGAAAAATTATTTAACCCTTTTAGTGAAAAATTGATGGGCTAAGCCCATCCTCCCTCCTAATTTCGTGGTAATGGGGCCCACAAGGGGTAACCCGATCATTTTCCGTGTCTAATTAATAAGTGTGTTCTTGTGTTCGTGTTTTACGTGTTTGTTCGTGTTTATTTGTGTTCGCGTTTTGTGTGTTCTCGTTAAATAATTACCGTGACCTAATATATTTAATTACGCTCGTAATAAATATATATACGTAATTAATAATAGTTCGTGTTTTAATTAGGTTCATGATTTAATGATCGCATGTTCGTGATTAATTATCGTTAAATAATTATTACGTGATCGTGCATTGTAAATACTTATCGTGTTCTAAGACGTACGTAATACGTAAACTCCTAACACGTAATCGTAATCATGCTATATTAGGAAAGTTTTAATCTAGTACGTACGATCATAAGGGTACTATGCATGGTAAAAGCATGCGGGTTTTACAACTCTTCCCCCCTAAAAAGAATAATTCGTCCCCGAATTATAGATAACGTAACTGAAAGAGAAACATACCCGAATCAAACTGAGAGGGTATGTAAGATAAGTTTACGTGCAGGTGACCTGGCAGAAAGAACTCGGAACATGACATGTCTTAAAAGGACATGGAACGTGACGTGGCTGAAAGGACATATCTAATTGATAAGAGAAAATGGATATGAAGTCCGGATGAACTTGTCCGTTTCCAAGTGGCTTCCCTCTTGGAACGGTTCCTTTATAAGATCTTGACACGAATGATAAGTCTTGGTCCTCCTGACCTTGACTTGGAATACGAAGAAGTTCCTGGTTATCAACGTAAGGTAGATCCCCTAAATTCGATCGAGGGAATAAGAATTAACGTGTAAGAGTAACTGAAACATTATGGTGCAAAACAATCCGACTTAACCGATAACTAGCAACGATGCGCGAGACATATAGAAACGTAGTACGTGAAAAATTTTGAACGTGATACGTGAAAAATTTTGAACGTGCTACGTGGAGATATGGCGAGTGTAGTATGAGTAAACATATCGTGATCCCTGATACGTGTAACATATCTTGATCATGATATGAGGAACGTGGAATGAACATGACACGTGAAACATATCGTGATCATAGAATATAATGGCGGTAACGACAAACGCTAGAAGGTGAGACATAGATTATGACGAGAAACGTCTATCTGAGGATAGGGAGTTATACTAAACTTGGGTCTGATCTCTCAAGTTCTTGCAAACTACCCATAATGAGAAAAGAAATGAACGTAAAATTGTAAACCAAAATACGATCATGAACGTGAATAGTGTCATGAACGCGAGCGCGAAAGCAAGGCGTGGAATTAGAACAATGACGTGAAGTAAATAAGGAGCATAATTATGAATATTTGTCTGTCCTGATAACTAAGGAATTGCCAAGTGATCGGATGAGCCTTGGCTGGAACATGTCCGATCAATCTGTTGGTTCTGAAATCCTTGCGGATGTAAGCATTCTGCAGACTTGATCAAACTGTTTGCAATAAACCATATAGCATCATGCTTCTTCGGAGTTTGCGTTAAACTGTTAGCCAAAATCCGTGGAGATATTGTCCCATTTCAATTCACCATTTCAGATGATGAAAACCATCCCAGTTTGTTGGTGTCCTATCTTAACCTGTTGGCACGTCAAGGCGCGAACTGGGGTGATCGTCACCAAATAGTACTATTATATGCACAAGCGTCTACCAAATCCCGGTAGTTCACAATTCATGCTAATGGGAATTTTAGGGACACAACCTAACTTTAATAATCCATTTATTTTCATCTACCGGGTCCTTTAATCATTTATCGGATCATACAATCATTCGGGTCCAAGTCAATAAACAAACAATCGGGACAAATGGTGTCCTATTTTATAAAAACTAACATGTTATCTCTCTCGCGGGTTTATAGAACATTTATAAAAACATTTAAAAGAGTGTGAGGCTATGAACTCACGTTGATGTGGGAAGGCGGGTTATCGGCAATTCGGACGTACGGTACGTGCTTCAATCACGGAAACCTAGACAAATAATACTCGTCTTAGACTCATGTCCAATGACTTTATAAAAATAACAATTATGTATACATATGATGATTTTATATATATGATGATCAAGTGGGTTTATATATTCTTATTTACTTATTTTAGTGTTATGTGTTGGGAATTTTTCAAGTCTAGTTATACTAGTTCAATTTTGTTTATATTTTGAAGCCCAATGGGCCTATTACAAGCCCAATACTATTCATTAGTCCAATTATACTTTTATTATCAGTATTTATACTTTATATGTTGGGCCTAAATGGGTTAAGCCCAATAAATAAGTTTATAAGTGTTTTAGTCCATTTTGTTGTATTATTAGTCCAATAACGTCAACTTATCCCGTTAATGTCAGTATGTTATATATTTCGGGTTTTATCGTTTTTTACTTGTTATATATGTTTATATATCAGTATATGAGTTTTATAAAGTTTACATTAGACGGGTCCAACCATCTAAGTTTTATTTAGCAAAAAAGTTAATTTTACGGTAATAGCCGAAAAAGTCGTAAAATCATGTTTATAGTTTTTATAACTTATAAGATTTAACAAGTTACCATTTTTATAAAATGTCCACTTATTTATAATTGTACATATTTATATAAATGTATTATATAAGTTAGTGGGTTTTAATTCATATTTTATACTATTTTTATTTGAGTCCTTATATAATATTATTATACTTTAATTTACAAAATCTGATTTTTATTTTCATGTTCACCAAAACTGCCATATCTAGAGTTCTATATGGAGATAGAAGCTCAAATGTTTATGACATAAACTACATGATATGTGCTCCATTTAACTCTTCTATAGCTACTGTTGGTATTTCCTAAAAATCGTCGAAAACAGTGAACTCAGATTTGTACTTTAAACTTGTTTTGATCATATCTCACTCATCCTATTGATTCCATTGCATGGCCAACTGTCACATGTGTACAAGACCCATAGCTTACTGTAAATTGATTCTACTTCATCATTTTATCAGTCTAACATGTGGTTAGTTACTGTTTTTATACAGCCTACTATTTAAACAAGATTTACCCATTTTACATGTAGTTTGTCCATCTTTTTAAGCATGTTTATCAACACCAGATCCCCACACAATATTTTTATCATCATATAATCATCATATACATATACAATAGGAAATAAAATACATGATTACATAATCAAAATAACAAGAAGATGGGGAGAACAATCTTTATACCACCATGATGATGTAGGTTGATCAAAACATGGATTTTGATGGAGAAACTTGTGGATAACCAAGGCCATCTTCAAGACCACCATTCTTCATGAACTCCTTGTGGAAAATCAGCCCCAAGACACCATGAAAACTCCTCCTTGGATGTTATAAGCACCACCAATCTATAGAGCTTCAAAAGGGCTTCAACTTATGTGTAAATAACACAAGATTCCATGGTAAATTTTGATCAAAAGTGATGTCTGATGAGGGGAAGTGGACGGCAAGATGAGAGAGTAGAGAGGAAATTGTGAAGTTGTTTGCATGAGAAATGAGAGCTAATGGTTTGTGTGTGAGTGGTTTAGCTAGTGGATGAAGCTTAACTTGTAAGCTTTAGGACACGTGTTTACTTCTTGTTTACAACTTGATACATCAAGTGTTGAGTTGTGATGTGTTGGTCGTAGGTTTGTGTGGGGGTAGGGCAAAAGTCATTTTGTCTCATCCCCATTTATTTACGGGTACTCCTCGATTCTAGTTTCCTCGATTTGCGTGCCCTCGGGTCGTTTCACGAAAAACGTTTTTATAAATTATGAATCAACGGCACACAACGAATCTAATAAAAATTGTTTCAACAAAAACGGAGTTCGAAAACGTAAATACGTAATCCTAGGGTTTCCGGTTTAGTCGTAAAGGACGTTAAAATAAAATCGTAAGTCATAATCCCTTCTCGTAAATTTGTGAGTTTATGAACCAACACAAATTTAAAACTCCAAAATAATATTCACAGATAAATTTATTTTCTGAAATGTCGGACTGTCACCAAAGACGGTGTATGTAAACGTAAGCACGTAACGTTGAATCCTCCGGTTTAGACGTAGTCGATGCTACTTCAAGACGTAAATCCAAATTTCTTCCCAAAAATAAGTGAGTTCATAAAATAACATTAAAATAATATTTTCAAATAAATATTGAGAATAAAATATCGACCATAAATTGACGGATTGTCACAGCATTTACCCCTAAACAGGATCTTTGTCCTCAAAGATCATCTTATCTTACTACTCGCTTCTTATAGAGTTAAAGCCATGTGGGTATTTCCTCCACATTCGGTCTTTTCTCACAAGTGTAATTCATTACAATACGCGAGTTTCATCAAACATAACTTCGGGAATAAGATCAGGCTAAATGTTGACTTACTTTCTCTATCCATGATGTTCACGGGTTTCTGATGAATGCAACTTTTCGCCGATCTAAGCTTTTTTAAGAAGAATTCAGATTTTCACTTGATAGATATTCCATAAAGTTCGATATACGAAACATAATTCACGCATCTCTTGAAGTCCTTGGGTAGATCCAGCTTATATGCCTTTCAAACCAAATCTTTTACATCATCTCAATGGTCCCATACAACGGGGACTTATATCCCATGATTTGTCAGATCATTAATTCATTTTTTTCCAAGGTTAAAATTTTTGGCATAACTTCGCTACCCATCTGGCACTTCAAGATCTACATTTCATATTCACATAACCTCTTGCCCACTACTGGCAGTCAATACTCAGATCCTAATTTCAACAATCATTTTAGGTCTCGCGGGTCGAGTATTTTGTAAGGTTAGGTTCGCCATCATAGGAAACCTTAAACCTAAAAGACATGTCCAACTCACAGTGGGTGTATGTCGGGTGTGTTCATCTCAACTCCTGCTTACAGATGCTCTAATATAGATCCTAACAAGATTAGATCTCGATCCTAATACGATAATTATCAATGATAATCTCTCCAAAGGAAAATGATTATACGGTCTATCACCAAAGGTCAATCATTCAAACATAAAATAGTGCTTATAGTATTTTGTATCGTTACTTTACCTCGTCCCTTCGATTGGGGTGGTACATAGTACTCTCATCAAGGTTCGTTCTCAATGACTTCTGAGCAAATCTCTAGAAATTCGATGCGAAGCGAGGATCTTGATATAGATGTTCGATACAGGCACACTATGTTTACATAACTCTTTTGCATTTATCATTAACGGGAATGATATTAGCAGATTTGGTCAGTCTGTCGACGATGACCCAAATCGAATCAAATTCAGATGATGACCTTTGCAATAGCTAGACGTTTACTAATGTATGAGGCGATGGCTGCCTTCATAATTTGCCATTAGTACAACTTCTTCAGACAAAGATACTTTTAGTCATAAATGACATAAATAGAATACTTATACTTACTAATTCCAACATAACTCTATCTCAAAATCTCCATATTTAGGCAACCACAAGTGGCCTTTTATACATTTAACGCTATCGGCTTCTCAATTCTAATGGTTCACTTTAGCCGCGAACCCCTTTTATTATCTATATTATCCTTTTTACAAACATCGTTTATTTTTATATTGTTCGGCAATTTATTTTTGCACCTTCATTATTAAGAAATACATCCTAATTGGTTCTTTATCCTTTCTATATAATGTGTCAATAATTACGTTCACTTTTCTTCATATTTTCTAAGCTTCAGTTTAGTTTCAGCTATCATTTTTATCAGTTTCGCTTAATCCGACGTTTAAAGCGTCGATAATTATTACAACTAATTAAATAATAAATATTCAATTTTTATAAAATGTAAACATAAAATTTTTAATTTTCTTAGTTTGACCAATTATATAAAAAAAATGTTCAAGATAAATTTGAATTTAATTAACAAGATTTTTGTTGATTTACCGAAAATAATTAATAAGATTCGTAAATATTTGAAAAATCTTTGTTTATACTTTGGTCAAAGTTTTCTTAGTTAAAAAGCAAAAACCGTCGTTTTAATTTCAAGTCATGATATAAATGGTTTTCCTCAATCCTTCTTAAGTTGTCCTAAGGTATGCAAAAACATTTACCCCTAAACAGGAGTTTAGTTAAATGTTTTGTGTATAAGGGAATAATCCCTTTAAAAATACTTTGTTAAAACATTTGTCAAAACATATTTCCATTTTCTTTTTGGTAAAAACCAAAGTCTCAAATGGCTCAAATTCTTAAAGAGTCAATTTATATTCCATTATCTATTAATCACACAGTTAATTCATGTAAAGGATTAAGTCTTAAGTCATATGTTAAATATTCAAAGTACAGGTTTTCATTGTTTGGCCAATTCAGGGCAATCTATAATTAATTAGTAACTTCATTCTTATTCTTGTAAACAAACAAATGGTCCTTAATGATCACGAGCATGAATTTATCAAATTACAGCCTACACACGAGATTCACCAAATTATGAATGCTACATGTGTATTAGTTAATCCAAACGACATCACGTGAAACTCATAATGTTCATTACAAGTTCTGTATGTAGTGATTGGAATAGATAATCCTTTTCGCAGATGCGAAGTTGATGATAACCATGCTGGGGATCAAAAACCTTGTAAATGATCGAACAAATCTTCCATTTCGAGTTATGGTTATCGTTTTCGATTGTCAATTTACTTAGTTCACAGTAATCTATAAATATAAGGAATGATAACACCATAGCTCTTCATAATGACGAGCTTGGTAGAATAAAAGCTTTCTCTGACAACTCTCCCAGTTGTACGATAATTCTTTTAATTCAGATGGTGCTGTCGTACAGTGCACAAGCCACAAATGCATCACCAGAAATATAATCAATACCAATTTCAACTTGTCTTAATGGCGAAAGTCTAGGTAATTAACCAACAAATTCCTTCTAAAATTTTAGATAACATAAACATATTTTAATAAATTCATATTAGGTTCTTCTAGATTACAATATCTATAACCAGTTCATAACCATTCATGGTATAATATCAAGTCTAAATACATGATATGATCATCTATTAAGAATTATTTAGATCACTTTTTATAATCAACATCTTATCATTTGGGGGAATTCTACTCGAGTTCCCATCAATTAAGACAATGTCGTCATGTCATAATCAATCAATTCATTCTACCGGCACTATCAACTTTTTAGTTTCATTACCGTCGATAAGATGTGAACTTCTCAAAAGACTAATAATAACTCATAATCCTTCACAATTTAAGGATATCAGGAGACACAACTACCATTAAAAGAGTAAGGTCAACACATAATCTATGCGAGAGAATTTCAAATCAGATACAGACGAAAACACTTAATGAATATGAATATATCCCATGTTTTCATAATTTGAGTACGCATTCGAAAGCTCCTCGGATCGTTACCCAGGTCATTCAAATGAAATCAAATCATAAGAAATGATAAGAATGTCAATACATCCAATCGGGTATCAACACTCGGTAATCATATACTTTTCCTAAGAATCTCACTACGAGAGAATTGGACAAGAAGGGAATATCAATTGTCAAATAAGACAATTTCCACAGATGAGTAAATTCAACTCAGAAGAATAGATGCTACAGGCACATATGTAGGTGTCCCTAACACTATGTCCCTATTTTTCACTTCTTGCAGATCTCATAAAATTTAATCTTTCACAATCTTCAAAGAAAATGTAGTGTTTATTCATTAATTTTATGGTGACAACTAATCAGCCTTGCATGGTCCATTCCAAATTGTATGTAGGCGCGCAACTATATACAATTTCAAGATTAACGATGCAATACTCAGTTCGTCAAAACTTTATCATCATGTTTATAATAAAAACATTTTCATGCTTAATTCTTAAATAAGAATCAAGAATAAATTTACAAAGATTTTCTTTGTTATGAAAACAGTTAAGTTTTCCAAGGCGTTTTATAAACAACTTCATTCGATAACGATTACTTATAAATCTCATTTTGAATAATCCTTTTAGTGATGAGAATTCAATTTTTCTCAAGGAATACTGTTTTAACTTATAAAAACAATGAGTGATCTGCAAAAGAGTGATGAAGAATTATTCACCAGGAACTAACTAAAATATAATAGGAAATGAGCTTAGCCAATTAATCATGAGGTTCATGACCTCGATGGCACTCAAAAGAGAATAATTCATAACGTAACTCAAATCGAGATGAGTACTTGTTCAATGGTTGCATCACTAATGCGAACATTAGGATGAAGCAATAAGAGATAGATAACGTCGATACATGTAGGATTTAGCAATCAAAGGTAGTCTTTTCATTAATCACAAACAAGTCAAAATTGTATCGTAACATATTGCGTGTCACTATGTCATACAATTTCCAAAACTCATCCTACCAATTGATATCTCAGTTAAGTTAGGGATTTTTAAAAGATACCACAATGAATACTAATCTACAAGAGTCATTAGGTGTTCCACTTGTCCCAGAAGATCCATCGGTCCCGATTTAGAAGAAAATTTCTTCAATTTTTTCTTGGACACTGGGCATCCTCATCATTGGACAATGGCCTAGGAACAATACTTAACACGAATCAACAATTAATTAAAACCTTATAATTCAATCACAAAACTTAATGATTTTCTCTTAACAATTTCTTATTCCATACAAGTTAAATTTTATTTTATTTAAGTTTCAACCAATTTTATACTCAATTCGATATCCTAGCTCATTATCCAATACTTCAACCTTATTCTTAGGCCTTAAAAGGGCAATGAAAGCTCAATACGAATCAATACTTAATTTCCAATCCTATAGCTCTTACAACAATAATTATCAAATGAGTCACTAGTATGAGATGACTCATACATTCAATTAGACTTCTCGGAAAGGTATTAGTGGCATGAGGCTTTTGGGTAATGGTTCCAATGACAGCCTCAAGTGCAACATTCACCCTTTCAATTTCATATTTAAGAATTGGATGACAACGAATCAGATGACATCTTTCTAGGTGGTAACGTTTTGTAAAACTCCACTCTATAAGGAAAGATCGTCATGACATCGATATCAGATTTAATCTCGCCAATTCTTTTCAATATCACAATCAACTAATATCTACATTCCTACGAGTATCAACCATTTGTTGGGATCATAAATATCCACAACTTGGTTTAGATCTAGGATAGCTATAATTCCTACGAGAATAGCTTCGATTAATTTACTAGGGGATTTAGGGTTCCTTGTGACAATCTACGTCGTATAAATACCTCGTATAAAAATCAAAATAATCATCAAACAATCATGTAATAAAATTACATCATATATATAATCCAAGTTATATATATATATTAAAATAACACTTCTCAGTCTGGCCTTGTCGGTAACTCGGGAATTCTTCGGCACCGTTATAGTCAAATGATTTTTAGATATTTTTAGAAAAATGTTTATAGTTAAAAGATTTTGAAATGTTTTATTCAAAACCCTTAGTTTTAAAAATCTTTCGTTTCTCTATAACGAGAGCTCTGGTACCAAACTGTAACACCCCCAAATTTATACAACTCAGTTCAGCGGAAGACTAGTTGGTGTTACGGGATTGCACATTACTCACATCATAGACAACGCTTAAAAGTCGCGTCGTTTTAATAATAAAGCATTTCCATTCATAAATATCAAGTTTACATAGGTCCCAAGTCATTACATTTCATACAAAGTTTTACAAAGAGTTTGAATGGAAATTATTGTTTAAGTGCGGGCCATGAATTCTTGTCGTATTCCCAAGATCTACCTTCAAGTACCTGAGACAAAACATGTTAAAAGAAAAGGTCAGCGATAACGCCGAGTGAATTCATAGAGTTTAATAAATTCCATCAATATAACATTTGTATAAAATTATTACAAAAAATCATTTTGTACAAATCTTTGTAATAGGCAATAAAATAGCCAAAGTCATTTTTATACAAATCCTTATCGAAAATCATAATATAGGCATTTGCCTAAAAAAATCATTATACGAGCCAATGTCGTAAAAACAATCATACAATACGTTTTGCAACGTTGTATAAAATAAAAACCGTTATAAGAATATGGTTATATAAAACCAAAACACAAACATAATATCAATAGTATGACCCCGTATTGCTAGTCAGGCAATACATCGTAATTCGGTGCGTCTAGTTGTATTTCGTTAGTTGGATTATTATAAGCCGCATGACATTGTTACCTTACTAAACCAAACAACGGGTAGCTAACCCGATACTCAATTTGCCCATCTAAAGTAGCGTGTCGTCACAAAGGTCACGCTATGGAAATCTTCTCATACATAAATTCGCTTACCAATCAATGTGGCACGACGGGGATCAACCGTCAAGGCGCGAACTGGGGTGATCGTCCCCAAATAGTACTATTATATGCACAAGCGTCTACTAAATCCCGGTAGTTCACAATTCATGCCAATGGGACTTTTAGTGACATAACCTAACTTTAATAATCCATTTATTTTCATCTATCGGGTCCTTTAATCATTTATCGGGTCATACAATCATTCGGGTCCAAGTCAATAAACAAACAATCGGGACAAATGATGTCCTATTTTATAAAAACTAACATGTTATCTCCCTCGCAGGTTTATAGAACATTTATAAAAACATTTAAAAGAGTGTGAGGCTATGAACTCACGTTGATGTGGGAAGGCGGGTTATCGGCAATTCGGACGTACGGTACGTGCTTCAATCACGGAAACCTAGACAAATAATACTCTTCTTAGACTCATGTCCAATGACTTTATAAAAATAACAATTATGTATACATATGACGATTTTATATATATGATGATCAAGTGGGTTTATATATTCTCATTTACTTATTTTAGTGTTATGTGTTGGGAATTTTTTAAGTCTAGTTATACTAGTTCAATCTTGTTTATATTTTGAAGCCCAATGGGCCTATTACAAGCCCAATACTATTCATTAGTCCAATTATACTTTTATTATCAGTATTTATACTTTATATGTTGGGCCTAAATGGGTTAAGCCCAATAAATAAGTTTATAAGTGTTTTAGTCCATTTTGTTGTATTATTAGTCCAATAACGTCAACTTATCCCGTTAATGTCCGTATGTTATATAGTTCGGGTTTTATAGGGTTTTACTTGTTATATATGTTTATATATCAGTATATGAGTTTTATAAAGTTTACATTAGACGGGTCCAACCATCTAAGTTTTATTTAGCAAAAACGTTAATTTTACGGTAATAGCCGAAAAAGTCGTAAAAATCATGTTTATAGTCTTTATAACTTATAAGACTTAACAAGTTACCATTTTTATAAAATGTCCACTTATTTATCATTTTACATATTTATATAAATGTATTATATAAGTTAGTGGGTTTTAATTCATATTTTATACTATTTTTATTTGAGTGCTTATACAATACTATTATACTTTAATTTACAAAATATGATTTTTATTTTCATGTTCACAAAACTGCCATATCTAGAGTTCTATATGGAGATAGAAGCTCAAATATTTGTGACATAAACTAAATGATATGTGCTTCATTTAACTCTTCTATAGCTACTGTTGAATCATCCACTAAGTATTTTCTAAAAATCGTCCAAAATAGTGAACTCATATTTGTACTTTAAACTTGTTTTAATCATATCTCACTCATCCTATTGATTCCATTTCATGGCCAACTCTCACATGTGTACAAGACCCATAGCTTACTGTAAATTGATTCTACTTCATCATTTTATCAGTCTAACATGTGGTTAGTTACTGTTTTTATACAGCCTACTATTTAAACAAGATTTACCCATTTTACATGTAGTTTGTCCATCTTTTTAAGCATGTTTATCAACACCAAATCCCCACACAATATTTTTATCATCCTATAATCATCATATACATCATATACATATACAATAGGAAATAAAATACATGATTACATAATCAAAATAACAAGAAGATGGGGAGAACAATCTTTATACCACCATGATGATGTAGGTTGATCAAAACATGGATTTTGATGGAGAAACTTGTGGATAACCAAGGCCATCTTCAAGACCACAATTCTTCATGAACTTCTTGTGGAAAATCAGCCCCAAGACACCATGAAAACTCCTCCTTGGATGTTATAAGCACCACCAATCAATAGAGATTCAAAAGGGCTTCAACTTATGTGTAAATAACACAAGATTCCATGGTAAATTTTGATCAAAAGTGGTGTTTGATGAGGGGAAGTGGACGGCAAGATGAGAGAGTAGAGAGGAAATTGTGAAGTTGTTTGCATGAGATATGAGAGCTAATGGTTTGTGTGTGAGTGGTTTAGCTAGTGGATGAAGCTTAACTTGTAAGCTTTAGGACATGTGTTTACTTCTTGTTTACAACTTGACACATCAAGTGTTGAGTTGTGATGTGTTGGCCGTAGGTTTGTGTGGGGGTGGGGAAAAAGTCATTTTGTCTCATCCCCATTTATTTACGGGTACTCCTCGATTCTAGTTTCCTCGATTTGCGTGCCCTCGGGTCGTTTCACGAAAAATGTTTTTATAAATTATGAATCAACGGCACAATACGAATCTAATAAAAATTGTTTCATCAAAAACGGAGTTCGAAAACGTAAATACGTAATCCTAGGGTAACCGGTTTAGTCGTAAAGGACGTTAAAATAAAATCGTAAGTCCTAATCCCTTCTCGTAAATTTGTGAGTTTATGAACCAACACAAATTTAAAACTCCAAAATAATATTCACAGATAAATTTATTTTCTGAAATGTCAGACTGTCACCAAAGACGGTGTATGTAAACGTAAGCACGTAACGTTG
This sequence comes from Glebionis coronaria, assembly GCA_025667525.1. Taxonomy (NCBI): domain Eukaryota; kingdom Viridiplantae; phylum Streptophyta; class Magnoliopsida; order Asterales; family Asteraceae; genus Glebionis; species Glebionis coronaria. The sequence goes on from CM046880.1 coordinate 602,638,812, forward strand.
AATCGTCCGGTTTAGACGTAGTCGATGCTACTTCAAGACGTAAATCCAAATTTCTTCCCAAAAATAAGTGAGTTCACAAAATAACATTAAAATAATATTTTCAAATAAATATTGAGAATAAAATATCGACCATTATTTGACGGATTGTCACAGGAGCAGCTTAGAAAGGGCGATGTAAGGACGAAGTTGGTGGAAGGGATACATAATGCGGTGGAGGATTAAGTACGATGGGAGTTAGGTGATAGTCGATAGACTGACTAATTCATCACATATTTCAAGAGGAAGGAGAAGTCACATAGTTGAGAAGTTGGAAGGATTGCGTACCGATGTGATGGAATAGAGGGTTCTGCGTAAAAGTTAGCCTAATATGTATGGAATGCCTTATGAAGGATTATGGCAAGGGAATAAACGATGGGAAGCATCACATCGTGATGTATGGTAGGAGTTAAGGAAGAAAGAAGGAAGTGTGTATAGAAGCGAAGCATGAATGAAATAGGTCGAGATAGGAACCGAAGGTAAAACTTTGGTAGAGCCTAATGAGTAGAAAAAAGCACAACGTAGGCTAATAATGTCGTAGGGTGGAAAAGGAAATGGCACTGACCTATACTGATTGTTTAGGAGGCTTAGAGCCTTGGAATTGTGGACTAGAATTGGTAAAAGAGGCTACTAATGTGGTAGTGATGTTTGTGGAAATGATGAGTGCAACAAGGGATGCTATATAGAAAGGAGGAAACCACTAGAGTTAGTGACAGAGTTATGTATGAAGTTTTACCCATAGTAACGGGTGGTATGTTTTGGTAAAATGAAAGAGTTGATGTAGAGTTTTGTTGGTCCATTTATGATCTTTGGAAAGATCGGACCAGTAGCATATGAGCATAGAATTACCTGGGGAAAATAAGTTGTATACATGATACATTTCATGTATTGGGATTGGTAAAGGTTGTTTGATAATGCATTTTGCCTGTACCGTTATTCGGGACTTGTGTTAATAAGAGTCTTTGTTTTATCAAAGAGTTATTTGTGAGATTTATTGACTGTGAGGTCAAGAGTTTGGCAATGAATTTAAATATTGTTGGTTAGTATATGTGGTAATTTGAGACTTGAACTAAAGTTCACATGGAAATGAGAGGAGTTCGTTTAGAACAAGTATCCTCGTGTGATTTGTTGTTTGTGTGTTTGATCCTAAGGAGTAAATCTCGGGACGAGATTTCTATTAGGAGGGAGTGATGTGACAACGTGGTTTTGAGGTTCGTCACTTGGTCTTATTTTTAGGTTATTTATGTGTGATTACTTGATTTGTGTGTTTACGTGTTTATTTTGTGTGAACGAGGTTGGTGTGGTTATCGTTTATGAGTATAAAGTACTCATAAGTAAACCGAGGAACGGTTATTTCATGTTCATGAGCTCACATTTAGTGACTATGAAGTGAAATGGTGATATTTTGGTGTTTACGTATACGTATAAGTATTATAGTAATAGTATATTTTTTTAGGATTTACGGTTTACCTTTTGGAGGTCTCGTATGAGGTAATTAGTCATATGGATATTTTTCGGGATGCTTTTAAGTCATTTAGGACTTAGTTATAAAGTTTATTTCTAAATTTGATATTTTTTTATAAAAGTGTATATTTTACGACTTTTACGGTAAAACGCGTAAATCTGACTAGTTTTACGGTTTTGAGGTTTTGGAGGCTTTAGGAGCTGAAATAAATTAAGGAAATTTAAGGTAATATTATTAATACATATATTAATAATAAAAAGAAGGAAAAAACGAATTTCAAGGGGTTTGGGTCGGTTTGTTTTGGACGCAAGAAGCAAAAAGGAAAAAAAAGGAAAAAAGGGAACCGGGCCTTTGTATTTGGGCTAGGACTGGTTAGGATTAATTATATAAGGTTTTTATTTATCAAAACACTTCATAAAATCCCTGGAGATCAATAAGGAGTCGAAATATACAAGGGAGGAATTAGGGTTTTCATAAAAATCTTGGTTTTTCATAAATCAAAGGTAAATCTTTATAACCCTTTTTAATTAAAGTGTTTTAATTCTTTCTCAATCATCTTATGATGGATTTTGGTTAGCGTTTAATATAAAAACAGTAAATTAATGTTGTATTAATCATAATATGATGATTACATAAATTAGGGCTTGTAATTAGAGGGATTAGGGTTAATTAATGAGGTTGATTTTGTTAAACCCGTTTTTAAAAACTGGGCAGCATTTTGAGTCAATTGTTTTGATCATATTGGAAGTTCTATAAACTCTTATTTAACGATCCAAGTACCCCTGGAAAGTTATTTGAAGTATCTTTCCAATTCAAGAAACGAGAACTAAATTGGAGGTCGGGAAGTGGGTCAAAGCAGGTTACAACAGTCAGAGGTCAATACAGTTTTGAAGTCAGCCTGTTTTCTTTTTAAGTTTTGGGTTGTTTGGGGTACTTAGGGTTGTATTGGGATCTTCTCACGAACATGAGAGATGCTTTATACATTTTAGTAAGTATCTTCACTTGGGCTAAGGTTTTGGTTTAGGGTAAGACCCTCTAATGGTAATGAACTTTTCATACGTTTAAAATCAGTGAATACTGGATAGGTAGCAATATATACACATATATCGGGGCCTTAACAGTAGGTTTAAGGTTAGGGCAAGTGGGAGGTTTTTGCTAACATATGTAAAAGTATGAATATTCCTTTTACAGAGATCATGGGTATGTTTAATGGGGAGATCGACCCATAGTTTAAGGTATGAAAAACGGGACTGTTTTGGGTAAAATGTTAACGGGACGGGTTATGAAGTAAAAGGAGTTAAGGGCTTTATAGAGGGGTTTAATGAGATGCTTAGAGCATATAAATGAGGTATTTATATGGGAATAGGCTAGATGTCCATCATAGGTTGATGAGCCATCTTAGTGATTGGTTCATGTATTGATTGCGTGTTTTTGGTTTGTTAGCTTGTTGCTAGAGCAAGGACTTTTGGAGAAGCTCAATCAGGTGAGTTTCATAGTCCCATGTTTACTATTGATTTTGACTTCCAGATGGGATGGAAGAGACACTGTGTTGAGTTATTTTCTAAATTGATGCTGTGAATGTGTTTGTGATTTGAGATGGACTTGTTTGTACATTATGTGATTTACTGCTATGTGATTTTTGATTGTGTATGATTTAAATCGGGGGACACGTGCCGTCTCAGTTATTGTGGTTTGACAAGGTAGTGGCCTTGAGGTTTGAAAAGGTAGTGGCCTTGTGGTTTGACAAGGTAGTGGCCTTGGGATAGGTACATAGTGTGATCATCTATGGTACCATGTTGTTTGGCAAGGTAGGAGCCTTGGATTTTGGTTTGGAATGATTGATCTTGAATGCTAGTTGTTAATACATAATTGTAGCACATTGTCCATATGTTCTTTTGTTGATGATTGTTATTTACAGCTTATAACTATTTTGGCGTTGGAGTCTAAACCTATGACTCTCACCAACTTTATGTTGACGTGTTTTAGTATCTCTTTCAGGTGATATTGATAGGTGTGTAAACACCCATCTTTTCTACCACTTATTTCTTGCGAAAACAAGACCAAAACGCGTATTTAATGTCATTTATTTGGAATTATGTGTGGTTTGTGTGTTTGTTATGTTTTCAGAGCCAACCGGATAAATATTGGAGAAAACATGGGATTGCACGGGTTTTATAAAGGAAAAAGACCGAAGACGAAGTCTATTGTCCAAAAGATGCAAAAGATTTGAAGTCAATGGGCCTATTTGAAGATTTATCGAAGAAAAGGATCAAAGACGGAAGATTTACATATGTCGAAGAAACTCAAGTCTATTTAACGAAGAAATTAAAAGACGAGTTGAATTTAATCGACGACAAATCCCGAATCAGAATCGAAAACGTCAACTTTTCTGAAAAGACGAGAAGACAAAAAGAAGGGAAGGAAGCCCACTCACCAACCAAGGGAGAAGCCTATAAATACTCCTCCCACTCACACATTCGGACTCTCTCTCTTCCTTTTCCAGTTATTTTCTTCTTCCTAGTTTTTAGGAACCATCTCCCTTAAGGAGTGGTTTTAATCTTTGTTTGATTTATCTTCCAATCTTGTAAGTTAATCTTTGTTGTTTGAATCTTAATTGATTAATACAAATCATCTTTTAATCTTTCCATAATCTTGTTCTTCATATCTTTTTGATTCTTAGTTCTTGAATTTCATACGTTGGTTTTGATTGTCAAAAGTATGTGGGTTTTGTGATTTTTGTTGTTTGGATTCAAGTTTTCTTTGAGTAAAAGATTAGTGGTAAAATTGGTTAAAGTTTGGATCAATAACTTGGTGATTTTTGGTCTTGATTTCGTGTTCTGTAACTTCCCTGTTCTTCGTCCCACTTTCTGATCTTGCCCAGATTCCGAATAGGGAATCTGGGGTTGTGTCTATCCGGAACTTTCCTTTATTCCGAATAGGGGTTTTCTCCTTATTGGTTATTCGGAACTTTTCATTTATTCCGAATGAGGGTCTAAATTTCTTGTCTATTCGGAACTTTTAAATATTCCGAGTAGGGGTTCCTTCCGAGTTTTTCCGAATAGAGCTTTTTCTAAAAATATTCCGCATAAGGTTACTTTCAATTTCTCTATTCGGAATATTTCATATTCCGAATTGCCCTCATTATTCCGCATAAGAGTATTTTTCCGAATAGCATTCATTGTTCCGAATAGAGCTATTTTCCGAATAGCTCTACTTTCCGAATTGATCCATTATTCCGAACAGCTTAAACTTTCCGCATGATCATAACTTTCCGCATGGAACAAAATATTCCGAATAATCATACTTTCCGAATAGGGCATTTCCAGAGTATTCCGAATAAGATATTTTCCAATTATTCCGAGTAAGGCCAACATTCCGAATAGAAGGATTTCAGTTTTATTGAGGTATTTTCTACTGTTTCATTTAAAGCTTCTAGTTTAGTTTTATTATTACGTGCCTTTATCATTTTAGTAGATTTAGACCAAAGCTCCCCCTTTTTAGTCACCAATTACAAACATTCCACTTTTGACCGTGATCGATTCGAGAAGATACCGAGAACGAAACAACGATATATATCAATTGGGTACGAGCAACGCAAAGAGAGATCTTGCAAGCAAAAACCTTTTATTAACCAACCAAAAGTCAGTTATTAAATGGCGCCGCTGCCGGCTCTTTTCGTAAGGATCAACGGTTTCTTGTGAGAAAAATTGGATTTTGGGATCCGTTCTTTCGGGAACGTTATTTTCACGCACAAAAATTTTCAAAAATCCATAAAAATATAAAATTTTCAAAAATACAAAAACAATATAAAACCTATAAAAACCAAAAATATTTTCTCTTGCATTTTCTTTTTAGTGTATGCGTACTCGATCCACGTCTTATTCAGAGCCCGAGACTCTCGAACAATTAGACATGGCAGGTGTACACAACAACAATAATATTCCACCCCCCCAAAACAACAACAATAATAATAACCCACCCAACCAAAATATGAATAATCCACCCGATTTACGAACCATGGAGGAGCTATGTCAACCCACAATGAACGGACGTGGAGGCCCGATTGCACCGATGCATGTCACGGCTCAGGAGTTTTCGTTGAAGCATCACATGATACAACAAGTACAAACGAATCCATTTCGCGGAATTCCGGATGATGATGCCAACAAACACCTCGACAAATTCATCACTATTACCCAAACCATGAAATCTCCCGGTGTTTCTATGGATGACCTTCGCCTCCAACTCTTTCCTCACTCGCTTTCTCACCATGCCGAAAAATGGTTTGACCGTCTTCCTAAGAATTCTATTCATACATGGAACGACATGACTCAACGCTTTTTATCGCGCTACTTTCCCCCATCCATGGTCACTAGCCTTCGTAACCAAATCAGTGGATTTATGCAAGAGAATGATGAATCACTTTTCGATGCTTGGGAACGTTACAATGATTTAATCGACCGCTGTCCTAATCACAATATGCTCCCCGTCACTCTCATTGACACCTTCTACAATGGTCTCACCTTTCGTGATCGTGACACGATCAATGCCGCCGCCGGTGGTACTTTTATGAAAAGGAGACCAGAGGAGTGTCGAGAGTTGATTGAAAACATGACTACTCACCACAAGAATTGGGATTCATCCGCATCCTCAAGATCTAACTCGAGAGTCAATGTTTCTTCTACTACTTCCAATCCTGAGATGACTGAAATTTCTCGTCAACTTGCTGAAATGAACAAAAATTTCATGACCATGGCCACAAACCACTTTCAACAAGCTAAAGCCGTTGCTATTTCTTATGACACATGTGGTGGTCCTCATTCTTATAATGATTGTCCTTCCACTCAAGGCAATTATTCTGAAAACGTTAACGCAGCATACGGTACATATCCCACGGGAGGCTATCAAGCTCGCCCTCAAGGAGACCGTAGCTTGCTAAGTTATCGTTCCAACAATTATCTTGCACCTCCCGGTTTTCCTCCTGCAAACCAAAACCAACAACAAAGCTATAACCGAAACAACCAATCCCAACCTCGTGCTCAAAACCAATATCCATCCCAAAGAAATACCTACCAAACTCAAGGAAATTCTCAAGCTTACCAAGCTCCACCTCTCAATCAACCGATGGCAGTGAATCCCGACGTCGAGTCGTTCATGAAGACCAATCGTGAGATGGTGACGAATCTTCAGAGTCAGTTTGTCAACTTGAAGAATGACATGGTGAAACAAGGAAGCGATATTCGAGTCGAGCTAAGGAATGATATGGCCAAACACAGCGATGCTATTAATGCCAACATGCAAAACTCTTTCAATAATCAAGCTCTTCACCTTCGTGATATGATTGGTTCGCTCATCCAAGGTAATCAACCCTCTTCTTCGGGTACTCTTCCGAGTAATACCGTTGCAAATCCAAGAGGGGAGATGAAAGCAATCACCACTCGTAGTGGAAAAGGTTATATGGAACCCGAGCTTCCTACACCTCCACCCGTGATTGTGAACAAGGAAAAAGAGCAACTTTCTCCACCTCCTTCACCTTCTATCCCCATTTCCCCACCACCCGTGGTTGTGAGTGATCCTCTCCCTTTAAAGCCTTCTTCTTCATCCAATATACCTTATCCTTCAAGGTTGAGGAAAGAGAAGCAAAAGAGCAAGGATGATATTCAAGTTTCAAACTTCCTAAAAATGTTTAAACAATTGAATTTTAACATCTCCTTTGCCGAGGCTCTCGCTCACATGCCCAAATATGCTAAGATGTTTAAAGATCTTCTAAGTGATAAAGAAAAGCTTCTTGACATTGCTCAGACCCAACTTAATGAGAACTGCTCCGCAGTGCTCTTAAGGAAATTGCCCACTAAACTTGGTGATCCGGGTCGCTTCTTGATTCCGTGCAACTTCCCGGGAGTAGAGAATTGCATGGCCCTAGCCGATCTAGGTGCCAGTATAAACTTAATGCCTTTAAGTGTTTGGAAGCAATTATCTCTCCCCGAGCTAGTCCCCACACGAATGACTTTGGAATTAGCAAACCGTACGGTTGCTTATCCAGTGGGGATAGCCGAAGATGTCTTTGTTGGCGTTGATAAATTCACCTTTCCGGCGGATTTTGTCGTCGTTGACTACGAGATGGACCCTCGTGTTCCATTAATCGTTGGACGTCCATTCTTGAGGACCGGTCGCACTCTCATTGATGTAGCCGCAGGCGAATTAATCATGAGAGTTGGTGACGATCAAATTGTCTTCAACATGGGTAAGATTTCTCAGCAACCTTATTCATATGAGAGTGTTAATGCTATTGATGTTCTCGATGAGGCTTGTGAAGAACATTTTCATGATGCTTGCAAAAGTACTCTCTCTTCTCTACCCAATGTTGAGACCGTTGCCTCAATTGCTCCGGCATTTACTCCTTTTGGAGAAAGTGACTTGGATGAGTTCGAAGCTAGCTTGGGTCCTCTCGACATTAAGTATGATAATTCGTCCACCAATTGGGATGAAGATATTCGTACTATTGAGAGACTTCTCAATGAGGACCCATTGTCTCCTCCTACTCCTAAAGAGGTGACTAATGATGATCCATCGTTAGTTTCACCATCTACTGAGGATCCTCCTACTCTCGAGCTTAAGGACCTACCGCCTCATCTTGAGTACGTTTTCCTAGAAGACGACGAGAATTTACCGGTCATCATCGCAAAGGATCTGAAAGAAGACGAAAAAGCCCGACTTGTTGCAGTGTTGAAGAAGCATAAACGCGCTATCGCTTGGAAAATCTCCGACATCCGCGGAATTGATCCTCACTTTTGCACACATAAAATTCTCATGGAGGACGACTTTAAGCCCACTATTCAAAGCCAAAGAAGGGTGAATCCTAAAATCCATGACGTCATCAAAAAAGAGGTTATCAAACTTCTTGATGCGGGTATGATTTACCCTATTTCGGATTCACCATGGGTCAGTCCAGTCCATTGTGTGCCTAAGAAAGGCGGAATCACCGTTGTGCCAAATGCAAACAACGAGTTAATTCCTACCCGTCTCGTTACTGGGTGGAGAGTTTGTATAGACTACCGCAAACTCAATGATGCCACGAGAAAGGATCATTTCCCTCTACCTTTTATGGACCAAATGCTTGAACGTCTAGCTGGTAATGAATATTACTGCTTTCTGGATGGTTTCTCGGGTTATTTTCAAATACCCATCGATCCCCAAGATCAAGAGAAGACAACATTCACTTGCCCCTACGGCACATTTGCTTATAAAATAATGCCTTTTGGCTTATGCAATGCCCCCGGGACTTTCCAAAGGTGCATGTTGGCTATATTCCATGACATGGTTGAGCAAACCATGGAAGTCTTCATGGATGATTTCTCGGTCTTCGGGGACTCCTTCTCTGCTTGCCTTGCCAATTTGGAACGTATGCTTAAGCGGTGCGAAGACACTCGCCTTGTTCTAAATTGGGAAAAATGCCATTTTATGGTAAAAGAAGGCATTGTGCTAGGACACAAAATCTCTAAAGCCGGTCTTGAAGTCGACCGTGCTAAAGTTGATGTCATAGCCAAATTACCTCCACCTTCAACCGTGAAGGGTGTGAGAAGTTTTTTGGGTCATGCGGGCTTCTATCGACGATTTATTCAGGATTTCTCTAAAATCGCTCGCCCGATGACCCACCTCTTGGAAAAAGATACTCCTTTTATCTTTTCTACAGAGTGTCTCGAAGCATTCAATCTTCTCAAGGATAAGCTGACTAAGGCACTGGTCTTGGTTACCCCTAATTGGGAGCTGCCTTTTGAATTGATGTGCGATGCTAGCGACTTTGCTATTGGTGCGGTTTTGGGCCAAAGAGTGAATAAACACTTCCAACCAATCCACTACGCTAGCAAAACAATGACGGGGGCTCAATTGCATTATACGACAACCGAAAAAGAGCTTTTAGCTGTTGTCTATGCTTTTGAGAAATTTCGCCCCTATCTTGTTTTATCCACCACCATCGTATACACGGACCATTCCGCGTTGAAGTACTTGATGACTAAGAATGATTCTAAGCCAAGACTTCTCCGCTGGGTTTTACTCCTTCAAGAATTCAACATTGAAATTCGTGACAAGAAGGGTGCTGAAAACCTGGCCGCGGATCATCTGAGCAGACTTGAGGATCCATATCAAGGGGACCATCCGAACAAAGAGATCAATGACTCTTTTCCCCTTGAAACCTTAATGTCTATAAATCCCAATCTTGATGGCACCCCGTGGTTTGCCGATATTGCAAACTACTTAGCGGGTGGTGTTCTCATCCAAGGGTTAACATCCCAACAAAAGAAGAAGTTCTTGAACGATGTTAAGACTTACTTTTGGGAGGACCCTTTTCTATTCAAACAATGCGCTGACCTGATTATTCGTAGGTGTGTTGACGGACCTGCAGCTTTTGATATTCTCCAAGCGTGCCACAAAGGACCCACCGGTGGTCACTTTGGTCCCAACTACACCGCCAAAAAAGTGTTTGACTCGGGATTTTATTGGCCCACCATTTATCGTGATGCTCACGAGATGGTTAAACATTGTGATGCTTGCCAAAAACAAGGCAAGATTACACATAAAGATGAAATGCCTCAAAATTTCATACAAGAATGTGAAATCTTTGATGTCTGGGGCATCGACTTTATGGGGCCATTCCCGTCTTCTAAAGGCAACAAATACATCCTTGTCGCTGTCGACTACGTTTCTAAATGGGTTGAAGCAAAAGCTTTACCCACTAACGACGCGAGGGTGGTTTGTAATTTCTTGAAACAACTGTTTGCTCGTTTCGGTGTTCCTCGTGCTATTATCAGTGACCGCGGGACTCATTTTTGCAACGATCAATTTGCAAGAGTAATGGCAAAGTATGGTGTCAATCACCGTCTTTCCACCGCCTATCATCCTCAAACCAACGGTCAAGCCGAGATATCCAACCGTGGATTGAAGAGAATTTTGGAACGTACTGTGGGAGAGCATCGTGCCTCGTGGGCCGATAAACTTGATGATGCTCTGTGGGCTTTCCGTACCGCCTACAAGACGCCGATTGGCTGTACACCTTATCGTCTTGTGTACGGAAAAGCCTGCCACCTCCCCATCGAGCTGGAACATAAGGCATACTGGGCCTTGAAGTGGGCTAACTTCGACATCAACAAAGCCGGTGATTTTCGGAAGATTCAACTCAACGAGCTTCAAGAATTGAGGAATCAAGCTTACGAGAACTCATTGATTTACAAGGAGAAGACCAAGATTATCCACGATGCCAAAATCAAGAACCGAGAGTTCAACGTTGGTAATCAAGTCTTACTCTTTAACTCTCGGTTGAAGATCTTCTCAGGCAAGTTGAAGAGTCGCTGGTCTGGTCCATTCACCATCGCCAATGTCTTTCCCTATGGTACCATTGAGCTTTCTCAGCCAAATGGGCCTAACTTCAAGGTGAATGGCCAGCGTTTGAAGTTGTACGTTGGTGAGGACATCTCTAAGGAGATGATTCCATCCCTCACTACGTTTCCCTTAAATTAGTTCGGGACCGAGTCAGGCTCGCGACTCGGTAAACAAAAACAAGCGCTCCTCGGGAGGCAACCCGGGTATCTATCCCCCTTTCCCGTTTTTCATCATAAGTTTAGGGGGAGCTATATAGGTTGCTTGTTTTTGGATGGTGATGTGATTACAGGGATTATTGCACTCTTGGAATCTTTGAAGAACCGTAATCCCATGTTATCCGAAATCTGGTTCTATCTCTCAACTATCGTGATTCAATTTTCTTCATACTCACATTTGAAATTGATCACTTTAGTCGTCTTTCCCTTAACTTGAGTTAACCAACGTGCACAATGTCATAAGTGTAGGGGAGACCGTTCCCACATGCTTAAACATTGAGGACAATGTTTATCTTAAGTGTAGGGGGGACTTCTATCGAAGTTTTAAGTGGACTTTTCCATGAAAATGCCTTCATTTAACCGGAAAATCATACTTTTCAAATTTTTAATCAACTTTGGCCATTTTGTCGTAAATTTTAAATTTTTATCGTTGCTTTCATATGTATATATCCCGCAATAAAGTCAAAAATATTAATAAAATGGTGTAGCTAGTTTTGAAATCTTTGACATATTAGGCCCGTTGCGTTTATTTTGACTCAACCCGAATAGACTTATCCAAGTTTATTCTAGCTAGTATCCTTAACCATGTAGACCTTAATTGGTTTATTAGGCTAAGCATCCACGAGTATCATTCCTTGAGATTTTAAATTGTGGAGGACGAGAAATGATAGAGTCAATTATAAGTCGGGATTCTTGCACAAGCTCACTTGGTGTAATTATTTGCCTATTCTCCCATCACTTGCTAATAATTTATCTGCAATAAGTAAGGTCATACGATTTGAAAGGTTACTTAGCTTCTAGCCCAAGATCGTTTAAAAGTTGCTCGGTAATGACGAGAGTTCATAGCCAAGGCATAACTTATGAAGCGGGGCGCGAAGATTGGCGAGTCCGAAAAGGCCCTAACAAGGCATGAGGATTCAATTTTATTGCTGAAGATCCAAAAGTGATGTGAAAAGCATTATCTCCAAAATCAATATGAAGGATCAAGACTCACGACGAAAAGCAATCAACTCCCACAAAGATGATGGAGAAGTCTATCCGAAAAGACCCTAACAAGGTATGAGGATAAATAGATCCAAGTCCGAAAAGGAGGCGGAACGTTGTATCTCAAAATCCCAATTAGAGATTAAAGAAATAATCATGAAGTCGTGGTCAACAAAGTGGAGTACTCCTCAAAAACCTCCAAGGTGAAGAAACTCTATTATGATGAGAAGACCATTATCTCAAGAACGTCTCTCGAAGATATGAAGTATGAAGTATATGCCAAATATCGGCCCGAGAAAGGTCTCAGATCGTGAACCAAGTTATGCCAAGATATGAACTTTCTGATATCCCGAGAAGCAGTTTTAAGAGATTTTGTCTTTTAGCTAACTATTGATCAAATCGTCCTACTTTGCTTTCAACCTAAATGAACTATCGAAATAAGTCCAAAAATGCATCTTCATGATCATTCTAAGACAAAAATAAAATATAAGAGATACACCTAGGAATAAGGGAGTCTAAGCATTTAATTAAGCCATGTGTTCAAGTGTTTGAATTGCTAACTTATAATAACAATGATCTCGTTTTTAAGCTTAGTTTGGGGAACGTGAAACTTGAGGGTGATAAATCTTCGCAGCACCAAAAGCCCTAATGTAAGTCCTCGATCTCTTTACGAGTTATTTCCACATAGTTATGTTCTATCCTTTTGTTTGCTTTAAATTTCTTTTAGTGCTTTAATTTTTGTTTAGTAGTATTTGAATAAGGCCAAGGTTAATTAATTATGAGAAAAGTGTAATGTTGCTTTATCACTAAGCATTGCATGAGGGCATGGCAATGGTTAAGTGTAGGGGATTTGATAGGTGTGTAAACACCCATCTTTTCTACCACTTATTTCTTGCGAAAACAAGACCAAAACGCGTATTTAATGTCATTTGTTTGGAATTATGCGTGGTTTGTGTGTTTGTTATGTTTTCAGAGCCAACCGGATAAATATTGGAGAAAACATGGGATTGCACGGGTTTTATAAAGGAAAAAGACCGAAGACGAAGTCTATTGTCCAAAAGATGCAAAAGATTTGAAGTCAATGGGCCTATTTGAAGATTTATCGAAGAAAAGGATCAAAGACGGAAGATTTACATATGTCGAAGAAACTCAAGTCTATTTAACGAAGAAATTAAAAGACGAGTTGAATTTAATCGTCGACAAATCCCGAATCAGAATCGAAAACGTCAACTTTTCTGAAAAGACGAGAAGACAAAAAGAAGGGAAGGAAGCCCACTCACCAACCAAGGGAGAAGCCTATAAATACTCCTCCCACTCACACATTCGGACTCTCTCTCTTCCTTTTCCAGTTATTTTCTTCTTCCTAGTTTTTAGGAACCATCTCCCTTAAGGAGTGGTTTTAATCTTTGTTTGATTTATCTTCCAATCTTGTAAGTTAATCTTTGTTGTTTGAATCTTAATTGATTAATACAAATCATCTTTTAATCTTTCCATAATCTTGTTCTTCATATCTTTTTGATTCTTAGTTCTTGAATTTCATACGTTGGTTTTGATTGTCAAAAGTATGTGGGTTTTGTGATTTTTGTTGTTTGGATTCAAGTTTTCTTTGAGTAAAAGATTAGTGGTAAAATTGGTTAAAGTTTGGATCAATAACTTGGTGATTTTTGGTCTTGATTTCGTGTTCTGTAACTTCCCTGTTCTTCGTCCCACTTTCTGATCTTGCCCAGATTCCGAATAGGGAATCTGGGGTTGTGTCTATCCGGAACTTTCCTTTATTCCGAATAGGGGTTTTCTCCTTATTGGTTATTCGGAACTTTTCATTTATTCCGAATGAGGGTCTAAATTTCTTGTCTATTCGGAACTTTTAAATATTCCGAGTAGGGGTTCCTTCCGAGTTTTTCCGAATAGAGCTTTTTCTAAAAATATTCCGCATAAGGTTACTTTCAATTTCTCTATTCGGAATATTTCATATTCCGAATTGCCCTCATTATTCCGCATAAGAGTATTTTTCCGAATAGCATTCATTGTTCCGAATAGAGCTATTTTCCGAATAGCTCTACTTTCCGAATTGATCCATTATTCCGAATAGCTTAAACTTTCCGCATGATCATAACTTTCCGCATGGAACAAAATATTCCGAATAATCATACTTTCCGAATAGGGCATTTCCAGAGTATTCCGAATAAGATATTTTCCAATTATTCCGAGTAAGGCCAACATTCCGAATAGAAGGATTTCAGTTTTATTGAGGTATTTTCTACTGTTTCATTTAAAGCTTCTAGTTTAGTTTTATTATTACGTGCCTTTATCATTTTAGTAGATTTAGACCAAAGCTCCCCCTTTTTAGTCACCAATTACAAACATTCCACTTTTGACCGTGATCGATTCGAGAAGATACCGAGAACGAAACAACGATATATATCAATTGGGTACGAGCAACGCAAAGAGAGATCTTGCAAGCAAAAACCTTTTATTAACCAACCAAAAGTCAGTTATTAGATATGATGGTTAAGCTTGAGAACATAAGTGGCTAGGATTTGGAGAGCGTAGGATATGCATTTAGAAGGAGATCCCCGTTCCTTCTTAGTTTTTATTTGTTCATTTAAATAAGTGATACTGTGGCACACATATGTTTGTTTTGATTATGTTACTTGTTTGTCTTGGGTAAGAGGTAGGACTGTTACCTACTTACCTAGACTCCTGCATTGTTGAGATATTGTCATGACATTTGTGTCACCATTTTATGACATTCCTTATATCATTTAGTTATCTCTATTGACACGCTATTGTTGTGATGATATCCATACGTCGTGCCCTATATTCCGCCATGATGGGGTGTGACATATTTAGTCTTTATTAGCCTAAGTCGTGTCTAGGGGATAGTTATCGAGTTTCCTAAATAGCCTATAGCAATAAAGGTCGGTTGGTGGTGTCGCAGCCCAACCCGACCCGTAGGACTATGTAACAGTCGGTTCCCCCTCATCTCTATAAAAGGAGGTGAGGGGGGACGAGATTCACAACGCTTCTTTATCAATAAAACTAATCGGGTCGATTAGGGATTCGTACCTTGTGTGTTCTTTTTCTGTCGATGACTTCTTAGATCGTAGTTTCCGCATCTAGTAACCAGGTTGTAGTCGATTCATACTACAATTTCATTATGCGTAACAAGCTCAAATAACTCATGCAATGTCCTTGGAGATTCCAATGTGGTTAGGGAGCTCAAGCTAACCACAAAATGCATGTTCTCCAGGAATACGTCACGCGCTTTCCCAGTTTCATCCTTATACACATAGTCCTTACCTGCGCATGTAAGGATACTTAAGTAAAAATAATAGAACTATGGATGCTTAAAAAAGAAGACTACAAAACTATAAGGATACTTAAAGAAAGTATAATATGGTTAACTTTTTCCTTAACCACACTTAACAAAGAATACCGGCAGGTGCACTCCCAACATCGACATCGGTACATCGAGTTCCCGCGTCCCTTCCCACAAGGTTCAACATTTAACTGTTTTTTAGCAAATCTTCAACAAGCAAAAAGTCACGCATAGCCATTGTTATATCACTAATCCTACCATCTTTTCTCTTTTGTTTTACAGACTCTTTGCTAATATCAAGTTTAAGCATCAACCAACACTTTTCATAAGAAACACTTCCATAGAGATATTCCGCTTGACTGAGTTCATCTCTATCTAAACTGAACATATGTGTCTTCCTCTTGATTCTGCCTGGACATATAGAGGTATGGGTTGTGTCAGGCTATGCTCTATCTCTAGCAGGTAAAAAAGAAAGAGAGCTTTTGAACAGAAATCCTCAAACGGTCTGAAAGTTACATTAAACTACCTAAAATTATTATACTCTAAAGATTAATTCATGTGTTATGAACTAACTATTTATAAAGAGATGAATAGATAGATTCAACAAAAAAGATTTTTCAGCCTAACATTAGTCATTTTGAACAGTTACCGAGGCTGCCAGACTACACTATTTTGTCAAGTCTACAGTAACTTATACCAGTCAAAAGGAATGCTTACTTATTGCAGCACAGAAACGCCCACGATAGAATGGCGGGGCTCGCTTTAAAGAAAGGGTTTGTCCCCATTCTAAAGCCCTCATAGCCGTATCTCCGTCCCCAATTAATTCTAGGATTTTTGCTTCCTGATTTAAAAAACCACAAACGTTCTAAGGTTTTGATTTTGTTTTTTTTTCATTTGAAGAGTGTACAAAAAGGAATCACAAAGCTTACCTGGAGTAGGCTATCTAGGTAGAATATGAAGTTAACGTTTGGAGCCACTATGAATTCTTAGAATGTGATTGACCATGCATAAGCTGTCACAATGGGATTCATATGAAAGGTATACCCCTTTCCATTTATGAACTCCAGATGAAAATTATAATCCAGAAGATCATGTCGACATTGACGACCTTTTCGCGCAAGATTAAGAGCCTGATTAGAAAAGTTAGAGTTATTAGTTTCAGTTAAAATTCGTCAATCTAAATTACAATAGTACATTTTTTGATCCATATCCCATAAAGCTAAGGTTGGTTGATGTTTAAAATGAAGATTATCATAAATCAACAAAGGTACCTTGGTCATATTTCCCATTAATAACATTCTTTCTCCCTCATCATAGTAGAACTGGGCTAGACAACAAGTCGATTTTAATGACTCAGCCTGAAATACAAAATAATGGCGACAAAATATATCATAGTTGACAAGTTGTATGATGTAATTTGGACTATAAAAAGTACGCAAACCATCCACTAGACGCAGCCCTCGTTTAAATTAGGTGTGCTTTTATGTAATTTGGACTATAAAAAGTTTGATATGTATTTGTAAATCGGATAACTAAAACTATTCAGACAATTGTAAAAAACAAACAAATATCTTAATGAAACAAACAACAACTAAGATTGTTAAACTTTGTTTTGACAACAATATGTGAGAAAAAAGAGACTGAAAAGCCTAAAGGTAAAATGGGTAAAAAGCCAGGAACGTAGAGAATTTCTTGAAGTCATGGGGGATCATATCTAAATACCACCTCTAAGAACATAACGTACAAAATTTATTTCGTGTGATTATACCTTTCTGGCGACCACCCCCTCTGGTTCTTCTCTAATTTCCCCCTCTTCCATCGAAAGGTTGCAATTTTGTAAAAAATGATTATCCATCAACTCACTTTTTAGATGGCTGTGGTGGCTTTGGAACTGGCACATCACATCATTTTTTTGTGCAACTAAAGGTATAATTTTATCTAAGAGTTGTGATCATTCTCATCATGCTCCTGTTATATATATATATATATATATATATATATATATATATATATATATATATATATATATATATATATATATATATATATATATATATATATATATATATATATATATATATATATATATATATATATATATATATATATATATATATATATATATATATATATATATATATATATATATATATATATATATATATATATACATGGCGATAGATAATTAACGAAACATTATAAGTGAAAAGAACAAATTTTAATTGTAAAGTGTTGTAACAAGAGATAATTCATTTAAAAAACAAAAGTGAAACATTACATCAGTTATTCAATTATAAGATAGAATCTAACTACAAACGTAGTCGTCGCATAAAACTTCTTGGTACACGACATTTGATGTGTAGACTCCTACTTCACCAAACTCTTTGGCCGGTTTCACTAATACCTTTGTTATTGAACGCGATATCCCTCGAGACAAAGCAACATAAAGTTGGCCATGCGAAAAAACAGATTCGGGTAAATACACACCCACATTTGGAATTGTTTGCCCTTGAGCTTTATTGATAGTCATTGCAAAACAAAGACGGATAGGAAATTGTGTTCTCTTTAGCTTGAAAGGGAACATCTCTTCATCGGACGGAGCAAGAGGGATTCTTGGCAAGAGCACTCTAACTCCAGCGTGTTGCCCGACAGCAATTTCAGCATCGATGACATTAGGATCAAATCGTTTGCATAACAATCTTGTACCATTACATAATCTGTTTGCCGGATCGAGATTCCTCAAAATAATAATTGGGCATCCAATTTTCAAGCGCAAGTAATGTGGAGGCAACCTGCTCACATTGAGCGAGTTTAAGAATTCAAGAGGATAAAGGTTGTGTGTGTCTCCTTCCGCTTCATCAAAACTATAGTAAACTTGTTCTTCGCCAGGAAATCTGCCAATTAACATTTCGTTGATGCTATCAACATGTTCATTTTTAGTTGATAATATTGCTCTTGAAACTATATCAGGAGACGTATGAACGTTGGAGCCAAACCAAGGAAATATTTCATTAATCAATGCATCCTTTGAGGCAGCCTCGGTAGTGTATGGAATGGTCATGTCATCGGGTATTCGTATGTAGTCTTCATCAATGACGTCTTGAACTCCGTCACCGACTATTAACAGGAAGTTTGAAAACCACGGGTCTGTTCGTGCCCTCATGTTAATGGTTAGACGCATTTTTGTAATTCGATGCCAAAGTGGTGACATTCTTAGACTTGAATCTACAATTTTTGCTCGTGTTCCACGTCTTACGACCGGTAAAACCTGTCTAAAGTCCTCTCCTAATACCACTATCTTGTCACCAAAAGGATGTTTGACACCAGTAATGTCTTGCATACTTCGATCTACCGCCTCCACACCTAGCCTTTTAGCCATTGACGCTTCATCCCATATTATCAACTTGGCTTGACAAAGTAGTTTAGCAAGGCCACTTTGTTTTTTTATGCTGCATACTGAGTTTGTAGTAAGATTGATGGGAATCTTAAATCGTGAGTGAGCAGTTCTTCCCTCTGTCATGTTATTTGTCGCGGCCCCTGACGAAGCGGTGGCAAGTGCAATAAGACCATGAGAACAAACAGTAGCAAGCAAAGCTTTATACAAGAATGGTTTCCCGGTTCCTCCGGGGCCATCAATAAAAAACACGCCGAAAGAGTCATCATCAACATGTCTCATAATTGTATCATATGCGGTTTTTTGATCGGTGTTAAGTAAATGTCGAGCGAGTATATCTTCATCTTGTACAACTATCGAACACTCCTCGTGTACTTCACGACATCCATATGCATATAAACGTACATCCGCAGTAATATTGGGAAGATCAAAATCACTAATATACCTACCCATAGATTGTAGAATTGCTGATATATCCTAAAGAACCATATTTTGAACACGCTCAACACTCACACAATCTAAGTTGTAGTCTTCTAAAAGTGATTCGTAATGGTCATCCCATAACTTTCTAACATCTCCCGGCTCACAAAAGATTAGAAGAGGACTCACGTAGAGGACTCACGTAGACAAGCATGTATGTAATCATCACTCTTTATTAATCCCCTTTCGAGTGTTGCTCTACGAAATGTTCTGTACAATACGTTGTTTATCGCATAAAGATAATCAAAACCTGTAGGCCCTTTAACATGTCGTAATAGTACACGTAGATAGAACCGCTCTCCTTCAGCAGGATTAGCGGAAACCATTCTTCCTCTCATTTTCCCTTTTTTTTGGAGGTTCCACGTGCGTGTACTCTTATTCCAAGTATAGTACCTCGGAATGTCTTTATACACATATTGCCTTGCATTTACATCAAACTTGTTCAATTCGAAAAAGGCAGTCAACATCGATCTTTTGTCCTTTTCTCTCGCAATAATGTCAGTCAATTCATCGTCTTCTACAAAACGAACCAACTGTTTATTTGGTAGATGAACTTGTAATGACATGACAAATGGATGTATATTAGATAAAGGGAACCCATATATTCTCCACATAGCTTTTGGAGGTGAAACATAACGAGCATCCTGGAATCTTTTTATCTCGTTAATATCTTGTTGTCCATCTTGATCAACATTTACAACTTGTTTGTCATGACCCTTGTAAACATACTTAAACACATATTTAACGGATTTTATACTTGAGCACACCTCCACATTGATGTGACAATTGAACGTCATCAACAATTCAGGGTTATATGGAACAACCCATCTATTGTCTAATACGTTGTTTCGTACGTTTACCTTAATGCCATTGTCTCTTCGTTGATACAATGGGTACGAGTCGTCTCCTTGTTGCGTTGTTTCTTGGAATTTCCGAGGATAGCTCCAACGACATTTCTTTGGTTCACCCTCCATACAAGCACACTGAGTATTTAAATGACCACAAGGACCATGAATCATGTGCTTTAGGACCAATTGGTGCAATTCAGGATACTTATTTGGGTCTGGAATTTCAGCACAAACTACTTTGTCATAATGATCGGGATTTGCCAGCTTGCCAGCTGATCTCATAATCAGAAGAAAATGTACATGCGGTAAACCCCGTTTTTGAAACTCGATAACATATATATGTGATGCAACGACGCCAAGGATATGTTTTATGAACAGTTTGTACTTGAGCTCCTCTAGTTTTGCACGAAAAACTCTTGTAACCAGGTCCGGTCGATCTTGGGCCGTTTGTCCTTCATAAAGGTCCTCCAAAATCTCTGGCCAATTTGGATTGCATGTCATGGTAAGAAATATATCAGGTTTCCCAGCTTCTTGTACTAAAGTCATGGCATCCAAAAATTGTCTTCGCATGTCACGTAGTCCTCCAATAAAAGTTCTAGGCAAGACAATAATTGTTCCAAGTCTATTTGATTGAAATTCACCAGCATTCACAAAATCAATGATTCCTTGATACAAATCCTCTCTAATTATGGATTGGTTTTTTTCACACAACTGCAAACGCGAAGTCTCTATCTTTATGTATGTATCTACCAGGAATTGTTGAAACAGTCGACCTCCAAATAGGATCAAGTTATGATATGGCCTAATCTGGAATTTGTAACAATATTACTCTCTCATAGTAACTGTTTTTCTACTGGGTGTTGTGTGAATCCGTGCATGACGATGCTAAAAGATTATGCAAGTCTACATTTACTATACGATAGTATTGTATCACAGTATGATACAAGAAACACATACACACACACATATGAAATGTGTGGTTGTGGTTTCTTTTTATTCTTCTCATTTTAGTTAATCTTCTTATTAGATCCTAACTCTCTCTATATATATACATACACATATATAATGATAACTTTAGTACCTTCTTCGTCTTCCGTGACGTCATCGTCATCTTCAGCGACTTCCCTTATGTCTACACCTTCCTTTGGTATTCGAGAATGCCATCCGGCCTCACCATTTGGAAAGAATAGTGGATAAGACAAAGGATCATATGAAGCAAAATATGGTTGTATGTGCGTAGGGTATTCTGACCTTCCATACACAACAACACTTCTCTTATATGCGCTGATGTTGTCATTACCCTCCACCCAAATACCAGCAACCTATGTGATAATATATTTAAGGTAAGAATATAAGATTAGATATATACGATTTGTTTAATTAGATATGACTATGTATGTCAGAATCATATTCATACCTCAGACGTCGTTGGACGATTGTAATGTCTTTGATCGACCTTAACGGATGCATTTAATTCGACCTTATACTTGTCAAGTGTTCCAAGGTTACCAAGTGATCGAAATGTCTGAACATACGGGTTATGTGCAAGGACACGGGATAATATTGTAACAACTTCTTTATCCAGATTAGGCCATTTTAGCCTATGCTCAAAATCTGATTCCATGTCATAAAAGTACAATTGCAAGTACCTTGGTTGTCCATCTCTAGGAACCAATTGATCAATTTTATGATATATCCCTCCTTGCACACGGAACGTATATACTCCTGAGCCCCTAGCGTTGTATCTTTTATCGAAATTTACACCCATCGACGCGAAGGCAAAGTTTGTATTATACGCACGTATGTTTTTCCCGAACATTTTTCCTAACTCACATTGCGACGTGAATAGGTTGTATAGTTCTGGAGGAATGTCTAAGGGCTGCAAAGTTGTTCTCCAATTCATGCAACAAAAAGTAGGAAATTCGTACTGTATTTTCTTTGCTCCACATTTGACACACGGTGGTTGCGCCTTCAATAAAGTATGCTCTTTAGGAATCCGATTATACACAAAATCGTACGGATCTAAATTAGAAAAGATAAAATGCGTAAGCAAACATATTTAAAACATGTATCAATTAGAAGATATAAATTTGCATAAAAATATCATATGTCATTAATTTTTTGATACCTATATTGGTTTCACGTGTTAAGGATGAAAGATGTTGTGTAATTCCTTCTATTGTACTTGCTTCCATGATAGCATTTTTTTCTGCTACGTTCTTTTCTTTACGTTGTTGGTAACGTGTTTTATCATATTGTTTCTTCTTTTGAACGGTTGGGTCTACAACAACATTAGTTCCTACATTGGTATATATATACATATAATGTAAATACATGTAGTCAAGAGAAAAAGAATTTATGTAATGGGACTTACCATCCATAGTTTGATTGTACTCTTGATCAAACAGAGGCAATAATATGTTACTACCACGTTGATGATCTGGTTTGCATATGAAAACGTGCATTAGTAATATATGCGTGAAATTTATATAAAGAACATAATAATATGTAAAAAAGTATACCTATGGTTGATCTACAGGTCACGCCCGGAAGATATTGTGTAGATCCTATCGGTGTCTGTGTCTCCATGTTTGCATTTCTCTCTGTTGTTTCTTTTCTTTACATCGTTTGTAATAAAGACGGTTGTATTCTATTTTATTTTGAATAGCTGGATCAACAAGTACATTGGTGCCCACAGATGTTGACCCATAGGAACGTGGTGAAACCAATGGTGTTATATTTTCTTGATTTGTTGATATGTTTTGAGGCGGTGTTGATATTAATGACATGCTATTTAGAGCACCGTAGGTATTACCCTCCATAGTTTGATCGTAATCTTGACCAAATAGGGGAAACAATACGTTACTACCATGTCGATTATCTAGTTTGCATACTAAAACGTGTATTAGTAATATATGGAAAAAAATCCATAAATAACATAATAATACGTAAAAAATATACCGATGGTCCCTTCACGTGCCAAGCCTGAAAGATATTGTGATCCTATCGGTGTCTGTGTCTCCATGCTTGCGTTTCTATTAGCTATTTTCTTTTCTTTACATCGTTGGTAATAAAGCCGGTTGTATTCTTTCTTTTTTTGAATAACTAGGGATATGGTGTCTAGAGATGTTGACCCATAAGAACGTGGTAGTTCTAATGGTGTTAGATTTTCTTTATTTGTTGACATGTTTTGAAGCGATGTTGTGCTCAAAGACAGGCTATTTGGAGCAGAGTTAGTATTTAGGATATTGTGTAGTGTTTGGAATGGTACCCTATTAGGAG
The DNA here is from genome assembly GCA_025667525.1 of Glebionis coronaria. Lineage (NCBI taxonomy): Eukaryota > Viridiplantae > Streptophyta > Magnoliopsida > Asterales > Asteraceae > Glebionis > Glebionis coronaria. Next base: position 602,662,213 of record CM046880.1, read on the forward strand.
CGACGTTTATGTGAGTTGAGCTTTCTCCAAAGTTTTCATAGTTTGTCTTTCCTTTTTTCCCCTTTGCATTTCCCGAACATCTTTATTAGAGAAAGCTTTTCGTTTTTCTTGCATAATATTGAAAGAAATGAAACGTGTATAAGTAGATTTTTTAGAATGTAAGTGTTGGGAATCTAAACTTGTTAGATTCCCTGATCATAGATTTAAACATAATTAGGCTGTTAGATAGTCCCTTGCCTGTGCCTAGGAGGCAGGCAAGTTTCGCAAGACTCACAGAGATCCAAGTCTCTGTGAGCAACCTCAGAGGAGTCCATGTCAGAGACATTGTCAAGGAAGTCAAAGATTACTTGAAGACATACTCATTGGCTGTGATGGATAACAGCCAAGATGTATCAGGGACTCTGAGGGGTTGAGGGTTAACAGGGGTGGCAATACCCTGTTAACACTCAGCACACTTTGGACATGCCATTTGTGTGTTCGAGAATATGAAGAAAACGGAAACTATTTTGACAACTGTTTCCTTAAAGCATAATGGAAGACTACCAAGAATAGAAGGACATCATGTGACTGATGTGGGAACTTGTAAAAGCTTGTGTAGTCACCATCAAGTACTATTTAGGTCAATCTCGTAACACTATAAATAGGATGTGTATCCATGCATTAATGTTTAACACTTTGAGATATTCATAACATTAGTGCATCAAACTTAGTGAATCAAACAGCTACGACTGTATTCATAAGTTAGGATTTATAGTTGTTCAAAGTGTGCACAACACATTGTCATCAAACTGTGTTATCCATAACACATGTAATTCTTTATTATACAATAATAAGATTACGTTTGAAAAGTAATACCTTGTGTTGATTAAGTTAAGATTAGGGTTTCTCGCATTGATTAGGGACTTTCAATTAGTATCAGAGCGGTGTTTGATATTAAAACCTTCAAGAAACATCGTTCTCAGTTTTATAATCAAGATCCACCATGCCAGAAACTTCTAACCCACCACAATCACCTTCCACAAACCTATCTTCACCAAGACTCAACCCTCCTGCCAATGACGATGATCTACCCCAACTTCTTGACTCAAGAGGTGGATCACACGTCACAAGTGTATCGGTCTTTGATGAAGAAGCTTTTGCCAGTTGGAAGAGTCAATTTCTTGTGTATCTCGATGGACTTGAACCTTTTCTTCTAGAAATTTTAGAAAATGGTCCTTATATTCCCATGGCGCTTACATCCACTGAAGAAAACCCTCTTCCCAAACCTCTCAAACAATGGACTCCAACTGATAGAAAATTGGCAAACCAAGATAAACATCTCAAGAGCATCATAATATCCTGTCTTCCCAAACATATCATGAAGTCTGTCATTCAGTGTCCCACAGCCAAACAAATGTGGACAGACCTCATCCTTGGACATGAAGGACCCTCTGAAACAAGAGAGACGAAGATTCAGGCACTCAGACTTCAGTTCAATGCCTTCAAGTCACTTGAAGGTGAAAAGGTTCAGCAAACCTATACAAGGCTGAAGATTCTTCTCAATGACCTTGCAATGAATGACGTCACTATTGGTCAAGCTGAGATCAATGCCACTTTTGTCAACATCCTTCCAAGAAAGTGGCTGAGTATGAATCAGACTCAGAGGGCTAACAACTCAATCAAAAATGACACCCTTGCTCAGCTTTATGGAAAGTATAATTACAAAGAAGGGCTGATTGATACTATTTACAAGTCAGAGACTGAAAGATTTGTGGTCCAAGGAGCATCTTCCAAAGCCTTGATCTCTGCAACACATCCTCATGACAGCGATTATGATGTTGAAGAAGATACCCGTAGCAGCCAAGAGTTCTTGACAGACCTTAATGCAGAGTTTCATGAAAGAGCCTTGCTAGCCAACCAAAGAAGATACTTCAAAAGATCAAGAAGAGTAGGATCAGCAAGTAAACCAACTGACAGGTCAAAAGAAACTTGCTTTGCCTGTGGAAAGCTTGGACATTTTCAAAAAGACTGTCCTTCCACCAAGACATCCTCACCCTCTTATCCATCATCTTCATCCAAACCCTACAAGTTCAAACAACATAACAACTCATCTCAATCCAATTCTTCAGACACTGAGAAGAAGGATTACAAAAATAAGTACAAGGCACTTAAAGTTGAGTTAGAACAAATGAACTTGAAGATTGAAGCTCTGTCCAAGAAGAAGGGTGGTGAGAAAAAGACAAAGAAAGGGTTGGTTGCTGAAACTTATGATTGGAATGATGAGCCACTGACTTTAGATGAAGAAGACACCACCAGAGTCAGGGCTTTCATGGCGATAGCTGAGGATGAACCAGCTGTTGGAGAATGTGATGCAAGATTAGGACAATGGGTTGACATCACAATGAAAAAGGTATACAGGCTTCTATCCATGTTTGATAGTGATGAACGTAAGCATGTCCTTGATTACACCATTGTTGATTTACACTTTGTTGAGGAACAAAGAAAGAACCTACTTGATAAGTTTCACTCTGTTAAATCTGAATTGCTAAATGCTAAATCTGAATGTGAAACTCTCAGGCGGGTTAACTTAGAGAAAATATCCCTGCAGAATGAAGTAGCTAGATTAACCATGAAAAACATTGCTTTAAATGATCAAGTCTCTGAATTAAACAAGGTTATTGAAAAATGGTTGTGTACTATGTTCACTATAGATCAATTGCTTAATGATGAAGTGCCTGCTGACTTAAAAAGGGATATATCTGCTAAGAAAAATAAGCTGAAAATTCTCACCAAACCCAAAGACATTGTCTTCAAATCTACATAGACAATTCATATGTCAGATACCACTTTGACTAATGACCCTGTCTCTGAAGATGTGACTGAGTTACCACCTCTGACCAAACTCTCTGGAGTTGAACCTAGTAGTTCCTCTCGAGCTGCTAAGGGTGAACTTAGATCTGATATTGAGAAACCTCCAGCTAAAGTTTTTCATGTGACTACTAAAATAACTGGTAAACAAGTAGCTTTTAAGCCTGTTGTTACTAAAGCTATGAATAAGGTTGACCCTACCGCTGAAGATCGCCTGTTGTCTCTAATGAAAGAAGTAGAACTCTTGAAACAACACATTAAGCCTTCCGCTGAATGCTCTACTTCACATGAACCTAAGTCTATCCTAGGTGAACCCAAATGGGAAAGGTTAATCAAACCTTATTGCAATGTATGTAAAAACTCTCACCATATGACTTTAGATCATGACAGACACATGGCAGCTAAAAGAGCTCAGACACCCTCTAGGGATAGACCACAGAGTTCCAAAAGACAACAGGGAAATTACAAACCTTATCCTCCCTGTAAATTCTGTGGGTTCACAGACCATCACTCAGACGAGTGTGGTGACTTACCTGGGTGTGACCTCTGTGGAAGTTATAACCATGAAACAGTGAACTGTCCATCCCAACGCCAGAAGTTCTACAGGAACTCAAGAGTTGCTAATCAGCAATTCAGGGAACCCAATGGAAAGTGGGTTCACCATAGGAACTAACCTGTTTCTATGTATCTGTGCAGAAATATCTCAAGGAATCGGTATGGTATCTAGACAGTGGCTGTTCTAGATACATAACAGGGATTCAACAAGGCCTGCACAGATACTCAAAGGAGCCAGGTCCTAAAGTGGTGTTTGGAGATAACTCTTCAGGTGACACAGAAGGATATGGCTCAGTGAACTGCAATGGGATTACATTTACCAAGGTTGCATATGTGAATGGTCTTAAACACAATCTTATTAGCATCAGCCAATTGTGTGATGCTGACTATAAGGTTTTGTTTACTAAGACTTAGGGAACCATATTCAACAAAAACAATGATGTTGTGCTTATTGCACCTAGAAGAAGAGATGTTTATGTCATCAACATGGCTGTTTGTTCTGAAGACAGCTCAAATTGTTTTCTTGCTAAAGCCTCTGAAAGTGTCAATTGGTTGTGGCACAAAAGACTGTCTCATCTCAACTTCAAGAACATCAACAAGATAGCCACACAAAACTTGGTTGCTGGTCTACCTTCAGTAATGTTTTCTAAAGACAAGACTTGTTCTGCCTGTGTCAAAGGAAAGCATCACAGGTCTTCATTCAAGACCAGGCAATCATTCTCTATTGACAAGTGCTTACATCTCCTTCACATGGATTTGTTTGGGCCTGTCAAACGTCAGACCATTAATCACAACAAATACACCTTGGTCATAGTTGATGAATTTTCAAGATACACATGGGTGTTCTTTCTCAGAAGGAAAAGTGATGCAGCTGAAACCATAATGTCTTTCATTAGACAGGTTGAAAATATGAATGATGTTAGAGTCAAAGCTCTAAGAAGTGATAAGGGTACTGAATTTAAGAATCATCATCTTGAATCTTTTTGTGATGAAAAAGGGATTTCACAGAACTTCTCTTCAGCTGGCACCCCTGAACAAAATGGTGTAGCTGAAAGAAGGAACAGGACTTTGATTGAAGCAGCCAGAACTATGTTGAATGGTGCAGCCTTACCAAAGCAATTTTGGGGAGAAGCTGTTCACACTGCCTGCTACACACAAAATAGATCAATCATTGTCAAAAGACATGGTAAAACTTCCTATGACGTTTTCTATAAAAGATCTCCAGATGTCAGCTATTTCCATGTGTTTGGATGCCCTGTGTTTATTTATAACTACAGGGATAAACTTGGAAAGTTTGATGATGGTTTCTTCTTGGGATACTCTCCAACAGCCAAAGCCTTCAGAGTATTCAACATCAGAAGACAAGAAGTAGAAGAAACCTTCCATGTTAGATTCAATGAAGATGATGAAGTCATACAGAGAACAGGAACAGAGGGTGATGAAATTGATTTCAACGAAAATGTATCTTTCCCAAGTGATGAGTTCACAAAACCAAGACCTACCAGTCATCATTACTCCAACACTCTCACCCCTTATGTTCCTGCCTTAGACCATCTGTCTACTCACAACATTGAAGTTCCTACCTCTCAGGAACTTGATGATGAAGAACCACAAATCTCTAGCAGTCCTTCTCCTTCAAATGCTATTGATGACTCACAAATTCTTCAAATACCTGAAGACTCTCCTGCTGATATTGAAGCTGTACCTCTTGACATGGCTGAAGAAGACTCTGACACTGAAGTAGTCTTTGAAGAAAGCCCTCCTAGTCAGCAGGATGAAACTCAGATTGTACCAGCTATACCCACAAGAGTTCCTTTCCTTGAGTCCCCAGCTCCTCAAAATAAGTGGTCAAGAGATCAACATATTCTTCTTGTCAACATTATTGGGGAACCTACTGCAGGGGTCACAACTAGACATAGAATCCAAGACTCTGAGTCTGCCTCAGCCAATGAATGTCTCTTTGCTGAGTTTCTCTCACAAATTGAACCTAAAAGGGTAGCTGAGGCTATGGTAGAAGAAGGATGGGTAGCTGCTATGCAAGAAGAAATCAATCAGTTCAAAAGGAACAAAGTATGGACACTAGTGCCAGCTCCACCTGGAAAGAATATCACATGCACTAGATGGATCTATAGAAATAAGATTGATGAAATTGGGAACATCATCAGAAACAAGGCCAGACTGGTGGCACAGGGGTTCTCTCAGACTGAAGGAATTGATTATGATGAAACATTTGCTCCAGTGGCAAGACTTAAATCCATCAGAATCTTCCTTGCTTATGCTGCCTATATGAACATCATTGTGTATCAGATGGATGTAAAGAGTGCATTCCTCAATGGTGATTTGGCTGAGGAAGTGTATGTTGCACAACCTGAAGGATTTGAGAACAGCGAGTTTCCCAGCCATGTGTACAGACTTCACAAGGCCATGTATGGGCTGAAACAAGCTCCAAGAGCATGGTATGAAACTCTTTCCGATTTCTTAACTGAAAATAAATTTGTCAGGGGTTCTATTGATAAAACACTCTTTACCTTCAAGGATAAGAGTGATTTCATCATTGTGCAGATTTATGTGGATGATATCATCTTTGGGTCAACAACTGTCAATCTTAGTAAACGTTTTGCTAAATTAATGACCAAGAAATATGAGATGAGTATGATGGGTGAATTAACTTACTTTTTGGGCTTTCAAATTAAACAATGTCCTAAGGGAATTTCAATTTGTCAAGAAAAGTATGTTAAGGATTTACTTAAAAAATATAACTTAGCTGATTGTGCATCAGTGAAATGCCCCATGCTTCCACCCAACAACTTGGGCCCTGATGAGTCAGGGGTCTCTGTTAATGAGACTTTATATAGAGGCATGATTGGGTCACTCATGTATCTAACAGCTAGTCGACCAGATATCCAATTCTCCACATGTCTCTGTGCAAGGTACCAAGCTAACCCAAAAGAATCCCATCTAGTGGCTGTTAAGAGAATTTTCAGGTATCTCAAAGGAACACCATCCCTAGGCCTATGGTATCCAAAAGAATCAGGCTTTGATCTCAAGGCCTATTCAGATTCAGATTATGATGGATGCTGTATTGACAGGAAAAGCACTTCAGGCAGCTGTCAAATCCTAGGAGGAAAATTGGTTGGATGGAGCGCTAAGAAGCAAAACTCTGTGGCTATGTCTTCAGCTGAAGCAGAATATGTCGCTGCAGCCAGCTGTTGTGCTCAGGTGCTCTGGATGAAAAGTCAATTGGCTGACTATGAAATTTTGTATGACAAAGTGCCAATCTTTTGTGACAACACTAGCGCCATTGCCATATCCAACAACCCTGTTCTTCACTCTCGTACCAAACACATTGATATCAGGTATCATTTTATCAGGGATCATATAATAAAGGGAGATATTGAGCTGCATTTTGTTCCCACAGAGCTGCAACTGGCTGATATCTTTACAAAGCCTTTGGCTGAACCTTCGTTCAACAGGCTAGTTGCTGAGCTAGGGATGCTCAATATCTCAAAGCATGTGGCTTGATATTAAATGTGTTCATTAAATGATTGATTCTATATTATATGTTTTTCACATGAAACTAGGTAGTTACTTTCCAAGTAAATGCAAAAAACATTCTTAAATATTTAATCATTTATTTTTCGAATAACGAGGAGACAAATAAGTTTTGAAAGGTCAAGGGACCCACTTGAACAGTCATTTTCTCACTTTGCATTTAATGCGGTTGAATAACTGTTTACGTAATTTGAATATATATATTGTCTCTTCTCTCTTCTCACCCACCACCATTCTCATTTCTCAAATCATTTCTCTCTCTAAGTACTTCTCTCTCTTAACCTATCCGCCATTTTCTTTCACCTTCAACCTCGAATCCATGGAGTTTTCAGTTCCTAAAGCAGCAAATGTTAACTTCGAGATCAACGAAAGCATCCTCGCCTCCAACAACGCCATTGGATGGATAAAGGAACCCAATAGCACCTACTCAGATCTGGTTAGTTTCATGCAGAATTGTGACCTAAGTGAAGCCTTCACCAAATCCCCATCCACCTTTTACCAAGAATACCTTAGGGAATTCTGGTACTCTGCTGAGGTGGTTGATGACACCATAACATTTAGCCTTTCATGCAATGAACACCCTTTCGCCTTCTCCCTTAAAGATTTCTCAATTGTGGCCGGATTGAAGCATGGAGATGAATGCCTGAAGGTAGTTGATAAAAAGGCTGTCAAAGAAGCCCTGGCCACACTCAAACCATGCCATGATGTAAACCCTACCCTTACACCAGCTGAGGTCCTCTCCAGATCTCCCCTGAAGATTAAGTATTTCACTCCCATGTAGCGTGTCCTCTTCACCCACATTGTTAAATCCCTGGGAGGTATGCAGGGATCCCAGGATCAGATGTCTTTCAACCATCAGGCTATTGCTTATGGATTAATATGGGGAGTTGATGTTGATGTTGGAAGCATTCTCTTCTCCAACCTTGTAGAACAGCTGAAGGGAAGGAATCAAGTCAGGGAAAAGAATATATGCTATGTGCGCTTCCTGTCTCTGATCTTCGAAAGTCTCCTGGGAGACAACTACCACAACAATGCTTTGACTGCTCTTAAGCCCTACCGCATCACAGGTGCCATCTACAAAGAAATAGGAGCTGAAGATGTCCCTGTCACCGCTCATATGATGAATGTGGCCAACCAACTACCAACAGCTGAGAAGCCCTTGCTCCCTTCTTCTGAGAAGGTGAATACTTCTAGTGTGTCTGGCAAGTCTAAGTCTTTGACCTCTGGGCAGCATACTACCAAGTCCAAGGCTTCTTCTGGCCAACAGCCTAAGAAGAAGAAAATCCCCTCTTCTTCCCACACCAAAGCTGTTTCTAAGGCCAAGGGAAAGAAGACTGACACCTCCTCTGGTCCAGATACTCATGTGGATTCAGATACATCTGCTGACAAACAACAGGAGTCTAGTGTCTCAAAGTCAGCTGAGACGACAGCAAACCAGCCTGATCCAGTTGATATCTCACAGGTAATCAGTGTACATTTTTAGAGGTTCACAAGCAGCCACTCTCATTTGTCTGTAGGAGAGAGTGGTGAAGTTAGGGTAATCCTCGACCCATAGAAGTCTGTCAATGCACTTAGAATCCTTTAAGACTTCTGTACATCCTGTCTTTGCACCAGGGATGATTCATTTGTGTTTATAAAGCACCCCGATGACCCTGTACCCTCTAGACAATATTCAGGCTAACAACAACCTGAATACACTTATGTCTCTACATTGATCAGCTGTACTTCACACAGCCTCTTGGTTCCCTCCTCAAAAGAGTCCCAAAGGATTTATCCTTTCAGGGGGAGCTAAATCATCACCCTCAGCTTTCCTAGGGGCAGCGTAACAGGCGACCTTTAACCACATATGTTTCACTCTTAAAAGAGTCCCAAAGGTTCTTAACCTTTTGGGGGGGGCTGAATAATCACACTCAGCTTTCCTAGGGGCAGCGAATGGCGATCCATAACCAACATATGTCTCACAATCAAAAGAGTCCCAAAGGTTTTAACCTTTTGGGGGGGCTGAATAATCACACTCAGCTTTCCTAGGGGCAGCGAATCGCGATCATTAACCATATTTTTTTCACACTTAAAATAATCCCAAGGATTTATCCTTTGGAGTGGCTGAGTAATCACCCTCAGCCTCTCTGGGACAGCGAAATGGCGACCATTCCCCTTATCTTTTTCCCTGTTACTAATTGAAACAATTTGCAGGCTGAAATTGTACAGCCGGTCATCGAATCTCAGGTACAACAAGAAAAGGAGGCTGATACAATGACTCAAGACAAACCCAATGATGAAGAGCCTCTGTTAAATGCTGATGATGAAATGCTATCATTGGAGGATTATGTCTCTGATATTGAGTCCATGCCTGAAGATGAAATCCCTGAAGGGATGTTTGAGGAGGAGGATGAAGAAGATGAGGAATACCAGTTATCTGTCTCTCCTCCCAAAGAAATAGCTGTGTCCACACCAGCTGACGATCAGACTCCTCCTCCCAAGGATGATGTTGTTACTCCAAACTCTGCTACCTCAACAACAACAGTTTTCCAAAGACCAGCCTATGATCCAACAGCAGAGTTTCTCTTGTTTGATCATCCTGCCCAGACTAACTTTGATCTCTTACCAAGGGGGGATGACTATGCTCAGCAAAGCCTCAATATCAAGAATCTTCAGCCTGTTCATCATCAATCAGACATTGAGCGTTTATCAAGGAAGCTAGATGTGATCAAGTCTGAAATGCACCACTTCACTGTGACATTTCCTGGCATCATAAAAAAGGCTGTGGCTGAGGCGGTTACCGAGCCAATCAAGGATGGTGCAAGGAGAGGTGTAGCCCAAGGACTCAGTCACCTTTCCACAAGAATAAAAGATGCCATTGACTCAGAGGTCCCTGCCATGTTTCATGAACATGAGCTAACCATGCACAGGCAATTTGATGATGTTCGCAACATGCAATACCGTCATGTAAACTTTATTGTCAGTCGCGTTCAGGCTAATACTAATGCAAATGGCAACCTTCTGCTAAAGATTGCCAGGGCTTCAAGGAAAAGGCAACGTGCTATGGCTGCCTCTGTTGAACAGATTGCAATGCATTTTCAGACACGTTCATCCAAGCGTCTGCGTAGCTAGGATGAACGTGAGGGGGAGAAAGAACCAACACTTAACCTTGCAACTGACAATCAAGGCTCATCATCAGCTAACAACACCATCACACCTGTTCCTCTCCAAGTCATCACACCTGTTATAATACCTGATGATGAGGATAACACTCAGGAGGAGCAACAAAATCAAGATGGAGCTGACTCATCAAAGTCCCTGGTTTTGGTTAACACCAGCGAGCCTAGGGATGATGATGAACCAGTTGCCAAGAAGCTAAAGTTCACTGTTAGCTCCCTCCCCAAAGCAATTCAAACACAGGCTCAGACAACATTTATCAGAAGAGCTGACGTTTTAAAAAACATAAGTGTGGAGTCCTCTGTCTCGAAGAAAGGAAAGGAGATAGTTTTAGTTGACACAGACACCAAACTCAAGAAGATAGCTGCGATGCTAGAGACAGGAGGATCCACCACAGACCTTTCCCAATTCTCAACCTTTACACCTTCCAATGAGATTCCTTTAACCCCTGAAGAAATAGAGAAACAGGCTGAGGAATTCAAGAGATTAAATGAACTCAAGACAGCCAAAGAATTGAATGAAGCTACTCTGAGGAAGATGACACCACCTGAAAGAGAAAAGCAAAAACAAAGGTTGAGGGAAATGGAAGCAAAACGCGCTGAGGCACTAAGGAAAGTCAAAGCTGACTATGATGCCTGCGTTAACAACAGATATGCCCCTGGCAAGATAACCAAGTTCAAATACACTATTCATAAATCCACATACACCCCAAGGATGATCTTATGGAGGGATAACTAACCAGGAAATATGAATGTGTTTGACAACTTCAGGCTAAAGACACTTGGGTTATCAGAATGGTTCGAACTTGAAGCCTTAGCTGCCAAAAGAAATGGACAGGCAAATTTCCTTCTGCTGAAGACTATTAAGGCCAAGTTTACCTGGATCAAGGAAACAGCTGCCAAACTTAAGATTGATCCACCACCACAGCTTTTTGAACAAGAACCCCAAAGACTGGCAACAAAAAAAGAAGAATTTCTCAAATTGTTAATGAAACTTTTGTTACTGAAGATGTTCAAGTGGATGGCATGCACAGGGATTTGATCCTCCCCAATGGTATTGTTGGCCCAGTTGATGGTCAGACATACACAGAGCCTGAAAGAGGAATGGCATTCATGTACAGGGCTTGCCAGTATGCTTTTCAAAGGGAAGATGAGTTGTGCTTAGCTTCAACTATTCAGCTACTTTGTCACAAGAAGTCACTCAAGATCAACACAGAGTATTCCAAGAAGTTTGCCAAGACTTTGCAGGATGAACTAGATAACAGATTGGACTTGGCTGAAGCTGAAGAAAGGATTAAAAATGATGACTATTGAAGATGTTCACAGCCCTTTTTACCTTCACCTTTTATTTTACTTATGTAATGTACTTGTAATTTTTCTTTAAGTATTAATAAAATCATGAGGTATGTTTGTTTAGATCTGTTATGAGTAAGAAGAAGCTGTTAACTCACTTACCTTAACTTAGTTAGATCTAGCCTTATTTATGTTTAAATAGGGGGAGATTGTTGGGAATCTAAACTTGTTAGATTCCCTGATCATAGATTTAAACATAATTAGGCTGTTAGATAGTCCCTTGCCTGTGCCTAGGAGGCAGGCAAGTTTCGCAAGACTCACAGAGATCCAAGTCTCTGTGAGCAACCTCAGAGGAGTCCATGTCAGAGACATTGTCAATGAAGTCAAAGATTACTTGAAGACATACTCATTGGCTGTGATGGATAACAGCCAAGATGTATTAGGAACTCTGAGGGGTTGAGGGTTAACAGGGGTGGCAATACCCTGTTAACACTCAGCACACTTTGGACATGCCATTTGTCTGTTCGAGAATATGAAGAAAACGGAAACTGTTTTGACAACTGTTTCCTTAAAGCATAATGGAAGACTACCAAGAATAGAAGGACATCATGTGACTGATGTGGGAACTTGTAAAAGCTTGTGTAGTCACCATCAAGTACTATTTAGGTCAATCTCGTAACACTATAAATAGGATGTGTATCCATGCATTAATGTTTAACACTTTGAGATATTCATAACATTAGTGCATCAAACTTAGTGAATCAAACAGCTACGACTGTATTCATAAGTTAGAGTTTATAGTTGTTCAAAGTGTGCACAACACATTGTCATCAAACTGTGTTATCCATAACACTTGTAATTCTTTATTATACAATAATAAGATTACGTTTGAAAAGTAATACCTTGTGTTGATTAAGTTAAGATTAGGGTTTCTCGCATTGATTAGGGACTTTCAGTAAGTTATTGAGATTATAATAAGGAATTAATCGTACCTTTTTTTAAATCAACTTGAGTGGGGGTCAAATTCATGATGGTAGACTGCTTAACTCCAAGCGTATGAAACTGTTAAGATGGGCTGCAAGAGTAGAAAAAATAACGTTTGTGCATAAGTCTGATAGTCATTGCTGAATTAATACATAGTATTTGTACAACGCTTGTTTCAAACAATGAGACGGGGCAACTCTTCAAAATATATTTCATGGTGATCATTATTCGCTTTTCTGTAATTATTATATTAAGTTATGATATATTGGTTAATATATGTCTATTATTATCACGTGGTTCAAATATTAGCTATTTTTGTTCTGATTGTTCAGCTCGAACATATATGATGAAATGGGTTTATCTTCATTGATAGCGTTAATAAGCCTTAATGAAGAAGTTTCTTTGAACCAAGTTGTCGCCTTGTGTATCAACCAAAAAAAAGTCATTAGAAAAATAATACGATTCATCATTTATCCCATCAAATGAAAAATCCAAAAAAACCTCCTCGTCTCACTTTAAGGTCTTGTTTCTTTTTTTGTTAATTGTTTTTTTCAAAAACACATCACAAGTTACACGAGAAGGATTATACATTATTTATTTTCATCTTAGGGGTGTTTTGGAGTTGCTTATTGAAAGTAGATTATTCGTGCCGAAAATGAATAATCAGATAATCACCTATAATAAAACGTGATTTTAAAATATAATGTTCAAATTTGATTATTCGTGCTGATGAATGAATGGTTTCTGAATGTTTCATACAATCAACTTTATAAGGCTAGCGATGGCTTCTTAGTAGCCAATTTGATTGGCGAGGGCGGGTTCAGTTCTGTATATAAAGGAATCCTTTATATTAGTAATGATAGATGTGTTGCTGTCAAAGTTTTACATGTTCAAAATCGAAGAGCTCAAAGAAGTTTTATGAGAGAGTGCGAAGCATGGCGGAGTATTCGTCATCGAAATTTATATAGTGCACTACATAAAATCCTAACGATAAACTACGGATACATCGCAAACTTTGAAGGATAGCCTCGAATATTCTCCTGAGACTCTTAGAGGATATAGACCATTAATGTTCAGGAAGTATGAGTTAAGTTTTCAAATGTTTGGCTACTTATTTTTTAGAAGCATCACTTTCGAATGTTTGGCTAATCAAAAGAAGAATACTATTTTCGGCCTTGGCTAAGCTGAAACGAGTTTCGTTCAGGAAGTATGAGTCTAAGTTTTCGAATAAAAGGTTTTAGTGAACTGTTTCTGAATGTTTCATACAATCAACTTTATAAGGCTAGCGATGGCTTTTTAGTAGCCAATTTGATTGGCGAGGGCGGGTTCAGTTCTGTATATAAAGGAAACCTTGATATTAGTAATGATAGATGTGTTGCTGTCAAAGTTTTACATGTTCAAAATCGAAGAGCTCAAAGAAGTTTTATGAGAGAGTGCGAAGCATGGCGGAGTATTCGTCATCGAAATTTATATAGTGCACTACATAAAATCCTAACGATAAACTACGGATACTTCGCAAACTTTGAAGGATAGCCTCGAACATTCTCCTGATACTCTTAGAGGATATAGACCATTAATGTTCAGCAAGTATGAGTTATGTTTTCAAATATTTGGCTACTCATTTTTTAGAAGCATCACTTTTGAATGTTTGGCTAATCAAAAGAAGAATACGATTTTCGGCCTTGGCTAAGCTGAAACGAGTTTCGTTCAGGAAGTATGAGTCTAAGTTTTCGAAAAAAAAGGTTTTAGTGAAATGATGATGAGCAATTCAATTACACACACAATCACATCAGGAGTTATATATGAATTTGTACGTAGGCACTATGTTTCATTTTAAGGACTCACCTGCTAATGTTGTGTATGAGGATTGTTACATGTAATATTATTTGTAACTTATTAACTTTAGTAGTTAGTTGATTTGCATACCTAATACTTGTTTGTTACACTAACTTGCAGACCTCAAGAATCAGTTTGCACTACCAACTATGGCTTAATAGAAAAAAAATAGAAGATACCAAACGTGTTCAAAGAAAAACGATTCGCATATTATACCAAGAAAAGGTAAGGAAATAGAATATTTGGTACCTTAATGTTATATTCAATGATCTATTTTCCTCGTCAATAGGCATGATCAAATATGCAAACTACAAAACTGATAGATGCATACCAATAACAAGTCACGAATTTTGGTTCCAAAGTTAAGAATGTGAAAATAAATATGAACGTGATAGACATAGGCATTTAAGTTAATTGAAAATCAATCTAAACAGTATGACATGTTCTTAAATCGTCATCAACCTTTTTGGAGAAGCCTATAATGACTTGTAGGGTGTGCCTATCATTCTTCCTGTTAATCAAGTCAACAAAATTTTCGAGATCAGATCAACAAAAAGTTCGAAATGAAGGGAACAAAATTACATGTATTCTTGTTGGTGGTTAATTGAATCGGATTGTTACTTACCAGTTTCTTTATTGTACTTGACTCGGTTTGGTAGAGAACACGTACTATCAAAGGATTTGGTTACATTTGACTTCTCTCTAATTTGGAGTGTATATATAGGGAGCGTGCTTTTAAATGCTGTGATTTGAAACTGAAATTTGAATGTCGTGTAAAGGAAGCTTACAATCGTGTGTTTAATACTTTCCTTTACAAATGTCCAGCAAAATACTTTCTGATATTAGCTTTCATAGTTAAAGCATCTATTTGTTTAGTAAATGGCTTTGAGACAGCTATATGTATATATATGGAATCACAAATCATATCTATATATACTATAAACCCGTATTTACTATCATGTATGTATTTCAACTTTTTGAAGTTTAAGTTTGCAGCTGCTATTTATGGAAGTTTAAGTTTTAAGTTTTTCACTTTTTTGAAAAAAAATGGATGCACCTTTTATAAGGTGTATAGATTATGATATAGATTGCTAAAACATGCCAAAAAGAAAAAGAAAAAAATATTGTCACAAAAAAGATTACCATAATCAATATATCCAAGACCAAGCAAAAAAGATTGCTTATTAGTGTTTGTCACAAAGTTGAAAGCTTTTTCTATATCTGGAGTAAAAGTCTCTTTGGGCCACATAATCTGTCAACGAAGTATATATGTAAATATGAGTCTGATGAGGAGGATTACATATTTTATATATAAACTAGAGTTGATGGATGTTCAAGAAAAAGTTCATTCGTCAAATAAGACTTTTCGTGACTAGACAATGCACGTAGGCACAATGCTTGTACTTGCAGAAAGCATAACGAACCAAGCTCATCGGGATTTACTTCGCAATTGGACTGCATTAATGATATGGATAAATAGTAAAATCAAAATACATGAAAGCTATATAGCTATTGATCGATGATGTATATACTACTCGTAATTGTTTGTGTGATATATATATTATGATCGAACAAGGTGAGTATGATAACTTACCAACAGATTTATTGCCTCGTTCATTTTTTACTGAACACTTATTGAGACCTTGAACGCCGACTTGCTCTCTTTCAGCCCTTGCATCTTCAATACAAGTCATTGGCTTAAGTAGACGACTACCTTTGCATAATATATCTTGCATGATGATGACTATTGTCGGATAAAGTCGATCGGAATACTTAAACCTAACAAATCGACCCCTTACGATAAACTACCCTTAATCTTTTACTTTCTTTTTTAAGAGAACAACGATCCTAAAAGACCTTTTATAGGCATACTATGGCGGTGATCCTTCCTCCTTTTAGTTTTTTTTTACATTTCTTGTAGTATTATCATTGAATTTCAACGAATATTCGGTTTATCTTTTTAGTTTTTTTTAGCATACAGCATAACAGCCGTGAAAGCGTCCCCCCATTACTATTTTTGGCCGTGTGGGACGTTTGTAATGCTAATTCAAGTGATAAGTAATAGAATAACAGGGGTGCTTCGTGATACCAAACTGGAAGCTGAAGTTGACATGTGGAACAATTATACTTTTGGTGGTGTGACTTGGTACTCAAAGGAACTTGACAGTTGGTTAAAGGCCATGATGAGTTCATATTATCCATACAAGAATCTGTCTGGGTTGTTGCGGTTAATAAGGAATACTATGGGTCACCCTCCTGAAGACCAAATCTGGAAAACTATCGGGGCTAGTTATAATGGGTTCAAGGATTATATCAACTTACTATTTCTAAAACTTTTCAATGCAGTATGTCTTATAGCAAAGAATAATCTGGAAACTGGTTATTTTTCTGATTATGTTTTTTAAAAAGAAGAAGAAGAAGAATACATAAGCTAATGCAACCTCCTGCTGCTTAAACATGTCCCGCTGCAATGACTTTAATAGCAAAAAACAAGGTCTAGGATTCGAACCCTAAACCTTCCATTCAAACACCAACACACTTAACCAGTTTGCCACATGAACATATTTGGTTCTAAATATGTGACTAATATTAACATTAGTCAAAATTGAGGTTACATTTGGTTCTAAACATTTGTCACATGAATATTTTACTGTGTGACGTTTTCAATGTGTTGGTCATAGATAAACCCATTATAATATGACCATAAGTATAATTTAGATACACATTTCTCAAATGTTGTTACTATTTGCAAACATATAGTCACATAATTGTTTGACGATTTAATATGATCATGTATTATATTTGATCATAGTCTTCAAGTAATTGTAAAATATTTGTCACATTTAAATAAATATAGTGGCAAATGTTTCAATACCTACTTTTAAGTTGCCACACACACAAAATTCATGTGTGGTTAACATTTAACAACATATACTAGTCACATTAAAAGAATGTGTGTGACAACCTTGTTTATCAATTTGTCAGTTGTAAAATAAGTCTGTGTGACCATATATGATTTTTGGCCACATTCAGTGTGTGTATGACAAATATTTGTCACACATGTATAGGTATAATGTAACTACTACTTGAACCAGACTTTGATTCGGTAACACTCTCACATTATTAAATGACTAACGACTCATCCAAAAAGCATTTGTTAGCCGTAGTCACGTAAATATTCATATGCGTGACAAACAAAATACGAAATGGTCATACAAACTGACTTCAAGTGTGACCGTTTATTTATGACTGGCGAATTCAGTCACACAAAAAAGTTATTTGTGACTACACGAAATTCGGTATGTGTGACCGAAACCCATTTTTATACTAGTGATGATAAAGATCCATAACATTGATACCCTTTAATGATAACCCAAAATTAATTTTGGATCTTGTAACACGAGGTCTTTGATAAATTACATGAATGTGTAGCATATCTTAACCTGTAAGATAAATGATTCATAACTTATATTGACATACATGACCCAAATAATAAGCATTTAGAATTAATCATAATAAGAAGGGCCAAATTATATAAAAATCATAAACAATAAATCTTAAACCTAGAAATTTGATGTTCAGAAACATAAGTGAGGAATATACAATCAATTGAATAAGGTTAATAAACATTTACAAAATCGAAACTGTGATTGATCAATTGAATGTTATGGTATCAGCCTTGAATTTTCTACTTCGTACTATGAATGGATTGTGATTTTTGTTTCGAAACCCGAACGATCGACTATGGTGCGAGGTTTTTTTTTTTAACATTCAATGCTTTAGATAAAAAAGTTTTTATATGGAGTCGATTATTCTAATTTTTTATAAATTTTCTTTTAGCCCCTCAAGTTTTTATGGATTACCTTTGCTGTTTTGAGGTTTTAGATCGTATATTACATAAAACCTTTTGTAAAAACTTTATAAAATTTGCTCCACTATTTCAAACTTTATTTTCTTATATTTTTTTAACACATCATAGTTTCAACCTATTTTAAGAAAAGAAACGAATTTAGTTAATATTGATTTCAAAACAGTATTAATAAGCTTGCTAAATTAAGAAATAATATGTTATTTTTTAGTTATTTAAAAAAAGTTTAATATCAAAGTCCCAAAAAAGACTAATAAATAAAGAAAGTTAAAAAAAAACCCAAAAAACGTTTTGCTTTATATTGAAAAAGATTTAATTGCACGGAATCCGTGACCGCAAGGATCCATCTAGTTATTAGAATTAATAAAATCAGCCATCCCATTTGGGCTGTTTGTGGTTACCACTGGGCCCAAAAAAAGTTAAAACGGGCAATTGCTATATCGGTTATCTTCTTTCCAAAAGTAGTTCCATAAATTCTCGTATAAATACTATGTCCATCAACTCTACTCTATTATCTTTTCTTCTTCTCTACTCTATTAAGTTTTCTTCTTCGGTCAATCTCAAAAAAAAAAGAAGGATAATGTCTAAAAAAAGAGCCATTGTTGCCTATGACGGGAAGGTTTACATCTTTAATACTGATGATGAGGTTGCGCCTGCAACATGCCTCGGATTGCTATGTGATGATCCATTAACACCATATCCAGCAATCTACTTTCGTGATGTCAAACCAGGAGTCAAGGACTATTTAGATCTAAAACTAGCGTCAAAAGTTACAAAAATGTTCCCGTCTCGTTGCAAGGATGGCAAGTATAGTGACATCGACATAAAAACCTTGAGCGATACTTACCCAGCTTACGGTCAGAAGTGGTTTACAATACCTGCAGCCACAAAATTAGATCCTCCAGAGCATGTTACTGGTCCAATAAAATATGGTGACGATTTATATGTGTCGAGAACAGACGACATATACAGCTATCGTAACAAGTGGTCGCTGCGCTTAGCAAACTTCACATTCACCGATCCTACCATCGAAGTCGAATACGCTCCAGGCCGAATAAGATTCATAGAACTTTGCCAAAAGTACCAATTAACCCAGATATTCCGCTCTTCTAGTTCGATATCCTTTAATCATCACGACGATAACCTTTTTTTAAAAAAGAGAGTGCAGTAGAAGTATTACACGGAACACAAGATGCACGTGCATGTGTCGTCAAACGTGTTTGGCTTCTTGATAAAAAGTATCGTTCTGACTTTTTTTATGCAGCCACGAAACTATATTCGTGTAGCGAACATAGTAATATTGTCACAATCTACGAAACCAGGTTCGATGGGTATTGGTGTAACATTGCAATGGAACGATGCACGTGCAACTTCGTAGAATTTGTTAATCGAGAAAAAACAGAAAATTATCATTTGTTGAAAAACTTAATTAAGGAGGCCGTTCTAGGGGTAGTGCATCTTCACCATAATGGAGTGATACACGGCAGCATCCGCCCATCAAACGTTCTAGTACAAAAGTATCGAACAGGTGTAGTAGCACGCTTGGGTGGACTCAGCCGAAGCAGATATCGCGAGCCAGATGATGAAACAATTCATGGAACATTAATGGACATCCGGCTTGAAAAGAAAAAAGAGGGATGGTATACTCGGGATTTATTCGGTTTGGCTCGTTTTATTATAGATTTCGAGACAGGAAACAGTTTCGTGGATGATGACAAGTCAGATGACGAATATTTCAATGATAAAGAGCAATTCAACAATGACATGGGCAAACTCTCTAAAATAAATGGTGTTGCACATAATCTTGTTAAGCAACTCTTAACATACAGCATAACAGCCGTGAAAGCGTCCACCCATTACTATTTTTGGCCGCGTGGGACGTTTGTAATGCTAATTCAAGTGATAAGTAATAGAATAACAGGGGGGCATCGTGATACCAAACTGGAAGCTGAAGTTGACATGTGGAACAATTATACTTTTGGTGGTGTGACTTGGTACTCAAAGGAACTTGACAGTTGGTTAAAGGCCATGACGAGTTCATATTTCCCATACACGAATCTGTCTGGGTTGTTGCGGTTAATAAGGAATACTATGGGTCACCCTCCTGAAGACCAAATCTGGAAAACTATCGGGGCCAGTTATAATGGGTTCGAGGATTATATCAACTTACTATTTCCAAAACTTTTCAATGCAGTATGTCTTATAGCAAAGAATAATCTGGAAACTGGTTATTTTTCTGATTTTGTTTTTTAAGAAGAAGAAGAAGAAGAAAAAGAAGAAGAAGAAGAAGAAGAAGAAGAAGAAGAAGAAGAAGAAGAGAATCATCATCATCTTAGGAAGTGATGTTTTAGGAGAGATCATACCCTCTGCAACCATAATTTTTATTATTTTATACTTTCTTTAGGTTAAAGGCAAGGTTACATTTTTGTTTATCCAATACAGTACAAAGTTTATTTGACATTTGCTCAGTAAAGTTAAAGTTAAGTATACATACATTAAATCCCATTTAAGTTACTCCCACTCAAAAGAAAAAGAGTCACTACTCAAAGTCTGTCTATTGTTACACAAGATTAACAGAAACATATTGTTACATCACAATGTTAAAACGCATAAGTACTATTCGCCAACTTCACATTGATTAAACAAACAAATAGTCCATAAAGAAAAATTACACGTTTATGTATGGGAATTATGACTTTAAAGATAAAGTTCCCGAATCTGTTGCCATCAGATTACGTTCATGTTTGTCTTGTAAATAACGAGGTCTGGTCTAAACGAGGAGAAGAGATACCCTGTAATTTGATTTGTTCACCGTGATCCCAAAACCGTATCATGTGAGTTTGCCAATTAAAGACAACATCTCCTAATTTCCTTAACCAAGCAATTCCCAATATAACATCCAAGGGGCCTATATCATAAACAAGTGCATCAATCTGATAATAGAACTTACCGAACCGAATAGTAACACCAATGCACTGCTCAGAGATCCAAATATAATTTCCATCCCCCAATCGAATGCCCAATTGTCTAATTGTTGTTACGGTCAACCCAAGAGCAGCAACCAATTTTCTAGAGATGAAATTGTGTGTAGCACCACTATCGACAAGGATTACTGAAGCATAACCATTTAACTCACCCACTAGTTTCAAAGTGCGCAAGTTAGGAGATGGATCTGTATGAACACCACTGTGTTCAAGAGCATGGCATTCACCCTCAATTGTTGGTTCTTCTATACTTTCTGATTCTGCCAAACAAATCCCGCCATCTGCTCCAAGCTCATCGTCATCAGCTAGAAGCAAGATACGCAATTGACCTGATGGAAATTTATGTTGAGGCGTATATTGTTGCCAACAACTAAAACACAACCCTTTGCGACGTCTGTCTTCCCATTCTTGTTTAGTCAAGTGTCGGGTCGGGGTGGAAGAGTGTAGGTTTTTTGATACGGGTATTGACTTATTATATGCCTGTGAAATAGGGAGGGTGGTACGGGGGTAACTTTTCCAGGACGGGGTCTGTGATGTGCCATGGGAATAACCAGGAGAATGATACTTCCCCTTTGTTCCAGATCGATCACCGTGTGTTGCGGTAGCGATGGCAACATGCCGAGATAATTCGATTGCTTGATCACACGAACTAGGGTTGAGAGCTCGAACCCAATTTTTAATATCTTCCTTTAACCCTCTTAAAAACATACCAATTAAAGCAGACAAGGCCTCAAACTCTTCTATGTATTCTTCAATATCATCGGTTTGATACAACGATCCTAAAGCTTCATGAGCATTACGAAATTTGGTACCACTAAACCTAGAAATTAATTTAGTACAAAATTGTGTCCAGCTTATTTGGGGTTGTTTAATTATGAGATTTGTAAACCAATTTAGTGCAACTCCCTCCATACACATTTGAGCTAATTGAAGTTTTTGGGTGAGAGGAGTGTGATGTACCTGAAAGTAAAGTTCTGCTTTAGTTATCCACCCTCTGGGGTCCAAGCCTTCAAACAAAGGAAGCTTAACCTTAGGCAACGAGAAGAGAGAACCATCAAAATGATTTTCGCGGAGAAAAGTGTTGAAACCATGTGAATGGGTTTGTACTCCGTGACCCAAACCGCTTTCACCTTCGATAGTGGGACCTTGTGAAGGAGAACCAGACAAATCAAAATGCGCTTGCTTCTCGTACTGGCGCTGAACAACTGATAGATATAAGTATGAAATAAATAGAAAAACAAGATGATAGAAAGTAAATATATGTATTGATAAGTGGTATGTTACCCAGAAAAACAATAATCAGAGAAGATCCACCCAAGTGGAAACTTCTTGCCCAAGCCTTAGCCGAACGTAAACAACCGAATACTTAAAACATGAAACCCCCCTATCTATCATATCATTCTCTATATATTATCTGCCATACACGTGTCTCTTCTTTCATTCTCTCCTATGATAAACCTTCCATTCATTGGGCCTGGGTTGGTCCTTCTTGGGCTGAATAATAAAAGTAGTGGGCTGTTCCTTATCATCTACCTACACATGCATACCTTGGCTTCTACACAAATCGACAAAGATATGAACATTATCTAAATAAAATAATCCGACCACTCGTCAATATGTTACTGTATGGCTATCAAATCTCAGCCCATTCCTCCTATTATTAAGTATGTGGCTGTCTCGAAACAAGCTATGAGCCTAATAGTGACTCATAGCTCTATCTCTAAGCATTTGCGCTTCAGCACGTAAAGGAAATGGCAATGCCAAAGGCACTGCCTCTGAGGATGTCAATAGAACCTAAAAAATCACAACAACAAAAAAAAACTAAGCATACCTGAATAACTATCAAGTATAACTGATGAGTCACGAAGTTGAATATGCAAACCTCTTCACGTAAATCAGCCTAGCTATAACTGAAGCATTATCCATATCAACGGGTTGACCTTCAGCTTGATGTGCAACCGTTTGTGGGCGTTGTTAAACTGAAACTTGAGCTTGGATATCCGGAGGAAGAGCAGCTAAAAACTCTAGATCAATCAATTTCTTCGGCTGTTGAAGGGGCAGGGGTAGAGGCAGGAGCAGAAAGAAACTGGAGGTGGGATGGATTGAGCTTGTTACGAAGCTAGAAATTCAGCCCTAAATCGGTGGGTAGTGCTTCCAAGAAGGTTGGATCAATGCCATTGGCATTTGAGTGCTGTATTAGTTGCACCCATAGTCACATGGAACGGGGATCGCTCCGGTACGGGATCGCGGATCGGGATCGTAGTTCGCTAGGCACCTAAAATTCGGTTCGAGGGGGTAGATTGATTTGGGATCGCTTCGGTACGATGTACCATGTAATATGGTACGATGTACCCATGTAGCCAAATAATTTATAATTCGAAATCATAATATCATAATTTATCCAAAAACACATATTAAAAAGTTTAAAATAATCAATATTCAAAAAAGAACAACAAAAATCAGGAAAACTATATTTTAAATTTAGTCTGAGTCTTTGTCTCTTTCCTTTGCCTTTATTAGCATATCTTCAAAATAACCAGAGATCTTCTTAATTATATATCATATAATATCAAAAAATATGCGCACTCTATAAATGGAAGTGAAATCAACATATTAAGTAAATCATCGCGAATCGGATGCACCTGGAACGCGAATCGCTTTTAATTGGAACGCGAATCGGATTTAATTGGAACGCGAATCTGTCTCACGAGATTCATATATCAATTAGACTTTAGAACGCTAAGTTCACCGATCCAGTTCGCGATCCCGATCGATCCGGATCGATTTCGTACCCTGTTTTGGATCGAACGAACTGGATCGGAATTCGTGGGTACTGTAGCGAATTATGTGACTATGGTTGCACCAGTTTCATCTCTGACCATTAGCCTGAACAAAGCTAGTGGTGTGTTCAGATAATGGCTCTACAACAACACCAACTGAAGGTAAGGCGTCACCACCTTGATTTGCTTCGGAATCAACAACGTTCATATCAACATCGACATCTTCAGTAATAATCGTGTTATCAGTGTTCATTTGATGGTTGTTGGCCAGGTCATCAGTTGCTGGCAACTCCTGAAATAGCAATCATTGTTGATCCATCTAAGTGCATCAAACAATTCCCGTTAAAATATTTTAAAGTTAAACAACGAGATATACCTGTAGCTCATTCAAACTTTCATTTCCGTCGCCTATTTCCATGCTATCTAGTGCATTATTTCCAACATCAGGGGTGGTGGGACCATGTGATTGTCCTCCGGAGTTTTCAGCATTTTCAACGCTATGATTAAGTTCTTGCTGGATGGTATTTGGATCACTCTGCTGTGTGTCGGTATCTGCACCCTCTGGTGCCTGCTGACTATCATTGGCTTAAGATTCTGAATTTAGAGAATTCCTCTCAACAGAACTTGATGAAGAAGTAACATGTGTAATTGAGACATGAAATGCTATTCGACAGCCTGTGCAATAGCAGCAGCCTGAACACCTGCTTGTCAACCAACCATCGCCTGCTCCTCTTTGTGGTGGGCACGCAATGACTCGAAACCAATAGAAAAATAAGAGGTGTTGGTGGTGCAGCACCGCCAACTCTGTCACCAAATGCATGTTCAAATGGAAGAACGGGAGCATCAAACATATAGAAATGTGCCACATCATAGATAAGGGATGCTGCCAGCAGATAATGATTCCAATCCCGAGATGAATTTTATTCGATTTTATAAAACTAAAACAAGAACTGATTTAATTCAACCAACCACCCCTTAATCTTTTATTAACTGCGTATAGCTATCACTTCAAATGTGATACTATGCTGTTTGATCATACATACAAAGCAAAAAGAAATCAATAACAGAATCAAGATCTTACAATCCAAGATCAAGATTCATAAACCAACACAAACTGGAATGATGAATATCAAAGGCGATACAAACGAGAGAGAGACTTTTCACACGTTTACACACACACAACTAACTAACACAAATGAGATAAGACTCAATATAAAGACGCGTAGCAGCTCTTGAAAACAAGTTTCCCAACTTGGCAAATATAGCCCTTTAACTTCCAAGACCTGCACAAAATAAGAAACAAAGAAAACAAAGAAAAATATAAAAGGAAAATATTACCTTTTACCCCCTCAACCTTTATCACTTATCAACTTAACTTTAATACCCCCTCTTAAGTTGATTTGTGATATAAGTTGACAAGATTAAGCTTATCACTCAGGAACTTATGATCTTTGATGGATAAGCCCTTAGTAAACATGTCAGCCACATTGTTCTCAGATTTGACTTTCAAAGTCTTAATCAAACCTGCAGACACCTTCTCTCTTAAAAAATATAAGTCAATTTCAAAATGTTTAGTCCTTTCATGAAACACTGGATTAGCAGCAATCTGAATTGCAGAACTGCTATCACAGTGAATAGGAACAGGTAAACTTATATCTACTTTCAGATCCTTCATGATTTTAATAATCCACATTATCTCACAAGCAACACTGTTCATTGCTCTGTATTCAGCTTCTGCTGAAGATTTAGCAAGCACAGACTGCTTTTTGCTTTTCCATGAAACAAGATTGTTGCCAAGATAAACAGTATAACCAGTTACAGACTTCCTAGTAACCTTACACTTTGCCCAGTCTGAGTCAACAAATGCAGCAAGACTAAGATCATTGTTCCTCATAAAAGAAATGCCATTACCAGGAGAACTCTTAAGATATCTAAGGACATGGAAAGCAAGTTTTAAGTGTGATTTATAAGGATCATGCATAAATTGACTCAGACTATGAACAGCATAGGCAATGTCAGGCCTAGTAAGTGTAAGATAGATCAATTTCCCAACAATTTTCTGATAACATGTTTTGTTATCAACTGGAACATCTTGTTCTATGATCTTTTGATCTTTTTTCTTTTTAGATGGATCAGGAATAGGTGCTTTAGCTGGCTTACATGCCAGCATACCATATTCAGCAAGCAATTCAAGACAATACTTTCTTTGATTAAGCACAAGACCATTGTTAGCATCAAGTACTTCTATGCCTAAGAAGTACTTAAGCTTTCCAAGATCTTTAATTTTAAATTTAGAACTCAAGTATTTCTTAAACTCATTAATAACAGATTCATTGTTACCAGTTATGATAATATCATCAACATAAACTAGTAAAGCAACAAAAGAATCATTCTCATTTTTAGTGAAAAGAGAAACATCACTTTTACTTTGTATAAATCCATTTTCAACAAGCACACTAGTTAATTTTTCATTCCACTTTCTTGGTGCTTGTTTAAGGCCATACAAAGACTTAGTGAGTCTACATACTTTATTATCATTAGACCCATATCCTTCTGGAAGTGTCATGTAAATCTCTTCATCTAATTCACCATATAAGAAAGCATTATTAACATCAAGTTGATACACAGGCCAAGCATAGTGAACAGCAACAAAAATAAGGCATCTAACAGTAACAATTTTCACAACTGGTGAAAATGTTTCCTCATAATCAATACCCTCTTTCTGACTAAACCCTTTAGCCACAACCCTAGCTTTGAACCTTTCAACCTCACCACTAGATTTGTATTTCACTTTCCATAACCACTTACAAGCAACAGCTTTTCTACCTGGTGGTAAATCTACAATAACCCAAGTGTTATTTCTATTAAGAGCATCCATCTCTTCATTCATAGCTTCAATCCATTTTGGATTTTCAATAGCTTCTGAATAAGATTTGGGTTCATGAATTTTATTCAAATTATTAGCAAAGACAAAATTATGCATAGACAAATTGGCATAGCTAAGCACACTATTAATATCATATCTAACCTTTTTATCCATCACATAATTGTCAAATTTAGAAGGAGTTTTAACAGGTCTACTAGATCTCCTTAACTCTGGTCTTTCTGGACTATTACCATTTTCAGACTCAAACATTTGTTTAAATTCCACAAAGTCATCACCCTCAGACTCATAATCATCATCATTATTGATAATGTCATCTCCTTCAAGACTTTCTAAATTTCCACCTAGATCATTCTGGCTGCTGTCAATCTTGTCTAATCTAGACTCTTTGACTACCCCCTAGAATGTCTGGCAACATTAGGAGAAGTGTCACTAGACACATCTACAAAGTCAGGAATCACACTATTATCCATATCATCCTTACTGTCTCTCTTTTCATCATAGGGTTCACTTGACTCTGATTCTACTAGGTCAAAAAAGTTTTGACTGTTAATACCATTTTCTTCAAACACAAAATCTTTAACTAAATCATCATTTTTAAAAGGAAAAACAGTCTCATAAAATTTCACATCTCTGGAGAAGAAAAAACTTTTTGTTTCAAGGTTATAAAGTTTATAACCCTTTTTTGTGTTAGAATACCCCATAAAAACACATTTATCAGACCTAGCAGAAAATTTATCTGAATTATTTAACACAGTTGCAAAACACAAACAACCAAAACTTTTAAGCAAAGAGAGACTAGGTGAGACATTGTAAACCATTTCATAAGGACTTTTTCGAGAAAGCACAGAAGTAGGAAGCCTGTTAATAAGGTACACAGATGTTAAAATACACTCAGACCACATGTTTAAAGGAATGCCCCCTTGAAACATGATGGCTCTAGCAACATTAAGCAGATGTCTATGCTTTCTTTCAACAATACCATTTTGTTGAGGAGTGTATACACAAGAAGTCTGGTGTATTATACCCTTAGATGTAATAAATTTTTCAAACATATGATTTATAAACTTAGTCCCATTATCACTTCTAAAGATTTTAACAGAAATATCAAACTGAGTTTTAATGAGATTATAAAACTCTACAACTTTCTCAAAAACCTCATCTTTTCCTTTAAGCAAATACAACCAGAAAGCTCTAGTATAATCATCAACAATGGTGAGGAAAAATCTGAAACCTTCCCTACTCTTAATCTTATAAGGACCCCAAACATCTAAATGAATAATATCACCCAAATGCAAGGTCTTATGATCACTAAGAGGAAAAGGTTCCCTGGTTTGCTTAGCCTTGTGACACACATCACAAGGCTGAGTTTCACCCAAGTCATCAATCTTAAGAGTATCTTTCAACACATTCAAAACTTGATCTGAAGGATGACCAAGTCTGTTGTGCCAAATACACTTAGAAAGCATACAACAAGTAATTTTACTATTAAAGATTTTCCTACCTGAATCAAACACATATAATCCATTATTCTCACTACCAGTCCCCAGGAGGGACTTTTGAAGAGAATCCTGAATAAAACACTTAGATTCAGTGAAAGAAACAACAAATTTATTGTCCTTAGCAAGTTTATGAATAGAAATAAGACTGACTTTGTATCCAGGTACCACTAACACATTTTTCAAACTAATTTTCTCAGTAAGTTTATAATTTCCAACATATTTAACCAATTCTATAGTTCCATTAGGGTGTGAAACAATTATATTCAAATGAGCAACACTTATAACATCAGTTAAATGATCAGTAGAAAAAGTCATGTGTTGAGAGGCACCAGAATCAAAAATCCACCAACATAAGTACTATATGTACTAATGTTAGTGTTATAGTTAAAAAACTTGCAAGTAACAAAACTAATCACATGATTAGAAAAAGAAAAAATACCAGCAGCACCAGACTGCAACTCACTATTATCAGGCTTAGAACCAATCAAAGCCATCAATCTATTAATCTGATCTTGAGTAAAAGGCATAGAGTTTCCAGTACTTGAATCATTCTTAACAGAAGCAGAACTAGCATTAACACCACTAGATGAAGTATTAGAATTAGCACCACCAGGAGTTCTTTTCTTGAATCCTGGTGGATATCCATTAAGCTCAAAACATCTATCAATGGTATGACCAGTCATATTACAATGCTTACAAACCAAATTATTATTCCTAGTAGTTCCTCTCCCTTGAGAAGGCCTACTATTATTATTATTATTATTGTTATTAGACCAGTTATTGTTATTACTATTAGACCAAGTAGAAGGCCTAGTAGCAAAAACAGAAGAGTTAGGTCTAACAGAAGAATTATGAACCAAGTTATTCTTGTGAGATTCAACTCTGGATAGAGTAGCAAATGCAGATTTCACATCTGGTAAAGGATCAGAAGTCAACAATTGACTTCTTACAACACTGTAAGTGTCATCCAATCCCATAAGAAATTGCATCAATCTCATCACACTATTATGAGTTTTAAGTTGAGGAGCACCCTCACAAGTGCAACTAGGCAGATTAACCAAAGAATCAAATTGTCTCTATAGACTATTATAAGTGTGATAGTACTCAGATAAGGAGGACCCAGATTGAGTAAGAGAGAAAATCTTAAAATGCAAATTATATATAACAGACCCATCAATTTTATCATAAGTCTCCTTAAATTCATCCCAAACATCTTTAGCACTTTTAGAAAAAATTTGCCCTTGATACAACTCAGAAGAAATGCAACCAAGAATCCATGAAAGAACAACAGCATTACATCTATCCCATTGTTCTTGTAAAAACTCATCCTCTTTATCTTTAACACATGAACCATCAATAAAACCCAACTTATTTTTAGTGTGTAATGCAAGTTTAAAAGCAGCAGCCCATACTTTATAATTTTCAGGACCAGTCAATTTAGTGGTTACAATAGGTTGGCCATTAGTATCAGATGGGTGCAAATAGAGAGGGTCATTAGAGTGAATGACTGTATTACTCTCATCATCAGTATCACTGACTTCCTTATCACCTTCACACATGATGCAAGATAAAAACCAGACAAAGAAAACACAACCCTTGTAACTCCTTTACAAACAACTACCAAGAAGCAAATAACCTCTCAATCAATCAAACCTCCAAACTACCTAGATCCCTTCGACACCTAATCACCCTCTATAAACAAGAAATAAAAAGAGAGAGACGAGTGGTATTACAAAGCACGCGCTGCAACAAACTCCAAACAGAAACCAAGATTTACAAGATCAAGCAGATCTTATAAACCAATATGCACAGCGGAAGAACTCACCTGAAAACAAGATGAAACACCAAAAAACAACAAGAAATAACCACAATTACCTTTAATCAAGAAAACCCTAATTTCTGATTTTTAGGGTTTCTTGACAAAACTTACCAGAAATGCAATTAAACCTAATTAATTACACAAGAACCCAATTAATCACCTCAGGACACCAGGAATCGAAAACCCCCAAATTTTTAGAAACCCTAAAAATTTAATTGATCAATCTTGCGATTAACCACAATCAAGCTATGATTAACCAAAAGATTAATCAATGTATTCTCAAAAAACCTAGTTAAAAACAGATATCAAGAACCAATGGCTCTGATACCATATTCGATTTTATAAAACTAAAACAAGAACTGATTTAATTCAACCAACCACCCCTTAATCTTTTATTAACTGCGTATAGCTATCACTTCAAATGTGATACTATGCTGTTTGATCATACATACAAAGCAAAAAGAAATCAATAACAGAATCAAGATCTTACAATCCAAGATCAAGATTCATAAACCAACACAAACTGGAATGATGAATATCAAAGGCGATACAAACGAGAGAGAGACTTTTCACACGTTTACACACACACAACTTACTAACACAAATGAGATAAGACTCAATATAAAGACGCGTAGCAGCTCTTGAAAACAAGTTTCCCAACTTGGCAAATATAGCCCTTTAACTTCCAAGACCTGCACAAAATAAGAAACAAAGAAAACAAAGAAAAATATAAAAGGAAAATATTACCTTTTACCCCCACAACCTTTATCACTTATCAACTTAACTTTAATAAATTTACGCCACCTGATGAATATATATTACCCGAGTCATTATACTGTGGTGGTCTTAATAGAAGGGGATGCTGCAGACTACTATTCCCTTGTGTATTAGATCTTTCAAACGAGGTTCTACTCTGCTGGCCTCGTCGGTCAAATGCGAGCGGTCTACCAAGACCAAAAGGTCATCAACATTTACTCCTTCAAAGGGGTCACAAGCAATGTCAATAAGTCCAGTATCAGTTCAAAGGGCTTCTTTCCATCCCACCTCAATAACACGATTCTCATGGTATTAGGATCGTCCTCTTCATCAACCATAGCAAGAGTATCTCTGCACACAATACTTTAAATCCACATTAGCCAATTACTCCAAACCCAAATCACTAACGTATTTCCTTTGGTACATTTTATCGAACATATGATATACAGGTTATGAAGCAAGGACTGAAAACAACATTTTCGAATAATTCCTATGAGACATTTTATCAAACAGTTTATATGCAACTCTTTTTTTTTCAAGTTTCATAACGACCAACTACACACGCACAAACAAACAGACCCACACAGACATTGTCAAATGAATAAAAGTTTTTTTTAAGGCTGGGAAGCTACAGATATGAAAGGTGAAGAAGTATCACTTTTTAAAATGGAAAATGATATGGGGCAGCTGTTTTTATTACTACCTTAACCATGTGCAAATCACTAACATGTGGCTGAAATATAGCATAAAGAAGAATGTTCCTGCTTTGATATTTATGTGTGCGGAATACAAATGGGAGGAAGGCACAACTGACGAAGTAGAGGAAAAATGTTGATTACGATTTTATAACTTAATTACATTTATTACACCTATCATAAAATGCATAAGATATATTTGTGAACACTGTTAATATAGAAATGAAATACATATTAAAGTCTCTCCATGGTAGCTTGTGTCCGCTCCTTTCATACCCTTCACTTCTGTTAAGTTTATTTTCACACGTTGGCAGCTTGTTTCCACTACGCCACTTCCTGAACTTGCTCTTTTCAACAATCAAGAACATCAGCAACATATATAATATCACGTAGGCAATCTGAAAAACTTGCTCCACCTTAAAATGTCATTTTCGTAACAACACTACACCGACTAATTCCATGTTTGTGATTGGATCACGACTTGTTAGAACGTAATGGCATGCAACATTTGATATATAAAATACTATTAAACTCCACGTAACATCAATATGGACAATGTTAGGTGAACCTGTATTCGTATTTTGCTAATACATCTTGATCTTTAAGCTTCTTACTATGCGTTCTGTTTTGTATCTATCAGCAAGTACAATTGCGGAAACTAAAGCACCATAAGTCATAATGTTGCACACTAAAAGGATCTAAATTTATCAAAAAAAAACTTGTGATTTTAAAAAATGAATGCACAATCAGTAAATTATCAAGAAACATTAATAGTCGTGGTATGACAGGATGAGAGACCGATTTCTTGTAACCTTACTGTTCTTGGGGACTTAGGGACTTATCCACGCACAATTCGCTGAGATAACCTGCATTATACAACATGTTTCAATGCATTAACAATAATTTTGAATGCATACATCCTCAAACTGATATGAATAATAAGTTGACCACTTAGCAATTGTAGTTTTTCCCACCCAATGCTTATCAATGATCACATTTCCACTATATTAGTAGTAAATTAAGATTTATTATCCAAACAAACAAACATGAAATATTTATAACTAAATAGATGTGAAATTAGAAATTACCTGTTAGTAGAACACGCCTTAATTTCAGACACTTTCTTGAGTCCAATTTTGTCATTCAATCTCAGCTTCAAATCAGGCCTCATAGAAAAAAACATTCCAGAACCCATTGACGCTAATACTTCTTTAGCGTGATTCAGAGAGGTTATTGAGAGGTTACGCCTAATATGTGTGTGCCCAGTATTAATGGGCTGCAGGTACTATATCCTTGACCATCACTGACCACATAAACTCTTACATATCTATATGTAAAGAAGAAGTTTAACCTTTTACGGGTCGGGTCTACCCATGTGCTATCACCTGACCACAACCTAGCCTGGCATAAGAAACTTTGACACCGAGTGTTACTTTTGTAATGTGTGAACTTTCCATTTCCTTTGACCAAATAGTATCAAGAATAATGAATCATATTCAATTGGTATATTCAGATGTGCAGAAACATAGATTAGAATCTGCAGGGTGACATATATGCCTACCATAAAAAAGGTTAATTTTAATATTTGACTAAAAAAACGACCATCCTCCCCCACTTTACAAATATATAGAAACGGGTTCTACCTTGACATTGCTGTAGCAAAGATGACCCACTACCCAACCGAAATGTACCATTTATTGTAGCAATAACTATGTTACTGCAAAATACACATTAGTACCGAAAAACATTGTTACCTAGTGAGTGGGAAAATACTATGGATGGACCATAACGAAGTTTCAGACTTGTCTTAAAGGTAAGTCTACAGTGAAGCCATCGCCTTTTCAGGAGTTATATTACAGTGATAAGGAGTCTATTGAAGAATACCTTCCTATTCTAAGCCTTTCAACAGATTCAACTAAGGCTTCGACATCAAAAATAGAAATGATTCACTGGTTCATGGCATGGTTAAAGCTTCAATAGACCGTCAGAAGCTGCATAAAGCCCTATCTGATGTAAATAATGACAGCATGGATTACAGATTATTCATTCGCACGAGGTGAACAATTTGCCAAAAGTATGACCTTGAACTTCTGAAAATGATGATTTGGTTATTTTTCGACACTGAACCTGAGTTAATCAGTCATCTTGTTGGGCTATGATGATGCAGTTCTTGAAAAACTTTTGCAAATGATGCTTGCCAAGATCGCAAGCCATCTATTTTGGTTGTTGTAACATCCAAACAGTCTCCAATACAATTGGACTACTATGGTCATGAATATGAGCGCTTGCACATACTTTCAAGGTCGAAGCAACACTTGGAGTTAACTTAAGTAACTGAAAATCAGAAAGTGCATATAAGAACATGTCTAACTCGGGGTTAGTTTCAAGAAAACATATTAAATTTGACCTTTGTCCTCGGGTTTTTCTTAATCTTTTGGCTTCTCATCTTCTGGTTCAGGTTCGGGTGTTGGTTCTGGCTCAGGGTGGTACTATCTTTAGGCTTCTCTATTAGCTTATCGCATTCAATAATTCGTGTTAATATAGCTTTACTTGAGCTCGCACTCATTTGCACACATACTTCGTTTATGTTTTCTCCGGGTATAGACCTTTTCTCTTGCTGTAGAATGATGATTATAAATAAGCTAAACTTTGTTCGTGTCAAAAGAATAACTTCATCATTAGAAAAAGTTTCACCTCAAGAGTACCCATAGGTGATTTGGGTTCACGGTCCATAGGTCTATTCGTTCAATAAAATGATGTTAAAACATTGAAAATTAGAATACATGTTAGAAACATGAAGAATTGTAAAAAATAGTAAGCAGAAACACGTACCAAGTATGAGCCGGTGGAAACCTCTACTTTATGAATCTGAGATCTATATTTTCCAACACCATAAACACAGCTTTGAAAACGGAAATAATCATACATAGTTCAGTATTAAAACCTTATATTGATCAAGACGTTTAAGCTAATCTAAATATAAGGAATCTGAGCCTATATTAAAAGCTCTTGATCAAATATGAACTTCAGATTCAAATATGTAGCCCAATTGATTCAGTGTTATATGATAAAAGGTATGGTGTATACCTGTCAGGCATCTCTGATTTTGTTCCAATATCAAACAATAGATGAAGTAGATCAGCATACTTTGGAAGCGAGTCCTGAAATTGTTTTTTCTCTGTTACTTATCAATTAGGGAACAACATGGATCAACTATCAGTGATGTTAATGAACTCATCATTACAAATAAGGCCATATAATTCTGAATTTAATACTGAACTCGAACCTTGGTTTGTCATATATTCAGCGATCTTGGTCAATCTTGAGCAATAATAACTGACTTTTGAAAGTGCATATTATTTGTGGATTAGTGAACTTATTTGGGTTTAACTTCAAACGTTGCAGACTAAACAATTACTCAGAAAAAATAAGTGTACCTTATCATCATGAATTCTTTAATTTGTTCATGTATTTTTTTATGGTGGTTCTTCAAAGCTTCCTAACCATCTTTAAAAGTTGCAATTTGGGTTTTGAGAATAATAAGCATTAACCTGCAAAATAATAAAAAAGATCCAACCTGCAAAAGGCTCAAGTATTCGATTATCACACATACTTGATAAAGTTGATGATCATTAATGATAATAAAACATGACAATTATCACACGAATTTATCTAACTGATTAATTACCTAAATTCGTGATTCAATAAAAAGTATATGAAAGGTCCAGCAAATTACTTTGATGATATGCCAACTCTCAAGCATCTGTAGCATACAATTTCCATCAATGCTTCGCTTGCCATCGCGTTATCAAATATAAAACACTAATACGAAGGATTAATGAATAATCCGACTCGTGTGTTTTAGGATTTCGTAGATTTTTTGAACATACGAATGCATGTGTTTATAAATTCAGTCTATTTGCTAAATATAATATGCAGACAATTATACCGTGGTTAAATATTCTATTTTCCAATCCACTACCATAACTTGTGGTTTGGTCTATTGGTAGAGGTACTAGCTACTGTATAACCAAACCTAGGTTCGATTCCTGAATCGGGCATTTTTGGGCAGATTTTTTCAAAGTTATGATTTTCATGTGCTGACTGGGATTAGTAGCTGATTAGATGACGTGACAAATCCCTCCTCTTATATATAATGTATATATATATATATATATATATATATATATATATATATATATATATATATATATATATGTGTGTGTGTGTGTAAAAAGAACAAATCGGACAACAATAAACATACTCGAGTCGGATAACACGGGTCAAAAATTATTCGGGTCAACCAAGTAAACCGAATACTAGATTGGGTTGGATATCGTGTTAGAAATATTTCAGAACTCGGGATCGAGTGAACTTGATTGACATGTTGAACCTGATGCATAGTAAAACTAGGAGCCTTATAAATTGTCGCATGATTTTTTTCCCTACCAACTAATCTAACAGGATTTCTAACAACCATACGTACGTCTAGTCGGCACATCTTTCAACACAACCGACCCGGGCCCGATTTTCGCCCCATAACCAATCCGAATACTCCCAAAAACACAAGTACCCACGTATGTGCATCAGTCAAAATGGAACAGATGATCGAGTGTGCATCAATCAAAGTAGAACGGGTGATCAAGTGTGAATCGAACCGATTACCGTCTTCAATCGATATAAAGGTCTGTTAATAACTAACTTATTTGTTAGTTGAACATAATATCATTCAGTATGAAGTATGAATGTATAGGGTAAATGTCAATAATACACAATGTACTTTTAAAATTGAACCATTATACATTGCAAACTTTTTTATGCTTTATATACACACTTGAATATAAATTTAACCTTTGACTTTTGACTAAGTTGTACAAACTTAACCTTTGACTTTCGACTAAATACCTTCAAGGCTAGTTGTACCGGTTGTTTATTTTTATTAGGGCCCCACATTATTTGTTTCTCTGAAAAACCTGAAAAATACAATTTGTTTATTCAACAAAGAAGTGTCCCACGAGAACATCGCACAGTTCAAATTTTGATAATTATCAGGGAAGAACTTAATATTTTTAAAGGGATTTGCCTTCATCTCTATGATCAACATAATTCTTCAATGAACCACATTCTTGACTATTTAAAACAACAAAGATAGGGACATCAAGATTTGGAGCTAATTTAGGATAAAACTACAATAATGATGATGAAGAAGAATAATTCCTAATTGTTTTTTGGGTTTGCAATAGCAGATCTACAACAATCCACCATTTCCTCTCATTATTTTTTTACTCGCAATTAACAATTCATCATTTTCTTAATTCTTATCTTTTCATCGTGCGGAAAATCAGTAACCGAACATTGAATTGTGATTTGTGATTGAGGGATTATGAATATGCTACTTGTGATGGTGAGTGATTTCTGATTTTTCGTTTAATGAGGAGGAACAAGCACAAGTTCATTCTATGATTTATAGAACGGATGATTGCTGTAATGTATTCTTAAGAAAGATGATAAGAGTGTGATTGGATTCATTTGTATTTACCAGTAAACTATTATTATAAGGAGCTGATGCTTCTTGATGTAATCATGCAGTTGGGGTACAATAAA
Organism: Glebionis coronaria; assembly: GCA_025667525.1. Lineage (NCBI taxonomy): Eukaryota > Viridiplantae > Streptophyta > Magnoliopsida > Asterales > Asteraceae > Glebionis > Glebionis coronaria. The sequence continues at coordinate 602,699,327 of CM046880.1, forward strand.
AAGGATCATAGTTTTTCTTTTTATGGCTTAAGATTGTTATGTTAGTACATGAACTGCTGCTACATGAACATTGATTAAAAAAATTAAAAGTTCAAATGAAGAAGACAGGGGTAATTTAGCCATTTTATTTAAAAAAGAAGTTATCAGCTTTCAAGGTATTTAGTCTGAAGTCAAAGGTTGAATTTATATTCAAGTGTGTATATCGAACATAAAAAATTTCGTACTGTCTAATGGTTCAATTTTGAAAGTACATTGTGTATTATTAACATTTACCCTGAAGGTATATCATTGCTCTGTTTAATTTTGCTACGATAATCGAAATAGACGAACAATCCCTTGTTGAGGTGTGTATAAGGAAGGTGGTGTTTGTTTAGTTGTGGAGGAGTTGGTTATCATTGACTTAAGAAGACATATATGTCATATGTAAATTCAATATTCATATTAGTTAATGCCTAATATATGTTGTTTAATAAGACCAAGGCTTTGTTTGGATAGAGGGTTTAGGAGATAGAATTTGAAATGATAGAGCGTGGTTAGAATTGTAAAACATGACCACTTTTTTCAGGATGTCATTAATTAGGCGCGTGCTTTTGTGTTTAGGCTATCAATGGATAAAGTTCATATTTGGATCGCCCTTCATCAACACAAAAAAGTAAGTAGTAGCTCCATTTTTTTATTTATGTAATTAGTTTTCTTAGATTATTGGGCATATGTAAAAGGGTGTTTGGAATTGCTTATGGTATACAAGTACGACTAATTGTTTGGAAAATGTATCTTACGCTTCATTTTTTAGATGTATCTTAGTTTTTAAACATTATAACTTGTTTTTTACTTTGAATAAAATTGATATTTTCAAAGTGAACGAGGAATTTACTTGATAGAGTTATTTATATTACAAGAGTTATTTATAATAAAATTGATCTTTTCAATTAATCTATGGATAAAGTTCATGTTTAGATTGCTCTTCTCAAGACGAAGTATTTATTATTAATCTTCACTGATTGCATGTAGTTTTTACCTTTCTTCTTATGAAAATAGGATTCCAATTACATAGAATTTCTTGAACATCTAAACAGCTGATTATATTTTTAAATTGCAATGATAAATACTAGTATACGAGCTAACCTTATTTATAGATAAACAATTTGTCTTATTACTGATTATCGATAGTTTTGATAGCCTATTGATTTACAATTTTAGCGATTTTTATTGGGTCATAGATTAGCAAAAGAGATAGGGACCATAAGTAGTTAGGATCTAGGATCGAAGTCTTCTTGTTCTTTGGGACCATTTATTAAAAATATGAACAAATTGGTAGGGATGATATTGTTACGACTGGGCCACAAGATTTAAAATCATAATAATATTATATAGAGCAACCGGATCTAAACGGTGAGATGCGTGATTAAGATAAGAACTGTGTGAACGTACTTGATCTTATAAAAATAATCTTGTTATTGTGTTCTTTTGCAGGCAACCAACTGAGTATAGAAACGGTGACTCCTTCACGGATTCAAGTAGTGATGTGAGCAGTGACAATGATAAACATGGTAGGTGCTGTGTATATTTTGCCAAGGCTGTTGTAGGAGAAGTTGGCCAACACTCGCAGACCATGGTAAGGAGGATTGTTCAGCCTCGGCCAACACTCGCAGACCATGGTAAGGAGGATTGTTCAGCCTTCCGAACAGGTAATGATACATTTTTCAATTGTCTTATATTCTACACATTATTTTTTAAATTTTCGAATACAATTGTAGGAAACAAGAAAGATTTAAGAAGTTTATAGGCGAGGAGTTTGGGAGACTGATAACGTCTTTTTTGACGGAGATGGTGAGACCCAGTTTCTTTTTATTACAAGCTTAACCTGGTTTACAACTTTTTAATTAACCTTTTTAATTTTTTGAAAAATTCATAGTGGAATTGAAAAATCTCATCTAAAGGATTTTGATTTGGAATAAGTTTGCTTATGTTTTACTTTGTCACAACTAATTTTTGTAGAATTCCGGTAGTACTACCTTACTATGTGTGCACCCATCAGATGTATTGTTGTTGAGGCAAGCAACCAGTCAGCCTCAAGTATTTTTTCGAACTAAGCCTCAAGTTTGATGTATATATATTTTCGAGTTAAATTCATAGTTATTGTAATTGACTTCTTGGGTTTTATGCAATCATTTTGCAATGATATTGATTTTTTATTATACTTTAGGATTTATGGTGCTATATGACAATAATCACTTGAAAGCAAACCGTTGTAGATCATTTAAAGCTTCATTGAATGTGTGGGTTTGAAAACAGTTGTAGAGAAAAGTTGTATGTAGGTCTTGAAAGCAAAGAATGTTAAATATAGAGGTTCTGAAAAATAGGCAAAAAAAGGTAAGAAATGAGATTTTGTTGTTTCTAGGCCATTGTGGTGCCTGCTTTTGGTATTGATCCGTTGGGGAATAGAGCCCGGTTTTGTATAAGGAGTCTATTAGGAAGAATAGATCCCGGTTTTCAAATAGGAAACATGGCTCTATTAGGTTATTCAAATAAAGCACGGTTTTATAAGTAAAAACATGGCTCTATGGCTTTAAGAAAAGAGGGGAATTCCTTTAGACCCCGTTTTTCACAAAGAAGGGGCTCTATTAAGGGGGTTTTATATCCATTTGTGTAGTAGTGCCCTTCGCTTTGAAGATTTCAAGTAGAGCAGAAGATGTCCTTCTTCGTCCTATCGTCACGCCTACACTCGTATCGATTACTATCTGTCTATCAAATCCCAGCCCATTGCTCCTATTATTAAGTCGGTGTCTGTTTCCAAACAAGCTACAAGCCTGATGGTGACTCATGGCTCTATCTCTAAGCATTTGTGCTTCAGCATGTAAAGGAGATGGCAATGCTAAAAGCACTGCCTCTGAGGATGTCAATAGAACCTAAAAAACAACAACAGCAAAATTACCAAAACTAAGCATACCTGAATAACTATCAAGTATAACTGACAACTTGACGTGTCACAAAGTTGAATATGCAAACCTCTTGACGTAAATCAGCCAGAAAAGTAGCTATAATTGAAGCATTTCCATATCAATGGGTTGACCTTCAGCTTCTTAATGTGAAACCCTGCGCGTTGTTGAGCTAAAACTTGAGCTTGGACATCTGAAGGAAGAGCAGCTAAAAACTCTGGATCAATTTATTCGGCTGTAGAAGGGGGAGGGGAAGGGGTAGAGGCAGGAGCAAAACTGGAGCGACGGATTGAGCTTGTTACGATGCTAAAACTTCAGCCCTAAGATAAGCGGGTAGTGCTTCCAACAACGTTGGATCAATGCCATTGGCATATGATGGTGTGTTAGTTTCATCTGATTAACCATTATATATCCTGGGCAATGCTAGTGTTGTTTTCAGATATTGGCTATAAAACAACTGAAGTTAACGTGTCACCACTTTGATTTGGTTCGGAATCAACAACGTTCATATCAACCTCGACATCTTCAATAATAATCGTGTTATCGGTGTTCACTTGATGGTTGTTGGCCAGGTCATCAGTTGTTGGCCAGGTCATCAGTTGCTGCCAAGTCCTGATATAGCATGATCAGTTGTTGGCCAGGTCATCAGTTGGTTCGGAATCATGGATGATCCATCTAAGTGCATCAAATAATTCACGTGAAAGGATTTTAAAGTTAAAAATAAATATATACCTGTTGCTACTTTCATTTCCGTCACCTATTTCCATGCTATCTAGTGCATTATTTCCAACATCAGAGGTGGGACCATGTAATTGTACTTCGGAGTTTTCAGCATTTTCTAGACTATGATTAAGTTCTTGCTGGATGGTATTTGGATCACTCGGCTGTGTGTCGGTATCTGCACCCTTGCTACTACCTGCTGATTATTATTGGCTAAATATTCTGAATTTAAAGAATTCCTCTCAACAGAACCTGATGAAGAAGCAACACTGTGTAAGTGAGACATGAAATGCTCTTCGACAGCCTGTGCAATAGCAGCAGCCTGCCCACCTGCTTGCGGTTGAAAATCATCAGTCCACCAACCATCACCTGTTCCTCTTTGTGGCGTGGCATGCAACGACTCCAAACCAATAGAAAAATCAGAGGTGGTGCTGCTGCTGCACTGCCAACTCTGTCACCAAATGCATGATCAAATAGAAGAACAGGAGCATCGAACATATAGAAACGTGCCTCACGAAAACTCACACCAGATAACGATTCCAAATCCAGAGATGAACTAACACCACCTGATGAATTAGTTACCCCTGACTCATTAATTTGTGATGGTCTTAATAGAAGAGGGATGTTGCAGACTATTATTCCCTTGTGTATTAGATCTTTCAAACGAGGTTTTTATGATTTTCATGGTATTCATCATCTTCCTTTCATTAACCATGTCGTCTTTATATTCATCTCCTAATCCAGTTTCATCATGATCCTTCACATCAGTGTCAGCCAGGGACATTAAAGCAGTACCATCCTCGGCTTTATCCTCCTGATCATCATCTTCATTACCAGTGTTATCCCCTCCTTTGCTCTCGACGTGAAAGGGCATCTCATTTTGATCAGAATCTAAAAATACCATCATCTTCCATCTCCTCATGCATGAACCGTACCATACATTCTCAGCCTCATCCATCTCCTCATGCATGAGCCCTACATTCTCAGACTTCTTTGGGGACCCGTAACAATCAGCTGAAACACTTTCTACCCTGCATACCTATTTATGTTATTTATTGAGTTATATGAGGTTACGAACATGACTAAAACATACACATACTAAAGTGTAGAACTATGAGCACTTAAGTTCAAGAAGAGTCTCTGCAGAAGACCTTTCCCAAGGGGCTGACAACAAGTCGTTAAAATGGTCAAAAAACTAATAATAAGTAATATGACATTTAGTTGTTAGCATCTAGATGAAGTATTCCATACCAGTGCTAATCGTAGAAGCCTAATGAAATATGATTTCCAAAAGTAGACCCCCTTCACATTGAAGATTTCAAGTAGAGCAGAAGATTTCGTTCTTCGTCCTATCGTAACACCTACACCCCTATCGATTACCGTCTGTCTATCAAATCCCAGCCCATTCCTCCTATTATTAAGTCGGTGTCTGTTTCCAAACAAGCTATAAGCCTGATGGTGACTAACTACTACAAAAAAGGACATAGAGCCCGGTTGAAAAGGGTCATAGATCCCCTTTTTTGAGGGGGAGTCAGAGGGGAGGGGACTCTATTTGAAAAGCAAATAGTGCCCTGTTTCAAGAAAGGGCTCTATGATGAGTTATAGTGCCCGGTTTTTAATCAAATAACATGGCTCTAATTGAAAAAATTAAAAAAAAAAACTTTTACCTGCAACTCCAGCCATTATTCCATCAAATTTATTTACCAAATTGAACAATTATATTGATTTCAAACAAGAAGATTCATTAAGATTACAAATTTCTGTTGATACATTGAGAATATTACACTTAAAAAAACTACAAGCTTTAATTGACTACTTGAACATAATGAAATTGAGAAATATAACATTTACATTAAGTCTCATTATTAGACACTACCATTGAATAATCTGACTCAAATTTATGACGTTTCAAATCCGTCTTTAGAGTTGAGAATCATGCCAGATGACAACTACATAATAAATCTTTCTTTGCCCATTCAAGTATATGCTCGTAAGTACAAAAGTACCTGCAAAAGACCACACAGACCATCTGCAGAAACAAAAACAGGCATATACCCTACCTTTCCTGAAAGGTTTACAATAAGTGCTAACGATATGATTTCATGGCCAGTAATTAAAATAAAACATAAACAAATAAGAGTACCTTTTCTATAGTTCCGCCAACATACAACATATTAACTTCAACAATTTGTTCATTTAAGCTTCATGGTTTTATGCTCTATACTAAGAGTTTAAGATATTGTTGTGCAAGTGTAGCTGCAGTATACAACTTTCTGATGATGTTGTCCTTCCAATCTTTTATCTATAATCCTAAACTATCGTAGTTTGTCTCCAAGATACAGTTTTGCCCATTCAACAAGACCTTTTCTGAAACAAACTTTTTCTTTATCAACATCACAATGCTAAGTGAGTAGTTATAGGAAAATAAACCTAAAGCGGTATACATCAGTATTTGCAGTCAACCCCCTGCATCAATGTATTCAGTTGCTGCATATCTGTGTGTGCTCATTACTTGAGCCTACACATGCGTCCTATCACCTGCATAACAAGAATCAGGAAGTAAGAATCTATACATATTCAGTTCTATACATATAGCAACATATTTGGTACGAAATTCTGAAGGTAGTCCCTCGCATGTAAAGGACTTCTTAACATACGTCCAAAATTCAGCAAAAAGCTCAATGGCAGTAAATGAGGACAATCTCAAGTACAAAACCATCACTATGAAGTCATATTAAATATGAAATTCGAATTTGACAGCTGTAGAAAACAATTTCCTAGACTCAAAGCTGATCATCTCAAATGCACAGCTGGAGAACAGTTTTTTTTTTCTAAAAAAAGGAGTTGGAATTTGAAAATTAGTTTTAACTCATAAGGTACACCTCTTTCTTGTGTATATGGAATGCAGCAGTGAGAAACTTCACATGAAGGACCATATGCTGCATGAAGGTTTTTAAAACTGAGCAACTGACACAACAATACCCAATCTGTATGAGTGAGGTATGGGCAAGGTGACGTGTAGAAAGATCATACCCCTACCCTAAGGTAACCCGAGAGTAGGAAGACTACTTCGATGAAGACCTACAGCAAGCGAATGTGTGACTAACAGTAAATTGTACTACCTTTCATTGACCATATATTCACAGTGTTATCCATATCACAACTGGCAATACGATATATATCGGAGGGATGAAAATCCTAAACAAACATCACCCCCATCCTACCTCATTAGTAGTCCGAAATAGAAAACATGACTAATGAATCTGTTAATGCGGGCTGTGCTTCATCTTAAACAGTTCAAACAGAACAATCAAAACTAAAATAAGGTCAAACCACTAAGAGTCTCTTTTTGATGTATATAACCCTCCTAAACTTGTTTTTGCCATCACATCAACGCAATAATTATCTATAACGGAATTTAAAAAAACTGAAACAGTGTTTGAGGGTCAACCCAGCCAGACCCGACCTGTTTTGATCCATTACCCAACCCACCGATGGAACAGCCACCTCTAACATTATGGCTTAACAAAGTATTGAGCTACTAACGGATTGCACTAGAGTCGACATTTACGACACTCAACTCTTCATTGCAACGGCCACCAGCTCCAGCAAATGAGAACGCATATTCCAGTTTGAACAAACGAACAGATTCATCCAATGTGAATTTGAACATTTCAGTTTTAGACTTTTAGAAGGCATAAAAGTTGGATATTATTTAAGAACACCAAAATAAGAAGTTAACGTCAAACTTACTTTACTTGTAGAAAGAACAAGAGAAGGTCTTAGTGCTTGTGTTCTGATTTCATTTACCGAGCCCCCATGACGAACTAAACTCTGCAGCAAATAATGATGGTTTTAGCGTGTTAGGTTATAAAATTGAGAAACCATGCATGTCCACAAGCCCAATATTTCAATTAGATCTTTAGTTAGCAATGATTGCCAAAGGTTGAGCAGTGAAAAAAGTAACCTTGTGTATCTTCTCCTTTCTAGCATCAATGACACGGATTATACCGTTAACTCCTCCAGCAACTAGCAATGGTCCCCCGTTAGCATCACAGGCCCAACTCATAGTGTCGAAAGACTCGTCCTTCTGGAATGCACATGGAAATCCAGGTTTTGTTCATATACGCTTATAAATTTACCCATTAAAAAAAATGCTAACATCACCAAATGTCAAATAATAAATATTGTATCTTACATCTTCGTCGATGTAGGACTGAAGTACAGCAATAACGCCACCTTCATGCCAATGTTCTTTCTGTAACAATCATAAGCGTCAACAAGAGTGTTACCTTCTCTGCAAATCTTTAGTCAGCGGTTCTTGCTCGGGCTAACTTGGCACATGTTCACCTACCCACTTCAATCCATTTTGCCTCGACCTCGTTAACACCTTCGATGTATTCACCTTAATGGTTTTTACAGCTTCTACCTTTTTTTCTTCATTTATAGGAGATCTTCTCCCACCAATATCAGCCACTTGTGCAGCAAATCCCTTATCTACCTGAAAAAACTATTTCTTTCAATTACAATACAATAAGAATAGTAAAGAAACCGTAACTCAATAGTGTAATAAGACTTGAGGGTTAGTTTCACTTTTAGTCTTCTTCATGTAACCTGGTTCATCTCCTACACTAGTACTAATTCATTATCCATATATAGGATTAGAAGAAAAAATAACTCATACATCCTACAATCACAATGTAATTAAACAATAAAATTAAACAAACAAATTAAACAAAAACTTTAATTAACTATAACATGTTTATAAAGTCGCACAACATCAATTAGGTCTAAAAGGTTTCAATTAAGCCTCAAACTAACACGACTGCAATATACATATACAAACATAGATTGACTAACCCTCAAAACAAAACATACATAACCCCTAAATTAACAAATATAATTAGCCTAAATTATACAGAACCCTAAGTATTAATTAAAAATCTTTCAATAACATGGAGGGGATAGGACTCACCATTATCAATAGAGGTGGTGAAGGGATGGAACGCCAGTAGATGTGGCAACTAGTGATGGCATGGTGAAGGGATGGATGCAAATGAGTGGATAAAGAACAATAGAGGTGAGTGGATAAAGAACCGTATATGGATGGAGTGTGATACTTCCATTTTAGTCAATTGAAAAATTGAAAAAGTTAAATCAATCCCGCCCTGTGAAACGAAAAGTTGAATTAAACCCGCCCAAACAAATAGTGCCCGGTTGTCATTTAAGAAACCTGGCTTTATTAGAGATAGGATAATAGATCCCGGTTTTTAAGAGAGAACATGGCTTTATCCCAAAAAAAATCAGGAATGTTTCAAAGAACCCTATTTTATTTAAAAGAGGGCTTTATCTAGGGGGCTTTATTTCACTTTTTGTAGTAGTGACTCGTGGCTCTATCTCTAAGCATTTGTGCTTCGGCAAGTAAAGGAGATGGGCCATGTTTTCAATTACACCCGGTACGTAGCAGTTAGACTTTATACAATACATGCACCTTACGAAACTTAATTAGCCTGAAATTCCTATACCCAGACCTTCTAATTAAACAAGGTTTTTCTTCGTCATATCTAGTTGCCAACAAATAATAATAGTAAAGTTCATCTACCAAGTATGTTGAAACTCGAGTATCATCAACCTTCTAATGAAAAATGAGGAAAACTATTAACGAAAAGAATAAATTGACATGAAAGTGATCAAAAATCTGTTTTATTAGAAAGCACATAGATAGTACAGTAGAATTCTAGTTGATTATAGACACCCTCAAACATGAAGAAAAAAGAAACAAGGAGACTAAAGTTTTCCTCACGCATAGCAGCATGAACATTGGGCCCTAATGTTCTCTTGAGACACCGCATGTTTTAAGTTGTGATACTTGTTGAGTCGCATACACTTTTCCTTGTAGCAGCAATCGGAAAGGGCAGTTCAATATTTACCAACATATAATCATATATTTGAAACCAAATTAGGTGATTCATTGTATCCAGCCGGGACAGATTTTCTTGGCAGATTAGGTTCACAACATATGCTAGGTCAACCTCCTCATCGTCATGAGGGTTGTCGGCCAGGAGCTTAGTAAGTGGGAGACTATTTTCAACAATGCTTTTAACAAGTGGTAATGAAGGATCGTGCACCACAAGTATTGTATGCTCTTCCTGCACGCCTGCATGATGATGAGATCAGAGTGATTGATTAGGTACTAAACAAAAGAGCAAATAAATAAATGTAATTAAGTTATAATATGATCATCATACCATAGGTATCTAGGGTTCGAATTAGATCATCCTGCCAAATTATTCCTTTATGAATCAACTTCTGTTCTTCAACAGGAAGATTAAAGACTCGAGCCGTTAAAGTCTTGAAATCAACAACTTTTAATCCGACACTCGATCTAACAGACCACTTGACCCCGTTTGAACATCGTAAGTTTATGTTAATCTCGTCCATCCCTGTAAGGATATGATTTCGGTTTAAGTAATTATTCTTTTCGGACAGATGGAATAGAAAACAGATCTTTTCCAAACCTTAATTAATTAAAAGATCGAATATAGGAAAAGATAATAGAAACATTAAACCCTAATAATTAGTTATGTACCTGATGAGGGGAATCGTTTAGGGTAGGGGGGAATGGATCGACGAAATATAGGAAAAGATAAGAGAGGAGAAGAAGATGGAGTCATAGTATTTATAGGTGATTTTTGGAAAAAGATTATACCGACTTGAACTGTTTCTCGGCCCAAGATAAGCCCAAATACCACGCCTTTTTACTACAGTAACTCATGATCTTTTGAAAATCTTATTTACCACGCACGCTTGGTCGGTCTATGGTGGATGAGATATCTGGTGGAAACCCTGAATCTAAATCATTTCGGGATACATGAGGTTAATTAGACTAATGGTTTTCCAAGTATTAGTTTGACAGTTTTTTAACACTCTATGAATGTCGATGTTAAGTTCCTGATGTTAAATTCCTTTTGACATAAGAGTTGGATTATTGTAAAAACTTGTATTTTTATAAAAACTAAGAGAATAATCCTGACCGTTCAAAATCTAAGACCAGATCATACAATTAAAAACACGGAAGGACTGATTTTGCCAAAATAAATAACAATACGGAGGGACTAGAAGTGAAAATATACCTAATACCCATACTCATCGCCCATTTTCCTCGTTTTCACTCTCTCTCTCTCTCTCTCTCTCTCTCTCTCTCTCTCTCTCTAAACTGCCTTCATCTCTCTAACAGTCGAAACCCTAAAATAATCAACTCAACTTCATAAAAAAAAGCTTACAACAAATTAATTACAGAATTGGACCGTTGGAAGAGAGCTAATATTGAACCAATAGATGCTTCGATTGATGGTATGACTCTTCTAATCCTTGATTGTGGCGTATTCTGAAACACCTATTTCGATTTTGGGCTTGTTCCTATAGTAATCTATGTTTTGGATCAAACTTATGTAGCCTTTTGTGTTTTTAATGATTTAATACGCTTATCAGTTATCGTTACTTATAGAATTTGTTGATGAATTATTGGTATATTGTGATGATTTAGAGCTTATTTCTGCAACTTATTTCATATTCACAAGATGTGTTACAGAAATAAGCTCTAAATCATCAAAAAACAAGAGGATGTTATTCATAACCAATTTTCTTTAAAGATAATATAAACAATAAGAAGCTGGGTTTGATTATAGTATAGATAGGCACTTTATCTCTAGAGATAATATAAGGTATTAAAAGTTGGGTTTGCTTGTTTCACAACGACGAGTTTACCTTCATACTTTTCGGGTGAACTTGCCCTAATAAAACAAACAAAAACAAATGAAGGTAAACTCGTCGTGGTCAAACTAAGTAAAAAGAAGTAAAAATGGTTTTCCCGATAATGTCACATATTAGATTCTGTATGTTTAGAAAGTTTTGATTGGCGATATATCAAAGAGATATAGAACAACTGTTAAAAGGCGGCATCGCCTTCTGTGAGTGAGTGATACCCACCACCCATTTGTATTCTCTATTAGCTAGTGTGCCTTCTTTTTAGTGGATGAAAGCATATGTGATATATGGGTCCATCCATTTTTATGCCATTTTGGAAAGTCAAGTTCCGTTACTCAACCATTCATGTCTCTGTTTATGTTGTTTTATGCATCTTATCCCATGTGTTTTTTGTTTTTGATTGAAAAAATTGATCTTAATTATCATTAATCCTTCATTTATATGTACTTAAAACAATATTATCTAAAAAGGAATACTTCTGTCAAAAGTTTCTGGTCTTTCTGCAACCAAAGTAATATTTCTGATGTTATACAGAGTCTACTGAAACCTGAAAACTATTATTTCTGGAAATGTTTCATCTATTTTACTGTTTTGTGAAACTAAGGATTTTAAGAGTGTGGACCACCATTATGGAGTCTTAGATCAAACATATATTTGATGTTTACTAAAGTAAGTGTGTTTTGTGAATAATTGACTAAACATAACAAGTCTTTGAACTTGCCAATCGTTTTCACAAGTTTCGGTTACCAAAACTGAATTCGTTATGACATTACTGGTGTTTGCTGTATAACGTCTATGCTGGGAACTGAAAACTTACTTCAGGAAATGATTTATCCATTTGACTGATTTTGTAAGCATTTAAGTACATTGAGTCTTGAATTAAACATATATTTGATGATTTTATATTAAAATTGAATCATTTACTGTTTATTGAAGTAAGCGTGTATCGTTGAATAATTGACTAAACTAGTAATGTAAGTAGACATAATCAGTTTTCGAACTTGTAACGTCTTAGGTCATATATGTCTATGCTTACATTAAATTGTCATCTGGGGGTTAATGAAGTGACATGACTATATACCAATCAGTAGTAACTTGAGCTGTTATTGAAGGTTCTTGCCTCGATGGTTGTAAGTTTCAAAACATTCATCTTCATATGCATATGATGCTTGTCTCTGTGGTAGAAGTAGCTAAATAGGCGGGTTGCTGGGTAAAGGTCTAAGTTATTTTGTTGGTATATGGTTTAGGGTGACCTCGAACCCTTAACATGTTCAACCTTTTTAGAGATTTTTTATATGTGAAAGCAATTCACAATATAAGTTAATTTTATGTAAGTTTAGAGATAAGTTTAAGTCTCCCGATCATTTCTTCAATTCATTTGAACATCTAGACTTACATTTTTTACAAATTGGATTAGGTGTTTTCAGTTTACTATTCTCTGCATAGAAATGGGTTCGATAATAAATTCAAATTAGACACAGTGGTCACGTTGATGATTGGTTCGATAATGCCAAAGAAGTGAATAGTCCTGTATCAAACTCGACTAAAGCTACCAAAATGCACTTTTCTGTTCATTCTGGCATAAAATATTTTTAAAGAACTAACCAGATGCCTAAAGTCCAGATTACACAAATTGAGCACACAGAGAACACCAGGACTAGAGTATTCCACATGAATGTAGAACATGATATACTGGTTAGATATGTGCACTACACATTCCTCGCATTTCCAGCTTCACTTCTCCTGTTTGCATAAGGACCTAAAGTTGTAATCAGCCATAAATAACTATAATCTATATCTAACTGTAGAAAATTTGACAATGAAGTGTTTATGTATCAGCCCATACTGAAAAATGACCCATGGATCCGTTTTTGACTCCATTCATAGATCTGCCAACTTGTTACTGCTAGTATAAAGAAACGTGGATTTGTGGATTTCAGCTTTTAGTTCAATCATTCACCATTAGATCCGGTTACTCTATCTAATATTCTTATTATTTTAAGTCTTGTGGCCGTGTCGTAACAATATCATCCCTACCAATTTGTTCATATTTCTAATGGTCCCAAAGAACAAGAAGACTTCGATCCTAGATCCTAACTACTTATGGTCCCTATCTCCTTGCTAATCTGTGACCCAATCAAAATCGTTAAAATTGTACATCAATAGACAATCGAAACTATCGATAATCAGCAAAAGACAAATTGTTCATCTACAAGTAAGGTTAGCTCGTGTACTAGTATTTATCATTGCAATTTAAAAATATAATCAACTGTTTAGATGTTCAAGAAATTCTGTGTAATTGGAATCCTATTTTTATAAGAAGAAAAGAAAAAAACTATATACAATCAGTGAAGATTAGTAATAAATACTTCATCTTGCAAAGAGCAATCCAAACATGAACTTTATCCATAGATTAATTGAAAAGATCAATTTTATTTTAAATAACTCTTGTAATATAAATAACTCTATCAAGTAAAGTCCTCGTTCACTTGAAAAGATTAATTTTATTCAAAGTAAAAAACAAGTTATAATGTTTAAAAAGTAAGATACATCTAAAAAAATGACGCGTACGATACATTTTCCAAACAATTAGTCGTACTTGTTTACCATAAGCAATTCCAAACACCCTTTTACATATGCACAATAATCTCTAAAGAAAACTAATTACATAAATAAAAAACTGGAGCTACTACTTACTTTTTGGTGTTGATGAAGGGTGATCCAGATATGAACTTTATCCATCGATCGCCTAAACACAAAAGCGCGCGCCTAATTAATGACATCCTGAAAAAAAGTGGTCATGTTTTACAATCCTAACCATCATTTCAAATTCTATCTCCTAAACCCTCTATCCAGACAAAGCCTTGGTCTTATTAAACAACATATATTAAGCTTTAACTAATATGAATATTCAAATTACATATGACAGATTTATCTTCTTAAGTCAATGATAACCAAATCATCCACAACTAAACAAACACCACCTTCCTTATACACCCCTCAACAAGGGCTTGTTCGTCTATTCCGATTATCGTAGCAAAATTAAACAGAGCAATGATATACCTTGAGGGTAAATGTTAATAATACACAATGTAATTTCAAAATTGAACCATTATACATTACAAATTTTTTTATGTTTGATATACACACTTGAATATAAATTCAACCTTTGACTTTGGACTAAATACCTTGAAAGCTGAAAGCTGGTAACTTCTTTTTTTATATAAAATGGCTAAATTACCCCTATCTTCTCCACTTGTACATTTATTTTTTTTAATCAATGTTCATGTAGCAGCAGTTCATGTACTAACACAACAATCTTAAGCCATAAAAAGGTAAACTATGATCCTTTTGATTCGTATCCCAACCGCATGATTACATCAAGAAGCATCAGCTCCTTTTAATCATACCTTTACTGGTAAATACAAATGAATCGAATCACACTCTTATCATATTTCTTAAGAATACATTACAGCAATCATCATATCGTTCTATAAATCATAGAATGAAGTTGTGCTTGTTCCTCCTCATTAAATGAAAAATCAGAAATCACTCACCATCACAAGTAGCATATTCATAATCCCTCAATCACAAATCACAATTCAATGTTCGGTTACAGATTTTTCCTCTCGATGAAAAGACAAGAATTAAGAAAATGATGTATTGTTAATTGCGAGTAAAAAATAATGAGAGGAAATGGTGGACTGTTGTAGATCTCCTATTGCAAACCCAAAAAATAATTAGGAATTATTCTTCTTCATCATCATTATTGTAGTTTTATCATAAATTAGCTCCAAATCTTGATGTCCCTATCTTTGTTGTTTTAAATAGTCAAGAATGTGGTTCATTCAAGAATTATGTTGATCATAGAGATGAAGGCAAATCCCTTTAAAAAAATTAAGTTCTTCCCTAACTGATAATTATCAAAATTTGAACTGTGCGATGTTCTCGTGGGACACTTCTTTGTTGAATAAACAAACTGTATTTTTTTCAGGTTTTTCAGAGAAACAAACAATGTGGGACCCAAATAAGAACAAACAACCGGTACAACCAGCCTTGAAGGTATTTAGTCAAAAGTCAAAGGTTGAATTTATATTCAAGTGTGTATATCAATCTTAAAAAAGTTCGCAATGTATAATGGTTCAATTTTAAAAGTACATTGTGTATTATTGACATTTACCCTATATCTTCATATTGAATTTGAATATTGAATGATATTATGTTCAATTAACAAATAAGTTAGTTATTAACAGACCTTTATATCAATTGAAGACGGTAATCGGTTCGATTAACACTTGATCACCCGTTCAATTTTGATTGATGCACACTCGATCATTTGTTCCATTTTGATTGATGCACACACGTGGGTACTTGTGTTTTTGGGAGTACTCGGATTGGTCATGGGGCGAAAATCGGGTCCGGGTCGGTTGTGTTGAAAGATGTGTCGACTAGACGTACGTATGGTTGTTGGAAACCCTGCTAGATTAGTTGGTAGGGAAAAGAATCATGCGACAATTTATAAGGCTCCTAGTTTTACTATGCATCAGGTTCAACATGTCAATTAAGTTCACTCGATCCCGAGTTTTCAAATATTTCTAACACGATATCCAACCCAATTTAGTATTCGGTTTACTTGGTTGACCCGAATAATTTTTTGACCCGTGTAATCCGACTCGAGTATGTTTATTGTTGTCCGATTTGTTCTTTTTACACATATATATATCCGTCGATTCTTAAAAAAGTTGCAATAATAAACATAATGGCATATTACAAAAAGTTATAAATTTCTGCCAACCGAACCCGCGTAGGTATTTTAAATTTTGGCTTCTTGAATACTTGTTGACTTTTTGTTGTTATTGGATAGCATTAAACGAAAATAAGGATTCAATGCTTTGTTCTCGTCCTCCTCCGAGTGATGAAAAAATGTTCCATGAAGATGATGAATTGTTGTTTTCGGTGGAGAAATAACAATCATTTGTGTACTTGAATTGTGGACTCTTCTTCGAACCCCTTAACAACCTCATTTTTATAAGCTTTTTGTGGACCCTTTGAAACTAGTTGAACCTCTTAACTCTCTTTTTGACCCCTTTTCAACTGTCATACTTTAAAAAAAAGGACCATCCATCTTTTTGGTCCAAGAACACCATTAGCGTGATTCGTTTTTAACCTTACTTGAATTGTTAAGTCAACATTTTTATGATCCGGATCTTTCATGTGATTATTTTTATTTTTGTAAAAATTGAAAAATCCTATTTTTTAATATTTTTATACTGTATGTAAAGTTATTAATTATTATATATCATAAACTTAAAATTTATATGAATATTTTAGAAAAATGTTTTCTTAAATTAGGATTATCAACACGTTGTTTTTTAACAGAACGTATAGATTTGTTGTTTTTTAGCTCGTCGTTCAAAAAAAGTAATATCGAGTCGTAGTATATCCTAAGACCGTATGATTAAGCCCGAGATCGTATGATTAAGATGTGAATCCTATAAAATTTTAAGCATAGAATTGGATCGCTTTTAGTTTGGAATATGATAAAAATTATAAGATCTTGAGAGCACGATAATGATCTTGACAACTATGGTTAAAAAAAAACAAAAAAAAACTACAATTATATATTCACATTGTACAACAATTATTAGACGCATATATTTACAAAATCTTTGGAAATAGGTTAACATGAGTAGCCACCGGTTCAGGTTGCAAATAAAAGGCGTTAGAGAACGAATCCAATGAAATCTATAAAAATGATTGAAGTGAGTTTGATCAAAAACATTTTATTTTTCTATTAATTAGAGAACAAGCATGATCGATACATCACACGAATACCGTGCTAGTCTTTACAACGACTATTTTTAGAATTATAAAATCACAAGATCATATTTTTGCACTAAATCATCTTACTTATCCTCGTACACACAGAATAATATAATATATATTTTCTCTACTTATTATATCTTAAAATTTAAAGTGTCGGTTTTGTCATTTGTAAGCATCATGTGGTGTAGGAGGATTTGTAGAAGGTATTTTAAGGAAGAAATATAATTTGGGGATGCTATTTTGCACTAAAAAACAAAATTATTAAGGGTCAAAAAGTAACTTTTATCATTGGTCAGGGGTAAAATAACTAAAAAGTTAAAAAATAATGTAGTAATAAAAACAGCTGCCCCATATCATTTTCCATTTTAAGAAGTGATACTTCTTCACCTTTCATATCTGTAGCTTCCCAGCCTTAAAAAAAACTTTTATTCATTTGACAATGTCTGTGTGGGTCTGTTTGTTTGTGCGTGTGTAGTTGGTCGTTATGAAACTTGAAAAAAAAAAAGAGTTGCATATAAACTGTTTGATAAAATGTCTCATAGAAATTATTCGAAAATGTTGTTTTCAGTCCTTGCTTCATAACCTGTATATCATATGTTCGATAAAATGTACCAAAGGAAATACGTTAGTGATTTGGGTTTGGAGTAATTGGCTAATGTGGATTTAAAGTATTGTGTGCAAAGATACTCTTGCTATGGTTGATGAAGAGGACGATCCTAATACCATGAGAATCGTGTTATTGAGGTGGGATGGAAAAAAGCCCTTTGAACTGATACTGGACTTATTGACATTGCTTCTGACCCCTTTGAAGGAGTAAATGTTGATGACCTTTTGGTCTTGGTAGACCGCTCGCATTTGACCGACGAGGCCAGCAGAGTAGAACCTCATTTGAAAGATCTAATACACAAGGGAATAGTAGTCTGCAGCATCCCCTTCTATTAAGACCACCACAGTATAATGACTCGGGTAATATATATTCATCAGGTGGCGTAAATTCATCTCGGGATAGGAATCATTATCTGCTGGCAGCATCCCCTATCTATGATGTGGCACATTTCTATATGTTTGATGCTCCCGTTCTTCCATTTGAACATGCATTTGGTGACAGAGTTGGCGGTGCTGCACCACCAACACCTCTTATTTTTCTATTGGTTTCGAGTCATTGCGTGCCCACCACAAAGAGGAGCAGGCGATGGTTGGTTGACAAGCAGGTGTTCAGGCTGCTGCTATTGCACAGGCTGTCGAATAGCATTTCATGTCTTAATTACACATGTTGCTTCTTCATCAAGTTCTGTTGAGAGGAATTCTCTAAATTCAGAATCTTAAGCCAATGATAGTCAGTAGGCACCAGAGGGTGTAGATACCGACACACAGCAGAGTGATCCAAATACCATCCAACAAGAACTTAATCATAGCGTTGAAAATGCTGAAAACTCCTGAGGACAATCACATGGTCCCACCACCCCTGATGTTGGAAATAATGCACTAGATAGCATGGAAATAGGCGACGGAAATGAAAGTTTGAATGAGCTACAGGTATATCTCGTTGTTTAACTTTAAAATATTTTAACGGGATTTGTTTGATGAACTTAGATGGATCAACAATGATTGCTATTTTGATGACCTGGCCAACAACCATCAAATGAACAATGATAACACGATTATTACTGAAGATGTCGATGTGGATATGAACGTTGTTGATTCCGAAGCAAATCAAGGTGGTGACGCCTTACCTTCAGTTGGTGTTGTTGTAGAGCCATTATCTGAACACACCACTAGCATTGTTCAGGCTAATGGTCAGAGATGAAACTGGTGCAACTAACACAGCACTCAAATGCCAATGGCATTAATCCGACCTTCTTGGAAGAACTACCCACCAATTTAGGGCTGAATTTCTATCTTCGTAACAAGCTCAATCCATCCCACCTCCAGTTTCTTTATGCTCCTGCCTCTACCCCTGCCCCTTCAACAGCCGAAGAAATTGATTGATCTAGAGTTTTTAGCTGCTCTTCCTCCGGATATCCAAGCTCAAGTTTCAGTTTAAGAACGCCCACAAACGGTTGCACATCAAGCTGAAGGTCAACCCGTTGATATGGATAATGCTTCAGTTATAGCTAGGCTGATTTACGTGAAGAGGTTTGCATATTCAACTTCGTGACTCATCAGTTATACTTGATAGTTATTCAGGTATGCTTAGTTTTTTTTTGTTGTTGTGATTTTTTAGGTTCTATTGACATCCTCTGAGGCAGTGCCTTCGGCATTGCCATTTCCTTTACGTGCTGAAGCGCAAATGCTTAGAGATAGAGCTATGAGTCACTATTAGGCTCGTAGCTTGTTTCGAGACAGCCACATACTTAATAATAGGAGGAATAGGCTGAGATTTGATAGCCATACAGTAACATATTGACGAGTGGTCGGATTATTTTATTTAGATAATGTTCATATCTTTGTTGATTTGTGTAGAAGCCAAGGTATGCATGTGTAGGTAGATGATAAGGAACAGCCCACTACTTTTATTATTCAGCCCAAGAAGGACCAACCCAGGCCCAATGAATGGAAGGTTTATCATAGGAGAGAATGAAAGAAGAGACACGTGTATGGCATATAATATATAGAGAATGATATGATAGATAGGGGGGTTTCATGTTTTAAGTATTCGGTTGTTTACTTTCGGCTAAGGCTTGGGCAAGAAGTTTCCACTTGGGTGGATCTTCTCTTATTATTGTTTTTCTGGGTAACATACCACTTATCAATACATATATTTACTTTCTATCATCTTGTTTATCTATTTATTTCATACTTATATCTATCAGTTGGTTCCATTGCCGGCTTTCAACATGGTGCAACAAGACCCACCTCTCACCACCCGGGCGCATCGATGCCCAGGATGAGAAAATACAGCATCTCACAACGACCGTTGAGTCAATGAAAGCGATTTTGGATGCATTCGAGAAGACTTTATCCGGGTTTCAGCGCCAGTACGAGAAGCAAGCGCATTTTGATTTGTCTGGTTCTCCTTCACAAGGTCCCACTATCAAAGGTGAAAGCGGTTTGGGTCACGGAGTACAAACCCATTCACATGGTTTCAACACTTTTCTCCGCGAAAATCATTTTGATGGTTCTCTCTTCTCGTTGCCTAAGGTTAAGCTTCCTTTGTTTGAAGGCTTGGACCCCAGAGGGTGGATAACTAAAGCAGAACTTTACTTTCAGGTACATCACACTCCTCTCACCCAAAAACATCAATTAGCTCAAATGTGTATGGAGGGAGTTGCACTAAATTGGTTTACACATCTCATAATTAAACAACCCTAAATAAGCTGGACACAATTTTGTACTAAATTAATTTCTAGATTTAGTGGTACCAAATTTCGTAATGCTCATGAAGCTTTAGGATCGTTGTATCAAACCGATGATATTGAAGAATACATAGAAGAGTTTGAGGCCTTGTCTGCTTTAATTGGTATGTTTTTAAGAGGGTTAAAGGAAGATTTTAAAAATTGGGTTCGAGCTCTCAACCCTAGTTCGTGTGATCAAGCAATCGAATTATCTCGGCATGTTGCCATCGCTACCGCAACACACGATGATCGATCTGGAACAAAGGGGAAGTATCATTCTCCTGGTTATTCCCATGGCACATCACAGACCCCGTCCTGGAAAAGTTACCCCCGTACCACCGTCCCTATTTCACAGGCTTATAATAAGTCAATACCCGTATCAAAAAACCTACACTCTTCCACCCCGACCCGACACTTGACTAAACAAGAATGGGAAGACAGACGTCGCAAAGGGTTGTGTTTTAGTTGGCAAACTCACATGATACGGTTTAGACCAGACCTCGTTATTTACAAGACAAACATGAATGTAATCTGATGGCAACAGATTCGGGAACTTTATCTTTTAAGTCATAATTCCCAAACATAAACGTGTAATTTTTCTTTATGGACTATTTGTTTGTTTAATCAATGTGAAGTTGGTGAATAGTACTTATGCGTTTTAACATTGTGATGTAACAATATGTTTCTGTTAATCTTGTGTAAAAATAGAGTAGTACGTGACTCTTTTTCCTTTGAGTGGGAGTAACTTAAAATGGGATTTAATGTATGTATACTTTAACTGAAACTTAACTTTACTGAGCAAATGTCAAATAAACTTTGTACTGTATTGGATAAACAAAAATGTAACCTTGCCTTTAACCTAAATAAAGTATAAAATAATAAAAATTATGGTTGCAGAGGGTATGATCTCTCCTAAAACATCACTTCCTAAGATGATGATGATTCTCTTCTTCTTCTTCTTCTTCTTCTTTTTCTTCTTCTTCTTCTTCTTAAAAAACAAAATCAAAAAAATAACCAGTTTCCAGATTATTCTTTGCTATAAGACATACTGCATTGAAAAGTTTTGGAAATAGTAAGTTGATATAATCCTCAAACCCATTATAACTGGCCCCGATAGTTTTCCAGATTTGGTCTTCAGGAGGGTGACCCATAGTATTACTTATTAACCGCAACAACCCAGACAGATTCTTGTATGGGGAATATGAACTCGTCATGGCCTTTAACCAACTGTCAAGTTCCTTTGAGTACCAAGTCACACCACCAAAAGTATAATTGTTCCAAATGTCAACTTCAGCTTCCAGTTTGGTATCACGATGCCCCCTGTTATTCTATTACTTATCACTTGAATTAGCATTACAAACGTTCCACGCGGCCAAAAATAGTAATGGGTGGATGCTTTCACGGCTGTTATGCTGTATGTTAAGAGTTGCTTAACAAGATTATGTGCAACACCATTTATTTTAGAGAGTTTGCCCATGTCATTGTTGAATTGCTCTTTATCATTGAAATATTCGTCATCTAACTTGTCATCATCCACGAAACTGTTTCCTGTCTCGAAATCTATAATAAAACGAGCCAAACCAAATAAATCCCGAGTATACCATCCCTCTTTTTTATTTTCAAGCCGGATGTCCATTAATGTTCCATGAATTGTTTCATCATCTGGCTCGCGATATCTGCTTCGGCTGAGTCCACCCAAGCGTGCTACTACACCTGTTCGATACTTTTGTACTAGAACGTTTGATCTTTTTTTATCATCTAATTTGAACAAGTTTCCTAAAAAATTTTCTCTTTAATTCAACATTCATTTTTTTATATGTATTTACAAATTTTTTCTCTTTTTTTCAGCAAGTTTGTTTCATTTTTTTTCAAATTTTTTACAATCTAACATTAATATGTTTGCAAAAAAAAACATGCATACCCTTCGGAGCATTGAGTTGGTACGTTACTAGTACGTCATAATATTACATGTGCAATGCATCGAAGCCAAAAAGGGAGAAAACAACAATGACGGGGTTTTGGTACACGGTCATCGTAACGACATGCTGTAGTTGGCGATAATGTGAAGACAAATATTCTTACTATTGCAAAAACTTCATGGTTGACTTCACCATCTCAAGCCAGCATCTCATCTTTCACCATCTATAGCAGTTGGTGGTGACAATATCATTGTGAGTTGATTATTTACTTCTCATCTATCATGTCTAACTTTATCAAATCTTTTGTTATAAAGAGTTTGCGTCCAAAATTATTCAAGTTTTGTCAATAAATTGGCATTTATAGATTTTACACTGAATTTTGTAGCCTATATGAGATGACCGTTTAAGAAATATTAAAAGTGAGTTTAAATACAATAGATGATGATTCAATTATAATCCTATCGTATTCTTGTTAAATAATGAGAAAGGATAGGAGTAAGTCTCACTCTTCTTACTAGGAAAAAAGACTATGTTGGCTTTCTATAAGAAAACAACTTTAGTTTACGAATTATGTTGCAATAACACAATTAATCAGAAAGAACATAGAAAGTTTCATTTAGTATTTTCGATAATTAAATCCTTAATAGAATTAAATACCCAGTTAACTACTAATAAGACTAAGATCATACTTGTCCTCCTACTCATTATTAGGAGGTCTGACCAGCTAATAACAAGTAGGGGAAGAGGTAAGCAGTGAGCATTAATTGCATTACAAGTTCAACTCTTAGAATTTATGACACGTTTAATGAAGTTTATTGTTGTAGAGTGTTTGAATGGGATGTCCACAGAACTCTTACGAGTATCAATGAACAACTCAAGCAAACTTGTTCTACAAATAATAAAATCATGAGTATGTTTCATCTCATATGCCTCGGGTTCAGATCTGACCATGAACTCGATTTAAGTCGTACCAATGTAAAGCATGGAAAAGTTGACATATATCCGACCAATAGCAAAATTCACCTTGGGTATAGAACTCACCCCTAGGTCTGACCAGTTGATGAAAACCAACAAGTTCTTTTACATTGGATGGCATAGGCTTAAAGATTCCAGTAGGTATCACAAAAGTTTTGAAAACAAATATCAAAAGTGTGTAAAAAATGCATGCAATCAACTTTGTTGGGAATAAAATTAGTTAAGTCACTGGGACGCTGACAAGAGAAGATTAGACACTGACAAGAGTAAAAGAGGCGCTGATAAATGTAATTCTAATAAAGATTATTGGAGCAGTGACAAAGGAAAGTTCAACCACTAATGGAATACTTAGTCTACATGTTTTGTAAACTTAGTAAAGGTTTGTTCGACATTGTATTTTCTATATTTATCTTTACCTAGACTAGTTGATTCGTAGATTATTGTACACGACTCCTTGTACTATAAAAGGAGATCGTAGGGTTCATAGTTTGATATATGTCTTGCACTTTCATTGTTATCAAGTCGATCAATCAATATAAGTGGAAGTTTGGTTTATATTGTAATTTGTGTTGTTCTTAGTTCTAAGTGTTAATTCCGCATAACACTTAGATTGTTCATAACATAAAGTTTCTCTACGTGTTAAACTTGATTCAATCTCGTTAACACAAAGCTAAACTATCTAAGTTTGGGATCAGCAAGTGGTATTAGAGCTTGTTGAGTAACTTTGATCTAAAGTACACCAAAGCCCTAAATCGTTCGAAACCGTAATTTTTCCAAAATAATTCACCATGTCGATCTCTAGTTCAACTGAAACCGTAGGTCAATCCTCCAATCACAGCCTCAAAATTCCCATGCTTGACCCTGATAACTTTGAACTATGGAAGTTCAACTTTGAACAATACCTCCAAGTTGATAACTACCATCTATGGGAAGTTGTTGAACAAGGAAATAAGTTTAATGTAGCTGCCAAAGTTGGTGACTCTATCAGCAAACGAGTGACTCCCACTCAAAAGGCTGAAGACATTCAACCATTGCCTGAAGATGGAAGAGCAACCTCAGTTGTAGAGATAGCTGACAAAAGACATGACATGAAGGCGTTAAGCATTCTGAAGTTGGCTTGTGGGATCAAAAACCAACACAAGTTCATACTTTATAAGATTGCTAATGAGCTATGGGCAGCTTTTAAAACCAACTATGGTGGTGACAAAGATACTCTAAAACAAAGAAAGAAGGAACTTGTAACAGAATTTACTACTTTCAAAGCAAAACCTAATGAATGACTTAGTGAAGTCAGGAGTCGACTTCAAGATATCACAAGCAAGCTTGCTTTCATGGAACTGTCTTTGAAGACGATGATATTAATGCTGTATTTCTTGGAGCTCTTGGAGATGGATGGGAGATTCATACAAAGTCATTGATTGCTACTAGAGTTTACAAGACCATGACCTTTGATGATATCTATAATTAATTAAAGGTTAGGGAAGCTGAAGTTCTACTCAAACAAGGGTATAAAACACCCTTTGGGAGTATGGCCTTTATCTCTCATAGTGACACTTTGGACGCTGGCAGCTCTTTCTTTGTCAGCGGATCAACTTCTCATGTCAGTGGGTCTCTAGCCGCTGATACATATGACTATGCATCACCAAGTATCAAACTAGCTAGAATGGATTTGGACACTGTATGTGCATACATTGCTTCTCTGCCTAATGGATCTTCAATTTATTTTAAAGATCTTCAGCAGATAAGTGATATTGATCTCGAGGAGATGGATATCAAGTGGAATATGGCACTTAGTAGCATAAGAGCCAGTAAGTGGAATAAGAGATATGGAAAGAAGATGACATTCAATGGCAAGGAGACTGCTGGATTTGATAAATCTAATGTTGATTGTTACAACTGCAATAAATTAGGACACTTTGCTAGAGAGTGTAGATCTCCTAAGAGAAGTGATGGAGGAAAACAAGCAAGGGAGACCATCAAGATTGAAGATTCAGGACCAAATCTATGGCGGCCATGCATGGAATTGATGGCATTGGATTTGTTTGGAGCTTTTTGGACAAGAAGGAGGAAGAGAATCAAGCTCTCGTTGCTGAAAGGATGAAAAGCATGTTCAATATGCTCTTATGGCCAACTCTTCTTCATCATCAGGTAATGAGGTATATAATGATGCTTTTTGTAGTAAAGGATGTAGGTTAAACATAGAAAAACTTAAGAATGAAATTGTTAAGTTAGAATTTGAAAAACTAGGTTTATCTATCACTATTTCTAACTATTGAAGTGGGAGTGCACAAATAGAGGTGAGCATGGGGAGGTTTGAGGCGGTTTTATGCTAAAACCAAAAACCAAACCGTAAACTTCGGTTTTTGCATATCGCAAAACATTTTATTTTGGTTTTTTCATTTCGGTTTTTTGGTTTTTTTATCATAGCAGTTCGGTTTCGATTTTTGTTTCGATTTTTTTCTCTTTTCATTTTACCTATTCGATCGTTTCCTATTTACAAAAACCACTGTTTGAATTAAATACAGAAACAAAATGATAGAAATCAACCATTGTGTGAATTAAATCTTCAAACGTCTTCATCAATTTCCTCTTGCAGTTCAGATATTCCCATCGACTGTAAATGGGTTTCATAAACTTTCCACAGACCTTGTCGTAGCGTTGGCATGTCCAACGTATTTTTCATTTGATCTACAACGTAATCGATAATCATGAATTGTGGGCATGGTATCCAACCTATTCTTTAAAACTCAAATAGTACATTCTATGCACCAGAAAAGAAACACGCGCAAAAAATGTATAGTTTTTAGTAAACACAACAGACCTTTTTTATAGGGTTGCTGAACCACTCCAGTGAGCAATTTTCCGCAATTTGCACCTGCTGTGACATACACAACCGTGTTGACACAATACTTAATCCGGCAGACCAGTCCATCTAACAACGCCATGCAATCTCAAACACCCTCTCCAAGTCCTGACAATTTCATACATGTTTATCGAAGCTAAAAACAGATAAGCAAGTTTAATGAGTAATCCCAAATACAACCATTCCACACCCATTCCTCGTTTCTGATTAAATACTCATTTTAGGTAAATAAACAGCCCAAGTACCCACATAATTATAATCAGTTTCTTCTTCACTTATGCAAAAATCACCATCACTGAATCAGATTTACTATGTCCAAACAATAATCCGTATAACATAATAAAAACAAATGATTATGAGTTGGGATAATCAAACTTGAAAGACAAAGACACCCTAGCTAACATTTGTGATGCAAATATAATTTCAGACATATAAAAATGCTTTTGAATCCCACGTATCAAGTGAATCACCTACACATGTATATTCGTGATCTTTGAAATCCTAAGTTTGATACTACAATGCTAGATTATAAGTTTATAACGACACATGTAAAAACCGCATGCTTTTACCATGAACAGTACACTTATAATCGTACGTACATGATTTGAACTTTCCTTATTTAGCACGTTTATGTTTCACGATTAGGAATTACAAGTATTACTGATAAGTGTGAAAACACTCATCAATTATAATCCAAAAACCACTTAAAACACGGCCAAATACATTATATTAAACTGTAAATTATCAGAATTACGCGTGTATTTTGTGTTTGTGTATTTTCAGGAAAAATAGATACATTTGAGATAATCACGAGCTTTCATGGGTTTAATCTGAAGAAAAGATGAAGAAAAGACAAAACCGAGTTTATAAAGGACCAAACTTGCAAATTGTATGAAGATTCAAGAGTTAAAAGTGTTCAATTCAAAAGTTAGAAGACTAAAGATGGCAAAAGGATAAAGTTATCAAAGTGTAAGTCTCATTTGTTACAAACTGCCAAGTTTTAAAGATTACAAGGGCTGATTTGGCTATTATTTCAAAGAAGATTATGATGTGGACCAATGATATGGTACCATTATCATTCACACAGATCATAACTTACAGCTAATCATTTTTCATATTATGGATCAGGATCCGTGTGGTTTAACCACATCCAATAAAAACGTGCCACGTCATAAGCATCTTCAACATCTAAACAAGGGAGCTATAGTGCGTTTCAGAAGGAGAAATCAAAATAGAAGATGGTCGTCTTCACTATATAAACACAATCATACCATTTAATTTCCCAATCAATCACCCAAACAGAATCCCCCAAATCCCTTACTCATATGAATCGTAATCAGGCCACGTGGCGAATTCTAATTCGTTTCAACACGTCATCTCAACTACCCCTCACCTCATCCTCAGTCTATAAATACTCCTATTCTCCCTCATTTCGAGTTCAGTTAGAAGTTAGCTGTAGTGTAATTTTTCACACAGTAGATAGGAGTAGTTTGTACTTAGTTTTTGGAGAATAGGAAATCAGTTAGGATTAGTTAAGATAATCAGTTTACTTTTCCTCATAATTCTGTTACATTTTTAGTTAGAGTTTTGTAACAAAATTTCTGCCATTAATGAATTTGTTTTCAAGCTTTCATATCTCTCTTTTTCTACTCTGTTTTCTTCAGCCCATGATTTTGATCTGTAACAAATAGAACTGTTAAAGAGAGTGTATTGAGTCCTTATTGAGTTACTGATTATAGAATTTGAATCTTTTACAAATCTCTTTGTTTGGTTTATTCAGAATTCTTTAAAGCTATTAAATCTATTTTTCTTTTTGTTAATTCAGTTGTAACCAGTTTCGTTTTCAGTTATAACAAGTTCTTTGTTACTCCATTAACGAAATTTATAGTTTTTCGGAATACTATCTCTTTCAAATCTTTTCGTTCTCCTCTGCCTCTGTTATGAAGAATGCTATTACAGAATACCTAATTTGTTGCTTACTGATTGATGATACTGGTTAAGGGATTATTATCATATTTTTCGTGAATACATTCTTAATTTACATTTGCTAGAAGCGGCTACAGTAATTACAGTCAACTAAGAAGCTTGAGTAGTTAACGTTTTTAATATACAGATGGACCACTTGACGTTAACGTTTTTAACAGAAATTGGAGAAGTTAAGCTAGTGGCAGCCTAGGAGATAAGCAGTTGGTGAAGTTTGTCCTTGGCGAGAGACTGGTTCGTTGAAGGAGTTGAGATCGATTTCAATACTTCATTGATAGCTTAGCAATAACGCTCTCAACGGACTGGTCTGGATGTGAAGTGGTCGATTTGTGAATGTGTTCGAGTCAGATAATAGAGAATGGAGTTAATGTAGTTGGAGTAGTGTTTAATTTAAGCCGGCTCAGCGCCGTGCTTCGACACAACGGACTAAGCCTTCGGATGACTGGTATTTTTCTGCAATTGAGCACTTTACATTTTTCTGCAATTCTTTGCTCTAGTCGTGTAGGAGTTTAGATTTTGACTTCAATTCGTTCTACTAGTTCTGCTATATGATGCTTATGATATTAGTTATTCTCCCTTTGTATTGAATTTCAGATTGTGAGTAGTCTTTTAGGAGATAGAAGTAAGCTGTTGTAACGAGAGTTTGGTATTAGTTCTTTTCTTGCTGATTTTTGTTCACTGAGTAAGATCGTGATAATAGATTAGAGTTGTTTGATGTTAAAATTAGTAGTAAGAATAGTGTAAAGTTTCATTCAGGTCAATTTGAGTATTACACAAGTAAGAAAATATCATATAGGGTCAAGATAGGATATTGTGTATATTTTGATATTTGCTTGTAGAAACTTTTAGAAAAAGCTGGTAATAATGCGAGATACTTTGTAGTGATTTACAAGGATTGGTTGATTTTGAATTCATAAGAAGTGTTACTTAGTTGCTGATAAATAGAATTTTCAAATTGGATTATTGAGCAATTTAGATGTGACAGTCATGTTAGTCACAGTTCCATGTGCATTCTTGTTCAAGTAGACATTTTTTGTAAGATTTGATTGGCTGACACTGTCAGTCTTTAGCTATACACTATATTTCACTTGCTGGCCAATTTCTTTAGTGGATAAGATATTAGTTGGGCTAGAATAGTTGTAGGGCCATGTTTACTTGAGTTTGAAAATAGTAACGTCAAGTGTTGAGACTAACTAGTGTAGTAAATTTGTTCACATTTAGTCATTTAGTAAATATAGATATTAGACTAGTTAAGTAGTTTAAGCCATTTGAGCCCATTTTATAGTATAGTATAGTTTTTAGATTTACATGCTAAGTAGTGTAAAATAGATTTTAAATTTATTAATTTTGAATTTTGATAGTTTGCTAAATTTTGTAATTGTATTTTCAGCTTTATTTGTTGTTTGTGCAATATGGTTTTTTAGCGTAGTACGTATACGTAGGTAATATAGAGTATTTTTACCTTTTTAATTGCTTTGTGCCAATTAGACATAAATTCCAAACAAGATTTGATAACCAAAAACAATAAAGTCAAACTTGAACAATTATATCAATTCGATTAGATACGAGACGAAACGATACTAAAAACAAAATTATTAAATGGCGCCGCTGCCGGTTCTTGTCGTGAATATTAACGGTTCGAGTGAGGCGATTGGATTTGGGATCCGTTCACTTTGTGAACGTTATTTTTACGTATTATCAATCAAAAACATAAAAAATCAAAAAGATAAAAATACATAAAAAATAAAAAATCACGAAAATCAATTCTTTTCCTAAAGAATTGAACCAAAAAAATCCAAAAAGTAATCTTTTTCCTAAAAGATTACACCCAAAAATATATATTATATTGGTTTTCATCGTTTTTACGTACATATAGTATTTTCTTAAAAACCAAAAAAATACAAAAATATTTTTGATATATTTTTATATGTAAATAAGTATACGTAGATACGAACAACCAAGTTACCTATTTCCATAAGTATTGCCGAGGCAATACACCGTGTTAGGGGGCGTTCCGGTCCTTGACACGTGTATCGATCAAATTAAATAAAGCAAGAATAGATAAATACTTCCAATAGGCAATAATTCGAAGAATACAAACTACAAAGTGAATAGAAAGGCGATGTGCTATAAAATGCCATCTAAGGGTTAATAGGTACTTAAGTGCTTCGCGCCACCTAACCCCCCGTTCACTAGTGCGTATTCTAAGAAGGAAGGCTTTATTGGGGGTCTTGCACCCAAGTAGTAATTACATATATTATACTTTCTTGTGGATATTTCATATCGAACCTCGAGGGAGATAATCTCTTCTCCTTCAAAAGTCGACCGGGAGCTTATCTCTCACTCCTCGAGTTTACTTACGCGTGTGCTCGCACGCACGTAACCATACCACCTTTGGTGTATTACTTCCTTCCCCGGGGAAGCTTTTAAACGTCATTTTACTTGTATATACATTCGACCACCTTGCTAAACATGGATACTCGTTCCATGTTGGAGATTTTGCAACAACGATCCGCCAACGGTAATTATTCGCCTTGTTCGAATTATGGTGGACCACACGATACTTATTTATGTGATCAAAATAATGGCTTGTTTGGGGAGGGATATGCTTACAATGGAACCGAGAACACTAATTTTCAACCTAACCTACAAATGGACTATACATGTAATGACTATATGGGATATTCCGGTTTTTCATCACAAACTCCACCATCATTTCATGATCAAACCTTTAATGAGCCATACCAAAACCAAGGATTTTCCAGTTATGAGGGTTTTCAAAATAATGATAATTTTCAATGCTATAATCAAGAAACTTATCAAAATCAGGGATTTCCACATTATGAGGGTTTTCAAAATGAAGGAAATTTTCAAGGTTAAAATCATGAGAACTTTCATAATCATGACTCTTTTCAAAACTATAATCCACCTAATTATGGAAATCCACCTCCACCATATTCTTCGACTTATTCATGTGAGTTTTGTGGGAACGCACCCCATTATGGTTATGATTGTAGACTGAGGGATCTGCCTTGTTATGCCCCTCATATTTGCAATGAGTCGCTTTCTTTACTTGAGACAATAAACAAGTCGAACGATGAAATTTCTAAGGCGATTGATAGTAAAAAGACATAAGCATTGAGGAAATGAAAAACGCGTGCCCGTTGTTAGAGAAACAAATTAAGTTTTGTGAGGAAGTGGAAATTAAGACTTGGCAACTTTATGACAAGGAGTTCGGTGATATGTTTCGTGAATCGTTGAGAAATATTTCTTGTCGCCTTAGGAAATATTTAAATGATTTCCTTTTTAAGATTGCTACAATCGAGGAAGAAGAACAATATTTTGCTACTCGTGCTCGTTTGCTTAATCGATGCTTATATGACGATGATGATGAACCTTCGATTGGTATGACACTTAATGATGACACACCTTCATCACCTTTACCTCACGTGGAACCCATCAACTTTTTAACCATGGGGGACGAGCCTCTTAGAACTAATACAAACACCGATTTGGGTGAATTAACCTCTTCTAGTGTTGAGAACCTTATCCTAATCCAAAGAGAGATCGAGGGTGTTTCCAATGAACCATGTGACGAACTTTGTATTGATATCTCTTCTCCTCATGATCACATTGAGATTTTATCACATGTTGACCTTCATGCTACTACTAGTGATTTTGGTGATTTTGATCTTGATGAATTGTTTAAAGAAAAGGATAATGAGATTGAGGACGACTTTATGCAAGATTTGCCACAAATAGAGGATGATGATTGTGATTCTAGTGAGGCATCTTATGATATATCATCCGATAACTTTTCATGTCAAGATGACATTCCTAATTCAGATGAAGATGTTTCTCCTATAGAAGAAGTGGAAGATGTTCATATTCGTGAGTTTTTATCAAACGTTTATAATCTTATCTCCTCGATTGAAGCTTTGAATGAAAATCATAATAATGATTCCATAGAAGAAGAACCTTTCATTGATATTTCTTCACCGGTTTTTGAGGTTGCACCTATTGATTTTCGTGATTATATCATTCCTTTGAGTGATTCTCTCATTAATACACCTTCTTTTGAGCCTTCTATTCCCACCCTTCCACCCTTGAAGTTGGTTATTGATGAAGATCCAATACTCTTAGAGGTTGATCCTTTTTCACCTAAGGCACCTTTAGAACCCAAAACCTTTGATATGGATTCTCATATGGATATTGATGCCACCATAGAGGCTTATCTTGCTAATATTGATATTAAGGTTGATGATAGTGATTCTAATTGGGAAGAGGATATTCGTCTTATTGAGAAAATGCTTTTTGGGACCCTAGAGCCTACACCTCCTTCACAAGACACTATTATTCTTGATCCTCCTTTCACTATGCCTTCTATGGAAGATTACCCACCTTTTGATGATGATGAAGAGCCTAACATGGATATAATTGTTATGAATGTTTTGATACCTACACCTTCATTGTCTCATGATGCTTTGATAACTAAGGGGGAATCTTATATGGTGGATACGAGTTCATCTTCTTATTTTCCCATGAAGGGAAAGGTTTTTGATCCTGGGATACGTATGTTTGAGACACCTTGGTTTTCATCTACTCCACTTAACAGTGAGATTTCGATGGGCTTCTTGTATGAGCTTACTTTGGTGATGCTACCTACTTTGGAGTTGTTCACATGTAGAGATGGGAACTATGTATTTGATCCTGGGGTGCTTCATATTTGAGAGATTTCGTTTGTTGGAAAAACTTGAGACACGTTGGACCGTTGCATTTATCGAGGCGGATATTGTTAATCTTATAGTAAGTGGCAACGTGCTAAGTTTGAGTGTATCATGTGAGATGTGCTTCAAAGAGGATATCCTTTATTCTCCATGATGGTTTCCCCAAGGACAACCTAATTCTGGGCCGAGTCGAGCGAGCGACTTAGGGTTAAAAAAAACTCAAGAATTCTATAACTAGGTTAAAAAATGTAGAGTAGATCTAAATAGGTTAGGTTTAATTAAAAGGATGTTATAGTAGAGTTGAAGTGGAGGGGTTCCTTTCTTCATCTTTTCGTGTTTGCTTCAAGGGTTGCTCTCTCTCATTTTATGCTTGGAACTCATGGAGGAGGCCCGTGTATCTGGTTCACTTCGATTAGTTTTTTGCTATCGTGATATTTAAAACACTTGTGCTTAAAATGAATACCCTTTAGATGTCTCTTCCTTAGCTCGAGTTAAACAAAGTAATCAATGTCATAAGTGTAGGGGAGTTTACTCCAATACTCTTAAACATTGAGGAAAATGTTTATCTTAAGTGTAGGGGAGACTTATATCGAAGTGACCTTACCTAGACCATTGCCTTAACTTCATGATAACATGGAAATTATTTTTTTAAAAAACATTTTTCAAATTTTTGATCTACTTTGGCCACCAAAAATATGCATTTATAATTTTTGCATAAATCATTTTTCATTTGCATAACACATTTGCATTGTATATATTTTTCTTTTATTTTTCATCAAAAATATATAAAAGAGAAAAAAAATATAATAAGGACATGGTTTAACAAATTTAGACTTCTTTGACATATTAGGCCCGCCATGGATATTTTGACTCAACCCGAGTTTGCTTATCTAAAGCACTCTCTAGCTAGTATCCTTAACCATGTAGTCTTTCATTGGTCTATTAGGCTAAGCATCCACCAATCTCATTCTTTGAGATTTTAAATTTGTGGAGAATGGGAAATGATAGAGTTGAAGCAAGTATAAAAGGGCTAGATAAACTTCATGATAATTACTTATGGTTAAACCCTTATCTTCTTTACCTCTATTTCTTCGCATGTATATATGTTAAGAAATAATCAAGAACGGTTTTAATTGGTTTGTAGTCTCTTATGCATTTTTGTCTAATTATTCATGGTTGGTATAAGTACGTCTTAAGATTCTAAGTTAGAATGTTTTATGGGTACTAGACTTATGTCATGCTTAATACTTAGCGGGTGTTTTTCTTTTTATTCTTTTCTACTTTCTTTGTGAGGAATAAAGGAAAATAAGAGCAACTTACAAAAAAATGAGTGGCTAGAAAAAAAAAGAAAAAAAAAATAATACAAGACTCCCAAGAGGGGCAGTGAAGTGTGAATTATAGTAACTATTAGATTCCAATATTACCTTGACGGGTTGCGGGGATTTAATAGTTGCTCCAATCCAATATTACCTTGACGGGTTGCAGGATTGAAGATCCAAAGTCTCAAAAAGGCGGAGGATGTAAATTATTGCGTGAGTTTTATTTTTCTTTCCTTAGCGAGTGTGTAGCTACTTATTAATGCATGACATAAGGATTTTACACGTAAGGCGAATGACTTATTATTCTTGAAACGGACTTAAATTAATTGTGAGCGGTTTTTCAAGTAATGGATGAAAGGATTACTTAGGATTAAAACCGTGCTTCCTTATTTTTGGATTTTACATTTCTTATATTTCACACTTTAAATAATGACAAATTTGCCCAAAAGCCATTTTCTCAAATAATAACCAGTTCCACACTTAATTGTCATGAATAAGTTGATGCACTTTTTACTTGTGAATACAATGATCCCATTTTTAAGCTTGGTATGGGGAAAGTGAAACTTGAGGGTGATAAGTGTCCATGGTACCAAAGCCCTAATTTAAGTTATTGATTTCTTTATGAGTTTTTCCAACAAAACCATTTCAAGAAAATCTAAAAATATATAAGTAAGATTGCTTTCTTTGCATTGCATTGTAAATATTCAAAATCATTCATCATGTAGCATAGCATAGTTTATTAAATCATAAAATGGCCAAGGTGGATTAATTATAAGAAAATTGCACTCTAGAGCTTCAAAATGCTGCATTGCATGAGGTCATGACAATGGTCAAGTGGAGGGGAGTTGATAAGTGTGAAAACACTCATCAATTATAATCCAAAAACCACTTAAAACACGACCAAATACATTATATTAAACTGTAAATTATCAGAATTACGCGTGCATTTTGTGTTTGTGTATTTTCAGGAAAAATAGATACATTTGAGATAATCACGAGCTTTCAAGGGTTTAATTTAAAGAAAAGATGAAGAAAAGACAAAACCGAGTTTATAAAGGACCAAACTTGCAAATTGTATGAAGATTCAAGAGTTAGAAGTGTTCAATTCAAAAGTTAGAAGACTAAAGATGGCAAAAGGATAAAGTTATCAAAGTTTAAGTCTCATTTGTTACAAACTACCAAGTTTTAAAGATTACAAGGGCTGATTTGGGTAATATTTCAAAGAGGATTATGATGTGGACCAATGATATGGTACCATTAGCATTCAAAGAGTTCATAACTTACAGCCAATCATTTTTCATATTATGGATCAGGATCCGTGTGGTTTAACCACATCCAATAAAAACGTGCCATGTCATAAGCATCTTGAACATCTAAACAAGGGAGCTATAGTGCGTTTCAGAAGGAGAAATCAAAAGAGAAGATGGTCGTCTTCACTATATAAACACAATCATACCATTTAATTTCCCAATCAATCACCCAAACAGAATCCCCAAATCCCTTACTCATATGAATCCTAATCAGGCCACGTGGCGAATTCTAATTCGTTTCAACACGTCATCTCAACTATCCCTCACCTCATCCTCAGTCTATAAATACTCCTATTCTCCCTCATTTCGAGTTCAGTTAGAAGTTAGATGTAGTGTAATTTTTCACACAGTAGATAGGAGTAGTGTGTACTTAGTTTGTGGAGAATAGGAAATCAGTTAGGATTAGTTAAGATAATCATTTTACTTTTCTTCATAATTCTGTTACATTTTCAGTTAGAGTTTTGTAACAAAATTTCTGCCATTAATGAATTTGTTTTCAAGCTTTCATATCTCTCTTTTTCTACTCTGTTTTCTTCAGCCCATGATTTTGATCTGTAACAAATAGAACTGTTAAAGAGAGTGTATTGAGTCCTTATTGAGTTACTGATTTTAGAATTTGAATCTTTTACAAATCTCTTTGTTTGGTTTATTCAGAATTCTTTAAAGCTGTTCAATCTGTTTTTCTTCTTGTTAATTCGGGTGTAACCAGTTCCGTTTTCAGTTATAACAAGTTCTTTGTGTAAAACCCGCATGCTGTTACCATGAATAGTACCCTTAAGATCGTACGTATAGGATTTGAACTTTCCTTTTATATCATGTTTACGTTCACGTATAAGAATTTTAAGTATTACGTACGTGTTAGAACACGATAAGTATTTATTACGTATGAACATACGATAATTATTCCAATAATAATTATAATCACGAACATGCGATCATGAAATCATGAACGCAATTTAATCACGAGATAATATTATTTACGTATATATATTTATTCCGAACACGAATAAATATATTATGTCAAGATTGATAACTAATTAAATCACGTAAACTACGTAACACGTAAACACGAATATTAGACACGATTATTATTATTACGTATATTTAATTTAACACGACAAGTAATTACATACGTAATGATTACGTTTAACACGTATTATGATAACTATGAATTTACGACATTTTATAACACGATTACGCGTACCATTTAACAAGTCGCGTATTAAATAAAATCGCATAAGGGCTTTATTGGGCTGTTAGACAAAGGAAACAAGAAGTAATTGGGCTCAAGGCCCAATGGGGTTGTTTGGTCGGCTTAAAAGAGAAAAAGGACAGGGTATACATTTTATTTAGACAAAATCATTAGAAACCCTAAAAAGAATATCAAGCCGCCAGTTTTGGTTCTCCCTTTCTTCTCTTCTCTGCCGCGACCTACACCAAAGAAACAAGGAGTGCGTTTGTTTGATGTCCTAAACCCTAACACGAAAAAAGAAACAAGGTAAACCCTAGATCTCATTTTATTATTTTCCTCTATGGCTAATTGATTAAGAATCCGTATATTAAGAATTTTTAAACATGTTAAACGTATTATAATAAGGTGGGGTGCGTTTTGGATGTTGTTGTGTTCGTTTGGCATACAAACCGAGACCTTTAAGGTGGTCTCGGTGGTACTTTATTTCCCACCAGCCATAACCCTAATAAGGGTGTGGGCTTGGTTTTGTGCTGGCGGTGGAAACAGCGAGCAACCAGGGGAAACCACTGGCAACGGCCAGGGGAAACCACTGGCTACTGCCAGTGGTATATTAGTCCAGGCAGTGGGAACTGAGAGCTGGTGCTCTCGATGGAAAATTATAGCAAGCAGGGGGAACCCAGAACTGCCATGGGGAACTGGCAATTAAAGGGTTGTTTGGTTTTGGGTTTATAAACAACTTAAGGGTGCGTTTGGCAGTCAGATTAATAAGAAACAATTAAAGGGCTGTTTGGTTCGGTTTATATTTAAAACAACACGGGTTTTCACAGTAAAACATACAAGAATAGCAACGAAATCCATTTCCATTCATCTGTTGTTCCACTCGATCCACATAAAGGTATTAACATCAGTAAGTTAACAAAACACAGTGATATGGTATCATAAATGAAGGACAACAAAGACAACTACTTTGACAACATTGTAAAGAATAGTATGAGTACATAGGATAATGGAGATACGTGTGGCATAAAACCTGTCCCGGAATCTCTCGTTCACAACACCACTTTGACGACATTGTTTCTTCCTTTTGTGTTGTACCATGTTTCATTCTCTATTCCTACTACTCCATTTCTTTATACCCCTAGTAACAGAAAAATAAACCCAAAATAAGTAACAAACACGAGCATTTCAAGAGAACTTGATGTACGCAACACTCGACCCTCAAATGCATAGAAAATATCCTTCACTGATCATGTACATATGACAACATTTATCTTCCTAAATATAACAACATACACTTGGACTTATTTTACAATGTGCTTATGAAGTAGTCGACTATTGAAAACCAAATGATAAATTGTACTCTATGCAACAGACAAGCAGTAGAGAAATACGGCCAGATTCATAATCGATGAAACAAAAGTTATAATCTTCTTTTATTAGTTAGTATTTGCCAGAGATACCTGCAGATAATGTTTTTTGGACGGAGATGGTGAGACCCAGTTTCTTTTTATTTCACAATCTTAACCTCGTTTATGATTTTTTAATTAACCTTTTTAATTTTTTGAAAAATTCATAGTGGAATTGAAAAATCTCATCTAAAGGATTTTGATTTGGAATAAGTTTGATTATGTTTTACTTTGTCACAACTCATTTTTTTAGAATTCATGTAGTACTACCTTACTATGTGTGCACCCATCACATGTATTGCTGTTGAGGCAAGCAACTAGTCAGCCTCAAGTTTTTTTCGAACTAAACCTCAAGCTTGATATTTTCTAGTTAAATTCATAGTTATTGTAATTGACTTCTTGGGTTATCTGCAATCATTTTGCAATGATATTGATTTTTTATTATACTTTAGGATTTATGGTGCTATACGACAATAATCAAGATGAAGAAGTGTTACATACATATCACTTGAAAGCATACAGTTGTAGATCGTTTAAAGCTTCATTGAATGTGTGGGTTTGAAAACAGTTGTAGAGAAAAGTTGTATGTAGTTCTTGAAACAAAGAATGTTAAATATAGAGGTTTTGAAAAATAGGCAAAAAAAGGTAAGAAATGAGATTTTGTTGTTTCCACGCCGTTGTGGTGCCTGCTTTTGGTATAAGGAGTCTATTAGGAAGAATAGATCCCGGTTTTCAAATAGGAAACATGGCTCTATTAGGTTATTCAAATAAAGCACGGTTTTATAAGTAAAAACATGGCTATATGGCTTTAAGAAAAGAGGGGAATTCCTTTAGACCCTGTTTTTCACAAAGAAGGGGGTCTATTAAGGGGGTTTTAAATCCATTTGTGTAGTAGTGCCCCTTTACTTTGTTGGAAATTTAGTGCAATTGTGGGATCGAGTCATACTTGTAAATGGGTTTGGAGGTACGAAGTGTACACCCATTAAGTCCCTGACCTCCCTGGACTCAATATAGTGGTTGAAAGTTCATTAGTAGGAAGCTTCTCCTGGTTAGGAAGTTGCTCCTGGTTAGGAAGTTGCTCTTGGTTAGGAAGTTGCTCCTTGTTAGGAAGTTGCTCCTGTTTAGGACGTTTCTCTCCTGGTGATGCACAAAGTCTTTGTAACCTCTTTGACCAATCAATGAGGGTTGAATATTGACTTAATGACCAGGTTTATGGTCATGTAACCATTATGGTTTCATGTAGGTAATTATGAGCTTAATTGGCCGATTATTGCTCTTAAATACCTTTGACTATGAGTTACATCCTTCTAGGACTAGGATCACTATAAATAGTGATCATATTTGCATGATGAAAGATACAGAAACAAGAAACACTTACACGGACAGAGTTCTTGATTTGTGCCTAAAACAAGTACTAACCCTTGGTTTTATCCCAAGGAGGTATTCGTGTTAACCTAGGCATAGGGTCGAATAATCTTCTTTGGAAAGTGATCACACGACTTCAAGAGATATCCGGTAACCATTCATTGGTACGTAGTTAGGCTATTGATTATCTTCACTCTGTTGGAACAAAGTAAACCCCAACAATCAAAGAAGATTATTTTGTGATAATCCATGGCGGCGGCAATGAAGCATATGGTGGCTAACTTCTCCAAACTGGACAAGTTTGAAGGGGTTGATTTTAGGAGATGGCAGAAGAAGATGCACTTTCTTCTTTCTACCATGAACGTGGTGTACGTGCTGACCACTCCCATTCCTGATGGTGGTGATGATGCTACTTTGGAGGAGATGCGGAAAAGGAGCAAATGGGAGAATGATGATTATGTGTGTCGCGGCATAATTCTCAATGGTATGTCTGATTCTTTGTTTGATATTTACCAAAATGTTGAATCTGCTATAGAACTATGGGATTCCTTCGAAGCCAAATATATGGCTGAGGATGCATCAAGTAAGAAGTTCCTTATGAGTGATTTCACAAATTACAAAATGACTGATTCAAGACCAGTCATGGAACAATACAATGAACTTCTTGGTGTACTTGGCAGATTTACACAACATAAAATGAACATGGATGAGACCATTCAGGTCTCGTGTGTCATTGACAAACTACCTCCTTCTTGGAAAGATTTCAAGCACACCTTGAAACATAAGAAGGAGGAGTTAACTCTTGTTGAGTTGGGCAGTCATTTGCGCATTGAGGAATCCCTCATGGTGCATGAAAGTGATAAGCCAAAGAGCAACAATATTGCTGGTTCATCTGTTGTCAATATGGTGGAGCATAACAACTCCACCAGGTACAATGACAACAAGGGCAAACGTAAGCATCAGGATAACACCAAAGCTAATCCTAACAAGAAGTCATCAATGGCTTGTTGGAAGTGTGGGAAACCTGGACACTTCAAAAGGGATTGCAAAGGTGTTAGCATTGGCAACCAAGCTAATGGATCAGGCACAAAAGGTCAGAATATGTTTAATGAATCTCTCCATATTTATTATGTTACGTATGTATCAGAAGCTTAATTTGTGCAGGATGATGATGTTGCGTGGTGGATTGACTCTAGAGCAACATTACATGTGTGTAAAGATAGATGCTGGTTCAAGACTTATGAGTTAATGAATGATGGATCTATTCTTCACATGGGAAATGAGTCAACAACCCTAGTGCATGGACGTGGTTGTGTAGATCTTAAATTTAGTCCTGGAAAGATTGTTTCTTTGTTTAATGTTTTGCATGTTCCTAATATTAGGAAGAACTTGGTTTCTAGTAGTGTTTTGAATAGTTGTGGTTATAAACAAGTGATTGAATCTAATAAATTTGTTTTATCGAAACATAGTGTGTTTATTGGTTTTGGCTATTTGAGTAATCAAATGTTCAGGCTTAATATTGATTCTAGTATTGTAACACCCCCAATTTCACAAGGCAGCGGAATATCAACATTGGGTGTTACTTCATAGCACATCACACATAGTCATAGAAAACGACCTCAAAAGAGACGTTTTATAAAATAAACCATTCGACAAAATCAGAGTTCAATAAAAGTGGTCCCAACACTTTATATAAACCTTAATAAATATAAAATGTTTTTCTAATGTATCGAATGGAAATTGTTTGTTTTGCCTTTACATTATCCCGCGCGGCTCCATGCTCCAGCTGCTCTTAAACCTATACACCTGAGAATACATGCTAACATGTCAACACAACGGTTGTGTGAATTCATAGGTTTTCAAATAAATAATCGTGGGGTCTTAAATAAACCATAAAGCTTTTGAACACAAGAATCTCATCCATTGGTGATATTGTAACACATATAATATCAATATTCCACACTATTACGCTAAGCTCATGACACCGATGCCTTAATCAATAAATTTGCCCTAGTCAGGTATCTTGCCAAATACCCCATACCTCACGTACAACACACCCGGTTGAGCCTCCAACTCACAGGTGCGACCTGCCCGGGTGGGGGTCATCATTCCCAATGGATCCATTCGTCTGTACGAGCGCCTACCCATCATAGGTAGTTAACGGTTCATGATTTATAGGGACTTTTCACTGGCAATAAGCAACTTAGCCTTACTAATAGTGGCTCATTACCTATACAATCAACGCTTGTGTTCATTTTCCAAAAGCATTCAATCAAACGTCTTTACGTTTATTAACAACAGCTTGTGTTCGTTCAAAGCATATATTCCAACAACGAATGTCTATTCACAATCATGTATTATTTCAGAAGGATACAACACGTATGCTTACTTACTAAGAGCATGTATTCCCCCTCGCGGGTTTATAAACACATATAAAGCAGTAAAAGCGAGGCTATGAACTCACCTGATATAGCTATCACACGTTTATCGAGGACCAAACATTCAATAGTCGATACACGACTTCACGAGATATCAATCGCTCATTAATCGAGAACGAGATGCCCAACGATCGACATATAACCGAACGAGACCTATAATGACGAGATGCGTCTTAGGCTCGAGACCATACATATGTCATATATATAAGTAAATAGTTCACTTTAGTAAGTTTGGACATTGTATATGTTTTATAAAACTTTTTATAAAACCTTTGATAACAATTTGTCATCTTTTATCTCATTTTGAAAATTAAGCCCATTATAGTCCATTATAAGTGTGTGTTGGGCTTTTATGGCCCAATTCTACCTTCTATGCATTAGGGTTCTAAAACTCCTCAAAACGACATCAGCTTAATATTGTTCGATGGTCGAGTGTCGGGTCACATAATCATCAGTATATAAATGAGTCCATGCTTCCCGATAAGTGGGTCCTACCACTTTGGTTTTTATAAAAATCAACGCGTTTTACATTAATTCAATATGATTAAATTCTTATAATTTATCGACATGCCTCGTAGATTGGATCATTTCTCTTAAACCATAAATAATCTATATGAGTTATTTTTACCAAAATCATTCTTAACTTATGTAGTTTACTTATATAAGTCTAATTACCTCTAAATTTTACTTATCCTAGCTCATTTACCCATTTTATTACTAAGAAGAGTTGGCTGTTTTTCGCAGCCAACTTCAGTTCCACCGTTTTGCCCGCCATTTCCAAACCGTTTATTCGTAGAAAACCATCCGATTTGTGTGTCTTCAACATAAGTTTAGCTACAACTTTTAGCTTTACATATTTAGGGGTCATTATACAAATATTTTGTGTTTTCAGTCCGTTTATACAGCATGTTCAGATTCGACACTTTTTATCGTTTCGGCCATATCTAATTCATCGGGTATCGTCACGAGACAAACCACCCGGCAAAATCACCACAAAATATAAGGCTATCACCCTATATGTTCATTTAAAGTTAAAACCGTACTGATTTTCTATCGTGACACAGTTTTTGCTACTGGTCTATATTTGGAAACCAAAATCAATATCGAAAGCTAGTTTAGCTTGTATTTTTGTATCACAAAATCATATACAATGTCATAAACCCACAAATCAATTACTACATCATCATATTAAGTAGTAAACTGATAGTACATAATTCCAAAAATATTATACAAAATTAAATAAAAAGAAATCAAATGAATCTTATAAAAGATGAATATAAAGATTAATACCCTAAACTTTAGCTTCAAGTTCTTCAAACTCTTTAAAGCCTTTGCAATATGTCTTAAACTTCAGC
Source organism: Glebionis coronaria (assembly GCA_025667525.1). Taxonomy (NCBI): domain Eukaryota; kingdom Viridiplantae; phylum Streptophyta; class Magnoliopsida; order Asterales; family Asteraceae; genus Glebionis; species Glebionis coronaria. Next base: position 602,742,766 of record CM046880.1, read on the forward strand.
CCAAAGATTTGATATAATGAAAATATTGATAATAATATGATGGTTCTTACTATTGTGGTGTACGGCAAAACAAGAATCAATAAGAGTGTGTTGTTAATACAAATGAAATGGAAGTATCTTCATGGCTTATTTGATGATACACGAAATATCTCAGACACGTGTATAGACAAATGTTTAGGTGGATTGGACGTCGCTTGATAAAGATTGGGATGAAGTTTATAGTTTAAACTTTGTCTCTATATTGCAAAAGCGGGTATTATCGAAGTCCGATATTTTTAAAGTTACGTGATTTGAAAGATACGCGTTAACCACGAAAAATAAACGCTCAGTATAAACTAAAAACATTGACATTCAGAGAACATTTATATTTCAATAAATAAAGTAGGGCTTATAATTTAATAAACGTCAGCGCGTCGCCTAAACGAATGACGCCTAAAGGTTTAACGTAAATTATCAAGAATTCTCATAAAACGAAAAATTAAAACGACGACAATAGAAAATATTTCTATGTCATAACGAGGATATTTACGGTCGATGACGGACATATACTTTGTCGATAAATAATAAATGACAGATACTCAATACATTAAATCATTAACCTTGCCGATTAGCCGAGAACTCAATATTATTTGTATAACGAACATGACAAATAAAAGTCGATTAATAAATATTAGTCCGCATAATAGAATTAGTATTAGAACTCGGTCTAAATGTTGATTCTAAAGTTCGGGTTACTACATTATCTACCCCTTTAGGAAGCGATGTCCCAGCGCTTAATTCGTCTTAATAGTCTTCGGTTAAAGGGCGAAGAGGTGAGAGATAGACACGTCATCGTTGAGGTTTCTAACGAATCTTAAATGAAAAAATTTTCAAAGCAACGAGTATACATAACAACCATGAATGAACGTTTTAAATGTAGCTTTAACCCTTATAAGTAAAGAATAATACATAACTCGAAGGAAAAGCCATTGGAAGCAAAAAAATTAACGAATCGTCAATTTTTAGAAACGCTTAAAGGTATATTACTACGAGTTTATCAAACATAAGGCGGTCGATAAAACTCTGAAAAATTCCACATGAAAAGTGAAGAGACAAAAGAATTGGGCGCATTTGAGAAATTTTCCAATGCGTCAATCAATTTAAAACAATCAGCGATCACGTCGATCAAATTAAAACACACATTGTCCACGGATCTGATAAAAACAATTACGTCGTAAAAGAAAATCGCATGGGTCACACATAAGTCCATCGATATGTTACAAAATAATCAATACGAGGTAATTAGTACTAGTCATACAAAATCACCTAATTACATTGATCTCGAACATGCAACCTTATTTCGTCAAAAGCGAATTCATCAACACGGAAATCGATCGGAGTATACATTACTCCATCGGAGGAACTATGATCCAAATCAAACAAAAAGCTATCATTAATCACAAATAATCACATTACGACATACTTGCAAAATTGCCAAGCCATGCCAAATCAATAAGTTCGATCAAGTTAACGCATGCTTGCTATAGAGCCAAGCCATGATAAATAAAAAAATAATTAACAGGATTTTCGAATAACTCTAGTCAAAGGAAACTTTGCAAGTTAAAGGATGTTCAAGATCTTGATTGCATAGATGCATATAGAACAATATTTTCGTCATCAGAGGGTGCTCACACACGGATTCATACCCAGATGACATTGTAGGGTGCTCACAAACGGATCCATACCCAAAAGATATTATAGGGTGCTCACAAACGGATCCATACCCAAAAAATTTTATCGTTACATTAGAAAAATTATTCGATGAACCATCCATAATAATAAGAAAGAATATCAAGATCTTTTCGTTCACGATGAGTTGTGTTGCTAACTCAATCCTCAGTCAATCCACAATTACACAACTAATGTCGATTAAACAAGTCATCTGTTCTCAGAACAGGTAATGGTTCTTAACTATTAGCTTATAATGCTCGCGATAGTTAGGAGACATTATAAATGGTCTATAAAGACAAATCATAACTCGAGAGAAGACTAACGAGTTATTCTTACATAGACGATAATCAATAATAACGATAATGACGACGGTAATGAACAATACATACCAACGAAACATGAGTCGAAGAAATACGTCCGTATACAAGATAATCACAATCCAAGTCAAGCATTCTTGAGCCCATTTGTTTATAATTTTTTGTATACATTGAAAGGCGTCCCAATCCATGTAAACAAGAATTTATAAATTTATGGTTCGGTAACTTATAACTTTCTTGTTCAAATAAAAAGGCGTCCCAGTTTATTTCAACAAGACGATTATAAATCATCCTACTCAGTAATACCGTCACAAAACACGATATCATAATCAAATTAAATGCCAAGAAAAGTACAGGGTGTCAAACTTACTCCATGATTTCTGTATTCAAACGTCCTATTCCATGTGAATAAAGAAACCATAAACAATCTAAGGTCCAGTGGTTTAAAACTTTCTTATTCAAATGTCCCAATCCATTTTAATAAGATAACCTTAAACGACACAAAGTTGGACGATTTAAATTCTCTATATTTAAATGTCCCATTCCATTTAAATATAAGGTATTAAATTGCTCAACTAATGACTACTATGAGCATATCTTTGTTGTACCCAAATTATATAATGATTTGGGTATATATATTTTAGGTCCAACATTGGCATTGATGAGACTGCAATTATACATAGTCTCATCGTCCAAATCGGGCTTAAAACGCTTAAAATATCATCAAAATACCCCTATATATGCTTGTATTTGTGTCTTGTGTATTTTAGGTGCGGATATCGTGGAATCAACAAAAGATCACAAGAATAAAGCAATAACGAACACGGGAAACGAAGCCGCACAAAGAACCGGGCCCAAAAATGAAATTACAAAATTGCCCTTGAAGAATTGAAGATTGACAAGATTGGTCCCTCAAGAATTGAAGACTTGTCATTTTACACCCCTGTAAATCCTCAAAATTACTTGTGGGTCCATAAAATATCAAGTATGTACATCATTGGTCCTTGAAGAATGGTCAAAATGCATATTAAGCCCTTGTGAACACTTTTATAAAAAGTTTGTGGCCAAATTGAAAATTTGTAAACTTGGATAACAAAGGATTGAGAGATAATGGCTGGGAAACTTTGTTTAGCAAAGTTCAAAGGAGTCCAGGGACCATTTGGGTTAAACATCCAAACCCCACTCAGCCACTCACCTAACGACACCTCACCCCCACTTACCTCTCCTCCTATCACTTCCCACCACGTCATCCCCTACTCCACGTCACACCACCACTCAGTTAATAAACTGAGTCAAAGAAGTCAACCTTCCTAATTTTCCCACTAAACATCTTTTTGAAATAAACCACCCCCAAATTTTGATTAAAACTCACTCATAAACCCTTATAAACCCTAATCTCCTAAAAGACTTGTTACCCAAAATTAACCTATCACCTTTTCCAGATTTATAATTTAACAACTTTTAAACAAAACTCACAACCCAGAATCTTCACCCCGTGACTCAAATGGGCCCCCCATCCTTCCCCTGCTTCACTATTTTGGGCAAAAACCGAATCTTCATACCAATCCACATCCCATATGAAATTCTTGTTCCCAAAGGCTTCAAAGCACGGCTAAGATCAACTCCTCCAGCTGTTATATCACATGGGTGCATTTGACCAAGAAATTAGTCAACAATCAAGGGCAGAAGTGGAATTTCTCAAAATTAGGGTTTAGGGCTTTAGAATATTTTATTCATGTATTCTAGTATCTTCTAAGTAGTATATAATGGGTGTCATGTACCAATTTCAGTTGTTCCAGAATTTTTGTAAAATATTAATTATTAATGAAAATGAAATTTAGTCTTTTGCAAAAATCTTAGTTCCAATTTATTTGTGTGTTAGCTTAATCACATTCAGTGTTTGGAAATTAGTTGAGGTTTTAAAAAGTTTTTACTTTACAAGAAAGTTTCTAAAAATAAGTTTTTGAAGTTTTTGGCAAAAGTGTGAAAAATCTTGAATTCATTTTTAAAATGAAGTGAAAGTAGATTTTTAAAATGGTCTACTGATTTTGAATAGTTTTTGTCAAAAGTGCTTCCAAATTTTCTCTTTGGTTCCATTGGTTTGAAAAAGAATCAATTTCAGAAAAGTCATTTTTTTATAAGCTAAAAGAGATAAGCTAGCTTAATCAATAAGCTAGTCTTATCACTTTTAGGCTCTGTTTATTCAGGTCAACTCTTTTCTTTCTTGTTTTAATCTAGGCAGGTCATTTAATCCAGTATATTGGAAGTTGGTTTCTTGTGAAGACCATCATCATCATCAATTGCATACCAAACAGTCCCTTTTTGAAGATTGTCAGCTCAAGCCCGGGCTTGATGGAGAAGGGAAAGCTTCCCTTTGTGACGCCTAGATGTAGGGTCACCAGGTAAAGTCTTGTCTTATTTTTCTATACTTGCTTTGAGATTTGTTTGAGCCTTGATGACTAATAGGATTAGGATGTTTGTATGGTTGATCAAATACTGGATATTGCTTATTTGTGAGATTGAAACATGTGGGGATAGCTTTGACTGGATTTGGTGAAGGTTAGGATAGATAGTCTTTATTAAATTCCAAGTTTATGTTTTTAAGGGGTGTTTGGATTCGGGTTTTAGAAGCAGTTTGTGGGATACAAGTGTTTTAAAATCAGTTTAATTCACTCATTTTGGCTAGAGTTATTTGTTATCAGTTTAATGTGTTTGGTTTGGTAAGAATTGGTGAGTATTGCATGCAAGTTTTAAGTAAAACCTAGCAAAAAATCAGTTTAAGGCATAACTGCCCATTTTTGTGAATTTGTGCCTTAATAATTTTAGTGCTTGATAGGATTTAGGGTAGGTTAGGATTTGCATTTGCTTTGAGGGAGTTTGTGAGTGGATTGAGTGAGTTTTGGCTAACCAAAACTCACCCAATTGCCAAACACATCAGCAAACAAGCCAACAGCCCCCATTCCTATATCAGTAACTGATTTTGGGATTTTTCTGCTTGATTTTGCTTAATAGCTTATTGTTTTTATAATTTTGTTGACTCCCCACAACCCAACTGGTTGTGGGGGTGCCTTTGTTTTCCCACAAAACCAAGAAACCAGCAAGTTCTAGGCACAAAAGTGCCCAGACCCAAATTTTTGTGAAAGCAGCGGGAACTCACTTCCCACTGCTAGTGTAAAGGTTTCCCCTGCTAAGCAAGAGGACAAAAGGGGGTCACATGTCATTGTCAGTTTTCTTAATTTTTTGTCTTTAGTGACCTAAAATGGGAATTAGACTTTGAAACCAGTTTTGTTATTTTTCTTATTTTGTTTATGATTTTTTTTTTAATAAATTTTTATTTACTGTTCATTTTATATTTTTTAGATTAATTAGCCTTTTTAATTAACTTTTATTATTTCTGTTTTTGGCATTTAGTGCCAAAAATACTTGTTTATCAGTTTAAACATTTTTCTTAGATTAGGAAAAACATTTTAAGATTTTTGGTTAAAAAAGTTTTTACTGTTCACCTTTTATTTAATTTTTAGAATTAATTTAAGTTAATTAGGATTTAAATTGTATACTGTTTTGTCTTTTAGTGAAAAATATGTGATTTTTCAAACTTTTTCATTTTTCTACCATTCATTAGAGTAAATTAGGATTTTTAAAATTGTTCAATTATTTTTGGCATTATTTTATTATTTTTTATAATTATTTTAGTTTTAAAATAGTTTTTAGTAATTTAAAAATAGAAAAATAGTTTTTAAAATTTAGGAAAAATACTTTTTAGTTTTTAAATAATATAAGTGAGTTATTTGTCCAATAAAATAATATTTTGGGCTTTTTCTTAATTATATTTAATTTTTGGGCTTTAATTAGCATTAAAAATTGAATATTTAATTAGTAAAAGGTTTTAAAATTTATTTATTGGATTTTTATCCTTATTTATATTATTTTGAACTACTTTTTCATTTTTAATTTGTTTTTAGCTTAAAATTTTTAAATTTTCACGTTTTACGTACTTACGTTCGCGTTTTACGTTTTTCGTCGTAGTTAACTGTAATCGTAGTTCGTCTCTAGTTTTTCTTTATTTTCTCATCTAAAAACGACACTACCCCAATCTTTTGATTATACTTATTGGCACATTAATCCACACACCTCCTCGAGAACGAACCCGCATTTGTTCGGTTTCGCGTTTTTCCTAAAACGTGCAACTTAATACTTGCCCCCATTATACCTTGTTTTTCCTAAAACAAAGGTGTACAAAAACTCAACTATCAAAAATGGCGCCGCTGCCGGGGAGGTCTTTTTAGTGTGCCATTATTAGTATCGTGTTTTTGTGAGTGGTGCGTTTTTGCTTTTCACATTTTGAAAAGCGTGAATATCGTACATACTCATTTTTGTTATTTTTCCTTATTATATTATAGTATCCAAATAAATTGTGTTTAGTTTTCCTAAATTAAACACACAACAATCATTTTACTATATTGTAGATATATTGGTTTTCGTTTTTATTGTGAATATTATTAATATATTGTATTTACGTAGAACAATAAAAATACAAGTACTCCAAATACGTGAGAAATCACAACCTTGATTCGGGATTTCATCACTCGATCATTGTATTCGAATCCAAAGCAAAAGTAAAAGGCAAAATAGATAAATACTTTCGTGAGGCTTAATTTCAATTAACACAAACTATAAGGTGGGTATAAGGCGGTTGTATTTCACGACCTAAGGGAAAAAGGCTCTTAAGTGCTTAGCGCCGCCTCGTTTCCCCCGCTTGCTTGTGCGTGTTTTGAGAAAAAGGGCTAATCGAGGGTTTGCCAACCAAATTATTATCTACGTATATATATTTGCTTGTGTTTTCAAGATTAAACCCTCTTGAACGTTTTGGTGTTCCACCAACGTTCTAAAGTCATCGAAGGCGTTCACTCCACGTGATCGTTTTCATTCCTTGAGGCTCTTTTAATCGAGAAAATCGATTCGAGGAGAGATTTGTAGATTTTTGTCTACGTAATACATTCAAAATACCAAAAAAATTAAAAAACAATCAAAAGCACAAATATAATCTTCTACATTCCCTCTAATTTCATAATTCTCTTCTTTCACCCTCTATAACGTTTAATTCTCGTAGCACCGTTCTCGTTGCATCATGTCGAATCATGGTGGATATTATTCGTGTCCAAATTGTGGAGGCCCGCTCGATGGTGCCAATTGTTTTTATTGTGAGGTTATTGGAGGTCGAGGGGGTTATATATATAACCCCACTCCACGTGATCTTGGTAACAATTTTCAATCTTACGACCAAGGTCACCCATCGTCTTCGTTTTATTCGTCGTATGATCCGTCTTTTAATTGCAATGATGAGTCTTTTCATAATGCCTTTAATGATTTTGTGAGACGTAATAATGAGAATTTAACGATGGTGGAAGAACAAATGACTAGCCTTAAGGAAACTTGTAATAAACGAATGGCAACCCAAAGGGACACTTTCAAAAAAATGGAAAACGATTATGACACCTTTATTGAAGAGCAACAACGTTTGTATGATCAAAATGAAGAGATGTGGAAAGGATATGTGGATAGCATTGATCCATATCTCTCGAATAAAACCAATCCTAATTCTGAGGGAGAGGTTAAAGCCGTATCGACTCCTAAGACTCGTACGTCTCGCATTGATCCATATCTCTCGAATTTTAGAGTCGTGCAACCTTCGTCGTCTTGCAACAACGTAGAGGAAACGAAAAAGTCATCTAACGAAGTTTTGAAAAATGTTTGTGAAAATAAACCAAAGGAAAAACTCGTAGGATACTTGGGAGTATTAAATCTAATACCTTGTGAACCTAATTTTTCTAATGAGGATGAAATTATTGAGGATTTTCTAAATCAATATACACTTAATTTTGACGAAGAAATTCCATTAAATGATTTTGAAAAAGAAAAATGTAAAAAGGTTTTTAAGGAAAGAATTGAACCCTCGTTTTTACAAGATGAACGAAAATTATTTCCGAAGGGACGTGTTAGTAGTTTTGCTAAAATGTTTGAAAACCCACGTTCGATCCCTTCGAAGGACAAAGTTGAAACCGTCAAGGCAAAATCGTCACGAGACGAGCCTTTTACTCCTAATCCCACACCGAGTGAGATTTTGGATTTATCGTGTGAGAAGTCCGCCGATGGCCTTGCTCACATCGATACGTTTTTCGATGTTGAGGTCGTAACGACAAAGGCAAAATCTTCAATCGAAGAGCCTTCTATTCCTAGTTTCACGACGGTTGGAGCTAGCGACTCGACTATCGATAAATTGATTTCCAAACCTCTTCCACGAGGAAGAGAAGACGTTTTTGATCCCGATGGAGATTTTTGCAAGATCAAACGTATTCTTGATAATCCGCTTTCGATTTTCGAGTTTGATGAGGACCGTTGCGTTAGCCCGGAGGGGGATGTTTTATTAGTTGATTCACGTTATAAAAATTCAAATCCTCCTCCCGCCTTCAAGATAAATGTGAAAATTTTAAGTGTGCCTAGAATTGTTTTGGAAACACCAAATATTTTCAATTTAATCAACTTGGGTTTTCGTAACAAAGAGTTAAAAAATGAAAAAGGGAATGATTTTAAAATCAATTTTAAAGATTTTCCAATGTTAACTCCGTCATCACCTCGTTTAATTGAACTTGCTACAAACGCGTCTACTTCTTTTGACGACGTTTTGTGTGGATCTAGTATGGGGGAAGCACCATTTGTTCCCCCACACTTCTCCACCGAGGACGAGATTTTTGACCCCGGTATCACGTTTAAGATAAAATCTCGGTCTTTTACCGAAGTAGTCACTAGAAATTCTTTCTACACTTACGGTGAGAGTTTACCTCGAGTAACTCGATTGTTTTGCCCAACCAATGTCCCACCCTTCTATTCTCTTTCTATTTTCTTGTGTCCCTTTGGGACAACGATGTTTGAAGTCGTGTTGTTTCGTTTATCATCCAAAAACGAAGACACGATCTTTGATCCCGGTATAGGGGTTTTGCCTTTATACACGGTTGCTTTTGGGCCTTGATTACATGTAAGCCCCACCAAAATGACCGAACCATGATTATCCCTAAATGATCACATTTATGGGGATTCGAGTCGAGCTTTTCACACGGTTACCAAAAACAAGGTGCCTCGTGGGGGATTCTCATGCTTATCCATGTAAATATTATTGCTTTTTAGTTAACCTAATGAGGGGATTTGTGCCCTTCCAACCTTTGTTTCGTGGTTGTTTGTGATTGTGATTCATTAGGTTCATCGTCATCATTGAAGCCTCTCGTGTTCGTTTTACGTAGCACTCGAGCTTCGATCATTGCCTTTGGAGATTCCGATATCCAATGATATCCTTTTATGTTCTAACGTTTATCCTATTAGCATAATTCATAAACGGCTTTTAGGTTATTCGTTTTACACTTTCCATGCTCGAGATTAAGCATTCGACTACGTCTCTAGTAAGGGGGTGTTGATACACGGCTTTTGCCCGTATAAAAATTAAAGATTAAGTTCGTGTTCTCGGAATCTTAACGAATTGATCTAGGCTCCTATGTGTGACTTAGTTGATCTTTGGTGAAAAAGAATATTTTTGGGTGATTTTAAATTTAAATGCAAAGACTTAAAAGTAAAAGTGCTCTTTAAGTAAATCTAAGTCTAATTAAAGTAAAGTGCAAGTATTTAAAAATGTGACTAAAATTAAAGGGCACTAAAGTAAACTGACGTAAACTTAAATCTATCTAAGGCAAACTTAAAGTGCGACTAAAACTAAGGCAAATAATCTAAAAGTGCAATTAAATAAAAAGGCAAGAAAAATAAAGCTTGAAGATAAAAATCAAAGACAAAAGCTAATAAGAACCTGAATACAGCTCATTCGGAATAAACCTTCGTTTGGAACAATCACTCGTCCTAAATGTCACCTTTGGTTGAAATGATTCTTCTTCACTTGGAATATTACCAAAATCCTTGATCCGGAACAAATTGGTCTGAATATGTCACTTATCCAAAACAATGCTTCGTTCGGAACTTGCTGATTCGGAACTTGTAAATTCTTCCTTGATTCGGAAGTTTCTGGTCACCCCTTGATTCGGAAGTTTCCAAATGAAGCTCCTTGATTCGGAAGTTTAGAACTTCCGAATGAAGGCCCTTGGTTTGGAACTTTTGGAGTTGGTTCGGAAGGTTCCGAATGAAGTTCTTTGGTTCGGAAGTTTTGACTTCCGAATGAAGCTCCTTTATTCGGAACTTTTGAAGTTCCGAATGAGTTTCCTTGACTCGGAACTTTTTGAGTTCCGAATGAACAGACTTGGTTCGGAAGTTTTGACTTCCGAATGAAACACCTTGGTTCGGAACTTTGGACTTCCGAATGAAGCTTTCTTTCCTTTTCTTTGGTTCGGAACTTTTTCTGGAAAGATCAGAAACAAGGCAAAATCTTCCGAAGAACAAGGAAGATAGTAACAGCAGCAGATATAAACATAAATTAACCAAAATCAAACACGCGGATAGATTAAAACAGTAACGAATCAATGAATAAGCATCAACACACAATCAAAAACATGAAATCAAACAACTTTAACCACAATAATCAAAAACCATTAAGATCAAACAAAAGCATAAACATGAACATAACATAAACACATGAATCAAAGAAGAAGAAAGGTAGATAAGAGATTGACAAGATAAAATAAAGATTTGACAAGAATTAAAATGAAAACTTACTTGGAATTAAATGGTAATTAAGGTGCATAACATGAATTTAAATGACATGAAAAGTAAATGAACAAGTATTTAAATGGTGGAAGACTAATTGTCACCTTAGCCAACAAAATGAAATGTTTACATCTAATGACTATTTATAGGGGAGGATTAGGAAGCTTCCTCCCCTCTTTCCTTTTCTCTTAATTGCAAGCTTAAGTCCCTTCTTTTATTAATCTTCATTAATTGCGTCATTAGTCCTTTTCTTCTAATCTTCTTTAAACTTGGACTTAAGGGACTTTTGGCTTCGGGATTTCTTCGAACTCGTCTTTGAATTCTTCAATAAAATAGACTTGAATTCTTTGGCTTTTGATAAACTTTCGTCTTTTGACTTTTTCCTCGATAAATCTTCAGAATTGGTCGTGGACTTCCGTTCTTTTTGCACTATTGACTTCTTGACTTCGTCTTTTATCCTTTTCTTCAATAAAAGTCCGTAAATGCCCGTGAATGTCCGTGTTTTCTCCACTTTTCACCTTTTTATCCTAAATCACAACAAAAACACAAACCACGCATAATTCCGACATAAAAGACATAAAATACACATTTTGGTTCGGTAATTATTGTAATTAAGTGGTAGAAAAGATGGGTGTTTACACACCTATCAAATCCCCTACACTTGACCATTGCAATGTCCTCATGCAATGCATTAGTTACAAAGCAAGATTACACTTTTCATCATAATCAATCCACGTTGGCCTTTATTAAAGAGATAGAAAATAAAAACATACAAAATAAAGAAATCAAAAGCATACCTTGGGTTTTGGAAAAGTTATGAATAATCATCATCCTCAAGTTTTCACTTTCTCCAAACTAAGCTTAAAAACAAGATCATTGTTATTATAAGTTAGTAAACTAACACGAACTCATGTGGGCCAATTATTCACTTAGACTCCCTTATTCCTATGGGTATCTCTTATATTTTATTATTTGTCTTGAATGATCACGAAGATGCATTGTTTGACTTATTTCGACAATTATTTAGTCTGAAAATAAAGTGCACGATTTAATCAATAGTTAGCTAAAGGACCAAATCTTTTAAAACTGCTTCTCGGGATATCAAAAAGTTCATATCTTGGCATAACTTGGTTCGCGATTTGAGACCTTTCTCGGGCCGATATTTGGCAGCGACTTCATACTTCAAATCTTGAGAGACGTTCATGAAATAATGGTCTTCTCTTCATAATTGGAATTTCTTCACTTGAAGTTTTGAGAGATTCATACTTGGACCACGACTTCTTCATTTTTCTCCAATCTTTATTTTGGACTTTGATATACAACGATCCGCCTCCTTTTATGACTTGGATCTATTTATCCTCATACCTTGTTAGGGTCTTTTCGGATACATTTCTCCATGACTTTTGGGGAGTTTTGCTTTACGTCGTGTGTCTCGATCCTTCATATTGATTTTCGATAAATGATTCTTCACATCACTTTGGATCTTTAGCAACAAAACATAGCCCTCATGCCTTGTTAGGGCCTTTTCGGACTCCCCAATCTTCGCGCCCCGCTTCATAAGTTATGCCTTGGCTATGAACTCTCGTCATTACCGAGCAACTTTTAAACGATCTGGGGCTAGAAGCTAAGTAACTTTTCAAATCGTACAACCTTATTTATTAGCAAATAAATTATTAGCAAGCGATGGGAGAATAGGCTCATAATTAACTCACATAAATTCACGAAAGAATACCGAACTTATAATTGGCTCTATCATCTCTCGTTCTCCACAGTTTAAAATCTCAAGTAATGAGACTCGTGGATACTTAGCCTATTAAATCAAAGTTTTGGGTTTTCGAGTCGCCTATAGGATCTTGCAAATTCTTAGACTTTTTCAAGTTTAGAAATCGCATTTTAAAGTTCCCTTGATAAACGACTCTCTAGGATCAATTATAGGAACTTGCGAAAAGTTCTTGTTCTTAACTCATGAGAGTTAAGACTTTCGCGTTTTATAGCTCCCTATATAAAAGCCTAGCAAAACTTGACTTAAACACGTTAAGGATACTAGCTAGAGTAAACTCGGATTGAGTCAAAAGATTCACAACGTTTGAAAATTAAAACCACTTATTAAACATTTATTCTAGCAGATAAAGAAAATAACTATACAAAGATAACAACTAATAGGCCAAAATAGATCAAAAATTTTGAAAAATGTCGAAAAATTGATTTTCCGGTTAAAATGAGGACAAATACAAGGAAAAGACCACTTAACTTCGATAAAAGTCCCCCCTACACTTAAGATAAACATTGTCCTCAATGTTTAAGCATGTGGGAGTAAGCTCCCCTACACTTAGGACATTGTGCACGTTGTTTAAATCTCGCTAAGGAAAAGACAACTAAAGAGATTCCTATTTTAATATTGAGAAAATATAAAATAGTGAATTGAAAAGAGTTTAGGATAGAACCGGGAAGAAGTAGAACACGGAATCACGGGTCGTCAAGAATCAGCAAGAGTGGATCATTGAAGCTCGAATCCCTGATTAAGAAGTGAGGAGAGGATATAGCAATCCAAAGGGTCCCCCCTACACTTATGGTAAAGAAAGCGAAAAGATAGATGCATGGGTTGCCTCCCAAGAAGCGCTTGGTTTTTGTTAACCGAGTCGTGATCCTGACTCGACCTTGATCATCAACGGAAGTAGCATGAAACAAATCCACCAGGATCAAAGACATAGTTTTCATCCATCAATAAGCAAGAGCTTACGGCGAACAAGGCAAGCCAAAAGAGAAGTGGCAAGGTTCCCTTAAGCAGTGATGGAGCACAGTAGAAGCAAGTATGGTGCGGTGCAAGCATGTCTTCAATGGGTCCAAAGATTTTTCCTTTTATTTCATCAGGTGGATACTGAGATGGCTTAAAGACTTCAATACCGGGGTCGAACACCTTTTCCTTTAGGGGAAAATAGCACTCAGGCTCAGCCGAGTGTGAAGAAGATCCGCAAAGAAGCACAACCTCGTCCTCAGAAGTGGGACAAAGAGGTGTCAAATCATACGTGCAACGGATTTCGGTGTCAACCGGTTTCTTCTCCTTTGACAAAATGCTCTTCAAATCCAAAGTAGGATCAAGACGATAATCTTCAAAGTCAAAAGGAGGAGCATCACTCTCATGAGGGAAGTAAGTGTTGAGAAATTCGGAGAAATCTTCCTCAAATGAATAATCGTCCAAAGTAGGATCGAGTGATGGTGGAGGATCTTCATCATGTGAAGAATCGCTCGATAGAGTATCAGCCTCATCAAAATCATCGAAAGTGGGCAGCTCGGGATACTCAGAAGTACAATCAAAATCATCCGAGTCTGAGCTAGAATCATCATCATAAGCATCGAAGACCGGTGGAGAATCAAAAATGGGAGAAGCGTCCAAAGTAGGGGGAGAATCATCCACATTATCTTCAAAGAGTGGATTATCAGTGGAAGACTCGAATAGAGGATTGTCATAGACGGTAAAGTCATCGAGCACATTTATCATATTCTCTGATTCTCGTCCTCCAAAGGATTTGCCTGTAAGCTTCCCCATTTTAAAAACTTTAGAATCATCCCCGACTCTTAAGATTAACTCACCTTCGGCCACATCTACTAGAGCACGTCCGGTTCTCAAAAATGGCCGACCAAGTATTAAAGGAATACGAGGGTCCATTTCATAATCAACTACGACAAAATCGACCGGGAAAGTAAATGTGCCAACTTTAAGAAACACATCTTCGGCTATACCAACGGGGTAAGCGAGAGTGCGGTTTGCAAGTTCAAGAGTCATCTTTGTTGGAATGAGATCGGGCAATGATAGTGTTTTCCAAACACTCAGTGGCATCAAATTAATACTAGCCCCGAGATCAGCAAGGGCAGTAAATTCTTCAGTTTTGTTGAACACGCAAGGCAACACAAAAAGACCGGGATCTCCAAGTTTTTCCGGAAGTTCTCTAAGAAGGACTGCAGAGCAGTTTTCATTTAATCGTGTGTTGGCGAGTTCAATCAGCTTCTCCTTCTTGCTAAGCAATTCCTTGAATGCTTTGACAAATTTTGGTTGTGGCAAAGTGCTTCAACAAGGCTAATGTTGATGGTCATTTTAGATAGCATATCGACATATTTCAATACATTACAGTCATTCTTGGTTAGCTCGTTGGTCTTGCCTATGCGATAAGGGTATGGGATTCTGGGTTGATAAGGGTTAGGTGGAGGTGTAGTTGGTGAAGGTTGTGATGTTGAAGGGTCCTTCCGAGATACATCGTCATGACGAGGCGGAGACGGTAATGGTGTACTACTACTAGGTGGAAGAGTAATAGGGATACATGGTGGTGGAGGAGTTGTAGATGATGGTGGTGAGTCAGGTGGATTGACAATGGTAATGCCACTACGCGTAGTTATAGCACTCACATTAGCTCGCGGATTAGTGACGGTGTTTGAAGGTAGAGAACCCGAAGAAGAAGAAGATTGAGCTTCGGGCAAGAAACTAGCCAACAGATTCTTTAATTCAGTTGTTTGAGTGATGAAGGAAGATTGAAGATTTTCACGAACCTCGGTTCTGATGTCATTACCTTGCTTCAAGATATCTCCTTTCAAATTGATTATTTGGCTCTGTAGATTCTTGATTTGCTCACCTTGAGTTCTCATGATTGTGTCAACATCGGGGTTAATGGGTGGGTGTTGTTGGGTGGGTGGTTGATAAGGGTTAGAAGCACGAGGTGGGATTTGGTTGCTTCTATTGTAGTTGTTGGCGGGGTTTTGGTTTTGAGGAGAAAAACCGGGTGAAAGGTAATTGTTTGAACGGTAGCTCAGCAGATTTCTATCCCCTTGTTGTCTAGCTTGGTAATTTTCCGGTGAATAATTACCGTAAGCTGCATACACATTTTCCGGATTTCCTTGTGTCGAAGGACAATCGGTGTATGAGTGAGGACCGCCACATGTTTCACAAGGATTAGCAACCGCTTTAACTTGTTGTTGTTGTTGGTTTGAAGCGAGAAGCGTAATACTCTTGCTCATTTCAGCCATCATGCGGGTGAGTTCGGTTATCTCAGGGTTTGCTGAGGTAGAAGAAACATTGTCTCTCGTGTTGTTTCTAGAAGAAGCAGAAGAATCCCAGTTCTTGTGGTGAGTAGTCATGTTCTCAATTAACTCTCTACACTCCTCGGGTCTCCTTTTCATGAATGTGCCACCGGCGGCTGCATTAATCGTATCACGATCGCGAAAAGTCAATCCGTTGTAAAAAGTATCGATCAAGGTGACCGGAAGCATGTTGTGGTTTGGGCAACGGTCGATCAAGACATTATATCTCTCCCAAGCGTCAAAAAGAGATTCATCAGGGTCTTGCATGAAACCGCTGATCTGATTGCGAAGGCTTGTGACCATGGATGGTGGAAAGTAGCGCGAAAGAAAGCGTTGAGTCATGTCATCCCAAGTGTGAATAGAATTCTTCGGGAGACGATCAAACCATTTCTCGGCATGATGCGATAAAGTATGTGGGAAGAGTTGTAGGCGGAGAACATCCATCGTGGCCCCAGGCAACTTCATGCTTTGGGTGATTGTAATGAACTTGTCGAGGTGTTTGTTGGCATCATCATCAGGCAATCCTCTAAATGGGTTTGTTTGTACTTGCTGAATCATGTGGTGCTTCAACGAAAACTCAGGAGCGTTGATTTGCATCGGCGCAATCGGTCCTCCTCGTCCAAACATTGTTGGTTGACAAAGTTCCTCCATGGTCCGAAGATCGGGCTGTGGAAGAGCATTGTTGTTATTGTTGAGGTGCGGTAGTTGATTATTGTTGTTAACACCTGCCATATCTAAATCTTCTTGAGGCTCGGGCTCTTGATAATTAGAAGATCTAGTACGCATACACCTGAAAATGCAAAAGAAAAAGAAACCAAACGCAAAGGCAATATATATACACAATAAAGATAAAATCTTTTTGGATTTTTGAAATTTTTAATTTTTATGGTTTTTTACTAATTTTTAATTTTTATGATTTTTGAATTTTTTTTTTGTTTTTTTTTTTTTTGCAAGAAAAATAACGTTCACAAGTGAACGGATCCCAAAAAGCAACGTGTCTAGCACAGAAAACTGTTGATCTTAACGAAAAGAGCCGGCAGCGGCGCCATTTGATACACGGCTTTTGCCCGTATAAAAATTAAAGATTAAGTTCGTGTTCTCGGAATCTTAACGAATTGATCTAGGCTCCTATGTGTGACTTAGTTGATCTTTGGTGAAAAAGAATATTTTTGGGTGATTTTAAATTTAAATGCAAAGACTTAAAAGTAAAAGTGCTCTTTAAGTAAATCTAAGTCTAATTAAAGTAAAGTGCAAGTATTTAAAAATGTGACTAAAATTAAAGGGCAATAAAGTAAACTGACGTAAACTTAAATCTATCTAAGGCAAACTTAAAGTGCGACTAAAACTAAGGCAAATAATCTAAAAGTGCAATTAAATAAAAAGGCAAGAAAAATAAAGCTTGAAGATAAAAATCAAAGACAAAAGCTAATAAGAACCTGAATACAGCTCATTCGGAATAAACCTTCGTTTGGAACAATCACTCGTCCTAAATGTCACCTTTGGTTGAAATGATTCTTCTTCACTTGGAATATTACCAAAATCCTTGATCCGGAACAAATTGGTCTGAATATGTCACTTATCCAAAACAATGCTTCGTTCGGAACTTGCTGATTCGGAACTTGTAAATTCTTCCTTGATTCGGAAGTTTCTGGTCACCCCTTGATTCGGAAGTTTCCGAATGAAGCTCCTTGATTCGGAAGTTTAGAACTTCCGAATGAAGGCCCTTGGTTCGGAACTTTTGGAGTTGGTTCGGAAGGTTCCGAATGAAGTTCTTTGGTTCGGAAGTTTTGACTTCCGAATGAAGCTCCTTTATTCGGAACTTTTGAAGTTCCGAATGAGTTTCCTTGACTCGGAACTTTTTGAGTTCCGAATGAACAGACTTGGTTTGGAAGTTTTGACTTCCGAATGAAACACCTTGGTTCGGAACTTTGGACTTCCGAATGAAGCTTTCTTTCCTTTTCTTTGGTTCGGAACTTTTTCTGGAAAGATCAGAAACAAGGCAAAATCTTCCGAAGAACAAGGAAGATAGTAACAGTAGCAGATATAAACATAAATTAACCAAAATCAAACACGCGGATAGATTAAAACAGTAACGAATCAATGAATAAGCATCAACACACAATCAAAAACATGAAATCAAACAACTTTAACCACAATAATCAAAAACCATTAAGATCAAACAAAAGCATAAACATGAACATAACATAAACACATGAATCAAAGAAGAAGAAAGGTAGATAAGAGATTGACAAGATAAAATAAAGATTCGACAAGAATTAAAATGAAAACTTACTTGGAATTAAATGGTAATTAAGGTGCATAACATGAATTTAAATGACATGAAAAGTAAATGAACAAGTATTTAAATGGTGGAAGACTAATTGTCACCTTAGCCAACAAAATGAAATGTTTACATCTAATGACTATTTATAGGGGAGGATTAGGAAGCTTCCTCCCCTCTTTCCTTTTCTCTTAATTGCAAGCTTAAGTCCCTTCTTTTATTAATCTTCATTAATTGCGTCATTAGTCCTTTTCTTCTAATCTTCTTTAAACTTGGACTTAAGGGACTTTTGGCTTCGGGATTTCTTCGAACTCGTCTTTGAATTCTTCAATAAAATAGACTTGAATTCTTTGGCTTTTGATAAACTTTCGTCTTTTGACTTTTTCCTCGATAAATCTTCAGAATTGGTCGTGGACTTCCGTTCTTTTTGCACTCTTGACTTCTTGACTTCGTCTTTTATCCTTTTCTTCAATAAAAGTCCGTAAATGCCCGTGAATGTCCGTGTTTTCTCCACTTTTCACCTTTTTATCCTAAATCACAACAAAAACACAAACCACGCATAATTCCGACATAAAAGACATAAAATACACGTTTTGGTTCGGTAATTATTGTAATTAAGTGGTAGAAAAGATGGGTGTTTACACACCTATCAGGTGTTTACACCCCTAGACTCGAAACATTGAGAAAAATGTTTAGTTTTAGTATGGGGGGGGTGAGTAGATACTTCACCTTGCTTACGTTACCACGCAATCTAATATTCATCTCTTTGCTATCGTTTTGTTGCAAATAAGGCTAAAAATGGCCAATGAGAGTAATTTTTGACTCGACCGTGCGTGTTGAGCACTTAGCTTCGATTCCTTAACTTTTTAGGCTAAGTCTCTTAAATGAGGACGAGAAATGATAGAGTTATTTATAAGTCTCGTAATCGTCACGATCTTATGTGTAGTAATTATTAGCTTATTCTCCCAACGCTTTTGCATAATAAATTGTTAATAAATATTGATTTGGCGGTTTAGTCACTATTGTTGGTTTCTAATTTGTTTTAGTAGCTTCCATGTAATTAAATTGGGAAAACATTAAGGTATCGCCAGCGTCACGGTTTTGAAGTATTGGCACCCGAATAATCAAAAGCTTCACCTAATAATAAGATTTCAAGTGCTCACCTAAATTATGCAAAATTTTGAAGCTCACAAGGCCGAAAAATCTATGCCAAAATTCAAAGTGAATCAAGCCTTAATCTTCGAAGCTTTAAAGATCCAAAATTCGCTTTAGCGTGAGGATATACGTCTTTGGCTAATAAAACCACCGATGAGGCGGATAATAAAAGGCAAGGCAAGACCGAAGTCATAATAAAAGCTTCATGGCGAAGTTGAATAAAATATGGAGGTAAACCAAAGATAATAGGGCCCTTCCGTTAGGGGGCGTATAAAAGTCTTGGTAATAAGTCTCATGTTCAAAACCATTATAAAACCGTGTTTATCGATCCTTCTTGTTGACTTAATTTTTTGACATCGTTGTCTATTAGGATGAATTATTAATTCGATGATTTTGGTTACACCGTTAAGACTATATTTTTGGACTTAATCTCTATTCACGCATAAGTCAATGATGTATCCTCGTGATCATTAAGACAAAAATAAAATATAAGAGATACCAAGTAGGAATAAGGGAGTTTAGGTTCGTAATTAACACTCATGAGAAGTGATCGTGTTGCTAACTTATAATAACAATGATCTCGTTACACGCTTAGCATGGAATTGGGTGAAAATCGAGGACGATGAAATTATTTCTAACGAAGCATTCACGTGTTCTTGTTCTATGATCCTAAAAGTCACGTTCTCGTGATGAAAACAATACATTATGTCTAAAACACATGTATTAGTTTATTTAAGTTTATATCTTCAATAAATGTCATCATTAAATGAATTTTGGAAGTGCTATGATACTTTATTCTAGCATTGTATGGGGACACGGCAATGGTTTAGTATGGGGGAGTGATGAGACTGCAATTATACATAGTCTCATCGTCCAAATCGGGCTTAAAACGCTTAAAATATCATCAAAATACCCCTATATATGCTTGTATTTGTGTCTTGTGTATTTTAGGTGCGGATATCGTGGAATCAACAAATGATCACAAGAATAAAGCAATAACGAACACGGGAAACGAAGCCACACAAAGAACCGGGCCCAAAAATGAAATTACAAAATTACCCTTGAAGAATTGAAGATTGACAAGATTGGTCCCTCAATAATTGAAGACTTGTCATTTTACACCCCTGTAAATCCTCAAAATTACTTGTGGGTCCCTAAAATATCAAGTATGTACATCATTGGTCCTTGAAGAATCGTCAAAATGCATATTAAGCCCTTGTGAACACTTTTATAAAAAGTTTGTGGCCAAATTGAAAATTTGTAAACTTGGATAACAAAGGATTGAGAGATAATGGCTGGGAAACTTTGTTTAGCAAGTTCAAAGGAGTCCAGGGACCATTTGGGTCAAACATCCAAACCCCACTCAGCCACTCACCTAACGACACCTCACCCCCACTTACCTCTCCTCCTATCACTTCCCACCACGTCATCCCCTACTCCACGTCACACCACCACTCAGTTAATAAAATGAGTCAAAGAAGTCAACCTTCCAAATTTTCCCACTAAACATCTTATTGAAATAAACCACCCCCAAATCTGGATTAAAACTCACTCATAAACCCTTATAAACCCTAATCTCCTAAAAGACTTGTTACCCAAAATTAACCTATCACCTTTTCCAGATTTATAATTTAACAACTTTTAAACAAAACTCACAACCCAGAATCTTCACCCTGGGCAAAAACCGAATCTTCATACCAATCCACGTCCCATATGAAATTCTTGTTCCCAAAGGCTTCAAAGCACGGCTAAGATCAACTCCTCCAGCTGTTATATCACATGGGTGCATTTGACCAAGAAATCAGTCAACAATCAAGGGCAGAAGTGGAATTTCTCAAAATTAGGGTTTAGGGCTTTAGATTATTTTATTCATGTATTCTAGTATCTTCTAAGTAGTATATAATGGGTGTCGTGTACCCATTTCAGTTGTTCAAGAATTTTTGTAAAATATTAATTATTAATGAAAATGAAATTTAGTCTTTTGCAAAAATCTGAGTTCCAATTTATTTGTGTGTTAGCTTAATCACATTCAGTGTTTGGAAATTAGTTGAGGTTTTAAAAAGTTTTTACTTTACAAGAAAGTTTCTAAAAATCAGTTTTTGAAGTTTTTGGAAAAAGTGTGAAAAATCTTGAATTCATTTTTAAAATGAAGTGAAAGTGGATTTTTAAAATGGTCTACTGATTTTGAATAGTTTTTGTCAAAAGTGCTTCCAAATTTTCTCTTTGGTTCCATTGGTTTGAAAAAGAATCAATTTCAGAAAAGTCATTTTTTTTATAAGCTAAAAGAGATAAGCTAGCTTAATCAATAAGCTAGTCTTATCACTTTTAGGCTCTGTTTATTCAGGTCAACTCTTTTCTTTCTTGTTTTAATCTTGGCAGGTCATTTAATCCAGTATATTGGAAGTTGGTTTCTTGTGAAGACCATCATCATCATCAATTGCATACCAACAGTCCCTTTTTGAAGATTGTCAGCTCATGCCCGGGCTTGATGGAGAAGGGAAAGCTTCCCTTTGTGACGCCTGGATGTAGGGTCACCAGGTAAAGTCTTGTCTTATTTTTCTATACTTGCTTTGAGATTTGTTTGAGCCTTGATGACTAATAGGATTAGGATGTTTGTATGGTTGATCAAATACTGGATATTGCTTATTTGTGAGATTGAAACATGTGGGGATAGCTTTGCCTGGATTTGGTGAAGGTTAGGATAGATAGTCTTTGTTAAATTCCAAGTTTATGTTTTTAAGGGGTGTTTGGATTCGGGTTTTAGAAGCAGTTTGTGGGACACAAGTGTTTTAAAATCAGTTTAATTCACTCATTTTGGCTAGAGTTATTTGTTAATCAGTTTAATGTGTTTGGTTTGGTAAGAATTGGTGAGTATTGCATGCAAGTTTTAAGTAAAACCTAGCAAAAAATCAGTTTAAGGCATAACTGCCCATTTTTGTGAATTTGTGCCTTAATAATTTTAGTGCTTGATAGGATTTAGGGTAGGTTAGGATTTGCATTTGCTTTGAGGGAGTTTGTGAGTGGATTGAGTGAGTTTTGGCTAACCAAAACTCACCCAATTGCCAAACACATCAGCAAACAAGCCAACAGCCCCCATTCCTATATCAGTAACTGATTTTGGGATTTTTCTGCTTGATTTTGCTTAATAGCTTATTGTTTTTATAATTTTGTTGACTCCCCACAACCCAATTGGTTGTGGGGGTGCCTTTGTTTGCCCACAAAACCAAGAAACCAGCAAGTTCTAGGCACAAAAGTGCCCATACCCAAATTTTTGTGAAAGCAGCGGGAACTCACTTCCCACTGCTAGTGTAAAGGTTTCCCCTGCTAAGAAAGAGGACAAAAGGGGGTCACATGTCATTGTCAGTTTTCTTAATTTTTTTGTCTTTAGTGACCTAAAATGGGAATTAGACTTTGAAACCAGTTTTGTTATTTTTCTTATTTTGTTTATGATTTTTCTGTTTAATTAGATTTTTATTTACTGTTCATTTTATATTTTTTAGATTAATTAGCCTTTTTAATTAACTTTTATTATTTCTGTTTTTGGCATTTAGTGCCAAAAATACTTGTTTATCAGTTTAAACATTTTTCTTAGATTAGGAAAACATTTTAAGATTTTTGGTTAAAAAAGTTTTTACTGTTCACCTTTTATTTAATTTTTAGAATTAATTTAAGTTAATTAGGATTTAAATTGTATAATGTTTTGTCTTTTAGTAAAAAATATGTGATTTTTCAAACTTTTTCATTTTTCTACCATTCATTAGAGTAAATTAGGATTTTTAAAATTGTTCAATTATTTTTGGCATTATTTTATTATTTTTTATAATTATTTTAGTTTTAAAATAGTTTTTAGTAATTTAAAAATAGAAAAATAGTTTTTAAAATTTAGGAAAAATACTTTTTAGTTTTTAAATAATATAAGTGAGTTATTTGTCCAATAAAATAATATTTTGGGCTTTTTCTAAGTTATATTTAATTTTTGGGCTTTAATTAGCATTAAAAATTAAATATTTAATTAATAAAAGGTTTTAAAATATTTTTATTGGATTTTTATCCTTATTTATATTATTTTGAACTACTTTTTCATTTTTAATTTTTTTTAGCTTAAAATTTTTAAATTTTCACGTTTTACGTACTTACGTTCGCGTTTTACGTTTTTCGTCGTAGTTAATTGTAATCGTAGTTCGTCTCTAGTTTTTCTTTCTTTTCTCATCTAAAAACGACACTACCCCAATCTTTTGATTATACTTATTGGCACATTAATCCACACACCTCCTCGAGAACGAACCCGCATTTGTTCGGTTTCGCGTTTTTCCTAAAACGTGCAACTTAATACTTGCCCCCATTATACCTTGTTTTTCCTAAAACAAAGGTGTACAAAAACTCAACTATCAGGCATCCTCCTTTTCACCACAAAACGTAATCAAACACAATTAAGTTAAACGTTATATTACGTAGAAGATCTCTCCTTGAAGAAATGATTCTTCAAAATCATAAGGAGTGAAGAAATATAATAATACGCTTATCAATTACGTTTCAAAAGGAGATGTCCTAAAATGGAACGATGCGATGACAAAAATCGAGCTTAAATTAGTCGACATGCGATAGATTATGAAACAATATATATGTACCCAAAATATCAAACAAGATCCATACTCGTATTCGGATAATAAATTAATTATCAAGAAAAGTGATTGGCGGCGAGGCCAAAGTCTCTATAAAACCGTATCATAAAATATACGATAATCACGTAAGGCCCATTGCTTCATGCACAATGCCATTAAATACCATAGTATATACATTCATATACATACAACCATTTCTACATACACACAGGATCACATTATCACAACCAAACATTGGTTTCTAAGAGCCATGAGCGCGGGGATACTTTGTAAGGCAATCAAACACTTTTACAAAAGAGCAGTTATAGTCTAGGTTTTAAAAATGACCTAGTTCGCTATAACTAGTGCTCTGATACCAATCTGTAACACCCCCAATTTCACAAGGCAGCGGAATATCAACATTGGGTGTTACTTCATAGCACATCACACATAGTCATAGAAAACGACCTCAAAAGAGACGTTTTATAAAATAAACCATTCGACAAAATCAGAGTTCAATAAAAGAGGTCCCAACAGTTTATATAAACCTTAATAAATATAAAATGTTTTTCAAATGTATCGAATGGAAATTGTTTGTTTTGCCTTTACATTATCCCGCGCGGCTCCATTCTCCAGCTGCTCTTAAACCTATACACCTGAGAATACATGCTAACATGTCAACACAACGGTTGAGTGAATTCATAGGTTTTCATATAAATAATCGTGGGGTCTTAAATAAACCATAAAGCTTTTGAACACAAGAATCTCATCCATTGGTGATATTGTAACACATACAATATCAATATTCCACACTATTACGCTAAGCTCATGACACCGATGCCTTAATCAATAAATTTGCCCTAGACAGGTATCTTGCCAAATACCCCATACCTCACGTACAACACACCCGGCTGAGCCTCCAACTCACAGGTGCGACCTGCCCGGGTGGGGGTCATCATTCCCAATGGATCCATTCGTCTGTACGAGCGCCTACCCATCATAGGTAGTTAACGGTTCACGATTTATAGGGACTTTTCATTGGCAATAAGCAACTTAGCCTTACTAATAGTGGCTCATTACCTATACAATCAACGCTTGTGTTCATTTTCCAAAAGCATTCAATCAAACGTCTTTACGTTTATTAACAACAGCTTGTATTCGTTCAAAGCATATATTCCAACAACGAATGTCTATTCACAATCATGTATTATTTCAGAAGGATACAACACGTATGCTTATTTACCAAGAGCATGTATTCCCCCTCGCGGGTTTATAAACACATATAAAGCAGTAAAAGCGAGGCTATGAACTCACCTGATATAGCTATCACACGTTTATCAAGGACCAAACATTCAATAGTCGATACACGACTTCACGAGATATCAATCGCTCATTAATCGAGAACGAGATGCCCAACGATCGACATATAACCGAACGAGACCTATAATGACGAGATGCGTCTTAGGCTCGAGACCATACATATGTCATATATATAAGTAAATAGTTCACTTTAGTAAGTTTGGACATTGTATATGTTTTATAAAACTTTTTATAAAACCTTTGATAACAATTTGTCATCTTTTATCTCATTTTGAAAATTAAACCCATTATAGTCCATTATAAGTGTGTGTTGGGCTTTTATGGCCCAATTCTACCTTCTATG
Organism: Glebionis coronaria; assembly: GCA_025667525.1. Lineage (NCBI taxonomy): Eukaryota > Viridiplantae > Streptophyta > Magnoliopsida > Asterales > Asteraceae > Glebionis > Glebionis coronaria. The sequence goes on from CM046880.1 coordinate 602,768,260, forward strand.
CATTAGGGTTCTAAAACTCCTCAAAATGACATCAGCTTAATATTGTTCGATGGTCGAGTGTCGGTTCACATAATCATCAGTATATAAATGAGTCCATGCTTCCCGATAAGTGGGTCCTACCACTTTGGTTTTTATAAAAATCAACGCGTTTTACATTAATTCAATATGATTAAATTCTTATAATTTATCGACATGCCTCGTAGATTGGATCTTTCTCTTAAACCATAAATAATCTATATGAGTTATTTTTACCAAAATCATTCTTAACTTATGTAGTTTACTTATTATAAGTCTAATTACCTCTAAATTTTACTTATCATAGCTCATTTACCCATTTTATTACTTAGAAGAGTTGGCTGTTTTTCGCAGCCAACTTCAGTTCCACCGTTTTGCCCGCCATTTCTAAACCGTTTATTCGTAGAAAACCATCCGATTTGTGTGTCTTCAACATAAGTTTAGCTACAACGTTTAGTTTTACATATTTAGGGGTCATTATACAAATATTTTGAGTTTTCAGTCCGTTTATACAGCATGTTCAGATTCGACACTTTTTATCGTTTCGGCCATATCTAATTCATCGGGTATCGTCACGAGACAAACCACCCGGCAAAATCACCACAAAATATAAGGCTATCACCCTATATGTTCATTTAAAGTTAAAACCGTACTGATTTTCTATCGTGACACAGTTTTTGCTACTGGTCTATATTTGGAAACCAAAATCAATATCGAAAGCTAGTTTAGCTTGTATTTTTGTATCACAAAATCATATACAATGTCATAAACCCACAAATCAATTACTACATCATCATATTAAGTAGTAAACTGATAGTACATAATTCCAAAAATATTATACAAAATTAAATAAAAAGAAATCAAATGAATCTTATAAAAGATGAATATAAAGATTAATACCCAAAACTTTAGCTTCAAGTTCTTCAAACTCTTTAAAGCCTTTGCAATATGTCTTAAACTTCAGCCCAAAGATTTGATATAATGAAAATATTGATAATAATATGATGGTTCTTACTATTGTGGTGTACAGCAAAACAAGAATCAATAAGAGTGTGTTGTTAATACAAATGAAATGGAAGTATCTTCATGGCTTATTTGATGATACACGAAATATCTCAGAAACGTGTATAGACAAATGTTTAGGTGGATTGGACGTGGCTTGATAAAGATTGGGATGATGTTTATAGTTTAAACTTTGTCTCTATATTGCAAAAGCGGGTATTATTGAAGTCCGATATTTTTAAAGTTACGTGATTTGAAAGATACGCGTTAACCACGAAAAATAAACGCTCAGTATAAACTAAAAACATTGACATTCAGAGAACATTTATATTTAAATAAATAAAGTAGGGCTTATAATTTAATAAACGTCAACGCGTCGCCTAAACGAATGACGCCTAAAGGTTTAACGTAAATTATCAAGAATTCTCATAAAACGAGAAATTAAAACGACGACAATAGAAAATATTTCTATGTCATAACGAGGATATTTACGGTCGATGACGGACATATACTTTGTCGATAAATAATAAATGACAGATACTCAATACGTTAAAGCCTTAACCTTGCCGATTAGCCGAGAACTCAATATTATTTGTAGAACGAACATGACAAATAAAAGTCGATTAATAAATATTAGTCCGCATAATAGAATTAGTATTAGAACTCGGTCTAAATGTTGATTCTAAAGTTCGGGTTACTACAAGTATAAATGTTGATTCTGTCCTGATGACTACCACTAAACTGAATGATTCATCACTATGGCATGCTAGACTAGGCCATGTCCACTATAAGAGGATGCAAGTTATGTCTAAGGATGGGTTAATTCCAGCTTTTGACATGGACACTGATAAGTGTCAGACTTGTATGCTGAACAAAATTACTAAGAAACCATTTCAGGATGTAAAACGTGAAACTACAGTTTTGGAGCTAATCCATAGTGACCTATGTGATTTGCATGCTACTCCCTCATTAGGGAATAAGAAATACTTGGTAACATTTATTGATGATGCTTCTAGGTTTTGATATGTTTATTTGTTACATACTAAGGATGAAGCATTAGATAAATTTAAAGTATTTAAAACTGAAGTTGAATTACAACAAGGAGTCCAAATCAAAAGATTTAGGACTGATAGGGGAGGTGAGTACATTGATACTTTGTACTTTCAGTCTGTTGGAATAATCCATGAGACGACTGCCCCCTATACTCCACAACAAAATGGTATATCTAAAAGAAAAAATAGAGTACTAAAAGAGATGGTTAACTCCATGTTGTCCTACTCAGGACTGAGTCAAGGGTTTTGGGGAGAAGCTATGTTAACAGCTTGCTATTTATTAAATAGGGTTCCTAATAAAAGGAACAGGATTACCCCTTATGAACTCTGGACTAAAAGGAAACCAAACTTGAATTACCTCAAAGTTTGGGGTTGTAGGGTTGTTGTAAGACTCCCTGATCCAAAGGTGAAAACCTTGGGTGAAAGAGGCATTGAATGCATCTTTGCTGGATATGTTGAGCATTCCAAGGCTTATAGGTTCTATTTTATTGAACCTAATGATTCAGTTTCAATAAACTCAATCATTGAATCAAGGGATGCTAACTTTGATGAGACTAGGTTCTCATCAGTCCCTAGACCAAGCCTTAGGACTCCTACTAGAGCTGAGGACATTGGTGATTCAGTGGAACCTGAAAGGGTCACTAATGAGGTTGTGGTTCAGCAACCTGAGCCTAAGCTTAGAAGAAGCACAAGGCAAAGGACTCCAAAGAATTTTGGGCCTGAATTTCAACTATACCTAGTTGAAGGAACAAGGGATGAGGTCTCTTACCAGTACTACTATTGCTTTAATGTTGAGGATGATCCCAAAACATTTGATGAAGCAATGAAGTCCTAGGATGTTGCTTTCTGGAAAGAAGCAATCAATGATGAGATAGATTCCATCATGGGCAACAACACTTGGGTGTTGGTTGATCTACCTCCAGGTTGCAATCCACTTGGATGCAAATGTATCTTCAAAAGAAAGATGAAGGTAGATGGAACTATTGAAAAGTCCAAGGCAAGGTTAGTCATTCAAGGATTTAGACAAAAGTCAGGAATAGACTACTTTGATACTTATGCTCCTATAGCACGCATAAGTACCATAAGAATGTTGATTGCCTTGGCAAGCATTCACAATCTGATTATTCATCAGATGGATGTGAAGACAGCATTCTTGAATGGTGATTTAGATGAGGAGGTTTATATTAACCAACCTCAATGTTTCATCATGCCTGGTCATGAAGGTAAGGTGTGTAAACTAATAAAGTCCTTATATGGACTCAAACAGGCACCTAAGCAATGGCATCAAAAGTTTGATGAAGTGGTTTTGTCTAATGGTTATTCACTTAACCAAGCTAACAAATGTGTATATAACAAATTTGATGAATCTGGTAAAGGAGTCATCATTTGCCTATATGTTTATGATATGTTAATCTTTGGTACTGACCAAGTTCAAGTTAATTTAAACAAAGAGTTTTTGTCATCAAGGTTCTCTATGAAAGACATGGGGAAGGCTGATGTTATCCTTGGCATAAGGATTAAACATGAAAGTGATGGTATTGTAATTTCTCAGTCTTATTATATTGAGAAGGTCCTGAAGAAATTCAATCACTTTGATTGTACTCTAGTGAGTACACCTATGGATACAAGTGAGAAACTAATGCCTAACAATGGTCAGGCTGTCTCCCAGCTTGAGTATTCTAGGGTTATTGGTTGCTTGATGTATGCCATGACAAGTACTAGACCTGACATTGCATTTGTTGTGGGTAAACTGAGTAGGTATACCAGTAATCCTAGTACTCAGCATTGGTAAGCAATTCAGAAGTAGTAAAGTATTTGAAAGGAACAATGGATTATTGTTTGTCTTATACTAGATAACCTTCAGTGTTGGAAGGTTACACTGATGCAAGTTGGATCAGCAATACTAAGGACAATTCATCCACCAGTGGCTGGGTATTCCTACTTGGTGGTGGTGCAATTTCTTGGGCATCCAAGAAACAAACTTGCATTACTAGTTCTACCATGGAATCTGAGTTTGTGGCTCTAGCAGCTGCTGGTAAAGAAGCTGAATGGTTGAGAAACTTGCTTCTTGAGATTCCATTGTGGGTCAAACCTATGGCACCATATCTATCCGTCGTGATAGTGCAGCTACATTGGCTAAGGCTTATAGCCAAATGTACAATGGTAAGTCTAGACACTTAGGTGTTAGACATAGCATGATTCGTGAGCTAATCATGAATGGGGTGATATCAATAGAGTTTGTGAGGTCTCAACAAAACTTAGCTGATCACTTGTCGAAGGGATTGGCTAGAGACTTGGTTATAAAGTCTACTAAAGGGATGGGTTTAAAGTCCAAACTAGTCACTGAATGCTAGGACACCTAACTCCCTCCTGAGGAAACTTGGGAGCCTAGTTCAATGTGGAAAGCTGAACATTCAGGGGACTGAAGCACATGTATATCATCCCAAGGATGTGCTTGTACTTGCTGAACGGAGGATGAAGTTATAAACTTCTTAATGGTTAATTTCATTGAAAACCTGCTTAAGCAGGAGAATGAACTAAAGAGGAACCGCCTATGTAAATGTTGATGTTTCGCCGCCTCAAGGAGCATGGACTTCGGCTCTTACAACATTTATGAATTGGATATGGACACATGGCTTGTATGGTGTCAGGAGCGCTTTAAGTGTTTGAAAACTTATGTGTATTTTATCTTCAGGTATTTAAAGTAGGTGAAGGGTTCAATTCTTAGAACACCCTGGTTCTCGAATATTTGAAGTGATGTACTAAAATGGAAATTCAATCCTCAGGAAATTTTCATTTATGCACTGGTTTTGTTAAAGTTGATTTTCATGCAAAAAGGAATTATACTAAATTGGGGAGGATTGTTGGAAATTTAGCGCAATTGTGGGATCGAGTCATACTTGTAAATGGGTTTGGAGGTACGGAGTGTACACCCATTAAGTCCCTGACCTCCCTGGACTCAATATAGTGGTTGAAAGTTCATCAGTAGGAAGCTGATCCTGGTTAGGAAGTTGCACCTGGTTAGGAAGTTTCTCCTGGTTAGGAAGTTGCTCCTGGTTAGGACGTTGCTCCTGGTGATGCACAAAGTCTTTGTAACCTCTTTGACCAATCAATGAGGGTTGAATATGGACTTAATGACCAGGTTTATGGTCATGTAACCACTATGGTTTTATGTAGGTAAGTATGAGCTTAATTGGCCGATTAATGCTCTTAAATACCTTTGACTATGAGTTACATCCTTCTAGGACTAGGATCACTATAAATAGTGATCATATTTGCATGATGAAAAATACAGAAACAAGAAACACTTACACGCACAGAGTTCTTGATTTATGCCTAAAACAAGAACTAACTCTTGGTTTTATCCCAAGGAGGTATTCGTGTTAACCCAGGCATAGGGTCGAATAATCTTCTTTGGAAAGTGATCACACGACTTCAAGAGATATCCAGTAACCATTCATTGGTACGTAGTTAGGCTATTGATTATCTTCACCCTGTTGGAACGAAGTAAACCCCAACACACTTTGAAGATTTCAAGTAGAGCAGAAGATGTCCTTCTTCGTCCTATCGTCACGCCTACACTCCTATCGGTTACTATCTGTCTATCAAATCCCAGCCCATTGCTCCTATTATTAAGTTGGTGTCTGTTTCCAAACAAGCTACAAGCCTGATGGTGACTCATGGCTCTATCTCTAAGCATTTGCGCTTCAGCATGTAAAGGAGATGGCAATGCTAAAAGCACTGCCTCTGAGGATGTCAATAGAACCTAAAAACCAACAACAGCAAAATTACCAAAACTAAGCATACCTGAATAACTATCAAGTATAACTGGCAACTTGACGAGTCACAAAGTTGAATATGCAAACCTCTTGACGCAAATCAGCCAGAAAAGTAGCTATAATTGAAGCATTATCCATATCAATGGGTTGACCTTCAGCTTCTTAATGTGAAACCCTTTGTGCGCGTTATTGAGATAAAACTTGAGCTTGGACATCTGAAGGAAGAGCAGCTAAAAACTCTGGATCAATTTCTTCGGCTGTAGAAGGGGGAGGGGAAGGGGTAGAGGCAGGAGCAAAACTAGAGCGACGGATTGATCTTGTTACGATGCTAAAACTTCAGCCCTAAGATGAGTGGGTAGTGCCTCCAAAAACGTTGGATCAATTCCATTGGCATATGATTGTGTGTTAGTTTCATCTGATTAACCATTATATATCCTGGGCATTGCTAGTGTTGTTTTCAGATATTGGCTAAACAACAACTGAAGTTAATGTGTCACCCCTTTGATTTGGTTCGGATTCAACAACGTTCATATCAACCTCCACATCTACAATAATAATCGTGTTATCAGTGTTCACTTGATGGTTGTTGGCCAGGTCATCAGTTGTTGGCCAGGTCATCAGTTGCTGCCAAGTCCTGAAATAGCAATCATGGATGATCCATCTAAGTGCATCAAATAATTCATGTGAAAGGATTTTAAAGTTAAAAATAAATATATACCTGTTGCTACTTTCATTTCCTTCACCTATTTCCATGCTATCTAGTGCAATATTTCCAACATCAGAGGTGGGACCATGTGATTGTCCTTCGGAGTTTTCAGCATTTTCTAGACTATCATTAAGTTCTTGTTGGATGGTATTTGGATCACTCGGCTGTGTGTCGGTATCTGCACCCTTGCTACTACCTGTTGATTATCATTGGCTAAAGATTATGAATTTAAAGAATTCCTCTGAACAGAACCTGATGAAGAAGCAACACTATGTAAGTGAGACATGAAATGCTCTTCGACAGACTGTGCAATAACAACAGCCTGCCCACCTGCTTGCGATTGACAATCATCAGTCCACCAACCATCACCTGCTCCTCTTTGTGGCGGGGCATGCAACGACTCCAAACCAATAGAAAAATCAGAAGTGGTGCTGCTGCTGCACTGCCATCTCTGTCACCAAATGCATGATCAAATGGAAGAACAGGAGCATCGAACATATAGAAACGTGCCACACCAAACTCAAACCAGATAACGATTCCGAATCCAGATGAACTAACACTACCTGATGAATTAGTTACCCCTGACTCATTAATTTTTGATGGTCTTAATAGAAGAGGGATGTTGCAGACTATTATTCCCTTGTGTATTAGATCTTTTAAACGAGGTTGTTCTTATTTTCATGGTATTCATCATCTTCCTTTCATTAACCATGTCGTCTTTATATTCATCTCCTAATCCAGTTTCATCATGATCCTGCACATCAGTGTCAGCCAGGGATATAAAAGCAGTACCATCCTCGGCTTTATCCTCCTGATCATCATCTTCATCACCAGTGTTATCCCCTCCTTTGCTCTCGACGTGAAAGGGCATCTCATTTTGATCAGAATCTAAAACAACCATCATCTTCCATCTCCTCATGCATGAACCCTACATTCTCAGCCTCATCCATCTCCTCATGCATGAGCCTTACATTATCAAACTTCTTTGGAGACCCCTAACAATCAACTGAGACACTTTCTACCCTACATACCTATTTATGTTATTTATTGAGTTATATGAGGTTACGAACATGACTAAAACATACACATACTAAAGTGTATAACTATGAGCACTTAAGTTCAAGAAGAGTCTCTGCAGAAGACCTTTCCCAAGGGGCTGACAACAAGTCGTTAAAATGGTCAAATAACTAATAATAAGTAATATGACATTTAGTTGTTAGCATCTAGATGAAGTATTCCATACCAGTGCTAATCGTAGAAGCCTAATGAATGATTTCCAAAAGTAGACCCCCTTCACATTGAAGATTTCAAGTAGAGCAGAAGATGTCGTTCTTCGTCCTATCATAACACCTACACCCCTATACTGTCTGTCTATCAAATCCCAGCCCATTCCTCATATTATTAAGTCGGTGTCTGTTTCTAAACAAGCTACAAGCCTGATGGTGACTCGTGGCTCTATCTCTAAGCATTTGTGATTCGACAAGTAAAGGAGATGGCCATATTTACAATTACACCCGGTACGTAGCAGTTAGACTTTATACAATACATGCACCTTACGAAACTTAATTAGCCTGAAATTCCTATAACTAGACCTTCTAATTAAACAAGGTTTTTCTTCGTCATATCTAGTTGCCAACAAATAATAATAGTAAAGTTCATCTACCAAGTATGTTGAAACTCGAGTATCATCAACCTTCTAATGAAAAATGAGGAAAACTATTAACGAAAAGAATAAATTGACAAGAAAGTGATCAAAAATCTGTTTTATTAGAAAGCACATAGATAGTACAGTAGAATTCTAGTTGATTATACACACCCTCAAACATGAATAAAAAAGAAACAAGGAGACTAAAGTTTTCCTCACGCAGAGCAACATGAACATTGGGCCCTAATGTTCTCTTGAGACACCGCATGTTTTAAGTTGTGATACTTGTTGAGTCGCATACACTTTTCCTTGTAGTAGCAATCGGAAAGGGCAGTTCAATATTTACCAACATATAATCATATATTTGAAACCAAATTAGGTGGTTCATTGTATCCAGCAGGGACATATTTTTTTGGCAGATTAGGTTCACTACAAATGATAGGTCAACCTCCTCATCTTCATGCTTTAGAGGGTTGTCGGCCAGGAGCTTAGTAATTGGGAGACTATTTTCAACAATGCTTTTAACAAGTGGTAACGAAGGATCGTGTACCACGAGAATTGTATGCTCTTCCTGCACACCTGCATGATGTTGAGATCAGAGTGACTGATTAGGTACTAAACAAAAGAGCAAATGAATAAATGTAATTAAGTTATAATACGATCATCATACCATAGGTATCTAGGGTTCGAATTAGATCATCCTGCCAAATTATTCCTTTATGAATCAACTTCTGTTCTTCAACAGGAAGATTAAAGACTCGAGCCGTTAAAGTCTTGAAATCAACAACTTTGAATCCGACACTCGATCTAACAGACCACTTGTCCTCGTTTGAACATCGTAAGTTTATTTTAATCTCGTCCATCACTGTAAGGATATGATTTCGGTTTAAGTAATTATTCTTTTCGGACAGATCGAATAGAAAACAGATCTTTCCCAAACCTTAATTAATTAAAAGATCGAATATATGAAAAGATAATAGAAAAATTAAACCCTAAAAATGAGTGATGTACCTGATGAGGGGAATGGTTTATTTATTTAGGGGGGGAATGGATCGACGAAATATAGGAAAAGATAAGAGAGGAGAAGAAGATGGAGTCATAGTGTTTATAGGTGATTTTTGGAAAAAGATTATACCGACTTGAACTTGTCTCGGCCCAACATAAGCCCAAATGCCACGCTGGCAGAGCTTTTTACTACACTAACTCATGATCTTTTAAAAATCTTATTTACCACGCAGGCTTGGTCGGTCTATGGTGGATGAGATATCTGGAAACCCTGAATCTAAATCATTTCAGGATACATGAGGTTAATTAGACTAATGGTTTTCCAAGTATTAGTTTGACAGTTTTTTAACACTCTATGAATGTCGATGTTAAGTTCCTTTTGACATAATGCATTCTCATCCAATATAAACAATTATCAATGAATGAATTCAACTATCAAGAGCCTATCATCTTAATTAAGATTCTGGTCAATCTAGAGAGAAGACAAATGATGGTGAATCCCTCATCTGTCTTTCGAAACCAGATTCTGTTAGCTATACTGAAAGCTTGGATTGATTGAGGTATAACTGAATTTAAATTATCAGTCAAATTGCTTACTATTTGATTGCAAATGTCGTTCAAAGTAAGCCCCCTCCCTTATATCCTTTCATAGAAATGCTTTTCGTTATGAAAATAATTTGGATCTTTGAACTAAAGTTGATAAACTGAGTGAGTTATTCATTAAATTTTTCTATGAAATAACTCCAACCTACCCATTTAGTTGTTCCATCTCTTCCTTTAAATGGCTTTTTGTATGTTTTACGGGTTATAGTAATGTAAGTTATTATTGGTGGGCCGGGGGACTTTCGTTTTGTTTCTAATCATGGAAATATGAGCTAAGAAATGTATGATGCACTTTTAACCGTGGTCATTCACCTTTCTCCCTTAACTGTCGTTTCCTAACAAGCCTTTTTCTTTTGAGTTTGCACTTAGCCAAATTCATCTTCCTTTTCTGGTCCGTTGCTGGCTTGCAGCTAAAGTTTTGACTCTAATGGAAGCTCTTCAACATATAAGCTTTCCTCTTTGGTCTCCAAAGGGGCCATGGTGGTCTTTTCTGGATGTATTTCTACATACACCTTCACAACCATTGCACTTCTTTGTTTGAGAACACATGGTCCTTGCAAGCTGCTGAGAAGTTTAGTTTCCAAATGCACTAAATTTCTAAGCACCTTGGAAACTAGAGATAGCACATGGATCTGGTGAGAAACACTTAAAAACCATGTGGCTCAATCTATTCTACTTGTATGTCATTCTAAATAAAAATGAAGGCTTTCAATAGACTACTATTAGAGGTGCCAATAATGTTTTATACGTTAGCGGGTTTATATGCATTTGTTTTATTCCAAACGGGTCAAATAAATATTTTTAGCTAAGAAGTGGACGGTTAACACCATTCTGAATAGGGAACATAAAGTGTTTTTGGTCAAATAGAACTGTTGATACAAAAGTTGGATGATTCTTACTAGACCCGAATTAGGCTTAATTCGGATAGGTTGGGGTCTGGCTCTTGCACCAAGTGAATAACTTGCTGAGATCCTGCACACTAAAGCAACACGCGTTAGATTTACCATGGGAGCGTATCCCGCGATTTGACTCCGGCGTGAGAGTAAGTAATCGGTTAGGGTTATGAATTGGCTGTAGGTTTAGAGTATAGAGAATGTAATACCTTTGTGGAACCCTTGGGGTTCCTTATATAGGCATTGAAACTACTACACAAAACGCTAAAGCCCCCCTTAAAAAGACTGGTTATGAAAAAACATGTCTCTATGACCAAAAATGGTGGGAAGGGAATGCATGGAAATTGGTTTTCTTGAAAAAACCAATCTCCATCATATGAATTCAAAAGAAACCGGTTTTTAAGATGAAACCAGTCTTTTTTATAAAAGTAAAGAAACTAGTTTTACGTAACAACATGTCTCTATGTGTTTGTTTTATGGACACCATTTTTTATTAAAAAACAGTGTTTTTACACATTTTAAGACATTGGTTTTTAAAAAACCAGTCTTGTTTTATTTTAATAGATTGTGGTTAATTTTTTTTAAACTTAAAATCATAAGGACTAAACGGTACATATTTGTTGTTATAACATATTAGATTTTTAGACTTTATAAAGTATATATGTGATTAAAGTATAAGGGCCATTAATACATAAAAAATTAAGAATCATAATTTGTGTAAAACTTATATAAACCGGCATATGTACGTACTATATATATATATATAAGGGGTGGGTTCTAGAGAAAACCTCCTTTTCATAGAAAACTTAGAAAACTAACTACAAAGCATCTTTTGCAACATCTAAAACCATAGGGTAGAAAATGAAAATTAGTAAAAATCGGAGGGGCTAGATCTGCCAACTTCCTATTCTCAATTGGTCAAACTCGTCTAACATGTTATTGTTGTTTGTATGCGATCATTCTTTGCTCTATTGAACACCGATCAAGCCACCGAAACCACCACCGTCACCGGTACCTCCTCATCCACGACCACTATCACATCTCAGCACCAACCCACAGATACCGTAACATATTAAGTAGCTTCATCTCCGATCACCACCTCATCTCTGACCACCATCGCATCCCCGACCACCACCATGCCACAAGTACTGTCACATATTCAGCAGCTTCATCTAGGGTACCAGTATCACCATCACTGACACCGTCATCTTCAAACAAAAAGAGAGATCCAAACCGACATACACTTATTAAATGAAATCACGGCTTAAATTAATCATTTTAATCCATTTTTATGCGGTTATTATTTGGAATAGCAGCTTAAATGGAGTAGTTATTAAGGTATATGTAAAATGTATGCTTATTTCTTTAGTATGATTGTGAAGTTGGCATGGTTGCACCTGATAATTTTGGACCCATTCTTGTAGAGAATGATCCAGATAGAGAGGAACGGGAGTTCTGGTTGGATAAACATGGGAGGATGGTAAGGAATATAGATAGTGGGGTGCTCATTTTTTCTAATGTTGTGGGGAAATTTGGACAGTCTGATATGGTGTGCAATGTGTTGTGCTATTTGGGGGATAGGAAGACGACGAGAATAATAGAGTGGTTCATTATACAAGAAGGTAAGTTTTAGGGGTTGGAGGATATATATGAAGCCGCTGATTACATGTAATGTTGGGGCAACACCTGATTAGCAGCAACTAATTTGGCATCAAGAACCCCGATAAGACCAAACCAACATAAATAATCAGATCAGTAGTTGTTAGACGGGCACTAGAAGAGTGATATGAGTTATATGTGTTCTAAAACCCGAAAGGTATAAACTATTTTCTATATTCACAATTTATATGTGTTCTCTTGTTTATTTTATTAAGATTACATGAAACTGGATGGTGTGTGAGGGATCGTTTCAAATATGTAGGGGTGCTTGGGATTGCTTATGAAAACTTGTTATTTGTGTATTGTTTTTTGAAATAACATGTTCGGAATAAGTAAATTTAGTTTTGCTTGTTTAAGTTCAAGCATCTCCTTTTTAATTTTTTGTTGCATCTGTTTTGACAAACTTTGTTGCATTTCTTTTTCTATTTTTTTTGTTGCATCTCTTTTTAATTTTTTGATGCATCTGTTTTGACAAACTTTGTTGCATCTCTTTTTCTATTTTTTTGTTGCATCTCTTTTTCTATTTTTTTTGTTGCATCTCTTTTTCTATTTTTTGTTGCATCTATTTTGATCGAAGAAGAAACAATTCGAACGACAAGCACACAGAGTGATTAAAACAAACATACTGAATCATTTTTACTAGGTAACTCATTTATTTTTATATGATTTTTAAATGATCGGACTGAATTTGTAATGATTTATTTATTTATTAACGTTGGTGATTGTTAGTTGGTTACTCTTTGTGTGCTTAATTGATTTGTTATTATTTAAAATTTTGTTACTTTAATAGCAATAATTTGATTTCAAGTTATATGTGAAATGATAATTCAATTGTGGAGTTTGTGATGCTTATCCTTTTTTACGTATAGGATTCATATTTTATGTTTCCGAATAATTGTTAATATGGATCTTTAATATAAATTTTACAACTACTTGATACTGTTTCAAGACGTTGGTTTGCTGCATCGTATTGATGATTACTTATGGCGTTTGTTTTAATAATTTATTAAATCATGAAGTTTAGACCCGTTTAATTATGTAAGGCATTTTTCCTTTTCATCTTCAGTGATGACGCGTCGCTATGTTGTCTTTCATGCATCAGTTTGATGGAATTTAGTGTACCCATTTGAGGTCAAAATAGCGCATCTATTCGACGTACTTTGGTCCATCCGTTTGTATATTTGTTATCTTTGTTATCATGAACTAAAGTTATTTGATTTAGGCTCAAAAATCAGTGTATATAGTTGTTTTTAAATCATTTCATCTTGGTTTAAATAAATATATTTTTCTACTATCTTACATTTACTATCTTATGTTATGCAGAGAAGCAAAGCCGACAATTTCAACTATGCGCTAAAGTACCACCTTCTAGCAACAAAAGGAGCTGGTTTGGAGGTACGATATACAAGTTGTAGGTCGCCACTAGTTTTAGAGAACCATAATCTGTTTCTAAAACGTATATAATTTGCAATATTTTAGAAATATACGTAGTTTTGAAGAAGTAGGGTGACAATATCTTTTGAGGAAGCAGGATCTGTTTTAGAACAAAGATTAGTTGCATTATATAAGAGTATACCTAGCTCTGAAAACGTAGAATCTGTTTTGAGAACGTAATCCGAAAACCACTTGCACACTTGCTAAAATTCTGATATCTTTTTTATATGATTGTAATTGTACTCGTAATTGTTGTTGAGGGATCTTATTGGCATTTAGTTTAGTGGAGGCATGCTGATGAATTTGTGAGAAATTAAGACAAAGGAAAAGTTATATAAAAAGATAGTCTATATCATTACAGTGGATGACCTACTGTATATTTTGGTTAATGAAAAGGTGCATTGATTTATGTGTTTGGCTAATCTGAATATGGGGTCAGAAGTCAGAACTCACGAGTCCTTTGAAGAGTATTGTCAAATGTTGTGATTTTGGTTTAGTTTTATTTCAGGACATGGTTAAGATTAATTTAATCGAATGTAGACGACTTAGAATAAGATAATGACAGATTCTTTATTCATGGTCTTATAAGTCTTGCTGCAACTCGATAAAGCTTATAGATTCCTGGAAGACGAGATAAAACAATAAAATTCCATGAAATTAAGAGTTCGAGAAGTAAGTTTTTGTAAAGCTATTTATTTTCAGTTACGCTTTTGATGTTAACCATGGTACTTCAAATGATATCGCCAGGTGCTGGTTCTTGTGAACACACTCTCATTACCTTGAGATATGCTGATTGGTATATTTCCTTTTCACATAATATCTTTATTATTATTTCCTTTTTGCATACTATTACTTCCTGGTTCTCAAACACATTGTAATGGACAAAGTTAGAAGACTTTTAGAAAGTGGAAACTCTAAAAAAGATAAAGTTAGAAGTCACAAACAACTAATAAAGACTTCTCATAAAAGAGAAAATATATATTACAGTGCCACATTTGATTATGAAAACCAACAACCGGATGATTTCATGCACTGATTGTTATAAACCCACAATAAATTATATGAGTACTTGTAGGTTATTGAGATAAGATAAAAAGTAGCAGTAGATTGTTTATACATTAGTTGAATCAAACTTGCAGTTTAATGATCTTATTTTAGTTCACCCGTTTATATATTTTAATGCATCCGTTTTATACATTTTCGTGCATCCGTTTATATATTTTCTTGCATCCATTTATACGGTAGAGGAAATGGTTGAGACGCATGTTGGGGATAAGATAAAATGCAGCACTAGATAAAATGTAGCACAAGATAGTATATACACCAGTTAAATCTAACAGTTTCATGAACATATTTTCGTGCATCTGTTTCATATATTTTCGTGCATCCGTTTATATATTTTCGTGCATCCGTTTGTGTGGCAGAGGAAACGGTTTCATGAACTTATTTTCGTACGTCCGTTTTATATACTTTCGTGCATCCATTTATATATTTTCGTGGGTCCGTGATGGTAGAGGGAACAATGGAGACGCATGTTGGTGATAAGAAAGATAAAATGACAATGATTGCAAGGGATGCAAAAATAAGGATGCATTTTATCAAATTAGAATGACGCCGACTTGATAAGTTTAGTGAGATTATTCATCGCCTCCTTATTTATTTTGTTTGTGGTTCTATTTCAACCATCAACTTAGGTTGTCAGTGGGTCAAATATGTAAGGCGCCTATGTATTAGAGTCTACGTTAGGTCTCTCATTGCTGTTATTTGATTTCATTTGTATCAGTTGGTAAAGTTACATCTCGTATAACAAATTTTTTATTATCTCTTATAAAATAAAGTAAGCAGCACAATGTGAACTAATATCTTAATTCCTACACGTGTTGATATTACGTAAGTATGTGTCACATAATTTTGTCTCACGTCGATTTGGAAGGTGATATATCAAAGATAATACTAATTTCGAAGAATCTAGTTTATGGGCTTAATTTCCAAAGTCGATACTTCAAAAATCCCTTAATTATTTGATAATGCGTGTCTAACTTCAAGATCTTGAAGTCTACTTGGTTGTATACTTAGTGGCATGTTAAGTTAGACATCTGTTAGTGTTAGTTTAAGCTAGGGCATCTATTTGTTTAAGTTAGGGCAGTTGTTTAATTAAGTTAGTGCATCAGTTTGCTTAAGTTATGGCATCTACATTTTTTGACACGACATGTTGGATTTCTTTGGAAATTGGTATCGGATCGATGACTGCAAGGTATAATATATTTTTTCTCTCTCTCTCTCTATGTTTTTTTACATGTGGCGGTGTTAAACTTTGTACATAACTTAGTACACAAATAGTGTCTACTAGCATATATATGTAAATCCAGATTTTCGAGGTTTCTATTATGTTATTCTGAAATTATTATAAGAGGCATCTGGTTATGGGGAAAGTAGGGCATTCTAAACCCTTGCATTTCTTGATTGTTTTGCCTCCATTACTGAGGGTGTATTTGGTTTGATAGTGTTTGAATATGCATGTGTTCGAAAAATGTCTTTCTTACCCATCAAAGTAGGTATACATCAATGGGAATGGGGCTCTAAACCCAACCCGTTAGGTGGGTTTCCCATTCACATCCTTCTTAAACCCACACCTCTGAATCCTTGGTGCAAACCAAATGCTACCAAATAATCAATTAACTTCTATGTTTTAATTTGATGTACAAGGATTCAGTTGGCTTTACACTCGTTTCTAACTCACAATATCTTGCAGGTGGATCCGGTTGAAGTGGATGAAGTGCTCTTACAGGGAGCTTATATGCTTCTGTATAGTAGGTATGTGTTTTCTCGTAAGCAGCATGTAAATCGTGTTTTTGCGTATACGGTTTTCTATTTACCAATTATATTAGCTGGTTAAATTAATTGACATTTGCATGTTTGTTTTTTTCTTTCCAGAGTCTGCCAGAATCGTGCTTAAAGCCTATTGTGGATATATCTAAAAAAGAGGAACTTCAAAAATCAAACACATATCAAGAAAAGACTCTAGTTGTAAGTCAACCTCTCGACTGTATGTTGACCGTGGAGTCAGCTGATACCACTAGCGAATGTGGCATGAATTTGTCACCTGTTTTGATTTCTCTAGAGTCATCTGACAGTGCCATGTACATAGATACAGTAGATACAAAAACAGGTTCTGTTACAAGTAATCGTCATGCTATTGTTCAACATTCAAATCTGCGACTCAATGGCATCAGTTGGACTGGTTTTTAGTGTTTTATGATTACTAGTGATGGGTTCATTGTTGTTGGTTATGTCAATGGGAAGATTAGATCGCATTCAGGTGGCTCTTGATTTTCTGAGTCATGGGCCGCTATTAATCACATGGATGTTACTTATGGCATGAAGTTTACTGATAAGGGTAGGATATCGAAGACGGGGGTTGTTGGAAGAATAGAGAATAGCATTGCGGGCTCGAGTGTTCCTGAAGTTGAATCCATTCGATATCGAGATGACAAATTTCTTTTTTTGTGCTAATCTGTATGCATTTCAACTATGTACTTAACTTGTACTTTGATATGTGTAATAAATGATTAAAATAAAAAAGAGCAAAACATAGCAGAATGGATTAGAAAAAATGCAAAACGTGTTGGTTATACTGGATGCCTTGAAAAAAGAAAGAAATACGCAAAAAATAGTCCCCACCGTGTAAACTAAGAAAAAAAGTTATTAAAGTCAAAAATAATCAACGTTACATATAATCAGGAAAAATAAGTTTAAATTTTACAGAAATGACCTTAAGAAAGAAGATTTGAAAAACAGCCCCCAATACTTGGAAGGAAAAAAAGGAAAGAAAAAACAGGGAAGGAGTTTTGATCCAACGGTGGGGAGTAAGTTTTCTAGGTTTTCTTTTGAGATAATGTTTTCTATTGATCCCATCTATATATATATATATATATATATATATATATATATATATATATATATATATATATATATATATATATATATATATATATATATATATATATATATATATATATATATATATATATATATATATATATATATATATATATATATATATATATATATATATATATATATATATATATATATATATATATATATATATATATATATATATATATATATATCATATATGGCATATCAAAACGAAAACCTACAACATAACAGAACTAGTCGATTTCTTGCTGTAAGTATCTGTTCTTCATTGTTGTTATTATTTAGTTGCATATACGCGGGTTGATTACATATATGTTCTTCATTGTTATTATTTTAGCTGCTGTAAGTCTTTGTGCTTCACTTTTTTGATGCCATTATAATTAACACATACAGTTACAAATTCGAATACCTTTTACACAGATATTCATTCATTCATAATATATTACATAATATAAAAGACCAGTCTAAACCCTTTATAAAGGGTGTCAAAATTAGATAATATTGCAACTACATATGTTGCAATTACCTACACCTAATCAACTAAGATATATCTAAACCCTTTATAAAGGGTGTCAAAAGAGATTAGGTTACAACTACGTATGTTGCAAGTTGTTGCACCTAACTATATATATACAGTCACTGTTTTGGTTCACTGTTTTGATCCTACCGAATAACGTGTCAAGGATAACAGATAAGAAAAATAAACGATTGTTAATCTTGCATCTTTCTTTTACCCCTCTTAAGCTGCTTCTTGTTAGCATTGACATCAATGGGTTTGATACATGGTAACCCAATAATGCAATGCCTGACTGGTGGCCTGACTGGTGGACGTCTCTTGACAACGTTTTTCTTTTTCGATCGACTGGAACTGCATGTTCTTCTTGTTTTTTGGGAGTCCATGTCTCATCATCAGAATCCTCGTCCTCGTCCTCCTCTTGTTCATCTTCATCTTGTTTATCTTCATCTTGTTCATCTTCATCTTGGTTATCATCTTTTTCCATCCTAAAACCATCGTCCTCTGTTTGTTCCTTTTGTTTCTTCATCTCTTCTCTGGAACATCAACCTCACAATTTCCTACAATGTCAATTTGATTTCAATAAGTAACAAAGTACAAACTTATTGACTAAAGGTATGTACTAAATTTCAATTACAAAATGGTCTAATTAAGCTATCTAATAAACATATATTGAAAACTAAGTTGAAACAGATTTAGTATTTTATAAAAGAAGGTCGAAAAAGTTGATGATTACATACCTAGTTTAAAGGAACCTTTATAATTGAATTTTTTTGCAATATTGAATTTTTTTGAAACATCATCATCTATTTGTATCCACTTTGAAAGTGGTCAAAAAAGTTGTTTTGACCACCCGTACTTGTCCTTAATGTAATCCAAAACTTCATCCCTGAGTTTTTTCGATCCAGGAACAGGTTCCACAAAACCAAAATATAATAGTTAGTCCTTTTCATCTAATATTTAACTTAAAAATCTAACAGTCCAAACTTCTATCCAACTGTTTTAACAAGCTATCAATGATGAATCTAAGCTGACTTCAAAGTTCTAGCATCTAAGAGTTGACTTTAATGAGTCAAACTATATGAAACAAACACTCCTAATACTACACTTTACACTAACAGATTACACTAAAAGTGAACTAATAAGCTAGAATAGGCTAAACAAGCTAAAACATAATAAGTACGGCAGATAACTAGAACATATAAGCTACACAAATCATTCAGAGCATAAGCTAGCAAATACAAGCTAGCAACTACAAGCTATCAAATTAGCTACCTTGGATATAGATTAGTGGAACACAAAAGGTTTTTGTTGAGGACTCACTGCCATCGTCTCCAAATGCAGCGAACATACCATCAGTAAATTCATCCAACATCTTTTGACTCCAATTCTTATTTGGTTTACCATAGTTGGCGACACCCCACTTCCACATTTGATGAGTCACAAGTCGCACTTTTTTTTCATAGTGTGTGGTTCCTACACTATAAAAAACACTCGCTTAATAAAGGTACTAAAATATGTAAACTAATAAAAAAGGCTAAAAATGAAAATATAATTTGATGATTACATACCTTCCTTATAGAATCGTAGAAAAGAAAATGTATTTGAAACGTCAACATCCATAACTCACCAAGTTTGTGGACTGTAATCCATTTCCCCGTAATTTGTTACAATGTAATCCCAAATTTGTTTGACTTTTTCTATAATGTTAACATCAATCCAGTTAGTATCAAATTAAGTGAAGGTGAGCTTTCATTCAATGATTATGAGGTTTCACTTTTGCTAGAATAGGTTTAATACTCAAAATAGAGTTATAAAATTCTAGTATTGATATTAAAATAGTGTTTGGATAGGATGTTAATGGATGTTGTATAAGCTTATAAGCCCAAACCAAGTGTTTGACTAGGCTTATATAAGCCATAAATGGCTTATATAAACCCATTAGCTTATATAAGGCTTATAAGCTTATTAGCTTATATAAGCTTATAAGCCCAAACCAAGTGTTTGACTAGGCTTATATAAGCCATAAATGGCTTATATAAACCCATTTAAAAGCTAAAACAAATACCCCCAAACTCAAATGGGGATTATGAAACGTAAGCAATGACCACGTCCACATATCACCACGCAGAACCTTAACTTGTTTCAGAACTGAAATATTTATTTTCTTAGAGTTATTTTTTTCTTTGTTGCTTTCTTTCTCATTGTCATTACACATAATGAACTTTCGGCTAATAATTTAACATACATATCAAATATAAACAGTGTGAACAAGTTTTAGCCCTGTCATGTATCTGAACAGGTTTTAGACGTAGTTTAAAAGGTGCATGACATCGAAGAACTTGTGGATTGAAAAACAGAATTGGTAAAGACGGTTAATCAAGGGAAAAGGGTAATTGTCCTTAAATAAACGCCAACTTGTTTTGAAAGCTACTCAAAGTATTCAAAAGTTCCTAAATTGTTTTGCGCAGAAACATATCGATTACATAATATTATGACTAAATATCGAGAAAAGTAGTAACATCTTTGTCTAGCAAACTTTGTGATGTTAGCCAACTTTGAAAAATTAGAATACGGAAGTGCAAACTTTGTGATGTTAGCAAAGTAAATGGATGTTGGACTCGCAAAAATAGAATAGTCTTATGTAGAAAGGAATAATCAAAATCATGAGATGCATTTCAACTGTTTAAACTATGCTAGCTGCCTTATGGAAGTTCATTTTTCTTATATTGTATGTTTAGTCTATGGGAAAGCTTGCCAAAAGTCCAACATTTGCAAAAGAACAAGGATAACCTCAATTTGAAGCAGACATAAATCCACTTTTCCTCTATACCAGGTCATCTTCTTACCAACCCTACTAACCATGATCTATGTATGAAATATCATAATAACTGCCTATTTTACTTTTGTTTTTGTGTATCTAGCTTCGTTTTTCAAAAGATAGTTCTATCTGCTGTTTGGGTCATTTTGCAAGCCTTATTCTAGACATTGTAGTATATATCTCACCAAATATATAAAAATAACATTTTTGTACATAGATTTCTGAGTTTTATGCAAAGGTGACGCGATATAAAGGGTTTTTCCTTTTGCTGCAAAATGACTCAAAGGGGACGCAAAAGCCAATGTTCTAATAACTTGGAATGTGAAGAAATTAACACCACCTAATAACCTAATAAGCCCAAATATAAGCTGAAATTAACACCCCCTAATAAGCCCAAATATAAGCCGAAATAAGCCCAAATATAAGCCAAAATTAACCACACCTAATAACCCCACATATAAGCCGAAACAAACAACCCTTTATATAATCGTAAATCCCAAAATAAGCCGGAAAATGGGGTAAAACTTACCAAACATTAGTGCCGATTTGTGAAAGATCAAATTAGGTTGATGTGTGTGTGAAATGATCCTGTGTGTGTTTGATTGAAATGATCGGTGTTAGTGTGTGTTTTGTGTGTGTGAAATGATCAGTGTTAGGTGTGTTTTGTTTGTGTGTGTTTGACTGAGTGAGTGAGCGGTATTATGTGTGTTAGGTGTGCCTCTTAACTTATTTTAGATCATTTTAAGCCTTTTTTTGTCAAAGAAATAGTATTAGTTAGTACCAATATGTTCATTATCAAAAGTAAAAATTACAAAGCTTCGACAAATACTAAAAAACTGACCGATGAAAAAACTATTATTCTACTACCAAGTATATTTCTCCTTACAACAGGCCTTTTTGTGTCTCGTAACAATCATTTTGGGAAGCAGAGTACTTTAGATCACCAAGTTTAAGTTTTTATAATTTTTTAAAATTTTTTTTTACAAAAAGTCTTGGCCTGGACTCGAACCTGCGCCGTTTATACCACACACCAACACCTCAACCAACTGCTCTAGGGTCTTTGACTGGAAGACCTTTGCATAATTTATTATTTAAGGGGTGTTGTGGTCTTGCTTATTAATTCAATTCGAAGCTTAATAAGCTGATTTCAGCTTATTAAGTTTGATTTTATTTAGCTTTTCATTTTTTCTTTGTTATTCAAGTAGTATAGGACTTTTTGGTTTAAAATTTTTATTTTTTACTTTTTTTATTAATTTTTTATTATTATTTAAATTCCCGGTTTTTAGAAAATAGTTTAAAATAGTTAAAATTAGTTTAAAATTTTATAAAAATTATTTTTAGGTTTTATTTAATATTTTTTAGGTTTAAAATTGAAAATTTTCCATTTTGGCTTATTTCTAATTTTATTTAATTTTGGAGTTTTTATTAACTTTAAAAACTATTATAAAATTAATAAAAAGTTTTTGGACAATTTGGTTTTCAATTTTGTCTTATTTACAACTTTCTTTGTTTAATTTAATTTTTTGGTATTTTTTTGAGTACTTTTTATTTTTGTCACATTTTACGATTTCATTCGCTTTACGGCGTAGTGTAATTTTTAGCGTACCTCGTCTTTGGTTTTGTCTTTTTTCAACTAAAAACGACACAAATCCAAACTTGATTTTATTTTGGCAACCAAACTACACACCTCCTTTGATAAGGAACTTGGACTTTATTCGTCGTTACGGTTTTCTTAAATCGTATCGGTTAATACTTACCCATTATACGTTGTTTTCCTAAACACGTATTCTTACCACAATCATTTTGGGTGTTCTTTTTTCCAGATGGATCGTGAAACATGGATATACGATATAGATCGTTGTACTCCCGCTTATGTGAAAGGGTTGGTTGAATTTATCAAGTGCGCTGAGGCTCATCGAAAAAGTAAAGGAGAAACACTAATTTCTTGTCCATGTGTAAGGTGTAGAAATAGTAAGTCGTATGATAAGTCTGCCATAGTTAGATATCATTTTATAGAGAACGGCTTTGACATAAATTATACATGTTGGAAACTTCATGGTGAGATAGAACCGCAAGTTGATAATGACACAATTTTTTCGGACTCTAATGTGGATGAGAATTTTTGTAATGACGATAATCATCGCGATAATCTAGAAGAGATGTTGGAAGACGTGAAATGTAATGCTGATGAAAAGCAGGCTAAAAAATTAAATCAATTGTTTGCCGATGCAGAAAAACTAGTGTATGAAGGTTGTAAGACGTTTACCAAACTTTCTTTAGTTCTGAGGTTGTTGGACTTAAAGGCAAAAAGTATTTGGAGTGATGTAAGCTTTACTGCCCTATTAGATGTGTTCCATGAAGCGTTACCTGCAGATAACGACATGCCCGTTACGACATATCAGGCGAAAAAACTAACACGTCCGATGGGATTAGCGGTAGAAAGAATAAATGCATGTCGCAACAATTGTATATTATACCGAAAAGATTATAAAGACCTACATGAGTGCCTTGTATGTAAGGCATCGAGGTATAATCATAAGCCTCTAACGGAACTTGATAGTGATGTGACAAAGAATGGTCCTCCTGCTAAACTTTTGTGGTATCTTCTAGTCAAACCTAGATTGAAAACGTTATACGCAAACCCAAAGGATGCCAAATTGTTGCGTTGGTATGCTGAAGAACGTAAAATTGATGGGAAAATGAGACATGTTGCTGACTCTCCTCAATGGAAAAATATCGATCGTGATTTTAAAGAATTTGGGTCTAAGATCAGAAACATACGGTTTGGACTTTGTTCAGATGGAATTAATCCATTCAGAAGCTTGAGTAGTCGTCACATCACTTGGCCTGTTCTTTTATGTATATACAATCTTCCACCTTGGTTATGCATGAAACGGAAATACATCATGATGTCATTATTAATTCAAGGTCCGAAACAACCAGGGAATGACATTGATGTGTACTTGCGCCCGCTAATTGATGACATGATTGATTTATAGGAAACAGGCCTTGAGATCTATGATGCGTACAAAAAAGAGACGTTCCAGCTGTTTGCCATGATTTATTGTACCATAAATGATTTTCCAGCGTACTGTAACTTGTCGGGGTATGCTACGAAAGGGCAGAAGGCATGTCCTGTTTGTGAAAATGACACCCACTCCCGATGGTTGACTAATTGTAGGAAAACAATATATATGGGGCATCACCCGTGGCGTAAAAAAGAAAATCTATTTGATGGTACATCAGAGGATAAATCCACGCCCAAACGTATGGACGGATATGCTACGTTATGCCAAGTTGTCGACTTAGACATTACCTTCGGAAAAAATGTTTAACATCTTACTAAACGTATCTAGAAAAAGAAATCTATATTTTGGGATTTAAAGTATTGGACACATATTATTGTCCGACATTGCCTTGATATGATGCATATCGAGAAAAATGTTTGCGAAAGCTTGTTAGGGTTATTATTGAATATTCTTAGAAAAACAAAAGATGGGGTCAATGCTCGAAACGACATGCTCGCGATGGGAATTAGAGAAGAGCTTGCACCACAAGAGACGAATGGGAAAAAATGTATTTGCCTCTAGCTTGTTACACTTTGTCAAAGGCAGAGAAAACCTCATTTTGTGAATGCTTAAATGGTTTAAAGGTTCCGTCCGGCTATTCTGTTAACATTAAGACTTTGGTCTCAATGAAAGATTTGAAGTTGCTTGGTATGAAAAACCATGATTGTCATGTATTATTGACGCAAATGATTCCAATCGCTATTCGTGGATTGATGGCACCTCAAGTGCGGCAGACAATTACAAAGTTATGTCTATTTTTAACATGATTCATTCAAAAGTTCTTGATCATGAAAAGCTGGAGGAATTGCAACGTGATATTATTCTTATTATTTGTCAACTTAAGATGAACTTTCCACCTTCTTTCTTTGATGTCATGGTTCACCTCGTATCTCATATTGTTGAGGAAATAAAGATTGTTGGTCATGTTTTCCTACGGTATATGTATCCATTTGAGTTGGGGTTCTTAAAAGGATATGTAAGGAACCGATGTCGGCTAGAGGGTAGTATTATTCAAGGGTATGCAGCCGAAGAAGTGGTTCATTTTTGTACAAACTATATGGATGATGTTGTTGATATTGTTCTTCCACAATCGCGACATCAAGGTAGACTTGCAGGGGTGGGGACAATTGGGCTCAAAGATATCAAGCCCAACCCTGAAGAGTTTGAACAAGCACACTTTACAGTATCGCAAAACATGACATGTATTGAACCATACATACAAGAGCACATGAAGGACTTAGCAATAAAAACTGGTAGTCGAGAACAACGGTTTTTGGAAGCCGAGCACAAAAATCTTTTTTCACAATGGTTGGCAGAAAAAGTCACTGGTATGTCTCTTTCAAATGTAGACCAAGACGTTATATAACTAGGGAAGCGTCCGCGTCGTGTACTTCAATATCAAGGCTACGACATTAACGGATATACGTTCTATACCAAGAGACAAGATGATAATAGTAGTGTTTAAAATAATGGAGTGACAGTAATAGCAGCAACGACAAATTCATCGAGAAAAAAAATCGCAAAAGAGTCATATTATGGTGTCATTGAACAAATTTGGGAATTGGATTACACTACGGTTGTTATACCGGTATTTAAGTGTAGATGGGTCGATAATATGAATTCAGGTGTTAGACTTGATAACGACGGTTTCACGTGTGTTAATCTCTCTACAGATGGTTATCCGTCTAATAAATTCATTTTAGCCAAACAAGTTGATCAAGTATTCTATGTTCAAGACCCATTAGACAAGAGATGGCACATTGTCTTGCAGAGTAGACGAAGTATAGTTGGCGTCGATGATGTTGTTGACGAAGACGATTACAATAAGTTTGACGAGCTACCTCCTTTTTCTATTGGTGTTCAATCGGATCATTTTCTTTGTGATACAATTTACTTGAGATCCGATCACCAAGAAGGACAAGAAGATTGAAAAAACCTTGTTCGTATAAAGTTTCAAGTTAATAATACTCATATATTATAAAATTCATAACTAATTGATCTATTTTTCTTTTTTAATATTTCAGGAAGCGTTGTATAGTTTGTATAGTACATCACTTTTTTTTTCGATTGTTAATCTCATTCGTTTAGACTTGTAAGTCGGTTAATCTCATTCGTTTATAATTTTTTACTACAAATTAATTTGAAATTATTTACAAATTTAATATTTTTTTAATTATTTTACAACAAATTAATTTTATATAAAATAAAAATTTAATATTTAAATAAAACACAATTTTAATGTATAAGTTATAAACTACAAAGGCATAAGTGTAAATTATATAAACTAAATCTCCTACCTTCACTCTATTTGCGGGTCGGTATTTCGATATAATCCAACAAATCCGCTACAAATCCGCCCTCCAAATTAATTCAATATCCCTCCAAATTATTTGCAGGCATAAGATACCCAAGATATCTTCAATTTCATTTTTTTAGCAAGAACGCTCTTCAATTTCAGTCGCTACAAATCCGCCCTCAACATTAATTCAATATCCCTCCAATTTTTTCATCTTCTCCCGCTGTTTCTTGATCCCTATCTCAAATCACGCCTAAAAATGGTATATAAAAAGGGCACGATTCCTAAACCTAAACCACCAATAACCAAATCTCATCAACTAATTAAAGAACTTACTTTAGACGAGCAACCAACGATGGTATAGTTATCTATCATACTCGATTTGTTTGTAATTAAATATACTTTCTTGTTCTATATCTGATTTAATGGTTTAGATATTGTTAGGTTTAGATGCACATGCTTATGTCATATTGATTTAAGTAACATTTAAGGGGTGTTTGTTTCGGTCTATATGTTTGCTTATGAGCCAAAATACTCAGGCTTATGTTATAAGCCGAAATCAAATAAGCTTGTAAGCCCCTATATAAGCTAAACCAAACACCCCCTTACTATCTAAAAGTGGTGCAAAATAGTTGAACCAAGATGGACAAAGTCTCATATTCTTTATGCATACTAATTAACATCTATATTAACCCATAATATGCCGCTATTAATAGTCTATGTAAAACCCGCATGCTTTTACCATGAACAATACATATATAATCGTAGGAACATGATTAAAACCTTCCTAATATAACATGTTTACGTTTCACGAATATTAAATACAAGTATTACGTACGTGTTACTATACGATAAGTATTTATTACGTGTTAAGACGCGATAATTATTATCAACAATAATTATAATCACGAACATGAAATCATGAACGTTAATAATCAAGAACATATTATTATGTATTTACCTAGTTATGATTACGATTACGTATAAATATATATTATAACACGAACGATTAATAAATAAATCACGTAAACACGACCATGAGTACACGTAATAATTTAGAGCACGAAAAAACAATGGGTTCCCCTTGTGGGCCCGACATAGCCACGACATGAACAAACAAAGGGGCCAAGCCCACTTTGTTTTTAACTAAATAGAAAAAGAAGGAAACATATTTTTCATAATACAGAAGAATAAGAAAAATACTAAACCCTAGCCTCCTCCTTTTTCTCTCCCTTGGCCGCCGGTTTTAAACACCACAAGAAGGGGTGTTGTTGATTTTTGGTGATCCAATTATAGCAAGATCGTTCATGTTATCACTCACTTTTGATTCACGTATTGGTAATCTTTAAACACTTTCTTTTTAATTCTTTTATTTATTAAGAACACATGAAATCATAAGGTTTATTAAAACCTATAATAAAACATGTTAATTAAATCATGGGGGTTAAAAACATGGATGTTTTAGGGGTGTTTTGGTTCGGCCGACACGTAGAACCGAGAGCCGAAGCTCTCAGTGAGTTTAGGATCACCACCAACCGAGACCTCAAGGTCTCGGTGGGGTTTTGGTGTCTCGGCAGCAAGAAAAACAAGGGACCCCGACGCATGTCGGGGTACCGTTTGGTTTGGGAGTCTCGGCTGAAAACAAACAAACACCACTGGCATAAGCCAGTGGCTAATATGAACAAGCAGGGGGAACGCCGCATGGGCGGCGGCTAGCGTGAGACCAAGGGGCACCAGCTTAATCCGGTGGCACCTTTACACCAACAGTGGCAACCGGCCAAGCCGGTTCGCCAATGTTAAGGGTGTGTTTGATTGGCCGGTTCAAGGGGTTTCACGGACCGGTTCACGACATGCTTAGATTTAAAACACGGGTTTAGTTCATGACTTATTTTTACAAGTTAGATATTTTTACAAGTTAAATAATTACAAGATTTATTAAATTAATTTATCATGCTATATAATTAATTTAATTTAGACATGACTTAGGTTAATTATTATTAGTAATAATACATGATTATAACCTAAGTATTTTATGATTTAATTTAGACTCAATTAATTAATTAATTATTAAAACATGACATATAATTAATTAATTTCCATGACTTAGGTTATATTAATATTAAATATTAATACATGTTTTAAACTATGTATTATTTACACTTTTATTTAATTAAATCATGCTATATTTAATTAAATCTTATAACATATAGTTTATTTAATTTAAATGTACTAATTAATAAACTATACTATTAATCACATGACTTAGAATATTAATCACTAAAACTTAAGCTTATATTATTAGCTTAATAATCTAGTTTATTTCTAATTATGGAAACTTTCTATTTTTAGAAACTTATTTATTTTAAGCAGCTAATCTAATTATGAAAACTTTCTTATTTTAGAAACTTATTTATTTTAGGCAGTTATTCTATTTTTAGAAACTTTCTATTTTTGGAAACTTTCTCTTTTAGGAAACCTGCTATTTTTAGAAAGTTACTTATTATTACACGACAAGTATAATAATACAAGAAATACAAGTAATACTTAATCAGAATATCCAAAATACATGATAAACACAACATAACGATAAAATCCTTAAAACAAGACATGAACATATAAAACAAGCTAAGACATGATATAAAACCAGTTACATACACAGTAATTAGAACACTTATACATGTATATTATTTATGTAGAATTAGTGAGATGGAAGTAGGACTCTCTTTTTTTCGTCTTCTTCGTTCACTGGACACAAGGTACGGATTCTCTGTTCTTTCAGTATGGACATTCTTTCCTTATTAGGATTCTCCGTATGCAGCCAACTGT
Organism: Glebionis coronaria; assembly: GCA_025667525.1. Taxonomy (NCBI): domain Eukaryota; kingdom Viridiplantae; phylum Streptophyta; class Magnoliopsida; order Asterales; family Asteraceae; genus Glebionis; species Glebionis coronaria. The sequence goes on from CM046880.1 coordinate 602,797,520, forward strand.
TTTCCCAGTATATGTTTATATGTTTTGATTTTCTTATGTTTAATTAAATTTCCTGAGCCATATACATGCATGACCAGTTTCACCTAGTCATGGAGGTACCATAACCATAACACAAGAGGCACCAGTGTTATGACTTCACCACGGCGGAGTGATAGCTCATGGCGTCCCTTCAGCTTTTGGCCATATTATTATTATCATGTGGGGCGTATGGGTGCATCCTAGGTTACATGTTTTTATAGATTATTCAGGTGAATGTGGTGTTTGCCTTGCATCCTTCACAAGGAGTTGATCCCTCCTACCCAAACTTATATTAATTAGAGGCAACCCCTCTAATTGCATAACGAGGTCACCCCTCCAAGTATTCATGCACGTTGATATTTCATGACCTATATTGGCTAATGGTAAACATGTTAAACAGTTTTTATAAGATAAACATAAAGCTTTTTAAACTATAAAACCAGTTTTACTAAGTTACGTCTGGTTTTCCAGGACTTAATCTATTCCGCTACTATATGTTGTTTATGCTTGTGTTATTCATTCTATGCTTGTATATCCGCGCACTAAGCGTTATGCTCAGCCGTTTTCCTTTCATGTTCCCAAAACGGCAGGTACTCAGGGACGCTCGTAGACTTTAAGCGTATGTGCATATGGATTGGAAGCTTTCTAGCCTTCATTACTTTATGCATTTATGCATACTTTTGATACTCATTTCCATGGACATTGTTTAGTCCTTTTCATTTACAGTACTTATGTTTGTGTGTGATGAGCTTTTACTTTGGGGTACCGATGTTTGTTCTGGTATTTCATTTATGGTCGTGTAATGTTTAATACATTTATCCTTGTATGCTTTGATGACACGTCATAATCACGCGTGACATTCCATTTACCAAAATAGGGTGTTACAATTATGGTATCAGATCCAAGGCTTCGACCTGTAGGCTCTCAAAACACCACCTGTGATTAGTGGGTAGTCACTATGGTCTTCCTAGAACTGACAGTCGGTTTTTATGCATTCATTGTTTTCATGCATTCATATATATGTCATTGTCGCAGGTTTATGACTAAGTAATGGTTGGTACAGGACTGGCCCTTTTTAATCGCATGTGTTTTATCGAAACTTTTAACTTTGGGACCGACCCATTGGCGTCCCCTCGCCATGTCTTTTGTTTTGAGTGAACTGACCATAGGCGTTCACTCTCGCTCATATAATAGTTTTCATAAAACTGCATCATGCATTCATGTACTAGTTTTCCTACATAAAATTTTTCTCATGATTTATTGGTATAAATTTTTTTCATGTATATATTTTATGTTTTGATCAGTTTAATCATGTACTTTATGTTATACTGTCAAATGGTTCTCACACGCGAGCATGAACAACTCAATGTAGAAGTCCAAGCTGCAATGCAAGCTATGCTGCCTCAACTTAGGAACGAAATCAGGGTTGAGGTGCAGGCTGCGAACAATCAACAACAACACCCAGTACCTCCTCCTCCTCCTCCAGCAACATTGGTCACATGGCTGGAGAGATTCAATAAGTTACGCCCTCGATCTTTCGAGAAAACAGATAGCCCCAGTGAAGCTGAAAGCTGGTTCGCTCACATTGAGAAGATCTTCGATGCAATGGGCTGTGACCCCGTCTTCAAGTTGAGGTTGGCCTGTTACCGGTTCGAAGGTGATGTGCTATCATGGTGGAAGGCACTGAAGCAGTCTGAGGGAGGTGATAATTGGGTGGCTGGTTTGACTTGGGCTCAGTTCAGGGATTTGGTGATGGGATAGTTCTTTCCCAAGGCTGAGCAAGACAAGCTGAAGAGAGACTACCATGGAATCAGACAGAGAGTTGGAGAGAACAGCAATGAGTTCATGCAGCGCTTTCTTCGTTTGGCTGGTTTTCTTGGTGCAGCAACAGGTACTCCCGAAAAGCAAGCATACCACTTCCGGTGGGCTCTTTGTACATCGGTCACAAACAACTTGGTGTGTGCTACATTCAACACGGTGTCACAAGTGGCCGATGCAGCACGTAAGCTGGAGATGCTGCTAGAAAGAGAAGAGTTCGGGGAAGCAGAGAGACCCGAGAAGAGGTAAACATCCCTTATTCAGCGGTGACCAAACCGTACTCTTTTCAGCATATGTCAATATTTACATCTCTTTTAAACTGTATCTTCTAGGCAGAAGACTAGGGACCGGTCTCAGCCGGCTACTCAGCAACAGCCTACTCAGCCCAAGGGAAACGGTCAGACTCACGACCGTTCTGCTACGGATAGGAGTGGCGGTAATGATAATTACCGTAACAATGCAGGAAACTCCAACAGCAGCAGGTCGTTACACTTTCTCATTCTCTTATGATTACATGCAATACTTCATAATTATGACACATTAGAGAATCTTCTACCAGGAATCATGGTAACGAAAGGGACCAGAACCAAAGAGGTTCACAGCCTAACCGTCCAGCTATCACTGGTATTCCATCTTACGAATTTTCCGCATTGTCCTTTGTACCTATTATCATGTCTCATGTATACTTTTCTTATCAGGCTCTCAGCCAGCAAGGACACCTGTTGGAGGATATACTCATCCTCTTTACACTACCTGCAACCGTAGTCACCCAGGGCCATGTCGCCGCGACAACGACGTATGCTACAAGTGTGGTCTCCCTGACCATCACATGAAAGAGTACCGCAAGGGCAAGATGGAGGGCACATCTGGACATTCTGATACCAAGCCGCCTCCTACTAGTGGATGCGTTTACACAACTTCTCGCGATCAGGCCAACAAGTTTACAGGTACCATCACTAGAATCTTGTATATGTATGGTCAAGCTGCATATGTTCTATTTGACACGGGTGCTACTCATTCGGTCATTTCTATTGCTTATGCTAAGAATGTTAGGATAACCCCTATGCCATTAGAGAATGTATTGAACATTTCCACGCCTTTAAGAGACTCTGTACGCATAACCCATGTGTACAAGAGCCTTCCCCTAGAGTTTGATAATAAGATTCGCCCTATAGACGTACTTCCACTAGACATGAATGATTTTGACATGATATTAGGCATGGACTGGCTATCCAAACATCATGCCACCATAGACTGCCATACATATCGGGTCATCTTCGGTGATGTTAATGCACCAGGGTAAACTCACAACGGGTTCGTACCCGGAAGGTCTGTACAAATCATATCAACCCTGTAAGCACATGCATTACTTTCACATGGTTGCTAGGGTTATCTAGCTACTGTTCATGACATGGATACTGAATCTCCATCAATTCAGAATCATCCGATAGTGTCAGAATTTCCAGATGTATTTCCAAAAGAACTTCTGGGCATACCACCTACACTCGAAGTAGAGTTTAATATCGAGCTCATCTCAGGAGTTAAGCCGATTTCCAAGGATCCTTATCACATGGCTCCCATAGAGTTGAAGGAGCTGAAGGATCAATTGTAAGAACTTCTGGAACGAGGCTTCATTCGACCGTTCGCATCTCCATGGGGCGCACCGGTCTTATTCGTGAAGAAGAAGGACGCCAGTATGCGTCTTTGCATAGATTATCACGAGCTCAAAAAGATCACCATCAGGAATAGGTATCCTATACCATGTATTGACGATTTGTTTGACCAAATCCAAGGGGCTAAACATTTCTCCCAAATTGATCTGAGGTCGGGCTATCATCAGCTACGGGTGAAAGAGCAGGACATCGCCAAGACTGCTTTCTGTACACGCTATGGCCACTACGAATTTGTAGTCATGCCATTTGGCCTTACCAATGCTCCAGCAGTGTTCATGGATTTGATGAACAGAATCTTCCAAGAATTTTTGGACAAGTTCGTCATTGTATTAATTTACCACATCCTGATATTCTCTATGTCCAAGGAGGAACATGAAGACCATCTTCATACAGTGTATCAGATTCTTCACCAGGATCAGCTGTATGCTAAATTCTCCAAGTGTGAGTTCTTGTTAGACAAGGTAGCATTCTTAGGTCACATTGTATCAGCAGAAGGAATCACTATGGATCCAGCAAAGGTTGAGGCTATTAACAAGTGGCCAAGACCAACATCAACGACTGAAGTTCGCACTTCCCTAGGCTTAGCTGGTTACTACCGTAGGTTCGTGGAGAATTTTTCTCGTTTAGCACTACCATTGACCAAACTGATGCGGAAAGGGGAGAAATTCATTAGGACTGAAGAAAGAGGGAAGATCTTTGAAGACCTAAAACAGAAGTTAGTGTCTGCACCGATTCTTACTCTCCCATCTGGTACAGGTGGATTTCAGATCTATAGTGATGCATCAGGGAAGGGACTTGGCTGTGTTCTCATGCAACATGGGAAAATGATCGCGTACGCTTCACGATAGCTTAAGCCTTATGAGGAAAATTACCCTATGCATGACTTGGAACTTGCAGCAGTCATGTTTGCATTGAAGATATAGAGGCACTACTTGTATGGAGAATCATGTGACATTTTCACGGACCACAAGAGCTTGAAGTACATCTTCACTCAACGTGAATTGAACATGAGACAGAGGAGATGGTTAGAGCTGTTGAAGGATTATGACATTAATCTACAGTATCATCCCGGCAAGGCGAATGTAGTGGCAGATGAACTTAGCAGAAAGTACGGAATGATAAACGGCATTAAAATTGAGGAAGAAATTATAAGAGACTTGGAGCGACTAGACATTAAGATCATGGTACGTGGACAACACGGTTACTGGGCTAATCTTAGAGTGGAACCCACGTTAATCTCTAGGATCAAGGAAGCTCAGAAGGATGATGGTGAAATCTAGGCGATAATTCAGAATTTGGAGAAGCAGACAGAATTTCGAGTAGACGCAGACGATATCTTATGGCAGGGCACAAAACTTTGTGTTCCTGATGATCAAGAACTCCAGGAAGCATTGTTAGCTGAGGCTCATAGCTCCGTTCTCTATTCATCCTGGTTCGACCAAGATGTACCATGACATCAAGCAATACTTTTGGTGGAGTGGTATGAAACATGATGTTGCGACTTACGTCTCCAAATATCTAACCTGCCAGTATGTTAAGATCGAGCATCAGCGATCTGGCGGTCTTCTACAACCGTTGGATATTCTAGAGTGGAAGTGGGACAAGATCACCATGGATATTGTTACCAGTCTTCCACAGACAAAGAGGAAGCATGATGCGATTTGGGTTATCGTTGACCGACTTACTACGTCAGCTCATTTCTTACCGATCCGCAAGGAAGATTCGGTCAGTAAACTCGCTGATACTTACAAGAAGGAGATCATGAGACTTCATGGTGCTCCATCCAGCATCGTCTCCGACAGAGAACCTCGTTTCACTTCGCGATTTTGGAGGAGTCTGCAGAAACCTTGGGGTACAAAACTTAAGCTTAGCACGACTTTTCATCCTCAAACAGACGGGAAATCGGAGCAAATGATTCAGACATTAGAAGACATGTTGAGGTCATGTGCGTTGGAATGACGGGAGATTGGGACGATTACATCTGTTTGGTAGAGTTTGCATACAACAACAGTTGGCACGCAAGTATCAAGTGTGCTCCGTTCGAGATGTTGTATGGCATACAGTGTCGCGCCCCAAATGATAGAGTTGACTAATGGGAAGGTCGCAATAGCTAAACAAAAATTGTAAGAAGCACGGTCACGTCAGAAGAGTTATGCCGACAAGCATCGTATGGACTTATAGTTTAACGTAGGAGATCACGTCTTCCTTAAGGTATCGCCGGCACGCGGTGTTAGACATTTTGGAATAAAAGGAAAACTCAGTCCTCGATTCATCGGACCGTTTGATGTCATTGAGCGAGTCGGTGAAGTATCTTATCATTTAGCATTACCTCCGCAGCCTTCTCATGTTCACGATGTTTTCCATGTGTCCTTATTCAGAGGGTACAAGTACCATCCCTTCACATGGTTCAGTATCCACTAGAACAGATTCGTGAAGATCTTACCTTTATAGAAGAACCCGAACGAGTTCTTGACAGACAAGAACGAGTCATGAGGAGGAAGAAGATTCCATTTGTCAAAATCCTTTGGAGGGATCATACCGAGCGGGAAGCCACTTGGGAGACAGAGGAGTCTATCCGCATGCTTTTACCATGAACAGTACATATATAATCGTACGTACATGATTACCTTCCTAATATAACATGTTTACGTTTCACGAATATTAAATACAAGTATTACGTACGTGTTATTACACGATAAGTATTTATTACGTGTTAAGACGCGATAATTATTATCAACAATAATTATAATCACGAACATGAAATCATGAACGTTAATAATCACGAACATATTATTATGTATTTACGTAGTTATGATTACGATTACGTATAAATATATATCATAACACGAACGATTAATAAATAAATTACGTAAACACGACCATGAGTACACGTAATAATTTAGAGCACGGAAAAACAATGGGTTCCCCTTGTGGGCCCCACATAGTCGCGGCATGAACAAACAGAGAGGCCAAGCCCACTTTGTTTTTAACTAAATAGAAAAAGAAGGAAACATATTTTACATAATACAGAAGAATTAGAAAAATACTAAACCCTAGCCTCCTCCTTTTTCTCTCCCTTGGCCTCCGGTTTTAAACACCACAAGAAGGGGTGTTGTTGATTTTTGGTGATCCAATTCTAGCAAGATCGTTCATGTTATCACTCACTTTTGATTCACGTATTGGTAATCTTTAAACATTTATTTTTAATTCTTTTTTTTATTAAGAACACATGAAATCATAAGGTTTATTAAAACCTATTACTAAAACATGTTAATTAAATCATGGGGGTTAAAAACATGGACGTTTTAGTGGTGTTTTGGTTCGGCCGACGCGTAGAACCGAGAGCCGAAGCTCTCCGTGAGTTTATGATCACCACCAACCGAGACCTCAAGGTCTCGGTGGGGTTTTGATGTCTCGCCCGTAAGAAAAACAAGGGACCCCGACGCATGTCGGGTTACCGTTTGGTTTGGGGGTCTCGGCTGAAAACAAACAAACACCACCCGCATAAGGCGGTGGCTAATATGAACAAGCAGGGGAACGCCGCATGGGCGGCGGCTAGCCGTGATACCAAGGGACACCGACTTAAGCCGGTGGCACCTTTACACCAATAGTGGCAACTGGCCAAGCCGGTTTGCCACTGTTAAGGGTGTGTTTGTTTGGCCGGTTCAAGGGGTTTCACGGACCGGTTCACGACATGCTTAGATTTAAAACACGGGTTTGGTTCATGACTTATTTTTACAAGTTAAATAATTACAAGATTTATTAAATTAATTTATCATGCTATATAATTAATTTAATTTAGACATGACTTAGGTTAATTATTATTAATAATAATACATGATTATAACCTAAGTATTTTATGATTTAATATAGACTCAAGTAATTAATTACTAAAACATGGCATATAATTAATTAATTTCCATGACTTAGGTTATATTAATATTAAATATTAATACATGTTTTAACATAAGTATTATTTACACTTTTATTTAATTAATCATACTATATTTAATTAAATCTTATAACATATAGTTTATTTAATTTACATGTATTAATTAATAAACTATTCTATTAATCACATGACTAGAATATTAGTCAATAAAACTTAAGCTTATATTATTAGCTTAATAATCCAGCTTATTTCTAATTATGGAAACTTTCTATTTTTAGAAAGTTATTTATTTTAAGCAGCTAATCTATTTATGGAAACTTTCTATTTTTAGAAACTTATTTGTTTTAGGCAGCTATCCTATTTTTGGAAACATTCCATTTTTGGAAACTTTCTATTTTAGGAAATTTGTTATTTTTAGAAAGTTACTTATTATTACACAACAAGTATAATAATACAAGAAATACAAGTAATACTTAATCAGAATATCCATAATACATGATAAACAAAGCATAACGATAAAATCAGTAAAACAAGACATGAACATATAAAACAAGCTAAGGCATGATATAAAACCAGTTACGTACACATTAATCAGAACACTTATACATGTATATTATTTATGTAGCATTAGTGAGATCGAAGTAGGACTCTCTTTCCTTCGTCTTCTTCGTTCACTGGACACAAGGTACGGATTCTTCGTCCTTTCAGTATGGACATTCTTTCCTTATTAGGATTCCCCGTATGCAGCCAACTGTTTTCCTAGTATATGTTTATATGTTTTGATTTGCTTATGTTTATTTAAAATGCCTAAGCCATATACATGCATGACCAGTTTCACCTAGTTATGAAGGTACCATAACCATAACACTAGAGGCACCAGTGTTATGACTTCACCACGGCGGAGTGATAGCTCATGGCGTCCCTTCAGCTTTTGGCCATATTATTATTATCATGTGGGGTGTATGGGTGCATCCTAGGTTACATGTTTTTATAGATTATTCAGGTGAATGTGGTGTGTGCCTTGCATCCTTCACAAGGAGCTTATCCCTCGTACCCAAAGTTATATTAATTAGGGGCTGCCCCTCTAATTGCATGACGAGGTCACCCCTCCAAGTATTCATGCACGTTGATATTTCATGACCTATATTGGCTAATGGTAAACATGTTAAACAGTTTTTATAAGATAAACATAAGGCTTTTCAAACTATAAAACCAGTTTTACTAAGTTATGTCTGGTTTTCCAGGACTTAATCTATCCCGCTGCTATATGTTGTTTATGCTTATGTTATTCATTCTATGCTTGTATATCCGTGCACTAAGCGTTATGCTCAGCCGTTTTCCTTTCATGTTCCAAAAACGGCAGGAACTCAAGGACACTCGTAGACTTTAAGCGTACGTGCATAATTGGAAGCTTTCTAGCCTTCATTACTTTATGCATTTATTCATACTTTTGATACTCATTTCCATGGACATTGTTTATTCCTTTTCATTTACAGTACTTATGTTTATGTGTGATGAGCTTTTACTTTGGGGTACCGATGTTTGTTCTGGTATTTCCTTTATGGTCATGTAATGTTTAATACATTTATCCTTGTATGCTTTGATGACACGCCATAATCACGCGTGACATTCCATTTACCAAAATGGGATGTTACAGTCTATGTTGTAGTTGTTTAGGACAATATGCTTTGTTATGGCCATAACTTATCTAAATTGCAATCAATCATATAGTCATATCATATAGTCGTACTGCTTATAAGATTACAGTTGGGGTTCTATAATAACGATCCTATTAATAGATTTAGTATACACACTCTATGAAATGGTATAGTACATGTGGGACTTGGACTACTAATAACCATTTATCAAAGTATGACTGACTTTTATGCAATTTGACCACTAAAACTGCTTTAAAATCATACCTGAGTAACGACTAACGACCCTTTAAGGTATAGTTGTGGTTGAGACTTTCACATCTCTCAAGCATACTGGTTTCTAAAAAGGCAGACAGCTACTCTAAAAATATGCAGCCAGCCGAATAATGGTTTAAAGGGGTGTTTGGATTAGACCAATATTCTGTGTTTTATATGTTTAAACATTTGTGCCGGTGTATATAATGTCATATGGTTTTACTTAAGGTACTGATTCATGAACTCGTTGGTTATTTGCTTTAGAAGTTCTACTTGGCATAGTCTACTACTGGTGTATATAATGTCGTATGGTTTTACTTAAGGTACTTGTAACAGTACTTAAAAGGTGTAAAATTATGACAATGTTTCAGAAAGGCTACTTTACTATTTGAACTAAACAAAAAACTTAACAGGAAGCATAAAAATAAAACATACCTGAAATGACATATAGGAATTGTAGTCGATGTAGATCTTGTTGTTAGTTGGTAATAATTGTGTTTAGATAGAAACTTATCGGCTTAATTGTTAGCTTTCATGACTCATTCGGTTTGTACTTGAAATTTAGGACCCTCCCGCACAAAAAAGAATCAGAGGAATCAATCGAATTCAAGATCTTCCAAATGGAGAATCTATAGAATTCAATAAATTTTGGCAAGCCGTAGGAAAGTGGCAATTTCTGTTTGGAAAGTTTGCAGGCACTCGAACTAGGAGATTAATTTCTATCCTCATAAAGAACTAGAAGGCTGTGAAACCATTACAAAAGGACGTTTTGTGGTCCGATATTATGGTATGCCATCCTCCATCACTAATTCTATTATATTCTAACTTCGTTAATATATTAACTTATAACATGTTTATATGAGGCACATTTTAGACTACAAAATGATAAACTGATTAAAAAAACAGACACTTTTATCATGTGCGATCAAGTGGAAGGCCTTCAAAACAAAACTACGGATGAAATTCATGCTAAAAACATATCCCCGTTAACTAAATGGACATACATAGAGCAAGATGTGTGGGATCAATTCTGCCTGAATGAAAACACGGCTACCAAAAATGTTAGTGTCACTGCTTTTTTATTATTATACTATACTATTAAGTTAGAAATGTTTATAATTCAGTTTTACTCACTTGTGTTGAAACTGCGTGCGCAAGCCCATGCACGAGGACAAAAACCAATAACTCGTCCTCGTGTAGGACCGAAAGGGTATCGCGGTTTTGAGAAACAGTGGGAAGAGGAGTGAAATGATCCTGATAGGGCGACAGAACTTCACTTAATACCGGATATTCGTTCAAGCAACTACTGTTTAGCCCGGGCTCCAAGAGACAAGGATGGGATCAAACCATTGCCTGCTCATTTAATTGATGTTTCTAACAAGTTGGTTTGTGTCATTCTTAATCTAATATTATCTATAACTGCATATATCTAAGTTTTCTAGTTCTAGTACATTAATTACATTTTTTTTGGTACATTGCGTAGGTAGAAACAACCAATGAGTTATCACAAAATTCAAACGAATCTAACTCGGGAGTAGATGCCATCATAAAGGTGTTCCGACCAGAACATGGAGGACGCACAAGGGGGTCGGCTGTGATATATGGTATAAAAAGGGAGTTGATGGATATGTCAGGAAAAAGAGGACCTCAAAAGATAACAAAGAGCTACGCAATGAAGTGCGCCAGCATATGAAAGAAGAACTAAAGTCAGGTGACTCTTGGTTGGAAATGAGGGTGGAACTTGAGAAGGAATTAAGAAATAAAATTATAGCTGAACATAATTTATCACCAACGGAAGATGATGTCACAAGATCGATTGAGCTGAAGTCGAGTGTTAACTCGACCACAAACAGTGTTTCGTTGGAACAAGGGGAACATAATCCGTCAAGTTCAAACAATGTCATCAAGAGACAATGCATACAGGTTAACTACTTCAGTTTTCTAATTAGCCTTGTATGAATTGTTAATTTATTTATTTTGTTTTCTCACTACTTGAAATGTTTTATTTAGGAGGCGACCACAAACATCGTAAAGAAGGAACAAGGGGAACAGAATCAGCCAAGTTCAAACAATGTCTTTAAGATACAATGCATACAGGTTAACTACTTCAGTTTTGTAATTAGCCTTGTATGAATTGCTATATTGCTTATTTTGTTTTCTCACTACTTGATATGTTTTATTTAGGAGGAAATCTACGGCTGCTTGTACGTCCCTAGTTGTGCTTTAGCCGCGAAGCCAGCGATGTGTGCCTTTGCAACAATATATCCGATTCTTGAAAATGGTATGGTACATTTTCAAAAATTAAGAAAAGGTCACATGAAGGTAGCAGTTCACAAAGTTATGGAAAGCCATAAAAATATGAAGCGCCTTGTGCCGGACGATGAACTTCCTTGTTTAGAGTCCGCAGTGAACGGCTTTATCCAATGGCCGATTTTTGCTATTGGTCTTTATAAGGTATTATGGTAGTTTATATACCAGTTGTCATAATTAAGTATTTGCTAACTTAGTTGGATTTTTATTCGTAGGGAACGTCCAAACAACCAGTAACATAAGTTCCAACGAAACGTTTGATGCCTCAACCTGAAACAGCATCTTCATCAAAAAAGGGAAAAGTAAATGTTACCTCGAAATAACTAAACAAGAAGGACAAATCATCTGAAGATGCAATCAAAAAACAAAAATCGATAGAGCGGGTAAGACTTACTTTTATATCGTTATGTTGATTTGTGCATGTTATCATTATATGTCCTTTACTTTTTATGTTTAGCGTGTCTTCTTTGTGATGGATCTTATGTGTGACCGGATGATGTTTACTTGTCGGTTTGGTTATGATGAAATAAAAGTTACTAGTGTGTTTAATATATCTTTCTTGTGTGTTTGTTTTGGTTTGTTTTCATTTGGAATCGAATTCTTAGAAAAAGCACTTGTGTGCTTATAGAATAAGCTTTAGAGGATAAAGTAGAAACCACTTCTCTTGAAGGAGTTGATGAACCCACCACTAAAATATCTTGGGAAGTTGGTGATGATGAATCATGAGTGTTGGGTTTTAGGTCCTGTTCAGATGGTGGTTAAACTTAAAGTGTGTATCCAAACCGGTGTTTATGTAGTTGGGAATTGGGATGCAGTGAACTATTCATTAGTCTACAAGTCTGCAGCAAAACTAAACACCCATGTATATATTAGGCCATCTAAACAGCTCCTAATTTGGTAAGGGGGAGATAAACACACAATTTAGTTGGTAGTAATAGTATCTCTTTAGGTATCCCAAAATGGCGTATGCTATTTAGTAACAGTCCACAAAAATTATTGCAATTACAGAGAAGTGATATAAGTTTTGGGTTTACTGTGTTTTAAAATCAGAAGAACCAAGTTCCAAGAGGAAGCTAAAAATACCCCCTTAGTATGCAGTTTCACATATTAGTGCTTTACTCTTAGGGAGCAAGTCTTAATCTGATATAAACCACTGTTGTATCATATGATAATGTTGATTTGTGTTTACTGTTTGTTATGTCAGGTTGCAAATGAGAAAGTTTCCAACCGAAAGAAGTTGGACGATCTGCAAAATGATATACTCAGTAAACCACATAAAGTGATAAATGGGTATAATAATTGGATGAGCCGTGAGGATATTGCTGAGCCGTATTCTATTGTTGTTAATCAGAAGGTTTTTCGTGCAACTGAGGAGTTCTACTTTTCAATAAACGCAACGTACATCATAGAGCTTTTGACAAACAAACAACTGGATATTGGCATCTTGACACTATTTTAGAGGTAAGTTAATATATGTTTCTTTATATACTTCATTGCAAATGATTTTTTTATTTCACATAAATTTATGTTTATATCTTGTATGTTTGAACTAGGTCATTGTATCAGTTGAGGGACCACTACTTAAATAACAAGGTTGGTCTCCTGAACCCGATGAAGATTACCACAGATTTGTGCTTTCATGAAAAGCTTGCAACAATGGACTACTTAGCTCAAGGATTGACTTCTTACGATTTTTATCTTGCACCATTTCTACAAGGGTAACATCTCTTACCATCTTAATTAGCATCTATATTTGGTTGTTATTTTTTTTCATCCTAAAACGTATACAATAAATGCAGCCGGCATTATGTACTACTCATAATATGCCCATAAGGATGGTAAAGGTTTTATTTTTAATTCACAAAAGGATTCACAAACGAATGAGAACTATTACAGACTCGTTGGATTTGTGAACTCGTAAGTATTATTTATTAAGTTTAATATTTCACATTTTTTGTTGTGTAATTTAACTTGCACATATTCTTTGCTTTTTAGGGTCTTTGGTACTATGGAGTGGGGTTTTCCTCTAGTGAATCGTCAACCGGAAGATTGGGAGTGTGGATATTACGTCATGAAATGGATGCATGACTTCCTCATGAAATATCAAAACAATAACTTCCCAAACGCAGTAAGACTTTTTTAAACCGCGTATACATTAGTTAGATAAGTTGTTAGTATAGTTTAGGTTAAGTCTTCTATTTCCTTCATTATCCAGATAAGCTGTTAGTATAGTTTAGGTTAAGGATACGCTGAAATTAGGCTTGTGCATACAGTTAATGAGTTGATGAAATTTGATTAGTTTTTAATAGTTGGATAAAGAGTTGATTTCAAGTGGAAATATTAGTTTAGTAAAAGATCAGTTGAGGAACTGTGAATCATCTTATAGGTGTTTGAATTGAGTGCTTATTTTGGAATCCCAACTTATCATGAGTTCTTGTGCCTAAGAATGAGTTAGTTGTGGTAATCTGAGTGAAGCTGATCAAGCTAATTTAGTTCTTATAACCTCTGCAATAATCATTTTCTCTTTTTTTGGTCTGCACATTAGTTTAAGACAGCTTTAGTAGCTAGTTTCTAGGATAGATTTTAATAAGCTCTTGCGGTTAGTTTAATATAAAATTTAGTATCAATAAGCTATAGTAGTTGTGTTAGTATCCGTTAATAGCCTTAACAACTCTTTTCCACAAGTCAATGTTTTAGCTTTTAATTCCATTCGTTGGTCTGATTTGCATGTTGCTTTTATCTAGCTTATTGTGTTAATTTGATTAAATTACTTGTAGGTACCGTGGAATAACGAGCGTCCGTTGGATAAGAAATAGTTAAACGCGATTGTTGGAGCTTGGTTTACATTGTGGGACAAGTTAAATAAAAACCAATTTGATTCGAAATATTTATTTGACAATTTTAATCCTTCCAATTAATAAAGTTGTCTTTATTTACATACATTTGTGTTTTATGACAATTCAAGTCCTTTAATTTAGTTTTTTTATATAATTCTTGTATTTACATTATTTCATTGTAGAGGGTTAAATTTGTAAAATTTGGAATTTAATAAAAATTCTATTTTTTTTAAAATGAATTAAAAAGAGACTTGTTTTTAGAAAAAAAAACACATTTTTTTACTCCATAAAAAGACTGGTTAGATGCTCTTAAAAAGACTGCTTTCTGGATATTAGTATGGAGACCAATCTCTAAAGAGACTTGTTTTTATGAAGATAACCAGTGTCGATTCTTTTAATAGAGACTAGTTTAAAAACCAGTCTCTTTATGTTTCGAGCAAGGAGATCCTCCACATAGAGACGTCCTACAAAACTAGTCTCCATTGCCTTTTTGGACCACTCTCCATGGACTTTTTTGTAGTAGTGTGAAACCCTAATGGGCTGTCACCATTACTTCGGCCCCAAGCATAAGATAAACTCCATAATTAGATTGATTGTTATCTTCTAATTATGGTGAGTGTATATCCTATACTTTTAGGTAAATCCCAATCCTGATAAGATTTTGATTTTGTCTAACCCTGTCCTGGTTGTGTAGGGTCGTAGGCCGCACACATTTTATGCGGCCACTGTTCATTCAAGCCCGTAAGCTTAACTGACATTAATCCAACCCATTCGTGATGGGCCGGATGCGGGTAGTACCTGTGGGCCGGGTTATTGACCCGGTTGGGGACTATACGTCATCATGTCCCCCCAGTCTAGTTGTTACCGCCGCAGGCAAAATATATAGACTAAAAATGCCCTTTGGACGTACCAAGAAAGAACATTTTGAAATGTTGAATTTTGAAAACCATATTTCGGCCGCACGTGGCAACCTTGAGAAAAGGAATTTATGCCTATGTAAAAATAAATCACATCCCAGTCGTACGTGACGACCGAGACACATTAAATGGAACATTGAATATGGTCATACATATGACCGCATATCCCGACACATTAGACTGTTCAACTGACATGTTTGACTGAAAAAGTGCAAATAATCAGTACCTCGAGCGACGTAATCATCTGAGTTAGAAGTGACCCGTGGGTCCCGCTTGACTGTTCACTTGCCACTTACCCCCTAACCATACGATATATGTTAGTGGAAGACACGTGGCACTAATCCAATGAATCATTAGCAACAAGGCAACCCTATAAATAGGTTACCCATACGGCTGTGTGTTACACACAATCTTTTGTTATTTTTCCGCCATTAACGCTTTCTTCCTTACCACCACTTTCTTTTGCACGGATCTTCCCCCACACAGGTTAGAACACCACGCCTTTCATCATTTCTTAATAATTATGGCTCATAGAACAACCCTACCATTGGATCCGTGCTGAATGTGATGACGGAAGTAAAACTGGGAGAGTTTTGCTCCGATTTCTACATTCCTAGCAACTTTCACCCCTCTCTCCCTGGTGCCGGGGATCTTATAACTGAAGCCCCCAGGGAAAGATTGGCCTGTATACTCGTCTTTTTTATGCGGCCAACTACCGTATCCCTTTCACTAGGTTCCTTATAGATTTACTAGGGTACTATGATGTACATATCACCCAGTTACACTCAATAGGCGCATGTAAGATTAGCCAATTTGAAATCTTATGCCGTGCCCGAAGCATCCCCCAACCGTAGAGTTTTTTAGGTTGTTTTATATTCCCAACCTAGTGAATGGTTGGCTTTCCTTCAAGAAACGATCCCCAAACAGCCCCATGAGTCACAACAAAACCATGGACTCACTGAAAAATTAGTACGACCACTAATTTTTATTGACGCAGTAGTTTGGCCGACTGAGTTTGTACATAAGCATAGGTTACGCCCTGACTTTCCTCCCCAGACTGGTATATATAACGCCCAGCACGCTTAAGAAATAGATAGAAGTAGGACAAGGTTTCATAGGAGTCAACCCGAGTCATTCCTTTGCTTTTCTTGGAATTAGCCGTAACTACTTCGGCCCGTCGAACACATAGCCCGTATTTTGGAGAAGCCGGGGCGAAGGTAGGTATAGTATATGTATCCTCAAAGATATATAAGTGCGTGGTCCGTATCTAACATACTTATTGATTTGTAGAGATGAATTACTTTGGAGTCCTACGCCAGGGAGACCCTAAGGCCATTCCGGAGGGAATGTGCCCCAAACGAGAAAATGAGCTACGACTGCTTCATCATACCAGGAACGTGACAGTCGCCCTAGCATCCGTACTCGACCCCTAATCCGAAGAGGAAGATACAAATCTTTAGAAGACTCCCATAGATTTCGATAACGAAGACGGGGACGCAATGATGTTGGAAAATGAGGTCGGGCCCTCCTCACCGCCGAAGACTACAACCCATGTTCATGAGCAGGAGCAGGGTGATAACATTGAGAGAACCACCTCTAGCCTCCGCTAAATGATGGGTGATAATGATGATGAGGAAGTGCAGCAAGTTGATGAAGAGGAGGACGAAGAAGCTCAACCCATCCTAAAGCGTACCCGCAGAAAGAACAAGAGGGTAAGAAAAACCCTTGAGGCCGTGGTAGGAGAACACAATGCCCCATTCAAGAGACTGCGTGAAGACCACCCCCTCTATCAATCTGGGGAAAGCACAAATCAGGCTTCGGGGACGGCACAGGATGCCCACATGGCCCAGAATGTGCTACCCCCAATTGTGGAGCCGGTCTCCCAGGTTCCTCCCACTACGTTAGAACTGGAGAAGACAAATATGTAAGTCGTCTGCACCTGCCTGTCATTATTTATTTCTTCCAAGTAAAAGGTATGTGCCTTCGTTGCAATACTTATGTGCTTGACAATGTTTTCCGTAGGGATAACCAATCTGGTGCCGCACCTGTCCAAGGGACGAGGAAGGGGAAGGAACCTGTCCTTCACGCCTCGACATCCAAACCTGGTCCGGCCTTTGAGGAATGTACCCCCACGGCCTCACAGGAAATTACTTTATCCGACCCCTCCACACATTTCAATCCCGAGTGGAAGACAACCACCACTGATAGGATGAGGGACGCGGAAGAGTGTCGTGATTATCTAAACCACTGCATTCCTTGTGGCCTTGTAAATATGTAAACGCACTAAGTCATCAAGACCTAGTAGATGCGTACAACGGGGCCTTGGTGCATCAGATGGCAATGGGCACATCCATGCGGGTGAGGTTTGAGGCCGCCCTGGAGCATGTCCAATCATTAAAGAGGAAGAACGGCCGCAAGGAGAAAATGATTGAAGAAAATGAATCCCTGATTGCCACCCTCCAGTCCCAACTCGCCACTGCCGAGCCAACCGTCAAAGAACAAGCCGCACATGCCAATGCTTACATCAAACGTGTTGCTGAGCTTGAAGCCCAACTTAAGGCTTCAAAAGAGAAGGTACGCATCTATAAGGTATCATACCCACGTCCAGATAATGCATGATTTATTCTAACCTTAGTATATCACACATAGGTGGCCGTAGTAGAAGCTTTGGCGAAGACCTCGACTGACCAAGTATCTACCCTATTGAAGGAGCTTGAAGATGTACGGGCATTAGTCCAAGGAGAGGAGACTTTGAAAGATGAGCTTGCTAAAGAAAGGACCATGTTGGAACAGGTGATGGAGGCCTCTACGCAAAAGGACGTGGAGTTGGACGCCCTCACCACAGACCGTGATGAGGTGTTGTACCCCCAACTACTAGCAGCCATAGCTGGGCGTACGTGGATGGTGGGCCATGGGGCGCGTCTAGCTGTTATGAAAGTGATGGAGGCTCCTTAATTTGTGCAGGAGTTTGTAGATCTACTATCGGATGGCATCGACCATGGTCGACACGAAGGTATGGTCATGGCCGCAGAGCTGATAAGCAAGAAGCATAATTTTACTAAGCATGCCTACTTCAACCCCGGGGCCGCAGAGAAGATGACTGCGTCCATGGCTGCTATGAGGGATTTAGAGTACCCTTTCTCGGCCGAGCTTGAATCTACAAAGGATGCTTCCAATAGGGAGATCATGGAAAACTAAGTCTAGGCGCATGCTCGCAAAGTGAGAGAGACTCTCGGACTCATTTCACGCCTTCCGCCAGCCAACTTACTCTTCCCATTTATGAAGATGTCACCAGGATCGTGGTTGGTGAGCAGACATTAAGTGAGGCGTTGGAGGCGAACGCGGCTCGGGCCCATGATAAGAAAGACCATGGTGAAGCATCGTTACCTCGAATAGCTGAAGAGCAGAGAGAGATAGGCAAGTTTCTCCCCCCCTATGTAGGGCGTTCTTTTATCGCTCCAGCTCCTGAACATTTTAATTTGTAACAAATATTAGTCCGTGGATGTCCACGACACCTTTTTTTATAACACTTTATCTGAATACTTAGAATATTATGTGTATGGGTCCGTGATAATCACGGCAATTTTGATTGTTGGAAACTTGCTTATATTCTTTAGATATTGTGTATCCATATTGCATGACGTGTCATGGCTGTCTAAGAATAAAACCAAATCTATTATTTACTAGACGTGAACTGTGTGTCTTTATCCTGTTCGGCACTATGTAAGTACGGCATGTGGAAACTTATTACAACGTCTTGTAAATAAGGTGTCTAGTAAGGATACATGATCCGCGTCACTGGGGTTGCATTCCTCTTATGCGACAAGTTGAATTATTAGGTTCACTTAATCCTCTTACCCCGCCTGGGAGCGAATAGTACATGTACGGTTTGAATGAATGCATATGAATAAGAATTAACATACTATGGAAATAACAAATAAATCTCAAGAACATAAGACAATGATTTTCACAAGAACAGACCGTGGAGCTAGCTAGGCACCATAACATTTTATTAGAACGGTTATGATTTTTTGACAGAATTTAAATCCTAAGACAAATAGAACCTAGAAAGCATGAAAACATAAAATACATGGATCTCCATTGAAGCTAACCACAGCGAAGTGTCCATGCGGAGGCCGTAGCCCTCTCAGAGGTAGCATATTTTAAGGTTGCAAATATTCCATGTACGATCCAAGTCACGACCATCCAAATCATGCAACTTGTACGCACCTAGTCCGAAGGCGTCCGTGACCTCATATGGCCCTTACCACTTTGGACCAAGCTTCCCTGTGTTCTCCGCGCGACTTGCCTTGTTAGCACGATAAACAAATCCCCCGGTCGAAAGGAAACACCCTTGACTTTGGAATCATAATAAGCTTTCATACGTGCCTTAGACTTAGCCTCATTGATGGCTGCTATCTCTCGCTTCTCCTCTAACAGGTCTAGATTGATCCGGAGTTGCTCATCATTCGTGACGAAGTTAACATCCGTAGTGCGGATTGTTGGCATCCAAATTTCTGCTGGGATAACAGCCTCGGTCCCGTAGGCCAGCGCGAATGGAGTGTCCCCATTAGCTGTTTTGATCATCGTCCTATGTGCCCATAGAACAAGCGGCATCTCATCTACCCACTTGGCACCTCGTTCATCTAGGCATGCTTTGATGCCTTCCCCTAGGCTTCTATTTGCCCGCTCCATGAGACCATTAGTCTGTGGGTGTTTAACTGATGTGAAACGTCGTGTGATGTTCAATGTCGCGCACCAATCCTTGAATGGATTATCCGCGAACTGCTTTCCAGTATCCGAGATGATCTCGCCTGGCAAACCAAAGCGGCACACAATATTTTCCTAAACAAACTTTTTTACCTGTTTTCCCGTAATGGATTTGACCGCCTTAGCCTCTATCCAACGAGTGAAATAGTCCATAGCTACAATCAAGAACTTAACGCCCCCTGCGGCAACAGGGAAAGGGCCTGCAATATCAATCCCCCACTTGTAAAATGGCCACGGGGATGTGATGGGTGTTAGTTCTTGCATTCCACGGATGGCGCCAACTTGTTGATACAAAAGTTGGATGATCCTTGCTAGACCCAAATTAGGCTTAATTTGGGTAGGGTAGGCTCCGGCTCTTGCACCAAGTGAATAACTTGCTGAGATCTTGCACACTAAAGCAACATGCGTTAGACTTACCGTGGGAGCGTATCCCACGATTAGACTCCAGCGTGGGAATAAGTAATCGGTTAGGGTTATGAATTGGCTGTAGGTTGAGAGTATAGAGAATGTAATACCTTTGTGGAACCCTTGGGGGTTCCTTATATAGGCAGTGAAACCCTAATGGGTTATCACCGTCACTTCGTCCCCAAGCATAAGATAAACTGTTATCTTCTAATTATGGTTAGTGCATATCCTATACTTTAAGGTAAATCCCAATCCTGGTAAGATTGTGATTCTGTCTAACCCTGTCCCGGCTGTGCCAGGCCGTGGGCCGCACACATTTTATGCGGCCACTGTTCATTCGAGCCAATAAGCATAACTGACATTAATCCAACCCATTCGTGATGGGCCGGATGCGGGTAGTACCCGTGGGCCGGGTTCGTGACCCGGTTGGGGACTATACGTCATCAAGAACCTTGCTCAAATGATTGGAAATGATTATTATTTGACTCTTGTGGCGGTTTTCAAGTGTTTATCTACTATCAGATTGTTTACTGTCAAGAGATTCAAATGATACAAGCACGAAGAAAGTCGTCACACGTAAGGGCAAAAGATTTCCGTTGCTGCTGGCACATCCAAACTAAAGAGATGTATATTGATGGAAAGGAGTATGTGAATTACGGTACAAGTTATTGTACTAAAAGTATATTTAGCTAGCATCTTAATGTATATTTAGCATCACTGTTTTTCTTTGTAGTATAGGTGAACAAATTTTCAACGGTTCTAGAGGGTGGATAGGTAAGAAACTCCACAATAGGAAAAAACTACATGCTCCTATAGGAGGTGCATGATTATCTACTGTCATCTCTACAGTTCAATTAGGACAGGTGATTCCATTACCAGCTCATTATACTGTACACTTAAACATCATATTGCATATAAAGTTATTGGTTTATGTTTCCAGTAGCTGCTTATAAATGAAGTTAGGATATTCATACATGCTTTGACAACCATGGCGATTCATGTTGGGATTTTGAAACTAGTTAACCATTTAACTACGAGTGCGCAATGGAATGCATCTAGTTTGATATTTAAGATTAACACATAAATAAAACATATAAAATACTAACCTTTTAGTTGAATGATAAAAATCAATTAAACGGGTCTTGATCTTTGATCTTGAAACTTAACGGTTAAATTACCGTCTCCATAGGTTACTCACACATCACGTCATACGAGCACGTTAAGATACTAGTGGTTGCTTCACGATAACTAACAACTAGTGTTTTTGAGCTTGCTTCAAACCATTTGAGTTACTCGATGGCACTTCGTCTGAATGGTTTGATAATAAAGCATCATACCTTAACACTGTATTAAACGCCTTTTAATTTGTAACATTCAAAACATATAACCTTTTATGTGGTTACGTGTTATGTCAAAGTTATTACAAAACGGAAAAGACAATTGTGTCTTTAAGGCTATAATACTTATTATTTAGGAATATAGAAGGTCAAATATGACGAATGTGAAGAGAAGATATTATATATGGGACCATAATATGAGATAAGTAAGAATGTTTATATAACATCTTAACGTTAATCTCAAAACTTCTTCTCCACTCTAAGTCAAAAGGACAACACAATATATTCTTCTTCTAAAATGATTATGTCATTTAATTTTCCTAGAACAAGTCAACAAAAGAAATATTTATTTCTTTTTAAAAGATTGTGCTAAATGATTTGTCTAGAACAAGTCAATAGACAAAATATTTTTCCCTCTCTTTTATTCCGTGAAACATTATTTGTGAGAACCCGTACTTTCCCAGCATTATTTTATTTTTTTATTCGTGTTTCTTGAATTTTCCAATGTATTATGTTTTCTTGTATTGTTATATGTAAATCCTGAGATTCTTAAATTTTAATGAATTATACTTTTTAAGTATTTTTCTGTTCATTGACAATATTTTACCTGGAATTATAAATTTTATTTTATTTTATTTTTCCATATCTTTTTAAATCAAAGTTTTTGATTTAAAATCACCCGCGTGCGTTTTACAACAAGTTTATTCAAATTAATGTACAACGAGAATTCCTAGTGATCGTGATACCGACGGATGCCCAAAACTTTACATTTTATTATCGATTGTTTCTATAATTAATATTTTCTACGATTTCATTTTAATTACGTATTAAGTCGTGTCGAGAAATCATATAATCATTTTTATGATGCATTGTAACTTTTGAAAAGTATTTTTTACGAAACCCGAGCCCCGTAAATATTTTCAATATTTACCAATAACCATTTTCTACCCTTTAAAACTATTAATTGTTTTTAGGTCCACAAGTTTCAAAATTGGCAAGATTGGTCCTCCACTTACCTAGCACTATATAAACCATTTTATTTCTCGTACACAAACACATACACCATTTTTAAAAAAAGAAAAACATCACCATCCCCTCCCTTCTTTCTTTTCTGTCACCACCACTATACAAAACACCCCTAAAATCTTGATTTCTACTATGAATCAATCAAAACAAAAACAACACCCATTCCTAAAATCTTGTGATGATTATATCTATACAAAAATATCCTACATGCGTCATGTTTTCATGAGTTTATGATTTGGTGGTTTTAGAATGTTTTGATCATCTTGCATGTATGGTTTAAGCAATGATCTTCATGCTTTCATGTTAAAAAGGTTAATTTTTGATCTTTGATTTTTCTTTAATTATTACACAAGTGTTTTTTGGAGTGTTTGGTTGATGGGAATGAGGTTATTAGAGTGATTCTATAGGTATGGGAATGAGTGGTTCTGGTTGAAAAATTGATTTGACTTGTTTTCTAAAAGTATAATTTGGGACAGAAGGTCTTAAACAGATTTTTCGTTTGTTTAATTTCTGAGAAAGGCTAAGTTTATTTGATTTTATTGTAGAGTTTTCCGAGACGCTCGTTTTGGTATAAGATAGTGCTTCTAAGTCATTACAAGTCAAACGTTATGCTAGTTTTAGTATTCGTGTACCGGGAGACGCAAGTCGGCATAATCAGATATTGTGGCTGATTTTAGGTCGACTCTCGGGGACTTTAGGCTTGGTTAGATAAATGTAACTACTGGTTTTCAATGTTTACAAACTTAGTTTGATGAGTCTAGTAGTGGTTTCAAAAGACGGATTGTCGAATTAGTACTTTTAAAGTGGTCCAAACGGTTTTATAAAATAAGTACACAAATCTGTCCCAAATTTGGAGTCAAGTAAAGTGTCGAGTTGATGGATTTTAAAGTGTGAACTTTGGCTCAAATTTTGGTGAGGTCTTATACAGGTTATAAGTGACCTCGACACCAATTTTCATCTAAATCGGACAAGTCTAGATAGGGTAGATCGATGTGTACATTCGAGGTGTACTTGCTGAATTTAATTTTGGACACATAGTTCAATGCTTGTGTTGCGTGAGTTTGAGTATTCACCATCGGACATGGTGACTTACTCAAGTGCTTAGTCATTATATAAATGACTTAGCTACTGGTCTAAGTAAGGTTAAAGGATAGTTTGACTTGCGTTGACTTGGCGTCGTATAACAGGTCATTTTCAAGTGTTCAAGTGTTTTAACGTGTAGTGTTGGAATAAATGGGCTTGATAGGTGTGTAAACACCCATCCTTTTACCACTTAATTCTGGCTAAAACAAGACAAAAACGCGTATTTAATATCATTTGTTTGGAATTATGCGTGGTTTTTGTGTTTATTGTGTTTTCAGAGCCAACCGGATGAATATTGGAGAAAACGTGGGATTGCACGGGTTTTACCGAAGAAAAAGACTCAAGATAAAGTCTATTGTCCAAGAGATGCAAAAGATTTGAATTCACTGGGCCTATTCGAAGATTTATCGAAGAAAAGGACCAAAGATGGAAGATTTATATAAGTCGAAGAAACTCAAGTCCATTAAACGAAGAAATTAAAAGACGAGTTGAATTTAATCGACGACAAATCCCGAATCAGAATCGAAAACGTCAACTTTTCTGAAAAGACGAGAAGACAAGAAGAACGGGAGAAAGCCCACTCACCAACCAAAAGACAAGACTATATAAAGCCATCCCCTCACACACTTTGCAGTTAGTTTTTAGTTTTTCTTTCTCCTTCTTTTTCTCCCTTTTAGTTCGTAGCATCACCAACACCACTAGGGTGTTTGGTGATCTTGATCTTTGTTTTTTCAATCTTGTAATTTTAATCCTTGTTTTGTTATTGTTAAAACATTAAATCATCAATACAAGTTCTTGTTTAATCTTTCCATTTCATCTTGTTCATCATCATCTTTCTCTTCAAGTTCTTAAGTTCTTGTTTTATTGATTTGATCTTTAAAAGTTGTTGAGTTTTGTGTTTTTGTTGATGGGATTTGTAGTTTATGGTTAGTAGATGCTTTGTGTTTAGCTTTATTTAATATTTGGTGAAAAACTTGGTGATTTTTGGCATTAAAATTGATTTCCTAGTTCTTCGGGTAAAGCTTCTGTTTCTGAGTGTTCCTAGGTTCCGGATGAACAAATCTTCCGGATGAACACAAAAGTTCCGAGTGAACCAAAAAGTTCCGGGTGAACTAAAAAGTTCCGGATGAGCATAATCTTCCGAATGAGCATAAAAAGTTCCGGATGAAAGTGTTTTCTAAAAAAGTTCCGAATCAACTACTTTTTGAAAAGTTCCGAATGAGTTTATGTTAGAAAAGTTCCGAGTCAGTTTTTAAGTTCCGAATCAATTTTTAAGTTCCGAATGAGTTTTTAAGTTCCGAATGAATTTCCCTTTTAAAACTTCCGAATGAGTACAAAGTTCCGGATGAACCAAACTTCCGAATAAAGTTCCGAGTAAAGTTCCGGGTGAAAGTTCCGAACCAACTTCCAGATCAAAAGTTCCGAGTGAACTTCCGGATCAACAACTTCTGAATCAACTTCCGAAGAAAGTTCCGAGTGAAGGATTTTTCAAAAGTTCCGAATGAAGACTTCCGGGTGAAAAGTTCCGGATCAATAGTTTCGAATCAAGGTCATAGTTCCGAATCAATTTTCTTTTAATCTTAGTTACTGTTTCTTTTTGTATCTTTCTTAATATTTCTCATTTTTTCTTCATTTTATATTCTAAGTTTAATTTTAAATTCCATCTTATTAATACAAGTTTTATTAATTGGTATTAATTTAATTTAATTGCTTACATTTTAATACATTTAAACTTTTTAGTATACTAGAAAACTAAAACCCTGTTTTTAGTAACCAAGACAATCATTCCACTTAAGACCGAGATCAATTCGAGAGGATATCGAGAGTAAAACTGAACCCAAGCAAAAAAAACGTGTTTCAAATGGCGCCGCTGCCGGCTCTTCTCGTTAAGATCAAAAGTTTTTTGTGAGAACTTGGATTTTGGGATCCGTTCCCCGTGAACGTTACTTTTTCATAAAAATTTTCAAAAAAAAATCCTAAAAAATATAAAATTTTCAAAAATACAAAAAAATTAAAAAAACATAAAAACC
Organism: Glebionis coronaria; assembly: GCA_025667525.1. Lineage (NCBI taxonomy): Eukaryota > Viridiplantae > Streptophyta > Magnoliopsida > Asterales > Asteraceae > Glebionis > Glebionis coronaria. The sequence goes on from CM046880.1 coordinate 602,823,546, forward strand.
AAAAATATTTTTGCTTTGCTTTTCTTTGTTCATTCTTTTGTAGGTGTATGCGCACTCGATCCACGTCTTATCAAGAGCCCGAGCCTCTCGATCACTTAGACATGGCCGGTGTACAAAACAACAACAACATACCACCTCCAAACAACAATAATAACAACAACAACCCACCTTTCAACAACATGAACAATAATAACAACAATGAGCCTCTACCGGATAATCGGCCGATGATTGAACTGCTGCAAGCTCATGTAGACGGCAACACTGATCCAATTGTCATACCTCCAATTGCCGCCAACAACTTTGAGCTAAAATCAGGCTTTATCCAGATGGTCTCTGCTCAACCATTCTTGGGGTGTAGCATTGATGATCCACACGACCACATCAAGAGATCTTGCAACTCACTAACACGGTCAAGTTCAATGGTGTTCCACAAGAGGTTATCAGGTTACAACTTTTTCCTTTTTCTTTAGAGGGACAAGCCCGGCATTGGCTTGCTAAGGAACCGCCACAGAGTATTCTCTCGTGGACGGCTTTGGAAACCAAATTTATCAATTACTTTTTCCCACCCTCTCGTACTACCGCTTTGCGGAATGAAATCATAAATTTTGAACAAAAGTACGATGAGTCGTTCAGTGAATCTTGGGATCGTTTTAAAGATCTTTTAAGAAAATGCCCACAACATGGTTTTACCAGAGTACATCAAATTAATACTTTTTACAATGGTTTAAGCATGAGTGACCAAGATTCACTAAACAGTGCCTCGGGGGGTAATCTTTTGGCTAAGACTTCCAATGCTGCTTGGGATATCATTGAGAATAAGTCTCGTGTGCAAACCAAGAGTGTTCGGACCAATGTCGCTAGTGCTAGCACTAGTGACAGCGACAAGCGATTGGACAAAATCACTACGCTTCTTGAATCGCTTGTCACCCACACCGTCAGCAACAACAACAGCAACAACGCTAAAAACGCTCAAGTCAATGATGTTAGTCAACCATGCGAGATATGCGGGGGTCCTCACTCTTACACCACTTGTACTGCCACCCAAGACTACTCTGCTGAGAATGTGAATGCAGCATATGGCACCTATCCTCAACCTGCTTATCTAGCTAGACCTCAGGGTGACCGTAATTTGCTTAGCTACCGCTCCAACAACTACCTCTCACCACCCGGTTTTCCTCCTATCAACCCAAACCAACAACAAAACCTCAACCGCCCTCCTCAACAACAGCAACAACCTCGTACACCATACATCCCTCCTCACAAGCAGCAACAACCACCTCAACGAAACAACCAAGTCTACCAGTAACCTGCTTATCAACCACTCGCATATAATGCTCCTCCCAACCAACCCACCGCTCTTCACCAAGAAGTGGAAACTTATATGAGGACTAACGATGTGATAGTGGGAAATCTTCAGAGAGAAGTGCTCAACCTGAAAGCAGACTTGGTCAAGCAAGGAAACGATTTGAGAGCCGACATGAGAAATACGTTGGATAGCCAAACTAATGATTTGAGGAACATGATGGCTAGTTTCTTCCAAGGTAATCAACCCTCTTCTTCGGGTACTCTTCCGAGTAACACCGTTACGAATCCAAGAGGGGAGATGAAAGCAATCACCACTCGAAGTGGCAAAGGTACCAAGGAACCCGAGCTTCCTATACCTCCACCGGTGGTTGTGACTAAGGAGAACGAGTCACCTGCTCCTATTCCTCATCCTTCTCCTTCCCCAATTTCTCCACCTCTTCCTTCTACCCCTCCTCCACCCAAGGATGTGAGTGATCCTATTCTTCCAAAGCCTTCCTCTTCTTCCAATATACCTTATCCATCTAGGTTGAGGAAAGAGAAGCTCAAAAGCAAGGAGGATATTCAGGTTTCAAACTTCCTTAAAATGTTCAAACAATTGAATTTCAATATCTCCTTCGCTGAGGCTCTCGCTCACATGCCTAAATATGCGAAAATGTTTAAAGATCTTCTGAGCGACAAGGAAAAGCTCCTCGATATTGCCAACACCCAACTTAATGAGAATTGCTCTGTAGTGCTCTTAAGGAAATTGCCAACCAAGCTTGGTGATTCGGGTCGTTTCTTAATCCCTTGCAATTTCCCAGGAGTAGAGAATTGCATGGCCTTAGCCGATCTAGGTGCCAGTATTAATCTTATGCCTCTAAGCGTTTGGAAGCAATTATATCTCCCTGAGCTAGTCCCCACCAAAATGACTTTGGAATTAGCTAACCGTACGGTTGCTTATCCAGTGGGGATAGCCGAAGACGTCTTTGTAGGAGTCGACAAATTCACTTTTCCTGCTGATTTCGTCGTCGTCGACTACGAGATGGACCCTCGTGTTCCCTTGATCGTGGGTCGTCCATTCCTGAGGACCGGTCGCACTCTTATCGATGTTGAAGCCGGTGAGCTTATCATGAGAGTGGGTGACGATAAAATCGTTTTCAACATGGGAAAGTTGTCTAAACAACCTTATTCCAACGAGAGTGTTAATTGTATTGACTTTCTAGATGAGGCTTGTGAAGAACACTTCAAAGATGCTTGTAAAAGTATTCCTACCTCTCTTCCCAATGTTGAAACCGTTTCCTCTATTGATTCATCATTGTCTCTATTTGGAGATAGTGATTTGTTTTGGAACAATCTTGATGACACCATGGGGGATGTGAATTTAGCCACTAATGATTCTCCCACCGATGGGGATGAAGACATGCATTTCTTTGACAACCTTCTCAACGAAGACAATCCCTCCCCTCCATCTCCCACGGTTATTGCTATCGATACTCCGACTTTGAAAACGCCTCCCGTCGAAAATCCTCCGGATTTAAAACTTAAGGATTTGCCGCCCCATCTTGAGTATGTATTCCTTGAAGAAGAGAAAAAGTCGCCAGTCATCATTGCTAAGGACCTAAAGGAAGAAGAAAAAGCCCGACTTATCACCGTGTTGGAAGATCATAAGAAGGCTATTGCTTGGAAGATTTCTGATATTCGTGGAATTGATCCTCACTTCTGCACACACAAAATTCTCATGGAGGACGACTTTAAGCCCACAATTCAAAGCCAACGAAGGGTGAATCCAAAAATCCATGAAGTCATAAAAAAAGAGGTTATCAAACTTCTTGATGCGGGTATGATTTACCCTATTTCGGATTCACCATGGGTTAGTCCAATCCATTGTGTGCCCAAGAAGGGCGGAGTAACCGTTGTTCCCAATGAACACAACGAGTTGATTTCCACTCGCCTTGTTACTGGGTGGAGAGTTTGTATAGACTACCGTAAACTCAATGATGCCACGAGAAAGGATCATTTCCCTCTACCTTTTATGGACCAAATGCTTGAACGTTTAGCGGGTAATGAATATTACTGCTTTCTTGATGGTTTCTCGGGTTATTTCCAAATACCCATCGATCCCCAAGATCAAGAGAAGACAACATTCACTTGTCCCTATGGCACTTTTGCTTATAAAAGAATGCCTTTTGGCTTATGCAATGCCCCCGGGACTTTCCAAAGGTGCATGTTAGCTATCTTCCATGACATGGTTGAACAAACCATGGAAGTCTTCATGGATGATTTCTCGGTCTTCGGGGATTCCTTCTCTTCTTGCCTTGCCAATTTGGAACGTATGCTTAAGCGGTGCGAAGACACTCGCCTTGTTCTGAATTGGGAAAAATGCCCTTTTATGGTAAAAGAAGGCATCGTGCTGGGAGACAAGATTTCCAAAGCCGGTCTTGAAGTAGACCGTGCTAAAGTCGATGTTATCGCCAAGTTGCCTCCACCTTCAACCGTGAAAGGTGTGAGAAGTTTCCTGGGTCATGCGGGCTTCTACCGTCGATTCATCAAAGATTTTTCTCAAATCGCTCGCCCGATGACCCACCTCTTGGAAAAAGATACTCCTTTTATCTTTTCCAAAGAGTGTCTTGAAGCCTACAACTCGTTTAAGGATAAGCTAACTAAGGCCCCGTCTTGGTTACCCCTAATTGGGAGCTTCCCTTTGAGTTGATGTGCGATGCTAGTGATTTTGCTATTGGAGCGGTTCTGGGACAAAGAGTGAACAAACACTTCCAACCGATCCATTACGCTAGCAAGACAATGACTGGGGCACAATTGCATTACACGACAACCGAAAAAGAGCTTTTAGCTGTTGTCTATGCCTTTGAAAAATTTCGCCCCTATCTTGTCCTTTCTACAACAATTGTGTATACCGATCATTCCGCGCTGAAGTACTTGTTGACAAAGCAAGATTCCAAACCAAGACTTCTTCGCTGGGTTTTGCTGCTCCAGGAATTTAAAATCGACATTCGCGATAAAAAAAGGAGTAGAAAACCTAGCCGCGGATCATCTCAGCAGACTTGAGGATCCTTACCAAGGGGATCATCCAAACAAAGAAATCAATGATTCTTTTCCCTTGGAGACCTTAATGTCTATAAATTCGAATTCTGATGAAACCCCGTGGTTTGCGGACTTTGCAAACTACTTGGCGGGTGGAATTCTCAAGGAAGGGTTGACGTCTCAACAAAAGAAAAAGTTCTTCACCGACATTAAGACTTACTTTTGGGACGACCCTTACCTATTCAAACAATGTGCCGACCTGATTATCCGCCGATGTGTTGATGGACCGGTAGCTTCAGAAATCCTTGATGCTTGCCACAAAGGACCCACCGGTGGTCACTTTGGTCCCAACTACACCGCCAAAAAAGTGTTTGATTCGGGATTTTATTGGCCCTCCATATATCCTGACGCTCACGATATGGTTAAACGATGTGATGTTTGCCAAAAACAAGGCACGATCACACATAAAGACGAGATGCCTCAGAATTTCATTCAAGAGTGTGAAATCTTTGATGTTTGAGGTATCGACTTTATGGGGCCATTCCCTTCTTCTAAAGGAAACAAATACATCCTTGTAGCCGTTGACTACGTTTCAAAGTGGGTTGAAGCCAAAGCTTTACCTACTAATGACGCAAGGGTGGTTTGTAACTTTTTGAAAGCTCTTTTCGCTAGATTCGGTGTGCCTCGTGCCATTATTAGTGATCGTGGGACTCATTTCTGTAATGACCAATTCGTAAGAGTCATGGCTAGGTACGGTGTAAATCATCGTCTTTCCACAGCCTACCACCCACAAACTAATGGCCAGGCTGAAATATCCAACCGAGGACTGAAGCGAATTCTTGAAAGAACCGTGGGAGAGCATCGTGCCTCATGGGCTGATAAACTTGATGATGCTTTGTGGGCTTTCCGTACTGCTTACAAGACCCCGATCGGCTGTACGCCTTATCGTCTTGTGTACGGGAAAGCGTGCCACCTCCCCATTGAGTTGGAGCACAAGGCTTACTGGGCCTTGAAGTGGGCTAATTTTGATATTAACAAAGCCGGTGACCTACGCAAGATCCAACTCAATGAACTCAATGAACTCCGTAATGAGGCTTATGAAAATTCTTTGATCTATAAGGAAAGAACTAAGCTCATTCACGATTCTAAGATTAAGAACCGAGAGTTCCATGTTGGAGACAAAGTCTTACTTTTTAACTCTCGGTTGAAAATCTTCTCGGGAAAGCTCAAATCTCGTTGGTCCGGCCCATTCACCATTGCCCAAATTTTTCCATATAGTACTCTCGAGCTCGCTCAACCTAATGGACCTAATTTTAAGGTGAATGGCCAACGAGTGAAGTTGTACTTTCGTGAGGACACCTCTCAGGAGGTGATTCCATCCCTCACCACGTTCCCCATGAACTAATTTTGGGTCGAGTCAGGCTCGTGACTCGGTTATAAAAAACAAGCGCTCCTTGGGAGGCAGCCCGAGTATCTATCCTTTTATGTTTTAACCTCCTAAGTGTAGGGGGACCTCTTTAGGTGTTTGTATTTGTGTGGTGATGTGATTACAGGGATTAGTGCACTCTTGGAAACTTTGAAGAACCGTGCTCCCGTGTTACCCGAAATCCGGTTCTATCTTTCAACTATCGTGATTCAACTATCTTCATACTCACATTTGAAATTGATCACTTTAGTCGTCTCTTCCTTAACTTGAGTTAACCAACGTGCACAATGTCATAAGTGTAGGGGAAACTTTTCCCACATGCTTAAACATTGAGGACAATGTTTATCTTAAGTGTTGGGGGGACTTCTATCGAAGTTTTAAGTGGACTTTTCCATGAAAATGCCTTCATTTAACCGGAAAATCATCTTTTTCAACATTTTTCAATTTTTTTATTAACTTTGGCCATTTAGTCGTAATTTTTAAAAAATTTTATCGTTGCTTTCATATGTATATATTTCGCAATAAAGTCAAAAATATTAATAAAGTGATGTAGCTAGTTTAGAAGTCTTTGACATATTAGGCCCGTTGCGCTTATTTTGACTCAACCCGAATAGACTTATCCAAGTTTATTCTAGCTAGTATCCTTAACCATGTAGACCTTAATTGGTTTATTAGGTTAAGTGTCCACGAGTCTCATTACTTGAGATTTTAAATTGTGGAGGACGAGAAATGATAGAGTCAATTATAAGTCGGTATTCTTGCATAAGCTCACTTGGTGTAATTATTTGCCTATTCTCCCATCACTTGCTAATAAATTATCTGCAATAAGTAAGGTCGTACGATTTGAAAGGTTACTTAGCTTCTAGCCCAAGATCGTTTAAAAGTTGCTCGGTAATGATAAGAGTTCATAGCCAAGGCATAACTTATGAAGCGGGGCGCGAAGATTGGCGAGTCCGAAAAGGCCCTAACAAGGCATGAGGATTCCATTTTATTGCTAAAGATCCAAAGTGATGTGAAAAGCATTATTCCCAAAGTCAATATGAAGGATCAAGACTCACGACGAAAACCAATCAACTCCCATAAAGATGATGGAGAAGTCTATCCGAAAAGACCCTAACAAGGTATGAGGATTAATAGATCCAAGTCCGAAAAAGAGGCGGATCGTTGTATCTCAAAATCTCAAATAGAGATTGAAGAAATAATCATGAAGTCGTGGTCAACAAAGTTGGAGTACCTCTCAAAAGTCTCCAAGTGAAGAAACTCTATGAACGATGAGAAGACCATTATCTCAAGCACGTCTCTCAAGATATGAAGTATGAAGTACATGCCAAATATCGGCCTGAGAAAGGTCTCAAATCGTGAACCGAGTTATGCCAAGATATGAACTTTTTGATATCCCGAGAAGCAGTTTTAAGAGATTTTATCCTTTAGCTAACTATTGATCAAATCGTCCTACTTTGCTTTCAGCCTAAATAAACTATCGAAATAAGTCCAAAAATGCATCTTCATGATCATTCTAAGACAAAAATAAAATATAAGAGATACACCTAGGAATAAGGGAGTTTAAGCATTTAATTAAGCCATGTGTGTAAGTGTTTGAATTGCTAACTTATAATAACAATGATCTCGTTTTTAAGCTTAGTTTGGGGAACGTGAAACTTGAGGGTGATAAATCTTCGCCGCACCAAAGCCCTAATGTAAGTCCTTGATTTCTTTGCAAGTTATTTCCATCCTTTTGTTTCCTTTTAAGTTTTAATTTCTCTTAGTACTTTAATTTTTGTCTAGTAGTATTTGAATAAGGCCAAGGTTGATTAATTATGAGAAAAGTGTAAAATTGCTTTATCACTAAGCATTGCATGAGGGCATGGCAATGGTTAAGTGTAGGGGATTTGATAGGTGTGTAAACACCCATCCTTTTACCACTTAATTATGGCTAAAACAAGACCCAAACGCGTATTTAATATCACTTGTTTGGAATTATGCGTGGTTTTTGTGTTTATTGTGTTTTCAGAGCCAACCGGATGAATATTGGAGAAAACGTGGGATTGCACGTGTTTTACCGAAGAAAAAGACTCAAGATAAAGTCTATTGTCCAAGAGATGCAAAAGATTTGAAGTCACTGGGCCTATTCAAAGATTTATCGAAGAAAAGGACCAAAGATGGAAGATTTATATAAGTCGAAGAAACTCAAGTCCATTAAACGAAGAAATTAAAAGACGAGTTGAATTTAATCGACGACAAATCCCGAATCAGAATCGAAAACGTCAACTTTTCTGAAAATACGAGAAGACAAGAAGAACGGGAGAAAGCCCACTCACCAACCAAAAGACAAGACTATATAAAGCCCTCCCCTCACACACTTTGCAGTTAGTTTTTAGTTTTTCTTTCTCCTTCTTTTTCTCCCTTTTAGTTCGTAGCATCACCAACACCACTAGGGTGTTTAGTGATCTTGATCTTTGTTTTTTCAATCTTGTAATTTTAATCCTTGTTTTGTTATTGTTAAAACATTAAATCATCAATACAAGTTCTTGTTTAATCTTTCCATTTCATCTTGTTCATCATCATCTTTCTCTTCAAGTTCTTAAGTTCTTATTTTATTGATTTGATCTTTAAAAGTTGTTGGGTTTTGTGTTTTTGTTGATGGGATTTGTAGTTTATGGTTAGTAGATGCTTTGTGTTTAGCTTTATTTAAGATTTGGTGAAAAACTTGGTGATTTTTGACATTAAAATTGATTTCCTTGTTCTTCGGGTAAAGTTTCTGTTTCTGAGTGTTCCCAGGTTCCGGATGAACAAATCTTCCGGATGAACACAAAAGTTCCGAGTGAACCAAAAAGTTCCGGGTGAACTAAAAAGTTCCGGATGAGCATAATCTTCCGAATGAGCATAAAAAGTTCCAGATGAAAGTGTTTTCTAAAAAAGTTCTGAATCAACTACTTTTTGAAAAGTTCCGAATGAGTTTATGTTAGGAAAGTTCCGAGTCAGTTTTTAAGTTCCGAATCAATTTTTAAGTTCCGAATGAGTTTTTAAGTTCCGAATTAATTTCCCTTTTAAAACTTCCGAATGAGTACAAAGTTCCGGATGAACCAAACTTCCGAAAAAAGTTCCGAGTAAAGTTCCGGGTGAAAGTTCCGAACCAACTTCCGGATCAAAAGTTTCGAGTGAACTTCCGGATCAACAACTTTCGAATCAACTTCCGAAGAAAGTTCCGAGTGAAGGATTTTTTAAAAGTTCTGAATGAAGACTTCCGGGTGAAAAGTTCCGGATCAATAGTTCCGAATCAAGGTCAAAGTTCCGAATCAATTTTCTTTTAATCTTTGTTACTGTTTCTTTTTGTATCTTTCTTAATATTTCTCATTTTTTCTTCATTTTATATTCTAAGTTTAATTTTAAATTCCAGCTTATTAATACTAGTTTTATTAATTGGTATTAATTTAATTTAATTGCTTACATTTTAATACATTTAAACTTTTTAGTAGACTAGAAAACTAAACCCCCTTTTTTAGTAACCAAGAACAATCATTCCACTTAAGACCGAGATCAATTCGAGAGGATATCGAGAGTAAAACTGAACCCAAGCAAAAAAACGTGTATCAGGGCTAGTATGAATTCATTTGATTCGTGTCAATGGTTTTGAAATATAAATACTTTGGAAAACATTTGAGTCATATTATATTTGGTACATATCGATACTTGAGTTCGAGTCTTAACGTGCGCGCCTTATTTTGATAGGTTGCGGTTTTCGTGTTTCCCGGGCATCCATATCGTCGGTGATCGTCTTACCACTACCGTTTCTACTTTGAGTACCTTGATTGACTTACCTCGTGGCTAAGCTGAGTTCATAGCCCCTTTTTACTTATACATGGTTTCTAAACACGGGGTGAGATTTTACATGGTAGAACACAACCATTTAAAAACTGTATGCTATCCAGAACTTGTATGCTATCCAGAACATGTATGATTTTCAGATTTTTGATATTATTATTGATTTTTAGACGTTAGCCTTGAGTTTCATCTCTTAGATCATGAACCGTTAATTGTCTTGGTGCATTTCCTAAAGCGTGAATGTTGTGGGTGGATCCATCGGGATTGACTATCCCCGTCCCAATGATGCGGTTGTTTAACCATGACACATTACATTTGTTTATACCTAAGTATTTAGGCTGAATACTTACATAGTTAAGCTTCGGTTCATGAAACTAAACAGCAATAATAATCATAACGTTTCGGATAATGGTTACTGTACATAACCATTTTCCCCTATTTCTTGTTTACAAACGAATGCTTGTGTTCCACATCCTTATTGCTAAACCTATGAATATTACTCAACTTTATGTTGACGATTTTACATGTTTAATCTCATGTATTATTACTTAGCTATGCATAGATGGGAGCCCGCAGGAGATTATCGCAGCTTGGAGATTTCTGTGATGCTTTTGAAAGATTGGCTTTATATAAACTGTCAGGAGTTTATTCTATCTTTTGGGCAACTTTATGTTATAAATCGAGACGAAATAATATAATTTTTCCGCTTCTAAAACTCTGGGACCTTTGTTTAAAAAAACTCTGACCCTTTATGATGTAATGTACATGTTTTTATTTCGTCAGCTTTGTATGAACTGTAATTCATTGTTTCTTGTACTATGACGTGTTACCCCCTCGTTGCCTAGTTGTTCCATGTAAGATTCTGAGGTCTCACAGAGTGGTATCAGAGCGGTGATTATAGAGAACTAAGTCGTTTTCAAAACTTAGTCTATAACCGAAAGTTCAAATATTTTATTGTTCCTTAGTGTCAAACACAGAATCTGCCAATGTTGTTCGATATCTGCACGGGTAACTCTCTAATTCTCATTATTTTCGTTTAATTATCGTTATAGTATTTCATTTCTTGATTACATGTTGAAATATTACGTTACCCTGATGACGATAATTACTATGTCTTTTCAAAGCCTTGTGCTTCATGAATTATCATTGAATGTTACTTTGATTACATCTGCCTATACTGTATTTTTTGAATTCTTGTTCTTGTGAATTGATCATATTGTAATGATTTTATATCGTTATGACGTTACATACTTGTATTCAGAGCGCGTATGCTGCCGACTTTTCATACTCATTTTTATGAGTACTATTGCTATTTCATTTATGCGTGATACGAATGACTTCATATACTCGTTCGTTTTGAATCATTTTTTTTTCTCGACTCGCTGCTACATGTTGTGCATACTCTCGTTATACCATTCTTCGGAATTGAAGAAGTGTTGTTTTCGATGAAACTCCTGATTTTCATTCTTACTACCGTGCATGTTGCTTTCATTGTTTATTTCCATTAAAATATCTATTTAGATACGCAGGTTTTCTTTCCGACCATTCGTAATTGAATGTCTAGTCAATAGACCATTGTGTAGCTCAATGTGTCCCCCAGAAAGACTAAAAGACATCGTGTGAGTCACACATCTCGAAGAATTCGTTGAGTCAGTATTGAATAATATCGTGAGTTTTCGTAATCTTGATTGACCTTTACGCCACCGTTTTGTACGACAATTGTACACGGACTACATTTTATCTCATTGATCATTCTACGTTTCGACTCCGAATAACAACGTCCGTTTGTACTTTGAAACCATCATTGTCATCTAGGGATTCATCCTTTATTGTGTAGCGAGTGTTTGGAATGTAATCCTATTTCCATAAACTTGTACCCACCCTTTCATTAAACCTCCTCTCCTAGGAGTGCGACTTGTTAATATTTTGTTTCTTTCTCGCTATGTCTTGTGATTTTGGAAAATCACGCCGCCAGGAGACCTTCTTGCATTGCATCTTGCAACCGAAGACACAGATGTCATGCGTCGTTTTTCATTTCTTAGTTTTTCGTTGGTATTCTTGAACCATTTCCATACTGTGTTTTCTTTACATGTTTAATTATACAGTTTATTGTCTTTCGTCTTTATGGAATCCACAAGTCTTGTGTGTACATTAATTTTGAGTCATTATGAAATTTGGATTTAATTTCAAGTTGTGTCGAAAAATATACTATGTAAAGAAACCTTACAGGAAATTTAACAGTGTCGAGAAATATTTTTATAACATCTGACATAAAATATATTTTTACCTGTTGAGATGTTCGTTTAAGACATAATATTTTACCAGTAAACATTAAAAATCGAGCAGGTTATGCTCATTTGAGATTGTGAAATTTAATAACTTATTTTTGCGTAGTTATAAAATATCGTTTTGCTGACAGATTTAATGCAAGGGCATTTTCGTCCATTTTTGATCCGTTTCAAGTCTCGAGTAAAACTAGAAAGTTGTTGAAAACATCGTTTTCTACCAAATTACTCTTGTCTTCGAGTCTTAAAGTGTCATTTAGTGAATCAATTGGTCTAGTCAAACCCAAAAGTCAAAGTTGACTAAAAAGGGACAAAACTGATAAAATTTAAAAATATGGATTGAAGCTTTTTTGAGTTCGTTTGAGCTCGTAAAACTTTAACTAATGATATTTTGCAAACTAAAAACAATGATTGCGTTTGAACAAGTATAAAATATTAACTTTGAGTTCGGTCATATATATACATAGATCTTGAACTTTTGAAATTCGGTAACTTCCTAATATATAAACTTTTCAGAGTGATTGTACTATTTGTTAACTGATGTTCTACTTTCTTAAAAGTATATTATTGTCAAATTAATTACGATGTGAAGACAAATGGGTTCCTTATTCCATTCTTTTATTTATGACTTATTCGTCATTCTACATTGTCTTTCTTTGCTTCTATCATACCACTGATTTGGACCGAGAATTGAAGTTCTTGCTTACGTATCATTCGTTATCATCTTGACACGTGTCTCTTGACGATTCCTGCTAAACCTCTTGAAACCTTAGCACCTTGTAACCATTTCATAGATTGCCTTGAACTACTCCTTATTTCCCTCTTATAACCCACTCGCTACTTTATAAACTATTGTCATGTTACCATATAAACTCAAACTGGTCTTGTTTGCGAATCATTTCACAAAAGGTTTCAGTTGGGCCTTCTTAAATAATTCATTGCTATCTTATAAAATTAATTTATATTAATTTTGCAATGTATTTTCACAAATTGTTCTAATACGGTCTTATAATGAACCCTTGTAACTATATAAATTGTTAATTTAAGCAGTTAGCCAGTAACTTATAGGCGAAAAGTTTCATATGTTAATTTGATTCCTATTTTTACAAATGCTATTATATACATATTTTAAATCATATGATATGTAATACTGGTTTGACGAAGCTAAGCAGCGCATTGCTAGCCCTAAATTATGAATGGCCTGATCACCTATGCCTAATTTAGAAGGAGCCATGAAAGGCCAGATAATAGTTGCCCTAAATATTTAACCAACAATCAAATTTTTAATTATGTTCCTTAAAAAGTTAGATAAATGTAAATTTTGAAAACTTTTACATCTTATGCGAGTAACAACAGTTCGCGACATACACATATGAACCCTTATCTTTTCTTAAACAAAGTACACGCCTCAAGCACATATTCCCTTACTCAACAATCTTTGATTTACTTGTTACCTCATCATCCTCATGATACGATTTTCGTTACCATTGGCCTAAATTCTTACCAATGATACCAGACTTGAAAGTTTCAACTTTGTTATGCTTCTACATCAATCGACCTTCTCTGTCTCTTTTGGTAGACCTTCGAAACGTCTCTGGACGCGATTAATGATTTATGACAGGACGTGAACGATGATTACGTGTTTTTGTCATGATGTGTGTTAGACTTTATCGTCTTGAAATTCGTTCGTGTGAACCATGTGTTGATTTCGCCTTTCATTGAGAATGATGTTCATTTTGCTGGAATTACTCGCAAGTTACTTCTTAAGAAGTTTCTGTAATTCGAAAATTTATTGTGTGGCTTTTCTCTTTCGATCGTGTATCGACCGCCAAGAATTTAATAAGTCGTTATTGGTGTCACCAGCTGCACTCAAGAAGCGATGACTTGCTATAATCCTTTTTTCTTATTATTTTTATCATTGACGCGACTATTCTATCACGTTTGTTAAGAATTGATACGATTTTTGGTTTTATTCCCTTGTGTTATCGCTCGCATACAGATTGTTGACCTTTATATAATTCATATTCGTTGCTCTCTTGTCACCTTTTGAAACCAGAAAATGTTACGTGTTTATAATTTGATACCTTAATCGCCTTCTTGGATTTCTAAAAATTATTATTAATTTTTAAGAACGTTTATACATTTTATCAAATGTTTAAATTACCAGAATAACTGTTTCAAGTTAAATATCAGATATATATATCCTCTTTGGGAATTTTACCTAGTGTTTCAAAGGATATCAAGCTGTATCTTTTAAAGTAATTGATTATATCGTACTTTATTGTCAACCTAATGATATTATTAAATTAAACTATAATTTCTAAACAATGTTTCCAAATAACTTGGAAAATCCAAATTTTCTCTAATGGTAACGATAAACCTTTGTTCTAACGATAATTTCATACAGTCATCTAAAAGTTCTTAAGGTGATCAGGATAACTATTTTGAACGGTTCTACTTTTACCTTGAAGTCCTGATCAAGAAAAAGATTTGACAACTGTTTACCCACTCATTTTATATAGAGTTTGATTTTTAAATCATTACACCTTGTAAAATTTTCTTTTAATTAAGAAAATATTTAAACTGAGTTTTTAAAGTAATACCAAAATGCTAGACAATGGATTGTGAAAGCTTGTATTTTAAATGATCATATGTTATTCATTCTTCCCTTCTATTTCGCTTGTGATTAGATTCTTACATTTTAAGATTTTCACGTTTTACAGTTGCACGATTTGCGACTCCTTGTTGATTAACAATTTTGATTTATCTTAACGCACCTTGTCAACGATTCTCATGTTCATTCTATCTTTTGAATATTTCTCCGTACTGAAGCGTAGTGAGTTCCAATTGTTAAGGTTCGCCGTGATGCAGAAATTACCTGGGAAGCAATGAATTTTGTTCTACACTTTGTACCTCATCTTGTTTGCATCTTCTACTGTTTTGAAGAGAACTTTGGGGACCAGAGTTTCTTTAGGGGGAAGACTGTGAGAACCCGTACTTTCCCAGCATTATTTTATTCTTTTTATTCGTGCTTCTTGAATTTTCCAATGTATTACGTTTTCTTGTATTGTTATATGTAAATCCTGAGATTCATAAATTTTAATGAATTATACTTTTTAAGTATTTTTCTGTTCATTGACAATATTTTACCTGGAATTATAGATTTTATTTTATTTTATTTTTCCATATCTTTTTAAATCAAAGTTTTTGATTTAAAATCACCCGCGTGCGTTTTACAACGAGTTTATTCAAATTAATGTACAACGAGAATTCCTGGTGATCGCGATACCGACGGATGCCCAAAACTTTACATTTTATTATCGATTGTTTCGATAATTAATATTTTCGACGATTTCGTTTTAATTACGTATTAAGTCGTGTCGGGAAATCATATAATCATTTTTATGATGCATTGTAACTTTTGAAAAGTATTTTTTACGAAACCCGAGCCCCGTAAATATTTTCAATATTTACCAATAATAATTTTCTACCCTTTAAAACTATTAATTGTTTTTAGGTCCACAAGTTTCAAAATTGGCAAGATTGGTCCTCCACTTACCTAGCACTATATAAACCATTTTATTTCTCCTACACAAACACATACACCATTTTTATAAAAAGAAAAACATCACCCTCCCCTCCCATCTTTCTTTTCTGTCACCACCACCATACGAAACACCCCTAAAATCTTGATTTCTACTATGAATCAATCAAAACAAAAATAAGACCCATTCCTAAAATCTTATGATGATTCTATCAATACAAAAATCTCCTACATGCATCATGTTTTCATGAGTTTATGATTTGGTGGTTTTAGAATGTTTTGATCATCTTGCATGTATGGTTTAAGCAATGATCTTCATGCTTTCATGTTAAAAAGGTTGATTTTTGATATTTGATTTTTGTTAAATTATTATACAAGTGTTTTTAGGAGTGTTTGGTTGATGGGAAGGATGTTATTAGAGTTATTCTATAGGTATGGGAATGAGTGGTTTTGGTTGGAAAATTGATTTGACTTGTTTTCTAAAAGTATAATTTGGGACAACAGGTCTTAAACAGACTTTTCGTGTGTTTAAGTTCTGAGAAAGGCTAAGATTATTTTATTTATTGTAGAGCTTCTAAGTCATTACGAGTCAAAAGTTATGATAGTTTTAGTATTCGTGTACCGGGAGACACAAGTCGGCACAATCCGAAATTGTGGCTGATTTTGGGTCGCCTCTCGGGGACTTTAGGCTTGGTTAGATAAATGTAACTACTGGTTTTCAATGTTTACAAACTTAGTTTGATGAGTCTAGTAGTAGTTTCAAATACGGATTGTCGAATTAGTACTTTTAAAGTGGTACAAACGGTTTTATAAAATAAGTACACAAATCTGTCCCAAATTTGGAGTCGAGTTGATGGATTTTAAAGTGTGAACATTGGCTCAAATTTTGGTGAGGTCTTATACAGGTTATAAGTGACCTCGACACCAATTTTCATCTAAATCGGACAAGTCTAGATAGGGTCGATCGGTGTGTACATTCGGGGTGTACTTGCTGAATTTAATTTTGGACACAAAGTTCAATGCTTGTGTTGCGTGAGTTTGAGTATTCACCATCGGATATGGTGACTTACTCAAGTGCTTAGTCATTATATAAATGACTTAGCTATTGGTCCAAGTAAGGTTAAAGGATAGTTTGACTTGCGTTGACTTGGCGTTGTATAACGGGTCATTTTCAAGTGTTCAAGTGTTTTATCGTGTAGTGTTGGAATAAATGGGTTAGTATGAATTCATTTGATTCGTGTCAATGGTTTTGAAATATAAATACTTTGGAAAACATTTGAGTCATATTATATTTGGTACATATCGATACTTGAGTTCGAGACTTAACATGCACGCCTTATTTTGATAGGTTGCGGTTTTTGTGTTTCCCGGGCATCCATATCGTCGGTGATCGTCTTACCACTATACTTTCTACTCAGTTGCTGAGTACCGTGATTGACTTACCTCGTGGCTAAGGTGAGTTCATAGCCCCTTTTTACTTATACATGGTTTCTAAACACGGGGTGAGATTTTACATGGTGGAACACAACCATTTAAAAACAGTATGCTATCCAGAACTTGTATGCTATCCAGAACATGTACGATTTTCAGATTTTTGATATTATTATTGCTTTTAGACGTTAGCCTTAAGTTTCATCTCTTCGATCATGAACCGTTAATTGTCCTGGTACATTACGCGAAGCGCCAATGTTGTGGGTGGATCCATCGGGATTGACTATCCCCGTCCCAGTGATGCGGTTGTTTAACCATGACGCATTACGTTTGTTTATACCTGAGTATTTAGGCTGAATACTTACGTAGTTAAGCTTCGGTTCATGAAACTAAACAACAATAATAATCATAACGTTTCGGATAATGGTTACTGTACATAACCATTTTCCCCTATTTCTTATTTACAAACGAATGCTTGTGTTCCACATCCTTATTTCTAAACCTATGAATATCACTCAACTTTATGTTGACGATTTTACATGTTTAATCTCAGGTATTATTACTTAGCTTTTCTTGGATGGGAGCCCGCAGGAGATTATCGTAGCTTGGGGATTTCTATGATGCTTTTGAAAGATTGGTTTTATATAAACAGTTTATTCTATCTTTTGGGCAACTTTATGTTATAAATCGAGACGAAATGATATAATTTTTCCGCTTCTAAAACTCTGGGACCTTTGTTTAAAAAAAACTCTGACCCTTTATGATGTAATGTACATGTTTTTATTTCGTCAGCTTTGCATGAACTGTAATTCATTGTTTCTTGTACTATGACGTGTTACCGCCTCATTGCCTAGTTGTTCCATATCAGATTCTAACATTTAATAATATATACTCGTATATATTAAACGTATAATAAAACGTTCTCTTCGTGTTTAAGTGTGTGCCCCGATAGACTCACTCATTTCCGATGGCATCGCATATCCCGACAACTCCCACTTGTGAGAGTTTAAGACATAGTACGTCCATAATAAAGTATCTACCAACACTTGATTATAACCGGAAATGATTGAGGTATAGTTTCAAGATATATATCTCAAAAGTATAAATGGTATACGATTATGTGACTTGCTAATAATCATCCCTTCGTTACTAGTACCGTTAAACCATGGATATGGATCCTAACTCATTCCATATAGTTTAACGTTTAGTTTCTCGTTATTGAAGTTAATCCAGATATACCAAATGTAACCAAGTATCATCTTGATTTACTCTTTGGGTGCGGCCACACAATTATCTAATTAATTCTGGAGAGGGCCCAATGGTACCAATCTGCACTAGATCAAGTGGAGGAACAGATTTTCTATTGACTGCAAGTTTCTGTGGATCGGTTCTTCACAACACTTCCAATTATAGCCTTTATAGCTACCTTTTGCAGGATAACGTTTAACATATAATCAAAAAGTGATATTCACACATGCACAAACTTGTTTGCATCTCAAGTCTAAGGATGACTTAATCACCATTTTTGAAATCTTACTCATGACAAGGATCCAAAAGTAACGATTCGAAAGTTCGTGGTGTCAATTATACATCCCTTATGAATAACACATGAGTTTGGCGGGAAACCGTCCATATATTCAAAGAATATAACCAACACTCAAATTTGTCTTAATTTAGACAATATTCCCATATTGCTAACCGATAATGGACATAATTAGAATAATCAAAGATCCAAGGATTAAACATACAAATATAGGACAACAGTAATTATATGAATGAATAACAAATATCAAGTATCTTTATTCATCAGAAAATAATAAAAGTCTTACAATACTGTCTTACAATCCCAATTATCCAAATACTAAAATAGATTGCATGAAACTAAGTTAGCAAGTTGAAGTCATATCTTTCCAACATTCTCAACTTTTCTTTACAAGAATGCTAAATAGTCATCTAAGTAAACTTACCGAATACTTGTTTCAAACTTCACAAATTATGAAAGACTTGAAAAACAAGATGAATGTCTTATCCTACATGATCATACTAAAGGGTTAATTAATGGTTTAATGTTTATATTTTAAGGTTAAACGGTTTAAGGTTTATGATTTAGTGTTTAGGGTTACTTTAGGGTTAAGTTTAGGGCATAGGGTTTGCGGTTTAGGGTTTAGGGTTTAAGGTTTAGGATTAATGGTTTAATTAGCTAGGGTTTGCGGTTAATGGTTAATTAATGGTTTAATGTCTATAGTTTAAGGTTAAATGGTTTAAGATTTATGATTTAGTGTTTAGGGTTCATTGGTTTAAGGTATAGGGCTTAGGGTTTATGGTTTTAGTTTTTGGGTTTATGGTTTAAGGATTAGGATTAATGGTTTAATTAGCTAGAGTTTGTGGTTTAAGGGTTAATTAAATTATTAATGTTTATAATTTAAGGTTAAATGGTTTAAGATTTATGATTTAGTGTTTAGGGTTCATTGGTTTAAGTTTTAGGGTTTAGGGTTTAAGGTTTATGGTTTATGGTTTACGGTTTATGATTTATGGTTTATGGTATGCATTATTATGATTTATGGTTTAAGGGTTAATGGTTTACGGTTAAATGGTTTAAGGTTAAATAGGTTGACAAGTGTTGTCTAATATTGGACAACACACAGTGATGATATCTTGGACAAAGGAAGATATTGGACAACAAAAGGAATAGTTGCTATTCAAAAAATTGATAGATTTTTGCACACAAAAAGGAGTTATTTACACACGAAGGTACATGGGATCTCCGTTTTTATACAGAATATCAGTTTGATATTTATGGCTCGGGTTGTTTTTAAAAGGGATTAATGATTTTAATGTGAGTTAGCAACAACTCGTGAAGTGATTTATTGGATTTGATTATGTAATCGGGGTAGCCTTGTAAAAGAGTTATCCGTCTTAAAGCTTTTACATGTGATATGAAGATTAAGATTCGTCATGAAGAGGTGTTGGCTTAAGGGGAAGAATTCTTATGGTAAGTTTGATGTTTGAAGAAGATTTTCGCAAGGTTATGTTCTATCATATCTTTAAGTTGTGACCTCCCAGCCACTGACTTTTAAGATAACTTGTTTATGCTTACATTGTTACTAATGAAGTCATACAAGATCTAGGAATATGTGATTTTTCTTACGGTACTCTATGCACATATTTTGTATCACTTGAAGGAGTTACGTTATCGTGCTCAGTGTCTCACAAAGGATGAGGAGTTTTGTATAAGCATTACACTTCATCACATCGTACAACATATGGAACATAGGTTTGGGTTACTCTACTTCTACATCAATAATATTATGGTTATTTTTCTTCAGAATCATTACACAGAGCCAACATTTGGAGAATCTTCGATTGCATACATTGTTTCCTTCCCTATTGATGTGACAAAAAGGGGAAGACATACATGCTACACTTGAGGGGAAGCAATTTGAAGATGATGTACCACTTACAAGAGATACACAAAGAGTTTTGCCGACATCAACTAGGGGAAGATTGTTAGGTCAAAAAGTTGATGTGGCAGAAACTCAAAACAAAGAAAACATTAAGCATTCACTTCAACGCTGAAACATTGTGTCTAAGCGTTGACAAGAGTTAACGCAACACTGACAAAAGTCAACAAAAGTCAAACGCTATTGGAAATGTCTATTTAGGATAAGTATTCAGAATAATATTTATGAATATTCTGTATTAGTTATTTAAATAGAAGATATGCATGTTTATTCATAGTTATCTCTTGTAAAACCCTAATCCTTACACTATAAAAAGAACCAAGGGTTATTAGGTTTTTCATATCTTTCATTCACAATGTAAACCTAAAGCGTGTGTTGTGTAACACCCCCAATTTCGGGTCATAGCAGCGGAAGGGTCATTGTGTGTTACTGTCATGGTTCAATCTCAATATCATAGAAAATGCCTCAAAATGAGTCGTTTTAACAAAACATACATCCATTCTTTTGTTTCAAGATAAAACAGTTCACACACGGTCCCAAATAGTTTTAAAGTTTACACAACCAACCAAATAAACGATAAAAGTTTCATTGAATGGACATAGTTTAGAAAAGCGGGCCAAAACATTTTAATTAAGCAAGCTGCATGAAACCGCCTTCCCTGAGTGCCTTCTTCATGGACCTGAGATAAACATGCTATAAAGTCAACAAAAATGCTGAGTGAATCTATAGAGTTTAAATTAAATAAACGAACACAAGTATTCTGAATAAACCTTCCGTGGTTGACAATCATGTGGATCATACATAATTATCGTAGTTATTTCATAAGTCTCGTGAAATTGAACGTTAACATATATTATTTCAGCCCAACACACCTAGCCAAGTGCATATATTTCTCTTATACAATTACATCCGATGTTTCATTACTGGTGCATCACAACACCACGCGATAGCTAGTCGCGACCGGACTGGGTGTCACCCCGATAGATCTATCCATAGTATTAGCGTTCCTTTCGATTAACAATTCACGATTCATGGGTCTTTTAAGGCTAGAGCAAACTTTTATAACAACTAAGCATACAATCGAGTCCTTTGTGTTCAATTTTAAAAGAAAGAGGGTTTACCACAACTTCTCGTTGTACCCTTCATTTATAATAAATGCTTTTCCAATAATAAGGGTTTCCACAACTTCTCGTTGTACTCCTTTTATTTTAATAAAACAAGCATGTTATCCCCCTCGTGGGTTTTGTAAAACAAGTAAACATGTTAAAGCGAGGCTATAGACTCACCTTGGTACGATAGTAGTAATGTGACGATCGCCGACGATTTGCGGTGCCCGTTAAACACGAAGGCCGCAACCTACCAAATAAGGCGCGTTCATTAATAAACGACTCAAGTATAAATAATACTTAAATAATACGAAAGTCAATTTCATATAACCATGAAAATCCCAAAAAAATGAATTAACAATATAAATGTACTTCTATACCCTTTGATTCAACACTATTCTTTTAAACACTTGCACTCTCGACACTGACCCGTCATAAGACGCCAAGTCAACGCAACTCAAACCATCATTTTACTTCTCTCGGACCAGTAACTAAGTCATTTATATAATGACTTAACACTAGAGTAAGTAAACACGTCCAATAGTGAATACTCAACTCACGCCATACAAGTATCGAACTACGTGTCCAAAATACCAATCAGCATGTACACTCCAAATGTACACACCAATCTAACCTATCTAGAGTTGTCCGATTTCGACGAAACTTGGTGAAAAACTCACACATAATATGAATAAGACTCAGTTTAAGTTTCATTCAAAAATATTACTTCTAAGACCTTCTGCCCGACACACCTTCGTGTTATAAAAACCGGACAGTTTTACGCCTTTTACTTGTAAAACCATTTTGACTTATCTAAACAATTCCGTTTGCAAAACCGACACTCGGGTTTGAAAATAGACTCATGACCTGAGGTTTAGAAACTTACAACAGTCCTTGATCATTTTTAAAACTCATTTTATAGTCCCCGAGATTCGATCCCAATATCGACAACAATTTTCGGATTGTGCCGATATTCGTCTCCCGGTACACGAATATTAAAACTAGCATAACTTTTCGCTCGTAATGAGTTAGAAGCTCTACTTTAGCTCAAATCAAAGCTAACAAAATTCTCTACGACCCTATCTAATTATTTTACCAATTTTATTACAGTAAGTAATTCAAAAATAGCCTTAAAGTTACTGCCTAAAATTGACCATGTAAAAATCATACCAAAACAAATTTTCAACTCATTCTAACAATTCCTATAGTCCTAATATCATCCTAATATCATACTAACACATCTAACTAACTCCTAACATCCTCAAATTTTAATAAAATAAAAATAAAATATAAAGAAATCATACATGCAACATCATCCCACTATGAATATAATAATATTAACAACATACATAGCCATAGAAATGGATCAAACATGATGTTCTTCCCCAAATCTTGAAAAAAAATTAAAGTGAATGCATGTGGGAAAATTTTATACCAATATGAAGCTCTTTCAAAATCTAGAATGGGACTTTTGTTAGATTTAAATGATTCAAGATGAATCAAAAATCATAGGGGTGTTTGTGTTTGAAGATGGGACGGCAAGAACAAAGGGGAGAGAGAGATTTTTTTTTTTTGTTAAAATGAATTTTTAATATAAGTTTGCTAGTGGAAAAAGTATTTATAGTCCAAGGGTAGGGTAGTTTTTGTCATTTAGGCATAGTTTTGGTACAAAAATGAAATTAAATAATTTACATGGTAGAAAATGTAAATTGTAAATTTTGAAAATATTTACAGGGCTCGGGTTTCGTAAAAATGCTTTTCAAAAGTTAAAACGCTTCATAAAAGTAATAATAAAGCTTCGACACGACTTAAAACGTAATTAAATCGAAAACGTCGAAAATACAAAATATCGAGACAATCGATAATAAAACGTACATTTTTGGGCATCCGTCGGTATCGCGATCACTAATAGTTCTCGTCATTCGTTAAAACATAAGACACGAGAAATAAAGATTAAATATAATAAAAATCATTTTTATGATTATTTGAGAATATAATATCGATACCTAACATATTCCTTGTCGGTTTTCATCTAATCGACATTTTTACGCTAGTTTCAAGTCATAACCTTCTCGGTTAGTCGATAAATTTTAAATTCTCATTAAAGTAAACACGTAATACGTAATAGTCGAGATTAAAATAACGACCTGAAATTGACGGATTGTCACATCATCCCCACCAAATTAGGATCTTCGCCCTCGAAGATCAACTTGCGTTCTTGCCCGATCGCTTGTTGAAATCAAAGAGATGAGGGTAATTCTTCCACATTTGGTCTTCTCGTTCCCAAGTATACTCCGGTCCTCTTCGAGAGTTCCATCGAACTTTGACAATAGGTATTCGGCTTTGCTTCAGTTGCTTGACCTCGCGATCCATGATCTCGACTGGTTCTTCGATAAAGTGCAACTTTTTATCAACCTTAACCTCGTCTAACGGTATAATGAGTTATTTATCGGATAAACACTTCTTCAGATTCGACACGTGAAAAGTGTTATGAATCCCATACAGTTCTTGTGGTAGTTCAAGTTGGTATGCCACGGGTCCTACTCTAGATGTAACCTTGAATGGTCCGATATAACGACGACTCAACTTACCAGGTTTTCCAAATCGGACAACACCTTTCCATGGTGATACCTTTAGCATAACCTTATCTCCCACGTTAAACTCTAATGGTTTTCTTCTCACATCCGCATAACTCTTCTGTCGGCTTCGAGCAGACAACAACCTATTCTTGATTTGCACAATCGTATCCGTCGTCTCTCTAATCAAATCTGGTCCAGTGAGTTGGGCATCACCAACCTCACTCCAGCTAACGGGTGATCTACACTTTCTCCCATAAAGTGCTTCAAAATGTGCAGCTTTAATACTCGCGTGATAACTTTTATTGTACGAGAATTCGGCCAAATGTAAGTGCTTATCCCAGCTACTTCCAAAGTGTATCACACAAGCACGTAGCATATCCTCCAAAGTTTGGATTGTTCTTTCGCTTTGCCCATCAGTTTGTGGATGATAGGCTGTGCTCATATCCAAATTGGTTCCTAATGACTTTTGAAGTGATCTCCAAAATCCAGAAGCAAAACGACTATCTCTATCGGAAATGATTGAAATAGGAACACCATGCTTGCACACGATTTCCTTCAGATAAATATCGGCGAGTTTCTCCAAACCGAACCTCTCCTTGATTGGAATAAAATGAGCGGATTTAGTTAAACGATCGACAATAACCCAAATTGCATCGAACCCAGACGGTGTCCTTGGGAGTTTTGTGATGAAGTCCATCGTAATTCGCTCCCATTTCCAGATTGGAATTTCAGGTTGGACAAGTAATCCTGACGGCTTCTGATATTCAGCTTTCACTTCTGCACATGTTAAGCATTTCGCGACGTATGTTGCAATATCAGCTTTCATATTCGGCCACCAGTATAACTTTTTCAAGTCTTGGTACATTTGTCCGATCCAGGATGAATAGAATACTTGGGCTTATGAGATTCTAACATAATCAAGTCTCTCAGTCCACCAAATAATGGTAACCAGATTCGACCTCTCAAACATTTGATACCATCGGCACGCGTCTCAAGTGTTTCACCGTCTCCTCTAAATCTTTCGGCTGCAATATTTTCCTTCTTGCACGCTTCGATTTATGCATTTCGAATCTGCTCAGGTAAGTCATTATGAACTGTCACTACTAAAGCACGCACTCGAATCGGTTTCTCCCTTTCCTTTCGACTTAACGCGTCAGCTACCACGTTCGCCTTTCCTGGATGATAACGAATTTCGCATTCGTAATCACTAAAGAGGTTAACCCATCGACGTTGCCTCATATTCAGCTCCTTTTGATCCAATATGTATTGTAGGCTTTTATGATCAGTGAATATTGTACACTTCGTGCCATACAGATAATGTCTCCAAAGCCGTAGAGCATAAACCACAGCACCCAATTCTAAGTCATGGGTTGTGTAGTTCTCCTCATTCTTCCTTAATTGTCTAGAGGCATATGCGATCACCTTTTCACGTTGCATGAGAACAGCACCGTATCCTCGAAGAGATGCATCGCAATAAACAACAAAGTCTTCACTTCCTCACTTCCACTAAATCAAAACATGGATTCCAATTTCTCGAACCATTGCATTAACCCAAAAGCACCTTCAGTGCCCTTAAAAGTTGGAGGTTTGCTTTTCATGAACAAGGTATAATTACACTTCTTGTTTTCAGGAATCACTGGTCTATCAGCATCACCAGTTCCAGCACCAGCATTGCCAGCTCCAGTATTACCAGCTCCAGTATTACCAACTCCAGTAGCGCCATCTCCAGTATTACCAGCTCCTGTATTGCCAGCTCTAGTATTGCTAGCTCCAGTATCGCCAGCTCCACCAGATCCTTCAGCTCCACCGTATCCACCGGCTCCGCTATTCATATTTTCCATAAATGCATTCATAGACACCTGAAATTGATCAGCTACTATAGCACGTAACTGAGTCTCAGTCAACTGTTTTGGCGGCATAATCCTGTTACACAATTCACATCAAAATGAGTATTCATTCAACGCTTGTGATAACAAAACATGAATAACAATAAATAAGAATAGATAGATGAAAAGAAACAAGAATGGATGATAGAACGAAGAATAAAATTTAGACAAGGAACGAAGATTCACGAGGAATGAGTCAAAAGACAGGGATTTCTATTGTGACAACCAGCGTCGTTTGTAAATCACGTATTAGTATTATAATAATCAGATAATTAACATTTTTAAATAAATGTAATTTCATTATGCTTTAAGCATAATTAATAATTAAATATTTATAACATATATATACTTTTCTTATTCTCATCCATGGGCAACTCGGAGGTTTCGCTTGCAGATGTTATAGTCAAAAGATTTCAAAATTTTATTTTTGGAAAATCTTTTCGTTCTCTATAACTTGATCTCTGATGCCAATCTGTAACAACCCCAATTTTGGGTCATAGCAGCGGAAGGGTCATTGGGTGTTACTGTCATGGTTCAATCTCAATATCATAGAAAACGCCTCAAAATGAGTCGTTTTAACAAAACATACATCCATTCTTTTGTTTAAAGATAAAACAGTTCACACACGGTCCCAAATAGTTTTAAAGTTTACACAACCAACCAAATAAACGATAAAATTTCATTGAATGGACATAGTTTAGAAAAGCGGGCCAAAACATTTTAATTAAGCAAGCTGCATGAAACCGCCTTCCCTGAGTGCCTTCTTCATGGACCAGAGATAAAACATGCTATAAAGTCAACAAAAATGCTGAGTGAATCTATAGAGTTTAAATTAAATAAACGAACACAAGTATTCTGAATAAACCTTCCGTGGTTGACAATCATGTGGATCAGACATAATTATCGTTGTTATTTCATAAGTCTCGTGAAATTGAACGTTAACATATATTATTTCAGCCCAACACACCTAGCCAAGTGCGTATATTTCTCTTATACAATTGCGTCCGATGTTTCATTACTAGTGCATCACAACACCACGCGATAGCTAGTCGCGACCGGACTGGGTGTCACCCCGATAGATCTATCCATAGTGTTAGCGTTCCTTTCGATTAACAATTCACGATTCATGGGTCTTTTAAGGCTAGAACAAACTTTTATAACAACTTTCATCTAAGTATACAATCGGGTCCTTTGTGTTCAATTTTAAAAGAAAGAGGGTTTACCATAACTTCTCGTTGTACCCTTCATTTATAATAAATGCTTTTCCAATAATAAGGGTTTCCACAAGTTCTCGTTGTACTCCTTTTATTTTAATAAAACAAGCATGTTATCCCCCTCGCGGGTTTTGTAAAACAAGTAACATGTTAAAGCGAGGCTATAGACTCACCTTGGTACGATAGTAGTAATGTGATGATCGCCGACGATTTGTGATGCCCGTTAAACACGAAGACCGCAACCTACCAAATAAGGCGCGTTCGTTAATAAACGACTCAAGTATAAATAATACTTAAATAATACGAAAGTCAATTTCATATAACCATGAAAATCCAAAAAAAAAAGAATTAACAATATAAGCGTACTTCTATACCCTTTTATTCAACACTATTCTTTTAAACACTGACCCGTCATAAGACGCCAAGTCAACGCAAGTCAAACCATCATTTTACTTCTCTCGGACCAGTAACTAAGTCATTTATATAATGAATTAACACTTGAGTAAGTCACCACGTCCAATAGTGAATACTCAACTCACGCCATACAAGTATCGAACTACGTGTCCAAAATACCAATCAGCATGTACACTCCAAATGTACACACCAATCTAACCTATCTAGACTTGTCCGATTTCCACGAAACTTGGTGACAAACTCACACATAATATGAATAAGACTCATTTTAAGTTTCATTCAAAAATATTTCTTCTAAGACCTTCTGCCCGACACACCTTCGTGTTATAAAAACCGGACAGTTTTACGCCTTTGATTTGTAAAACCATTTTGACTTATCTAAACAATTCCGTTTGCAAAACCGACACTCGGGTTTGAAAATAGACTCATGACCTGAGGGTTAGCAACTTACAACATTCCTTGATCATTTTTAAAACTCATTTTATAGTCCCCGATATTCGATCCCAATATCGACAACAATTTTCGGATTGTGCCGATATTCGTCTCCCGGTACACGAATACTAAAAGTAGCATAACGTTTCGCTCGTAATGAGTTAGAAGCTCTACTTTAGCTCAAATCGAAGCTAACGAAATTCTCTACGACCCTATCTTATTAGTTTACCAAGTTTATTACAGTAAGTAGTTCAAAAATAGCCTTAAATTTACTGCCTAAAATTGACCATGTAAAATCATACCAAAACAAATTTTCAACTCATTCTAACAATTCCTATAGTCCTAATATCATCCTAATATCATACTAACACATCTAACTAACTCATAATATCCTCAAATTTTAATAAAATAAAAATAAAATATAAAGAAATCATACATGCAACATCATCCCACTATGAATATAATAATATTAACAACATACATAGCCATAGAAATGGATCAAACATGATGTTCTTCACCAAATCTTGAAAAAAAATTAAAGTGAATGCATGTGGGAAAATTTTATACCAATATGAAGCTCTTTCAAAATCTAGAATGGGAGTTTTGTTAGATTTAAATGATTCAAGATGAATCAAAAATCATAGGGGTGTTTGTGTTTGAAGATGGGACGGCAAGAACAAAGGGGAGAGAGAGAGATTATATTTTTTTTGTTAAAATGAATTTTTAATATAAGTTTGCTAGTGGAAAAAGTATTTATAGTCCAAGGGTAGGGTAGTTTTTGTCATTTAGGCATAGTTTTGGTACAAAAATGCAATTAAATAATTTACATGGTAGAAAATGTAAATTGTAAATTTTGAAAATATTTACGGGGCTCGGGTTTTGTAAAAATGCTTTTCGAAAGTTAAAACGCTTCATAAAAGTAATAATAAAGCTTCGACACGACTTAAAACGTAATTAAATCGAAAACGTCGAAAATACAAAATATCGAGACAATCGATAATAAAACGTACATTTTTGGCATCCGTCGGTATCGCGATCACTAATAGTTCTCGTCATTCGTTAAAACGTAAAACACGAGAAATAAAGATTAAATATAATAAAAATCATTTTTATGATTATTTGAGAATATAATATCGATACCTAACATATTCCTTGTCGGTTTTCATCTAATCGACATTTTTACGCTAGTTTCAAGTCATAACCTTCTCGGTTAGTCGATAAATTTTAAATTCTCATTAAAGTAAACACGTAATACGTAATAGTCGAGATTAAAATAACGACCTGAAATTGACGGATTGTCACATGTTGCACTAGACGTGGGATTAATGTATACACGTCTAGTGGTTGTTGATAATTAATATAATTAGCAACCCTTTGATTAATTCATGTGTTATTGTGCCCTAAACACATTGTTTCATGATTATTGTTCTTTTCCGCTTTGATTGTTTAATCATATGAACAATGATTATGCCTAGTAGCTAAAAGATAGAGGAAACCAAGATTTCCACACAACCTACATCTTTTCGTTTACCCTTTTTATGTAAGTACCTCTTACTATGGTCATGTCATTTCCCTTTCTCATGGTCCTTGTTAACATAAACTACGGTCTTTAATAAACGACCCTCTTCTTTTCTGTTGATTGGTCGAATGTTTTCCTTCCTAGTTCCCACTTTTGGGGCTTCATGGGGTAGCAAGTTATCCGAGTCACCACAATGAATGCTCTCACTTTTCAGTTTCAGTTTTAGTATCAGAATATTCTTTCCAGTTGAGTGTCTAGATACAGACTTGTGTGGTTTATATCATGCATTTAGTATTTGGATTGATCCTTGTGTGGATTATATTTCGATATTTAAACTAAAAGTGAGAGTGAGCGTGTTCAGAGTGACGACTCGGATAATTTCATGTTGTGAGTTGTATAATCCTAGATGCATAACACATATAACCAAGATTTTTGTGTCAAAGTTACGTGTTACACATCAGGTTAAGGCGTTCCACTTCGGTGGATCTTATAACCTAATTTTTTTCCCGCCTTCTCCCACAAAACTAGTTAAGCTTTGAGCAGTTTATGTTTTCGACTTAGCTTAACTCTAAGGTGCTTTTAAGTTTTTGCTATTACATCTGCAATTATTTTCCAATTGGATAGAAAGTTGTTAGGCTATTGCCTTAATCTTCTGAGCATATGTTTGTAACAATACTGCTAGGCCATTCTTCACTCAGAACTAAGCTAATATTGAGTATTTTCTTGAAAAGCTGCTTGTTTCATCTTATTTCCTTTTTTAATCATTATCTAGTCAAGCACAAGTTAAGATTTTTTTTATCTTTTTAATCTATTATCACTAGTCCTACCAAGTATCTTTTCCAATTCGTGTCTAATTTCCCATAAACAACTAATTTGTTCAAACAATGTGCTTAATTATTAATCAAACTGAAAATGAAAAGTTTGAAATGACTAAAGTAAAATACAAAATAAGACAAGCTGAAAACTGATCAAACATAAATTCAATTCAATAATACTAAAGGATTATAGTTTTTAAATAAAAACAAACATTTTGTTTCTCTAACTAATCAAACTTTGGATATTTTTTAGGATCAAAAGCCAAATGAAGTTCATCTAATCTAAAGCCTCTTTGAACTCGTCTTCGTCTTCTTCAATTTCATGCTCAGAAAAATAAACATCATCATCAATGATTTGACCTTCTTCCTCCAGTTGCCTCCTATACGCTTCCTCCTTCTGGCGCTGTTCCTCTTACCTCCTTCTAAAGGAAGCAGCTTCCTCCCTCTCGCGTTGTTCTTGCTCCTGTTGCCTCTTTCTTAAGGAAGCAACTTCATCCCTCTAGCGTTGCTGTTCCAGTCGGGCATTCTCTACTTCTTCCAGCTTCCATTGTTGATGTTCGTAAGCTTCCTCAACATAGCAATCGTACTCTTTATATGGATCATTGTAAGGATAAAGAACATGGAACTCTCCATCTGCATTAGCTTTTACTTTGGGCGCCACACAAGGTTTCCTGAAAATAACATATAAGATTATTAGTACTAAATGATAACAAAGATACAACGTTAATAAAGTAAATAATGATACAAACTTGTTTTCTACTTCACTCGTGTGACAACCGTGTTTTTGAGGTTCATCACTTAGTCGTATTTTAGGGTGTTATGTGTGACTATGTGTTTTATGTGTTTACGTGTTTATTTAGTGTGAATGAGGATGGATTGGACATCGTTTATGAGTACGGAGTGCTCTTAAGTAAATCGAGGAATGGTTATTTCATGTTCATGAGCTCAGAAATTGGTGACTATGAAATGAAGTGGTGTTATTTTGGTGTTTTACGTATACGTATAAGTATAATAGTAAATCGTATTTTTACGATTTAAGGTTTAGCATTTAGAGGTCTCGGATGAAGTAATTAGTCACATGAATATTTTTCGGGATGGTTTTAAGTTATTTGCGACTTAGTTATATAGTTTATTTCATATTTCAAGACTTTTTATAAAACTGTATATCTTTACGTCTTTTACGGTATACGCGTAAATTGACTAGTTTTATGGTTTTGAGGTTTTGGAGGTTTTAGGAGCTGAAATAAATTAAGGTAACTTAAGGTATTATTAATAATGTATTAAGAAGTAATAAAAAGAAAAAAATATAAAAAATATAGGGATATAGTCGGTTTGTAAACGCAGGAAGAAAAGAAAAGGGGAAAAAGGGAACCGGGCTTATGCACATGGGCCAAGGACTTGTTAGGAAAGTATATAAAGTCTTTTTATTAATCAAAAACCTTATAAAATCCCTGGAGATCAAGGTTTAGTCGGCATCAATGGAGATTTTTAGGGTTTGTCATAATTTTCTTGTCTTCTAAAAATTCTAAGGTAAAACCTATGTTTCTCTTTTCGATTAAATTATTTTTACCTCGTTCTTAATCAATACATGATGGATCTAGGGTTAGGTTAATAATAAATTCTGTATTATAATGGTATAAACATTATTAGATTAATTAGAGATAATAATTATACATGGTGATGGTAATTAATTAAGCTAATTCTGTTAAATTCGTTTTTAAAAATTGGGCATATTTTTAGGTCACTTGTTTTGATCATATCTAGAGTTTTACAAAATTTTATTTTGCGATCCAAGTACCCCTGGAAAGTTAATTGAGTTGGCTTTCAAATGCAAGAAGAGAGAACTAAATTGGAGGTAGGAAAGTGGGTCAAAAACAGGTCACAACAGTCAGAAGTCAAAGCAGTTTTGAAATCAGTCGGGTTTAAATTAATGTTTTAAGATGTTTAGGGTACTTAGGAGTTTAATTGGACCTTCAAACGAACATGAGACTTAGATTATATGTTAAATAAAAGATCTGGAGGAGGGCTAAACAATTGGGTTAGGGTAAGACCCTCTGATCATAACAAAACTTTCGTATGTTCAAAATCAGTAAATTCTGAATAGGTAAAATGTGACAACCCTGGTTTTGAGGTTCGTCACTTAGTTTTATTTTGTGCTAGTTACGTGTCTTTACGTGTTTATGTGCTTATTGGTGTGAATAGATTGTGGGTTGGATATCGTTTCTGGTACGGGGTACCTTGTGAGTGAAACGATGTGAGATTATTTCATGTTCATGAGCTCACATGTTAGTGACTATGATATGAGATGGTGTTATCTAGTGGTTTTACGTATACGTATATGTATTATAGAAAATCGTATTTTTACGATTTACGGTTTAACATTTAGAGGTCTCGGATGAGGTAATTAGTCATATGGATATTTTTCGGGATGGTTTTAAGTCATTTAGGACTTAGTTATAAAGTTTATTTCAAAATTTGAGATTTTTTATAAAAGTGTATATTTTACGTCTTTTACGGTAAAACGCGTAAAAACTGACTAGTTTTACGGTTTTGGGGTTTTGGAGGCTTTAGGGGCTGAAATAAATTAAGGTAAATTAAAGTATTCTTAATAACATAATATTAAACAATAAAATAAAAAAAACGAAATTTAATGGATATGAAGGGTATAGACGGTTGGAAAAGAAAAAAAAGGGAAAAAAGGAAAAAAAAAAAAAGAAAAAGGAAACATTGTATTGGGCTAGGATTAGTATGGTAATTATATAAAGACTTTTATTAACTAAAAACACATCATAATCCCCTGGAGATCAAGCTTAGGTCGAATTTAATGGAGAAAATTAGGGTTCTTCTGTAACACCCCCAAATTTATACAACTCAGTTCAGCGGAAGACTAGTTGGTGTTACGGGATAGCACATTACTCACATCATAGACAACGCATAAAAATCGCGTCGTTTAATAATAAATCATTTCCATTCATAAACATCAAAGTTACATAGGTCCTAAGTCATATTATTTCATACAAAGTTTTTACAAAGTATTTGAATGGAAAAATATTGTTTAAGTGCGGGCCATGAATTCTTGTTGTCTTCCCGAGAATTACCTTCAAGTACCTGAGATAAAACATGTTAAAAGAAAAGGTCAGCGATAACGCCGAGTGAATTCATAGAGTTTAATAAATTCCATCAATATAACTTTGGTATAAAATTAGTACCAAAAATCAATACGTACAAATCATTGTAATAGGCCGTAAAATAGCCAAAATCGTTTTATACAAATCTTTATAATAGGCCATGAAATAGCCAAAGTCATTTTTATACAAATCCTTATCGAAAATCATAATATAGGCATTTGCCTTAAAAATTATTATACGATCCAATGTCGTAAAAACATCATACAATACGCCTTATGACGTTGTATAAAATCAAATAAAAACCGTTATATGAATATGGTTATGAAAACCAAAATACAATCATAATATCAATAGTATGACCCTGTATTGCTAGTCAGGCAATACATCGTAATTCGGAGCGTCTATTATTATTTTGTTAATTCGGATTATTATAAGCCGCATGACATTGTTACCTTACTGAACCAACAACGGGTAGCTAACCCGATACAAATGTTGCCCATCTAAAGTAGCATGTCGTCACAAAGGTCACGCTATTGAAATCTTCTCATACATTAATTCGCTTACCAATCAATGTGGCACGACGGGGATCAACCGTCAAGGCGCGAACTGGGGTGATCGTCCCCAAATAGTACTATTAAATGCATAAGCGTCTACCAACTCCCGGTAGTTCACAATTCATGCTAATGGTACTTTTAGTGACATAACCTAACTTTAATAATCCATTTTATTTCATCTATCGGGTCCATTAATCATTTATCGGGTCATACAATCGGGTCATTCAATCATTCGGGTCCAAAATCAATAAACAAACAATCGGGACAAATGGTGTCCAAACTTTTATAAAAACTAACATGTTATCTCCCTCGCGGGTTTATAAAGCATTTATAAAACATTTAAAAGAGTGCGAGGCTATGAACTCACGTTGATGTGGGAAGGCGGGTGATCGGCAATTCGGACGTACGGTACGTGCTTCAATCACGGAAACCTAGACAAATAATACTCGGTCTTAGACGTTTGTCCAATGACTTTATAAAAATATCAATTATGTATACATATGATGATTATATATATGATGATCAAGTGGGTTTACATATTCTCGTTTACTCCTTTTAGTGTTATATGTCGATAACTTTTATACTAGTTTACTAGTTTTACCCGTTTACGTGTCTTAAGCCCAATAAGCTTATTATAAGTTATTTAACTTATTTCAATCCATTTTGTACCTATATTATCAGTATGTATACTTTCCAAGTTGGGCCTAAATGGGTTAAGCCCAATAGATTCTTTTTACAAGTTTTTATCCTACTTAGTCCATTTATTAGTCCAATATGTTTATTTAACTTGTTAATGTCCGTATGCCCTATAGTTCGGGTTTTATCGGTTTTTACTTGTTATACGTGTCTACATATCAGTATATAAGTTTTATAAAGTTTTCATTAGACGGGTCCAACCATCTAAGTTTTATTTAACAAAAACGTTAATTTTACGGCAATAGCCGAAAAAGTCGTAAAAATCATATTTATAGTTTTATAACTTATAAAACTTAACAAGTTTCCATTTTTATCATTTATACACTTATTACACCTTTTATATATTTATATAAATAAGTTTTATAAGTTAGTGGGTTTTTATTTTACATTTTATATATTAAAATGTGAGTGCTTATATAATAGTATTATTCTTTAATTTCCAAAATCTGATTTTTAACTTCATCTTCACCAAAACTGCCATATCTTGAGTTCTATATGGAGATAGAAGATCAAATTTTTATCACATAAACTACATGATATGTGCTACATTTAACTCTTCTATAGCTACTGTTTAATCATCCTTTAAGTATTTTCTAAAAATCGTCCAAAACAGTAACTTCAGATTTATACCCTAAACTTGTTTTGATCATATCTCACTCATTATTTTGATTCCATTGCATGGCCAACTCTCACATGTGTACAAGACCCATAGCTTACTGTAAATGGGTTATACTTCATCATATTATCAGTTCATAACATGTTTACTTACTGTTTTATACAGCAATGCAAAATTAATCAAGATTTTAACCTTGTTTCTTATAGTTTTTCACCTTTTTATCCATGATTATCAACAACAAATCCCCACATAACATTTTTATCATCATATAACCATCATAAATATATACAATAGGAAATAAAATACATGTTTACATAATCAAAAATATTAAGAAGATGAGGAGGACAATCTTTATACCACCAACTTGATGTAGGTTATGAGTTTGACATGGTTTTTGATGAAGAAACTTGTAGACAACCATGACCATCTTCAAGACCACCATGCTCCATGAACTTCTTGTGGAAAATCAGCCTCATGACACCATGAAAACTCCTCCATGGATGTTATAAGTACCACCAATCAATAGGGTTTTGAAGTGGCTTCAATATAGGTGTAAATAACATAGGATTTTGTGGTTAAAAATCATATGAAGGTGGTGTTTTGGAGGCTATATGGGACGGCACCTTCAAGATAGAGAGAGAGAGTTTGGTGTGGTTTGCATGGTGAATGGTGGAATGAAAAGGGTTTGATGGTTTTGATGGAAGAAGGCTTAGCTTTTAAGCTAAATGAGCCATGTGTAAGGCTTTAGCTTACACTTGACACATAAGTGTCTTGTGTAGCTAACTAAGGCCGGTTTTGATGGGGGTGGGACAAGTGTCCCACTTGTCTCATCCCCATTTATTCACGGGTACTCCTCGATTCTAGTTTCCTCGATTTGCGTGCCCTCGGGTCGTTTTACGAAAAACGTTTTTATAAATTATGAATCAACGTCACAAAACGAATCTAATAAAAATTGTCTCATCAAAAACGGAGTTCGAAAACGTAAATACGTAATTCTAAGGTTTCCGGTTTAGTCGTAAAGGACGTTAAAATAAAATCGTAAGTCCTAATCTCTTCTCGTAAATTTGTGAGTTTATGAACCAACTCAAATTTAAAACTCCAAAATAATATTCTCAGATAAATTTATTTTCTGAAATGTCGGACTGTCACCAAAGACGGTGTATGTAAACGTAAGCACGTAACGTTGAATCCTCCGGTTTAGACGTAGTCAATGCTACTCCAAGACTTAAATCCAAATTTCTTCCCAAAAATATGTGAGTTCATATTGTAAATTGTTTTCAAATAATATTGAGAATAAAATATCAACCATAAATTGACGGATTGTCACAGCATTTACCCCTAAACAGGATCTTTGTCCTCAAAGATCATCTTACCTTACTACTCGCTTCTTATAGAGTTAAAGCCATGTGGGTATTTCCTCCACACTCGGTCTTTTCTCACAAGTGTAATCCATTATAATACGCGAGTTTCATCAAACATAACTACGGGAATAAGATCAGGCTTAATGTTGACTTACTTTCTCTATCCATGATGTTCACGGGTTTTTGATGAATGCAACTTTTCGCCGATCTAAACATTTCTAAGAAGAATTCAGATTTTAACTTGATAGATATTCCATCAAGTTCGATTTACGAAACATAATTCACGCGGTTCTTGAAGTCCTAGGGTAGATCCAGCTTATATGCCTTTCAATCCCAACTTTTACATCATTTCAATGGTCCCATACAACGGGGACTTATATCCGATGATTTGTCAGATCATGAATTCATTTTTCCACGGTTAAAATTTTTGGCATAACTTCGCTACCCATTTGGCACTTCAAGATCTACATTTCACATTCACATAACCTCTTGCCCACTATCGGCAGTTAATAATCAAATCCTAATTTCAACAATCAATTCAGATCTCGCGGGTCGGGTAATTTGCGAGGATAGGTTCGCCATCATAAGAAACCTTAAACCTAAGAGACATGTCCAACTCACAATGGGTGTATGTCGGATGTCTTCATTTCAACTCTTGCTTACAGATGCTCTAAGATTCAGATCCTAACAAGATTCGATCTCGATCCTAATATGATGATTATCAATGATAATCCCTTCAAAGGAAAACGATTATACGGTCTATTACCAAAGGTCAATCATTCAAACATAAAACAGCACTTCTATTACTCTGTATCGTTACTTTACCTCGTCCCTTCGATTTGGGATGGTACATAGTACTCTCATCAAGGTTCGTTCTCAATGATTTCTGAGCAAATCTCTAGAAATTCAATGCGAAGCAAGGATCTTGATATAGATGATCGATACAGGCATGCTATGTTTACATAACTCTTTTGCATTTATCATTAACGAGAATGATATTAGCAGATTTGGTCAGTCTGTCGACGATGACTCAAATCGAATCAAATTCAGATGATGACCTTTGCAATAGCTCGATGTTTACTAATGTATGAGGCGATGTCTGCCTTCATAATTGCCATTAGTACAACTTCTTCAGACAAAGATACTTTTAGTCATAAAATGACATACATATAATACTTATACTTACAAATTCCATCATAAATATATCTCACAATCCTCCATATTTAGACAATCACATGTGATCTTTTATACATTTTAACGCCATCGGCTTCTTAATTTTTAATGGTTCACATTAGCCGCGAACCCCTTTTTATTATCTATATTATCTCTTTTTACAATCATCGGCTATTTTTAAATTGTTCGGCAATTTATTTCGCACAATCATTATTAAGGAACATGTCCTAGTTAGTTCTTAATCCTCTTTATATAATATGTCAGTATCTATATTATTCTCATGATGATGTGGTTATCGTGTCCACAATTCACTCAGATATTCTTTCTATATTATGCGTCAGTATTTACGTTCAACTTTCTTCATATTTTCTAAGTTTCAGTTTCGTCTCATCTATCATTTTTATCAGTCTTTCTCAATCCGGCGTCTAAAGCGTCGATAATTATTATATGTAAATTAAATAATTTATTAGTTAATTTTTATGAAGCGTAAACGTAAAAGTTTTTAAATTTCTTAGTTCAACCAATTATATAAAATGTTCAAAATAAATTTGAATTTAATTAACAAGATTTTTGCTGATTTATCGAAAATAATTAATATGATTCGTAAATATTTGAAAAATCTTTGGTTATACTTTGGTCAAAGTTTTCTTAGTTGAAAAGCAAAAATTGTCGTTTCAAATTTCAAATCATGGTTCAAATGGTTTCCTCAATCCCTTTTAGGTTATCTTGAGGTATACACAAACATTTACCCCTAAACAGAAGTTTAGTTAAATGGTTTGTGTATAAGGGAATAATCCCTTTAAAAATCCTTTCTTAAAACATTTGTCAAAACATATTTCCATTTCTTTTTTTTTTTTTTTTTTTTGGTAAAATCCAAAGTCTTAAAAGGACTCTTAATTTTTGAAGAGTCTATATGCATACATCTTACCATTATTAATCCAACGGTCCTTTTACGTAAAGGATTAAGTCCTTAATCACATGTTAAATATTTAAGGTACATGTTTTCATTGTTCGGCCAGTTCAGGGCAATCTATAAATAATTATTAACTCATTATTATTCGTATTAACAAACAAATAGTCCTTAATGATCACGAGCATGAATTTATCAATTTACAGCCTACACACGTGATTCACCAAATTTATGAATGCTACATGTGTGTTGGTCAATCCAAACGACATCACGTGAAACTCATAATATTCATTACAAGTACCGGATGTAGTGATTGGAATAAATAATCTCTTTCGAAGATGCGAAGTTGATGATAACCATGCTATGGATCAAATTTGCTAGAACCTTGTAAATGATCGAACAATTCTTCCATTTCGAGTTATGGATATCGTTTTCGATTGTCAATTTACTCAGTCACAGTAATCTACAAATATAAGGAAAGATAACACCATAGCTCTTCAGGATGACATGCTTGGTATAATAAAATCTTTCTCCGACAACTTTCTCAGTTGTACGGTAATTCCTTTAATTCATATGGTGCTGACGTACAATGCACATGCCACAGGTGCAGCACCGGAAATATAGTCAATACCAATTTCAACTTGCCTTAATGGCGAAAGTCTAGTTAATTTGTCAACAAATACCTCCTAAAGTGTCAGATAACAGAATTATCTTCTTAATAAATTCGTTTTAAGTTCATTCTAGATTATAATATCTATGACTAATTCATAACCATTCACGGTATACTTTTAAGTCTAAATGCAGGATAAAATCATCCATCAAGAATTATTTAGATCTCTTTTGATAATCAACATCTTATCATTTAGGGAATTCTACTCGAGTTCCCATCAATTCAGAGAATGTCGTCATGTCATAATCAATCAATCCATTCTACCGGCATTATCAACTTTCCAGTTGCATTGCCGTCGATAAGATGTGAACTTCTCAAAAGACTAATAAAAATTATCAATCCTTCCACAATATTCAAGGATATCTGGGGACATAACTAATCCCTAAAAGAGTAAGGTCAACGCATAATCTACGCGAGAGAATTTCAAATCAGATTCAGACGAAAACATTTAACGAATATGAATATATCCCATGTTTTCATGATTCGAGTACGCATTCGAAAGCTCCTCGGATCGTTACCCAGGTCATTCAAATGAAATTAAATCATAAGAAATGATAAGAATGTCAATGCATCCAGTCGGGTATCAACACTCGATAATCGGATACTTTTCCTAAGAATATCACTACGGGAGAATTGGACAAGAAAGAATTGTCAATTTGTCGAATAAGACAATTTCCACAGATGAGTAATTTCGACTCAGAACAATAGATGGCACGGGCACATATGTAGATGTCTCTAACATTATGTCCCTATTTTTTACTTCTTGCAGATCTCATAAATTTTAATCTTTCACAATCTTCAAAGAAAATGTAGTGTTTATTCATTAGTTTTATGGTGACTACTAATCAGTCTTGCATAGTCCATTCCAAATTGTATGTAGGCGCGCAACTATATACAATTTCAAGATTAACGATGCAATACTCAGTTCGTCAAAATTTTATCATCATGTTTGTAACAAAAACATTTTCATGCTTAATTCTTAAATAAGAATCAAGAATAAATTTACAAAGATTTTCTTTGTCTATGGAAATAATTAAGTTTTTCCAAAGTGTTTTATAAACGACTTCATTTCGATAACAATCAATTATAATTTCTTACTTGGAATAATCCTTATAGTGATGAAAAGTTAATTTCCTCAAATGATACTGTTTTATCTTTTAAAACAATGAGTGATCTGCAAAAGAGTGATGAAGAGTTGTTCATCAAGAATTAACTACGATATGATAGGAAATGAGCTTAGCCAATTAATCATGAGGTTCATGACTTCGATGGCACTCATG
Organism: Glebionis coronaria; assembly: GCA_025667525.1. Lineage (NCBI taxonomy): Eukaryota > Viridiplantae > Streptophyta > Magnoliopsida > Asterales > Asteraceae > Glebionis > Glebionis coronaria. Next base: position 602,864,191 of record CM046880.1, read on the forward strand.
AAGAATAATTCACAACGTAACTCAATCAATATGAGTACTTGTTCAATGGTTGCATCACTAATGCGAACATTAGGATGAAGCAAGAAAAGATAGATATCATCGATACTTGTAGAACTTAGCAATCAAAGGTAGTCTTTTTATTAATCACAAACAAGTCAAAATTGTACCGTAACACATTATGTGTCACTATGTCATACAATTCTCAGAACTCATCCTACCAACTGATATCTCAGTTAAGTTAGGGATTCTTAAAAGATACCACAATGAATACTAATCTACAAGAGTTATGGGGGTTCCACCTATCCCAGAAGATCCATCGGTCTCAATTCAGAAGAAGATTTCTTTAATTAATTTCTTGGACACTGGGCATCCTCATTAGTGGACAATGGCCTAGGAACAACCCTTAACACAAACCTACAATCAATTAAAACCTTATAATTCAATCACAGAACTTAACGACTTCCTATTATCAATCTCATGTTCCATACGGGTTAAATTTTACTTTATTCAAGTTTCAACCAATTTTATACTCAATTCAATATCCTACCTCATATTCCAATACTTTCAATCTTATTCTTAGGCCTTAATAGGCAATAAAAGCTCGATATGAACAACACTTAATTCCAATCCTATAACTCCTTTATCAATAACAATTATCAAATGAGTCACTAGTATGAAATGACTCGATCAGTCAATTAGACTTCTCGGAAAGGTACTAGTGGCATGAGGCTTTTGGGTAATGGTTCCAATTACAGCCTCAAGTGCAACATTCACCCTTTCGATTTCAATTTAAGAATTGGATGACAACGAATCAGATGACATCTTTCTAGGTGATAACGTTTTGTCAAACTCCACTCTATAAGGAAAGATCGTCATGACATCGATATCAGATTTAATCTCGCCAATTCTTTTTCAATATCACCATCAACTAATATCTATATTTCTACGAATATCAACCATTTGTCGGGATCATAAATATCCGCAACTTGGTTTAGATCTAGGATAGCTAGAATTCCTACGAGAATAGCTTCGATTAATTTACTAGGTGATTTAGGGTTACTTGTGACAATCGACGTCGTATAAATACCTCGTATAAAAATCAAAATAATCATCAAACAATCATGTAATAAAATTACATCATATATATATATATAATCCAAGTTATATATATATTAAAATAACACTTCTCAGTCTTGGCCTTGTCGGTAACTCGGGAATTCTTCAGCAACGTTATAGTCAAAAGATTTTTAGACATTTTTAGAAAAATGTTTTTAGTTAAAAGATTTTGAAAAGTTTTATTCAAAACCTTAGTTTTAAAAATCTTTCGTTCTCTATAACGAGAGCTCTGATACCAAACTGTAACACCCCCAAATTTATACAACTCAGTTCAGCGGAAGACTAGTTGGTGTTACGGGATAGCACATTACTCACATCATAGACAACGCATAAAAATCGCGTCGTTTAATAATAAATCATTTCCATTCATAAACATCAAAGTTACATAGGTCCCAAGTCATATTATTTCATACAAAGTTTTTACAAAGTATTTGAATGGAAAAATATTGTTTAAGTGCGGGCCATGAATTCTTGTTGTCTTCCCGAGAATTACCTTCAAGTACCTGAGATAAAACATGTTAAAAGAAAAGGTCAGCGATAACGCCGAGTGAATTCATAGAGTTTAATAAATTCCATCAATATAACTTTGGTATAAAATTAGTACCAAAAATCAATACGTACAAATCATTGTAATAGGCCGTAAAATAGCCAAAATCGTTTTATACAAATCTTTATAATAGGCCATGAAATAGCCAAAGTCATTTTTATACAAATCCTTATCGAAAATCATAATATAGGCATTTGCCTTAAAAATTATTATACGATCCAATGTCGTAAAAACATCATACAATACGCCTTATGACGTTGTATAAAATCAAATAAAAACCGTTATATGAATATGGTTATGAAAACCAAAATACAATCATAATATCAATAGTATGACCCTGTATTGCTAGTCAGGCAATACATCGTAATTCGGAGCGTCTATTATTATTTTGTTAATTCGGATTATTATAAGCCGCATGACATTGTTACCTTACTGAACCAACAACGGGTAGCTAACCCGATACAAATGTTGCCCATCTAAAGTAGCGTGTCGTCACAAAGGTCACGCTATTGAAATCTTCTCATACATTAATTCGCTTACCAATCAATGTGGCACGACGGGGATCAACCGTCAAGGCGCGAACTGGGGTGATCGTCCCCAAATAGTACTATTAAATGCATAAGCGTCTACCAACTCCCGGTAGTTCACAATCCATGCTAATGGGACTTTTAGTGACATAACCTAACTTTAATAATCCATTTTATTTCATCTATCGGGTCCATTAATCATTTATCGGGTCATACAATCGGGTCATTCAATCATTCGGGTCCAAAATTAATAAACAAACAATCGGGACAAATGGTGTCCAAACTTTTATAAAAACTAACATGTTATCTTCCTCGCGGGTTTATAAAGCATTTATAAAACATTTAAAAGAGTGCGAGGCTATGAACTCACGTTGATGTGGGAAGGCGGGTGATCGGCAATTCGGACGTACGGTACGTGCTTCAATCACGGAAACCTAGACAAATAATACTCGGTCTTAGACGTTTGTCCAATGAATTTATAAAAATATCAATTATGTACACATATGATGATTATATATATATGATGATCAAGTGGGTTTACATATTCTCGTTTACTCCTTTTAGTGTTATATGTCGATAACTTTTATACTAGTTTACTAGTTTTACCCGTTTACGTGTCTTAAGCCCAATAAGCTTATTATAAGTTATTTAACTTATTTCAATCCATTTTGTACCTATATTATCAGTATGTATACTTTCCAAGTTGGGCCTAAATGGGTTAAGCCCAATAGATTCTTTTTACAAGTTTTTATCCTACTTAGTCCATTTATTAGTCCAATATGTTTATTTAACTTGTTAATGTCCGTATGCCCTATAGTTCGGGTTTTATCGGTTTTTACTTGTTATACGTGTCTACATATCAGTATATAAGTTTTATAAAGTTTTCATTAGACGGGTCCAACCATCTAAGTTTTATTTAACAAAAACGTTAATTTTACGGCAATAGCCGAAAAAGTCGTAAAAATCATATTTATAGTTTTATAACTTATAAAACTTAACAAGTTTCCATTTTTATCATTTATACACTTATTACACCTTTTATATATTTATATAAATAAGTTTTATAAGTTAGTGGGTTTTTATTTTACATTTTATATATTAAAATGTGAGTGCTTATATAATAGTATTATTCTTTAATTTCCAAAATCTGATTTTTAACTTCATCTTCACCAAAACTGCCATATCTTGAGTTCTATATGGAGATAGAAGCTCAAATTTTTATCACATAAACTACATGATATGTGCTACATTTAACTCTACTATAGCTACTGTTGAATCATCCTTTAAGTATTTTCTAAAAATCGTCCAAAACAGTAACTTCAGATTTATACCCTAAACTTGTTTTGATCATATCTCACTCATTATTTTGATTCCATTGCATGTCCAACTCTCACATGTGTACAAGACCCATAGCTTACTGTAAATGGGTTATACTTCATCATATTATCAGTTCATAACATGTTTACTTACTGTTTTATACAGCCATGCAAATTAATCAAGATTTTAACCTTGTTTCTTATAGTTTTTCACCTTTTTATCCATGATTATCAACAACAAATCCCCACATAACATTTTTATCATCATATAAAAATCATAAATATATACAATAGGAAATAAAATACATGTTTACATAATCAAAAATATTAAGAAGATGAGGAGGACAATCTTTATACCACCAACTTGATGTAGGTTATGAGTTTGACATGGTTTTTGATGAAGAAACTTGTAGACAACCATGACCATCTTCAAGACCACCATGCTCCATGAACTTCTTGTGGAAAATCAGCCTCATGACACCATGAAAACTCCTCCATGGATGTTATAAGTACCACCAATCAATAGGGTTTTGAAGTGGCTTCAATATAGGTGTAAATAACATAGGATTTTGTGGTTAAAAATCATATGAAGGTGGTGTTTTGGAGGCTATATGGGACGGCACCTTCAAGATAGAGAGAGAGAGTTTGGTGTGGTTTGCATGGTGAAATGGTGGAATGAAAAGGGTTTGATGGTTTTGATGGAAGAAGGCTTAGCTTTTAAGCTAAATGAGCCATGTGTAAGGCTTTAGCTTACACTTGACACATGAGTGTCTTGTGTAGCTAACTAAGGCCGGTTTTGATGGGGGTGGGACAAGTGTCCCACTTGTCTCATCCCCATTTATTCACGGGTACTCCTCGATTCTAGTTTCCTCGATTTGTGTGCCCTCGGGTCGTTTTACGAAAAACGTTTTTATAAATTATGAATCAACGTCACAAAACGAATCTAATAAAAATTGTCTCATCAAAAACGGAGTTCGAAAACGTAAATACGTAATTCTAAGGTTTCCGGTTTAGTCGTAAAGGACGTTAAAATAAAATCGTAAGTCCTAATCTCTTCTCGTAAATTTGTGAGTTTATGAACCAACTCAAATTTAAAACTCCAAAATAATATTCTCAGATAAATTTATTTTCTGAAATGTCGGACTGTCACCAAAGACGGTGTATGTAAACGTAAGCACGTAACGTTGAATCCTCCGGTTTAGACGTAGTCAATGCTACTCCAAGACTTAAATCCAAATTTCTTCCCAAAAATATGTGAGTTCATATTGTAAATTGTTTTCAAATAATATTGAGAATAAAATATCAACCATAAATTGACGGATTGTCACATCTTCATAAAATTTTGGGGTTTTCATAAATCAAAGGTAAATCTTCAAATCCCTTTTCAATTAAATTGTTTTTAATGTTATTATAATCATCTTATGATGGATTTAGGGTTAGGGTTTATATAAAATCTGTAAAGTAATGATGTGATAATCATAATATGATGATCATATAATCTAGGGCTTGTATTAGATGGGGTTATGGGTAATTAGATAGTTCAATTTGTTTAAACCCGTTTTTAAAAACTGGGCAGATTTTTCAGTCAATTGTTTTGATCATATCGGGAGTTCTATATACTCTTATTTTACGATCCAAGTACCCCTGGAAAGGTATTTGAAGTGGCTTTCCAATGCAAGAAACGAGAACTAAATTGGAGGTCGGGAAGTGGGTCAAAAACAGGTTACAACAGTCGGAGGTCAAAAGAGTTTTGAAGTCATCCTGTTTTCTTTTTAAGTTTTGGGTTGTTTAGGGTACTTAGGGTTGCATTGGGATCTTCTCACGAACATGAGAGATGGTTTATATATTGTAGTAAGTATCTGCACTTGGGCTAATATTGTGGTTTAGGGTAAGACCCTCTAATGGTAATGAACTTTTCATACGTCTAAAATCAGTTAATTATGGATAGGGAGCAAAATATATACACATATATCGGGGCCTTAATAGTATCTTTAAGGTTAGGGCAAGTGGGAGGTTTTTGCTAATATATGTAAAAGTATGAATATTCCTTTTACAGAGATCATGGGTATGTTTAAGGGGGAGATCGACCCATAGTTTAAGGTATGAAAAATGGGACTGTTTTGGGTAAAATGTTAACGGGACAGGTTATGAAGTAAAAAGAGTTAAGGGCTTTATAGAGGGGTGTAATGAGATGCTTAGAGCATATAAATGAGGTATTTATATAGGAGGAGGCTAGATGTCCATCATAGGTTGATGAGCCGTTTTAGTGATTGGTTCATATTTTGATTATGTGTTTTTGGTTTGTTAGCTTTTTGCTAGTGCGAGGACATTTGGAGAAGCTCAATCAGGTGAGTTTCATAGTCCCATGTTTAATATTGATTTTGACTTCTAGATGGGATGGAAGAGACACTGTGTTGAGTTATTTTCTAAATTGATGCTGTGAATGTGTTTGTGATTTGAAATGGACTTGTGTGTACATTATGTGATTAACTGCTATGTGATTTTTGATTGTGTATGATTTGGATCGGGGGACACGTGCCGTCTAAGTTATTGTGGTTTGACAAGGTAGTGGCCTTGTGGTTTGACAAGGTAGTGGCCTTGTGGTTTGACAAGGAAGTGGCCTTGTGGTTTGACAAGGTAGTGGCCTTGATGTTTGACAAGGTAGTGGCCTTGTGGTATGACAAGGTAGTGGCCTTAGGATAGGTACATAGTGTGATCATCTATGGTACCATGCTGTTTGGCAAGGTAGGAGCCTTGGATTTTGGTTTGGAGTTATTGATCTTGAATGCTAGTTGTTTATACATAATTGTAGCACATTGTCCATATGTTATTGTGTTGATGGTTGTTATTCACAACTTATAACTGATTTGGCGTTTGAGTCTAAACCTATGACTCTCACCAACTTTATGTTGACGTGTTTTAGTGTCTCTTTCAGGTGTGAAAGTGTTTAAGCTTGAGGATAGAAGTGGCTAGACTTGGATGCCTTAGGATTGCATATGGAAGGAGATCCCCGTTCCTTTTTAGTTTCTTTTGTTTGTTTAATAAGTGATATTGTTGGCACCTATATGTTTGTTTTGTTTGTGATATTTGATTGTCTTGGGTAAGAGCTATGACTGTTACCTACTTACCTAGACTCCTGCATGTTGAGATATTGTCATGACATTTGTGTCGCCATTTATGACATTTCTTATTTCATTTAGTTATCTCTATAGACACGCCATGTTGTGATGATATCCATACGTCGCGTCCCATATTCCGCCATGGTGGGGTGTCACAGAATGGTATCAGAGACAATGGTTATAGATAATTAGGTTGCCTAGTCGCGTAGCCTAGTCTATAGCTTAAGGGTCCCTGCATATAGGCGTCATAGGAGTATGTGTGCATTTTATATTAATTGATGTGTTTGGATGTTATTTATTGCGATGTTTTGACTAGTATGAATTGAACTGTAGTATGTTCATACTTAGTCACATGTTATTTTCTTTTCGGGTTTGTGACTAGTGCGGGTTGAACCATAATCGTCCACGCTAGTCACTGTTGTATTTTGCTTAAATGGTACATTATAGTACATAATTTAGTATAAGGTAGTTTCTATCTTTTATCGAGTTATTCTACATACCTGAGGTATGTTATTTTTCTTTTGATGTTTAAGTCATGTTCCCTAAGAATCGTGTGGTGGTTCGAGTTACTAGGAGTAGGTGGATAGGAAGGGTTTTAAGTTGTTTCCACTCTTACGGGTGACACAACTTATAACTGATGATGTTTTCGTTTTAGATTTAGTCTATGTTGTTTTAGCTAGACTATGGATTTCGGTATTCCAAGATTTTTATTATGTTATTTTTATAGATGGAGTTTTGGACCTATTTGGTTATGTGGTTATGAGCTTATTTGAGTAGATGGATTTATGTGTTATATGTTGTATTGATTTTTATAAGTGTCATCATAGGAGGGAGTGCATTGGGGAAAGGGTAATTGTATAAGTATGGTGGCCAACATAGTTATACAAGTACCACAACTTCAATGGGTTCTCAAATATGATTGCATGAAAGAGGGTTAGTACATGCTTGTATATGATGAGATGTGGATTATTGGTATATTTATAATATATGGGTCTATGTAACGGTTGCCTACGATATGGATATTTTTAGTGTGTTATTGTTTTGGGTTATAGTCATGTTGTGTGATTATGGGATCACACGATATGGACTGGTTTTAGTGATGGGTTTTGCGCCTTGTTGTGGCATGGTGAGATGGTGAGATGGGGATTACTCGTATGGAAAAACGAGTGTATGACGTGATTGGTTGATCTGATATGTATAGTAACGAGTACGTTTTGGGTGGTTTAATAGGTATATATATGCGAATGTATATATACTACTATGTGTTAAATTATGGTATATGGTCGTTCACTAGTTATTATAACTTGAACGTACCTTGTGTTTGCTCGTGTTTTATGGTGCTGGAGTTTAATGGAGTTCCAACGACGTTTTGAATCTTTTGAAGTGTGTCTGGTAGCGTATTCTTTGAGTTTCGTATTTCACGTGTACGTTTTAAAACGGTGTTCTTGGTTTTAAGTCTATTGAAATAACTTGGGATTTCTTTTGAGATAATGGAATCTTTTGTGTTGGGTCTTACATTTCTTTTGGTCAGTATATATTGATAAAAAAGGGGACTTATAAATCTATTATAGGGATAGATATTTGGTTGTATTCGGTAAAATAAGGGTAGGGTGTTGGAGTCATGTTTGAAACAAGGTGCAACATAAGATTTCTTTTTAATCAACACTTATATATTTCAAATTCTAAAAGACTTTCTTTGAAATAAAGCGAAGTAAAAATTTCTTTCTACTTACATAGTTTATATAATTGAGTTTGACCGACTTATGTAATTTATAATTATTTATACAAGGTTAAATTGAGTTTATGAAGATTACACATACAATTACATTTTTCATTTAAAAGGATTGTGTTAATCACGTTTATTCTTTAGTTTTTAACAACTAGTATAAAATTGTTTTGGTCATAACTTGTTCGTTTTTAGAGCTTTTTGAGTGATTCAAAAGCCAAAAATTATGTACTCGGAACGTACTTTTCAAATATTCAGAAAGTATAGTCATGGGAGGTCAGTGGACTGGTCGTAATTGTTGTACAAGTGTCGGGTTCAAGGTTGAGTTGTGAATAGTAGTTTATTTTATTTGGGGTGCACGGGATACCTAGTTTTTGAGTTGAGTTTTGAGTTCGTCAAGAGGGTTATTTGTAGATTGTTTGAGTCAAATAAGATGTGGGAGGTAATAATAAAAAAAGAAAAGATATAAATTCTTTTGGAAAAGTCGATCTTTTGCACGGTGTAAATAATATGTCGCAGGGTGTAATATGTTTGGTTGCCATTGGGTGTTTCTTGGATTATTTTTCGTTGTCATGGGTCATTTTTAATTGATACACGTTTTGGGTTTAAGTTTTCTTTTGAGTCTCGTGGTTTTTGACTTGTTTTAACTGGTGCACGTGAAATGTCGTTAGTTATCTGTGGGTTGATTCGTTGATCGTATCTGATGGATTCAGGATGTAGTTTTGGTTTCGTATTGTTCGGGAGCGTTGAGGTAGTCATATGAAGACTTGGTAGCGCCTACACGCGTAAGTAGGTGACCATGAGAGAACGGTCGGAATACCCTTGGTGGGGAGGAAAGAAGTTCTTAGACGAACTAAGGTGGTCATGAGGTCTCTTAGGAGTACCAAGGAGATAAATAGAGATTTGTGGGATACTAGCACAAGTAACGCGCCATAGAGAGTGTTGGAAGGGGGTACAATACCTCAAAGGTATTTATGATTGTTCGTAGGGTATGTAAGTTTTCCGAAAATTTCCTGAAATTTAGTAGGTTTGCCTATTACGGTGAGGTAGAACCATAAATAGAGCAAGTAGGGGAGGTGAGAGGAGTTGTAATTAGTGCCTTTCCAAGGAAAATCATTGATGGAGTGATTTAAAAACAAGAGCTGTTAGAAATTGCAACGGATGCAAGGTAAAAGTTAAGTTGCTTTGTAGTATAATGGATGTGGAAAGCGGTTGAGTGGTCTGATGAGATGAAGCATTGGTCTTTTAAAATGCGTGTAGAATTTTGCAAGTAGAACGAGGTAGGAATTTATTCGTATTGCCGCTAAGAGAGGGTGCAAGGAGGACATAGTTGAAACTGCAAAGGATGTTCTATGAACGCTTTGGCTTTACGGTTATGCATTTGGCTTCGCCAAAACACTAGCGGTTTTCATGGTGTCAATGAACCAAGTGTGCATGAACGTGTATAAACGAGTTGTCATCGGGAGCGTCGACGACATCTTGAACTACTCAAATCTGAGAAGGAGAGTGAGGCGAATTATGTGTTGGTTTTTGAGTGGAGTTATACGTGAGATTTTCGAGTGTGAGTTTTATTAATAAGTTTACCATGATGAGTAGTTAGAGGTGATGACATATCATGGAACCAGCAAGGGGCGAAGTGAAGAAGGATGAGGAAGCATTTTGGAGGATAAAGAAGTGGATTGGATAATGAGCCGATCTTGGCATTATTGGAAGGACTGGATGAATCCGCGAAGCATGACGATACGTGGAGCAAGGATTTAGACGCGTACGAGGACGACAAAGAAAGGCGATCACTTATACGTTGCAGGAACTGAAGATTTGGAAGAACTGGATAGACTTAGTTAGTGTAGCTGGACTGTTATATCTGCCTAGAATGCTAGAGGCATTTGGTGTACGAGACGTGGAGAATGATCTATACGGATCATGAACGTCTCCAACACATATTCAATCATCTTGATTGAACATTTGAGAAAGGTGATGGGTGGATTTAAGTGGTGAAAGAAAATTGCAAGGCCAAGTACCATCTGGGAAAGGCAAGCATGGTTGATGAGACATGGAATAAGAAGAATGAAGTGAAGCTGAGACGAACTTGAACTATATGGATGACGTATTTGGGTGGTTTGAATGAAGGATGTAGGTTGCACGAGTTGAGTTGTATAAAGAAGGGAACGCGTCAACATGTATGTTACATGGCTTGGACAACCATATGGAGAAAGGGACGTAGACTATACTTCCTACATAGATACGAGTAGCTTAGAAAGGGGCGATGTAAGGACGAAATTGGTGAAAGGGATACATAATGGGGTGGAGGAATAAGTAAGACGAGAGTTGGGTGATAGTCGATAGACTGGCTAATTCATCTCATATTTCAAGAGGAATGAGAAGTCACGTAGTTGAGAAGTTGGAAGGATTGCGTACGGATGTGATGGAATAGAGGGTTTTGCGTAAAAGTTAGCCTAATATGTATGGAATGCCATATGAAGGATTATGGCAAGGGAAGAAACGATGGGAAGCATCACATCGTGATGTATGGTAGGAGTTGAGGAAAAAGAAGGAAGTGTCTATAGAAGCGAAGCATGAATGAAATAGGTCACTTTGTAAGGAAATTGGAATTTTAAGTAGTTTGGAGTACGGACTGAAGGGAGTTGATGAACATGATTGGACATGGGTGATTTATTTAGAGGTAGTTAGGAAACTCGTTAGCGATGGCTGAGTTTTCACATAATGATAGTTATCATACTAGAATTCGATAAATGCCCTTTGAGGCACTATATGAAAGGATAGGGTGAGTTGTCCCTATTGTGGACTAGAATTTGTAAAAGAGGCTACTAATGTGGTAGTGATGTTTGTGGAAAGGATGAGGGCAACAAGGGATGCTATGTAGAAAAGGAGGGAACCACTAGAATTAGTGACAAAGTTATGTAGGGAGTTTCAACCATAGTAACGGGTGGTATGTTTTGGTAAAATGGAAGAGTTGATGTAGAGTTTTGTATGTCCATTTATGATCTTTGAAAAGATCGGACCAGTAGCTTATGAGTATAGAATTACCTGGGGAAAGTGAGTGGTATACATGATATATTTCATGTATTGAGATTGGTAAATGTTGTTTGAGAATGCATATTTGCATGTACGGTTATTCGGGACTTGTGTTAATAAGAGTCTTTGTTTTATCAAAGATCATTTGTGAGATTTATAGACTGAGAGGTCAAGAGTTTGGCAATGAGTTTAATTATTTTTGGTTTGTATGTGTGGTATTTTGGAAACTTGAACTAAAGTTCACGTGGAAATGAGAGGAGTTCGTTTAGAACAAGTATCCTCGTGTGATTTGTTGTTTGTGTGTTTGATCCTAAGGAGTAAATCTCGAGACGAGATTTCTATTAGGAGGGAGTGATGTGACAACCCTGGTTTTGAGGTTCGTCACTTAGTTTTATTTTGTGCTAGATACGTGTCTTTACGTGTTTATGTGCTTATTGGTGTGAATAGATTGTGGGTTGGATATCGCTTCCGGTATGGGGTACCTTGTGAGTGAAACGATGTGAGATGATTTCATGTTCATGAGCTCACATGTTAGTGACTATGATATGAGATGGTGTTATTTAGTGGTTTTACGTATACGTATATGTATTATAGAAAATCGTATTTTTACGATTTACGGTTTAACATTTAGAGGTCTCGGATGGGGTAATTAGTCATATGGATATTTTTCGGGATGGTTTTAAGTCATTTAGGACTTAGTTATAAAATTTTTTTCAAATTTTGAGATTTTTTATAAAAGTGTATATTTTACGTCTTTTACGGTAAAACGCATAAAAACTGACTAGTTTTACGGTTTTGGGGTTTTGGAGGCTTTAGGAGCTGAAATAAATTAAGGTAAATTAAGGTATTGTTTATAACATAATATTAAAAAATAAAATAAAAAAAAACGAAATTTAATGGATATGGAGGGTATAGACGGTTGGAAAAGAAAAAAAGGGAAAAAAAAGAAAAAAAATGAGAAAAAGGAAACATTGTATTGGGCTAGGATTAATATGGTAATTATATAAAGACTTTTATTAACTAAAAACACATCATAATCCCCTGGAGATCAAGCTTAGGTCAAATTTAATGGAGAAAATTAGGGTTCTTCATAAAATTTTGGGGTTTTCATAAATCAAAGGTAAATCTTCAAATCCCTTTTCAATTAAATTGTTTTTAATGTTATTATAATCATCTTATGATGGATTTAGGGTTAGGGTTTATATAAAATCAGTAAAGTAATGATGTGACAATCATAATATGATGATCATATAATCTAGGGCTTCTATTAGATGGGGTTATGGGTAATTAATTAGTTCAATTTGTTTAAACCCGTTTTTAAAAACTGGGCAGATTTTTGAGTCAATTGTTTTGATCATATCGGCAGTTCTATAAACTCTTATTTTACGATCCAAGTACCACTGGAAAGGTATTTGAAGTGGCTTTCCAATGCAAGAAACGAGAACTAAATTGGAGGTCGGGAAGTAGGTCAAAAACAGGTTACAACAGTCGGAGGTCAAAACAGTTTTGAAGTCAGCCTGTTTTCTTTTTAAGTTTTGGGTTGTTTGGGGTACTTAGGGTTGCATTGGGATCTTCTCACGAACATGAGAGATGGTTTATATATTTTAGTAAGTATCTGCACTTGGGCTAATATTGTGGTTTAGGGAAAGACCCTCTAATGGTAATGAACTTTACATACGTCTAAAATTAGTGAATTCTGGATAGGTAGCAATATATACACATATATCGGGGCCTTAACAGTAGCTTTAAGGTTAGGGCAAGTGGGAGGTTTTTGCTAACATATATAAAAGTATGAATATTCCTTTTACAGAGATCATGGGTATGTTTAAGGGGGAGATCGACCCATAGTTTAAGGTATGAAAAACGGGACTGTTTTGGGTAAAATGTCAACGGGGCGGGTTATGAAGTAAAACGAGTTAAGGGCTTTATAGAGGAGTGTAATGAGATGCTTAGAGCATATAAATGAGGTATTTATATAGGAGGAGGCTAGATGTCCATCATAGGTTGATGAGCCGTTTTAGTGATTGGTTCATGTTTTTATTATGTGTTTTTTGTTTGTTAGCTTTTTGCTAGTGCGAGGAAATTTGGAGAAGGTCAATCAGGTGAGTTTCATAGTCCCATGTTTAATATTGATTTTGACTTCTTGATGGGATGGAAGAGACACTGTGTTGAGTTATTTTCTAAATTGATACTGTGAATGTGTTTGTGATTTGAGATGGACTTGTGTGTATATTATGTGATTAACTACTATGTGATTTTTGATTGTGTATGATTTGGATCGGGGGACACGTGTCGTCTCAGTTGTTGTGGTTTGACAAGGTAGTGGCCTTGTGGTTTGACAAGGTAGTGGCCTTGTGGTTTGACAAGGTAGTGGCCTTGTGGTTTGACAAGGTAGTGGTCTTGTGGTTTGACAAGGTAGTGGCCTTGAGGTTTGACAAGGTAGTGGCCTTGTGGTATGACAAGGTAGTGGCCTTAGGATAGGTACATAGTGTGATCATCTATGGTACCATATTGTTTGGCAAGGTAGGAGCCTTGGATTTTGGTTTGGAATGATTGATCTTGAATGCTAGTTGTTAATACATAATTGTAGCACATTGTCCATATGTTATTGTGTTGATGGTTGTTATTCACAGCTTATAACTGATTTGGAGTTTGAGTCTAAACCTATGACTCTCACCAACTTTATGTTGACGTGTTTTAGTGTCTCTTTCAGGTGTGGAAGTGTTTAAGCTTGAGGATAGAAGTGGCTAGACTTGGATGCCTTAGGATTGCATATAGAAGGAGATCCCCGTTCCTTCTTAGTTTCTTTTGTTTGTTTAATAAGTGATATTGTTGGCACCTATATGTTTGTTTTGTTTGTGATATTTGATTGTCTTGGGTAAGAGGTAGGACTGTTACCTACTTACCTAGACTCTTGCATGTTGAGATATTGTCATGACATTTGTGTCGCCATTTATGACATTTCTTATTTCATTTAGTTATCTCTATAGACACGCCATGTTGTGATGATATCCATACGTCACGCCCCATATTCCGCCATGGTGGGGTGTGACATAAAAGTATATATATATATATATATATATATATATATATATATATATATACATATATATATATATATATATATATATATATATATATATATATATATATATATATATATATATATATATATATATATATATATATATATATATATATATATATGTATATATATATATATATATATATCTATATATATATATATATATATATATATATATATATATATATATATATATATATATATCTATATATATATATATATATATATATATATATATATATATATATATATATATATACATATATATATATATATAGAGAGAGAGAGTTAGGATCAAATGAGAAGAAACCTTAAAATAAGAAGGATAAGAAGAAACTATAACCGTATATTCGAGATGCGTGCACTTAGATTAGATGCATCTTTGTAATTTTAGATGCATTATAATACATCATAACATGTTTTATAGCTTTTAACTCGATGCATATACGTATATTAGATGCATTTCATGATTTATCTTTATTTTTGTTCCTCTACACGTGCCCAAATCATGAAAATTAAATTGTACCATCTACACATCAAATTAACTTTCAAAACTCAAGATCGTGCATCTAAATGAATAGAAATGCATCTAATTCAAGTCGTTGCATCTCAAATGTGTTATTTTAGTCTCTTCTAACCACTTCTTATTTTAAGTTTCTTCTCATTGGATCCTTACTATATATATATATATATATATATATATATATATATATATATATATATATATATATATATATATATATATATATATATATATATATATATATATATATCAAATCAAATCAAATCAAATCAAATCAAAAACCCTTATATAGGAAGATGGTGAAACAATACCTTAAATATAAAATTTTATGAAAATGACACATGTAATTCATTAAAGGGTTTCCATAAAATGCTTCAAAGAGAAAATGGAAATTACAAACGATTCCTTAAATACAAAATTCTAAAAATAACACATGTAGAAGGATGGTGAAACAATACCTTAAATACAAAATTCTATGAAAATGACACATGTAACTTATTAAAGGGTTTCCATGAAATGTTTCAAAAAGAAAATGGGAATTACAAATGATGCCTTAAATACAAAATTCTATAAAAATATATAAGGAAGGATGGTGAAACAATGCCTTATATACAAAATTCTATAAAAATGACACATGTAATTCATTAAAGGGTTCCATAAAATGCTTCAAAAAGAAATTAGGAATTACAAATGATGCCTTAAATATAAAATTCTATAAAAATATATTAGCAAGGATGGTGAAACAATTCCTTATATACAAAGTTTTATAAAAATGACACATGTAATTCATTAAAGGTTTTCCATAAAATGCTCAAAAAGAAAATAGGAATTACAAATGATTCCTTAAATACAAAATTCTAAAAATGACACATGTAGTTCATTAAAAGGTTTCCATAAAATCCTTCAAAAAGAAAATAGGAATTACAAATGATGCTTTAAATATAAACTCTATAAAAATATATAAGGAAGGATGGTGAAACAATGCCTTAAATACAAAATTCTATAAAAATAACAAACTTTTAGATATTCGGACTGTCAAGTTTTGGACTGGGCTATACACTGTTGCTATATTATAGACGTGAAAAAATAATACCAGGAATGAGCTTTTTAGGCTTACTTTTGCTAGAATACACTTTACCATAAAACTTACAAAACAAAATAATTTCTAAAAAATATTTAACTATAATGTTTTTTCTAACAAAAAAACTAACAATAATATTAATTTAAAAAAATTTAATGTAAAAAAGTTATTTATCACATTAACATATACAAGAAATATTACCTCATAAAATTTAAAAATACATAAAATATTTATATAATATTATTAAAATTCTAAAAAATTTTAATGTAACAAACTTATTCATAACGTTAAGGTATTCAAATTCAATTAACTCATAATATTCTTAAATAAATAAAATATCTTAAGCTACGTTATTTTTGTTCATTCTATGGTGCATTATTAAAATATTAATGTTAAAACTAACACTACATATACTAAACTTCAAATACAAACACACATAACTTCAATTTTCATTAAAAATATATACTTAAAGCTAGCCCGTCAACCGGACGGGTCTAAAGGCTAGTATATATATATATATATATTATATATATATATTATATATATATATATATATATATATATATATATATATATATATATATATATATATATAGTTAGGATCAAATAAGAAGAAACATTAAAATAAGAAGAATAAGAAGTAATAATCAATCATTTTAAATTAGTATTGAGGGTATTATAGTCATTCAAATTCATCCACCTAATAAAGCTGCTTCCTTATGTTTCAAAAAAAAAATAAAGCTGCTTCCTTTTCTTTCTCCTTGCGTACACAATCTTTTCTTCCCATGTCACCATTTAGTTTTTAACAACCATATACAGATATATGCATGTGATGCTTTTAAAAAATTGAATACAATATACGGAGTATCCATGCATCTATTTTCTTCATTGCACAAATATATTACATGTTGAAGTTTTTACAACTAAGGTGCATCCATGCATTTAACTATTACATTTTATATTATGAACTGAAGATGCATATTTATTGTTAGTAATTAGTAATAAGAACAAGATGCATCTAATAGACTTATCTCACGTAATATATATATTTGTTAACGATACTTAACATACTTATTGCACCTCATTAACATGGTAGATGCATGTTATAGATTTGTAGTTTTAACAAATCATTTGAATGTACCGATGCATAAATCGATCGAATGCATCGATGCATAAAAACGATCGAATGCACCGATGAATCTAATTTTTACATTTTAGAACAAATCGGAGATGCAAACTATTTTATAAAAGAAGATGCAAGTATTAATTGAGATTTCATGGTGATTATTAACAAAAAAAGTTAGATGCATTTATGAAGAAAGAACGTATGCATTTGAAGTTATTAACTTATTATCATAAATGATAATTAAATGCAAATTATTACTAGTGAAGCTTTTACGGTAAAAAATTTCATTTGATAAAATGATGCATATTAGATTCTAACGAGATACTCATGCACGGAAAATGCGGATGTTTGCCACTGGACAGTTACAATGTGTTTTTTAATGGAAGGACTGGTATTTTTTACTCATATACCCTCATGCATTAAATTAAAAGTCCCATTATTTACAGCTTTTCCACCCCTCATTCTTAGCCATTGATTTCTTGATCTAATGGTTCAAATATCTTCTTATTCTTCTTATTATAAAAAGACTTCTCACTGGATCTCACTCTATATATATATAGGGGGACTTTATTTACAGAACCCATCTTAGTGACAGAACTTGCAGAACTCTTGTTTTTTAAGGCAAACATATATGTTTGAAGGCTTACATGTATGTTTATGAAAGCGAACATGTATGTTTTTATATCGGTGCACATACATGCATGTGCGCTTTCAAAAATGTATATTTTTGAATGCGTGCACATACATGCATGCACGCCCTCAAACATGTATGTTTTTGGATATTTTTTAATTTTATTTAATTTTGACAAAAAGAACTTCAAATATGCTTTTTGAATACATATATTATCTAAAAACATACATGTACTCCTTCAAACATACATGTTTACCTTCAAAAACAAGAGTTCTGCAAATTCTGTCACTAAGATGGGTTCTGTAAATAAAGTTACACTATATATATATATATATATATATATATATATATATATATATATATATATATATATATATATATATATATATATATATAATCTGCATCGATTGAGAAGGAAAAAAACCTTCTCAATTGAGAAGGTTTTTCAAAAACCATAGCTTGTTAACTTTGATTCAAAATTTTCAAGTGTTGATTCATTTTAATATGATTATATACAAAATGAGTCAAAAAAATTTGAATCAACGTTAAAAAACTCTCAATTTTGCGATATTTATAAAATATTGAATTTTCTTCACAAATTTACTGAATTATTTCATAACTCGATTTTTACAAAGATTTCTGAATCAAACTTATTATTTATAGTTTGATTCACTATTAAATGATGTTAACTAGTGAATCAACAAAAAACTTTCGAATCAATGGCTCAAACGAAGATTTCTCAAAATAAAAACCTTCTCAATGGAACCGGAGCATATATATATATATATATATGTATATATATATATATATATATATATATATATATATATATATATATATATATATATATATATATATATATATATTTATATATATATATATATATATATATATATATATATATATATATATATATATATATATATATATATATATATATATATATATATATATATATATATATATATATATATATATATATATATATATATATATATAAATATATATATATATATATATATATATATATATATATATATATATCTATATATATATATATATATATATATATATATATATATATATAATATCTATATATATATATATATATATATATATATATATATATATATATATATATATATATATATATATATATATATATATATATATATATATATATATATATATATATATATATATATATATATATATATATATATATATATATATATATATATATATATATATATATATATATATATATATATATATATATATATATATATATATATATATATATATATATATATATATATATATATATATATATATATATATATATATATATATATATATATATATATATATATATATATATGTATATATATATTTATATTTATATGTATATATATATATATATATATATATATATATATATATATATATATATATATATATATATATATATATATATATATATATAGATTTGCGTTCAAATGCGTTACAAGTTAAAATGAGTTATAATAGGTACCAATAACAAGTTGACAAGTGGCTAAAATTATTAAAGAAAAATAAAAATAAAACTTAATGTATAATTAAATCACAAGGGTATTTGAGTAACTCTAGATCATTCATTTCATAATTCTTTTAACCCTCACAACCTCGTCAATTCCTCCCTCATATAAAATTATAAAAAACATCTTACTCAATGTTTCTCTCCGATCTCCAGATCTAATTTTCTTCTTTGATATAGTTCTTTACTTTTTTTCCTCTATTCGACCCTAGAGATATACGTTTCCTTGTTTACGTTTTTCGACAAGAATAAAACCCACAATAACCTCCTTCTCCAATGACGTTTCACACAATGAATAATGGTCATTCGCAGATTAAAGTCGTCGTACCTTTACCAACCGGTTCCTAGCTGAAAAGCGGACGGTTTCCCGATCTTGGCCTATGTTTCATACTAGTATTTAGAAAAAAATTATATTCTCTTGGTGAGAAACCAACTAATGAGTTGTGATTTTTTTTTCAATTGTTTTGTTAGCCTTGAAGAAGGCGGTGTTAGTGCATAAAAAATGATAAAATCCTTCCAACTTTTAGTTATCCCTAAAGTTACGTTTCATTCTTTTGTAACTTGGTATCCGTTTGTTTTTTTTGTTTATTACCATTTTTAGATAATTTATGAATTGTGTTGAATAAAGTTTGTATGTATCATTTGATTTTTGTTTCATATTTGCGTATTTCTAAAGTCTTATATACATATATCTGTGTATAAATGTTATTGTGTCACTATATAAAAAAAATAGTTACTAAAATATAAGAAAAAAATATGTCACTAATAATGTATCATCATATATAAAAAAACTAAAAAGTAAAAGCATGTGTCACTAATAACATGCAACTAATATTACTAAAAATATATGCGTCACTTTTTGTGTGTCACTAATATATTAAAAATAATGTTACTTATGCAAGGTTTATGCAAGGTTAAAGAACAATGTAAGATATTAGAATATAATGTACCATGTTTCGAACTTATATATAACGTATCATGTTTCGAATATAATGTACCATGTTAATACACGTTTCAAATATTTCAAAGTTTAAAATTAATAATACGCATGTTTAAATTCCATTATGTACGAAGTTTAAAATCTATAACATGCATGTTTAGAATATTCACATGTTTGAGAATAAATGTTGTTTGAAGTTTATGAAAACAAGAAGTACAAGCATCTGGGTCGTATAATGAAAAAATTAGTTGTTCATAACGTATATTATTATTTCCAATTTTGTATATTTACCAAGTAGAGCATGGTATCGGTCTCGTATCGTATTAGTGGTATCAAATTTTATTTAAGCATAAATTAAAGGTATCATTACCGTATTAAAGAGGATTAGAATATTGGTACTGGTATAAGTATCGGTACCGGTACGGGTATCGGTACCAGTATGGGTATGGGTATCGGTACCAAATTAGTGGTCTCGATTTTTTTTACCTTGTTTCATACATAGTTCCAGTATCATAACGAACAGGATTCGAATACCGAAAATCGGTATGATTTCAGTACAATTTCGGTTCGATTTTAAGATTTGGATCAAAATACTCTCATCTCTAGCTTCAATATTCGATTTCAAAAATATATTAGGTGACATATTTTTTGTTTTATTGGCATAATGTATCAACGCATTCTTGTGGCGCATTTTCCAAATCAAACGCGTTCATGTTTCCAATCGAGTTTTAATTTTTCTTTGGAAAGTATCTTGGCGTGCCATATATTATAAGTATTGTACGTATACAAAGGCATTATTTTGTTTTTTATTCAGTGTTAACATTTGCTAATCTGTTGTTATTGTATAATGTTTGTGTAGATTGTGTATAATGTTTATTTGTTGTAGTGGTAGCTTGTGTATCAATATTGTAAGTCTATTTCGATTATAGATTTTTATGTACCAAAAATTAGTTCAAACAATAATATTTTATAAATACTTATGTATCACTTGTCACTTGTCTCTTTAAAATAGTAAGAGATGAAGAAATAAATTAATATAAAAACAAGAAAAATTGATATGTATGGTAAAATAAGAAAAAAAAACTGGCGTGTATCGAAAATGGAACTAACGGTCTTTCAAGAAATAAATGAATAAAATGCTATAGAAAAGGCCATAATTTTCATCTTATTTACGAAGTTGCCATTACTAGATAGTTATTTAATTAAATTTGATCTTGATTTATCAAGTTTGATCCAATGGTCCATAACTGTACCTATTATAACCTATTTTAAAAGTGTTTATCACGTTAACGCTCCCCTATATATATATATATATATATATATATATATATATATATCAAATATCAAATCAAATCAAATCAAATCAAATCAAATCAAATCAAAATCAAATCAAATCAAATCAAAAACCCTTATATAGGAAGGATGGTGAAACAATGCCGTAAATACAAAATTCTATAAAAATGACACATGTAATTCATTAAAGGGTTTCCATAAAATGCTTAAAAAGAAAATTAGAATTACAAATGATGCCTTAAATACAAAATTCTATAAAAAGGATGGTGAAACAATGCCTTAAATACAAAAAGAAAATAGGAATTATAAATGATGTCTTAAATATAAAATTCTATAAAAAGGATGCTGAAACAATGCCTTAAAAACAAAATTCTATAAAAATGACACATGTAATTCATTAAATGGTTTCCATAAAATGCTTCAAAAAATAAAATAGGAATTACAAATGATGCCTTAAATACAAAATTCTATAAAAAGGATGGTGAAACAATGCCTTAAGTACAAAAAGAAAATAGGAATTACAAATGATGCTTTAAATACAAAATTCAATAAACAGATGGTGAAACAATGCCTTAAATACAAAATTCCATAAAAATGACACATGTAATTCATTAAAGGGTTTCCATAAAATACTTCAGAAAGAAAATAGGAATTACTAATAATGCCTTAAATACAAAATTCTATAAAAAAAGGATGGTGAAACAATTCCTTAAATACAAAAAAGAAAATAGGAATTACAAATACTGCCTTAAATAAAACTATAAAAAGGATGGTGAAACAATGCCTTAAATACAAAATTTTATAAAAATGGCACATGTAATTCATTAAAGGGTTTCCATAAAATGCTTCAAAAAGAAAATAGGAATTACAAATGATTCCTTAAATATAAAATTCTATAAAAAATATGGTGAAACAATGCCTTAAATACAAAAAGAAAATAGGAATTACAAATGATGCCTTATAAATAAAATTCTATAAAAAGGATGGTGAAACAATGCCTTAAATACAAATTTCTATAAAAATGACACATGTAATTCATTAAATGGTTTCCAAAAAATGCTTCAAAAAGAAAATAAGAATTACAAATGATGCCTTAAATATAAAATTCAGTAAAATGACACATATAATTCATTAAAAGGTTTTCATAAAATACTTGAAAAATAAAATTGGAATTACAAATGATTCACAATAGTTTGACTTATTAAAATAAAAATATTTTTAAATGTTCGGACTGTCATGTTTTGGTCTCGACTATATAATGTTGCTATATATTAGACACGTAACAAAAAATAATAACAATAATATTAATTTCAAAAAAGTTTAATGTAAAAAAGTTATTCATAACATTAACAAATACAAAATTTATTACCTCATCAAATTCAAAAATACATAAAATATTTCATATAATATTATTAAACTTTTAAAAAAATTTAATGTAACAAACTTATTCATAAAGTTGACGTATGCAAATTCAGCTAACTCATAATATTCTTAAATAAATAAATTATTTAAACTACGTTATTTTTGTCCATTTTTTGCTACATTATTAAAATATTAATTTCATAAATAACATTGCATATACTAAACTTCTAATAGAAACACACATAACTTCAATTTTTATTAAAAATATATACTTAAAACTAGCCCGGCCACTCGACGGGTGCCTTAAATACAAAATCTATAAAAATATATTAGGAAGGATGGTGAAACAATGCGTTAAATACAAAATTCAATAAAAGTAACACACGTGTTTCCATAAAATGCTTCAAAAAGAATATAGGAATTACAAATGATGCCTTAAATAAAAAATTCTATAAAAATGACATATGTAATTCATTAAAAGGTTTCAATAAAATGCTTCAAAAAGAAAATAGGAATTACAAATGATTCACAATAGTTCGACTTACTAAATATTTTTAGATATTCGAACTGTCAAGTTCTGGACTGGGTTATATAATGTTGCTAGATTATACACGTGACAAAAAAAAGGAATGAGCTTTTTGAGCTTACTTTTGCTAGAATACATTTTACCACAAAACTTATAAAACAAAATAATTTCTAAAAATATTTAATTATAATGTGTTTGCTAACAAAAAAAACTTAACAATAATATTGATTTCAAAAAAAATTAATGTAAATAAGTTATTCATAACATTAACATATACAAGATTTATTACCTAATAAAATTCAAAAATACATAAAATATTTATACAATATTATTAAAATTCTAAAATATTTTAATGTAACAAACTTTTTCATAACGTTAACGTATGCAAATTCAATTAACTTATAATATTCTTAAATAAAAAAATATCTTAAGCTACACTATTTTTGTTCATTCTATGCTACATTATTAAAATATTAATGTCATAACTAACACTACATATACTAAACTTCTAATACAAACACACTTAACTTTAGTTTTCATTAAAAATATATACTTAAAACTAGCCCATCCATCGGACGGGTCTAAAGGCTAGTATATATATATATATATATATATATATATATATATATATATATATATATATATATATATATATATATATATATATATATATATATATATATATATATATATATATATATATATATATATATATATATATATATATATATATATATATATATATATATATATATATATATATATATATATATATATATATATATATATATATATATATATATATATATATATATATATATATATATATATAGGGGAGCGTTATTGTGGTATACACCCTTAAAATAGAATACAATAGGCACAGTTGTGAACCATTAGATCTATCAAAGATGATGTCACTCATAATAGTGATGATGTTTTATGATCAAATTAAATGAAATGGCAATTTTGTAAATAAACATAAATCTAGTGGCAACTTGTGGAACATCTTTCTGACTATCAACGTTTTTTGTTTCACTTTTCACCATTCTTTTCTGTACTAATACGAATTTTTTAGCAACATTATATTAGTCTTTTTAACTTTTTAATACCCAATTATATAACAAGCATAATTATTCATCTTTCGGTTTCAAAATAACGTGATACACTTGGTGCTAATTTGATTTTTGATTTTGCTGTGAACATTTTAGTAAGAGCACACAAAATTTTTAAATTAACAATCGTTTTATGATATTAGTACAGGTTGATACAAAATGGAACAACTGGTTCACAAAACGTGAGATACGTATACCCGAAATTTTTTCCTGATACATATATTCAAACTGATACAAAACAACTAAAGTAACAAATTCATATAAATACTAGAACGATACATGTACTAAAAATAATACAAAGCAACTTAAGATACTGATGTCATACAAGCTCCCAGCGAAAAATGATACACGAGGGATACTTCTTTATGTACCTATCCGATACAAACGAAATAAAAGTTTAATATCAATCGCATAGTACTCACAGTATGACTACCACGTCTTTACCTACCCATAAACCAATTACTACTTCTTAATAGGCTTACACGGCATGATGATGATAACTTCATGGCATGTTGTGAGAACACGTGTTTAATGAAGAAAATAAGATATGTTTGTTAAGAATTTACAAATAGAGCTATATTGTAATATAACACGAGTTAAGGTGAGAACAACTTTAAAAAGACAATGTACATTTAAAAATAGTCATAAATATGGCCCCTTCAAATTATTAAAACTGTACGTGCCATCTACATATGATAACATATCATGAGTTAAGTTGTTTGTTTAAATAACAAACTAGACTACAGTACCTGTTGTGGTTTACCGATATGCACCATCATTACTTCGCACCATAAACTGTGATACGTCCTTTTTAACTGGTCTTTTACCGATATGCACCATCATTACTTTGCACACGGTATTCAACTAATACACTACTGAACAATAATAGTACACAAATTAACAACTAATAAATGATGGAATCAATAAAACAACCATAAAATAACTAAAATATCGTTCAAACATAAAAAAAAAAGCATCAGTTGTTAATCGGATGACACAAAAAATGACAGTGAGTCAACGCAAGTAATGCATTTTACCAAGGACCTCTAGCAATTGGCTCCCTAATGTCCATTCTCTTTCTTTAAGGCTTTTAATGAAAATCCAACACGATCGGTTGAGTTAACGCAAATAAATTCTGCGATGTATAAACAAGTGGCTTACACATTTAAGAATCAACAAACAACCCTTTTCTCTTAGAAAGAAAGCACAATGAAATTAAGTGATACGTGTCCTTGTACTGATTCACAATGATCTTTTCCTATATCTCAAATAGCATTATCACGATGATATCAAGTAATATAATTTGATAAGTCAACTTATTCCACTTATATACATATAGAAAACTATCTCCAAGTCTTAACATGACTTTTAAGTATGGATTAGGGATGAGCATTTCGTCCTGAATCTCGAAACCAAACCGGAACCGTACCGATTCTCGGTACCCGAATCCCGTTCGGTACGGTACTGGTACTACGAAAAAGGTGGAAAAAATTCGGTACCACTAGTTCGGTAAGGGATCGGTACCAAATCGGTAAATTCCCGAAAAAACAGGAAAATTCCGATTTCCCTGTACCAGTACGGTACCGATATCCGAATCCCGTTCGGTACGGTACCGGTACCATTAATTTATGCTTGGAAAAAATTCGGTACGGAATCGGTACCGTTCTCATCCCTAGTACGGATAAATGTTTCTCCCTGGTTTGTAGTATGCAGTAAATAGGACTTTCTACTCTATAATTGTCAACGACTCTACACTTTTAATGTGACATGCAATATGATAAGACTTTCATAAAATCAAAAAATCAAAGGAATATCATCTAATACACAAGAAAGCACCCCCAATACTATCTCATACATTGTTAAAAAAGCATTCAAACAAGATCCATTGTTATATAATTAACAACTGATTTAAACATAAACTAATGCAAAATTCTATTTGGCCATTCTACACCATCTGGGTACAATTTTTCTTTTTTTTACAATTTTGTTTATCACTGATACATATATTGCAAAAATTCATACACCAAAATTTGTATAGATCCGTATAAATACGGGTACAAACTCACACTCCAAAATCAATAACTAATACATATATTGAAAAAAATCATATCTTCAAAAAGAAAAATAGTGATACAAATGGAAAGATCATAGGTAAATTGTTCGGGTGGGCAATAATAATAAACAAAAACCCAATTAATACACATCCGGTCTCTATTCCCTGTTGATTAATGTGTCATAAAAAAAACAAGATCAACATAGAAATTGTTAATACCTGTGGGCTGTGGTTTCAGTCGATCCGGGTTTGGATAGACAATGCTAGCCTAGATAAGAAAATTAACATCAATAATGGATCGTGCCATTGAGTGAGAGGCGGGTTTTAAAAATATCAATGGGGTATGACCATCACCCAATACGGATCCACCATAGTCTACTTAGGTTTTCATGAGTTGATTGATAGTTCTTGTTGAGAGGTTGAAATAATGATATATCGGAGATTCAGTTTTTGGTGAGAGGGGATGAGAGGGCTCGGTTTATTGTAATGTGAAGTTGTGTTTTGTGTAAGGTTTTGAGATGCAAAACTCATGTGATAAATTTCTAAAATAGCCTTTTAGTGTTTTATTTTTTTTCTTTAATGATAAAATAATAAAATTCATGTGTCATGTTGCTATTGGTGCTTATTATAACGCATTTTAAAGCGTAACACACTTGAACGCAAATCTATATATATATATATATATATATATATATATATATATATATATATATATATATATATATATATATATATATATATATATATATATATATATATATATATATATATATATATATATATATATATATATATATATATATATATATATATATATATATATATATATATATATATATATATATATATATATATATATATATATAGGTATAACTATGACTTGAAACCACACCCCTAATCCCAGTAATATGTGACATGGCACCTATTAGCCAATAGTATTTCAGAAATCACTAAAAACTCTCCATTTTCCACGTTTTTGGTGGTTTGAAATCGTAGATTTCCGAAAATCAGGTTTTGACAACACACTTTTAAAAACCGCGTTTCAAACCCAGTCTTGTCATAAAATAATTATTAAAATTCGTATTTTGTATTAAAATCCGAAATTCATTAGAAATGTCAATGACAAGAGTTGAACTCGGGTTTGGTTTGTTTGTTATAGTAGAAACAACTTTACCAACTATGCTAAACAATTGTTCGTGATTTTCTCTTAAAAACTATAATAATAAACTCCTTAAAAGATACACACAATACATATCCATTCCTTAATTATAGTTTTTAGTTTAATCTTAAATTCATATAAAGCAATAATACGGTATTTTCTTTAAAATCATATGTAAACCCTAAAACCATAAAATCAAAAAACGATCTGCGAAAACCCTAATGACGAATTGTGTTATATTATTTAGATATTGTGTATGCATAGTGTCTTTGTAGTTTTTTTGCAGGAACTTATTAAAGTTAAGTTGACAAGTGATAAAAGTTGAAGGGGTAAAAGGTAACATTTTTACTTCTATATTTTCTTTGTTTTTCTTTTGTTTCTTTTTGTGTGCAGGTTTTGAGAGTTGAAGGGCCATATTTGACAAGTGTGGAAACTTACTTATCAAGACTTGCTACGCGTCTTTATATTGTGGTTTTATCTCATTTGTTAGGTAGCGGTGTGTGTGTAAACGTGTGAAAAGTCTCTCTTGTTTGTATCGTTCTTGATATTTATCATTCCAGTTGTGTTGGTTTATGAGTCTTGATCTTGGATTGTAAGATCTTGATTCTGTTATTGATTTCTTCTTGTTTTTGTATGTATGATCAAACAGCATAGTATCACATTTGAAGTGATAGCTATACGCAGTTAATAAAAGATAAAGGGGTGGTTGGTTGAATTAAATCTGGTTTTGTTTTAGTTTTATAAAAGTGAATATGGTATCAGAGCCATTGGTTCTTGATATCGGTTTTTAACTGGGTTTTTTGAGAATACGTTGATTAATCTTTTGGTTAATCATAGCTTGTTTGTGTTTAATCGCAAGATTGATCAATTAAATTTTTAGGGTTTCTAAAAATTTGGGGGTTTTTCGATTCTTGGTGTCCTGAGGTGATTAATTGGGTTCTTGTGCAATTAATTAGGTTTAATTGCATTTCTGGTAAGTTTTGTCAAGAAACCCTAAAAATCAGAAATTAGGGTTTTCTTGATTAAAGGTAATTGTGGTTATTTCTTGTGGTTTTTTGGTGTTTCATCTTGTTTTCAGGTGAGTTCTTCCGTTGTGCATATTGGTTTATAAGATCTGCTTGATCTTGTAAATCTTGGTTTCTGTTTGGAGTTTGTTGCAGCGCGTGCTTTGTAATACCACTCGTCTCTCTCTTGTTTTTTATTTCTTGTTTATAGAGGGTGATTAGGTGTCGAAGGGATCTAGGTAGTTTGGAGGTTTGATTGATTGAGAGGTTATTTGCTTCTTGGTAGTTGTTTGTAAAGGAGTTACAAGGGTTGTGTTTTCTTTGTCTGTTTTTTATCTTGCATCATGTGTGAAGGTGATAAGGAAGTCAGTGATACTGATGATGAGAGTAATACAGTCATTCACTCTAATGACCCTCTCTATTTGCACCCATCTGATACTAATGGCCAACCTATTGTAACCACTAAATTGACTGGTCCTGAAAATTATAAAGTATGGGCTGCTGCCTTTAAACTTGCATTACACACTAAAAATAAGTTGGGTTTTATTGATGGTTCATGTGTTAAAGATAAAGAGGATGAGTTTTTACAAGAACAATGGGATAGATGTAATGCTGTTGTTCTTTCATGGATTCTTGGTTGCATTTCTTCTAAGTTGTATCAAGGGCAAATTTTTTCTAAAAGTGCTAAAGATGTTTGGGATGAATTTAAGGAGACTTATGATAAAATTGATGGGTCTGTTATATATAATTTGCATTTTAAGATTTGCTCTCTTACTCAATCTGGGTCCTCTTTATCTGAGTACTATCACACTTATAATAGTCTATGGAGACAATTTGATTCTTTGGTTAATCTGCCTAGTTGCACTTGTGAGGGTGCTCCTCAACTTAAAACACATAATAGTCTGATGAGATTGATGCAATTTCTTATGGGATTGGATGACACTTATAGTGTTGTAAGAAGTCAATTGTTGACTTCTGATCCTTTGCCAGATGTAAAATCTGCATTTGCTACTCTATCCAGAGTTGAATCTCACAAGAATAACTTGGTTCATAATTCTTCTGTTAGACCTAACTCTTCTGTTTTTGCTACTAGACCTTCTACTTGGTCTAATAGTAATAACAATAACTGGTCTAACAATAATAATAATAATAATAGTAGGCCTTCTCAAGGGAGAGGAACTACTAGGAATAATAATTTGGTTTGTAAGCATTGTAATATGACTGGTCATACCATTGATAGATGTTTTGAGCTTAATGGGTATCCACCAGGATTCAAGAAAAGAACTCCTGGTGGTGCTAATTCTAATACTTCATCTAGTGGTGTTAATGCTAGTTCTGCTTCTGTTAAGAATGATTCAAGTACTGGAAACTCTATGCCTTTTACTCAAGATCAGATTAACAGATTGATGGCATTGATTAGTTCTAAGCCTGATAATAGTGAGTTGCAGTCTTGTGCTGTTGGTATTTTTTCTTTCTCTAATCATGTGATTAGTTTTGTTACTTGCAAGTTTTTTAACTATAACACTAACATTAGTACTTATAGTACTTATGTTGGGTGGATTTTTGATTCTAGTGCCTCTCAACACATGACTTTTTCTGCTAATCATTTAACTGATGTTATAAGTGTTGCTCATTTGAATATAACTGTTTCACACCCTAATGGAACTATAGAATTGGTTAAGTATGTTGGAAATTATAAACTTACTGAGAAAATTATTTTGAAAAATGTGTTAGTGGTACCTGGATACAAAGTCAGTCTTATTTCTATTCATAAACTTGCTAAGGACAATAAATTTGTTGTTTCTTTCACTGAATCTAAGTGTTTTATTCAGGATTCTCTTCAAAAGTCCCTCCTGGGGACTGGTAGTGAGAATAATGGATTATATGTGTTTGATTCAGGTAGGAAAATTTTTAATAGTAAAATTACTTGTTGTATGCTTTCTAAGTGTATTTGGCACAACAGACTTGGTCATCCTTCAGATCAAGTTTTGAATGTGTTGAAAGATACTCTTAAAATTGATGACTTGGGTGAAACTCAGCCTTGTGATGTGTGTCACAAGGCTAAGCAAACCAGTGAACCTTTTCCTCTTAGTAATCATAAGACCTTGCATTTGGGTGATATTATTCATTTAGATGTTTGGGGTCCTTATAAGGTTAAGAGTAGGGAAGGTTTCAGATTTTTTCTTACCATTGTTGATGATTATACTAGAGTTGTCTGGTTGTATTTGCTTAAAGGAAAAGATGAGGTTTTTGAGAAAGTTGTAGAGTTTTATAATCTCATTAAAACTCAGTTTGATATTTCTATTAAAATTTTTAGAAGTGATAATGGGACTGAGTTTATAAATCATATGTTTGAAAAATTTGTTACATCTAAAGGTATAATACATCAGACTTCTTGTGTATACACTCCTCAACAAAATGGTATTGTTGAAAGAAAGCATAGACATCTGCTTAATGTTGCTAGAGCCCTCATGTTTCAGGGGGGCATTCCTTTAAACATGTGGTCTGAGTGTATTTTAACATCTGTGTACCTTATTAACAGGCTTCCTACTTCTGTGCTTTCTGGAAAAAGTCCTTATGAAATGATTTACAATGTCTCACCTAGTCTCTCTTTGCTTAAAAGTTTTGGTTGTTTGTGTTTTGCAACTGTGTTAAATAATTCAGATAAATTTTCTGCTAGGTCTGATAAATGTGTTTTTATGGGGTATTCTAACACAAAAAAGGGTTATAAACTTTATAACCTTGAAACAAGAAGTTTTTTCTTCTCCAGAGATGTGAAATTTTATGAGACTGTTTTTCCTTTTAAAAATGATGATTTAGTTAAAGATTTTGTGTTTGAAGAAAATGGTATTAACAGTCAAAACTTTTTTGACCTAGTAGAATCAGAGTCAAGTGAACCCTATGATGAAAAGAGAGACAGTAGGAATGATATGGATAATAGTGTGACTCCTGACTTTGTAGATGTGTCTAGTGACACTTCTCCTAATGTTGCCAGACATTCTAGGGGGGTAGTCAAAGAGTCTAGATCAGACATTGACAGCAGCCAGAATGATCTAGGTGGCAAATTAGAAAGTCTTGAAGGAGATGACATTATCAATAATGATGATGATTATGAGTCTGAGGGTGATGACTTTGTGGAATTTAAACAAATGTTTGAGTCTGAAAATGGTAATAGTCCAGAAAGACCAGAGTTAAGGAGATCTAGTAGACCTGTTAAAACTCCTGCTAAATTTGACAATTATGTGATGGATAAAAAGGTTAGATATGATATTAATAGTGTGCTTAGCTATGCCAATTTGTCTATGCATAATTTTGTCTTTGCTAATAATTTGAATAAAATTCATGAACCCAAATCTTATTCAGAAGCTATTAAAAATCCAAAATGGATTGAAGCTATGAATGAAGAGATGGATGCTCTTAATAGAAATAACACTTGGGTTATTGTAGATTTACCACCAGGTAGAAAAGCTGTTGCTTGTAAGTGGTTATGGAAAGTGAAATACAAATCTAGTGGTGAGGTTGAAAGGTTCAAAGCTAGGGTTGTGGCTAAAGGGTTTAGTCAGAAAGAGGGTATTGATTATGAGGAAACATTTTCACCAGTTGTGAAAATTGTTACTGTTAGATGCCTTATTTCTGTTGTTGTTCACTATGCTTGGCCTGTGTATCAACTTGATGTTAATAATGCATTCTTATATGGTGAATTAGATGAAGAGATTTACATGACACTCCCAGAGGGATATGGGTCTAATGATAATAAAGTATGTAGACTCACTAAGTCTTTGTATGGCCTTAAACAAGCACCAAGAAATTGGAATGAAAAATTAACTAGTGTGCTTGTTGAAAATGGATTCATACAAAGTAAAAGTGATGTTTCTCTTTTCACTAAAAATGAGAATGGTTCTTTTGTTGCTTTACTAGTTTATGTTGATGATATTATCATAACTGGTAACAATGAATCTGTTATTAATGAGTTTAAGAAATACTTGAGTTCTAAATTTAAAATTAAAGATCTTGGAAAGCTTAAGTACTTCTTAGGTATAGAAGTACTTGATGCTAACAATGGTCTTGTGCTTAATCAGAGGAAGTATTGTCTTGAATTGCTTGCTGAATATGGTATGCTGGCATGTAAGCCAGCTAAAGCACCTATTCCTGATCCATCTAAAAAGAAAAAAGATCAAAAGGTCATAGAACAAGATGTTCCTGTTGATAACAAAACATGTTATCAGAAAATTGTTGGGAAATTGATCTATCTTACACTTACTAGGCCTGACATTGCCTATGCTGTTCACAGTCTGAGTCAATTTATGCATGATCCTTATAAATCACACTTAAAACTTGCTTTTCATGTTCTTAGATATCTTAAGAGTTCTCCTGGTAATGGCATTTCTTTTATGAGGAACAATGATCTTAGTCTTGCTGCATTTGTTGACTCAGACTGGGCAAAGTGTAAGGTTACTAGGAAGTCTGTAACTGGTTATACTGTTTGTCTTGGCAACAATCTTGTTTCATGGAAAAGCAAAAAGCAGTCTGTACTTGCTAAATCTTCAGCAGAAGCTGAATACAGAGCAATGAACAGTGTTGCCTGTGAGATAATGTGGATTATTAAAATCATGAAGGATCTGAAAGTAGATATAAGTTTACCTGTTCCTATTCACTGTGA
Organism: Glebionis coronaria; assembly: GCA_025667525.1. Classification (NCBI taxonomy): domain Eukaryota; kingdom Viridiplantae; phylum Streptophyta; class Magnoliopsida; order Asterales; family Asteraceae; genus Glebionis; species Glebionis coronaria. Next base: position 602,897,709 of record CM046880.1, read on the forward strand.
TAGCAGTTCTGCAATTCAGATTGCTGCTAATCCAGTGTTTCATGAAAGGACTAAACATTTTGAAATTGACTTATATTTCTTAAGAGAGAAGGTGTCTGCAGGTTTGATTAAGACTTTGAAAGTCAAATCTGAGGATAATGTGGCTGATATGTTTACTAAGGGTTTATCCATCAAAGATCATAAATTCCTGAGTGATAAGCTTAATCTTATCAACTTATATCACAAATCAACTTAAGAGGGGGTATTAAAGTTAAGTTGACAAGTGATAAAAGTTGAAGGGGTAAAAGGTAACATTTTTACTTCTATATTTTCTTTGTTTTTCTTTTGTTTCTTTTTGTGTGCAGGTTTTGAGAGTTGAAGGGCCATATTTGACAAGTGTGGAAACTTACTTATCAAGACTTGCTACGCGTCTTTATATTGTGGTTTTATCTCATTTGTTAGGTAGCGGTGTGTGTGTAAACGTGTGAAAAGTCTCTCTTGTTTGTATCGTTCTTGATATTCATCATTCCAGTTGTGTTGGTTTATGAGTCTTGATCTTGGATTGTAAGATCTTGATTCTGTTATTGATTTCTTCTTGTTTTTGTATGTATGATCAAACAGCATAGTATCACATTTGAAGTGATAGCTATACGCAGTTAATAAAAGATAAAGGGGTGGTTGGTTGAATTAAATCTGGTTTTGTTTTAGTTTTATAAAAGTGAATAGAACTGTAAGGTACAACTCTATTTTTTTGACTTTTTATACCCTAATGATCATGTATCATGTACGTAAAAAAGATGTATTATGTGGCAGCATATTTGTTTTCTGCTTTGGTTTTGATTTTTAGTCACTGTTTTGGACTACTAACATGGTACCTTCAAGATTTGTTTGCTTTTTGATTTAAATTCAAAACAGGAACACACTATATGTAGAGATGCAGGAGTTCGTGATGTAGCATAAGGCTTTGTTTAAAATAGATATGACTACACATAAAAGTGTAATAAAGAATTGTGTTGTGTTTTATTTAATCAAAATATATATCTTTTAGTAAGAAATATAAAGCTCAACTGTACAGTTTAAAAAAAATGAAAAGAATTTACTATAACCCATATAAGAGTGAGGCAGGAACGAGAATGGATCGAGTAGACTTCAAGGCTGATTGTAAGATTTTTCACATAACATATCAGTCATGCAGAAACCCTTATTTTTTGTGCATCGAACACCATCACCTGCGTTACCCCAGGCACTTCTTTTACCTAATCTCTAACTAATACAGGAATTGCAGCTGCTATAATTACTCAAATCAACTTAGCTCACTATACGTAACCAGTTTAGCTCATCATCAGTGTGACCCATGTATTTCATTGAAGTATTTAAATTTACCATTTTGGGTATATTAGTTCTAGCTCATAATCTTGTAACAGTTAGCTGGAACAGGTTGGTCTTTTGTCAATGTGAACCCTAACCCGATTCTAAAACAAGGAATCTTAACACTATTGACCCATTAAAAAGTTACCCATTTTGACTAGCTATTCAACCCATCTGACCCACCCCATTTGCTTCATCTATGCTAACTCTTGACATTAAAAGCACCCTTATGGGCAGTTATGAATATACAAAGCGTATGATTTTTTTTACATGTCCAGAATCTAACACAAACATATTCTTGCGATCTTTTTGCTCTATTGAATGAATTTTGCACGTTTTTTGCAGGCAAGTGATTGCGTCACAACTACGACTTGTGGATGAAATCATTCGTGAAGTTGGGGAGACTGCTCACGATATACCGGAGACTGAGACTCTTGAAGAGGGTGTTGTTATTCCTCTACGACAACACAAACAACAGCTGAATATAAATGACCAAGGTGAGTACCATTTTAACTATTATGTATTATGTATTTTCCACTAAACAGAAAGTGATTTAAGGAGACACTCTTTTTATTGGAGCATTTCATTTTTTTATTGACAACTTAAACAACATCATCATCATTTGAGTAATGAAGATGAAGAAGATGAATAGTAGCATTAGAACCTTGACTTTGACATACTTATTTTGGTAAGTCATTGCAATTTGGTTGTTAACATTACTTTTTGATATTATTTATAGATTTTTGTATTGGAATTGTTACCTTGGTGGTTTGTAAAGTTTCATAAGGCGAAAGGGATTTTGGACCAGTTAGAGAGTAAAGAGGTTTTGGTTCTTGAGAAGGACAACGATAACTTATATCAGCTTCACGCATCGGTGCGGTCTGATATCAGTATATCACATTCAGATGTTCAAAAGAAAGATATTATATCCCCTTCATGCCACACCAACCCTATATGCCTAATTGATTTTGGTGGATGGTTTGGGCTCAAGGAGATTAAAAATGTAGAAATTGAGAATGTTATTGAACCTTTCCAGAATTTGATTTTTTGTGTGTTTATTCAAAGTGCATAAATTTATTTAACTTTTACTGATAATCATGCACTTATTGCAGAAATTTATTAAAAAACTTGGGTCGACAGAGTCTAGCTTTGAAATTGCGGAGTCAGATGTTAGCGCCACGAATATATTGACATGTACATTACCATATATTAATTAAGACCCTTTGTCGTCTTCTTCCCCTTTTCTTTTACTTTCTTTGGTTTCTTTACATGTTACAAGTGCGACGAGATAACTCAGGTATGGTAAAACCTGCAGCTGCACCTCAGCCTACACAACCGCTGGATACTTCTTCTATAGGTGAGTTAACTTTTTGAAACTATTTCTTTATTTGTTGTTCATAACTTATTATGTGTTTTAATATATTGCCGAAAGAATTGGGGACCTTGAGGACTTATGTCTAACCCAAAGGCGGGACTGTTACAACCACGATACCTCGGGTAAGTTACAATCAACAGATAGTAAGGTGATGTTTGTGTTTTGTAATACCATACATGCATCAAGTGTATTGGATCCTTGAGACGTGTCATTTTATCCTGCCTATGAAGTCGCAAAATACAAAAAAATATTGGATAACCTATTTGTACATACTGATTGGTTTCTAGCACACCGTTTGATGTTTAGGCTATAAAATAAAAGTGCAGGTAAAATCCGCCCATTTGTTCTCATCTTCGGATCTTGTGTACTATGATTCTTATGAAGTAAGTTTTTTGTGTTAGCTTAGTGTTGAATAAGAAATTGATCAAAGCGAAAGGAAACAAAACAAACAAACCAGATGATGAGGTATGAAACAAATTATGTGAAACTTGAAGGGGTTGTTGAAGTAATTTTTTGTTCACCACTTGAATAGCCTCAGGTATGGATCTTATTAAATGAATAACTAAAAGATGCATTAATGTTGTTGCGAACACGGTTGAAGAACCTGAATTTCACATGGCTTTTTTGCACATTAATGATCCTGAAAATCGCTGCCCAAACAAAGGATTCGGATTTTTAAATTCCAGCCAATATCTTTTATTGTTGCCTTTTTTTGAAGTTATACTTTGTATCAGTTATTATAATTTTTGAATGCGCTACAAAGAAGCAACATTTCTTGCCAAAGATTCATGAGAAATTTAGGGTGCTACGTAAAATGTAGGTAAATATAAATAACCATACATTGGTCCTTTTGGCCCGAAATCACTAAGTCTTACGATATGTAATGTACTTTAGGCTCGAAGGAGAGGTCTAACACGCCCCACTCTTCCTTCTTGCAGCATCATTTTCTTGAGTTTCGATACCTACACATGAACGCAACTTTACTGCATAACACGATTCACATGTAAATTGAGCCTTCGAGGTAGCATTTATGACCCATTTATGTTGAGCAGGCTCAGGTTATGTTTTATCTCTAACTAATCGAACTGGTAAAATAAAAACAATATATCTTAAAATGAAATGGGTCTATTAGTAATAGATCAAAATTCACCTGAAGTGAATTATGAAAAATAGATTATTTTTAAGTGATAGCTTACCTACTGATGTAAACAAAGTGAGAAGAAATAGAAAAGTAAAATTATTGTTATGCTGTTATGGATGCTCACTGTAATTTATTGCAGGCGTGGAATGATCCAAACTGGCTCACTTGTAGATGGAGCAGCCCCCAATGTGCTTTAGCCCTGACGGTGCTAGTAGAATTGATTTTGGAGATAAAGGCAGCTCGGATCAAGGAGAAACGCCATTCAATTTCGATACTCCTTAGTAAGTTGATTTAGATTGGTTTTCAAGTTGTGAAGTTAGTTGTTTGACTTTGACTCTCACTTAACATAATCGTGCAATGCATATATCGCAAGCAGAACATTGAATATTAAGCATCATGAAGTTATTTACACTCAAACCTATGATTGCTGTGAATGGAGAGGAGGCGGGTGCAACGACCTCACTTGTCATGTCACAATACATGACGTGCCGGCCGAGAAAAATTACCTCCAAATCACCGCATATCAAATGCCTCCCACACAGTTTACTAATTCAAAATTTGTTGTTTAAATCGTAATCGAATTATTGGTGTTGATTTAATTGAATGAAAATACATTGTTAATTGTGTTCAGGGTTGAAATTACTTCTATTATTCAATCCATCCAAAGGAAAAAAAGGTATCGGTGCCTGCTGTATGACGGGATCAGAAGAAAAAAAAAGAATTGGGTTTTTGTTGATTTGGTTCTTGTCTGGGTATGATAATATCAAGTTATGTTGACATCTTGTCTTCCTTTCGATAATTCTTTTTCATTAATGTTTATGTGTTGAATCTGTTTATGAGTTTTATTTTGAATGTTATGTAGCTAAAGTTTTCTTATTCTTGGATATGTCATGACTTCTTTATTTTTTGGTTTCAGGGATGCAGATGATTGGTCTAATGGTTGTACAATAGTTTCTGGAATAGAAGAGATCTGCATTGGCGGGGAGAGATTGAGAATAATTTTTGCTCAAGTAATTTAAGGAGAACAGTGACAAATTTATACAGTCATTCAAGTGGGTTTGAATAATATTTTCCGATGAGGCGTAGGTAAGAATAGTCTTTCCTAGCTATGTTTATGCATACTTTTTATTGTTATGATAACAATGATCAATATCTCTTGCTATGTGAATGGTGTAGCTAAAAACATTCTCTTTAAGGTTTTTTATTTTTCTATCCTTCCAGCACATATTTATATTGCCAAACCATTTTGATTAACATTATATACAGTTTTTCATGTAGTGATTGCTTGGCAGGCCTAAACATTGATTTTTGTGTGTGTTTTTTCCACTTCGGTCTCGATGGTGGATTAAAATGTCACAACTTTGTTTGTGATTCAGGTACGGATGGGGATAAAATGCATCTTCATGGGTCAACTATAGCTGACCCATAATGGTGGAATGAAGTGTCGTCTATCCTTACCCATCTTTGGACTTTCTGTTTACAAGTTCTGGCTGGACCAGAATGGCGTGCATAGTATTGAAAAGGTCCGCTTCTTGACGAACTCACTGAAACTTGGAGGTGGAGTTTGAATGTGTATCACCCAAATTTTATATTTTAAAAGAATTGCGACTTTTGGTGGTAAAAGGATGAGAGTTGGTGGTAATATTGAATCTTAAGTCACTTATGTTTTGCAGCTGTTATCTGAGCAGATTTAATATATCCGTTTCACATATATATCTTGACAAGCACTGTTGGATGTATGATTGTGCGCAGGTATCAAGAAACTCTTACAGACCCAAGCTATACAGGCCAATTTGTTTTCATATCAGCTCAGCAGTCTACTCAAAGGAGCGCGCACCGGCGTTACAATAGTTAATTTCCCATCCAAGCGGGAATCCCATACTAAATCAGTTTGTTGGTAGCCATAGTCCTACTTTAGCTATATATCTCACAAGTCACTTATGAAAATATACACCAGCAGAGCCTTCCATAAAATCCCTATGTAACACAAAGTCCAAACACAACCATACCAAAATAGACTCAATGACACCTACTCACATGGGAAAAGAGATGGAATCGTGTCAGTTTTATATATATTTCTGATGGTAATATTCTCATACTCTATATACTATAAACTTTGATTTTTGTATTTTAGATTACTCTTTTATTGTTTAGCATCTTAATCATATATGTCCCATATTCTTTATTTAAAATTTCAGGTCCTTTTTTGTTTTAGCAGAAGCTTGTGTTTGCATCAACTATACTATCCAGTCTTCTTGGATGCTCATTTTTGCAATCATAGTCTACTTTACAAGGAGGCTATGCGTAAACTTTTCAGAGAACATTTCAGCAAGCAGATCCTGCTATTGCACACTAGGGTTTTCGCATAGTAACGGTTCCATCAAGAGTAGAGGGAATCGTAAGTGCCTGAGTAGCTAATTATTATCTCTCTTTCTTTTACTACTATAATACCCAAACTCAGTGTCTTCTTTTTGCTGAATTTCATGTCACTAAAACATATAATTTTGTTACATGTCCAACATTGCTTCTAACTGTCTGATGCGTTTACTGTTGCCCCCTTTTTCGACATTGCTGCAATCTGGACTACTGATTCCGTTGTACTTTTGCTTCTGATATGTTTATGTTTCTGCTACTGTTGGAGACAATCAAGTTCGATGACCAATACTATAAAAGGTACACCAGCACCAGCTAAGCTCTCCATATATTTAATAGTCAAACTGTTTATCCTAAGTTAAGCTATATATCTACTCGGTTAAGACAGTAAATTGAATCTTATGCAGCTATGATTGTATATGTGAGTGCTTATATTCCAATTCGACCTGACGCTAGAGTTGTTGATGATATTCTCGACTTTTTGCAATATGCATTTGGATTTCAGGTTAGTAGTTGATGATTACATTCTAATCCTGTTACATTTATATATCAAAGCTAGAATTTCTGTTTATTAACATATTCACCTGTTGGTTTAATTGTATTTTGAGATTCATAATGATTATATATTACTGAAGATAGTGTGCCATGTCTTTCATTTTTTACTTGAACCACTTAAAGTGGTTTGTGCATTCAGTTCTGTTATGAGCCAATTAAGCATATCGTTAGCACCTGCATGAATGACCAGAAGGATATCTCATGGCCTATGTTGACCAAGCTTGGTATCACCATGAAATCTGAAGAGAACGAGTTGATGGGGAAGGCTTTGATGAAGCCTGTTATGCAGAATTGGCTTCCTGCTGCAACTGCTCTACTTGAAATGATGATATTTCATCTTCCTTCCCCTCACGCTGCACAAAAGTACCGTGTTGAGAATATGTATACGGTTCCACTTCACAATCAATATACGAATGCCATCAGGAACTATGACCCCAATGGTCCTCTTATGCTTTATGTTTCAAAGATGATTCTCGCATCTGACAAAGGTAGATTTTTTTTTGCCTTTGGTCGTATTTTTGCTTGAAACAATACCTATAATTAACTTGAAGTTACTTAAAAGTTAAAACACTATGCATTCCGATGACCCAGTTACCTTGATCTCCTTCTGCCCAGGAAGGACTAAAGTAGAAATTAAAACATATCTTTAGAGAATTTAGCATGTTTGTTTTCTTTCTGATTTAGAAGACTAAAACCTCTAAATAACATAATTCAATAATACGATAGGTGATATTGATAACATCTGAAAACCTAAAAAGAATATGGCGTACTCACTATTTTTCAATTCTTTATTATTTAGGTCCATAAAAATTCCATATATTCTTTTTTTTAGTGATGGTATGATATAATAATATTATGATTTAAGTTCATTTGGATACCAAACTTATCTAAGATATGAGGGGACTCGTCCCCACCTTCCATCTCCTCACCATCTAATGGCTTAGATTAAACCCCCATTTTATACTGCAGGGGTATTTTCGTCATTTCACCCGCCACTATATAAATCATTTTATCCTTTCTTTCTCATAAAACACACGCACCGTAACATCACTTCTCTCTCTACCTCCTGATCTACTTTCTCTCTCTATAAGTTGAAGCGTATAATCACAAATCCATCACGAACATCATCATTAATCCATCACAAATCGATTAATTAACACAAATTCATATCAGGTTTGTATTCTCATAATATATTCTTATTTTTTTAGCTTATTTGATTTAGAATAAGCTTATTAATTTATTGTCATTAGCTTATTTTGAACGAAATATTTGATCGAGTTCTTCCAATTGATTGTTCTTATTTTGATCAAATTATTTTAATTAGCTTTTAATTATACGATTTATGTGAATAAGCTTATTTGTTTGAATAAGATTTTGAATTAGATGAGAGTTATGAATAATTTTGTGAATTAGATAGGAGTTGTGTGAATAAGCTTACAAATTATATCAGAGTTATGAATAAGCTAGCTTTTTAGCTTATTTTGACGAATCATAAGGTATTTTATGTAAGTTAAATTAAGTTTACTGATGTGGGCTGTAATAAGCTTGATATATCATATATGATAGTTATATATCATATATGATAGTTATATATCATATATGATATATCATCAGTTATCATATATGATATAACTATCATATATGATATATCAAAGAAACCATAAGAAAAAACAGATTTTGTATGAGTCTTTTTCAGAAAATCTGTATAAACTTTTGAAACATGCCTTCTATCATATATATGAGTAATACTTTTTTTTTAAAAAAAATTCATAATATGTTCTTTTCTATCTTTTATTAATACAGTCAGACAGAGGTGGTGTGATTGCCCGATTTAGAGCAAAGCAGGGAGGGAGTTGATTATAACAAGAGGATGTGCACGGATATGTTATAAGGATCAAGACGGAGTAGGCGTTGTTCATGAATTCATCAGTTAATAATGGTTTTAACAATAGTTTATTGTAGATAAAGAAGAGTAGTTTTAATAATAATGGTGTTTGCATCTTTTGATTTTGTATAAATGGTTATCATATATGATATCAGATGTGTATCATATATGATTTTACATTAGGTTATGTTCTGTTTGAATTATCATATATGATTCTGTTCATAAGTACATTTTTTATATTATGAACAAGTGTTTAATTATTAATTGTGCATACTCTTTGTTGTAATCATGAATTCATCAAATTCTTTGTTTAATATACCCAAGTTTTTCTTGAGTATCATATATGATAATGCATTATCATATATGATAGTGCATTAGCATATATGACTTAATTTATCAAAACCATCATGACATAATACCAAGAAAGCTAAACCATATTAACAAGACGTTGTACAAGATACCAATCAATTACAAAATCGTCCATATACGTCAAAACTCCATTAGGAGATTACAAGGAAAAAACAAACAATACATTTAAACATAAAATAAAATTCACGAACTTCTTCAATAAGCTTCTTGGCCTTTTGGATGCTTGTAATGTTCAAGATTCCTTGTAAACAACATTCTCTACAAAAATAAGAAGATTTAATTCAATTTTCAAGCGCATCATCATATATGATATATTTTATCATATATGATATATTTTATCATATATGATATTTTAGCTTACATCATATATGATAAAATATATCATATATGATATTTCACTAACAGGTCACACTAAATTTGTTCAGCGAGATTAAGTCATAAAATCTTATAATTCATGAAAATAAGCTAATAAGTTAGCTTATAATTCATCATAATAAAAATGATGATAATTTGTTAGCTTATTCCTATTAATCATCTAATAAAAAAGCAAACACATCAAAATAAGCTTATGTACATCAAATAAGCTAAAAAAAGATATAAATGATGATGATATAACCTGGTGATTCGTTCTTCAATAGCATCGACATTTTTTTTTTTAATTTTAAACGCGATTTGTTGATGATTTTTTTATTTGTGTGTGTTTTAGTATGTGTTTTGGATCGAGATGATGATTGAATAAGCTTATGTGTGTGTTTTTTGTTAGATCTGAGATAAGAGACGGGGTGAGATGTATTTGGGAGGTGGGTGGGATGGGTGGGTTTAAAATGACGAAAATGCCCCTCCGCTTTTTTTAATTAAAAAATAAAACTTAATCTGGGTTGTTCATTTTTTGATAGATGGAAGGTGGGGATTGATCCCCTTGTATCCAAAGGATACAAGGTATCCAAAATAACCGGACTCTAATATTATTTGAACACTTCATGCTACTGACTTTGCTACGAGTCTTATTAAACTATTTTAATATATCTTTAATTGTTTATTATTCGTGCATAAAATGCAACATTTTTTATAGATTAAGACTAAAAATTTCAATTAGAACAATCAGATGTTTAAAAATAAAAAACAAACAGCTTCGTATGATTCTGATTCAGACTTTTAAATCCACCTCTTAACATTTAGACGTGTTATTGAGATTTAGGTTCAAAACTCTTAAAAAACAAACAACATCTTAGTGTGAATATGATAAGCAATGTTACCTAACTTCCTCTTTCTTTCCGTGGAGAGTAAGCCTCCGTGAGTGATTGCGTCTTTGTAGTGTCAGTCAACAACATGTGTCTTTGTACTGTCTTTGTATTGTGTAAGATATCTTTTGCTTTGACTATGTAGTTTTTATATGATAGTATTTGCTATAGACAATATAATATTTAAACATAAAAATATTAAATGTACGTTAAAAGAATTGCATAAATCTACTTTAAAGTTTTAATAACGAGACTAATATTAGTTAAAAGTGGTTATCGTGTCAATTAATAATGGTGTTTAAATAATTTTGCTTAAATGTAATTGCGAATTTGCTAATTTTCTACTTTAAGAAAATAAAAAAAAAAATTGTTTATGTGATGATAGTAAGTAGCTTGATACATTAAAACTTATTAGTAATATTCTATAGGTACATAGAGAAAAAGGCAAATTGGTTTAAGTTCATACAATAGATACAACTAAGCGTGGGGAAAACCCGATTCATGATCCGAACCGAAAAACACGTAAACCTGTTTTATAAAATGCCATTATTTTAAATCGATTTTTCTCAGAACCGGTGGTTCGTAACCAGTTTATTAACCGGTTAAAACCAAAGCTGTCCGGTTAAAAACCAAACAGATCTGGTTAAAAATCGGTTTAAACCAAAACCCATTCGGTTAAATCTTACAAAATCGGTTTCAAACCGATTCAGTTTAAGTCAAACCAAATGTATTTGCTGAAAAAGTGGGATTAACATAAAATGAAGTGGAAGCGATCGTTTTTTCATGATGTAGCTGAATATGTTCAAACAACTTATTTAATATCTACACCTTATATTTCCAAGCAAATATTACTTGATCGAGAACAATATCACTACACTTTCAAGACGAGGTTTGGAAATCGAGTATGTCTATAATGGATACACAAACATACTTTAAAAAAATTACAAACAAAATATAGTACTTGGGTGTAGCAATACTAACACCAAACGATAATTTACCTTTAACCAACAAAAAAACAAAATTAATACAACAAAAGATTGACATGAGACATAATAAATCTGTTGGTTGGGCGAGGTACTAAAAATATAAAATTTAGTTGCGATTAAGTTTCTTTAAAAAACAAATTCTACTGTGAAAAAATATAATTAATACATAAACGTACTTTTAAAAAGGATTTACAAAACGAACCCGTCCATTGAGACATGTTTATGCTCAACTATAATGCTAATACTACACATGTGGACATGTGGTGAGTTTTAGACTTCTTTAAAAAATAAGAATTGTTAAACAAAATATATTATTCGGACTTTAAAAAATTAAAAATATTAAGAGTTATTTTATTTAAATCCGACATGAATTTTAAAAAATTTAATTGTTTTTAAGCATTAATATATAACGTTCCTTAAGCATAAACTATAACTAAAATATATTACAGAATAAATTAGAAATATAATTAACTAAAAACGCACGAACAGTAAACCTTCCGAAACAAGTAAAAAAACGACCCCGCCCGTTGGGCGGGTTACGAAGCTAGTGTATATATATATATATATATATATATATATATATATATATATATATATATATATATATATATATATATATATATATATATATATATATATATATATATATATATATATAGAGTGGCGTTATTGTGAGTACCACCCTTAAAATAAAAACAATAGGAACCATTTCAGACCGTAGGATCAAAGTTTTTGGATGATCATTAAAACTAATAAGCAAATGGCATAGTTGTAAATTGTATACAACATAAAGGGCATTATGTGTCAGTTTAAAACATAGTAATAAATAAATAAAAACAAAAATAAATCATGATTATTAAACAAATAATCTGCGTATCCCCAAACTATTCTCTCTCCGAGAAAGATCGAAACAGGATTTCATGCTTTTTCAACAAAAAATTGTATTAAAAATCCATCACGAATAGCTTTGTATCAGTATCCCAATCCCCAATTGTGTATAAAATGTAGCGTTCTAAGCAGTCTATTCTAAGGCCAATTTTGTTTTTACAAATCAATTGAAAACCTGAGAAGAGATGGATATGTTGAATGGTAAGTGATACATTGTTGGTGTATTTTTATATTTGCTTATTTTATAACGATATTCATTGATTTTTTTTTGTTTTGTTTTGTTATCTGAATGATTATTTAGTTAGAAGTAATGGAAGGTTGTCTGATCGAAAAAATAAGGATAGGATTGATTTTGCCGATTTATCATCTATGGAATGGAATGACGAAGAGGTAGGTATGTATCATCAAATTATCCACATTGAATTGAATTAATTTTACATTTTAGTGTTGCGTTTTTAATTATAGTGTATTGGATTGAAAAGAGTTTGATGGTGAGGAAGACACACTAGGGGGAGGTATGGATGTGGATGTGTCGTAAACAGAGTGTGTGCAAAATAGAACATTTAGACAAAGTGTGCGACATAGACAGTGTGACACATAAGTAGTATGCGTCAAGTAGACAGCGTGTGTCATATAGTTAGCGTACCTCAGTGACAACATGTTTCATAAAGACAAGGTGTGCCATATAGAGAGGGTGTGCCATATATGTAGTGTGTGACATATACTTAGTCCGCGTGATATATATATAGTGTCGAATAAATCACTAGTGTGTGCTGGATCATTTAAGTGTGTTTCACATAGACATCAACCGTCATATAGTTTTTGTGCCATATGTAAAGAAACTGCCATAAGAAAAGGGTGTGCCATATGGAATACTCACTTATGACAGAGTATGGAATACTTTGCTATTATTCAGTTGTTACTATGTGAGAGTATGCTTTATCATAGTAGTGATAGTAAACTAAGCATAGTTAACTTTCCAATTGTGTTGTTCTTGTATTTGATGAAATAATGATAGACATACAACTACTTGGAAATTAGTGACGTCAATTCTAGTTTACTGGCCAAAAATAGGATTCTTCGTCTAATTATGGTCTTGAAAACCGGTTGCGATGTCCAGGAACTCTCATAGCAGGTAAAAAACATTCACAGAACTCTATGAGGACTAGGTTAGAACCAGATGTGGTAAATGTGCAGGTGATGTTGGTTGGGTGACTTGGGTCACACATAAAAAACTCCCAAGTTTTTCGTCAGGGTCCGATTAGCTAAATATACTATTTCCTAAACTTTTATATCGCTTACGCCATTAACTATATTTTATAAGACTAGTTAAAATTATAGCATAACCGAAATCAACCCATTCAAAAGCAAATGGGTGGAAATGGACCAAATATGATGAGCTTGGCATGTAAAAAAAATCACAAACAAAAAAAATTCAAATGCAAGAATACTTAAATCATGGGTACCTGCCAAGCTTATGAAGAATACATCTTTATAGAATTTAGCATGAGTGGTATTTCCTAGTTCCAACTGTGAAGTCAAGTGGATAATCCCGTAGTATGAATATGTGTTTGCAAAGAACAAGATCAATAGGAGAGTTGTTGTTTTCCACCATGCTGGTGAGAAGAGCTGCAAGAATATGTGTCTGCTCTCAACCATGCTAGTGATAAAATTTTCCTTAAGAGCTCTCAACCGTTCTAATACTGATAGCTGCGACTCACGGGTATTATTGTTCTTGACAATTAGCTTTGTCTGTTCATTTGGCACGTCCTCTTTCTCATTCTCAAATGGGATATCTGTTGAGGACTGAACATTATGAGTACTCTCACCTGTGTGGGAAGAAATAAGCCCACCTTCTGGAAGTGGTTTTTTGTTGAGTTCAGCTCCCAAAGCAAGAATTCTGATTACCTCGGCTAACTGGCCTTTTGCATACAGAAACCTGGGAGATTCTGGTACTTTTTTATAGAGCCATAGTGCGAAAAGAGACGGAAGTAAAGACACTCCAAGTAACAACCTCCACCCAGATCTTTCAACTATTTGCTGCAATAGAATGTAATTAGGAATATGGAAGATGTACAAATCAATATGCTAAGCTTAAAATATTAAAAGAAGATATATAATGATAAAACTAATACCACATACCCAAGCAAGGAAGGCTTCTGCGCTTGTGTGTCATCTGCGATGTCGATATGCATCTTTGACATCGTTTGTTCGTCTAACTATACAAACATAGCCGTTGTTTTAGACTAGTTGTTTCGTAAAGAGAGTGTGTGCAAAACAGAACATTTAGACAATGTGTGCGACATAGACAGTGTGACACATAAGTAGTATGTATCACATAGACAGCCTGTGCCATATAGTTAGTGTGCCTCAGTAACAACGTGTTTCATAAGGACAAGGTGTGTTGTATAGAGAAGGTGTGTAGTGTGTGACATATAGTTATCCCATGTGATATATGCAGTGTCTGATAAATCACTAGTGTGTGTCGGGTCATTTAAGTTTGTTTCACATAGACATCGGTCGTCATATAGTTTTTGTGCCATATCTAAAGTAAGGGCCATAAGGAAAGGGTGTGCCATATGGAATACTCACTTATGACATAGTATGGAATACTCTGTTCTTACTATGAGAGAGTATGCTTTATCATTGTCGTGGACTCGTGATAGTAAACTAAGCACAGTTAGCTTCGTCATTGTGTTGTTCTTGTATTTAATGAAATAATGCTCAGACATACAGGTACATGGAAAATAGTGATCTCAATTCTACTTTACTGGCCAAACACCCTGACCTATTGACCGTGTGTACCATATAGTAGTGTTTGGTATAGTGCTAGTGCGTGTCGGGTCAGTTATGTATGTGTCACATACACAGTGGTTGTCATATGGGTTTTGTGCAATATAGACAGAATGTGGCATAAGAAAAAGGTGTGTCAAACACCCTACCCTTTTGACCGTGTGTGCCATATAGTTAGTGTGTTCCATATAGTAAGTACGTGTGATATAGGTAGTGCCATCTAGTTAGTGTCTGATATATTGTTACTAGGGATGAGCACGGTACCATTTTGGTACCGTAATTTTTTCCCGATCAAAATGTATAGTCCCGATCCCGGAACCGTTGGACATACCGGTATCGGTACCGGTTCTGGTACCGCGTTCGGGAAACCGGTACTATACCAAAACTAGTACCGTTTAAAAAAAAGAAAATCCCAATGTATAGTTGAACATTTGCATACATCGTTGCAGACTGATGGATAGTGTAATATTTCTATGCAACTTAGTCCAACTAATAAATTTTGTTGCATGCATGCTAGCGTCGGTTTTTTTTTCTCATGGTATTAGTAGCCGTATCATTTCTTATCCTGTTTCTTGATAAACTCAACATCATATATGAAAATCGAAAGATGAGATAGAATCCTGCAAATTGCAATGACTCCTCACAATCTTGTATCATTATATTACTAGAAATTGAATAGTGTATGACTTTCGTACCATTCTAGTATTGTTCTGTTAACTAAATTTTTTTATAACATGGTTCTTACAAAATGAACATAAAAAGAGTTACTATGCATGGCTATTAGACTATTAGAGTATCAAACTCACCACATATATTCCTTGCTGCTTTCAGTTTACATGCATTCTTAAAAAAATGAAGCTTATTTTTTTGGTACTAAACACGGGATTTCTCGTTTTGGTACCGTACAGGGGCGAAACTATTTGGAGAGTGCGGGGAGGGCGGCGTCCCCCATGGCTCGCCAAAAAAATCAAATTTTAGTGTAAAAAAATTTTTTAGGACCATTTTATTAAAATGCACCCCATTGTAAAATCGAATTGCCCCCCATTCGGAAATAAAACAATGTAAAAACTTTCAAATTGCCCTCTAAAAGGAAAAAAACTATGTAAAGACGTTATACTTGTATCTTTATTTTGGTGTATACAACGACTTTTGCCAAAAAAAAAATTGCCCCCACTCCGTCAACTTTCTGGTTCGCCACTGGTACCGTATCGATTTTGGTGGTACCAATTTTTTTGAGCTGATTTTTTGATACCGGTACCGTACCAGATAGTAAGAACCGGTACCGATACGGGTCGGTACCAGTACGGTTCCGGTACTGTACCGTTTTTCTGGTATCCATGCTCATCCCTAATTGTTAATGTGTGTCGAGTCATTAAGACTTCATTTTAAGGTTGTTAAAACATGGAAATGATATGTCCTCATCTGTATATGGTAACTGTGTGTATGTTAGTTTTAAAGGATCTGCGCGCGAAGTATGCTGCAAAAATACTACTGGCTGATTGCAATTTGGGTAAAAAGAAGTTTGAAAAAGAAACTCGTGCATACAAGGCGATATCACCAGGAGAAAAGAAGTGGCTAGCTAATTCTGCTTATGAAAGAATCATTTCGTGTGTCAAGACATCAATGAAATGAAATGTGTAAGTTTATGTATTTTCGATTAAATAAGTAGCGTTGTCGTTGACGATTTTAACGCTTTTTTTGTTTCCAGATTATGTATGGACAATGGTCGTGCATTCTGACGATTTTAACGCTTTTTTTGTTTCCAAATTATGTATGGACAATGGTCGTGTATTGTTACCGACTAATCATTTTTATAAAGATTTTTATGATTGTCATACAAGTTGTTATGTTTTCTACTTGGAATGTTGTATACTACATTGTTTATGTGACGCACAATATTTATATAAATGCACAGACTTTAACTATTACATGTTTACAAGATTTCATGTTTTCTTGTAACAACTATACAGTTTGGTATGGTAGAGTTTATACACAGGTTTTAAAGAGATTGAGAGAGATAAAATGATAATTGATAAAAAAAACCGTATGACTGATGATGAATGAACAGAGGTTAGAGAAAAAAAAGGATAACATCCGCTATTTATTTTTTCTAATTTCTTTTCCTTTAAATATGACAAAATGAAAATTACTAGAATACCCTTACAGGCAAAAAAGGCTATTTTAATTTTGTTTTAAATGAAAAGTACACATGGCACAATATGACTGGTTCTTACAGTTTTTATCTTAAAATTGGTTCTTACTTGAACGCAAATCTATATATATATATATATATATATATATATATATATATATATATATATATATATATATATATATATATATATATATGGAGGCCTTAGCAGAAGCTTTAAGGTTGCGACCAAATAAGAGAGATAGCTAACACATGTAAGGGCATAGGGTTTCTTTTATAGGGCATGTTATTTTGGTTAAGGGGGCGAGTTATGAAGTAAACTAAGTTAAGGGCTTTATAGAGGGATATAATGAGATGCATATGACATATAAATGGGGTTAAGTGGGAGGATAAGGTTATATATCCATCATATATTGATGAGCCATTTTGGTATGTGGTTCATGTCCTGATTGTATACGTTTGTGTGTTTAGATATTTTCTAGAGCGCGGATACTTGGAGAAGCTTGTTCAGGTGAGTTTCATAGTCCCATGTATTTTTATGATTTGAATTCCAGATGGGATGGAAGAGACACTCTATGGTTTTGTAACTAATTTTACGAATGTTTTTATGGTTTGTGATGGACTTGTGTGTGCACTTATGTGATTACCTGCCAGGTGATTCATGATTGTGTTTATGATTTGCATCGGGGGACACATATTGTCTCAGTTATTGTGGTTTGACTTGGTACCAAGGGATGTTGACAATGCGGGGCCTTGGGATTGGTTCATAGGTGTATGGGCGCCTATGGGACCATGGTGATTGGTAAGGCTTAAGGCCTTGGAATTGTGGTTATTGGTAAGGCTTGGAGCACATTGTCCATATGTTCTTTTGTTAATGGTTGTTATTCACAGCTTATAATTGATTTAGAGTTGGAGTCTAAACCTATTAATCTCACCAACTTTATGTTGACGTGTTTTAGTGTCTCTTTCAAGTGAGAATGTGGTTTAGCGTGAGAACAGGAGTGGCTAGCTGGGAGGCTTAGGATTGCATTGGAGGAACCCCCTTTCCTCTTAGTCTTTACTTAAGTTTGAATAAGTGATACTTTGCAGACACCTATATGTTTGTTATTTGTTAATTGTATGTCTTTGGTAAGAGGTAGACCTGTTACCTACTTACCTAGACGCCTGCATTGTTTGTGATATCTTCAGGACATTGTGTCACCATTTATGATATTTCCATTTCATTTATTTATCTCTATAGACACGTTATTGTAGTGATGATCTCCATACGTCGCGCCCCATATTCCGCTATGGTGGGGGTGTGACAACTGGTATCTTCAAAAGCAGCAGAAAATGTTCTTTTTGATGAAGAAGCCATTTTTTTAATTCTTAAAATGCTGATAATTAAGTGTTTGTTATGTTTTTGTTATGATTAATTTCATTACTTAATCCTTGTTTATATAACCAAGGATGGAATACAAAGAGTCAGCAGCTTACATGCCAACATCTAATGCATATTCATGCATGTAATTAATTTTTCTGAAGTTCCAAGAATTAGCATTCTCATTGGACATGTAGAAAGTGTGTGCTTTCTGTGTTTTTGGGGCTTATTGTGTTTTAAAAAAAAATAGCAAAAAACAAGGTCTAGGACTAGAACCCTATACCTTCCATTCAAACACTAACACACTTAACCAGTTTGCCACATGAACATATTTGGTTCTAAATATGTGACTAATATTAACATTAGTGAAAATTGAGATTATATTTGGTTCTAAACATTTGTCACATGAATATTTTACTGTGTGACGTTTTCAATGTGTTGGTCATAGATAAGCCCATTATAATGTGACAATAAGTATAATTTAGATACATATTTCTCAAATGTTGTTACTATTGGCAAACATATAGTCACATAATTGTTTCACGATTTAATATGATCATGTATTATATTTGATCATAGTCTTCAAGTAACTGTAAAATATTTGTCACATTTAAATAAATATAGTGGCAAATATTTCAATACCTATTTTCAAGTTGCCACACACACAAAATTCATGTGTGGTTAACATTTAACAAAATATACTAGTCACATTAAAATAATGTGTGTGACAACCTTGTTTATCAATTTGTCACTTGTAAAATAAGTCTATGTGACCATATATGATTTTTGGCCACATTCAGTGTGTATGACAAATATTTATCACACATGTATAGGTATAATGTGACTACTACTTGAATCAGACTTTGATTCGGTAACACTCTCACATTATTAAATGACTAACGACTCATCCAAAAAGCATTTGTTAGCCCTAGTCACGTAAATATTCATATGCGTGACAAACAAAATACGAAATGGTCATGCAAACTGACTTCAAGTGTGACCGTTTATTTATTACTGGCGAATTCAGTCACACAAAAAAGTTATTCGTGACTACACGAAATTCGGTATGTGTGACCGAAACCCATTTTTGTACTAGTGATGATAAAGAATCCATAACATTGATACCCTTTAATGATAACCCAAAATTAATTTTGGATCTTGTAACACAAGGTCTAAACTCCAAACGTTCTCAGGATTGCTAACAACATGCGATTTTCATAGGCTAATACATCTTGCCAAAACCTTGATAAATTACATGAACGTGTAGCATATCTTAACCTGTAAGATAAATGATTCATAACTTATATTGACATACATGACCCAAATAATAAGCATTTAGAATTGGCATTTAACATATTAGTGGAAAAATTAATCATAATAAGAAGGGCCAAATAATATAAAAATCATAAACAATAAATCTTAAACCTAGAAATTTGATGTTCAGAAACATAAGTGAGGAATATACAATCAATTGAATAAGGTTAAGAAACATTTACAAAATCGAAACTGCGATTGATCAATTGAATGTTATGGTATCAGCCTTGAATTTTCTACTTCGTACTATGAATGGATTGTGATTTTTGTTTTGAAACCCGAACGATCGACTATGGTGCGAGGTTTTTTTTTTGAACATTCAATGCTTTAGATAAAAAAGTTTTTATATGGAGTCGATTATTCTAATTTTTTATAAATTTTCTTTTAGCCCCTCAAGTTTTTATGGATTACCTTTGCTGTTTTGAGGTTTTAGATCGTATATTACATAAAACCTTTTGTAAAAACTTTATAAAATTTGCTCCACTATTTCAAACTTTATTTTCTTATATTTTTTTAACACATCATAGTTTCAACCTATTTTAAAAAAAGAAATGAATTTAGTTAATATTGATTTCAAAACAGTATTAATAAGCTTGCTAAATTAAGAAATAATATGTTATTTTTTAGTTATTTAAAAAAAATTTAATATGAAAGTCCCAAAAAAGACTAATAAATAAAGAAAGTTAAAAAAAAACCCAAAAAACGTTTTGCTTTATATTGAAAAAGATTTAATTGCACGGAATCCGTGACCGCAAGGATCCATCTAGTTATTAGAATTAATAAAATCAGCCATCCCATTTGGGCTGTTTGTGGTTACCACTGGGCCCAAAAAAAGTTAAAACGGGCAATTGCTATATCGGTTATCTTCTTTCCAAAAATAGTTCCATAAATTCTCGTATAAATACTATGTCCATCAACTCTACTCTATTATCTTTTCTTCTTCTCTACTCTATTAAGTTTTCTTCTTCGGTCAATCTCAAAAAAAAAAGAAGGATAATGTCTAAAAAAAGAGCCATTGTTGCCTATGACGGGAAGGTTTACATCTTTAATACTGATGATGAGGTTGCGCCTGCAACATGCCTCGGATTGCTATGTGATGATCCATTAACGCCATATCCAGCAATCTACTTTCGTGATGTCAAACCAGGAGTCAAGGACTATTTAGATCTAAAACTAGCGTCAAAAGTTACAAAAATGTTCCCGTCTCGTTGCAAGGATGGCAAGTATAGTGACATCGACATAAAAACCTTGAGCGATACTTACCCAGCTTACGGTCAGAAGTGGTTTACAATACCTGCAGCCACAAAATTAGATCCTCCAGAGCATGTTACTGGTCCAATAAAATATGGTGACGATTTATATGTGTCGAGAACAGACGACATATACAGCTATCGTAACAAGTGGTCGCTGCGCTTAGCAAACTTCACATTCACCGATCCTACCATCGAAGTCGAATACGCTCCAGGCCGAATAAGATTCATAGAACTTTGCCAAAAGTACCAATTAACCCAGATATTTCGCTCTTCTAGTTCGATATCCTTTAATCATCAGGACGATAACCTTTTTTTAAAAAAAGAGAGTGCAGTAGAAGTATTACACGGAACACAAGATGCACGTCCATGTGTCGTCAAACGTGTTTGGCTTCTTGATAAAAAGTATCGTTCTGACTTTTTTTATGCAGCCACGAAACTATATTCGTGTAGCGAACATAGTAACATTGTCACAATCTACGAAACCAGGTTCGATGGGTATTGGTGTAACATTGCAATGGAACGATGCACGTGCAACTTCGTAGAATTTGTTAATCGAGAAAAAACAGAAAATTATCATTTGTTGAAAAACTTAATTAAGGAGGCCGTTCTAGGGGTAGTGCATCTTCACCATAATGGAGTGATACACGGCAGCATCCGCCCATCAAACGTTCTAGTACAAAAGTATCGAACAGGTGTAGTAGCACGCTTGGGTGGACTCAGCCGAAGCAGATATCGCGAGCCAGATGATGAAACAATTCATGGAACATTAATGGACATCCGGCTTGAAAAGAAAAAAGAGGGATGGTATACTCGGGATTTATTCGGTTTGGCTCGTTTTATTATAGATTTCGAGACAGGAAACAGTTTCGTGGATGATGACAAGTTAGATGACGAATATTTCAATGATAAAGAGCAATTCAACAATGACATGGGCAAACTCTCTAAAATAAATGGTGTTGCACATAATCTTGTTAAGCAACTCTTAACATACAGCATAACAGCCGTGAAAGCGTCCACTCATTACTATTTTTGGCTGCGTGGGACGTTTGTAATGCTAATTCAAGTGATAAGTAATAGAATAACAGGGGGGCATCGTGATACCAAACTGGAAGCTGAAGTTGACATGTGGAACAATTATACTTTTGGTGGTGTGACTTGGTACTCAAAGGAACTTGACAGTTGGTTAAAGGCCATGACGAGTTCATATTCCCCATACACGAATCTGTCTGGGTTGTTGCGGTTAATAAGGAATACTATGGGTCACCCTCCTGAAGACCAAATCTGGAAAACTATCGGGGCCAGTTATAATGGGTTTGAGGATTATATCAACTTACTATTTCCAAAACTTTTCAATGCAGTATGTCTTATAGCAAAGAATAATCTGGAAACTGGTTATTTTTCTGATTTTGTTTTTTAAGAAGAAGAAGAAGAAGAAAAAGAAGAAGAAGAAGAAGAAGAAGAAGATGAAGAGAATCATCATCAACTTAGGAAGTGATGTTTTAGGAGAGATCATACCCTCTGCAACCATAATTTTTATTATTTTATACTTTCTTTAGGTTAAAGGCAAGGTTACATTTTTGTTTATCCAATACAGTACAAAGTTTATTTGACATTTGCTCAGTAAAGTTAAGTTTCAGTTAAAGTATACATACATTAAATCCCATTTTAAGTTACTCCCACTCAAAAGAAAAAGAGTCACGCACTACTCTATTGTTACACAAGATTAACAGAAACATATTGTTACATCACAATGTTAAAACGCATAAGTACTATTCACCAACTTCACATTGATTAAACAAACAAATAGTCCATAAAGAA
Organism: Glebionis coronaria; assembly: GCA_025667525.1. Classification (NCBI taxonomy): domain Eukaryota; kingdom Viridiplantae; phylum Streptophyta; class Magnoliopsida; order Asterales; family Asteraceae; genus Glebionis; species Glebionis coronaria. The sequence continues at coordinate 602,920,559 of CM046880.1, forward strand.
AAATTACACGTTTATGTATGGGAATACCTACGGTCTTAGGATATGCTACGACTCGATATTACTTTTCTTGAACGACGAGCTAAAAAACAACAAATCTATACGTTCTGTTAAAAAACAACGTGTTGATAATCCTAATTTAAGAAAACATTTTTCTAAAATATTCATATAAATTTTAAGTTTATGATATATAATAATTAATAACTTTACATACAGTATAAAAATTATTAAAAAATAGGATTTTTCAATTTTTACAAAAATAAAAATAATCACATGTAAGATCCGGATCATAAAAATATTGACTTAACCAATTCAAGTAAGGTTAAAAACGAATCACGCTAATGGTGTTCTTGGACCAAAAAGATGGATGGTCCTTTTTTTAAAGTTTGACAGTTGAAAAGGGGTCAAAAAGAGAGTTAAGAGGTTCAACTAGTTTCAAACGGTCCACAAAAAGCTTATAAAAATGATGTTGTTAAGGGGTTCGAAGAAGAGTCCACAATTCAAGTACACAAATGATTGTTATTTCTCCACCGAAAACAACAATTCATCATCTTAATGGAACAGTTTTTCATCACTCGGAGGAGGACGAGAACAAAGCATTGAATCCTTATTTTCGTTTAATGCTATCCAATAACAATAAAAAGTCAACAAGTATTCAAGAAGCCAAAATTTGAAATACCTACGCGGGTTCGGTTGGCAGAAATTTATAACTTTTTGTAATATGCCATTATGTTTATTATTGCAACTTTTTTACAAATCGACGGATATATATATGTGTAAAAAGAACAAATCGGACAACAATAAACATACTCGAGGCGGATTACACGGGGCAAAAAATTATTCGGGTCAACCAAGTAAACCGAATACTAAATTGGGTTGGATATCGTGTTAGAAATATTTGAGAACTCGGGATCGAGTGAACTTGATTGACATGTTGAACCTGATGCATAGTAAAACTAGGAGCCTTATAAATTGTCGCATGATTCTTTTCCCTACCAACTAATCTAGCAGGGTTTCCAACAACCATACGTACGTCTAGTCGGCACATCTTTCAACACAATCGACCCGGACCCGATTTTCGCCCCATGACCAATCCGAATACTCCCAAAAACACAAGTACCCACGTGTGTGCATCAATCAAAATGGAACAGATGATCGAGTGTGCATCAATCAAAATAGAACGGGTGATCAAGTGTTAATCGAACCGATTACCGTCTTCAATCGATATAAAGGTCTGTTAATAACTAACTTATTTGTTAATTGAACATAATATCATTCAATATTCAATATGAAGGTATAGGGTAAATGTCAATAATACACAATGTACTTTTAAAATTGAACCATTATACATTGCGAACTTTTTTATGATTGATATACACACTTGAATATAAATTCAACCTTTTACTTTTGACTAAATACCTTCAGACCAGTTGTTTGTTCTTATTTGGGTCCCACATTGTTTGTTTCTCTGAAAAACCTGAAAAAGATACAATTTGTTTATTCAACAAAGAAGTGTCCCACGAGAACATCGCACATTTTAAATTTTGATAATTATCAGTTAGGGAAGAACTTAATTTTTTTAAAGGGATTTGCCTTCATCTCTATGATCAACATAATTCTTCAATGAACCACATTCTTGACTATTTAAAACAACAAAGATAGGGACATCAAGATTTGGAGCTAATTTAGGATAAAACTACAATAATGATGATGAAGAAGAATAATTCCTAATAGTTTTTTGCATTTGCAATAGCAGATCTACAACAGTCCACCATTTCCTCTCATTATTTTTTACTCGCAATTAACAATTCATCATTTTCTTAATTCTTATCTTTTCATCGAGAGGAAAAATCAGTAACCGAACATTGAATTATGATTTGTGATTGAGGGATTATGCATATGCTACTTTTGCTGGTGAGTGATTTCTGATTTTTCATTTAATGAGGAGGAACAAGCACAACTTCATTCTATGATTTATAGATCGATATGATGATTGCTGTAATGTATTCTTAAGAAATATGATAAAGAGTGTGATTGAATTCATTTGTATTTACCATTAAACGTATGATTAAAAGGAGTTGATGCTTCTTGATGTAATCATGCGGTTGGGATACGAATCAAAAGGATCATAGTTTACCTTTTTATGGCTTAAGATTGTTATGTTAGTACATGAACTGCTGCTACATGAACATTGATTAAAAAAATAAATGTTCAAGTGGAGAAGATAGGGGTAATTTAGCCATTTTATATAAAAAAAGAAGTTACCAGCTTTCAGCTTTCAAGGTATTTAGTCCAAAGTCAAAGGTTGAATTTATATTCAAGTGTGTATATCAAACATATAAAAATTTGTAATGTATAATGGTTCAATTTTTTAAGTACATTGTGTATTATTAACATTTATCCTAAAGGTATATCATTGCTCTGTTTAATTTTGCTACGATAATCGAAATAAACGAACAAGCCCTTGTTGAGGGGTGTATAAGGAAGGTGGTGTTTGTTTAGTTGTGGATGATTTGGTTATCATTGACTTAAGAAGATATATCTGTCATATGTAAATTGAATATTCATATTAGTTAAAGCTTAATATATGTTGTTTAATAAGACCAAGGCTTTGTCTGGATAGAGGGTTTAGGAGATAGAATTTGAAATGATGGTTAGGATTGTAAAACATGACCACTTTTTTTTCAGGATGTCATTAATTAGGCGTGCGCTTTTGTGTTTAGGCGATCAATGGATAAAGTTCATATTTGGATCGCCCTCCATCAACAACAAAAAGTAAGTAGTAGCTCCATTTTTTTATTTATGTAATTAGTTTTCTTTATAGATTATTGTGCATATGTAAAAGGGTGTTTGGAATTCCTTATGGTAAACAAGTACGACTAATTGTTTGGAAAATGTATCTTACGCGTCATTTTTTAGATGTATCTTACTTTTTAATCATTATAACTTGTTTTTTACTTTGAATAAAATTAATCTTTTCAAGTGAACTATGACTTTACTTGTTAGAGTTATTTATATTACAAGGGTTATTTAAAATAAAATTGATCTTTTCAATTAATCTATGGATAAAGTTCATGTTTGGATTGCTCTTCTCAAGATGAAGTATTTATTATTAATCTTCACTGATTGTATATAGTTTTTGCTTTTCTTCTTATAAAAATAGGATTCCAATTACACATAATTTCTTGAACATCTAAACAGTTGATTATATTTTTAAATTGCAATGATAAATACTAGTACACGAGCTAACCTTACTTGTAGATGAACAATTTGTCTTATTGCTGATTATCGATAGTTTCGATTGTCTATTGATGTACAATTTTAACGATTTTGATTGGGTCACAGATTAGCAAGGAGATAGGGACCATAAGTAGTTAGGATCTAGGATTGAAGTCTTCTTGTTCTTTGGGACCATTAGAAATATGAACAAATTGGTAGGGATGATATTGTTACGACACGGCCACAAGATTTAAAATCATAATAATATTAGATAGAGCAACCGGATCTATACGGTGAGATGCGTGATTATCGATAGTTTCGATTGTCTATTGATGTATAATTTTAGCGATTTCGATTGTCTATTGATGTACACCGGCTTGTCAACCAACCATCGCCTGCTCCTCTTTGTGGTGGGCACGCAATGACTCGAAACCAATAGAAAAATAAGAGGTGTTGGTGGTGCAGCACCGCCAACTCTGTCACCAAATGCATGTTCAAATGGAAGAACGGGAGCATCGAACATATAGAAATGTGCCACATCATAGATAGGGGATGCTGCCAGCAGATAATGATTCCAATCCCAAGATGAATTTACGCCACCTGATGAATATATATTACCTGAGTCATTATACTGTGGTGGTCTTAATAGAAGGGGATGCTGCAGACTACTATTCCCTTGTGTATTAGATCTTTCAAACGAGGTTCTACTCTGCTGGCCTTGTTGGTCAAATGCGACCGGTCTACCAAGACCAAAAGGTCATCAACATTTACTCCTTCAAAGGGGTCAGAAGCGATGTCAATAAGTCCAGTATCAGTTCAAAGGGCTTCTTTCCACCCCACCTCAATAACACGATTCTCATGGTATTAGGATCGTCCTCTTCATCAACCATAGCAAGAGTATCTCTGCACACAATACTTTGAATCCACATTAGCCAATTACTCCAAACCCAAATCACTAACGTATTTCCTTTGGTACATTTTATCGAACATATGATATACAGGTTATGAAGCAAGGACTGAAAACAACATTTTCGAATAATTCCTATGAGGCATTTTATCAAACAGTTTATATGCAACTCTTTTTTTTTCAAGTTTCATAACGACCAACTACACACGCACAAACAAACAGACCCACACAGACATTGTCAAATGAATAAAAAAAATTTTTAAGGCTGGGAAGCTACAGATATGAAAGGTGAAATCACTTTTTAAAATGGAAAATGATATGGGGCAGCTGTTTTTATTACTACATTATTTTTAAACTTTTTAGTTATTTTACCCCTGACCAATGATAAAAGTTACTTTTTGACCCTTAATAATTTTGTTTTTAGTGCAAAATTGCATCCCCAAATTATATTTCTTCCTTAAAAAACCTTCTACAAATCCTCCTACACCACATGATGCTTACAATTGACAAAACCGACACTTTAAATTTTAAGATATAATAAGTAGAGAAAATATATATTATATTATTCTGTGTGTACGAGGATAAGTAAGATGATTTAGTGCAAAAAGATGATCTTGTGATTTTATAATTTCTAAAAATAGTCGTTGTAAAGACTAGCACGGTATTCGTGTGATGTATCGATCATGCTTGTTCTCTAATTAATAGAAAAATAAAATGTTTTTGATCAAACTCACTTCAATCATTTTTATAGATTTCATTCGATTCGTTCTCTAACGCCTTTTATTTGCAACCTAAACCGGTGGCTACTCATGTTAACCTATTTCCAAAGATTTTGTAAATATATGCGTCTAATAATTGTTGTACAATGTGAATATATAATTGTAGTTTTTTTTGTTTTTTTTTTGAACCATAGTTGTCAAGATCATTATCGTGCTCTCAGGATCTTATAATTTTTATCATATTCCAAACTAAAAGCGATCCAATTCTATGCTTAAAATTTTATAGGATTCACATCTTAATCATACGATCTCGGGCTTAATCATACGGTCTTAGGATATACTACGACTCGATATTACTTTTCTTGAACGACGAGCTAAAAAACAACAAATCTATACGTTCTGTTAAAAAACAACGTGTTGATAATCCTAATTTAAGAAAACATTTTTCTAAAATATTCATATAAATTTTAAGTTTGTGATATATAATAATTAATAACTTTACATACAGTATAAAAATTATTAAAAAATAGGATTTTTCAATTTTTACAAAAATAAAAATAATCACATGTAAGATCCAGATCATAAAAAATGTTGACTTAACCAATTCAAGTAAGGTTAAAAACGAATCACGCTAATGGTGTTCTTGGACCAAAAAGATGGATGGTCCTTTTTTTAAAGTTTGACAGTTGAAAAGGGGTCAAAAATAGAGTTAAGAGGTTCAACTAGTTTCAAACGGTCCACAAAAAACTTATAAAAATGAGGTTGTTAAAGGGTTCGAAGAAGAGTCCACAATTCAAGTACACAAATGATTGTTATTTCTCCACCGAAAACAACAATTCATCATCTTAATGGAACATTTTTTCATCACTCGGAGGAGGACGAGAACAAAGCATTGAATCCTTATTTTCGTTGAATGCTATCCAATAACAACAAAAAGTCAACAAGTATTCAAGAAGCCAAAATTTAAAATACCTACGCGGGTTCGTTTGGCAGAAATTTATAACTTTTTGTAATATGCCATTATGTTTATTATTGCAACTTTTTTACAAATCGACGGATATATATATGTGTAAAAAGAACAAATCGGACAACAATAAACATACTCGAGGCGGATTACACGGGGCAAAAAATTATTCGGGTCAACCAAGTAAACCGAATACTAAATTGGGTTGGATATCGTGTTAGAAATATTTGAGAACTCGGGATCGAGTGAACTTGATTGACATGTTGAACCTGATGCATAGTAAAACTAGGAGCCTTATAAATTGTCGCATGATTCTTTTCCCTACCAACTAATCTAGCAGGGTTTCCAACAACCATACGTACGTCTAGTCGGCACATCTTTCAACACAATCGACCCGGACCCGATTTTCGCCCCATGACCAATCCGAATACTCCCAAAAACACAAGTACCCACGTGTGTGCATCAATCAAAATGGAACAGATGATCGAGTGTGCATCAATCAAAATAGAACGGGTGATCAAGTGTTAATCGAACCGATTACCGTCTTCAATCGATATAAAGGTCTGTTAATAAGTAACTTATTTGTTAATTGAACATAATATCATTCAATATTCAATATGAAGGTATAGGGTAAATGTCAATAATACACAATGTACTTTTAAAATTAAACCATTATACATTGCGAACTTTTTTATGATTGATATACACACTTGAATATATATTCAACCTTTGACTTTTGACTAAATACCTTCAAACCGGTTGTTTGTTCTTATTTGGGTCCCACATTGTTTGTTTCTTTGAAAAACCTGAAAAAGATACAATTTGTTTATTCAACAAAGAAGTGTCCCACGAGAACATCGCACATTTTAAATTTTGATAATTATCAGTTAGGGAAGAACTTAATTTTTTTAAAGGGATTTGCCTTCATCTCTATGATCAACATAATTCTTCAATGAACCAAATTCTTGACTATTTAAAACAACAAAGATAGGGACATCAATATTTGGAGCTAATTTAGGATAAAACTACAATAATGATGATGAAGAAGAATAATTCCTAATTGTTTTTTGCGTATGTAATAGCAGATCTACAACAGTCCACCATTTCCTCTCATTGGTTTTTACTCGCAATTAACAATTCATCATTTTCTTAATTCTTATCTTTTCATCGAGAGGAAAAATCAGTAACTGAACATTGAATTGTGATTTTTGATTGAGGGATTATGAATATGCTACTTGTGATGGTGAGTGATTTCTGATTTTTCATTTAATGAGGAGGAACAAGCACAACTTCATTTTATGATTTATAGAACGATATGATGATTGTTGTAATGTATTCTTAAGAAATATGATAAGAGTGTGATTGAATTCATTTGTATTTACCAGTAAACGTATGATTAAAAGGAGTTGATGCTTCTTGATGTAATCATGCGGTTGGGATACGAATCAAAAGGATCATAGTTTACCTTTTTATGGCTTAAGATTGTTATGTTAGTACATGAACTGCTGCTACATGAACATTGATTAAAAAAATAAATGTTCAAGCGGAGAAGATAGGGGTAATTTAGCCATTTTATATAAAAAAAGAAGTTACCAGCTTTCAGCTTTCAAGGTATTTAGTCCAAAGTCAAAGGTTGAATTTATATTCAAGTCTGTATATCAAACATATAAAAATTTGTAATGTATAATGGTTCAATTTTGAAAGTACATTGTGTATTATTAACATTTACCCTAAAGGTATATCATTGCTTTGTTTAATTTTGCTACGATAATCGAAACAGACGAACAAGCCCTTGTTGAGGGGTGTATAAGGAAGGTGGTGTTTGTTTAGTTGTGGATGATTTGGTTATCATTGACTTAAGAAGATATATCTTTCATATGTAAATTGAATATTCATATTAGTTACAGCTTAATATATGTTGTTTAATAAGACCAAGGCTTTGTCTGGATAGAGGGTTTAGGAGATAGAATTTGAAATGATGGTTAGGATTGTAAAACATGACCACTTTTTTTCAGGATGTCATTAATTAGGCGCGCGCTTTTTTGTTTAGGCGATCAATGGATAAAGTTCATATTTGGATCGCCCTCATCAACAACAAAAATTAAGTAGTAGCTCCATTTTTTTATTTATGTAATTAGTTTTCTTTATAGATTATTGTGCATATGTAAAAGGGTGTTTGGAATTGCTTATGGTAAACAAGTACGACTAATTGTTTGGAAAATGTATCTTATGCGTCATTTTTTTTAGATGTATCTTACTTTTTAAACATTATAACTTGTTTTTTACTTTGAATAAAATTAATCGTTTCAAGTGAACTATGACTTTACTTGTTAGAGTTATTTATATTACAAGTGTTATTTAAAATAAAATTGATCTTTTCAATTAATCTATGGATAAAGTTCATGTTTGGATTGCTCTTCTCAAGATGAAGTATTTATTATTAATCTTCACTGATTGTATATAGTTTTTGCTTTTCTTCTTATAAAAATAGGATTCCAATTACACATAATTTCTTGAACATCTAAACAGTTGATTATATTTTTAAATTGCAATGATAAATACTAGTACACGAGCTAACCTTACTTGTAGATGAACAATTTGTCTTATTGCTGATTATCTATAGTTTCGATTGTCTATTGATGTATAATTTTAGCGATTTTGATTGGTCACAGATTAGGAGATAGGGACCATAAGTAGTTAGGATCTAGGATTGTAGTCTTCTTGTTCTTTGGGACCATTAGAAATATGAACAAATTGGTAGGGATGATATTGTTACGACACGGCCACAAGATTTAAAATCATAATAATAATAGATAGAGCAACCGGATCTAAACGGTGAGAGCGTGATTATCAATAGTTTCGATTGTCTATTGATGTACAATTTTAGCGATTTCGATTGTCTATTGATGTACACCGGCTTGTCAACCAACCATCGCCTGCTCCTCTTTGTGGTGGGTACGCAATGACTCGAAACCAATAGAAAAATAAGAGGTGTTGGTGGTGCAGCACCGCCAACTCTGTCACCAAATGCATGTTCAAATGGAAGAACGGGAGCATCAAACATATAGAAATGTGCCACATCATAGATAGGGGATGCTGCCAGCAAATAATGATTCCAATCCCGAGATGAATTTACGCCACCTGATGAATATATATTACCCGAGTCATTATACTGTGGTGGTCTTAATAGAAGGGGATGTTGCAGACTACTATTCCCTTGTGTATTAGATCTTTCAAACGAGGTTCTACTCTGCTGGCCTCGTCGGTCAAATGCGACCGGTCTACCAAGACCAAAAGGTCATCAACATTTACTCCTTCAAAGGGGTCAGAAGCAATGTCAATAAGTCCAGTATCAGTTCAAAGGGCTTCTTTCCATCCCACCTCAATAACACGATTCTCATGGTATTAGGATCGTCCTCTTCATCAACCATAGCAAGAGTATCTCTGCACACAATACTTTGAATCCAAATTAGCCAATTACTCCAAACCCAAATCACTAACGTATTTCCTTGGGTACATTTTATCGAACATATGATATACAGGTTATGAAGCAAGGACTGAAAACAACATTTTCGAATAATTCCTATGAGGCATTTTATCAAACAATTTATATGCAACTCTTTTTTTTCAAGTTTCATAACGACCAACTACACACGCACAAACAAACAGACCCACACAGACATTGTCAAATGAATAAAAGATTTTTTTAAGGCTGGGAAGCTACAGATATGAAAGGTGAAGAAGTATCACTTTTTAAAATAGAAAATGATATGGGGCAGCTGTTTTTATTACTACATTATTTTTTAACTTTTTAGTTATTTTACCCCTGACCAAAGATAAAAGTTTCTTTTTGACCCTTAATAAATTTTGTTTTTTAGTGCAAAATTGCATCCCAAATTATATTTCTTCCTTAAAAAACCTTCTACAAATCCTCCTACACCACATGATGCTTACAAATGACAAAACCGACACTTTAAATTTTAAGATATAATAAGTAGAGAAAATATATATTATATTATTCTGTGTGTACGAGGATAAGTAAGATGATTTAGTGCAAAAATATGATCTTGTGATTTTATAATTTCTAAAAATAGTCGTTGTAAAGACTAGCACGGTATTCGTGTGATGTATCGATCATGCTTGTTCTCTAATTAATCGAAAAATAAAATGTTTTTGATCAAACTCACTTCACTCATTTTTTATAGATTTCATTCGATTCGTTCTCTAACACCTTTTATTTGCAACATGAACCGGTGGCTACTCATCTAGATGTGAAGTTGAAACATGAACACTGCTATGGCATGAGGAAACACGAAAGCAATTGTAAATCGCATTTTGATCGATATAAGTTGTTATGAGTTTGTTATTTGCACTTTTGTTTGTGTGTGTGTAGGACAAATACACCCCACCACCACCACTGCACCTCCATCTTCACCACCTGTTTCCAACAGCGGTGAAGAAGAAAAGTAAGATGGAGGTGACAATGAAGGAAGAAGATAGTAAGGTTGTTTAAGTTATGTTTTTAACTATTAATGTATTATCTACGTCCTAAGTTAAACATTGCATGGTTAATTAGTTTAATCATTGTACCGATGTTTACTTATTGTGTTAGTATATCTATTTTATTATGACGGTTGATCTTAAGAATATGAGTTAACATTGTTTTGGGGCTTGGTTTTAATTTGTTGGCCATACTATACGTATGTCTTGTGATGATAACGGCCACCTCGTACATGGCTTGTTGATTGTTTGCGGGTTTGTTCAACAGATGATGACGAGATATATGGTATTGACGTCGTAATCATCAAAACAACACATATAATTCCGACCAGTGACGACGTTGTTGTACATGAGAATATGAAGTAGCTAGATCAAAGATCTCAGGATGTCTATAGTATTAAAGGAAGATTTCTTTTATGATTTCACCTTATAAAAAACTTATGACCAAACCCTATATCACTAGTTAGTTGTCACCATAAATAAAAAAAAAACTCAACAATTTCAAGTTGGCTCCTTACCTTAAAAAGGATATAATAATTTATCTCAGTTTACAAACAATAAAAAACATTATTATCAACGGAAGAAACTGCTCCTGGACATTATGAATGTGAGGCTCGTCTTCATAACACACCTTTTTCTCATATGTTTCATAATAAAATAACGACATTGACAAGGTGACACGCTTATATCTTTTTAAAGGTAGACTAGTAAACTACAATGCGAGAACAATGTTGCCGAACTCAACGTTCATAGTTCTCGATCAATGCTACATAAAAACTTTCTATTTTCTTACATCGACAAACGCGATTGTTCTCTCGAGAGTTGTGAGGCTCATTCGCGGGTCGCTCTCTTTTTTTCTGAAAATGTGGACGTTGGCTTTGTAGACATTTACACCAGTTCAAGGAACAAATTTTTTCTAACAAACATAGACAAGTTCACTTACCCGGAATTATTAAATGAAAAAAAATTATAGTTTAGTAGTAATTAATTTGCCATTCTATACATAACATATGGAAATAAAAATGTTGACATAGTCATATACATGTTTATAAGTAAACTAACAAATTCACAACTAAACTTTATATTCTCAAATCCATGTAAAGTTTGGATTTGGCTCGCCTAAACCTTAACTTGTTTTTACACTACGTTACTCACCTGGCCCTTACGATGCAAGTTGAATGCTCATGATTATGCCTCGAGCGCCTAAATCATGATAATACGCATTTGGGTTATTAGCACATTACTTAACCCTTAGAATAAACATGATATGGAAAACTAGTTATAAATAACATGAAGATTGTTATAAACTCATGAACTAGCTATGGATAAGATACACCAAACTGCACTACTATGATCACGGACTCGAGCTAAGCTAACCAATCTTGTAACTTGGTTCAATACTTTCTTAGCATAAGTTGTAATCTTATAGGCTGAGAAAATAAGGTATTATAGCATATAGTATCCGAAACTTGCAAAAACATCATATCATGTTAAAATCTTCCAAGACACCTGCAAACGACCCTTTTTTACTGACTTACAAATTAAATCAGTTAATGAAGCCAAGTTCACATGAAAGTAGACTCTTTTGCATTTCCGAAAAGTTATCCCATGCTTAAAACGAAGCTAACCAATTTTTAAAGATCTGGTTGCTGCACGTTTTAGGATGCACTAAAACGCATTTTAGACCAGTTTAACTACTGAATTGGCCAAAGCTACAAACATAACAAATAAAGTAGACATCTAAGGCTTTCCAGAAAGTCTGATCATGAGTAAACACGAGCTACTATCAGTCTGTTATGGTCTTTCTAGCATGACTAACTGATTCAGAATTTTCTGCAACTAATGTAACACAAACGCTTCGCAAATAACATGACCCGATTACTAACATCATAATTACCATGTAATACAAATCCTCTTGCCCTATCTCTACTCTTAATCATCATACTTTACTCTTTAACATAAACCCATCAAATCCCATATCATCATACGCATATCCAAACACCCATAATCCTTGAATTAATCTAATAACTATGTAAACCACATGTAAAACACTTGATAAACATATCCCATGACTTATTTAGCTCAAAATCATAATTAAACACATAATAGATACTTACTTTAAATTTGATGAAGAACACATATAATCATTTGAAACCTCTTGGTTCTTTAACCATTCAATCCTTGTTAACCTTGTTGGAGTCTTGCTAAAACCTTGTTAATTATTAGATATTCTATAGATTACTTCAGGGAAAAGAATCCATTGACAGCTCCTAGTTGAGAAAAGAGAAAACGTGGCACCAAGGGAAAAAATGAATAATTACAAGCTATTCAGTGACCCATAAACCTCATCAGATAATATAGACTGTTGGCAAATAGGTTAAACAGCACCATCGCTCTATCAAGTTCACAATTGTTATTCCTTTTTAACCATAGTTAAATCTGTTAGATTGTCAAGACTTATTTGGAATTCGGAAAACAATGATACAAATGATTAAACGATGTTGTTTAAAATATCGTTGTTTTATTTTTAGGTGACCATGGTTTCAGCCCTTTTAGCCGACTACACCACGGTGTTTGGCCCACTGTCACATACACTCAAACTAGCTAGTTAGAGCCCCCTCTTTAAGTTTTCAGAAGGTTCATATATGTGGCCACTCATCTGAATTGTAAAAGGCGAAAGCAATGGAGTAGCCGAGGTTTGAAAGGTGTTAGTTAACCCACTACTTTAGAGTTGAGCTCAAATTTCTTATCCCAGAGGACCCATACCAACATGGAATGGATAATACAGTGTTTGTTAAAGAATGTTACTACCAATATCGTACAAACTAAAAGTTTAAAAGTTACACTCCAAGTACTAGTATATGTCATAATTATTAGACAAACTTTAAGAGTTCAAATTTCTTATCCTATATTGAAGTGGGACGAGTTTTGTTAACCAATGAAAATCTCACAAAATGAACCTAAACTAAGTCATGGAAAATGGCACCTAGTATAATCAATGACATTTATCTTATGCTAACAAGTTAAAATAAGAAAATGGCTCCTAGTATAATCAATGACATTTATCCTAGTATAACTTCAAGTAGATTAGATAAAGATGTGGCATCTTCATCCACTAATCTATTTTCTTCTTGTTTCTTTTAATTATACCAAAATGAATACTAGCACGCAAAGAATAATACATTATTATATTTAGTTTGGACCTTTATTAGTCCGGCCTGAATTCCGTCCAAAGAAAGTATGTCAGTTCATGAGTTTGGTAAATTTGGTAAATTACAAGAATCATATATTAGTACATCTAAATAACGTTTCGTGATAACTAAATTTACTAATAAAACACGTACTTTATACGTAGATAATTTTACATACGTTTTGGTAAAGTATGAGTTCGGGTTGTTTATGTCGGATTCTGTTTTAACTTTATCGTTGCCACCTTTATGGCTTCAAACTATAACTATTGTTAAATTCAAAGGGGAAAACTGAAAACAATGTACATTAGAGAATATTAGTCAAGTTCCTCAAATCACCGAAATCAATTGTAATTACATAACAGTTGAGTGCGAGTTTATTTGGTGAAAAGCAAAATGATGAGGTGCTAGTTTATTTCAATAAAGAAACATAAATGAAATAAAGAAACATACAATGTTCACCAGCCAGGATCATCTACTTCTATAGCCAAGGGGAGGAGGGGTTTTCTACGAGTTCTTCTTGAAGCCAGGGGCTTTCTTCTCCAAGACAGTCATTCGGAGGGAGTTCTTCTCCAAGACAGTCATTCGGAAGACAGTCATTCGGAGGGAGTTCTTCTTCAGCAAGAGGGATGAATGGAGGGGATAATCTTGCTTTCCTGCGGATGATTTCAGCTTCTTCTTCAGCAAGAGGAGAGAGGATTTGAGAGGTTGATATGTGGTGTGAGAGAGAGAATCCATTGTCATCAATAAAAAATAAGCGGCTGTTTTCAATCTCATTATTATTATCATTCATAGCATCAACAAACGCCTGAAGTTTTTCGTTTTTCTTATATCCATTGTCCTTGACCCAGTGACCAAAGTGGACAACATCAACAACCGCACGGCTCTCTTTTAAGAGCTTAACAGATTTGGGAAGTACATCAGATGAAGTATGATATAGAGCACTGCAAAAAAAAGATATAATAAGAGTAAACATACCAAATAATCAAAAGAAGATATGCATATGGATAATTAGGAGAACATATATAGTATACATACCGTCCCACAAAAAACACAACGACCCGTTTATTCATATGTTTGTAAGAGGACCAGGCCTGCCTACAAAGCTGGATCCCTTTAAGTAAGTTTGGAATTTGCTCGTGTGTGTGTAAATAAGCAAGTTGGGCACTGATTCTTTCCAGATCATTAGTAGGATAAAGGGCAACACCAGAAGCTACCGAACCAAATAAAACTATGCCAATAAGATTATCGGGATGAGCCTGTAACAAGAATTAATAATAAGTTAATGAATATTTATTTATACCAATAATAAAAATAATATAATAATAATAATAATAATAACAATAACAATAACAATAACAATAACAATAACAATAACAATAACAATAACAATAACAATAACAATAACAATAACAATAACAATAACAATAATAACAATAATAACAATAATAACAATAATAACAATAATAACAATAATAATAACAATAATAATAATAACAATAATAATAATAACAATAATAATAATAATAATAATAATAATAATAATAATAATAATAATAATAATAATAATAATAATAATAATAAACGTTCATACTTTGAGTTTTATTTCACAGTAGATTTCAGCAGCATCGATTTGATCATAAAACCAACATGATGTTATCGGGTTGTCATTCATATTAAAAGTGTCGATACAGATCATAGTAACCTCGCCCTTGTCCATCCCTGTACAAGAAAAAAAAATTAATGTAAACACCAACAAGCTTTGTTTGCTTATGTGTAAAAAAAGATTGAAATAAGCACTAACAAGCAAAAGCCACTCAAACACACTTTTGCAATAACATAACCCTAGATCTGACTTATTTATCTAGGTGATAAATTTTGTTTTTTTTAACGAAATAAATCAACAACTTTTAATCCGACACTCGATCTAACAGACCACTTGACCCCGTTTGAAAATCGTAAGTTTATGTTAATCTCGTCCATCCCTGTAAGGATATGATTTCGGTTTAAGTAATTATTCTTTTCGGACAGATGGAATAGAAAACAGATCTTTTCCAAACCTTAATTAATTAAAAGATCGAATATAGGAAAAGATAATAGAAACATTAAACCCTAAAAATTAGTTATGTACCTGATGAGGGGAATCGTTTAGGGTAGGGGGGGAATGGATCGACGAAATATAGGAAAAGATAAGAGAGGAGAAGAAGATGGAGTCATAGTATTTATAGGTGATTTTTGGAAAAAGATTATACCGACTTGAACTGTTTCTCGGCCCAAGATAAGCCCAAATACCACGCCTTTTTACTACAGTAACTCATGATCTTTTGAAAATCTTATTTACCACGCACGCTTGGTCGGTCTATGGTGGATGAGATATCTGGTGGAAACCCTGAATCTAAATCATTTCGGGATACATGAGGTTAATTAGACTAATGGTTTTCCAAGTATTAGTTTGACAGTTTTTTAACACTCTATGAATGTCGATGTTAAGTTCCTGATGTTAAATTCCTTTTGACATAAGAGTTGGATTATTGTAAAAACTTGTATTTTTATAAAAACTAAGAGAATAATCCTGACCGTTCAAAATCTAAGACCAGATCATACAATTAAAAACACGGAAGGACTGATTTTGCCAAAATAAATAACAATACGGAGGGACTAGAAGTGAAAATATACCTAATACCCATACTCACCGCCCATTTTCCTTTCATTACTCGTTTTCACTCTCTCTCTCTCTCTCTCTCTCTCTCTCTCTCTCTCTCTAAACTGCCTTCATCTCTCTAACAGTCGAAACCCTAAAATAATCAACTCAACTTCATAAAAAAAAGCTTACAACAAATTAATTGCAGAATTGGACCGTTGGAAGAGAGCTAATATTGAACCAATATATGCTTCGATTGATGGTATGACTCTTCTAATCCTTGATTGTGGCGTATTCTGAAACACCTATTTCGATTTTGGGCTTGTTCCTATAGTAATCTAGGTTTTGGATCAAACTTAAGTAGCCTTTTGTGTTTTTAACGATTTAATACGCTTATCAGTTACCGTTACTTATAGAATTTGTTGATGAATTATTGGTATATTGTGATGATTTAGAGCTTATTTCTGCAACTTATTTCATATTCACAAGATGTGTTACAGAAATAAGCTCTAAATCATCAAAAAACAAGAGGATGTTATTCATAACCAATTTTCTTTAAAGATAATATAAACAATAAGAAGCTGGGTTTGATTATAGTATAGATAGGCACTTTATCTCTAGAGATAATATAAGGGATTAAAAGTTGGGTTTGCTTGTTTCACAACGACGAGTTTACCTTCATACTTTTCCGGTGAACTTGCCCTAATAAAACAAACAAAAACAAATGAAGGTAAACTCGTCGTGGTCAAACTAAGTAAAAAGAAGTAAAAATGGTTTTCCCGATAATGTCACATATTAGATTCTGTATGTTTAGAAAGTTTTGATTGGCGATATATCAAAGAGATATAGAACAATTGTTAAAAGGCGGCATCGCCTTCTGTGAGTGAGTGATACCCACCACCCATTTGTATTCTCTATTAGCTAGTGTGCCTTCTTTTTAGTGGATGAAAGCATATGTGATATATGGGTCCATCCATTTTTATGCCATTTTGGAAAGTCAAGTTCCGTTACTCAACCATTCATGTCTCTGTTTATGTTGTTTTATGCATCTTATCCCATGTGCTTTTTGTTTTTGATTGAAAAAATTGATCTTAATTATCATTAATCCTTCATTTATATGTACTTAAAACAATATTATCTAAAAAGGAATACTTCTGTCAAAAGTTTCTGGTCTTTCTGCAACCAAAGTAATATTTCTGATGTTATACAGAGTCTACTGAAACCTGAAAACTATTATTTCAGGAAATGTTTCATCTATTTTACTGTTTTGTGAAACTAAGGATTTTAAGAGTGTGGACCACCATTATGGAGTCTTAGATCAAACATATATTTGATGTTTACTAAAGTAAGTGTGTTTTGTGAATAATTGACTAAACATAATAAGTCTTTGAACTTGCCAATCGTTTTCACAAGTTTCGGTTACCAAAACTGAATTCGTTATGACATTACTGGTGTTTGCTGTATAACGTCTATGCTGGGAACTGAAAACTTACTTCAGGAAATGATTTATCCATTTGACTGATTTTGTAAGCATTTAAGTACATTGAGTCTTGAATTAAACATATATTTGATGATTTTATATTAAAATTGAATCATTTACTGTTTATTGAAGTAAGCGTGTATCGTTGAATAATTGACTAAACTAGTAATGTAAGTAGACATAATCAGTTTTCGAACTTGTAACGTCTTAGGTCATATATGTCTATGCTTACATTAAATTGTCATCTGGGGGTTAATGAAGTGACATGACTATATACCAATCAGTAGTAACTTGAGCTGTTATTGAAGGTTCTTGCCTCGATGGTTGTAAGTTTCAAAACATTCATCTTCATACGCATATGATGCTTGTCTCTGTGATAGAAGTAGCTAAATAGGCGGGTTGCTGGGTAAAGGTCTAAGTTATTTTGTTGGTATATGGTTTAGGGTGACCTCGAACCCTTAACATGTTCAACCTTTTTAGAAATTTTTTATATGTGAAAGCAATTCACAATATAAGTTAATTTTATGTAAGTTTAGAGATAAGTTTAAGTCTCCCGATCATTTCTTCAATTCATTTGAACATCTAGACTTACATTTTTTACAAATTGGATTACGTGTTTTCAGTTTACTATTCTCTGCATAGAAATGGGTTCGATAATAAATTCAAATTAGACACAGCGGTCACGTTGATGATTGGTTCGATAATGCCAAAGAAGTGAATAGTCCTGTATCAAACTCGACTAAAGCTACCAAAATGCACTTTTCTGTTCATTCTGGCATAAAATATTTTTAAAGAACTAACCAGATGCCTAAAGTCCAGATTACACAAATTGAGCACACAAAGAACACCAGGACTAGAGTATTCCACATGAATGTAGAACATGATATACTGGTTAGATATGTGCACTGCACATTCCTCGCATTTCCAGCTTCACTTCTCCTGTTTGCATAAGGACCTAAAGTTGTAATCAGCCATAAATAACTATAATCTATATCTAACTGTAGAAAATTTGACAATGAAGTGTTTATGTATCAGCCCATACTGAAAAATGACCCATGGATCCGTTTTTGACTCCATTCATAGATCTGCCAACTTGTTACTGCTAGTATAAAGAAACGTGGATTTGTGGATTTCATCTTTTAGTTCAATCATTCACCATTAGATCCGGTTACTCTATCTAATATTCTTATTATTTTAAGTCTTGTGGCCGTGTCGTAACAATATCATCCCTACCAATTTGTTCATATTTCTAATGGTCCCAAAGAACAAGAAGACTTCGATCCTAGATCCTAACTACTTATGGTACCTATCTCCTTGCTAATCTGTGACCCAATCAAAATCGCTAAAATTGTACATCAATAGACAATCGAAACTATCGATAATCAGCAATAAGACAAATTGTTCATCTACAAGTAAGGTTAGCTCGTGTACTAGTATTTATCATTGCAATTTAAAAATATAATCAACTGTTTAGATGTTCAAGAAATTCTGTGTAATTGGAATACTATTTTTATAAGAAGAAAAGAAAAAAACTATATACAATCAGTGAAGATTAATAATAAATACTTCATCTTGCAAAGAGCAATCCAAACATGAACTTTATCCATAGATTAATTGAAAAGATCAATTTTATTTTAAATAACTCTTGTAATATAAATAACTCTATCAAGTAAAGTCCTCGTTCACTTGAAAAGATCAATTTTATTCAAAGTAAAAAACAAGTTATAATGTTTAAAAAGTAAGATACATATAAAAAAATGACGCGTAAGATACATTTTCCAAACAATTAGTCGTACTTGTTTACCATAAGCAATTCCAAACACCCTTTTACATATGCACAATAATCTCTAAAGAAAACTAATTACATAAATAAAAAAATGGAGCTACTACTTACTTTTTGGTGTTGATGAAGGCCGATCCAGATATGAACTTTATCCATCGATCGCCTAAACACAAAAGCGCGCGCCTAATTAATGACATCCTGAAAAAAAAAGTGGTCATGTTTTACAATCCTAACCATCATTTCAAATTCTATCTCCTAAACCCTCTATCCAGACAAAGCCTTGGTCTTATTAAACAACATATATTAAGCTTTAACTAATATGAATATTCAATTTACATATGACAGATTTATCTTCTTAAGTCAATGATAACCAAATCATCCACAACTAAACAAACACCACCTTCCTTACACACCCCTCAACAAGGGCTTGTTCGTCTATTCCGATTATCGTAGCAAAATTAAACAGAGCAATGATATACCTTGAGGGTAAATGTTAATAATACACAATGTAATTTCAAAATTGAACCATTATACATTACAAATTTTTTTATGTTTGATATACACACTTGAATATAAATTCAACCTTTGACTTTGGACTAAATACCTTGAAAGCTGAAAGCTGGTAACTTCTTTTTTTATATAAAATGGCTAAATTACCCCTATCTTCTCCACTTGTACATTTATTTTTTTTAATCAATGTTCATGTAGCAGCAGTTCATGTACTAACACAACAATCTTAAGCCATAAAAAGGTAAACTATGATCCTTTTGATTCGTATCCCAACCGCATGATTACATCAAGAAGCATCAGCTCCTTTTAATCATACCTTTACTGGTAAATACAAATGAATCGAATCACACTCTTATCATATTTCTTAAGAATACATTACAGCAATCATCATATCGTTCTATAAATCATAGAATGAAGTTGTGCTTGTTCCTCCTCATTAAATGAAAAATCAGAAATCACTCACCATCACAAGTAGCATATTCATAATCCCTAAATCACAAATCACAAATCACAATTCAATGTTCGGTTACAGATTTTTCCTCTCGATGAAAAGATAAGAATTAAGAAAATGATGTATTGTTAACTGCGAGTAAAAAATAATGAGAGGAAATGGTGGACTGTTGTAGATCTCCTATTGCAAACCCAAAAAACAATTAGGAATTATTCTTCTTCATCATCATTATTGTAGTTTTATCATAAATTAGCTCAAAATCTTGATGTCCCTATCTTTGTTGTTTTAAATAGTCAAGAATGTGGTTCATTCAAGAATTATGTTGATCATAGAGATGAAGGCAAATCCATTTAAAAAAATTAAGTTCTTCCCTAACTGATAATTATCAAAATTTGAACTGTGCGATGTTCTCGTGGGACCCTTCTTTGTTGAATAAACAAACTGTATTTTTTTTCAGGTTTTTCAGAGAAACAAACAATGTGGGACCCAAATAAGAACAAACAACCGGTACAACCAGCCTTGAAGGTATTTAGTCAAAAGTCAAAGGTTGAATTTATATTCAAGTGTGTATATCAATCATAAAAAAGTTCGCAATGTATAATGGTTCAATTTTAAAAGTACATTGTGTATATTGACATTTACCCTACACCTTCATATTGAATATTGAATATTGAATGATATTATGTTCAATTAACAAATAAGTTAGTTATTAACAGACCTTTATATCAATTGAAGACGGTAATCGGTTCGATTAACACTTGATCACCCGTTCTATTTTGATTGATGCACACTCGATCATCTGTTCCATTTTGATTGATGCACACACGTGGGTACTTGTGTTTTTGGGATTACTCGGATTGGTCATGGGGCGAAAATCGGGTCCGGGTCGGTTGTGTTGAAAGATGTGTCGACTAGACGTACGTATGGTTGTTGGAAACCCTGCTAGATTAGTTGGTAGGGAAAAGAATCATGCGACAATTTATAAGGCTCCTAGTTTTACTATGCATCAGGTTCAACATGTCAATTAAGTTCACTCGATCCCGAGTTTTCAAATATTTCTAACACGATATCCAACCCAATTTAGTATTCGGTTTACTTGGTTGACCCGAATAATTTTTTGACCCGTGTAATCCGACTCGAGTATGTTTATTGTTGTCCGATTTGTTCTTTTTACACATATATATATCCGTCGATTCTTAAAAAAGTTGCAATAATAAACATAATGGCATATTACAAAAAGTTATAAATTTCTGCCAACCGAACCCGCGTAGGTATTTTAAATGTTGGCTTCTTGAATACTTGTTGACTTTTTGTTGTTATTGGATAGCATTAAACGAAAATAAGGATTCAATGCTTTGTTCTCGTCCTCCTCCGAGTGATGAAAAAATGTTCCATGAAGATGATGAATTGTTGTTTTCGGTGGAGAAATAACAATCATTTGTGTACTTGAATTGTGGACTCTTCTTCGAACCCCTTAACAACCTCATTTTTATAAGCTTTTTGTGGACCCTTTGAAACTAGTTGAACCTCTTAACTCTCTTTTTGACCCCTTTTCAACTGTCATTCTTTTAAAAAAAAGGACCATCCATCTTTTTGGTCCAAGAACACCATTAGCGTGATTCGTTTTTAACCTTACTTGAATTGGTTAAGTCAACATTTTTATGATCCGGATCTTTCATGTGATTATTTTTATTTTTGTAAAAATTGAAAAATCCTATTTTTTAATATTTTTATACTGTATGTAAAGTTTTAATTATTATATATCATAAACTTAAAATTTATATGAATATTTTAGAAAAATGTTTTCTTAAATTAGGATTATCAAGAAAAGTAATATCGAGTCGTAGTATATCCTAAGACCGTATGATTAAGCCCGAGATCGTATGATTAAGATGTGAATCCTATAAAATTTTAAGCATAGAATTGGATCGCTTATGATAAAAATTATAAGATCTTGAGAGCACGATAATGATCTTGACAACTATGGTTAAAAAAAAAACAAAAAAAAACTACAATTATATATTCACATTGTACAACAATTATTAGACGCATATATTTACAAAATCTTTGGAAATAGGTTAACATGAGTAGTCACCGGTTCAGGTTGCAAATAAAAGGCGTTAGAGAACGAATCCAATGAAATCTATAAAAATGATTGAAGTGAGTTTGATCAAAAACATTTTATTTTTCTATTAATTAGAGAACAAGCATGATCGATACATCATACGAATACCGTGCTAGTCTTTACAATGACTATTTTTAGAAATTATAAAATCACAAGATCATATTTTTGCACTAAATCATCTTACTTATCCTCGTACACACAGAATAATATAATATATATTTTCTCTACTTATTATATCTTAAATTTTAAAGTGTCGGTTTTGTCATTTGTAAGCATCATGTGGTGTAGGAGGATTTGTAGAAGGTATTTTAAGGAAGAAATATAATTTGGGGATGCTATTTTGCACTAAAAAACAAAATTATTAAGGGTCAAAAAGTAACTTTTATCATTGGTCAGGGGTAAAATAACTAAAAAGTTAAAAAATAATGTAGTAATAAAAAAAGCTGCCCCATATCATTTTCCATTTTAAGAAGTGATACTTCTTCACCTTTCATATCTGTAGCTTCCCAGCCTTAAAAAAAACTTTTATTCATTTGACAATGTCTGTGTGGGTCTGTTTGTTTGTGCGTGTGTAGTTGGTCGTTATGAAACTTGAAAAAAAAAGAGTTGCATATAAACTGTTTGATAAAATGTCTCATAGGAATTATTCGAAAATGTTGTTTTCAGTCCTTGCTTCATAACCTGTATATCATATGTTCGATAAAATGTACCAAAGGAAATACGTTAGTGATTTGGGTTTGGAGTAATTGGCTAATGTGGATTTAAAGTATTGTGTGCAGAGATACTCTTGCTATGGTTGATGAAGAGGACGATCCTAATACCATGAGAATCGTGTTATTGAGGTGGGATGGAAAGAAGCCCTTTGAACTGATACTGGACTTATTGACATTGCTTCTGACCCCTTTGAAGGAGTAAATGTTGATGACCTTTTGGTCTTGGTAGACCGCTCGCATTTGACCGACGAGGCCAGCAGAGTAGAACCTCGTTTGAAAGATCTATTACACAAGGGAATAGTAGTCTGCAGCATCCCCTTCTATTAAGACCACCACAGTATAATGACTCGGGTAATATATATTCATCAGGTGGCGTAAATTCATCTCGGGATAGGAATCATTATCTGCTGGCAGCATCCCCTATCTATGATGTGGCACATTTCTATAAGTTTAATGCTCCCGTTCTTCCATTTGAACATGCATTTGGTGACAGAGTTGGCGGTGCTGCACCACCAACACCTCTTATTTTTCTATTGGTTTCGAGTCATTGCGTGCCCACCACAAAGAGGAGCAGGCGATGGTTGGTTGACAAGCAGGTGTTCAGGCTGCTGCTATTGCACAGGCTGTCAAATAGCATTTCATGTCTCAATTACACATGTTGCTTCTTCATCAAGTTCTGTTGAGAGGAATTCTCTAAATTCAAAATCTTAAGCCAATGATAGTCAGCAGGCACCAGAGGGTGTAGATACCGACACACAGCAGAGTGATCCAAATACCATCCAGCAAGAACTTAATCATAGCGTTGAAAATGCTGAAAACTCCTGAGGACAATCACATGGTCCCACCACCCCTGATGTTGGAAATAATGCACTAGATAGCATGGAAATAGGCGACGGAAATGAAAGTTTGAATGAGCTACAGGTATATCTCGTTGTTTAACTTTAAAATATTTTAACGGGATTTGTTTGATGAACTTAGATGGATCAACAATGATTTCTATTTTGATGACCTGGCCAACAACCATCAAATGAACAATGATAACACGATTATTACTGAAGATGTCGATGTGGATATGAACGTTGTTGATTCCGAAGCAAATCAAGGTGGTGACGCCTTACCTTCAGTTGGTGTTGTTGTAGAGCCATTATCTGAACACACCACTAGCATTGTTCAGGCTAATGGTCAGAGATGAAACTGGTGCAACTAACACAACACTCAAATGCCAATGGCATTAATCCGACCTTCTTGGAAGCACTACCCACCAATTTAGGGCTGAATTTCTATCTTCGTAACAAGCTCAATCCATCCCACCTCCAGTTTCTTTATGCTCCTGCCTCTACCCCTGCCCCTTCAACAGCCGAAGAAATTGATTGATCTAGAGTTTTTAGCTGCTCTTCCTCCGGATATCCAAGCTCAAGTTTCAGTTTAACAACGCCCACAAACGGTTGCACATCAAGCTGAAGGTCAACCCGTTGATATGGATAATGCTTCAGTTATAGCTAGGCTGATTTACGTGAAGAGGTTTGCATATTCAACTTCGTGACTCATCAGTTATACTTGATAGTTATTCAGGTATGCTTAGTTTTTTTTTGTTGTTGTGATTTTTTAGGTTCTATTGACATCCTCAGAGGCAGTGCCTTCGGCATTGCCATTTCCTTTACGTGCTGAAGCGCAAATGCTTAGAGATAGAGCTATGAGTCACTATTAGGCTCGTAGCTTGTTTCGAGACAGCCACATACTTAATAATAGGATGAATGGGCTGAGATTTGATAGCCATACAGTAACATATTGACGAGTGGTCGGATTATTTTATTTAGATAATGTTCATATCTTTGTCGATTTGTGTAGAAACCAAGGTATGCATGTGTAGGTAGATGATAAGGAACAGCCCACTACTTTTATTATTCAGCCCAAGAAGGACCAACCCAGGCCCAATGACTGGAAGGTTTATCATAGGAGAGAATGAAAGAAGAGACACGTGTATGGCAGATAATATATAGAGAATGATATGATAGATAGGGGGGTTTCATGTTTTAAGTATTCGGTTGTTTACTTTCGGCTAAGGCTTGGGCAAGAAGTTTCCACTTGGGTGGATCTTCTCTGATTATTGTTTTTCTGGGTAACATACCACTTATCAATACATATATTTACTTTCTATCATCTTGTTTATCTATTTATTTCATACTTATATCTATCAGTTGGTTCCATTGCCGGCTTTCAACATGGTGCAACAAGACCCACCTCTCACCACCCGGCCGCATCAATGCCCAGGATGAGAAAATACAGCATCTCACAACGACCGTTGAGTCAATGAAAGCGATTTTGGATGCATTCGAGAAGACTTTATCCGGGTTTCAGCGCCAGTACGAGAAGCAAGAGCATTTTGATTTGTCTGGTTCTCCTTCACAAGGTCCCACTATCGAAGGTGAAAGCGGTTTGGGTCACGGAGTACAAACCCATTCACATGGTTTCAACACTTTTCTCCGCGAAAGTCATTTTGATGGTTCTCTCTTCTCGTTGCCTAAGGTTAAGCTTCCTTTGTTTGAAGGCTTGGACCCCAGAGGGTGGATAACTAAAGCAGAACTTTACTTTCAGGTACATCACACTCCTCTCACCCAAAAACATCAATTAGCTCAAATGTGTATGGAGGGAGTTGCACTAAATTGGTTTACACATCTCATAATTAAACAACCCCAAATAAGCTGGACACAATTTTGTACTAAATTAATTTCTAGATTTAGTGGTACCAAATTTCGTAATGCTCATGAAGCTTTAGGATCGTTGTATCAAACCGATGATATTGAAGAATACATAGAAGAGTTTGAGGCCTTGTCTGCTTTAATTGGTATGTTTTTAAGAGGGTTAAAGGAAGATTTTAAAAATTGGGTTCGAGCTCTCAACCCTAGTTCGTGTGATCAAGCAATCGAATTATCTCGGCATGTTGCCATCGCTACCGCAACACACGGTGATCGATCTGAAACAAAGGGGAAGTATCATTCTCCTGGTTATTCCCATGGCACATCACAGACCCCGTCCTGGAAAAGTTACCCCCGTACCACCCTCCCTATTTCACAGGCTTATAATAAGTCAATACCCGTATCAAAAAACCTACACTCTTCCACCCCGACCCGACACTTGACTAAACAAGAATGGGAAGACAGACGTCGCAAAGGGTTGTGTTTTAGTTGGCAAACTCACATGATACGGTTTAGACCAGACCTCGTTATTTACAAGACAAACATGAATGTAATCTGATGGCAACAGATTCGGGAACTTTATCTTTTAAGTCATAATTCCCATACATAAACGTGTAATTTTTCTTTATGGACTATTTGTTTGTTTAATCAATGTGAAGTTGGTGAATAGTACTTATGCGTTTTAACATTGTGATGTAACAATATGTTTCTGTTAATCTTGTGTAACAATAGAGTAGTACGTGACTCTTTTTCCTTTGAGTGGGAGTAACTTAAAATGGGATTTAATGTATGTATACTTTAACTGAAACTTAACTTTACTGAGCAAATGTCAAATAAACTTTGTACTGTATTGGATAAACAAAAATGTAACCTTACCTTTAACCTAAAGAAAGTATAAAATAATAAAAATTATGGTTGCAGAGGGTATGATCTCTCCTAAAACATCACTTCCTAAGATGATGATGATTCTCTTCTTCTTCTTCTTCTTCTTCTTTTTCTTCTTCTTCTTCTTAAAAAACAAAATCAGAAAAATAACCAGTTTCCAGATTATTCTTTGCTATAAGACATACTGCATTGAAAAGTTTTGGAAATAGTAAGTTGATATAATCCTCAAACCCATTATAACTGGCCCCGATAGTTTTCCAGATTTGGTCTTCAGGAGTGATAGGTGTGTAAACACCCATCTTTTCTACCACTTAATTACAATAATAACCGGACCAAAACGTGTATTTTATGTCTTTTATGTCGGAATTATGCGTGGTTTGTGTTTTTGTTGTGATTTAGGATGAAAAGGTGAAAAATGGAGAAAACACGGACATTCACGGGCATTTACAGACTTTTATTGAAGAAAAGGATGAAAGACGAAGTCAAGAAGTCAAGAGTGCAAAAAGAACGGAAGTCCACGACCAATTCTGAAGATTTATCGAAGAAAAAGTCAAAAGACGGAAGTTTATCAAAAGCCGAAGAATTCAAGTCTATTTTATTGAAGAATTTAAAGACGAGTTCAAAAGAAATCTCGAAGTCAAAAGACCCTTAAGTCCAAGATTAAAGAAGGATTAGAAGAAAAGGACTAAGTACGCAATTAATGAAGATTAAAAGAAGGAGGGACTTAATTATGCAATTAAGACCCTTAAGTCCAAGATTAAAGAAGGATTAGAAGAAAAGGACTAAGTACGCTTCTCGCTTCAAACCAACAACAACAACAAGTTAAAGCAGTCGCTAATCCTTGTGAAACATGTGGCGGTCCTCACTCATACACCGATTGTCCTTCGACACAAGGAATTCCGGAAAATGTGTATGCTGCTTACGGTAATTATTCACCGGAAAATTATCAAGCTAGACAACAAGGGGATAGAAACCTGCTGAGCTACCGTTCAAACAATTACCTTTCACCCGGTTTTTCTCCTCAAAACCAAAACCCCGCCAACAACTACAATAGAAGCAACCAAATCCCACCTCGTGCTTCTAACCCTTATCAACCACCCACCCAACAACACCCACCCATTAATCCCGATGTTGACACCATCATGAGAACTCAAGGTGAGCAAATCAAGAATCTACAGAGCCAAATAATCAATTTGAAAGGAGATATCTTGAAGCAAGGTAATGACATCAGAACCGAGGTTCGTGAAAATCTTCAATCTTCCTTCATCACTCAAACAACTGAATTAAAGAATCTGTTGGCTAGTTTCTTGCCCGAAGCTCAACCTTCTTCTTCTTCGGGTTCTCTACCTTCAAACACCGTCCCCAATCCGCGAGCTAATGTGAGTGCTATAACTACGCGTAGTGGACTTACCATTATTGATCCACCTATTCCACCACCATCATCCACACCTCCTCCACCACCATGTATCCCTACTCCACCTACACCTAGTAGTAGTGCACCATTACCGTCTCCGCCTCGTCATGACGATGTATCTCGGAAGGACCCTTCAACATCACAACCTTCACCAACTACACCTTCCCCTAACCCTTATCAACCTAGAATCCCATACCCTTCTCGCATAGGCAAGACCAACGAGCTAACCAAGAATGACTCTCAAATAACAAAATATATCAGTATGATTTCTCAAATGGGATTCAGCATTAGTTTTCTTGAAGCACTTGTCCACATGCCCATATTTGCCAAAGCATTTAAGGACTTGCTTAACAAAAAGGAGAAGCTGATTGAACTCACCAACACACGCTTAAATGAAAACTGCTCTGCAGTTATTCTTAAAGAACTTCCGGAAAAACTAGGGGATCCCGGTCGTTTTGTGTTGCCTTGCGTGTTCAACAAAACTGAAGAATTTACTGCCCTTGCTGATCTCGGGGCTAGTATAAATCTTATGCCTTTGAATGTTTGGAAAACACTATCATTACCCGATCTCATTCCAACAAAGATGACTCTCGAACTTGCTAATCGCACTCTCGCTTACCCCGTTGGTATAGCTGAAGACGTATTCATTCAAGTTGGCGCATTTACTTTCCCGGTCGATTTTGTCGTAGTTGATTATGAAATGGACCCTCGTATTCCTTTAATACTTGGTCGGCCATTTTTGAGATCCGGACGTGCTTTAGTAGATGTGGCCGAAGGTGAGTTAATCTTAAGAGTCGGGAATGCCTCACAAAATTTAAAAATGGGAACGCCTACAAACAAATCCTTTGGAGGCCGAGAATCAGTGAATATGATAAATGTGCTCGATGACTTTACCGTCTACGACAATCCTCTATTCGACTCTTGCATCGATAATCCACTTTTTCAAAATGATGTGGATGATTCTCTCCCTACTTTGGACGCTTCTCCCATTTTTGATTCTCCACCGGTCTTCGATGCTTATGATGATGATGATTCTAGCTCAGATTCGGATGATTTTGATTGTACTTCTGAGTATCCCGAGCTGCCCACTTTCGATGATTTTGATGAGGCTGATACTCTATCGAGCGATTCTTCACATGATGAAGATCCTCCACCGTCACTCGATCCTACTTTGGACGATTATTCATTTGAGGAAGATTTCTCTGAATTTCTCAACACATACTTCCCTCATGAGAGTGATGCTCCTCCTTTTGACTTTGAAGATTATCGCCTTGATCCTACTTTGGATTTGAAGAAAATTTTGTCAAAGGAGAAGAAACCGGTCGACACCGAAATCCGTTGCACGTATGATTTGACACCTCTTTGTCCCACTTCTAAGGACGAGGTTGTGCTTCTTTGTGGATCTTCTTCACACTCGGCTGAGCCTGAGTGCTATTTTCCCTTAAAGGAAAAGGTGTTCGACCCTGGTATTGAAGTCTTTAAGCCATCTCAGTATCCACCTGATGAAATAAAAGGAAAAATCTTTGGAACTATTGAAGCCATGCTTGCACCACATCATACTTGCTTCCACCATGCTCCATCGCTGCTTAAGGGAACCTTGCCACTGCTCTTTTGGCTTGCCTTGTTCGCCTTAAGCTCTTGCTTATTGATGGATGAAAACTATGTCTTCGATCCTGGTGGATATCTTTCATGCTTATTCCGTTGATAATCAAGGTCGAGTCAGGCTCACGACTCGGTTAACAAAAATCAAGCGCTTCTTGGGAGCTAAACTCTTTTCCGTGATTCCGTGTTCTACTTCTTCCCGGTTTTATCCTAAACTCTTTTCGATTCACTATTTTATATTTTCTCAAATATTAAAATAGGAATCTCTTTAGTTGTCTTTTCCTTAGCGAGATTTAAACAATGTGCACAATGTCCTAAGTGTAGGGGAGCTTACTCCCACATGCTTAAACATTGAGGACAATGTTTATCTTAAGTGTAGGGGGGACTTCTATCGAAGTTAAGTGGTCTTTTCCTTGTTTTTGTCCTCATTTTAACCGGAAAATCAATTTTTCGACATTTTTCAAAATTTTTGATCTATTTTGGCCTATTAGTTGTTATCTTTGTATAGTTATTTTCTTTCTCTGCTAGAATAAATGTTTAATAAGTGGTTTTAATTTTCAAACGTTGTGAATCTTTTGACTCAATCCGAGTTTACTCTAGCTAGTATCCTTAACGTGTTTAAGTCAAGTTTTGCTAGGCTTTTATATAGGGAGCTATAAAACGCGAAAGTCTTAACTCTCACGGGTTAAGAACAAGAACTTTTCGCAAGTTCCTATAATTGATCCTAGAGAGTCGTTTATCAAGGGAACTTTAAAATGCGATTTCTAAACATGAAAAAGTCTAAGAATTTGCAAGATCCTATAGGCGACTCGAAAACCCAAAACATTGATTTAATAGGCTAAGTATCCACGAGTCTCATTACTTGAGATTTTTAATTGTGGAGAACGAGAGATGATAGAGCAAATTATAAGTTCGGTATTCTTTCATGAATTTATGTGAGTTAATTATGAGCCTATTCTCCCATCGCTTGCTAATAATTTATTTGCTAATAAATAAGGTTGTACGATTTGAAAAGTTACTTAGCTTCTAGCCCCAGATCATTTAAAAGTTGCTCGGTAATGACGAGAGTTCATAGCCAAGGCATAACTTATGAAGCGGGGCGCGAAGATTGGCGAGTCCGAAAAGGCCCTAACAAGGCATAAGGGCTATGTTTTGTTGCTAAAGATCCAAAGTGATGTGAAGAATCATTTATCAAAAATCAATATGAAGGATCGAGACACACGACATAAAGCAAAACTCCCCAAAAGTCATGGAGAAGTGTATCCGAAAAGACCCTAACAAGGTATGAGGATAAATAGATCCAAGTCATAAAAGGAGGTGGATCGTTGTATATCAAAGTCCAAAATAAAGATTGGAGAAAAATGAAGAAGTCGTGGTCCAAGTATGAATCTCTCAAAACTTCAAGTGAAGAAATTCCAATTATGAAGAGAAGACCATTATTTCATGAACGTCTCTCAAGATTTGAAGTATGAAGTCGCTGCCAAATTTCGGCCCGAGAAAGGTCTCAAATCGCGAACCAAGTTATGCCAAGATATGAACTTTTTGATATCCCGAGAAGCAGTTTTAAAAGATTTGGTCCTTTAGCTAACTATTGATTAAATCGTGCACTTTATTTTCAGACTAAATAATAATAAAAACAAGTCAAAAAATGCATCTTCGTGATCATTCAAGACAAATAATAAAATATAAGAGATACCCATAGGAATAAGGGAGTCTAAGTGAATAATTGGCCCACATGAGTTCGTGTTAGTTTACTAACTTATAATAACAATGATCTCATTTTTAAGCTTGGTTTGGAGAAAGTGAAAATTTGAGGATGATGATTATTCATAACATTTTCAAAACCCAAGGTATGCTTTTAATTTCTTTATTTTGTATGTTTTTAATTTTCTATCTCTTTAATAAAGGCCAACGTGGATTGATTATGATGAAAAGTGTAATCTTGCTTTGTAACTAATACATTGCATGAGGACATTGCAATGGTCAAGTGTAGGGGATTTGATAGGTGTGTAA
Source organism: Glebionis coronaria (assembly GCA_025667525.1). NCBI lineage: Eukaryota > Viridiplantae > Streptophyta > Magnoliopsida > Asterales > Asteraceae > Glebionis > Glebionis coronaria. The sequence continues at coordinate 602,952,366 of CM046880.1, forward strand.
ACACCCATCTTTTCTACCACTTAATTACAATAATAACCGGACCAAAACGTGTATTTTATGTCTTTTATGTCAGAATTATGCGTGGTTTGTGTTTTTGTTGTGATTTAGGATGAAAAGGTGAAAATGGAGAAAACACGGACATTCACGGGCATTTACAGACTTTTATTGAAGAAAAGGATGAAAGACGAAGTCAAGAAGTCAAGAGTGCAAAAAGAACGGAAGTCCACGACCAATTCTGAAGATTTATCGAAGAAAAAGTCAAAAGACGGAAGTTTATCAAAAGCCGAAGAATTCAAGTCTATTTTATTGAAGAATTTAAAGACGAGTTCAAAAGAAATCTCGAAGTCAAAAGACCCTTAAGTCCAAGATTAAAGAAGGATTAGAAGAAAAGGACTAAGTACGTAATTAATGAAGATTAAAAGAAGGAGGGACTTAATTATGCAATTAAGAGAAAAGGAAAGAGGGGAGGAAGCTTCCTTAATCCTCCCCTATAAATAGATTAGGATGTTTATTTTTCACTGTTGTTGGCTAAGGTGACAATTAGTCTTCCACCATTTAAATACTTGTCATTTACATTACTTGTCAATTTTAATTCATGTTATGCACCTTTATTACCATTTAATTCCAAGTAAGTTTCCATTTTAATTCTTGTCAAAGCTTTATTTTATCTTGTCAATCTCTTATCTACCTTTCTTATTCTTTGATTCATGTGTTTATGTTATGTTCATGTTTATGCTTTTATTTTGATCTTAATGGTTTTTAATTATTGTGGTTAAAGTTGTTTGATTTCATGTTTTTAATTGTTTGTTGATGTTTATTCATAGATTCGTTACTGTTTATTATTATCCGTGTGTTTGATTTTGGTTATTTTGTTATTTTATCTGCTGCTACTGTTCTCCTTGTTCTTCGGGAAGTGTTTGCCTTGTTTCTGATCTTTCCAGGAAGTGTTCCGAGCCAAGGAAAGGACTGAAGTGTTCATTCGGAAGTCCAAACTTCCGGACCAAACTTGTTCATTCGGAAGTCTTAAACTTCCGAACCAAACATACTCATTCGGAACTCCAAAGTTCCGAACCAAGGGTTTCATCCGGAACTTTTCAAAAGTTCCGAATCAACTTAAAGTTCCGAACCAAGGGTTTCATCCGGAACTTTTCAAAAGTTCCGAATCAACTTAAAGTTCCGAATCAAGGACCAAAGTTCCGAATAAAGGCTGTTCATTCGGAAGTCAGAAACTTCCGAGTCAAGGTTGTTCATTCGGAACTTCCATAAGTTCCGGATCAAGGGTAATCTTCCGAATCAAGGAGCTTCATTCGGAAACTTCCGAATCAAGGGGTGACCAGAAACTTCCGAATCAAGGAAGAATTTACAAGTTCTGAATCAGCAAGTTCCGAACGAAGCATTGTTTTGGATAAGTGACATATTCAGACCAATTTGTTCCGGATCAAGGATTTTGGTAATATTCCAAGTGAAGAAGAATCATTTCAACCAAAGGTGACATTTAGGACGAGTGATTGTTCCAAACGAAGGTTTATTCCGAATGAGCTGTATTCAGGTTCTTATTAGCTTTTGTCTTTGATTTTTACTTTCAAGCTTTATTTTTCTTGCCTTTTTATTTAATTGCACTTTTAGATTATTTGCCTTAGTTTTAGTCGCACTTTAAGTTTGCCTTAGATAGATTTAAGTTTACGTCATTTTACTTTAGTGCCCTTTAATTTTAGTCACGTTTTTAAATACTTGCACTTTACTTTAATTAGACTTAGATTTACTTAAAGAGCACTTTTACTTTTAAGTCTTTGCATTTAAATTTAAAATCACCCAAAAATATTCTTTTTCACCAAAAATCAACTAAGTCACACATAGGAGCCTAGATCAATTCGTTAAGATTCCGAGAACACGAACTTAATCTTTAATTTTTAACTAGGTAAAACCTAGTTATCAAATGGCGCCGCTGCCGGCTCTTTTCGTTAAGATCAACAGTTTTCTGTGCTAGATACGTTGCTTTTTTGGGATCCGTTCACTTGTGAACGTTATTTTTTTTGCATAAAAAATTCAAAAACTATAAAAATTAAAAATTTCAAAAATCCAAAAAGATTTTATCTTTATTGTGTATATATATTGCCTTTGCGTTTGGTTTCTTTTTCTTTTGCATTTTCAGGTGTATGCGTACTAGATCTTCTAACTATCAAGAGCCCGAGCCTCAAGAAGATTTAGATATGGCAGGTGTTAATAACAATAATCAACTACCGCACCTTAATAATAACAACAATGCTCTTCCACAGCCCGATCTTCGGACCATGGAGGAACTTTGTCAACCAACAATGTTTGGACGAGGAGGACCGATTGCGCCGATGCAAATCAACGCTCCTGAGTTTTCGTTGAAGCACCACATGATTCAGCAAGTATAAACAAACCCATTTAGAGGATTGCCTGATGATGATGCCAACAAACACCTCGACAAGTTCATTACAATCACCCAAAGCATGAAGTTGCCTGGTGCCACAATGGATGTACTCCGCCTACAACTCTTTCCACATACTTTATCACATCATGCCGAGAAATGGTTTGATCGTCTCCCGAAGAATTCTATTCACACTTGGGATGACATGACTCAACGCTTTCTATCGCGCTACTTTCCACCATCCATGGTCACAAGTCTTCGCAATCAGATCAGAGATATAATGTCTTGATCGACCGTTGTCCAAACCGCAACATGCTTCCGGTCACCTTGATCGATACTTTCTACAACGGATTGACTTTTCGAGATCGTGATACGATTAATGCAGCCGACGGTGGCACATTCATGAAAAGGAGACCCGAGGAGTGTAGAGAGTTAATTGAAAACATGACTACTCATCATAAGAACTGGGATTCCTCTGCTTCTTCTAGAAACAACACGAGAGTCAATGTTTCTTCTACCTCAGCAAACCCTGAGATGACCGAACTCACCCGCATGATGGCTGAAATGAGTAAGAGTATTACGCTTCTCGCTTCAAACCAACAACAACAACAAGTTAAAGCAGTCGCTAATCCTTGTGAAACATGTGGCGGTCCTCACTCATACACCGATTGTCCTTCGACACAAGGAATTCCGAAAAATGTGTATGCTGCTTACGGTAATTATTCACCGGAAAATTATCAAGCTAGACAACAAGGGGATAGAAACCTGCTGAGCTACCGTTCAAACAATTACCTTTCACCCGGTTTTTCTCCTCAAAACCAAAACCCCGCCAACAACTACAATAGAAGCAACCAAATCCCACCTCGTGCTTCTAACCCTTATCAACCACCCACCCAACAACACCCACCCATTAATCCCGATGTTGACACCATCATGAGAACTCAAGGTGAGCAAATCAAGAATCTACAGAGCCAAATAATCAATTTGAAAGGAGATATCTTGAAGCAAGGTAATGACATCAGAACCGAGGTTCGTGAAAATCTTCAATCTTCCTTCATCACTCAAACAACTGAATTAAAGAATCTGTTGGCTAGTTTCTTGCCCGAAGCTCAACCTTCTTCTTCTTCGGGTTCTCTACCTTCAAACACCGTCCCCAATCCGCGAGCTAATGTGAGTGCTATAACTACGCGTAGTGGACTTACCATTATTGATCCACCTATTCCACCACCATCATCCACACCTCCTCCACCACCATGTATCCCTACTCCACCTACACCTAGTAGTAGTGCACCATTACCGTCTCCGCCTCGTCATGACGATGTATCTCGGAAGGACCCTTCAACATCACAACCTTCACCAACTACACCTTCCCCTAACCCTTATCAACCTAGAATCCCATACCCTTCTCGCATAGGCAAGACCAACGAGCTAACCAAGAATGACTCTCAAATAACAAAATATATCAGTATGATTTCTCAAATGGGATTCAGCATTAGTTTTCTTGAAGCACTTGTCCACATGCCCAAATTTGCCAAAGCATTTAAGGACTTGCTTAACAAAAAGGAGAAGCTGATTGAACTCACCAACACACGCTTAAATAAAAACTGCTCTGCAGTTATTCTTAAAGAACTTCCGGAAAAACTAGGGGATCCCGGTCGTTTTGTGTTGCCTTGCGTGTTCAACAAAACTGAAGAATTTACTGCCCTTGCTGATCTCGGGGCTAGTATAAATCTTATGCCTTTGAATGTTTGGAAAACACTATCATTACCCGATCTCATTCCAACAAAGATGACTCTCGAACTTGCTAATCGCACTCTCGCTTACCCCGTTGGTATAGCTGAAGACGTATTCATTCAAGTTGGCGCATTTACTTTCCCGGTCGATTTTGTCGTAGTTGATTATGAAATGGACCCTCGTATTCCTTTAATACTTGGTCGGCCATTTTTGAGATCCGGACGTGCTTTAGTAGATGTGGCCGAAGGTGAGTTAATCTTAAGAGTCGGGAATGCCTCACAAAATTTCAAAATGGGAACGCCTACAAACAAATCCTTTGGAGGCCGAGAATCAGTGAATATGATAAATGTGCTCGATGACTTTACCGTCTACGACAATCCTCTATTCGACTCTTGCATCGATAATCCACTTTTTCAAAATGATGTGGATGATTCTCTCCCTACTTTGGATGCTTCTCCCATTTTTGATTCTCCACCGGTCTTCGATGCTTATGATGATGATGATTCTAGCTCAGATTCGGATGATTTTGATTGTACTTCTGAGTATCCCGAGCTGCCCACTTTCGATGATTTTGATGAGGCTGATACTCTATCGAGCGATTCTTCACATGATGAAGATCCTCCACCATCACTCGATCTTACTTTGGACGATTATTCATTTGAGGAAGATTTCTCTGAATTTCTCAACACATACTTCCCTCATGAGAGTGATGCTCCTCCTTTTGACTTTGAAGATTATCGCCTTGTTCCTACTTTGGATTTGAAGAAAATTTTGTCAAAGGAGAAGAAACCGGTCGACACCGAAATCCGTTGCACGTATGATTTGACACCTCTTTGTCCCACTTCTGAGGACGAGGTTGTGCTTCTTTGCGGATCTTCTTCACACTCGGCTGAGCCTGAGTGCTATTTTCCCTTAAAGGAAAAGGTGTTCGACCCTGGTATTGAAGTCTTTAAGCCATCTCAGTATCCACCTGATGAAATAAAAGGAAAAATCTTTGGAACTATTGAAGCCATGCTTGCACCACATAATACTTGCTTCCACCATGCTCCATCGCTGCTTAAGGGAACCTTGCCACTGCTCTTTTGGCTTGCCTTGTTCGCCTTAAGCTCTTGCTTATTGATGGATGAAAACTATGTCTTCGATCCTGGTGGATATCTATCATGCTTATTCCGTTGATAATCAAGGTCGAGTCAGGCTCACGACTCGGTTAACAAAAATCAAGCGCTTCTTGGGAGCTAAACTCTTTTCCGTGATTCCGTGTTCTACTTCTTCCCGGTTTTATCCTAAACTCTTTTCGATTCACTATTTTATATTTTCTCAAATATTAAAATAGGAATCTCTTTAGTTGTCTTTTCCTTAGCGAGATTTAAACAACGTGCACAATGTCCTAAGTGTAGGGGAGCTTACTCCCACATGCTTAAACACTGAGGACAATGTTTATCTTAAGTGTAGGGGGGACTTCTATCGAAGTTAAGTGGTCTTTTCCTTGTTTTTGTCCTCATTTTAACCGGAAAATCAATTTTTCGACATTTTTCAAAATTTTTGATCTATTTTGGCCTATTAGTTGTTATCTTTGTATAGTTATTTTCTTTCTCTGCTAGAATAAATGTTTAATAAGTGGTTTTAATTTTCAAACGTTGTGAATCTTTTGACTCAATCCGAGTTTACTCTAGCTAGTATCCTTAACGTGTTTAAGTCAAGTTTTGCTAGGCTTTTATATAGGGAGCTATAAAACGCGAAAGTCTTAACTCTCACGGGTTAAGAACAAGAACTTTTCGCAAGTTCCTATAATTGATCCTAGAGAGTCGTTTATCAAGGGAACTTTAAAATGCGATTTCTAAACATGAAAAAGTCTAAGAATTTGCAAGATCCTATAGGCGACTCGAAAACCCAAAACATTGATTTAATAGGCTAAGTATCCACGAGTCTCATTACTTGAGATTTTTAACTGTGGAGAACGAGAGATGATAGAGCAAATTATAAGTTCGGTATTCTTTCATGAATTTATGTGAGTTAATTATGAGCCTATTCTCCCATCGCTTACTAATAATTTATTTGCTAATAAATAAGGTTGTACGATTTGAAAAGTTACTTAGCTTCTAGCCCCAGATCGTTTAAAAGTTGCTCGGTAATGACGAGAGTTCATAGCCAAGGCATAACTTATGAAGCGGGGCGCGAAGATTGGCGAGTCCGAAAAGGCCCTAACAAGGCATGAGGGCTATGTTTTGTTGCTAAAGATCCAAAGTGATGTGAAGAATCATTTATCGAAAATCAATATGAAGGATCGAGACACACGACGTAAAGCAAAACTCCCCAAAAGTCATGGAGAAGTGTATCCGAAAAGACCCTAACAAGGTATGAGGATAAATAGATCCAAGTCATAAAAGGAGGCGGATCGTTGTATATCAAAGTCCAAAATAAAGATTGGAGAAAAATGAAGAAGTCGTGGTCCAAGTATGAATCTCTCAAAACTTCAAGTGAAGAAATTCCAATTATGAAGAGAAGACCATTATTTCATGAACGTCTCTCAAGATTTGAAGTATGAAGTCGCTGCCAAATATCGGCCCGAGAAAGGTCTCAAATCGCGAACCAAGTTATGCCAAGATATGAACTTTTTGATATCCCGAGAAGCAGTTTTAAAAGATTTGGTCCTTTAGCTAACTATTGATTAAATCGTGCACTTTATTTTCAGACTAAATAATAATCGAAACAAGTCAAACAATGCATCTTCGTGATCATTCAAGACAAATAATAAAATATAAGAGATACCCATAGGAATAAGGGAGTCTAAGTGAATAATTGGCCCACATGAGTTCGTGTTAGTTTACTAACTTATAATAACAATGATCTCATTTTTTAGCTTGGTTTGGAGAAAGTGAAAATTTGAGGATGATGATTATTCATAACATTTTCAAAACCCAAGGTATGCTTTTAATTTCTTTATTTTGTATGTTTTTAATTTTCTATCTCTTTAATAAAGGCCAACGTGGATTGATTATGATGAAAAGTGTAATCTTGCTTTGTAACTAATACATTGCATGAGGACATTTCAATGGTCAAGTGTAGGGGATTTGATAGGTGTGTAAACACCCATCTTTTCTACCACTTAATTACAATAATAACCGGACCAAAACGTGTATTTTATGTCTTTTATGTCAGAATTATGCGTGGTTTGTGTTTTTGTTGTGATTTAGGATGAAAAGGTGAAAAATGGAGAAAACACGGACATTCACGGGCATTTACAGACTTTTATTGAAGAAAAGGATGAAAGACGAAGTCAAGAAGTCAAGAGTGCAAAAAGAACGGAAGTCCACGACCAATTCTGAAGATTTATCGAAGAAAAAGTCAAAAGACGGAAGTTTATCAAAAGCCGAAGAATTCAAGTCTATTTTATTGAAGAATTTAAAGACGAGTTCAAAAGAAATCGCGAAGTCAAAAGACCCTTAAGTCCAAGATTAAAGAAGGATTAGAAGAAAAGGACTAAGTACGCAATTAATGAAGATTAAAAGAAGGAGGGACTTAATTATGCAATTAAGAGAAAAGGAAAGAGGGGAGGAAGCTTCCTTAATCCTCCCCTATAAATAGATTAGGATGTTTATTTTTCACTGTTGTTGGCTAAGGTGACAATTAGTCTTCCACCATTTAAATACTTGTCATTTACATTACTTGTCAATTTTAATTCATGTTATGCACCTTTATTACCATTTAATTCCAAGTAAGTTTCCATTTTAATTCTTGTCAAAGCTATATTTTATCTTGTCAATCTCTTATCTACCTTTCTTATTCTTTGATTCATGTGTTTATGTTATGTTCATGTTTATGCTTTTATTTTGATCTTAATGGTTTTTAATTATTGTGGTTAAAGTTGTTTGATTTCATGTTTTTAATTGTTTGTTGATGTTTATTCATAGATTCGTTACTATTTATTATTATCCGTGTGTTTGATTTTGGTTATTTTGTTATTTTATCTGCTGCTACTGTTCTCCTTGTTCTTCGGGAAGTGTTTGCCTTGTTTCTGATCTTTCCAGGAAGAGTTCCGAGCCAAGGAAAGGACTGAAGTGTTCATTCGGAAGTCCAAACTTCCGGACCAAACTTGTTCATTCGGAAGTCTTAAACTTCCGAACCAAACATACTCATTCGGAACTCCAAAGTTCCGAACCAAGGGTTTCATCCGGAACTTTTCAAAAGTTCCGAATCAACTTAAAGTTCCGAACCAAGGGTTTCATCCGGAACTTTTCAAAAGTTCCGAATCAACTTAAAGTTCCGAATCAAGGACCAAAGTTCCGAATAAAGGCTGTTCATTCGGAAGTCAGAAACTTCCGAGTCAAGGTTGTTCATTCGGAACTTCCATAAGTTCCGGATCAAGGGTAATCTTCCGAATCAAGGAGCTTCATTCGGAAACTTCCGAATCAAGGGGTGACCAGAAACTTCCGAATCAAGGAAGAATTTACAAGTTCCGAATCAGCAAGTTCCGAACGAAGCATTGTTTTGGATAAGTGACATATTCAGACCAATTTGTTCCGGATCAAGGATTTTGGTAATATTCCAAGTGAAGAAGAATCATTTCAACCAAAGGTGACATTTAGGACGAGTGATTGTTCCAAACGAAGGTTTATTCCGAATGAGCTGTATTCAGGTTCTTATTAGCTTTTGTCTTTGATTTTTACTTTCAAGCTTTATTTTTCTTGCCTTTTTATTTAATTGCACTTTTAGATTATTTGCCTTAGTTTTAGTCGCACTTTAAGTTTGCCTTAGATAGATTTAAGTTTACGTCATTTTACTTTAGTGCCCTTTAATTTTAGTCACGTTTTTAAATACTTGCACTTTACTTTAATTAGACTTAGATTTCCTTAAAGAGCACTTTTACTTTTAAGTCTTTGCATTTAAATTTAAAATCACCCAAAAATATTCTTTTTCACCAAAGATCAACTAAGTCACACATAGGAGCCTAGATCAATTCGTTAAGATTCCGAGAACACGAACTTAATCTTTAATTTTTAACTAGGTAAAACCTAGTTATCAAGGAGGGTGAACCATAGTATTCCTTATTAACCGCAACAACCCAGACAGATTCTTGTATGGGGAATATGAACTCGTCATGGCCTTTAACCAACTGTCAAGTTCCTTTGAGTACCAAGTCACACCACCAAAAGTATAATTGTTCCAAATGTCAACTTCAGCTTCCAGTTTGGTATCACGATGCCCCCTGTTATTCTATTACTTATCACTTGAATTAGCATTACAAACGTTCCACGCGGCCAAAAATAGTAATGGGTGGACGCTTTCACGGCTGTTATGCTGTATGTTAAGAGTTGCTTAACAAGATTATGTGCAACACCATTTATTTTAGAGAGTTTGCCCATGTCATTGTTGAATTGCTCTTTATCATTGAAATATTCGTCATCTAACTTGTCATCATCCACGAAACTGTTTCCTGTCTCGAAATCTATAATAAAACGAGCCAAACCAAATAAATCCCGAGTATACCATCCCTCTTTTTTCTTTTCAAGCCGGATGTCCATTAATGTTCCATGAATTGTTTCATCATCTGGCTAGCGATATCTGCTTCGGCTGAGTCCACCCAAGCGTGCTACTACACCTGTTCGATACTTTTGTACTAGAACGTTTGATCTTTTTTTATCATCTAATTTGAACGTTTCCTAAAAAAATTTCTCTTTAATTCAACATTCATTTTTATATGTATTTACAAATTTTTTCTCTTTTTTTCAGCAAGTTTGTTTCATTTTTTTTCAAATTTTTTACAATCTAACATTAATTTGTTTGCAAAAAAAAAACATGCATACCCTTCGGAGCATTGCGTTGGTACTTTACTAGTACGTCATAATATTACATGTGCAATGCATCGAAGCCAAAAAGGGAGAAAACAACAATGACGGGGTTTTGGTACACGGTCATAGTAACGACATGCTGTAGTTGGCGATAATGTGAAGACAAATATTCTTACTATTGCAAAAACTTCATGGTTGACTTCACCATCTCAAGCCAGCATCTCATCTTTCACCATCTATAGCAGTTGGTGGTGACAATATCATTGTGAGTTGATTATTTACTTCTCATCTATCATGTCTAACTTTATCAAATCTTTTGTTATAAAGAGTTTGCGTCCAAAATTATTCAAGTTTTGTCAATAAATTGGCATTTATAGATTTTACACTGAATTTTGTAGCCTATATGAGATGACCGTTTAAGAAATATTAAAAGTGAGTTTAAATACAATAGATGATGATTCAATTATAATCCTATCGTATTCTTGTTAAATAATGAGAAAGGATAGGAGTAAGTCTCACTCTTCTTACTAGGAAAAAAAGACTATGTTGGCTTTCTATAAGAAAACAACTTTAGTTTACGAATTATGTTGCAATAACACAATTAATCAGAAACAACATAGAAAGTTTCATTTAGTATTTTCGATAATTAAATCCTTAATAGAATTAAATACCCAGTTAATTACTAATAAGACTAAGATCATACTTGTCCTCCTACTCATTATTAGGAGGTCTGACCAGCTAATAACAAGTAGGGGAAGAGGTAAGCAGTGAGCATTAATTGCATTACAAGTTCAACTCTTAGAATTTATGACACGTTTAATGAAGTTTATTGTTGTAGAGTGTTTGAATGGGATGTCCACAGAAATCTTACGAGTATCAATGAACAACTCAAGCAAACTTGTTCTACAAATAATAAAATCATGAGTATGTTTCATCTCATATGCCTCGGGTTCAGATCTGACCACGAACTCGATTTAAGTCGTACCAATGTAAAGCATGGAAAAGTTGACATAGATCCGACCAATAGCAAAATTCACCTTGGGTATAGAACTCACCCCTAGGTCTGACCAGTTGATGAAAACCAACAAGTTCTTTTACATTGGATGGCATAGGCTTAAAGATTCTAGTAGGTATCACATAAGTTTTGAAAACAAATATCAAAAGTGTGTAAAAAATGCATGCAATCAACTTTGTTGGGAATAAAATTAGTTAAGTCACTGGGACGCTGACAAGAGAAGATTAGACGCTGACAAGAGTAAAAGAGGCGCTGATAAATGTAATGCTAATAAAGATTATTGGAGCAGTGACAAAGGAAAGTTCAACCACTAATGGAATACTTAGTCTACATGTTTTGTAAACTTAGTAAAGGTTTGTTCGACATTGTATTTTCTATATTTATCTTTACCTAGACTAGTTGATTCGTAGATTATTGTACACGACTCCTTGTACTATAAAAGGAGATCGTAGGGTTCATAGTTTGATATATGTCTTGCACTTTCATTGTTATCAAGTCGATCAATCAATATAAGTGGAAGTTTGGTTTATATTGTAATTTGTGTTGTTCTTAGTTCTAAGTGTTAATTCCGCATAACACTTAGAATGTTCATAACATAAAGTTTCTCTACGTGTTAAACTTGATTCAATCTCGTTAACACAAAGCTAAACTATCTAAGTTTGGGATCAGCAAGTGGTATTAGAGCTTGTTGAGTAACTTTGATCTAAAGTACACCAAAGTCCTAAATTGTTCGAAACCGTAATTTTTCCAAAATAATTCACCATGTCGATCTCTAGTTCAACTGAAACCGTAGGTCAATCCTCCAATCACAGCCTCAAAATTCCCATGCTTGACCCTGATAACTTTGAACTATGGAAGTTCAACTTTGAACAATACCTCCAAGTTGATAACTACCTTCTATGGGAAGTTGTTGAACAAGGAAATAAGTTTAATGCAGCTGCCAAAGTTGCTGACTCTATCAGCAAACGAGTGACTCCCACTCAAAAGGCTGAAGACATTCAACCATTGCCTGAAGATGGAAGAGCAACCTCAGTTGTAGAGATAGCTGACAAAAGACATGACATGAAGGCGTTAAGCATTCTGAAGTTGGCTTGTGGGATCAAAAACCAACACAAGTTCATACTTTATAAGATTGCTAATGAGCTATGGGCAGCTTTTAAAACCAACTATGGTGGTGACAAAGATACTCTAAAACAAAGAAAGAAGGAACTTGTAACGGAATTTACTACTTTCAAAGCAAAACCTAATGAATAACTTAGTGAAGTCAGGAGTCGACTTCAAGATATCACAAGCAAGCTTGCTTTCATGGAACTGTCTTTGAAGACGATGATATTAATGTTGTATTTCTTGGAGCTCTTGGAGATGGATGGGAGATTCATACAAAGTCATTGATTGCTACTAGAGTTTACAAGACCATGACCTTTGATGATATCTATAATTAATTAAAGGTTAGGGAAGCTGAAGTTCTACTCAAACAAGGGTATAAAACAACCTTTGGGAGTATGGCCTTTATCTCTCATAGTGACACTTTGGACGCTGGCAGCTCTTTCTTTGTCAGCGGATCAACTTCTCATGTCAGTGGGTCTCTAGCCGCTGATACATATGACTATGCATCACCAAGTATCAAACTAGCTAGAATGGATTTGGACACTGTATGTGCATACATTACTTCTCTGCCTAATGGATCTTCAATTTATTTTAAAGATCTTCATCAGATAAATGATATTGATCTCGAGGAGATGGATATCAAGTGGAATATGGCACTTAGTAGCATAAGAGCCAGTAAGTGGAATAAGAGATATGGAAAGAAGATGACATTCAATGGCAAGGAGACTGCTGGATTTGATAAATCTAATGTTGATTGTTACAACTGCAATAAATTAGGACACTTTGCTAGAGAGTGTAGATCTCCTAAGAGAAGTGATGGAGGAAAATAAGCAAGGGAGACCATCAAGATTGAAGATTCAGGACCAAATCTATGGCGGCCATGCAAGGAATTGATGGCATTGGATTTGTTTGGAGCTTTTTGGACAAGAAGGAGGAAGAGAATCAAGCTCTCGTTGCTGAAAGGATGAAAAGCATGTTCAATATGCTCTTATGGCCAACTCTTCTTCATCATCAGGTAATGAGGTATATCATGATGCTTTTTGTAGTAAAGGATGTAGGTTAAACATAGAAAAACTTAAGAATGAAATTGTTAAGTTAGAATTTGAAAAACTAGGTTTATCTATCACTATTTCTAACTATTGAAGTGGGAGTGCACAAATAGAGGTGAGCATGGGGAGGCTTGAGGCGGTTTTATGCTAAAACCAAAAACCAAACCGCAAACTTCGGTTTTTGCATATCGCAAAACATTTTATTTTGGTTTTTTCATTTCGGTTTTTTGGTTTTTTATCATAGCAGTTCGGTTTCGATTTTTGTTTCGATTTTTTTCTCTTTTCATTTTACCTATTCGGTCGTTTCCTATTTACAAAAACCACTGTTTGAATTAAATACAGAAACAAAATGATAGAAATCAACCATTGTGTGAATTAAATCTTCAAACGTCTTCATCAATTTCCTCTTGCAGTTCAGATATTCCCATCGACTGTAAATGGGTTTCATAAACTTTCCACAGACCTTGTCGTAGCGTTGGCATGTCCAACGTATTTTTCATTTGATCTACAAGGTAATCGATAATCATGAATTGTGGGCATGGTATCCAACCTATTCTTTAAAACTCAAATAGTACATTCTATGCACCAGAAAAGAAACACGCGCAAAAAATGTATAGTTTTTAGTAAACACAACAGACCTTTTTTATAGGGTTGCTGAACCACTCCAGTGAGCAATTTTCCGCAATTTGCACCTGCTGTGACATACACAACCGTGTTGACACAATACTTAATCCGGCAGACCAGTCCATCTAACAACGCCATGCAATCTCAAACACCCTCTCCAAGTCCTGACAATTTCATACATGTTTATCGAAGCTAAAAACAGATAAGCAAGTTTAATGAGTAATCCCAAATACAACCATTCCACACCCATTCCTCGTTTTCTGATTAAATACTCATTTTAGGTAAATAAACAGCCCAAGTACCCACATAATTATAATCAGTTTCTTCTTCACTTATGCAAAAATCACCATCACTGAATCAGATTTACTATGTCCAAACAATAATCCGTATAACATAATAAAAACAAATGATTATGAGTTGGGATAATCAAACTTGAAAGACAAAGACACCCTAGCTTACATTTGTGATGCAAATATAATTTCAGACATATAAAAATGCTTTTGAATCCCACGTATCAAGTGAATCACCTACACATGTAAATTCGTGATCTTTGAAATCCTAAGTTTGATACTACAATGCTAGATTATAAGTTTATAACGACACATGTAAAACCCGCATGCTTTTACCATGAACAGTGTACTTATAATCGTACGTACATGATTTGAACTTTCCTTATTTAGCACGTTTATGTTTCACGATTAGGAATTACAAGTATTACTGATAAGTGTGAAAACACTCATCAATTATAATCCAAAAACCACTTAAAACACGGCCAAATACATTATATTAAACTGTAAATTATCAGAATTACGTGTTTATTTTGTGTTTGTGTATTTTCAGGAAAAATAGATACATTTGAGATAATCACGAGCTTTCACGGGTTTAATCTGAAGAAAAGATGAAGAAAAGACAAAACCGAGTTTATAAAGGACCAAACTTGCAAATTGTATGAAGATTCAAGAGTTAAAAGTGTTCAATTCAAAAGTTAGAAGACTAAAGATGGCAAAAGGATAAAGTTATCAAAGTTTAAGTCTCATTTGTTACAAACTGCCAAGTTTTAAAGATTACAAGGGCTGATTTGGGTAATATTTCAAAGAAGATTATGATGTGGACCAATGATATGGTACCATTAGCATTCAAACAGTTCATAACTTACAACCAATCATTTTTCATATTATGGATCAGGATCCGTGTGGTTTAACCACATCCAATAAAAACGTGCCACGTCATAAGCATCTTCAACATCTAAACAAGGGAGCTATAGTGCGTTTCAGAAGGAGAAATCAAAATAGAAGATGGTCGTCTTCACTATATAAACACAATCATACCATTTAATTTCCCAATCAATCACCCAAACAGAATCCCCCAAATCCCTTACTCATATGAATCGTAATCAGGCCACGTGGCGAATTCTAATTCGTTTCAACACGTCATCTCAACTACCCCTCACCTCATCCTCAGTCTATAAATACGCCTATTCTCCCTCATTTCGAGTTCAGTTAGAAGTTAGCTGTAGTGTAATTTTTCACACAGTAGATAGGAGTAGTTTGTACTTAGTTTTTGGAGAATATGAAATCAGTTAGGATTAGTTAAGATAATCAGTTTACTTTTCCTCATAATTCTGTTACATTTTTAGTTAGAGTTTTGTAACAAAATTTCTGCCATTAATGAATTTGTTTTCAAGCTTTCATATCTCTCTTTTTCTACTCTGTTTTCTTCAGCCCATGATTTTGATCTGTAACAAATAGAACTGTTAAAGAGAGTGTATTGAGTCCTTATTGAGTTACTGATTTTAGAATTTGAATCTTTTACAAATCTCTTTGTTTGGTTTATTCAGAATTCTTTAAAGCTATTAAATCTATTTTTCTTCTTGTTAATTCGGTTGTAACCAGTTTCGTTTTCAGTTATAACAAGTTCTTTGTTACTCCATTAACGAAATTTAAAGTTTTTCGGAATACTATCTCTTTCAAATCTTTTCGTTCTCCTCTGCCTCTGTTATGAAGAATGCTATTACAGAATACCTAATTTGTTGCTTACTGATTGATGATACTGATTAAGGGATTATTATCATATTTTTCGTGAATACATTCTTAATTTACATTTGCTAGAAGCGGCTACAGTAATTACAGTCAGCTAAGAAGCTTGAGTAGTTAACGTTTTTAATATACAGATGGACCACTTGACGTTAACGTTTTTAACAGAAATTGGAGAAGTTAAGCTAGTGGCAGCCTAGGAGATAAGCAGTTGGTGAAGTTTGTCCTTGGCGAGAGACTGGTTCGTTGAAGGAGTTGAGATCGATTTCAATAGTTCATTGATAGCTTAGCAATAACGCTCTCAACGGACTGGTCTGGATGTGAAGTGGTCGATTTGTGAATGTGTTCGAGTCAGATAATAGAGAATGGAGTTAATGTAGTTGGAGTCTTGTTTAATTTAAGCCGTCTCAGCGCCGTGCTTCGACACAACGGACTAAGCCTTCGGATGACTGGTATTTTTCTGCAATTGAGCACTTTACATTTTTCTGCAATTCTTTGCTCTAGTCGTGTAGGAGTTTAGATTTTGACTTCAATTCGTTCTACTAGTTCTGCTATATGATGCTTATGATATTAGTTATTCTCCCTTTGTATTGAATTTCAGATTGTGAGTAGTCTTTTAGGAGATAGAAGTAAGCTGTTGTAACGAGAGTTTGGTATTAGTTCTTTTCTTGCTGATTTTTGTTCACTGAGTAAGATCGTGATAATAGATTAGAGTTGTTTGATGTTAAAATTAGTAGTAAGAATAGTGTAAAGTTTCATTCACGTCAATTTGAGTATTACACAAGTAAGAAAATGTCATATAGGGTCAAGATAGGATAGTGTGTATATTTTGATATTTGCTTGTAGAAACTTTTAGAAAAAGCTGGTAATAATGCGAGATACTTTGTAGTGATTTACAAGGATTGGTTGAGTTTGAATTCATAAGAAGTGTTACTTAGTTGCTGATAAATAGAATTTTCAAATTGGATTATTGAGCAATTTAGATGTGACATTCATGTTAGTCACAGTTCCATGTGCATTCTTGGTCAAGTAGACATTTTTTGTAAGATTTGATTGGCTGACACTGTCAGTCTTTAGCTATACACTATATTTCACTTGCTGGCCAATTTCTTTAGTGGATAAGATATTAGTTGGGCTAGAATAGTTGTAGGGCCATGTTTACTTGAGTTTGAAAATAGTAACGTCAAGTGTTGAGACTAACTAGTGTAGTAAATTTGTTCACATTTAGTCATTTAGTAAATATAGATATTAGACTAGTTAAGTAGTTTAAGCCATTTGAGCCCATTTTATAGTATAGTATAGTTTTTAGATTTACATGCTAAGTAGTGTAAAATAGATTTTAAATTTATTAATTTTGAATTTTGATAGTTTGCTAAATTTTGTAATTGTATTTTCAGCTTTATTTGTTGTTTGTGCAATATGGTTTTTTAGCGTAGTACGTATACGTAGGTAATATAGAGTATTTTTACCTTTTTAATTGCTTTGTGCCAATTAGACATAAATTCCAAACAAGATTTGATAACCAAAAACAATAAAGTCAAACTTGAACAATTATATCAATTCGATTAGATACGAGACGAAACGATACTAAAAAACGAAATTATTAAATGGCGCCGCTGCCGGTTCTTGTCGTGAATATTAACGGTTCGAGTGAGGCGATTGGATTTGGGATCCGTTCACTTTGTGAACGTTATTTTTACGTATTATCAATCAAAAACATAAAAAATCAAAAAGATAAAAATACATAAAAAATAAAAAATCACGAAAATCAATTCTTTTCCCAAAGAATTGAACCAAAAAAATAAAAAAAAAATCCAAAAAGTAATCTTTTTCCTAAAAGATTACACCCAAAAATATATATTATATCGGTTTTCATCGTTTTTACGTACATATAGTATTTTTCTTAAAAACCAAAAAAATACAAAAATATTTTTGATATATTTTTATATGTAAATAAGTATACGTAGAT
Source organism: Glebionis coronaria (assembly GCA_025667525.1). Taxonomy (NCBI): domain Eukaryota; kingdom Viridiplantae; phylum Streptophyta; class Magnoliopsida; order Asterales; family Asteraceae; genus Glebionis; species Glebionis coronaria. Next base: position 602,970,081 of record CM046880.1, read on the forward strand.
ACGAACAACCAAGTTACCTATTTCCATAAGTATTGCCGAGGCAATACACCGTGTTAGGGGGCGTTCTGGTCCTTGACACGTGTATCGATCAAATTCAATAAAGCAAGAATAGATAAATACTTCCAATAGGCAATAATTCGAAGAATACAAACTAAAAAGTGAATAGAAAGGCGATGTGCTATAAAATGCCATCTAAGGGTTAATAGGTACTTAAGTGCTTCGCGCCACCTAACCCCCCGTT